>OZ035877.1:61892423-63247235 GCA_964034865.1 Eristalis intricaria
CCCCTCCCAAAATGTGCCTTTACTTAAAAGCCTGGTTTAAAAAATTGGTAAGCAATACGGAAAAACTGAAAACGCAGTTTGTAAGCAAAATGTATGACCTTTTAAAAAAAAATTTACTTTAGTTTCCAATGTATATAGTTTTAGGATATATGGCACATCAAATTTGCTTAAAAAATACGTCAATTTTTGTAATTTTCAAAGTCTCAACTTTGAGCTAACGGTACAGCCAAACGGATGATCCAAAGTCAACAAAATTTTGGCTTTCTAGGTTCTCATATTTGTAGAATCGAAAAACATAAACCATTTGGCCGGGAAAAATATGTCACTTCGGGTGTTTATTTCCACTGCGGGACTGTGCGGCTCTACTTGTACCTGAAACCAGTTTCAAGCTCTAGGTCTTAGAAAAGACGTAAAAAATGTAAGTTTCTAAAACACACTTCAATTTTTAATTAAAAAGAAAAAACAAATGAAAACAAGCACATACAAGGCTTACTGCTTATAAGAATATTCAACTGCACACCATAAGCTTTCGATCCCATATCTTGGCAATGTTGTATGTACAACTATTTTTAGCAATAACACAGTATTTTAAGACCAACACTTTTTTTTCACTTTTGCAATCGTAATAATACTGTGACTTGAAATGCTTACCACACGTGGGACAGCATACAAACACTTTAAATGAGTGATCATTCGATGCAATGATGTGTTAACCTGCAAAACATTAACGTTTCTTTCATTTAATTTTTTTAAATATTTCCAGTTTTTGGGTATTTTGCCTCACTGTGCGCTCAAAGTAATTTGTTATTCGATTGAAAATCATTTAATAATGCATACAATTATTGCTTTTAAAGAATAATGCTCACGTCGTTAAACGTAAAGGTAGTGAGCTCTACGAATTTAAAAGAAGGGAAGAGCACCAGTTTCTCAAAAAGAATAAGAAAGAGCATGAGAAGCGCGCGGAAATGGAGTGGTGTTACGGCGGAAATGATGCCCGAAAGTTCTACCAACGGGTAAAACAACTATCCAATGGAGGATAGCAACAAAGGACTCGAGCGTCTAAGGTGGCGCACCCAGGTGGAGAAGGACCTCAACCAACTTGGCGTGCGACACTGTAGACAGCTAGCCAGAGACCGTGCTAGTTGGAGAGGCTTCTTGGTTGAGGCTTGTTTGGTAGCGCCAAATAAAGAAGAAGAAGAATGGATACAAAATTCGAACGGAAGCCTGTCGTGACGCAGAGAGACACGTCGTAGTAGATTCTCAGTCGATATTGAGAATCTGGAAAAATCACTTCTCTAGACTGTTAAACGGAGAGGAAGACTCCAATACCGCTGTCAGGCAGAATGTTCCACTCCACACAATTGACCATGAGCGACGAAAATTCCATCCCCCCGACCTAGACGAAGTCAAGATAGCGATATCGAGACTAAGGTCGAATAAAGCTGCCGGAAAAATAAGACTGCGGAACTGTTTAAGGCAGATACATGAACCAACTCATCTGTAAGATATTGTCGGAGAAAAGCATGCCTGACGAGTATCGTTTGCCCGATCCTCAAGAAAAGAGACCTTTTGAGTGCGCCAACTGTAGAGGAATAAGTCTCCTCAACGTGGCCTATAAGATCCTCTCTGACGTTTTGTGTGAGCGCCTGAAACCATTCGTCAACAACCTGATGGGTCCTTATCAGTGCGGTTTCACGCCAGGGAAGCCCACCATCGACCAGATTTTCACACTACGGCAGATCCTGGAAAAGACCCAAGAAATGCAAATCGACACCCACCACCTTTTTGTCGATTTCAAGGCCGCATATGAAAGCGTGCATAGGGACGAGCTATACAACGCCATGTCTAGTTTTGACATTCCTGCCAAACTCGTCAGGTTGTGCAGGATGACGATGGAGAATTCTCGCTGCTCCATCAAGGTCGGTAACGAGCTCACCGAGACCTTCAATGTCAAAACAGGTTTTAGACAAGGCGACGCGTTGTCATGTGACTTCTTTAACATCATCCTGGAGAAGATTGTGAGACACGCCAACACTAAAAACACGATCTTCCAGAAATCCTTACAATTGTTAGCATACGCGGATGTCATTGACTTGATTGGCAGAACACACCGAGCGGTCAATGAGGGGTTTGCTGGCATTGAGGCGGAGGCAGCTAAAATGGGGTTTAGCGGTGAATGAGGGCAGATCAACGTATATGCTGTCATCAAGAAAGGACGCACAACATCGACGTCTTGGACAGAGCGTCACAATGGGCAGCTATAACTTCGAGGTAGTCAAAGACTTCGTCTACCTCGGCTCCGCAGTAAACAGTACAAACAACATCAGCACCGAGATCAAACGCAGAGTAACTCTTGCTAACTCTTGCTAACTCTTGCTAACTCTTGCCAACCGCTGTTTCTATGGGCTCAAGAGGCAATTGGTTAGTAGAGCCATCTCTCGAAGGACCATGCTGACTTTATACAAGACCTTGATCATCCCAGTCACGTTGCTGTACGGCGCGGAAGCATGGACAATCTCAAAAGCGGATGAGGAAGTCCTTGGTCTCTTCGAAGGAAAAGTTATGCGTGCGATTTTTGGTCCTGTTTGCGTTGACGGTGTCTGGAAGAGAAGATTCAACCACGAACTGTACGGGCTGTATAGCGACATTAGCTTAGCCAGGCGCCTACAGATTCAACGCCTAAGATGGCTGGGCCATGTAGAGCGCATGTACAACACTGCTCCAGGCCGAAGAGTCTTCGACTCCGAACCAGAGGGACAACGCAATAGGAAACGGAACCGATGGCGCACTCAGGTGGAGAAGGATCTCAATCAACTTGGTGTGCTCAATTGGAGACAGGAAAGAAAAAGATCGTTCCGGCTGAAGAGGCTTGTTGGTTGGGGTCCAGGTCCACCCCGGACTGTAGCGCCACCAGAAGAAGAAGATGAAGTCAAAAAACAAAAATGTACTTGGTTAAAACTATGGTAGCAGTGCCGAGGTACTAAAGTACAAGTACAATACCAGGTACTGGTACTGGTACTGGTATTTGTACTTGTACCTGATTTTGTACAGCCCTAGGCGCGACCAAAGTATATTCCACTAGAGTCATTTGAATGACTAAACGACAAAGACAATAAGGAACGCGAAGGACCTTTCCGTTGACATAATTTAGGCAGTCGTCTCCATTATTGCTGATCCAGACCCCCAAACAAAGACGAAAGTTGCGGAGCCATGCTGCAAGATTCAAAGACTCACGAGTAATACTTGCATCATTGACTTCAAATTTCAGCAGAAAAAAAGAACAACCCAACTTCGATCCTTAAAAAGAGCAACTTGTCATTGTATGTATTTCCATCAATTAAATTCGATCAGGTAAACTTTCGCTTTTCAGTGTCTTTACACGTACAGCGGAAAACCGTAGCTGTACGGCAGTGCGTAGTGCGCAACGACGGGTGCCGAGTAGGAACGAATTGCCGGGGCGACCAAGGGCGTCACCACGTTCGCTCGGCTGTGCACGACCGTCGAACTCTGCCTGGAAACCGCTGTTGGCACGCTCTCCACCACATCACCAACCTTCGCCAGAGTGTGCTCCTGGATGTTCACTCTAGCCGGTTCCTGGATCACGGCCGTCCGAACGAGTGGCGCCGAGTAGACCAATGGAGCTTTAATAGCAATGGCGCCGGGCTTTGCTGCAGCAACTGCGAGGAGACATGTGAGTACCACCTGCGAAGGGAAACAGACGGTGAATCTGGCTCGTTGCCACAGCGAATGCGATCACTTACCAACTTGAACATCTTAAATGGCTTTTGCGTCAAGAGGGTCTGTAACTGCGAGAAAAACAAACTTTAACTGATGCCTGTTCCTAGTTCGCTGCCGTCTTATATAGTCCAGCCATCTAGCCGTCCTGCCCCAAGCGGCATCAACGAAACCTTCGCTGACCTTGGGGCCTCCGTAATTATCGGCCCTCCGACAACTTTGATCGCCGAGTGAATGTTGCCCCGGACCAGTTCATCTCGCGCGAAGTTCAAGTGCAAGAACACACGCGCCAATTAGGCAGTGCGCGACGCTCGCTGCAGTTGCTACCGATATGAACGACATTGAGCGACGCACATACACGCGGGACTGCGTGCCAGCCCGGCGGTTGGAGTGGTTGCGAATTTATACGCGAGAATTCCAATTAGCCGCAGCACAGCACAGGTCCTGCCAGCACAGGTCCACTGGCCGACGGGTAATTTGGAGCGAAGTCTACTTGATTATCGGTTCCGTCGGCTGTGTACGGCGAGCCGGTCATAAAAAATGTGCCATTCCCGGAACTAAAGCGCTCAAAGTCTGCATAATAATAAGGATTTTGTGCGTTGTCGGCAGCAGAGAGCGGGCGCGGGATGACGGGGTTACGACGGGGGCGCAAATGGTTAATTAATTTGTAATTAGCTACAGAGTTTCATATTCGCATTTGCCATTTGTGTGCTCGACAAGGGCCAGGGGCGGGGGACACGAAAGCCAGATGATGGCATTTCCAGAGTCCTCCAGGCCACGGATGTTGGCGCTGAATGTGAAGCTTTGCCAAATGATGTTTGCTTTGACTGGAGAGCTAATTTAGTGCCATTGCTCCCCGAATCAGCCGATAAACAGTTTTGGTGCGACGCGCTGTTTGGTGGCGGAAGTGCTTGCTGTTAATGGATGATGATTGCTTCCGTTTGGCGGAGGTTCTCGCTTCTGCCTGGACTGCCATTGAATCTGCTTAATGGAATAATTGCAATGGATTGGGACATAAAATGCAGCATTTGAACTGTTTTTCTCGTGTGCTTAATTTTGTGCAAAATTTAATTGCGATCGTTGAGACCAGTCGAACGTTTGAAGGGAACGCAGGTGACGTGCGATCACTTTTGATTGGGTTTGCAAGTCAAAGTGAACAGCTCCAGCGATCTGCAGGGGGTGCACTGTAATGCAACCAACCGTAGGCCGCGGACGTTGTTTCCGACGCAAGTTTATCCAATTTCATCCAATTTCATCTGATGCAAAAGCAATTTAAATGCACGCTGCCCGAAGGCAAGGAGGTGGGCTGCCCAGTCAGTTGCAGTTGAGGGTGTCTTTTGGAAGCGACAATTCCTCGCCTGACTGTAATTGGAAGGAACAACGGACTGACATTCGCTTTGAAAGGGTGAATGGTTGGTTTATGAATTCACAGAGCAATCGTCTCTTGTTATCTGTGCTCTAAAAATAAGGTGACTGAATTTATTTTAAAATTATCTGACCCGGCGAACTTCGTACCTTAATTTGTTTGTTTGTGAATATTTTCGAAAATCTTATTATTAATTACTGCAATACACAGCATTGCGAGAAACCGTTCAATGAAACTTTAGCCTATTAAATCAAGAAGAAAAATATGACGTGAGTGAACGATGGAATTTTGCGGAATACTTTCCTTAGATGTAACATAATGCCAATTATGTGTGAAGGAAAATATCGGCTTCGGTGGCATACCTCTACACCTCGCTGAAGACGATTTTCTTTGTAAAGTCACCATCCACTTCTGTCTGTTCAACCAACCATTCGGCGTATTGACGACGCTTGAAATGGTCAGTAAGCTGCAGCTCATGAGTCAATTTAACCTTCTTAGCGTGTATAGTTCAAATCTTTTTTCAAAATTCGCATCAGTGATGTTGATCAATTGTTGGCCACGACGATGCATTTTGATTTGAACGCCCACTTTCGTAAAATGCTTAAAATGCTTAATCTTAATGCGCTGACCAATTGTGTGCCTCTCCGTGTTTGAATTTGTCAAACACTGAAACAAAGAAATGCCAAATTAAGTAGGGGCAAGAAAACTTGACGTTAAGGTGTGACTCAAAATTACCAGCGTGCATTATGGTGGTCGCCGTGGCGTAGTGGGTAAGTGCGTCGACTCCTACGCAGAGGGTGCCAGGTTCGATACCCAAATTTACCGCCTATCATTATTCACGGATCCGCCTCTTTTGAGTCACTGACAATGCTCAAAGAGTATTCCTGTCTAGAAAAAGCTTCTCAACTTCGCTGTTCGGAGTCGACATAAAACTGAAAGTCCCTTCCACTCATGAAGGAACAATAGCACGTACAACACGAGTGGTTGCCGAGAAGTTAGGCCCAGGTCCACCTCGGACTGTCGCGCCACCCATATTATATTATTATTATATTATGGTTTAGAAGGTCTGTTCTGAGGGTGCGAATGTGAATCACTATTTCCAGCTTTCCAGCACGAGAGTAATTCTGACATCACGGTCGTTAACCACACTCACCGATACAGTCGTAAATAGTGTCTATAGTCGAGACGATCGCGCGTCAACCAATAACGTCACTGAGTCTCGAACTGAGTCACAGAACGCCGATCTTCGTAATCCAGTTGAAAAATTTGGAGACGCTGTTAACGTGTGAGTCTTCCCATTATGACTTGACAAACAATACTGAATGAGAATAAAATGAAACATGACGACAGTCACAAAAAAAAGCGTATTGAAAAATACAAGTCTAAATAAATAAATCACTCATTGCAGTATTGTCGGTGAAAGGTAGGGTTTGCATATATGTTTTGGAAAAAAGATCAAAACAGTTTGACCTCGAAAAAGCTACAATCGCAATTGACCGCTAGCAACTTTGCCGATCGAGTCTCCCTAAAGCTCGCAGAGAGTCCAACCCTGTCAGGCGAAATAATCTACGAACAATGGAACCGTTGTCACAACGCCATCAGAGAACCTGCCTCTGATGTGCTGGGTCTTCAAACGCCACCCAAAAAAAAAAAAAAAACCCTGGTTTGACAACGACTGCAGGCAGGCACATGCAGCGAAGCAAGCAGTATACAAGGCGACAGAAGGACGAAAGCACGAACTTAAAAGAAGGGAAGGCCACCGGCTTCTCAAAAATAAAACGAAAAGAGCATGAGAAGCGCGCGATCGAGGACATGGAGATGTGTTACGGCAGAAATGATGTCCGAAAGTTCTACCAAAGGGTAAAGCAACTATCCAATGGATACAAAATCCTGACAGAAACCTGTCGGGACGCAGAGGGACAACTCGTAGTAGATTCGCCGTCGATAATGAGAATCTGGAAAGATCATTTCTGTAGAAAGGCTACAATACCGCTGTCAGGCAGAATGTTCCACTCAACGCAATTGACCATGATCGACGAGAATTCCGTCCCCCTACCTAGACGAAGTCAAGATAGCGATATCGAGACTAAAGTCGAAAGCTGCTGGTGCAGACGGACGTCTGCGGAACTGTTTAAGGCAGTTTCTTGTCATTGCAAATCTTGCTTTTAGGGGAATCTGCACTCTTTTAAACTGAAAAGGCAAATCAGTCGGAATTATTGGAATACGGGGAAATAAAACATTTTATAAAACATTTTGTCCATTTGTCCACTTTGTACCAGTCATAATTATTGCTTTTATAATATTGCTTCAAAGCTTCTCATTAATAGGACCGGAACACCAACTTTTAACCTCAACTTATGAGAAGGCACTCCTGATAATTCTAAAGAATTCAAAAATTTCTAAAGGGTGCAACGTTACTTGTTCAGTGGCCATAATAGCTGTGTTTTTTTGCAAGCGTATCATCGGCGCTTTATGATTCATCATAAAATCTTGGCAGCACCGACGACATTTATGACGTTTGCTAAGCATCCACGGCTGTAGTCGTGGAAGGTGATGGTTGATCTTTGATGGTCACAATCTTCGTTTTGTGACTGTGTAGCGTGACCATCACTTGAAAAGAAAAAACATTTAATAATTATAAAATAAAAACAAATTTAATCAAACAAAAAGAAACGGAATGTATAGCAGAGACTCTGGATATACCAAAAATTGCATACTTATGGATGCCAAAAAATTGGAAAATGATCTAATACATCAACCACACCACCAAATATAGGCCACATACAGCAACCTAAACAATGAATGAATAAATTCAAGAATGAACACAGAAAATAACGTCTGAAAGCATTGTTTTCATCCGCGCTTATTCCTTAAGCGGCGATAAATATGATGAGTAAGTTAAGCGGATATAGGATTTGTTGTTAGTGCATCTTACATACAAACTGAAAACTAAGCGTATATAAGCTTGCAAAAAAACACAGCTATTGGTCTGGCTTTGGTATTTGTGTGTGAGTGTTACCCGCGGAAAAGAGGGATTGTTCCCCAAAAATATAATAATAATAATATGGGTGGAGCTACAGTCCGAGGCGGACCTGGGCCTAGCTTCTCAGCAACCACTCGTGTTGTGCGTGCTATTGTTCCTTCATGAGTGGAAGGGTCTTTCAGTTTTATGTTGGCTCCGAACAGCGAAGTTGAGAAGCTTTTTCAAGGCAGGAATACTCTTTGAGCATTGTCCGTGCCTCGAAAGAGGTGGAGCCGTGAATTATCAAAGGTTGTAATTTCGGGTATCGAACCTGGCAGCCTCTACATAGGAGTCGACGCACTTACCCACTACGCCGCGGCGACCCCAAAAATTATCGAATTTTATTTTCACAGGTATAACCTTCACCGTACTGCGCGCAGAACGTCGGGGGCACGATAGACCGTGAGTAGCAGACTCCGCTGTTATTTGCAGTCTCTTTATGTTGTGCGGCGTCTATAACTTTAGCCAGGGTTAGGTTAGGTTAGGTTAGGTAGGTGGGTTGCTAGTGCATTCACCAGCACAATTAGACCATGTGGGTCCATTTTAATACCCCTAGTCAAACTTCTATCACTGATTAAGCACTCCAGTGATAACGCCGGTAATTTGATCCCAACGGCAAACGGTGACTGGAGCAGATTTGAAAACCAGATAAAAGCGTATTAACTTTGCTTCCACTGGTATTCGAACCGGGGACCCGGCTAACCAGGGGCAGGCACTCTACCAACTGCGCCATCCAGTCGTAAAAAACGTCTCAACTTCGCCGTTCGGAGTCGGCATTAAATTGTAGGCCCCTTCCACTCATGAAGGAACAATAGCACGCACAACACGAGTGGTTGCTAGGCCCATGTCCGCCTCGGACTGTCGCGCCACGTATATTATTATTATTATTAAATGAAAGCAAATATGTTTTATTTTATAGCGTAATTTGTCTTTACCGATATATGTGTGTATGGTGAGGGAAGGCCGTCCTCTTCGGGGTACTTGACTGGGTGGAACGTTAGGCTGTGGCTAACGTCTGCGCTAAGGGGCTGTCTCGCATAAAATTCGCCAAGGAAGGTAGCGAAGTTCATGTCGATTGACATGAGGGGTGGGCTGGCGGACTAGTGCCAACAACTGCAGGCACCCTCGGGTTCTTTACGAACCTTGATCGCCAAACGACGCTGGAAGGGCGTTGACTCGGTTTAGGGCTGAGCTAGGTAGTTTTAAGTTAGACTAGTCTTAGGATAGTTTTAGATTTAAATTTAGGTAGGTTAGTCACGCATAAATTAGGATAGCTTAGTTCCGCGAGGCCTCTTCTGGTCTCTTTTGGTGGAAGAGGCTTTGAACACGCTTTCCTCTTCCACTATCATATCTCTTGAATTTCTTCTCCATCCCATTTTTAGTCGTCTGTCCGTGGTCTGCTATAGGGTATTAGGCTTTCTCTCTCTTTCTATTTGTTCGTATCTCTCTTCTATCATAGCTAGCTACAGGCACGAGATTTTTTTGTTGAATGAGGGGACAAGAACAACCCCGTCCGGCGAGTTTAGCCGTGCAACCGCAAGCGTGCGCCGTGTTCCCCCCTTCACACTGAACATACTTAGCAGCACTTAGCCTGCTGCAGCATTACTTTTTCTCATGAATGTACATATGTGCTCCCCACAGATCTCTGCGTGTGAGAAATTTACTCTACGATAAGAGGCATAGAACCAACTACAGTTGTAATGAACCTATTACAGGGTGTATAAGAACTTTTAGTGAACCGTGCAACGAAATTGGTTTTAGCTTGGCTCGATTGGAGTTTAAAAAAGTTATTAATACACTATTCTTTAATTAATACTGTTTATTTCATGTAATCTATGAGATGAAACAACACAACAAGCAAACATCTGTTGTGCAAAGCCCTACTGAGGGCATACACTAAGTGAACGTAGGTTTTTTTTTTTGCTTGCGTTCGTAAGAATCTTCAACAAGACACTATGTGAGCCGTGTCCACATAGTAATGTCAGATTTGTACTGACTAATAACACCCTTACCTTTTGGTTTTTCTTTACTACAACTAAGTTTCCTTATCTAGTAGCTTATATTTAAGTATTTTTTCGCTTGTTGCAGGTAGACCTTCGGTAAAATCACCTGCCATGACCATCGTTAGGATGGTTTATTGTTATTGCGCCAAATCGAGAGGTCTCGTACGCTGGAATCGGCGTACTAGACGTCTCATGTCCAAAGTTTGGAGGATGGCATGGTTACAATGACTAAGAAGTCTGATACTTAGCTTTCGAGCGGAATTTGTTATTTCTTCGTCGACGATTGTTATCCCTTGGTCCCTTTGTATATCACAACTTCTGAGATACCAGGGAGCTCTCACAATATCCCGTACAGTTTTATTTTGAAAGGACCGAATAAATCCTCTGTTATTTGCTTTGGTACAACCCCATTATTGTATGCCGCAAGTCCATATAGGCTTCAATTTGTTGTACATACTTAACTTGGAGTGCCTTCCAAGTAACCAGTTTTTTTCTCTGCACCGGTGTTCGATCTCATCCCGTTTCTTTTTACGTGGGCCTTCCACTTGAGTTTCGCATCGAATGTCGTGCCAAGATATTTTGCTTCATGTGCGTACGGTATTTGTACAGAATTAATGAAAACTGGTAGATGCTCAATATTTCATTCGCAGCAATGCGCCAACGTTTTGACCATTCTTTTATTTTGTCTAGAGCTCGTTGAAGTTTTTCAGTTGAGGACTCAACTGAGCTTCCCGTTGCCAGGATCGCTGTGTCATCCGCAAATGTAGCCACAAGTATACCTTCAGTTTGAGGTATGTCTCTAGTGTACAACAGGTACAATGTAGGGCCAAGAACACTCTCCTGAGGGACTCCTGCTTGGATTTCTTTAAAATCGGAGTGTCCAGTTCCGCGTTTAACTCTAAATATCCTGCTATCGAGATTCTAGTATCTTATACAAGGTTGTCTGTAGAAGCCTGCTCAGTCTGTATCTAAGGCCTTCATGCCAGACTTTGTCGATCTGTTTGATCTTTTTCTCCTCTAATGCTCCTTCAATTTCATTTTTTATTCTGTATACCTCGTCAATTGTCGAGTGTTTCGCTCGAAACCCGAACTGATGGTCAGGTATTAGTTGCTTCTCTTCGATACATTTTTGAATACGTTCTTATAAGAAACAACAAAAATGTTGGATATTATTGGTAAAAGCGATATGGGTCTGTTCGACTTTTTATTATTCAACGGTTTGCCCGGTTTTGTAACCATTATCAATTTTGCAACCTTCCATGAGTCTGGAACATATAATAGCCTAAAGGAAGCGTTAATTAAGTAGAGGAGTTTAATTAGCGCCTTTTTCAGCAAGTTCTTCAGGATTTCTCTCGTCATTAGATCACAGCCAGGAGCCTTGTTGTTTTTTAAAATTTTTGAGTGCCTGGCAGAGTTCGCTTAGCGATACTCTTTCTATACTAGAGCTGTCAGATATAGAAGTTACATTTGGATCATCTTCCAACATTTGTCCATCAAAGGGCTGAAATGTTTCCTCCAAATTTTCGGCGAAGAGATCCGCCGTTTCTTGATCACTTTTTGCCCACTCATCATTGTTTTTCTTGATTGGCGCGGCCTGCATTTGGGGCTTCTTGATATTTTTTACTTCTTTTCATTACATTTTCATATGTTAGGCCTTTAAGATCAGTCGATATCTCATGCTTTTTGAAGACTTGCAAGGATTTTTTTTTAGTTTGTTGCACAGGCGATTTATGTATTTTTTATGTTGAGGAGCGCGAGACTGCTGTCATTTCTTGCGCCATTTTCTTTTTTCGAGGATAAGTTCTTTTATTTCTGGCAGAAGATTTGTTTCATTAAACTTGGGTATATTTTTTACTGCGACGAGTATTTTTCCAGGCTGCTTTCTGGATGTTACTAATAAACTTTATATCTGTCAATCTCGGTGTTGTAAAAATAAAATAAAAACTCGCTAGAAAGGACATCACCTCTAAACGGGGAAGTACTGTGAAGTTCACAAGTAATACGCGTTTCTTTAAAAATGACTGTTGATGACTTCATCCAGAAGCTTTGTTTATTTTTTGTCACAACGGGCAAATATTTAGCCGTTGTGTCAGGAGTCAGACAACTGCCCCTTAGTCTGGCCTGCGAACTACGTTGTTCCAAAAATTCCTATAACTTGTGTGCTCGTTGCTCCTAGGAGTCAGACAACTGCCCCTTAGTCTGGCCTGCGAACTACGTTGTTCCAAAAATTCCTATAACTTGTGTGCTCGTTGCTCCTAGGAATCAGACAACTGCCCCTTAGTCTGGCCTGCGAACTACGTTGTTCCAAAAATTCCTATAACTTGTGTGCTCGTTGCTCCTAGGAGTCAGACAACTGCCCCTTAGTCTGGCCTGCGAACTACGTTGTTCCAAAAATTCCTATAACTTGTGTGCTCGTTGCTCCTAGTAGTCAGACAACTGCCCCTTAGTCTGGCCTGCGAACTACGTTGTTCCAAAAATTCCTATAACTTGTGTGCTCGTTGCTCCTAGGAGTCAGACAACTGCCCCTTAGTCTGGCCTGCGAACTACGTTGTTCCAAAAATTCCTATAACTTGTGTGCTCGTTGCTCCTATGAGTCAGACAACTGCCCCTTAGTCTGGCCTGCGAACTACGTTGTTCCAAAAATTCCTATAACTTGTGTGCTCGTTGCTCCTAGGAGTCAGACAACTGCCCCTTAGTCTGGCCTGCGAACTACGTTGTTCCAAAAATTCCTATAACTTGTGTGCTCGTTGCTCCTAGGAGTCAGACAACTGCCCCTTAGTCTGGCCTGCGAACTACGTTGTTCCAAAAATTCCTATAACTTGTGTGCTCTGGTTTTGATTGGCCTCTAAGGCCTAGTCTTACGTTGTCCAGAGGGCTGTTTTGTATATGGCTAATTGGGGGGGCCCACCATTTCAGTAGAGGCATTACCGGAAGCTCGCTGCTCGGCCAGTTCGTCGGCAATCTCTTTTTTCCTCTATGTTGCACCTGTTACTGGCCAATTTGAGTTCTTCCTTGCACTGTTACACCAATTTGGAGGAAGTGATTACTGCGAAGATGACTGACTGACTTAGGGCTGCTTCGCTGCCGATAGCTGCGGCTCCATCCCTGTCAAGCGTCTTAGTGATCACTCCAATCATTAGAAGCCATGCAAGCGACCAGAGGACTCCTCCTTCTGTTCAAGGGATGACTTACTCAGTCGCGGTTGTGCTACACAAGCCCAATCCACTAGAAGTCACTCCAAGGCAGTTGATTTACTTCGATTCGCATCAGGTCCAAATCAAACATCCATCCTGATTGAATGAAAGTGCCTTCATCAAATTCTATTAGAATCTGCAAGACCCACTTAAAGCCACGCAAGTGATAGCCCCTAAAGTTACTCAGGTAGAACGCACAAGTCCCTATGCCATGCATCCAACTAAGGAACGACGGCCAGAAGGATAGGAGCACAAACTCAAGACCGAAACACGGGAAGTCAGCCACGATGACGGTGATTATGCTCGTATATCTGTCCCGTGATTCCATTAGGATTACCCACACGGAGCACACACAGCACAGCGTACAGCACTCTCATGATTTTTTCATCCACCAGCGAGGACACGACAAGGAAAAACCAAAAAATCAAACGAACAGGCAAAAAAAAAAATAAAAATAAAACAAGACCGGTCTAAGTTGTAATTGAAAATAAAATTGGTTTTTCCTTTGATCGATTGGGGGATCACATAAAAGTCCCAACGGGCCACTGGGTCACCGGGGGCGGGGAGTGCGGCTAAGAAGCTCCCCAGAGTCCAGTCGTGGGGGCCAGTGGGTACGCTCCGCCAAACCAACTGCGGCTCATTAGGGCCAACTTCGAAGCATGTGATGTACACATTTCTTTCTACTTCTCGTCCTCCGTGCACGCTCAGTCGAGAGTCATACTCAAATTGCAATTAAATTTCGATTCGAAAGTGGAAAGCGAGGCCAGAGCGGCAGCAGCCCGGCAGAGCAGTGCGAAGTGGAAGAGCAGCGGAAGGCTCTAATAAGTTTCGTTGGTATTCTGCTCGAGTGTTTTTGGAATTTTTTCCTCATTTGCATAAATTGTTAAAGCTCGTGTGTCCCCTATTCGTAATGATATTGTAATTGCGATAAAATGAGGATGCTCTAGGGGATGGGGGAGGGCTGGCCTCCACGAGTCCTTTCAGGATGCTGTACTTTTGTTGGCTTTGTTTCGCGGAGCAAATTGAAAGGTCAATTAATTTACGAGGCAACTTTAAGTTGTGTTGAATTTGTTTCAAATTCACGGGGGAGGTGGGTGAAGCGTGTAAATCGAAGGAAGCTAGATGGAAGCTAGATGTGGTTTCGTTAACAGGCCATTCGGATTCACCTCAATCCTTGCGATCCCTGGGGGCTTGTCTTCGGTTGAGGGAATTGCCAGAAGTCTTGCGATGCTGGTGGTTTCGAAGGACCAATGCAATGTGAGGTACTCCAGTATCATTGTCCGAAAAGGAAGAGTTGTCTGCTCGTGATGACCTGATTCAAATGAGATGTCAACACTACGAAAATTTTGAAAATTAAGTCTTTCACTTCCTTGACGCGTTCTTGAGCAGTTCACGTTATTGTCTTCCCAGGTTATTGCTTTCTGCCTTCTTTGTTCCAGTTGCAATGCATTTTTTGCCAGTCGTCGAGAGCCTTCTTCTTACTTTCCTGTAGCAGACATCCGTTCCAGGTGATCAAACTACAGAAGCGTATCCAGCCCTTTCCGGTCAAGGAACTAGGTTGGGTTAGGTAGGCTGGCTGCTAGTGAATTCACCAACACACTTAGACCATGTTCGTCCATTGTGATACCCCTAGTCGGACTACTACCACTGATTGACTACTCCAGTGATAGTGACGTTCATTTGATCCCAACGGCAAATGGTGACTGGACCAGATTTGAAAACCAGATAAAAGCGTATTAACTTTGCTTTCACTGGGATTCGAACCGGGGACCCAGCTAACCAGGGGCAGGTCCTCTGCCACTATCTTATCTACTCTACCTTGAGTTCCTCGCGTACTGCCGTGTTTCTTTTTTTCAATTGATCACATAGATTTTTATCTGCAAAGGCGGAGAGGCTTGTCTGCAGAAGACTGGTTTCGATCATATGCATTAAGTTAAGTTAAGTTTAAACGTTAAATTTCTCTATTATTTGAAGTTACTTTAATACATAATACAATATAAAAATTTACGTTATAAAAATGAAAACAAGTAGATTTTACACACTGGAAGATAAGTAGATTTCTTTCTTCTTCTTCTTTATTTGGCGCTACAGTCCGGGGTGGACTTGGGCCTCAACCAACAAGCCTCTCCAGCTAGCACGGTCTCTGGCTAACTGTCTCCAGTGTCGCACGGCAAGTTGGTTGAAGTCCTCCTCCACCTGGGTACGCCACCTTAAACGCGGGCGTCCTCTGTTACGTTGTCTCATGGGTTCGGAGTCGAAGACTCTTCGCGTCGGAGCTAAGTTGTCCATGCGCTCTACATGGCCTAGCCATCTTAGGCGTTGGATCCGAAGACGTCGGACTAGACTCATGTCGCTGTACAGCCCGTACAGTTCGTGGTTGAATCTTCTCCTACAGAAACCGTCAACGCAAACAGGACCAAAGATCGCACGCAGAGCTTTTCTCTCAAAGAGACCAAGGACTTCCACATCCGCTTTTGAGATTGTCCATGCCTCCACGCCGTACAGCAGCGTGACTGGAATGATCAAAATAAATAAAAAGTCAGCAAAAAAAGTCAAAGTCAGCTTGGTCCTTCGAGAGATGCCTCTACTACTCAATTGCCTCTTGAGCCCATAGAAACAGCGGTTGGCAAGAGTTACTCTGCGTTTGATCTCGGTGCTAATGTTGTTTGTACTGTTTACTGCGGAGCCGAGGTAGACGAAGTCTTTGACTACCTCGAAGTTATAGCTGCCCATTGTGACGCTCTGTCCAAGACGTCGATGTTGTGTGTCCTTTCTTGATGACAGCATAGATAGACCCATTTTAGCCGCTTCTGCCTCAATGCCAGCAAACGCCTCATTGTCGGCTCGCTGTGTTCTCCCAATCACGTCAATGTCATCCGCGTATGCTGGCAGTTGTACGGACTTCTGGAAGATCGTGCCTCTGGTGTTGGCGTGTGAGTCTTGCACGATCTTCTCCAGGATGGTGTTAAAGAAATCACATGACAGCGCGTCGCCTTGTCTAAAACCTTTTTTGACATTGAAGGTCTCGGTGAGCTCGTACAGTCCGCGTATGCGTATCCTGTACTGTACTTCAGCGCTGACATCAGATCATTGGCGTGGATAATAAATAGGAGAGGGCCCAGTTTTGATCCCTGTGGGACACCATATACAACATCTTCACTCAAGAATTCGCCAATCTTAACTTTAAATTTTCGGTCTCTTAAGTAGCTTTCAAACCATGATAGTATACTGCCCCCAACCCCAATCTTGTCCAACTGCCTCAGTAATTGTTTGTGGCTTAATGTATCGAAGGCTTTTTTAAAATCAATGAATAGAACCAATGTGCTGTAATTTTTATCCAGGCTTTGGTTTATTTTATTTGCAAAATTTGCCTGCAGATGGAAACCAAATTGATTGTTATTCAGGATTTTGAATTTGACCACATATTCGTATAGCCTCGAAGCCAATACTTCCTCCATAAACTTGTCGACAGATGAATGGGTCTCAATTTGGTTCTTCTTTCCACTTTTGTATATTGGCCGTCCCATTGACATTTTCAGAAGGTGCGGAACTGTTGCTTGGTCGAAACTCGTATTTATTAGCTTCGTTACAAGGGGCGAAAGGTACTCTGCACTTATTCTTAGATCGATTGGCCTTATCTCGTCTATTCCGGCTGACTTGGCGCACTTTAGCGAATGAAGTATATTCTCTAACCTCGGTATCAGTTACATATTGTACATATAAAGAGTACACTGTTCGAACTGTCACGGAATGTTGTTTGATTGCACTCGTGGACTGTATTAGAAATTTCCAAAGATAGCGTTTTTGCGAATTTGTTCGCTAGGTCATTAAAATTTTCTTCATGCACAAAATTCTTTTTTATAATGTCATCTACATTGCTCGATCTTCTTCCAAGTAATGCATTCCAGGTATCTTTTGGGTTGTTTTTACTCTCTTGGAATTTCTGTTTGTAGCAGTTTGATTTTATTTTTTTGTTAAGCTCGTTTCTGTATAGTTTACACTCAATGTGATAATCCGCATTCTTATTTCTTACCCTATCCCGGCAAGTTAGTTTCGAGTCACTGACAATACTCAAAGAGTATTCCTGTCTAGAAAAAGCTTCTCAAATTCGCCGTTAGGAGTCGGCATTAAACTGTA
The DNA here is from genome assembly GCA_964034865.1 of Eristalis intricaria. Classification (NCBI taxonomy): domain Eukaryota; kingdom Metazoa; phylum Arthropoda; class Insecta; order Diptera; family Syrphidae; genus Eristalis; species Eristalis intricaria. The sequence continues at coordinate 61,909,881 of OZ035877.1, forward strand.
GGTCCCTTCCACGCGTGAAAGAACAATAGCACGCACAACACACGTGGTTGCTGAGAAGCTAGGCCCAGGTCCACCTCGGACTGTCGCGCCACCCATATTATATTATTATCCCGGCAAGTCAGTCGAACAACAGAACTAAGCAATCTCATCTTGGCAGCTTGCATTCCCGATTATATTATTTCGGACAATACTAGCGTTGCCAGACGTTCGGGTTATTCCGTTACATCCCGCGTTTCCCGGGGCCTCGCAGTTTTTAGGCATAGATTCAACTGCCCCGCCGGGGCACCTTCATTTCCGGCTAAGCTCTGTTTAACCATTTCTTTAACTCAGGAGAATACGGTTTTGTTCATGTTTATATTAACACTAGCTGACTCCAGCTGGCAAACGTTGTTTTGCAATATAAATTATTTCTGGTGAGCACTTGAATATTCAATTATAAAATAACTAACTTATTGCAAGTGTGTTTAGATGTGAATACGACAGAAAGACGAACGGAGCGATGACGGCCTATAAACAAACCAAAATTCCAAACATTAATTTTTTGATTTCATTCCTCACTTTTATTATTTTGACTAGTAAATTTCGGAACAGAGACGAAGGGACGAGAGCCGGCTTCTCAGAGAAAGAAGAAAGAGCACGAGAAGCGCTCGATCGAGGAGTTGGAGAGGTGCTACGGCAGGAACGATGTCCGAAAGTTTTACCAGAGAGTGAATCAGTTATCCAGTGGATATAAGGTTCGGATAGAAACCTGCCAGGACGAGAATCGACAACTAGTAGTAGAGTCGCGGTCGATACTGAGACTTTGGAAGAACCACTTCTGCAGACTGCTAACCGGCGATGATAACACCAATACCGCCGTCATTCAGAATGTTCCACTTCACACAATTGGCGATGATCGACGAGAATTCCGTCCCCCCTCTTTAAGGCAGCTGGAGATGATCTGGTTGGGCGCATGCACCAGCTCCTCTGTAAGATATAGTCGGAGGAAAGCATGCCCGACGAGTCTCAGTATCGTTTGCCCGATGCACAAGCAAGAAGACCCCTTTGAACGCGTCGAAAAATAGATGGATAAGTCTCCTGAACATCGCATACAAGATCTTCTCTGCCGTTTTGTGTACTCGCCTGATGCCGTTTATAAATAGCCTGATAGGTCCATATGAGTGTGGTCAGGGAAGTCCACCATCGACCAGATTCTTACACTACGGCAGATCCTGGAAAAACCCAAGAGATGCAGATCGACACCCACCACCTTTTTGTCGATTTCAAGGCCGAATATGACAGCGTGCGAGCTATACAACGCCATGTCTAGTTTTGACATTGCTGCCAAACTCGTCAGGTTGTGCAGGATGACGATGGAGAACTCTCGCTGCTCCATCAAGGTCGGTAACGAGCTCACCGAGACCTTCAATGTCAAAAAAGGTTTTAGACAAAGCGACGCGCTGACATGTGATTTCTTTAACATCATCCTGGAGAAGATCGTGCAAGACTCACACGCCAACACTAAAGGCACGATCTTCCAGAAGTCCGTACAACTGCTAGCATACGCGGATGACATTGACGTGATTGGCAGAACACAGCGAGCCGTCAATGAGGCTTTTGCTGGCATTAAGGCGGAGGCGGCTAAAATGGGGTTTAGCGGTGATTGAGGGCAAAACCAAGTATATGCTGTCATCAAGAAAGGACACACAACATCGACGTCTTGGACAGAGCGTCACAATGGGCAGCTATAACTTCGAGGTAGTCAAGGACTTCGTCTAGTAGTTACTCTTGTTAACCGCTGTTTCTATGGGCTCAAGAGGCAATTGAGTAGTAGAGTCCTCTCTCGAAGGACCAAGCTGACTTTATACAAGACCTTGATCACCCCAGTCCTGCTGTACGGCGTGGAGGCATGGACAATCTCAAAAGCGGACGAAGAAGCCCTTGGTATTTTCGAGAGAAAAGTTCTGCGTTCAATTGTTGGTCCTGTTTGCGATGACGGTATAGGGAGAAGAAGATTTAATGACGAACTGTATAGTCTAGCTAGGCGTTTACGGACCAAACGACTAAGATGACTGGGTCATGTCAAGCGTATGGATAACACTACTCCAGACCGAATCGTCTTCGACTCCGAACCAGTGGGACAACGCAATAGATTCCGCCCACGGAACCGATGGCGCACCCAGGTGGGAAAGGACCTCAATCGACTTGGTGTGCGCAGTTGGAGACAGCTGGCTACAGATCGTGCCCGCTGATCTTTGGCTGAGACCTCGGAATGTAGCGCCAATGGAAGAGGAAGAAGAACTTAAAAACGATTGCATACCTGCTTGCCATGAATAAACGATTTTTTTTAAGTTTAAAAATTGAGCTTTTTATTTGCCTCGTGTAAAAATCCCTCTATTCCGCCACATTTCTGTGATTCCCTGCTCGTTACCCAAATTGCATGTTTTGGAATGAATAGAGAGTTAAAACCCGCTTTGACCAAGCTCAGCTTCCCTGATTACAAATCTCTCAGCTGTTTCAAAATTTATTCGGCTTGACCAAAAAAGATGTTATTGCATTGTGGATCACGATAAGTCTTTTCTGTTCGATGAGAAAAAAAAAACTTGCTGGAGAGATCTGCCTTCATTCCCTCTTCAAATGCCTTGTAGTTCTTGTCATCCAGAACCAAATTTAAAAACCTGCTTGAAAAAACTTTCTCTGCGAATCAAACCCTCTATCATTCTAGGAGCTCTGTACCCGTATCTGGATTAAGCGCAGGAATTGCAAGTGAAATCCGATTGAAGTATTCCACATATTTATGTTAAATAAATATTTAAAAAATCATATTTTCACAAGTGCTGCAACACTCTACGTTCCCACTGTACCTCAGAAAATGTGTAAACAAAACCAATGTCACACTGATCAGCTTGTGGCCACCACCGCGTCGGCAATTATTGATTTTAACCAAAAAACCAAGTGATTGTCGTGGCCATAGAGTGTAAAATAAGCGAGAATCGGATAAGTGCACACACCCGCAATTGTTAGCAAGTTGAAATATAATTTAGGACTAGTATTTTATGAAAAATCACGTCGTTTTATGTGAAATAATTCATAACAAAAGTGACAGCTATGGAAGTGTCTACCGAGAGGAAGGTAACACGAACTGCATTACCGACAACGAATGTCAAACTGTGAACTATGTGTATTTTTATTTAAAGATGGGCATTTACAAAGCACTCGGCTGCAGAGATTTTCGAATGTGTGCTGTTGCGGCGATGGTGTGCCAAGACATGCAGGCTTGTATGTTTTAATGTGTGTCTTATCGTATTTTCTAATCCGTCCTCTTTTGAAGCATCCAAATTTTCGAAAATCGAAGAGGTGTACAATCCAGAGTTGAACTTGATTTATTTTCGCTGCAACCAAGAGAACGACGAGCATGAAATCGTTGTCCCACACAACAGTTGCCAGAGTTTGAATTTGGTAGAGTTCGAGGACATTCAACGCGCGATAGGGGATGACGCCAAGTGGTAAGGAAATGCAAGTAGTGTACACCGAATTCGGTTTTTTTTTATGTATCGTCCTTTGTAAAGCATAACATTAGCGTGCTGTGAACCCAGTTCTGGAGTCCTCTACTACAGTGCCCACGCTGGATTCAAAGACAAATAAGCCCACAGTCGATGATTATGATGGAAAAAGGAAAGGGAACCACCCCCTTGATGATGAAATGTGAACGCATTTAAAATTTGTTTTGTTAACTTTATTGATAATTATGTCATAATAAAATATTTTTTTTTTTATAAACTTCACAAGGGATACTATTCTGCTTTGTAATACCTAATGTTTCTCTTCTAAAAATACAAACCTCTTTATTTTCTTGAGTGGGTTCAGAATACATTTTGTTTCTTTTGAATTGATTCTCTATTCTGTTTGGCTTTTGTCTTAGAAAATACAATTTTGAGTAGATTTCTAACTCGGTTGAGTTTTTATTCTTTTAGGCACATACTGTTTTGAGTGTTTTTTTTTTTGTTCATTTTCTTTAAATTTAATCTTAGTTTATTAAGAGAGTTGGTTTGAAATTTTGGTGTAACTTCATTTTGAGCACGTTTGTTCAATTTAGAGCAACAGTGTAACCTTATGTTAAACAAACAAATTTCTACGCAATTTTGGAATTAAAGCTATGCAAAGGGGAATTGACACATTTAACTGCATTAGGTGGGTGAAAGGAGCAATGAATTATAATTGGAAATCAAATAAAAACGTAATTAACCTCTATCCGAAGCAGAATCGCTAGTTTGGTCTGTAGAAGTACATATTTTGTCAGTTCCTCTATGTGGAGCCGAAAGCTGGACGGTAAGTGGAACTCCGCGGATGATTCTAGTTGCCTTCGAGAGAAAGATCGTACTTCGGGTGACTTGAGAGTGTATGTGGACAAGGTGAATGAAGGATAAAGCACACCCCAGACTGTATGGCGACTGCACAAAAGTGTGGATGGAGTGTGGAGGCAAAAATCTGTCGACTATACTTTCTCGGCCACATCAAGAGCATTCTCTCAACAGCAATGCTCGAGCTTCGAATTCCAGCCTCCTGCATCGAGAAGAAGAAGAAGACGGAACCTCCGACGGACACAAGACGACTTGGTCTTAACAACTGAAACGCTGTTCAGGGACGGATAAGGGTTGCAACAGACTTAAACGCACTTCAGGGTGCCCAGGACGGATAAGGGTTCCAACAGACTTAAGAACACTTTAGGGTGCCCAGGACGGGTAAGGGTTCCAGCAGATTTGACGCTTTGGTCTCTGGCTTGAGAAGTAGGTTTTATACCTGTGTATGGGGATGGGTGTATTTTGAAACATACATGAACAGTGAATTCCAGTAAGGCGGCTGTCCCAAAGTGAGGAGAGCGAAGTGAAAGGCGAGGGAAGTTTCTTTTTCATTTGCGGCTGTCCCGATTAATCGACGTACCAATAAAGTGGAATCCGGTGTATATCAATTATTTTGGATTGTTTTTGGTTTGCGAAAGTTTTTAGTTTGGCAAAATGCTTGCGACTTGCATTTCGCAGATCATCCCAGTCTGCACAGATATGAAGAATTCATTGGTTTCTTCCAGAGATAACCTATCATCCATTATCTCTGGTTTCTTCGAGAGAAGGGAGGGGATCTAGAAGAGAAGATTATACTGAGCAGAGATTTAGGTGCAGAAAGATGTCCACGCATTCAACGGCTGGAGTGTTCCAGTTTTGTGTGTGGACATAGGGCGCAATGTTTTTGAATGTCAGTCTGTGGGTAACAGAGCATAGGAAGCCGGCGGCAGAGGGTAGCGCAGATCTCATCAAATTAGTTGTGCGTGACAGAAAGCAGCTCACCAGAAACTGTGCTTTGTGCAGAGGCTTGTTTGTTGAGGCATATGTCTGCCAAGACCGTAGCACCAGCCAAAATGACAAGACATTCCCCATTACCATAGGCACGCATGCAAAAAAAGGACTTGGTCACAAATTATGTCAAATGCATCGCAAATGCTAAGCACAACTAATATGCCTTCACGTAGATCAATGTATTACAGTTTTCGGGTGAGATTGTCGTCAAATAATCTTTTGAGCTAACTTCCCAAATTGGAAATCCTTGACATCGGAGTTGTTTTCAAGAAGCCACCTGTACGCAACCTTCACAACTGAATGTCCCAAAATAGAGGTACAACAATGATTACTTCTGTCCATAAACTTAAAGTGTTATCGGACTAACGAAGGCTGGACATTAAGTAAGATCAAAGATGTGCTTTAAGATAAATCGTATTAGGCATAAGTGGTTCCATTCCGCTGTCGGAAATAGTTGCAGTGTGTGCACACAAGTCACACAAATTCGTACACACATTAATTCTTCTTTGGACTTTGACGACGACGAAACAGCGCTATGAACAGTGGAGGGTGATGAAAATATTGGAATATATTAATGATCTGTTTTAGTCGCCTGCATGCATGTTTCATGACCTAGTCACAAAGTTATTATCAGAGATAATGGAGAATAGAGATATCCAACTTCGGCTGTATTTACAGACACGGGACAAAAAGCGTATAAAAAACGCTGTCAGATAAAATCAAGGGGCAAGGATGGTAGATGTTGGATATCTCTATTATAGGTTATCTCTGGTTATTATCCACAACAGTTGATGCCACATCTGTCTAAGTGGCTGTCATTAATGCGTGAAACACAATAGTGCGTTGCGCCAACCGACTTCATGCTACGAAGAGAGTGCGATGACGCACTGCGTTGAAATAATTACTCAATTTATCAGCTGTTCTCTCTCTCATCTAATATATAAAATAATAATAATATTGGTGGCGCGACAGTCCAAGCCGGACCTGGGCCTAGCTTCTCAGCAACCACTCGTGTTGTGCGTGTTATTGTTCCTTCACGAGTGGAAGGGACCTTCAGTTTTATGTCGACTCCGAACGGCAAAGTTAGATAAGCATTTTCTAGACAGGACTACTCTTTGAGCATTGTCAGTGACAGTGAAGTGAATTATGACAGTTGGTAGATTGGGGAATCGAATCTGACACCCTCTGCGTAGGAGCCGACGCACTAACCCACTACGCCACGGCGACTCACTCTCTCTCTCATCTTCGAGATGAAAAATATTGCTGCCTTTCTGCATACACTCATTTGAAATGGCTTTTGTCCTTAAATTCATTTTAATCAGCTGTTTTCATTTCTCAAATGACAGTTGACACAAAATACTCTCAATTTAGGAGGAAATCTGAATTTCGCAGATCATCCCAGTCTGCACAGATATGAAGAATTCATTGGTTTCTTCGAGAGAACGGGTCCTCATGTGATCTCCTCACGTTTGCATTGTGGGGATATAGACTACAAGATCTAACCAGGATTTGTGCAGCGGCTTAGGCGTAGGAATGTGTCTACGGAATCGGCGGCTGGAGTGAAAAATTCTGCGAGTGGACATGGGCCGGAATGTTTTTGAATGTGAATTCGTGGGTAACAGAGCATAGGAAGCCGGCGGCAGAGGGTAGCGCAGATCGCATCAAATTAGTTGTGCGTGACAGAAAGCAGCTCACCAGAAACTGTGCTTTATGCAGAGGCTTGTTGGTTGAGGCATATGTCTACCAAGACCGTAGCACCAGCCAAAATGACAAGACATTTCCCATTACCATAGGCACGCATGCAAAAAAAGGACTTGGTCACAAATTATGTCAAATGCATCGCAAATGCTAAGCACAACTAATATGCCTTCACGTAGATCAATGTATTACAGTTTTCGGGTGAGATTGTCGTCAAATAATCTTTTGAGCTATCTTCCCAAATTGGAAATCCTGCCACCTGTACGCAACCTTCACAACTGAATGTCCCAAAATAGGGGTACAACAATGATCACTTGTGTCTATAAAGTGTTAACTAACGAAGGCTGGACATTAACATTAAGTAAGACCGTATCGTATTAGGCATAAGTGGTTCCATTCCGCTGTCGGAAATAGTTGCAGTGTGTGCACACAAGTCACACAAATTCGTACACACATTAATTCTTCTTTGGACTTTGACGACGACGGAACAGCGCTATAAACAGTGGGGGTTGATGAAAATATTGGAATATATTAATGATCTGTTTTAGTCTCCTGCGTGCATGTTTCATGACCTAGTCACAAAATTATTATCAGAGATAATGGAGAATAGAGATATCCAACTTCGGCTGTATTCACAGACACGGGACGAAAAGCGTATAAAAAACGCTCTCAGATAAAATCAAGAGGCAAGGAAGGTAGATGTTGGATATCTCTATTATAGGTTATCTCTGGTTATTATCCACAACAGTTGACGCCACATCTGTCAAAGTGGCTGTCATTAATGCGTGAAACACAATAGTGCGTTGCGCCAACCGACTTCATGTTACGAAGAGAGTGCGATGACGCATTACGTATATATAATAATATTGGTGGCGCGACAGTCCAAGGCGGACCTGGGCCTAGCTTCTCAGCAACCACTCGTGTTGTGCGTGTTATTGTTCCTTCACGAGTGGAAGGGACCTTCAGTTTTATGTCGACTCCGAACGGCAAAGTTGGATAAGCATTTTCTAGACAGGAATACTCTTTGAGCATTGTCAGTGACAGTGAAGTGAATTATGACAGTTGGTAGATTGGGGAATCGAATCTGACACCCTCTGCGTAGGAGCCGACGCACTAACCCACTACGCCACGGCGACTCACTCTCTCTCTCATCTTCGAGATGAAAAATATTGCTGCCTTTCTGCATACACTCATTTGAAATGGCTTTTGTCCTTAAATTCATTTTAATCAGCTGTTTTCATTTCTCAAATGACAGTTGACACAAAATACTCTCAATTTAGGAGGAAATCTCTCTCATAGCGCACCTCTCTGTCAAAAAATATTCAACATGTGGAATAATGACGTGCGATGGACTTACGTTTTACGTTTTATTGCGATCCTCTCATCTCTGTAATTTTTCACTAACGCGGGACGACGCTGTATTTGGTGCATGGCCAGTGAATTGTGTGCGTTGAAAGACAACGCCAGCGCAAACCCACTATTGTGTTTCAGGCATTATTCAGTCTGTTTTGCCAAATCGCCGGGGGGCGGACATACATAGCGTCCAACAACACTTGCATGATCCACTAAAGGGATAGTGCGGGTAAAACACGCAAAATAATGCAACTCGATCCTCCGCCATCGGCTCTAACTTATAAGGAGTTATTCCAAAGCGTACGCAGGCGAGTTTTTTGACTTAGTACAACCACCCCCTCATTCTGCCAAGCCTTCCTGATGGACTCGCATTCAAGGCCTGACTGGGAAGTAGCAATGATGGGGACATTCGTGCCTCGTGACCAAACAAGAGAAGCATAACCCTTTCCGTTAAAAGATACAGCTGCTCAAGGTTGAGTACTAGTTCAGAGTGAGATAACCTTGTTTTATCTGTTCGCGCGTTTTGCCCATATTCCGACCATTTCTGGATGAATGCACCATTCCACATGATACCCAAAAGCGTCCAATGCATCCCGAAAATGTTTTTGTTTGCTGTAAAGGCTGGCGGCGTCATCGGTCTGTATTTCTTTGAGAATGACGTTGACTAAATTATCAACCATTAACGGGGAGCGTTATAGGTCGATGATTATCATCTTGTATTGGCCTGAAATGGATTCTCAACAACATATGATTTCATTTGGATGGCGCTACGTGCCACGCAGTTCACGACACAATGAAAATTCTGTACGAGCGATTCGAGAGAATGGTCATCTCACGTAGAGATGATGTGAACTTAGTCCGCTTTCACACTCGCTAAGATTCGTCGGCGATTTTTTCAAATTCCCTTTTGTGATTTCAAGCCACTTTCACACAGGAAATCTTTCAGTCTTTGCAATTGAGATCTCAATTCTGAACTTTTTCTGTTTCCTACCCTCTCTCATCTCTTTCTCACATATGTACAGCATGCTTCCAATACACAACATTGAGAACATAAGAATAAAGCAACTCAAAGAAAAAACGAAGAGATATAAAAGAGAATAGAAAATCCAAAAGCAAATCCCAATAGCCCTAGCACGGCTCACCTCCTTTGCCAACAAAATGGAAAGATCGCCGACAAAAGTTTCCAGTGTAAAAGCCTTAGCCATCGAGATTGTGCGATTTGACTTTTTCTTGTAGGGTTTTCTGAAGTCAAAGGTCTAAGCGAAGAAGCCGCAAAGCACAGCGGCGCTCCAAACGTAAATAATCTACCGGTCAACATTAGCCTAGGGTCGAATCACCACATCCGTGAACGGATCGTCCATTATACGAACAGTAATTACGTTACTCGTCACCCGAACCAACGTATTGGGATCATGACATATGAATACCGACCGAACGTAATCATTTTGTATTGGAAATGTTGTAATAGAGTGGAACGTGGTAAATGTAGTTACACGTCAAATATGTGTCATTTGTGAAATTATTTATGTAAATGTAACGTTTGAAATAAGCGATCGATTATATTTTGCAATTTTTTTTTAGTTCCTCTGATTCATGAAGATTGGTTCGAAGGCAGTTAAGGGATAAAAGTAACCCTATGGAATAATCAATCACAGCGTAAGAATAATTTGAAGCACAATAATGCGAATAAATTAGACTTCGATTTACAAATTCATTAAACGTTTTCGCTTGCATAAGGAGACATTACAAAATGTTCTCTCTAAACTTCAACAACACACACATTTTCTACTGCACTACCTCCTGTGCTGAAATTAGTGTAGACACTTTCGTTGTCGACATCGACTATTTAATTGATGGATGGCTCTTTTTTTTCCAAGGGATTTAAGGCTCCGGCACATAGAATACTTTACTTGCTCTGACGCTAGCACACGGCTGTAGTATCTGACGCAAGAGGATCACACAATGAATACTTCAACGCACAGCTGATTTCATTTGACAGTTTCAAGTTTGAATTAAAAATTCAAGTTGTTTTGCTTATTTATGCACAATTAAAATATGTATTTTAATATAAAAATACTCAATTATAAACATTCATTTATATTTTTTGTCTATTTTGAACGTTGCTTCAAGGAGAATCAACTCCCAAACTTTAACATAAAATTTGAATTCTGTTGAAATGTCACAATGTGAGGATTGTCAACGCTGAAGGAGAGAGAAAAGTTAAAAGTTGAGTAGCTATATCCATTGCGTGAGCGTCAGCGTTGGTCCATGTGTCACCTCCCATAAGAACACATGTATTTTATGTATCTGTCGAAGTATTGCTGACGCTCACGCATGTAATGCCGGAGCCTTTATTTTGTCCCAATTTGTCTCAAAAAATGTACTCATTGCATTTTATGTATGTATTTACTATATTTTAACTGTTATTAATTTGGTTTATTATTTTAATAATTCGTAATTTACTATTCAAATCAATACGTTCAAGTGTACGATAACGTGCTGTATGATCTCAAATTACGTTCACGTTTATTCGTGTCCTGTAATCCCAAATACACGATTTTCAATAGCGTTTTACTCGTTCACGGATGCGGTGGTTCGAACCCTGGTCTACGCGTCAGGGTCATGGAAAATTTGACAGAGAAGTGATTTATGAACGATGTCATCGATAAGACCTTCGAACGGATAAAAAATGTCGATTATAACTCACACGCACTTTGTTTTATTTACATTTATGGATAACTCCTGCCCCGGGCACAGTTGCCATTCAAATATTCGGTCCGCAGTCTGGTTCTGTTCTGTGGAATGCATTACTCGAGTGACATTGTAGTGCAGATCACGAAACGAAAGAGTGCATAATCACGAACTTGGCATATTTTGACAATTCATTCACATGAAGTTTTTCCATTCGCAGAGAGCAATCGATACAAATTGAGCTAATAGACACTTTATCGCGTCGTTTTTGGTCGTGAATTTTGTGGATCGCGTTTGGTTCTTTGTGTATTGTGAATTCAGATTGACAGTACACAAAGAGAATTAGTAAAAAGGACACGTAAACTAACTACTGCTGAGATTTTTGTCGAAAAAAAATACTCAATAATTGAATCCGCATCCTTTTCCACAGCAAGCAAGAAAATGGTGGTCTCTAAAAGTTCTCGAATTACTAAAAAACCAACAGAAAATAATTTTCAAAAAAAAAAGTGTGTGACAACAGCAAAATCTAATCCAAACAAGTGCATAAAAGATAAACAAAAACAAATCATCAAAACATAAAATCAAAATAAATTTACTTTATTAATGTTTAACTTTATTATTTTTCTTTTATATCATTTTGTTTTCTCTTTCAATTACATTATAATTATTTTAATCATAAAATTTCTAAGAAGTGAAACTATTTATATAATTTGTTTAAAAAATAAAATTAATCATATATGCATAATTAAACATAATTAAAAATTAATAAGTAAAATTAAACTCAATAAAGTTTGAAGTAATAATTGAAAAAAAAAAAGAATTGATTTTCCATGCAAGACTCATGCTCATCCATCATCACATCATCATATCGACGATAGTGCGCACTGTGAAGAGAAGTATCTCAGTGATGAGAAGTATCTCAGTGATGAGAAGTATCTCAGTGACGAGAAGTATCTCCGAGTCATATCAATTCAACGAAGGGATAGAACGAGGAAAGAAAATATTTGATTCCATAGCTTGTTTGTTTCTAACTTAAAGAAGAAATCTAACGAGGATAACGACGTGTAAGGCATGGTCTGTGAAAAGCTGCTATATATGTATGTATGTCCTCCTAATGCAGCTAAATCCTAGAGAATGTCCCGCAGTTAGAACCACCGTGATGTCTGCCTTTGGGGAAACGCTTTTAAATATCTAGTATATAATAATATTTTCATAAAGTTTATAGTAATAGTAAATAGTTGTAATAGAGTAAAAGTGTGTAGCTACATGTTGTTTGTTTTCTTCTAAAAAAAATTCTTTTTGTTTAGTTTTTTTTTTATATTAACGTAAAAGTTTTTGTTATATAAATTAATAAAAGTCGTTTATGTGTGTGTATAATAAAATACGTATATATGCATTTTTCTCACTGCTCACTCGTCCTCCATCGTGTTAACTAAAACTCTCTCTCTCTCTCTTTGTCTGGCTACCGCTTAAAGCAAAGCGCATAATCAGCTCTGAACTCTTCCTACAAAAGCGCTTTCTTCTTCTCTAAGAAATATATATATATGTATGCATCTATGAAAAAAAAAAACACAAAAGATATTAATAATAATAATAACAAACAACAATCAAATGCTTGTTTTGAAATTTCGCCTAGAATTTGATTTAAAAATATATTCAAACGCGTAAAATTGGTGTTTTCTTATTTTTTGTTGTTTCCTTTACGACGAACTTAGTAAATTGTGTTTAATTTAATATTTAATAAAAATAGTTAGCATTAGTTACTTAAATATTTATGTATATATATAAAAAAAAGTTCTTCTTCTTTTTTGTTGTTGTTGTTCTTGTTTAATGTTTAACGTGTGTAAGGGGGTGTTGGAGGTGGAGCTAGGATGTTTTTGAAACTATTCATTCATTCTTCATCAACTTTCATGTTTTTTTTTCCTGTTCGCCTTGCGATTGTTCACCAATCGGCGGTGTATGTGAAATCGTGGAAGAACAGCTGTTCCTCGTCAGTCAAATGTCTGGGCTCCTTTGGCGGTGTCAAGTGCGGTTTCTCTGATGTGAATTCCTCATCGAAATTGGACACGTCTTCGAGGTGATTCTGTTGAAAGAAAAAAAAAAAAACAAAAAAACACGGGAAGAGAGAGCGGTTTAATCATCAAACGGATTCAATAGCTTTGTGTATCATTAAAAAAAAAGGTCAACATTTGAAGTGTTACTTACAATTGTGGGCACAAACGGTGGCTTCACCTTTCGCAGGAGTAGATCGTCCCAAGCAATCGAACGGAAGAACGCTTGCTTCTTCACATCCTCGGCGTCACGTTCTGATGAGCCCAAGCGTCTTTCTGGATTTTTTCGCAGAAGCTGCTCGAAAAGAGAACAAACTTACGTCAGAGACTGTTTCCTTATCCCTTCGGAGTGCAAATTCTGCCGAGAGCCAAAGACAAGACTTACCCTTCTCATTATAGCGATAGCTTCGAGTGACAAGAATCTTGGATATCGCACTTCGTCGTTAACAATCGAATCGAATACCTCCTCTTCATCGTCTCCAGGGAATGGTGACTGAAAAAGCGAACAGAATTTAATCAACTCAAAGCTCCCACCGTCTTCGTCGTCGCGCAAGCTTACCTCTCCGACAAGCATTTCAAAGATGAGGACACCCAAGCCCCACCAATCGACCGCACGGGTGTACGACGTTTCGGTGAGAACTTCCGGTGCCAAGAACTCGGGCGTGCCGCAGAATGTTCCCGTTCGATCACCGAATCCCATGCCTTCCTTGCACAGGCCAAAATCGGCGATTTTGACATAACCTGCAAGAGATCACAAGCCAATCACGGTAAATTCCAAGCGAGACTGCTATGCACTCACCTTCGGTGTCCAACAACAAGTTGTCCAACTTCAAATCACGATAGATAATCTTATTCTCATGCAAATACTGCAGTCCCAGGACAACGCAGGCCGCATAAAACACGGCCCTCGGTTCCGAGAAGACATCGGTGTGGATGTGCATCATCAAGTCGCCACCGGCCGCATACTCCATGACGAAGCAGACGTGTTGCTGTAAAACGAAACGGAGGGGAAAACCCAACGCAAAATGAAATCACAAACTAGCAGCGCAAGCAAATCCTCAATCTTACCTCGGTCTGGAAGCATGCATACAAATTGACTAAGAAGGGATGTCGCATCGCGTTCGCCACCTCGAAGATTCGCTTCTCACTGAGCAGTGACTCCACTTCGTCGCGGGCAATAATGTCACCCTTTTTCAGCGCCTTTATCGCATAGTACTCGTTGCTGGTCTTCAGTTGTGACAGTATGACTTTGCCAAAGTGTCCTCGTCCCAGCACGCTCAGCATTCGGAAATTCTCAATCGACAGCATTCCCGGCTGATGGGATTGTGATTGGCGGCGTGACTCATACGCTGAGTCTCGGTATTGCAGGCCACGTGCAACTTGACGACGACCACCTGCACCAAGTTGAGCGGCGGCTGCCGCAGCTCCCGCATTCGAGCCATGATGAAGGACATGACTTGGAGGTGGTGGCATGCAACCTGCTGCTGCAACACCACCGCCACCGTTGCCGCCGCCGACAACTCCCAGCTCGAATTGATTCTGATAGATTGGCTGCTGTTGCTGTTGTTGTTGCTGCTGCTGGAGCGGCTGTTGGTAGAGCTGCCTCTGCGCCGGCTGGGGGAATTGCTGGGCATGTGACTGGTACTGCGGAGTGGATGGCTCCTGTACAATCGGCGTCGGCTGCACGTACTGCTGTTGCTGATGATGTTGATTATTATTGACAGACAAATTACCAAACTGTGGTATAATCTAATTTTGGAGTCGCCAGACACCAGCAGAAGGGGGCGGACGGGGGAAGAGAAAAGATACGAGTAAATGGTTAGTGAGGTGGTTAACCAAGATTTTTTTTGTTTTTCGCAAGTGGCGTTGAAGTTGTCTAATTCAAGAGGCCACTAGAAGCGTATGTTTTTTTTTTTTTTTTAAGAGGCTTGTGTGAGATAGAACAGTGATTTTGAGTGAGTTTGAGAGAAGAAGAAATGCACACACACACTCACACACGTCAGACACACACACACACACTCTCTCAAATGTATTAAAAAAGAACACACAATGATGAAAGTTTTTTGAAAATGAAATAAAAAACAATTTTTGGAAAATTTCGTTTGAATCGTTTTGTTTTTTGTTTGCAAAGCGTTTTGTCTCTCTTTTGAGGCGTTTACCTGTTCACTTGGAGGGGGCGTGTAAGTAGGCTGAATTGTTATATGTACAATATTTATAAAGTGTCGTGCCTGTGAAAAGCAGATACAGATGGGGTTTCTTGGTTAGAGTGAATCATTCATTTTGTTTGTCTTCGAATTAAATAGGGACGGGCGCAAACGAACACTTACGGCAAAGGCTAGGCTGGAACAATGACACACACACACACGGACAGAGGATGTGGATGACGCGGTTTGATGAATCTCTGGTGGCAGGTGTGCTGTGGAGATGGGGTGTATTCAAGGTGATTGATATTCAGAAGCGGTGTCAAAGAACAAGTGTTTTTGTGTGAGGCTCTGAATTAACGGTGAATGATTTGTTTTCAGAGACCAATCTTCGAATGAGGATTTGCTTGAAAGGGACACATAAAGGATGGATTGCTTAAGTAGATGTCTGGGAATCCACTGGATTGCTTTCTAAAGGAACACCCGTGTGTCTTCAAATGTGACATTCAAAACTAAAAAGTGTATAAGACACTATTCTGGCAGTTGGAAGGCAGAAAGGCGATCATAAAGAGTGTATGTGGCCAGTCGATGAGTAGGAGTGGTGACAAGGACATATTGTGGGGGCTTTGAAAATCCACTCCGACTCAGAAACTCAATGAATTAGTGTTGATATGAGATTTGCTCATATTCCAATTATCCCGTGGCATGTAAACATTTTAAGCTTTCTATGAAATTATATCGCTTGCGTCAACATCTGTCGAAATTACCGAAGAAGTGCCCGTCCGAAGTATGCCAGAGTCGGACAGACGCAGAGAAGGTGTTAGATATTTTACTGCTCATATCCTTGAACCCAACCATCACCAATTCGACAATCTACGTCTATTCGGATAAATCGCACAGTCGTGGGCAGGCAGGGACCTCCTTAAGCCTTCCTCAAGGAAGTGGTCATGATATCAATGATTTGAAAATACCATCGGCTGAGGTTATCATCCTAATTGACAATTAAGCGGGCATTAAAGCAATTCCGTCAATAGAAATCGAGTCTGCTGCGAATAGCCTAACGTTCTTAGTATTCAGCACACGATTACTCTATGTTCGGTTCTGGGGCAAGGGGACGTCGTAAACCGCGATGAGGCAGCGGAAACGCTTGCCAGGAAAGGGGCTGAACCGACAACTTTCAAGTTGCTCCGGATTGGAGTTAGAGCGCCATAATCATCTGAATTATCACCAAATGAAAATGGGACTTGTAGTGTCGACTTAGCAGTAGATACATCCGCGCTTGTCGGTGGCCACATCAGAACTGCCTTGAGACAGGATTGGACACACACACAAAAGAAGGGTAACCGCTAGGATGCTTATTATAAGGATTATGATAAATCGAAGAGCAGAGTGGTGCTGAAGAAAGAGAGGATACTTCTCGCTACCTTCGGCGATGCCTACAGAACACAGGGAGGCCACTTCTTCCAACACCTCCAGGGTGTTACAAAAACTAAATTTTTAGGGTAGCTGACGGTTACGAGGAAGGCGTGAAGAGGAGGAATTCCCCTATAGGCACTACCTGAACTACTATCTGAACCTAAGGGAGACGTGGCTTGCACGTCTTCCCACAACCCTAACCTAACCTTCTGTTCATTCTGACGATTACAGCAGCCCTTCGTCAAGAATTCCTCTTTCGCTTTTAATAATTCCCGAATTTAAGAGCCCTAAGATGAAGGAGCATGGACAATCTCAAAAGCGGATGAAGAAGCACTTGGTCTTTTCGAGAGAAAAGTTCTGCGTTCAATCTTTGGTCCTGTTTGCGTTGATGGTTATTGTAGAAGAAGATTCAACCACGAACTGTACAGCGGCATGAGCCTAGTCAGGCGTCTACGGATTCAACGCCTAAGATGGCTGGGCCATGTAGAGCGCATGGACAACACTGGTCCAGCCCGAAGAGTCTTCGACTCCGAACCAGTGGGACAACGCAATAGAGGACGCCCACGGAACCGATAGCGCACCCAGCTGGAGAAGGACCTCAATCGACTTGGTGTGCGCAGTTGGAGACAGCTGGCTAAAGATCGTGCCGGCTGGAGAGGCGTACTGGTTGAGGCTCAGGTCCACCCCGGACTGTAGCGCCACCAGAAGAAGAAGAAGATGAAGGAGTGTGAAGGGTGTCGTGAATAACGCTGAATTTCAGATTTGGCATTTCAGTCGAACCTCCATAAGTGGAACAGTCACGGGAACAAATATTTTGTTCGATTTATGGAATGTTCGAAAAATTCGTCTGGTCAAGTCAGATCTATTTTGTTTTATTTTTCACTGTACAGAAAAATAACTTCAAGAAAATACAGGAAATAGCGCAAAATACATTTCAATAACATCCACTTGTGACATTTTCTTCATGGCCAATTGGCTTTATTTTGCTTTGAGCACGATATGCGGTGACAGTCGATTGAGGTCCTTCTCCTATAGGTGGACCGCAACGGTCGCAGCACTTTTGTCCGACTAAGGGAGTTGTCCGTCCATAGGAATGTATGGAACTTCAATTTAGGAAATTGTCCACCTAAGAGACTTCTCAGTAATGGCAGCTTTCACGTTCGCCGAAGAGCTACTACTTTCCTACAATTGAATCTAGTCTCAGTCAGATGTTTCTTAATTGTTGCATGGAGTGCAGTTAACTCGCGGTAAATATGTACCATGAAATTGTAACTTTAATTGAAGTCCCAATCTACAAATTTGTTCAAAGAAAATGGAAATTCTTCTCACAGCATGACCTTATTTGATATCTGTCGGAATTGTGACACAATTTCCAAAATGATAAAATTTCTCTGTCCCTTGAATATAGTGGCATCATTGATTCCGACTTCACATAATAAAAACTTACATGTAGCAAGCGGTATAGTTTTTGAAACTCAAGGCTGGTCGTATGCTCTGCCTTCGTCGTTAAACTGGTTTTATTCATTACTTGCACAAGCTTATAGAATGCTGATGGACATACATCAACCATCGTAGATAGGTTGAAGAGTTTCGGTTTGTGAAATATCATAAGGTGGTGAAATTGCTCATCACATCCTCTTATAGAGAGCATTTACGTGGGATAACGTCTCATGCATGCACTAAGGCCATTATATAAACCAAAGTGTGTTCCTGAAGTCGCCTAAATTAAACCCAGCTGAGATCACAGAATTTGTTGAAAAAAAAAACCAAATGACTAAGAAGAACTAGATCTTTAAACGAGTAAATTTGGAAAAGTGCATCAGGAAGAGGCTAGTCTTGTTTAAGAATATAAGGCTGTTGATGCATGGCAGGAATACAATCCAGGATGGAATGGGACGTCATATGGACTTAATCGTTGTGCATAGACTGATCGCTTCTACCAGAAATGCAATTCAATAAATTTTCGGCTAAGATACAAATTTATGTATACGTATCGAGGTATCGAGGAAATTCTGAAAGGCGATTAGGGATGCGGGGCGTATACGTAACATCTGTGAACAATGAAATCCGATTGAGGGTACTTTTGGTTCGGATTACAACTGTTACTTTGGCGAAGACGCTTTTTCTTCTGTTTCTGTTGTTTGGCGCCATACTTTGAATCCTATGAGGACTACGATCTGTAATTACACAAATATTTAAGATTGAATATCCAAGTCATCTCCAAAGATAGCGAACAACTTTTCGCAGAGATCACAGACAATCTTAAGTCTTGCAGTGATCATATCGTCGAGTCGAGTAGGAGTAAAAGGAGACTTTTAAACCTTGGTCAATTCAGGGAAATTGCAAAAGTTGAAGAATTGCAAGGATTGAGCATGAAATCAGTGATGTCATTTCATTTAAATAGTGAATGCATTTATTTTCTAAAGATTATCTCAAGTAAGTGGTGGTTCGTATGGATAATCCAATATTCAGTCACATTTTCACAAATTTGCTGGTATCGTGTTAATAGCACATGTGTGAAGTAATGAGAGCGGCGCACGCTGACGAGTAGGAGATGGTGAACCGCCGAGGCAATCACATCTCGTGTATGGATTGAATAAGAATGAATAAAGTGCTTACGTGAATTAAATCGTTTTGTTTTATTTCTTGGTCGCCGTGGCGTAGGGGGTAAGTGCGTCGACTCTTACGCAGATGGTGCCAGGTTCGATACCCGAATTTACCGCCTATCATTATTCACGGCTCCACCTCTTTCGAGGCACTGACAATGGCCAAAGAGTATTCCTGTCTAGAAAAAGCTTCTCAACTTCGCCGTTCAAAGTCGGCTTTAAGCTGTAGGTCCCTTCCACTCGTGAAAGAACAATAGCATGCACAACACGAGTGGTTGCTGAGAAAACTAGGCCCTGGTCCTCTACGGACTGTAGCGCCACATTATTATATTATACTGTTTTATTTCTTGTTCGTCACTTAACACATGTAATCTTGTATTCCGGGTTATGCATCGACTGACGACTCCCATTTTTTCCTTCATAATTTACGGCTCCAATCAATTGGAAACATTTTCACTGGAGAACATGCGGGTTAGAGGACAAATAAATTTTCAGCGCTGTCAGAAATTGGGCTTCATAAACAAATACCCTTGACTTAATATCCTTGCCGATGTATCGATACTTTATTAGCCGGACTGCACTTGTGAAGAAACAAGTCCTTCTTCGCTTACAACGGGACTATAATCCGATTGAGTTCGACATTTTGTTCCCATTGACATCTTTGGGAAAGAATTTAGTTCCAGACAACGGTTAGGTATGAGAAAAAAATCTTACCACGACTTGACGAGTTCATAAGTAAGTTTGACGATAATCAGAAAGACACAGCTGATTCTTGATGCATTTCGAAAGCAAATCAACAGCTCATGGGGGTCATTTCTAGAGGCCATTCCATAGGTGAGAGGACATACGCGAACTCTGTATACATGTAGAATGTGGATGTAGTTTGGAAGACAACAATACGTCGGACCCATCCAATAAATAAACCCCAATGCTTCAGCTAAGAGAACCTACGAATCCGAGCCTTCTGGTTCGGGAAGGAAGATCTTGCTTTCAGTATGAAAACCAAGCAATTGTGGCCGCAAATCAACTTGGTCTTGACAAATTGAAAAGAGGGTGCTTAACTGTCAAGTTCAAGATCCAATGGGTCTCTGAATTGTGAAGAAGGTAGTGAAGTGAGGTGGGTGCTGGCGGTACACTTAGATCATGTTGGTCCATTTCGATACCCACAGTCGGACTAGCATCACTAATCGACCACTCCAGAGATAGCATATGATATAACTTAGGATTTACAGGGATTTGAACCGTGGACACCAACGGCAGGCACTTAACTAACTTCACAATCCAGTGGTTTACTTGAGAAGTAAGTAAGTCATCGTTTTGGCTTAGGATGAAGTAATTTATGCCACAGTTCACTAGTATAAACCTGCTGATCGTCTTTCCTTGACAAGGATCTCGACTTTCTTGCTCAGAAATGGAATAATAATAATAATAATAATAATAATATGGGTGGCGCTACAGCCCGTAGAGGGCCTTGAAAATATGAAAGGTGGTCAATTCGGGTATCGAACCTGGCACCCTCTGCGTAGGAGTCGACGCACTAACCCTCTACGCCACGGCGACCCAACTAGAACATTGGAAATTAATTGAATTTACGTTTGTTATTTAATGAGCACTCTGTTTCGTGAAAGCTGCGAATTATGTAGATCACGTGACGACACCTGCGATATCATGTTCAGGGAGTGCAGCGATCCTTAACCGCATCCGAATAAGGAATTTCTCTAAAGACACCAAGGAAGGTCCAATAATTAGTTTAATAGCAGTGGCTCCCAAAAAGTTCCTAGTTCAAATCTCTTAAATGTCCAGTGAGACTCCCTATACATGGTTTGCATAATGTTAGTCTACTGAAAATGCTTTAAAACCGATGGTGGCTTATGTGGCACGAGGAAGCACATAAAGCCTACTTGAGTGCATCACAAACTTTTTTTTCGAAGCACACAAATCCTCCCTGTTGAACTCACAAATCTTCCGAATGAAACCCTCCCCGTGTCGTCGACAAACAAATGATTGCAATCCATTACCAAAATAAAAAGAAAAACCCCTTCCTTGTACCATTGTGTGAGTGGTGGTGAAAAAACGTGCAAAAATGTGGTGAGTATTTGTGTGGTTAAATATTATTTACAAAAAACAAACTGTACAAATGCGTGTGTGTATATACAAAACAGCAAACAATTTGCTAGACAACACTGAACAAACAAAAGCGTAAAATAATTCAAGGAGAAAACAAAAAACAAAAAAAAAAAAATTAAGTAACCAATCCTAACCTCAACACAACATCTATCACTGTCGTTGATAACTCGGCTACAGTCATCATCGTCGTCGGGATACTCAACAATCGGTATGGAGCTTGGCACCGGCGATGGCGGCATCTCAATAATGGGACTACCATCCCCGCTGCCGGTGCCCCCCATCAGGATTACAGGCGGCATCATCAGCACCGGCCGGTGGTATGCCCCGATGCCAACACCACCACCAACGACGCCACCGTCACCGCCACCAAATCCACTGCCACTGGATGTGTTATTGTTAAAACTATTACTAATACTACTGTTACGGTGCATTGGCATCGGCATCGGCATGTGGTGGACGGCATTGGTGACATGGGTGGCAGTGGCACTGGCAGTGCTGCTGGTCGTGTCATATGGGATCTGCTGGTGCTGCTGTGGGGTTGGGAGGATAGTTTGGGGGACAACCTGTTCGCCGACATCGCCATAGTACTGCTGGCCCGATGGCGTCTGCTGGTACTGCATCAGCTGTTGGGCAGCCGATGACAGGTACTGCTGATGATGCTGGTACTGCTGTTGCTGCTGCTGCTGCTGGGAACGGTGCGGCGGTCGCTGTAAAGTTGAGGGCTGTGAATCCATTTGGTTGAGAAATTCAAATTCTCGCAAAGCACTCTGTAACTGTTGTCGATTCAAACAAACATACAAGAAAGACACAAATCGTTTTCGTTTGGTTTAACAAGATACATGGATTTTTTTTGGGTTTGTTGACTGAATTTCTTTTTGTACAAATAAGCATGCAATATGATGGAGTTCTGACTTTGTTCACTTCTGTTCTCTAATTCGACAAATACTGGTCCGTTTTCTTGTGTCTGTCTGTTTGCTGTACAAAGTTTTATATGTACATACAATGTTGGGTGGGAATAGGGTGGGGTGGTGGGGGAAGGAGTGTGGGTGGGGGAAGGGGAGATAGGGGACGTCTGCAAGTCATTAATTTTCAAGCACGACGACTACTGCCGATGGAATGTGAGAGGAACGCTGAGACGTGGCTGTCTATGAACTACTTGTTCAAAAGTTTGCTAAAAGTGTAGTCAACGAAGGGGCCTTTCTTCTTCTTCTTCTTCTTAAAAATGCCCCCAAGTCCTGTGCAAAGAGACCGAGGGAAGGGGAAAAAAGGAACTCAGCTCAAGAGTATCAGAGTATCCATCAGAGGAGCGGTGAGTCGGTGGAAAGTGAGACAAATAGACTGGAAGTTTTCAACTTTGAAAAGAATTGAGTCCTTGTGCAGTGATACTCTTGACGCTTAGTGGATAGCTGGAAGAACTTGATGGAGCCTACGACAGTGAGATATTGACACTCCATGTGCTGGGAAGGGGGTGCCTAAGAAACGGTGCTCGTTGCGTCAGCGTTGATCTACTTAAGGGGACCATTTCAAAATTGATTGCTGCGAATGAACTAAGATAAGAACATAAGCCGCGAAAGATGTGCTTGAGCTACACAACGAATGGCGTCAAAATTCTAAAGATTCTAAAGATGGAAATAATTAAAGTCGAGAGGACATTACAATCATGTGGAGGCTTCTCTCTTGGAACTCTGCGTCGTGGGTAGTTCCCCTAAGTTGAAGGGACAGAAACAATCCGCTAAGAGTCCACCTCACACCAGCTAATGGAACATTTTACGAACTTACTTCGATACTTCCGGGTGGCCGCGTTGGAAGAAACATCCCTGTGAACACAATCGATGTCTTGCAGCCACTTTCGTGGATGATTTCTGAGCAATGGGCGTCTAAAAGACGGACTGTCCAGCGTGATGTCATCCAAAAAAGTATAAGGACGAGACCGTAAAACCGGAAGACAAGACTAAACTGAGGACATGATCACACCAGAAACTGGCTTGCTATGGTCCCCTTAGTCCACCGAATGTGACAGATAGCAACGTATTCTTTGACAATTAGCATTGAACCTGTGGCGTGCTGTGTCTGTGCGTCACCTACGCACATGAACCTATGATGTCTAGGTTCGATTCCCGGTTCAATTTTCACGACGAGTGAAATTTCGAGTCACACAACTTGCAATATCGAGGCAAATGACATTTTTGTAAATTTTCGTCCATATTGCAACGGATGCGCCAACTGTCTAAATAAAGCTTCTCAAACTTGGCCGTTCGGAGTTGGCACAACACTTTTCGTCCCCTCCACTCGTGGGAGAACAATTTCATGCACAACTCAAGCGGTTGCGGTAGATGCTAGGGCCTCCCCCGTAAAAGGGATAAATTTCCCTTTTTATAGACATAGTTGCTTGCATTCAAGATACACCATGAAAATGGCGACACAGTCAAAATCTTTCACCCGTGGTTGTGAGAATGTTAAAGCCAAAAAAAAAATGAAAAGCCTTATTCTGGTCTATAACTGAAATAAAGCCACACTTTTTTTCTTTCTCTGAGGGCTCCCCATCTTTTAGTAATTAAAGAATAGCTCTGGTCTCTGTATGAACAATAATTTGACACACATTAGGTGGTGTGAATAAGAACTGAGAAAACACTCCGATGTAAGAAAACATGAGTCGAGTATGTTCGTTAAAGGAAACACTCAATTTGGTGTGAATAAAAAATGTCCTCAAAGTAGGTACCCTCCTTTCAGTTGATGTTTGAAAACTAGAGTTCTGGGCGTTTAAGGGTGAGTGCAAAGTCGAGTAAAGGTGGATGCAAAAAATATGCAATGATATTTTTAAACATACAAACGCGAAAAACAAAGAATTATAACTCAAGTCCTTTCGGGGACACAGGGGATAATTTCAAGAACATGTATAGATTCGAGTTTGATAACATGGAATGGTTAAGTACTCATTTCCTTTCCGCTATGCCTGAAGAAACCCGTGGTGGTGCCATGCCTTTGATTGTTTTTTTAATGTAATGGGAAGGTAGCCCGTCTTTTTTTGTCGCCTTTTGATATGACGCGGGCCTTCATGTTATCAATTAGATGTTCAATAGATGTTCAAATTAAAGCCATGGATTTTTTCTAAAGCTTTCAACGCAGATTGCTTTTAATTTTTCATGTCTGGATAAAATTGCAAACATTTGATGAAATCGTCATTGTTCATTCCAGATTAATGTTTTCTTTTTTTAGGATTAAGGTGTAATCTGTAGTTCTCCTCTTCTGACGCAGTATTTTCCTTTATTGTAAATTGTTTTCAGTTTTTTTCTCTCTTGAAGTCACCTCCTTTGCACACTCAACTTCTACAAGCGATATCTGAGCATATTCCATCTTTATTCACACCAAAATGGAGTTAACACAGCTGTTAAAATATCGGAGCGGAGACGATTCGTTAAACTTAACGAAATAAATTTTTGTTCACACCAAATGGTCGAAAATGCTAAAGAAATGCTCGCACTCAGTCTTTATTCACACCACCCATTATTAAAAAACACGCAATGAATTGCTAAAAATTTGCATGGAAACTTACTGCTGATTTCGAATTACAACGTGTTTCCTGGCAGCCCGACTGAGCACACTCACTTCGAATTGACGAGCGCACCAAAGCACATGAACCGTGGTTTTGTTTCTTCCAAAATCTATAAATACTAAACTTACTGCCTATAATATCGGCAGTAAAAAGTGACTGCCTATACAAATTGGAGTTTTTTTCATATTTTTTCATATTTTTTTTCATATATTTTGACAGCGATTCGAACGAAAAAAAACATGAAAACGAAGCGAAAAAGGCGCGCATTTTCGGTAAGAGAGTCAGATAGAACTGATAATTCACGGTTCGATCTCTTTCGAGTCACTGACAATGCTCAAAGAGTATTCCTGTCTAGACAAAGCTTCTCAACTTCGCCGCTCGGAGTCGGCATTAAACTGTAGGTCCCTTCCACTCCTGAAGGAACAATGGCACGCACCGCGCAACACGAGTTGTTGCTGAGAAGCTAGACCCAGGTCCGCCTCGGACTGTCGCGCTACCCATAATAAAAATAATTACAATGGACATCGGGTCAACGCAAATTTTTTGGTCGTGCTTGCATTGCACTGTCGCGCCGATCGACTCTTCTGGTTTGTAAGACGACAGTTGCACCAATGAACCATTGCATCTCAGGCACTACACTTCCTGTCTAGGCTGTAATCAAGTCGACAGCGGCATACTACGATCACAGTCTCAGGGATGACCTAGCACATGGCCCCTCAACACTGACTAAACCAATTGGAATTCTGTTTTGGCGCAGCCACAAAAAGGGATGACGATGCTTTGGCAAGACAAGCAAACCCTTTAACGGCTGTCTTCCTGATTAGCAAGGAAATGACGACGAACTGCATATTCTTCATCTATCTCAAATCTGTGCCTATCTCGAAACGGATATCCACAGGCCGACAAAATTCTTCGTACGACACTCAAAAATGCTCATTTCCGATACCAACCATATTTGGTAAAATAATGGATTACATTTCAGAATTGTATTAAAAAACAAAGATTATTTACGTATAACAGCAAAGTTCCGTTTCCACTTTTGGGGTTTTTATTTAAAAAAACAACAGATTACTTGTTTCATTCACAAGACATAATTCATCGTACTCCTTCCAAAAAAATTGGTTGTGACTTCGCAGTAGCTTGTTGGACCTCCACGATTGAGGATTTTTTGAGAATTTGACGACAGCTTGTAGTCTCCGCGGTATTGAACAAAACAGGTCCTGGGTTAAGTCTTCGGGTACCCTACCCCATTCTATTAGCTGAGCTTCCGTGAGTGTAAACTTTGAAGTTATTGTTTGTTTTGCAACTGTTGGGGCTCAATGGGACTCTTAAATCTGGACTCTGTAGAGTACAGTTCAACTGTCTAGGGGCATAGTACATTAGCCACTCCTTGACTTTTCGTGGCGTGTTTAGGCTCGTTATCTTGCTGATGAATTTCCAGCCAGAATTCAAATCCAAATTTCTCGACCGATGGCTCGAAATTCTCCCTCAGTACATCCAGATACATGCGCTGGTCCATATTTCCTTCCATGAATACCAACTTCCTCGGTAACGAACTCACCAAGTCTAGTTTTGACATTCCTGCCAAACTCGTCAGGTTGTGGGGGATGACGATGGAGAATTCTCGCTGCTTCATCAAGGTCGGTAACGAACTCACCGAGACCTTCAATGTCAAAAAAGGTTTTAGACAAGGCGACACGCTGTCATGTGACTATTTCAACATCATCCTGGAAAAGATCGTGGAAGACTCACAAGCCAACACTAGAGGCACGATCTTCCAGAGGTCCGTACAATTGCTAGCATACGCGGACGACATTGACGTGATTGGCAGAACACAGCGAGCAGTCAATGAGGCTTTTTCTGGCATTGAAGCGGAAGCGGCTAAAATGAGTCTAGCAAAACGAAGTAACCGCTGTCATCGAGAAAGGACACATAACATCGACGTCTTGGATAGAGCGTCACAATGGGCAGCTATAACTTCGAGGTAGTCAAGGATTTCGTTTACCTCGGCTCCGCAGTAAACAGTACAAACAACATCAGTACCGAGATCAAACACAGAGTAACTCTTGACAACCGCTGTTTCTATGGGCTCAAGAGGCAATTGAGTAGTAGAGCCATCTCTCGAAGGACCAAGCTGACTTTATACAAGACCTTGATCATCCCAGTCACTCTGCTGTACGGCGCGGAGGCATGGGCAATCTCAAAAGCGGATGAGGAAGTCCTTGGTCTCTTCGAGAGAAAAGCTCTGCGTGCGATCTTTGGTCCTGTTTGCGTTGACGGTTTCTGGAGGAGAAGATTCAACCACGAACTGTACGGGCTGTTAAGCGACATTAGCCTAGTCAGGCGTCTTCGGATCCAACGCCTAAGATGGCTAGGACATGTAGAGCGTATGGACAACTCAGCTGCGGCCTGAAGAGTCTTCGACTCCGTACCAGTGGGACAACGCAACAGAGGACGCCCAAGGAACCGATGGCGCACCCAGGTGGAGAAGGACCTCAACCAACTTGGCGTGCGACACTGGCGTCAGCTAGCCAGAGACCGTGCTAGTTGGAGAGGCTTGTTGGTTGAAGCCCAGGTCCACCCAGGACTGTAGCACCAAATAAAGAAGAAGAAGAATACCAACTTCCTCACACCGGCCCAAGCCATGGATCCTCACACCACAACACTGCCTCCTCCATGTTTAATTGTTCTTCGAAGATTTTTTATTCCCCTATTGTTGTAGGTTTCTATAATATACTGAATGTTTGATTTACTTTTTCCAACGCTTTTAGTATCTTTCGCTTTTAATATCTGCCAATGATTTTATATCAGTTAAATACAAATTGACTATCACTTGTCGAAAATCTACCGAAGTTCCTTTTCTGCGCTGATTCTAAAATACACTGATTCTAGAATATCATGATTCTTGTGCAAAATAAAAGGGAAACGGAGGAAATTTAATGGAAACAATTAGCGTACGATGCACTATGTCTTGTGAATGAAACAAGTAATTTGTTGTTTTTTTTAAAATAAAAGCCCCAAAAGCGGAAACGGAATTTGCTGTTCTACGTAAATAATCTTTGTTTTTTAATACAATTCTGAAGTGTAATCCATTATTTTACAAAATACGGTTGGTATTGGAAACGAGCATTTTTGATGAATTATGTCGGCCTGTGTAGATCTGTCTCTCACCCATCCTTCGCAGAATTCAAGCACCATCGCCGATTGACTCCGGCCCGGTCGACCATATCCAAGCATACACTGATACGACATAATGACAACATCCAAAAACACTTACCTTACCCCATTAAATGACAACAACAACAAACAATAAATGAAACAAGACTCCACCACTCTCAACGGTCCTCTCACATTTCCAAGCGCACTCGCGGACAAAAAGAGTGAAATACATACGCAACAGTACACTACATCAGTACTCAATGCAAATGGCGTTAAATTATGTGTAAGATGATTGTTCTAGTGTTAGTGTATCGTGTGTCTACGCTGTGACAAGAAAAAAAAATAACTCTCCTCGTCGTCCTCAGGCCATTACCCAATTCTTAGTGTTCTTTGTTGGTTTTCAAAATTACTTGTATCTGGAACTGTTCAAAAAAAAAAAACCCTACACCTCTCCAGAAACTACTAGTCTCGTGTGTACTCACGAATAAATTACAGCTTTACAACAAATCAACAAGAGTGCTGCTGGGGGCGCTAGTGGCTGTGGTTCACTTACCTCGGGGTCCATCTTTTGGAGGGTCGACGCCGATCCAGCGATTGGCACCTGGGGCGGTGGACTCGGCAATTGACTGGTGGCGCCGGTCTTTTTACTGGCCGCAGCTGGCTTCTGATTGATTTGCAAATGCAGTCCTGTCGAGGAGGCCGTGGCTGAGGCGGCTTGCTGATTGTTGTTCTGCTTGTTCAGACTGGCTGATGGGGGCACTTCTGGTGGGAGGGCGGCAATGCCTTGTATGGACAGAGGGCGGGCGCCTCTGAGACCGGTCGCAGTGAGATCGGGATTCTCGCCGAGGGTAGCGATGTGCTCTGTTTCGCCGACGTTCGGATCGTAATCCATGTTCAGGGCTTGCTGGCCGGGAGTGTAGGGTTCGCCATCGATCGTGCCCGAGGAGGGCGTGCGCGAGATGGGCACCTCGTTTTGGTTGTTTGGCGTGTTACGCTTGAGCAAGCGACCCCAGGTGGCCACGTTGATGTTCATTTGTTTGGCACGCGGGATGTTCTTCACTTGCTGCTTGTTGAAGATCATGCGCTGGCGCTGTAGCTTCGGCTTTTGCGAGATCATGGGGTTCAAGAATTTGATCTCGGCAAAGAGGAGGCCCTGCGGCTCCAGCTGGAGGGCCATGCCGTGTCGCACGTCGTCGATGAACTCTTCGAGGCGAAGGAATTTCACGGCGCAAAGCGAGCGCCAGTCGCGCCAGTAGACGCCGATTTCGAGCTCACGCGATCGGTCTAGATCGATGGAGAAACGCTGATCCCAAGCCTGCTGAGAGCACGGCTTCCACGAGGTCTGGGCAACTGTTGTGTTGTCCAGCTTGATGACGGCCATTATCTCGAACGAGGTCTCGTCCTTGACGCTGTAGCTCTTCGAAGAGCTGCGGCTGGTGACGCCTTTGACGAAGCTGCGCAAGTCTCCGGGGCTGGAGTTGTTGTCTTTGTCGCGACGCGATCGCCCGGGAACGTCCTCCAACAGATCTTGACAGCCCATCAGACGGACTTCGAGTTTCCCGGTCACAGAGGCACAGCGACCCAGCGAGGAGACCTGGTGGTATGGCTTACCACCCAGACCACCTTGGAACGGTTGAAGCGACGTGTACGTGACCGGCACTGGCGATGAGGCCTGAACACTTTGCAGTTCGGTTTTCAATTGTTGAGCTGTCGGCGAGTCGGCTGGCAGTTCCTGCCGACGCAGGTCCAACGAGAGACGCAGGAGATCGAGTTTGCGTGACGATTCCGAGAGTCGAACTTGAGCCTGAAAATGCAAGAAAAGTGGAAATTTTAATAAGGGACATAAGAAATGGAGGAGATGGTCTGTGGAAAGATCTGTGTGGTGCTCTTGGATTAGGTGTGGTTTTTACTTACGGTTTTCGTCGACGTCTGACGCGATCATCTTTCTGTAAGATCATTGCGCAGCACGTTCATAGATCAGCATCACCGTCCTTTGACATGATCATCGTCCTAGACGATTCTCGTTTAAAACGCCTGACGTCTGACACGATCATCGTTCAGCATGACCATATTCAGGCAAGATCATCTTCCAGCACGATCGTCCTGTGACAAGATCACTACCATTCGACACGATACTTGTCCAGCACGATCATCGCCTGATACGATCACCGATCAGCAGGAGCGTCCTTTGACGAGATCATCGTCCTGTAAGATCATTGTCCTAATAGCCAATAAATCAGCACGAACGATCAGCCTCGGACGCTCGTGCTGATCGATGATCGACGACGGACACGATCGTCCTCTGACATGATCATCGTCCTAGGCGATATTCGTCTGAAACAGCTGACGTCTGACACGATCCTTGTCCAGCACGATAATTGCCTGATACGATCACCGATCAGCAGAAGCGTCCTTTGACAAGATCATCGTCCTGTAAGATCATTGTCCAAATCGCTAATAGATCAGCACGAGCGATCAGCCTCGGAGGATCGCCCAGGACAGTAATCGTGGCAAATGATGCTCGTGCTACACGATGACAGTCGTCGATTATCGATCAGAACGAGCATCATTTGACACGATTACTATCCTGGGCGATCCTCGTCTGAAACGATCGACGACTAACAAACACGATCATCGTCCAGCACGATCAACGTATGACACGATCATCGTTCTGTAAAATGATCGTCTTGCTCGATCATCGTCCTGATCGATGAGTGTCTTCTGACATGATCCTCGTCTTAAAAGATGGATGAATGTCACTATCATCGTTCAGCATATCTATAGTCAGACACGATCATCGTCCAGCAAGAACGTCCCGTGATAATATCATTATTACAGCGTCCTCTGACACGTTCATCCTCCTGGGCGATCCTCGTCTGAATTGACCGACGACTGACATGATCGTCGTTCACCAAGACGACCGTCCTGTGACATGATAATCATTATTCGACACGATCCTCGTCTGATAAGATCGGGCAGAGTCCTCTGGCACGATAATTGTCCTGCAAGATCTTTGTATCGTTTGACACGGTCGTCGTCTAGTATAATCGACGTCCGACACGATCATCGTCCAGCATGATTGACGTATGACTCGATCTTCGTCCTGTAAGATCATTGTCCTGAAAGAGCATCGATCAGCATGATCGGTACGTGTCATGATCATCGTCCGGTAAGATCCTTGTCCTTCTGTATCATAGATCAGGACGAACATCTTCTGACGTGATCATTGTCCTGCGCGATCTTTGTGCCGTTTGACACGATCATCGTCTTGGAAAGTCTTTGTCCAAGATGATCACGGTCTTCTGAGATCATTGTCCTACCACTCAACTTATACAGGATTGACATATAATCAATCTGCGCGATCGACGTCCTGGATGATCGTCATCTTGCACGATCGACAACTGACACAATGCCCGACCAGCACGATTGTCACCTTCATGTTGATTCAAGCGTCTGTCTGCACCTGACAAGGGTTTGATACCATTCTAGTGCCAAAATTACGTACGTTGATCAAGTCAATCCATAGATTCATGCACACAACTGACAAAGGTCCTGGTCTCCCTGAAAATACCCCCTCCTTCTAAAGATCCTTGTCAAGGACTCTAGGCCATCCAAGAATAATAAATAAAACACCAGTCTGTTCATAGATTCGTTACATTTTTGTTGATTTTGATTTTATTTGGTACAATTCACATTCAGTTACAGGAACATTCGAGTTTAGTTTATACACTTTGTCTGTGCTTATGTGGTACGACTTAACGGTAAGCAGATATAATTGACAGTTAATACAACGCACACATTCAAATAAAGTAACACATCAATCCTGTCTCTCCAGCGGAACGAGGTAAGGATTTATTTAAATTTAAATGCAAAAATTTAAGATTGTCATGTTAAGTGACTGGTTAGGTAGTGGGGGTTGGTTCGAGTAGATGATGGGCAGTGTTTGATGTGAGCTGAGTTGGGGATTAGGTCCTCTTGAAGTTGGGCCGCTTGAGGACGATGGGCTGATCGCCCACGGAGAACGCGCGGCTGCGGATCTGGAAGCGTTCGGCCATCCATCGCTGACAGTGCTCGCAGAGGCAGTTGGGGTTCTTGGTGGGGCCCACGTGGTGGCCGGGCTTGCGTACCGTGCCGATGACGGAGCCAAATTTGTTGGCCTTCTGCAGATGCTCGGCCGTGTAGCCTTGAATAATCGTTGCTTTGATGGGAGTCTGACTGGACTCGCGCTTCCGTTGAGGTGTCGGAGAGGGGGCTTGACTGGGAGCAGCGGAGGGCGTCAAGCTGGGAGCGGGTGTTGCGATGGGCGAGGTGGGACATGTGGGCGACAGCGGCTTGGTGGGCGTGGAGCGGGCCTCGCTGCCGGCTCTCTTCGGCAGTTCGGGGGCCTGAAGCGAGGGAGAGTCGTCTGGGAGGTGCTCGCGAGCCTCGCTCTTCCACCGCTGCAGGCCGGGACGAAAGGCAGGCAAGTAGGACGACTGCGGACTGGGCGACTTCGGCACCTGCCCGTGCTTGGGGCCGAAGAACTGCATAAACGCCGGGGGGTCCTGGGTGGGGGTCGAGGGGTAGGAGTAGGTGATCTTCGGGGGATGGCTTGGGGACCCAGGCGACTGGGGCGGGAGGTACGACGGCTGCATGGGAGCGCTGTACCTGTGGTAGGGGTAGAAGACGTTGTCGGACTCGGAGAAGTTGTCCGACTCCGAGGGGAGGGTGTCGTTGCGCTGGAATTGCGTGGCCCCCGTGTAGGGCGAGCTCCGTTGGGAGTTGTTCTCCGAAATCGGATGCAGGAACGCTGGCTGCGTGTAGCTGCGCGAAGGCCCGAAATTCGGCTCGTGCTCTGGACGCGACCACAGCGACTCCATTTGCTTGATGCGCAGCCGGTCGACTGAATTGTCGTAGTCGAAGCTGTCGGACTTGGCCAGGCTCACGCTGACTTCAATTTCCTCGGTTTCCTTCCACGAGGACTCTTGATCCTGGGAGGCCACCGCACTGGAGATGCTGCTGCACGTGGCATCGCGCATCGTGGAGCGCGACGAGTTCGGGTAATTCGAACTGATGGCGTCGTCACTGGGGTCCTTGCGAATGTACTTGTTGCGGAGGTTCTGCAGCTTGGCTGCGCGCTGATCGCCGATGTGCTTCCGGAAGAGCAGCTGCTTCGACTCGGACACCTCCTCCGCCGTACTTGACTTGGTTATGGCGTGGCCGACATTCAAATCCGAGCGCGAGGTGCTCGACACCGTTGTCGGCGGATTTGGCGAGTGGCCAGCGAACTTGTCCCGCTGCAGTTGCACTCTTCTGGGCAGTGTACTCGATCCGATCCTCTGGTGACGCAGCAGCATCTGCTCGTTGTCCAAGACCGTTTGCGGTGTCGAATTCGACTCCATCTCGTGCCGATTGGCTTCCGATGCGCTCGATGACTCATCGATGTCCAACTCGTCATCGTAGTCCTCCTCGTCGTCGGACCCCGTGCAATAGACGTCAATGTGAACGGTTCTCGGCTTTTTCGGCTCCGATCTTGTGCCGCTGGCAGGTTGCTGCGGCTGCTGCTGCAGCAGCTGTCTCGCCTGACCTGGAAGCGGCGGTATTCTTGGCAGGGATGCTGATTTACATGTTTGCGTGGGCGACGGTGTGTACGAGGGCTAAAAAAAGATTCCACCGATTCACATTATTTGATTGGCTTTTTATTAATAGTTAATTGAATTCAAAGACAACAAACCGTAAAAGAGTTTCCCTCGTCTGCGTACGCAGCGGCGACTCCAGCTACGGGCGATGACGGCGGTGGCAACAGCGTGTCTGTTGCCCGGCGATAGTGATCGTAGGAACGCCGCTGTTGCCGCCTGTAATCGTCCGCCGTTGAGCGCCTGTCCGTTGGCGGGCTGCGGCTGGAGTATCTGAACTCACTGGCACCGAGGAGGAATTTCGTTTCTGTGTCACTGGTCTGTGAGAAGGCATCACGCAGAGCGAGAATTTTACCAGATGTAAAACTTTTGGATGCCGAAGGGGACTCGTCGCCAGTTCCTCCTGGTTGCTGTGATGCGTGCGAGATGAGATGAGAAGATATTTCAATTTTCCAAAAA
Organism: Eristalis intricaria; assembly: GCA_964034865.1. Taxonomy (NCBI): domain Eukaryota; kingdom Metazoa; phylum Arthropoda; class Insecta; order Diptera; family Syrphidae; genus Eristalis; species Eristalis intricaria. The sequence continues at coordinate 61,944,080 of OZ035877.1, forward strand.
AACGATGTTGTTTGGGGTCAAGATGAATAGAATGACGGTCGGCGGTTGGCGGCAAGTGAAAGGGGACCCCTCGCAGTCGTGATCTATTTTTGTGACGGAAAGCATTGCAGACGCGCAGACGGGCACCGGAAGGGATTATGTATCGCGGCGGAGTGGTCAAATGGTGAGATGTGCTTTGATTGAGGCATGCATGGCGAAACAGATGTTTTCGAATGGAATGTCGCAAGTGAGGCTGATGTGAAATGTGGCTCGTTTACTGGGTGCCTCTAGGAGGTCGCGCATTGGGGGGGATTTTGTTTCGGTTTTGTAAGGAATAATTGAAATTCTTTGCAAAATCAAACAAACAAGATATTCAAGAATTAGGGGGAAGCGCTTTTACAAAAATTGTTTCGGAATATAGAACTCTTTTCGGACTCTCCCTTGAGTCAAGAGTGTCGAGATATTTTCGAAGAAAGGAGGTATATTTACACTTTTGTAAATAAAAGGAATTCAATAAGAGGTGCTTAAGTGGCGAAGTTCTGGGAACATGAACAACAAGATCCTCGTTCTGCAAGATCATCATCCGGCATGATCATCATATTCATCGAAAAAACAATTACATCAGCAGATGCATGTGTCTGTGCCTAAGAAGGACCTAATAATCCTCAAGTATCAAAAACACCGTGGCTTGGTCAATCAATACTTCTGCACGGCAACTTTACTTCGAATGCAGAAGAAGACTATCCAACCACGCTCAGTTACGGCTAGATTCATCCCAACTTCTCCTACACCTTCGGGTCAACCTGGCTCACAGCTAACCAAATTCTTTAGCCCCAACGATTTCATACGAGTCCTAGATTCTTACACCAGTTGATTCCACTTGGTTGCTCAGTTACATAATTTGCTGGATTGTAGCAGTGGAGAACCGGCATTGCCGATCGTACTGGAAGTCAGACTACCAGGCGCTGGAGGGTCCTCTACGAATCTTCAGTGTGCATGGAAGATGGGTGAAGGCCGTGCTCGGCAACATAAGTAGCAACAATGCATCTATGCACTTTTTTTTTTAGTTATCCACTGCAGACTTTTCCAGGCACAAACCATAGCGACCAAGGAAACTTAGTCCTGACTACAGACCAATGCGATATCAAAGATGCCAGTCAAGTCTCTGGAAGCAGTCTCATTTAACTCGAAGACTGAGCTGAACTGCCGCATATCTCTTATGCCCGTATTCACAGTGCAAGCTTAAGTGCTGGATTAGCTAAGTATACACTCAAGAAGATTTCGTTGAGTGGTTGAGGTAAGCCATTGAAATAGTGGCATTGTGAACGATCATCGTCCAGCAAGAACGTCCTGTGACAAGATCATTACCATTAGACACGATCCTTGTCCAGCATGACAATCGCCTGATACGATCACCGATCAGCAGGAGCATCTTCTGACAAGATCATCGTCCTATAGGATCATTGTCTTAATCGCTAATAGATCAGCACGAGCGATCAGCCTCGGAGTATCGCCCAGGACAGTAATCGTGTCAAATGACGCTCGTGCTACACGATGACAGTCGTCGATTATCGATCAGCACGAGCATCATTTGACACGATTACTATCCTGGGCGATCCTCGTCTGAAACGATCGACGACTAACAAACACGATCATCGTCCAGCACGATCAACGTATGACACGATCATCGTTTTGTAAAATGATGGTCTTGCTCGAACATCGTCCTGATCGATGAGTGTCTTCTGACATGATCCTCGTCTGAAAAGATGGACGGCTGTCACTATTATCGTTCAGCATGACCATATTCAGGCACGATCATCGTCCAGCAAGAACGTCCTGTGATAATATCATTATTACAGCGTCCTCTGACACGATCATCGTCCTGGGCGATCCTCGTCTGAATTCACCGAAGACGATCGTCCAGCACGACCGTAGTCAGACACATTTATCGCCCATCAAGAACGTCCTGTGACATGATAATCATCATTCGACACGATCCTCGTCTGATACGATCGGCCAGAGTCCTCTGGTACGATAATTGTCCTGTGCGATCTTTGTATCGTTTGACGCGATCATCGTCTAACACGGTCATCGTCTTGGAAAATCTTTGTCCAAGATGATCACGGTTTTCTGAGATCATTGTCCAGCACTACCACCGTGCTGTTCGGTTGACTTATTCAGGATTGACATATTATCATTGTCCTACGCGATCGACGTCCTGGTTGATCGTGATCTTGCAGAATCGACATCTGACACAATGCCCGACCAGCACGTCCATCGCTCAGCACGATTGTCACCTTCATGTTGATTCAAGCGTCTGCAACTGACAAGGACTTGATAACACTCTGGTGCTAAAATTACCATTAAGTACGTTGATCAAGTCAATACCTTAGATTCATGCAAAACTGGCAAAGGTTTAGTTTTCACACTCAATATGAGTGGTTGAGGTAAGCCATTGATTGAGTGGCATTGTTCACCATTTATGAAAAAATGGTGATTGTGAACAATGGATCGACACTTAAGCTGGCACTGTAAAAATGGGCATTTAGTAGAAGACCTATTTTTTGACATGCATCTTATCTGGGTGCTGGGCCACTGTGACATTTCAGAAAACTGCGAAGCTGACGGATTCAGAGGGCACTAGTTCCATGGTAACTAGATTTGGCCTGCGGTTTCACATTTAGGTAGTTGGGCTGCTAGTGAATTCACCAGCACACTTACCATATTGGTCCATTGTGATACCCCTAGTCAGACTACTACCACTGATTGACTACTCCAGTGATAAGGCCGTTAATTTGATTTGAAATGATGATCGGCAAATGGTGACTGGACCAGATTTGAAAACTAGATAAAAGCGTATTAACTTTGCTTTCATTGGCAAGTTGGGAGAGGCCCAGATCCACGCCGGATTGTAGCATCATAAGAAGAAGAAAAAACACTTGCTAGAGCCAGACAGTGGGCACATAACTTATATCAGTTCAACTCATTTTTACGAAGAAGTGACAAATTTACTGGTGGAATGACTGGCCTCAAAACTGAAGAGATGAGAAGTGGCATTTGCGAGAAATACAAATTGAGGTTATCAGCTCAAAAGTGGCGTAACTCACAAAACCCGAAAATTACCAAAAACCAAAAAACTAATTTTGAGACCTTCAGAGCCACGATTTGTGGGTTACGCCACGATTGCCTCAACTATTACAAATCTAGAGAGTGCAACACGAAACAAAAGAGTGGCAACAGCCAAACCCAGGCCCAACCCGGACCACCCAATGACAAGGAAGAAGAATTTAACCTTAACCCCTTTTTTTACGATATAAGTGGAAATCAATTTCATTTGAAAGACTACACACGTCCTCGTCGAAAACATCCGTCAGCAGAGATGATTTAACGACTTGCCCAGAGAATTGCCAAGGGAACCACATACCAGAAGCTGCCACCCAATGGACACGAGACAAAAAGGAAAACAACAAATGACTGACTTCAGCACGTCTCTCAACACTCACTGCTCTCCCAAATGCCGAGGGACGTCTAATAAATCATGATTTCACCGACACTTCACAGATAAATTCCAATCCATGCTTCCTCGTGATTTTCTCTCGACAAACAGCATGAAAATCATCTGTCAGACATTTTTAATCTCAACCTTAACCCGCTTTCGAGCGGTGTGTTCGCTCCGCCGTCTTCAAAGAGAGACGCGAAACTTCCCGTTTGTCATAATCACACGTACACATGTCAAATGTTATAAATCTTCACGCGTTACGCCGCCCAGGCAACCGATGATGCGAATGTTTTCAAAAATAATTGAATTAAATTTAACAAATTTTCCTGCATGAGTACATGTATTTTTTTTTTTTACAAATATTTTGAGGTTAATCAGGCTTCACGGCAACACGGAGGCTCTCATGAAAGAAACGCGCCAGCACAAATCCGATTGGCGATTGGCACCCTGCCATTACAGCGAAATATTATATTTAGTCGAAAGTGTATTTTTGAACGCCTATGGGGGCCCCGCGATGTGTTCCATTTAGTGTCCCGCAGCCGTCCATATGGCTGAACCGCCATAAAATGTTGAAAATGAGATAAAATTAAGAATTGACATTTTTGTTCTGCGGTCAGTGGAGATGGATTGGATGCCCTTTGTCCTGCTTCGCGCGCCAATGACATTCATTTTTGGAATCGATGTCGCGCCCGTTGTTGTCCTACACTCGCCTTGTGGATATTTTTTTCGAATTGAATGTTCGAAATGATGTTTCGACAAATTTTAATGAGCAGAGCTCGCCCACGGCATAAATTCTGTCAAAATGTCGCACGAGAATGGAAAATTAATAATTTCGCATAAATTAGCCACGGCTCTTGCAGGCACACACATAAAGTTTTATATTCTTCGTGAAAACTAAGTAGGAGTCTGGATTAAGTGTGACCAATAAAAGCAATAAACTGAAGACGTTTTGAAATTAAGAAATCAAATGGTGGTCGAAAATGTTTAACGCCCCACTGAGTCAGAGCGAATGAGTGCCCTGCGAAAGGTGGTGCTTCCAAAATGAAATGAAAGGCAAAATCAATTAGTCAAAGTGACCAAGGAATGAAACTTAGGCAAGCTGAGTGTATTTGTGAATCATCATCGATGGCGACCCCGGGAATTTAGGCCGTTCTTCGGCCAGTCGTTAAATCAAAAATATATTCTCGCTTAGTTCGAGGGCAGTGATTAATGTTTGCAGGGCATTAAGTCACGAGTTGGGTAACAGTGGATGTGAGATCACAAGCTGTCAAGTGATCTTCGAATGTGGTGAGTTGCTTTAGAGACGCTGAAAGGCTTCTTCTTTGGCAATAATCCCCTTCTTTGGCTACAGTCTGTGGTGGACTTGGACCTAAAGCAACCGCCCGAGTCTTTGAACTTGCCGAACAGAGAAGTTCGAGAAGCTTCTTCCAAACAAGGATATTTTTTTGAGTTTGTCTCAGTCACTCGAAGCTGCTTGAATCGAGGCTTTTTCCAGAGCCCCCACGCACACACCCTTTAGGTAACGGCGTCAACATTTCTTTCAACAAAATAAAATGGTATTTCAAATATACTTATAACATGAAAAGTGACAGCACTGATGGCCTGTGTTGCGGGAGATGTAATATCGTTAAAATGAAAGTTGCCGTCTCCGGGAACGAATCATGAACATTAAGCTTGAAAATTCCCTTCCCCTCCTACCAGTACCCTTACGTATCTTTCGACTTAAGAAATTGAACGAATACACGGAAACGATGCGCTATGATAATAATCATCTCTTCTCTCTTCACTTTCGTTAAGATTATTCACTTTCGCCAAGTTCCTTTAATTTCATTAATTTCTTTCAATTTCGTTAAGTTCGTTTAATTTCGTCAAGATCGTTCACTTTCGTTAACTTCGTTCACTTTCGTCAAGTTCGTTCACTTTCATCAAGTTCGTTCATTTTCGTCGAGTTCGTTATTTTTCATTAAATTCGTTCATTTTTGATATGTTCGTACATTTTCATCAAGCTCGTTCACTTTCGTTAAGTTATTTCTTATTTTAATTTAGTTAAGTACGTTTACTTTCGTCAAGTTCGTTCACTTTCTATAAGTACGTTCACTTGCATCAAGATCGTTCATTTTCCTCGAGTTCGTTTTTTTTCATTAAATTCGTTTATTTTTTATGTGTTTGTACATTTTCGTCAAGATCGTTCACTTTAGTTAAGTTCCTTCAATTTCATCAAATTTGTTCATTTTCGACAAGTTCCTTTAATTTCATTAAGTTCGTTTAGTTTCGTCAAGTTCGTTTACTTTCGTTAAGTTCTTTCACTTTCGTCAAGTTCGTTCACTTTCGTCAATTTTGTTCATTTTCATCAGGTTCGTTATTTTTCATTAAATTCGTTCATGTTTGATAAGTTTGTGAAAAGAATTCCTCTCTTCTTACGTCGTTCTACTTTCTTTTAGTCCCAGAATCAATTGGTCAATTGGAAAATTTTGAAATCTAACGATGCTCTTGACTAGCTTGTGTTTAATTTTGACTTAAGCTCAAGCGCTGCGGGAACATAAGCACGCACAGTTGGAGTGATTATTGTAGAAGTTGGGGAAAGGTTCTCAGCGACGGTGCGACACCCCGCAGGATCCACTAAAGGTAATGCGAAGGCAAAGCACGCACTTAGACCTCGTTAAGTTTGTTTGATTTCGTTCACTTTCGTTGAGTTCTTTCACTTTCGTCAAGTAGTCGACAGACACTTGATCCTCCGACATCGACTGTAACTTATCAGGAGTTATGCCGAAGTGAAAATAAGCGAGGCTTTGGATTTAGTTCATGTTTGACTGTTCCTCGCAGTCAACCATTTGTACCCTAGGAGTCGACGCACTTTTTGGTCTGCCTTTGCATTCACTCCTTCATCACGGGGACGTCCCTCTGCATAACAACCTACTCGCAACTACGCCACGAAGGCAGAGTGTCGGAAGAAACTATTTTCACAAGACCACCTAACCAAGTTTTCCCATCGCTCTAAATTCATGGTCAACATGTTTTCCTCGTAAAGAGGGTGAAATCACATTGCTTCCGTCGATTCTTGTGTGTCTTCAAATGAAAATTCAAATCATTTCATTCGTCGTCAGGATGAAAGAAAGAACGACTTCCGGTTGCGTGCGTTAATGACTTTTCGAAAACCAATCTGTCGCGATCTAAGAAGAACACTTACTTCCACTAAAAGAAGCCGCCTTAAATTAAAGGCATTTCGTGAGCCTAAACATGAATCAAAAATACAAATTATTGACGAGTAAAATAATATGCTCGCCATGAGTAACAAACCACAGGCCCGTCACTGGCTGATGAACAAATTAATATTCCCGCGCCTTTTGTCACTTTGAACAATTCAAATAATCAATCTCAATTTCGATTTCTGACAAGTGACCAAAGAGCGAGACTCTTTCGAAATTTCGAAGAAATCGTGGGAATTCTGAGGATTACACCAAAAGTTTCACGATGTTACCGCACAGTTTTAAATTGTTTACTGCAGCGATAGTCATAAATTTCGAATTTATTTGGAAACATGTGTTGTCACTCTCGTTTTGTATAAGACGCATTGCTTCTTCGAACGATGAGTGGGTTTCGTTGTGTGCTTGGACTTGGGTGACAGTGCAGCCTGGGCTGAAAATGAGCCACAAGCGATGTCACAAGTAAGGGCCACAAGCAACTCCCCACAAGCAAGGGGTTTCTTTGGTCTAAAAGGGCATATGGTTGGATGATCTTGGCTTTTGAACAAGTTCGACGATAGCGTCCTCAATTTAAATATGTGACCCAAATTGTCCCCTGCTCAGATGTCCCACTGACTTACGAGTCTCACAATATTTCGAAGGGGTTTGTAATCCGTTGCTGAGTATTGCAAGACCAGATAATGATATAATCTGGCACTCGTCTCGTCACAGTTTCGTCACAACCCCCTAAATGGTTGATATGTACACATTCAGAGGGCCGCTTGGGTGGCTTCTAAATTTTATAAAAGGCGAGGGAGAAATCACTGAGTTTTTGGGATGTTCTCAGAATTACGCCACGTATATTCCAGGTCCACGGGGATTCTGCCAAGGTAATGTCAGTCCAGGAGACGGCGCAAGAACTGTCACCACTGTAAAACAGCTGAAGTTTGGGAGACGGTGAAGGCTATGAACGTACGAATTGTTACAAGATGAAAAACGCAAGTGTTGTATATACGTGAGCAAGTGACAATGCACAACTTACTACAACCAGTCTAAAACGTCTTGAAACGGGTTGTGCCACAGAAATGGAGTCGAAGGACATTTAGGACGGAATGCAGCTTGTAGCTTTTCCTAGAAGCATTATGGGCTTTGACGCTGTTAGTGGTTCAGACCAAAAAGTGTGGCAGTACTCTTTAAGCATTAAAAAATTAGTAGAAGACTTTAACTCCTGGAGAAGATCGTGCAAGACTCGCACGCCAACACTACAGGCACGATCTTCCAGAAGTCCGTACATCTGTCAGCATACTCGGATGACATTGACGTTATTGGCAGAACACAGCGAGTGGTCAATGAGCCGTTTGCTGGCATTGAGGCGGAAGCGGCTAAAATGAGTCTAGCGGTGAATGAGGGCAAAACGAAGTATATGCTGTCATCAAGAAATGACACACAACATCGACGTCTTGGACAGAGCGTCACAATGGGCAGCTATAACTTCGAGGTAGTCAAGGACTTCGTCTACCTCGGCTCCGCAGTAAACAGTACAAACAACATCAGTTCCGAGATCAAACACAGAGTAACTCTTGCCAACCGCTGTTTCTATGAGCTGACTTTATACAAGACCTTATTCCCAGTCCTGCTGTACGGCGTGGAGGCATGGACAATCTTCCTTGGTCTCTTCGAGAGAAAAGCTCTGCGTGCGATCTTTGGTCCTGTTTGCGTTGACGGTTTCTGTAGGAGAAGATTCAACCACGAACTGTACGGGCTGTACAGCGACATGAGTCTAGTCAGGCGTCTTCGGATCCAACGCCTAAGATGGCTAGGCCATGTAGAGCGTATGGACAACTTAGCTCCGACGCGAAGAGTCTTCGACTCCGAACCCGTGGGACAACGGAATAGAGGACGCCCGCGTTTAAGGTGGCGCACCCAGGTGGAGAAGGACCTCAACCAACTTGGCGTGCGACACTGGAGACAACTAGCCAGAGACCGTGCTAGTTGGAGAGGCTTGTTGGTTGAGGCCCAGATCCACCCCGGATTGTAGCGCCAATAAAAGAAGAAGAAGATGACTGTAACTTGGGTCTAAGCAGAAATGAAAGCGGTCAGTCTGTGAGGACGAGGGAGTGAAGGATTGCCAACGACCACAAGGATTGTTGAAGACTGGGTGTTCCAATATACTCTTGAGCATGAGTTGGAAGAACAGATTGTAAAGACAAGACCAGACTAGACCAAAGGCAGCGGTTCTTTCAGATTATCCGAATCTTGTATCATCCATGTCTGTGCAATAAGTCGGAGTGATGTGACCAGGGTTAGGACAGCGATGCATTGATGCAATTGAGCAGTCGAACACTCCCTCTAAAGAACAATGTGACTCCACAAGGAATCCTCATCGTCTCTGATCAAGTTGACGTTTCTAGATAGGTTTAGGTAGCTGGAGGGATGCACAACTGCTACGGTGGTGGCAATCGACAAAACCTAACCTAACCTAGATTATACTAGTTCATTATTCTGCCACACAAAAATGAGAAATTCAATAAAATTTCAAATAGAGCAAATCCATGAACCACTCGTGGGGAACCATCTGCAGCTTAGGATGAAGCGAGGTTAATTTGGGGTGGATACATACAGTGGTAGTTGAAAAAGGGAGGTCTTAAGAAACCCACGAGTTCAAATCCATGAGACCTTAGTTTCAGACAGAAGCAAAAGAAGTCTGGTGTGTTTCTTACCACCTCGTTATCCACACAGCCTTATATGCATTAATAATAATATGCGCGGAGCGACAGCCCGAGGCGGACCTGGGCCTAGCTTCTCAGCGACCACTTTTTTTTTTGCTACATCAAGCCCTACTTCTAGTTTAAACATGGCGCTTTACGTTAAAATTTATTTCGTGTCTGTAAGGCGTTTTGTTTCCCAACTAAGTTCGTTTAAAGTCGACAATAAGACAGCCTCGTAGACGAAAATAAATATTTTTGGAAAGACACTATTTTCGACCAAAGAACAGAAATGAAAATTTTGTTTAGATTAAAGTGAAAAAATACTAAAGCAATGATACAAATTTATAAGAAATACTTTGCTCTTTTAAAATTTCACTCGGCTTTTGTCCCGTAACCACCGAAGGCGGCCTCAAGGCGGTTTCAGAATTTTACCTATTCTTACTTGTAAAAGGTCCAAAATTAAATTTGTCGCTGTTTTTTACCGATTCTTTGTTGTTGTACACATACTAAATAATAAAAATGATTTGAATCGAAAAAATGAGGCATTAGAAGTACGAGGGTTAAGTAAGTACTAAACGAAAGTAGTCGAACAGAAATTTAACGAAAGCATCGTCAAATTTAAATGTGCCCACAATGGCTTCTAGCAAGTAACCCGAAGTTACAACGTCGGCTGTCCTCTACGTACATATTGTCTAGAGAGCTATTGGTTTAGCTTCGTTATTAATCAAGTAAAAAACTAACGAAACTTAACGAAACACTGGTAAGTGGTTAATGGAAGTCGATTTACTTAATTGACTTATTTCATTTCATTCATTTGTTATCCTAATATCTCTAGGAATTAATATTCTTGTTTAAGTACAGGGCTTAAAAAAGTACGTTCCCTTACGTTAATTATGGTTACAAAACTAAGTTCCCTGGCATGATAGCATAAATAAGGTTACTGAACTGAACTTTTTATCTGTTCAACGAAAGCAGCAGCTAAGATCGGTCAGGATACCGTCTGGGTAAGCTTGTTGTAGGGGTTTGACACGTACTTTCAATATACGCTGCAGATTCTTCGCTTGTGATTTCGGATTGTATGTCCTCAAAACAATGACAAGCGATATTTTCGATGCAATTAGGTTTAAGTAAAAGGTATGAAACTGCCATTAAATATTTGCAATGAAGCTTCGAAAGCCATTTTTTACTATAGCACTTGTTGTCTCTACTAATATATAAAGCCATTGAGTTTGTTTGTTTCCCTTTTTCTAAGGAACTACCAGCCCGATTTCAAGAATTCTTTCTGCGTCAGATAGGTCGTTTATTGGGGAAATTTTAACGAATTTATTGGTCGTCTGAAATTGTAATTTCCATTTTAAGTAAATTATTTTCCATACCCATGTTATATAAGGTAATCGAAAAAGTCTTTTCGTATTTTGTCAATAGATGTCGTTGGAGTCGTCTATATCTCCAGTGCTACCAATCACATGACATTTTAAGCTTCAAAAAATTAAATTCCGAGAAGTTGAAAAAAAACTTACAGCTGTTCAGAATTGAGTGAAAATAATGAAGAAATTCGCAATATTTTGAAATTTTTGTATAAAAAAGGGAATAATGCCACGCAAGCCACCAATGAAATTTGTGAAGTTTACGGACACGATGCTGCATCAGTTCGTGTAGCACAACAATGGTTCGCTCGCTTCTGTTCTGGAAATTTCGATGTGAAAGATGCACCTCGCTCTGGTCAATCTATGGTTGAAAAAGTCGATGAAATTATGAAAAAGATTGACCAGGACCAGGTCACATAAGCAGTCATGACATCGCTAAGGAATTAGTATTCATCCTCAAACGGTGTTGAACCATTTATATAAGGCTGGCTACAAAAAGAAGCTGGATGTTTGGGTACCACATGAATTGTTTGTGAAAAATTGAATGAACCGAATTAACATCTGCGATTCTTTGCTGAAACGAAATGAAATCGAACCATTTCTGAAGCGAATGGTAACAGGAGACGAAAAGTGGATCAAATACGACAATAATGTGCGAAAAAGATCATGGATCATCGTGCAAGCGTTATGAAGCTCAACAAATGGTCACTAAGCCAGCATTGACGCCTCGAAAGGTTAAGCTGAGTGTTTGGTGGGATTGGAAAGGAATCATCCACTTTGAGCTGCTCCAGCCTCGTCGAACGATTGATTCTACACTTTACTGTCAACAACTGATGAGATTGAAGCAATCAATCGAAAAAAAACGGCCAGAACGGATCAACAGAAAAAGCTTAGTTTTCCATCAAGACAACGGTAGACGGCATACGTCTTTGATGACTCGGCAAAAACTGGGAGAGCTTGGATGGGAAGTTTTGATGCATCCACGCATATAGCCCTGACCTTGCACCATCGGACTACCATTTGATTCGGTCAATGCAGGGCTCCCTTGGAGTAAAGTTGGCTTCAAGAGAAGCCTGTGAAAATTACTTCTCGAAAATTACTTGTCGCAGTTTTTCGCCGAGAAACCACAAACGATTTACACCGGTGGAGTGATGTCTCTAGCGGAAAAATGTCAAAAAGTGGTCGTTATAAAAATAAAAAAAAAAATGAGTTGAAGTTTCATTAGAAATACGAAAAGAATTTTTCGACTACCTTATATTTCTTTAAGCAGACACATACAGCGTGAGCATGGCGTACGTCTCGTATATATTTGGCTGTGTGCTGTTCGTCGTGCTGTTCTTTTTTTTTTGACTAACGTTCTTTTGATTATTACTTCTTCACTCTCATTCGCGTGGTTAACATGATCCTACAGTCGTGTTTGGAGCTCACTGACAAGAATTTTTATATTTCCACGAAATTTGTTAAAAATTAAAAATGTCTCGAAGGAAGTCGCCGTTAGATAATGAGCACTTGGTCAACCCCTACATCATGCGTTGAAGCGAATTATATGTTCAACATTTAAGGAGGTGATGTATGAGGCTACAGTTCACTCTTGGACCTGAGCTAACTTCTACAGCAACCACTTGTCATTTCTATTGATTGTGAAGAATTAATTGTCAATTTTTGTGTGTTCGGGAAGCTTTTCTTTGACCGTCAAGAAGTTGAGAAGCCTTTCTCTCCTCTGAGCGCCGACAGAGACTCTCAAGAGATAAAGCCGCGAATTTTGAATGAGATTCGACTCCGGAGTTGAACCTAGTCGAAGCACCTACTCCCACGCTCACAAGGAGCCCCAAAATTCACTCAAATTCCTCACAAAAACAAACACTTATATTCTTCCATCGTTACTGGTGTCCCACTTAAATCAAAATAATGTCACAAAATATTTAATTTCTTCGGCGCAGCAATTAAAAATTAGCAGCAGACGTCGTCGTCTCCATCAAATTCGCTGAAATAAAAACAAACTAATGAACGCCCTGAACTCCGACAGAATTGGGCCAAAAGATTCCACGCTAAAATGTTCTCCGCTTTACAGACATCACTCACACGCCACCAATAAATGAGGGATGCGAAAAAAAAAAGTTACTACCGTGCTGCTTCCCCCGAAACTACATTTTTCACACCTCACTTCCTAGAGAGAGATCCTAACCGCAGGGGTGACTGACATCGATAAATAAAGCGAAATGACAGAACTAGCGCAGGCCATCAAAATAATGGGAGGCGAAAAAAAAAACCACCGACCCCGACACAATTTACGGCAGATAGGTGTATCTGTTGACGTTGGTAAGTCACATTTTACGACACCGCCGGGGGGCGCGAAAGTTTCGAATCACTCGACAGATTGGAGGAATCCTCGGAGAGCCGTTAAAGGCATGCAGTCGAGGTGGTCCCAATTCACTTGTCGCCAAAGACAACCTAAATGTGAAAGAAAAAAATACCTTTTCCGGAAGGACTGTGTAGCAAGCAGTGGTATTGAATACAAACGGATTCGGTTCCTCGGGGATATCGGTTTCCGCATGGCCGCCCGGCAGAAAGTCAGCGACAGCCGACACGATTATGTTGCAAGTGCTCCGGCAGCGGGTCCCATACATCGGTCGCTGGGCGTGCTGCTCCTGCTGCTCCTCGGACTGCTGCTGCTTGTTCCGTGACGCATTCGAGCCGCTGAACGCCGAATCGCCACCTCCGAGGTCTGCTGACGTGGTCGAAGTGAAACTCTCAGCATGTTTACCCTTTGTCTGAAAGATGTGCATTTTGTTACATTTTCCGATCCAAAAGAAAACAAAACTCAATTAACCTTCGACGGTGTGGACTGTCCAGAGCCAACCAAAGTCTCCCGACTCGAAGGTCGCTTCTCTGCGTCCGCAGCGGCCTCTGTTGAGTTCCATCTATACACCAGGCGCACTGGATTCGCCGGATTGCTTGTGCTGAATTCCCGAGTGACCGTCTCGCCCGGTCGACCGATGGTCAGTTGGGCACGCACCGTCCACTCGGCTGTTAGTTCCGGTATGCCAGGACGTGTGGCTGGTCCTGTATCTTGTTGCTGCTGTTGCCGTGATTGCTGCGATTGCGATGATGACTGACTTTTGTCAGTCATTTTCCGAATTGTTCGTCTTGTTTGCACCGAAAATGCTCATTTAATTTTGAATTTCGTTCGTCTTCGGCCCAAGATGACGTCGTTGCACATCACGTGAAATGGAGCAACAACACAACACACGCGCACACTCGCGAACGAACAGAAAAGAATAACAATTCGTTCAGAATTTTCTGATTTTCAGTTCAAAAAAAAAAAAAAAACACAAAATTTTCATTTAAAAATCCACCCACAGACGTGGCACACGGCGGGCCACGGCATCAGCGAACGGTCGCCACCGCCGAATTCGAGAAACGTTTGCAACGCGCGCTAGATACTCTCGCTCGGTATCTGCAGGATTTACACAACTTTTATTAGCCAAAAATGCTGGCGAGCATTATTTATTGATATGCCGAAAATGTGTTCGCCGTCGCACATATGAGCACGTAGATTTATTTACGTCACACAAAAGATCATTAGGTGGTCGAGTGCGGCGAGGTGGAGGCAAACGCAGGATCCATATATCTTCGCGTGGGTTTCGCCCTCATTCGGCCGACGAAAGCTGCTTCTATTTTGCTTGGACAAACGTCTTTCAAATGCGAACACCTGAGCGAGGGTAATTATTTGAATAGTTTTTTTTTTCGCTTTTTTTTTGTTCATTTATTCAATCATCGTTCGTGCTTCGCACTCATTGCACGCAGGTTCATATTCAATTATTTTTTTCTCATTTTTATTTGCCTCATTTCTCCCATTTGCGAATCTATTTTCGTTAGCGAATAGATATCAAAGGAATAACAGTGATCTCCTTCTTTTTGTTTTACAACACTTTTTTCTATTTTTGGCTTTGATCGGTGATGGTTCGAAAAAATAAAAGGATGCACACGCTGAGGGGTATAACTGTTTCGAAGTGAAAGTGAATTTCTGAAGCCAATATACGTTTCCAGTGTCGTTTCGAAATTACGCAATTTGCGAGAGGAATGATTTAAATTTTTTTAAGAAAAAGATATACAATTAATTTTTTATTCTAAACACACACTATCGACCACCACTGTTGCTGATCCTTAAACACTAGCGTGCGTTCGAAATAATAAGTCGACCGAAGGAGGAAGATTTTACTTAAAAATATATTTTTTTTTTTCAAATTTTCTTTTTTTTTTTTCGAAAAAAAAAAACACACAACAACACGACACTCAAGTACAACTGAAGACAACTGACTGATCGTTAGAATTTTTCGTTTTTCAGAACTTTTTTTGGGGGGAAATTCGTGTGAGCCTGTTCGAGATAGAACATCTGAGGAAAAGTGGAAAATATGAGTGAGCATTGGTTTTTTTCTTCTGTTTGCTCGAGGAAGAGAAACACAAGTGTGTTCTCTTTGATTAAGGGAAGTCAGCACTCTCTTCGATCACTCGGGGGGGAATAGAACGTTTTAAAATGGGGCATGTGTGTATGTATCTGCTGTGAGACCGATCGTGGAAATCACGGAAGAATTGAGTGGAAAATGAAGGCACTTTTGGAGTGAGTTTTCAAATCTTATTTGGTTCGTCAGTTATTCGTCCATATTGACAAATGGGGGAGCTCAACGCCACCTGTCAGCGAATAAGAGATGGAATAAAATATGACTGACACCATGCCATCGTGCTTTTGAGTAACAATCAGACCGTCGCATAAGTTCATCGCGTTTGCATCAATGAGAGCAGAAATCGGGTAATTTTCGAATGTCTTCATTTCGAATTTGTCTATGAAGTTAAGTAGAAGGCAGAAGAAGAACGTTCAAAATTCTGGTGTGGCCTTCTGAGTGGAAAGATTGTTTTCGTTTCTAAGAGTCCAGGCTCCACCCGATATTTTGAAGAAAAAAATTACGAGGTGGAGCTTTGGATGTGTGATTGTCCAGCGCTTCCTGGACCGGGAACTATGGGATGAGCAAGTGGTAGCAGCAGAAGGGGAACTCGCTCTATACACCGACGGCTCAAAAACGGGTGCCGGTACAGGTAATAATAATAATATGGGTGGCGCTACAGTTCGAGGCGGTCCTGGGCGTAGCTTCTCAGCAACAACTCGTGTTGTGCGGTGCGCGCCATTGTTCTTTCGCGAGTGGAAGGGACCTACAGTTTAATGCCGACACCGAACAGCGAAATCGAGAAGCTTTTTCAAGGCAGGAATACTCTTTGAGCATTGTCAGTGACTCCTAAGAGGTGGAGCCGTGAATTATCAAAGGTGGTAAATTCGGTTATCGAACCTAACACCCTCTGCTTAGGAGTCGGCGCACTTACCCACTACGCCACGGCGACCCACGGGTACAGGTGCGGGGGTCTACTGCGACCTCTTCGAAAAATCCCTGGCATTGAGAAATGACTGCAACGTTTTTCCAAGCCGAGGTGGCTGCGATACACGAAGCAGCATTCGCTTTAAGAGAATCTCTATCTCCTCCGACAGCCAAAGCGTCAATAAAAGCCATAGCTTCGGACATTACGACATCAAAAATTGCCGGTTTATGCAGACAAAGCGCTAGTAATATTTCCTCGGTGAACAAGGTGACCCTATGCTGGGTACCAGGGCATACTGGCGTCCAAGGAAACGAGAAATCGGACAGTCTCGCGAAGAATGAATGCGAGCTTGGAGAATCCCGGGCAATTCCCTACGTGCTCACAGCGCTTAGCTGGGTATGCAGAAATCTGAAAGAAGATATCCTGAATAGAATTATAACTAGTTGGCTTGGTTTGGATATCGGAGCAATAGCAAGGGCCCAGTAGCCGATGCTGAGCAGAAAGAGACCAACATCACTGATCAGTTTTAGTCGAAAAAACGTGTGGAAGCTAAGAGGAGTCCTTACCGGACACTGTAATATAGACACGCATGCATCGCGACTGAACGTACCACACAACGACTTTTGCAGAAGCCGCAGAGATGAGGAAGGAATAGATTCGCGAGTTGGCCCCGCCCTGGCAAGGAAATGAACGAAGTACAGTGGGCAAATACTGGAAGACTTGTGTGGTGTAAAGTTGAAAAGCCTTTTTAATCGAAGCAGGATGGTTTAAGTATGATAAAAGAAGGTCTCACGGTAGTAAGTAATGGGGACCCTTTGTTTTTGGTCTAAGTGAGCCACGGCTGTAAGGACACACATATACCCACCTACCCACCTGCATTAAGCAAATCATTTTGCTGGCTTTGCTTGCTTTTTGCAAGTAACCAAGGGAGGATTAGGTTAGGTTAGGTTATGGAAGGCGAATGTGATGATAAAACATCGCTTCCACTCGGAGACCTTAGGGCCCATTGTGTATCCCCTGGAGTACACATTCTGTTAACCTATGCTGTCAGGTCATGGCTTAAGCCACTCCGTGCTCTTTACGAATCTCAGAAGATCCGATATATCCGCATTCGCTATGTCCGTCTCTGTCTAGAGTCGTTGTCTCTGTGAAGAATCTTTAACCCAACGAAGCTAGGCGCCGATTCTGGAGAGCTGGGCAGTGCAAAAAAGCAGCAGATATTCGATCGTTTCGGTCCCTTCCTCGTCACCGCGGCTCGGGCAGAGATCGCTGAAATTCGCGTTCCATTTTCGGAGCATTGCTCCGATGGCGCAGTGTCCCGTGATCACTCCGACGAGTATGCGGATCGAGTTGCGGACGAACGCCAGAAGCTTATATCAGATTGATTTTGTCGTGTGACAGTCATTTCTTGCAAGCCAAGACGAGTTGGCTTCTTTTCGTAATATATCGCGTATGATCCGGTAAATGCACTGATCGGTGGTCACAATAATTTGTGCGCTCTAATCATCTACATTTCAGACTCTTGTCTGGCCAATCCACATGCGCTTTCGCTCCTGTGTTCATTTTTGATTCGTCGGTGAAAAGGGCAACCTCATGGCTCTTTATAATGGCGTTAGAAAGTACCTTGTCTTTGTCGGAGAACAGAAATCAGAAATCAGAAATCCCACATTCCCCCACCATCCCTTAGTCTAAGAGCACTTTCTGCAGCGCAGCCTTTTATGATTAATTTCAAAAGAAGGAGATGAAGTATCATGTCCAACCCTGCACGCGGCGTGCATGTACAGGCAGCAGGTGGCATTTGAACCTTGCTGAGTATTTTCATGTAGCTTTCTGAGTTCCTGGCAGTCCACCAGACTAGGAACCCATAAGTTATAATGGGTCTGATGATTCCTGTGTACATCCAAAGAATGGTGTACGGTTGCAAGCTCCATCTTTTGCCGAAGGTCGCTTTGCAAGCAAAAAAAGCATTTAATCCTTTCTTCATTCTTTCCTCTTCGATGAAAGAACGTTCCTCTTCGATGATATACGGGTTAATCGGATCTCAAACATTTAACCTTTGCCTCGAATAAAAACGATGTCCATCACGTCCTCGTAACTAAAGAAAAAATTTGAAGCAGCAGTTAGTGAACACCTAACCGGAAGCACCACGCCGCGGCACTGAATCAAACCCGTTCAAGGTTAATTTTACATTTTTTCCTTTATGAGGAGGAGGTACTTTATATTTTCTGGTGAAGAGTCCAAGTCTCGTTTCGGATGAGTTTACTTGAAGGACCTTGTAGATAGACGGTCGCAGTCCCAAAAAAAGGTTTATAGTGAATTTTAATGACGGAGCCAGTGTCTACAGTACCATCTAGTAATTTATTTTAAGCCTTAGGATATTTTCACACTGTCAGCTGTTTCTGCTCGAAATCTTGACAGAAATTCAGAATCATACCTCCGCGGAACGAAATAAGTCGCTTTACTTACGAATAACGTCGGGGCATATTGTGAGTGCTGTGTACCAAACAGTGCTTTTTTTGAAAAGAAAATTTGGCCGAAATTGTTGAAAATATATTAAAATATGTACTGTATTTACTTTTATGTCATATCGGTTGTATATCTAAGTTGCCTTTGAAGTAACTTTTGTGTATCTAAGCAACTTATGATTTGCAACGACTCCTACTTTAAATTTCTTTGATACATTGTATTTGTCGTTTATATTTGTTTCTATTCATCATTAAATTGAAGTCTGTGCAGAACTACACATCGTGCTTTTTATTAGAAATGAATCACCCATTGCGACTGCAGTAAATAACACAAGTGCAGAAAGTTCGTGAGACTGGTATGCTAGTGGAGAGTCCCGTTGAGGTACGGTGCGCACAGATGAGAATGAGTTCCATGCGACAATCGATCTTTCCAACTCCCAAACTCCTTTTGGACCTTTTTTTTTTTTTTTGAGGGTTTAACAGTGAAGAATTAATGTTAGGTCAACAATCCGGAAACGATTCAAGAGAATATCATCCAAGCAATGCGTGAGCTACAACCCGCAACCATCAACAAGGTCTTGGAAAATTGGGGTGACAGAATGCGCTACTACGAAGCTAGCCGTGACAGTCACTTGAACGCCGTTGTATTTCATACCTAATGGGAATGTTTGTTCTTACTAATCAAGCCATAATACATGGAAAAAGTTTAATTTTGTTCATTTTACTGCATTTTTAAGAAGATACTTGTATTTGGCGACGCTTAGGTTCTACATCGTTAAAAGTCACTAGCGCTATAGTCGTGGCTTCTTCTTAGCGCGTTTCAAGGCAAACAGAAGTCCAAATTTTTCCTCGAAGAGATCATCCACTTTTCAAATTGTCCGTACCTTTGCGACATAGAGCAAGACTCGGATGATCAGTGTCTTACATAAGGTCAGCTTGGGCCTTCGAGGGACTGCTCTATTACTCACTTCCCCTGGTCAAAGAAATGTTATTGGCAAGAGTTTTTCTGCACTGTATCTTGGTACAGATGTTGTTCCTACTGTTGAGACGAATTCCGTAACAACATCAAAGTTGTAGCTGTCCAGTGTGACGCCCTGGCCAAGACAACGATATTGAATGTCCCTTCTTCCTGTTGTCCCCATTCACTGATAAACCCGTTCTGGGCGCCCTCGATTCAATGGCAGAACGGTTCATTGACGGATGGACACAATCGGCATCGCGTTCATGTCGTCCGCGTATGACAGCAAGTGTGCGGATTGACTTTTGGAAGATCCTGCCGTAGGTTTTCACGAGTGAGTTTTGCGCGATCTTCCCTAGAACCACATGACACAAATTCGTCGATAGGCCTAAAGCATTCGTCGACATTGAAGGTCTGCCCAAGTTCGTTAAGATCCTTGATGAAGCGACCTTGATAATTCCACATCGTCTTCCAGCACTCGTTTGCCAGGAGTGCCAGAACTAGACATGACGGTTTACAGGTCGCCTCTTTGCACGGTGCCACATGCGGCCTCTAAATCGATGAAAATGTGGGTGGTTGGTGGTGGGTGGTGGGTGCAGATTAGCAAAAACTCCTTACAATTATTCATCGTCTAGACGGCAATATTGGCTTCGTGGAAAAAGAACGATGGACGACATAAAACAAAAACCGTGTTGCTCGTGTGATTAATGCCACAACGCATTCACGTCTCAAGTTCCAATAACAGAGTTTAAGGGTAAGCTACCGCCATGAGAGCTGCAATTATCAAAGGCTGCTGCAATTAGCAAATTGGACGTAATTTAATAAGCACTTCTTGTGTTTCCATGTGTGCCGGTGACGGTGACGGTGCCCGTATGAACAGCCAATTATCCAGATTAACCGAAATCTGTGTCAAGACCAGCAGTCTCTCCATTAACAAACCGAACCATTTAACCAATCAACAAGGCAATTTGTACCACCTCCACAGCCACACGTTTCCATTGAACTTGTTCCTCTCCACTCATTCCCTGCACACAGTCGAAGTGAGACGAATTCTATTTAAAACAAGACCAAGTCATGTCGAGCAAGTGGCAGCGCCTGTGATCTCGACTGAGTGCAATCATTTTTCCGCATCCCACGAAAATAGTATCGCCGCCCAATGGGATGCCTCGACGGAATTTCTCCGCCTGATATAATTGCCCTCGAATTCAAAGTACACACTCCGCCGCTGCCGCCATCGCCATCGCCACCGCCGCCGCCGCCGCCACCGCCGGCTGAGTTCATTAAAATCGAGGAAAAATTAATTAATTTTTCATTTCATTGAGGCGAGGCGCTGCGCGGCGTGGCGCGTCGATTGCCAGGTGCGTTTGGACTATCCCAAGGGTTTTCTCGTTCCCCATCTCGGCATTAATTGCAAAGAGGAGCGTCTGCAAATCCGAAGGCGACGAGCTGAGTTCGCTGTGACTGACTTCGCCCGGTACAGATGTGGCGGAAAACTATTTTAAATGTGTGCCGCAATGAATTAATTTCGAATGATTACGGTGACAGCAGGGAAAGGGGACGAGATACGAGTTTTATGTGACTGTCAGTTTTGTGACCCAGTTTCTCTTAATCACGTCACGGTGCATCTGAATGGACTTTAAAATGGGCCGAGGGAACGCACACCATAGCGTGGACACTTATGATTTAACATGTGACTTTTTTCTGAAAATTTGATATTCATTCAATTTCGTGATTTCCCCGGAGATCTCGATTGTCATCGGTTATTCGAGAAAATTGGGATTTATTGTTTCACCTCAGTGCGAATGGCAGATATTAATGACTTCGCATTGGAATATCTGTCGTGCGATATGAAGATCCCCACCCAATCCGTCTTTCGACGTAACGAGGTCTGAAGTATGCTTAAGTAATTCGGAGGGTTATGTGTGGTTTTCAGCCGTGCTTTGCGTAATTCGGGGTGGGTCATGTAAGCTGTTTTGACTTGTCAGATTCGACAGTGGTCGCTGTTGGCAATGTGGAACTTTATCGGCAGACGCCGAAGAGTCATCCCTACAGTCATTTATTTTTTGTCATCCAATTTGTGGACCTGACTTTCCTGTTACCAGCTCAAACGTCAAATCGGACCGTCATCCGAGGCTGCATAAGTTTAGTTCAAGGTTCGACAGTTTCCAATATGAAACGTTTAACAACCGCTGAACGTGATTCAGTAGCAGATACTTTTCGCGCATTACGAGGACACCATGTTCGACAATCGCCCATCTGAATTCTGTACGTGACTAATCTTGTTTTCATACTACACCCGCGATCAATGGTTTCAATGGTTCATGTTTCCATCGAACGAAATCGCGAGATTTCATCAAATTTATCCAAATCTCCGAGGTTCCGCCACACATTATCGGTGTTTGAAGACCTCGCGATTTCGTTGTAATCTAGTTGAAACCCCCACGAGTTCATCCGTCCGTGAGAGGTTGTCAAACCGAACAAACCTGCAGCGTGAATTTCAATTAATTTTGGTGTTCATTTGGTCATTTCAGCTCTAGCTTTTCTGGTGTTCTCAACACTATTATTTTCGGTAAAAAATAGCTGTTTTGTCGGCCACTTCAAATGCAAATTGCGAGCTAATTTGACATTTGAAAGCACCTCAAGCTCGGTGGAGTTTCAATCACGAGATTTGGATTCGGTGGGAACACTGAGACATAACATAACACGAGTGGAAATGATCAGAGGAGGAAAAAGGAGACCGCTTTCACACGATCAGATTTAGTCGCATCAAATACCAAAGAAACCATGTCACGCTTTCACACGGTCGAATTATCAGATTTTGCGATCTGACGATTTCACCTGTTTCTTTCTCTCTCTCTTCTCAAAGATATGTAGGTTGCCTCTTACTCACTTTCATGAGTTACAGGCTTCCAAAACTCAACGCTGACGGTAAAAAATAGAACAATGTGCAGCAGTTTTCGGTTCCCCTGCCTTTACATGACCTGCAGTCGATGCCACGGAATCTGACGGAATTTTACCATGTAGAAGCGAACAAACTGTGCACTTGCATGCAGTTTTAAACGGCTGTAGTTCAGTGGAATGCTTACTGGTTGAGGCCTAGATCCACCCCGGACTGTAGCGCCACCTGAAGAAGAAAGAGAAGTTCAGTGGAAGACCGCAAGTGGAAAGTCTGTTCCGGATTCGCGCAGGTACGTCTGAAATTGGGCTCAAAGGTGAGCTGACAATTGAAAACAGGAGAGATTCCCGAGATGTTTTTAGGAGTTCTACGGACACTTCAGTACCTTTAAGACCGCTATTAGTTTAAACCTATCGTGTAGATGCAGGGTGGGCTTTGGTGCACCTGAACCAGACAAGAGAGTTATTAGCTAGTTTTGGCCATATGTATGATTTAGAGATGTTAGCCGGATGTAGTGTTATGTGCATCGTTTAAAGAACCATACGTACTTCGCAACGTGTAATGTGATATTTCTAAATTAGGTTACTCTCATAAGTCAAACTTTGTGAAACCAGGTTCTAGCTTATTTACCGAACGAAGCGTAGGCTACTCAGCAGATATCGATGCCGGCTACCATTCACTGTAGGACTGTTTTGGGCAACCTTATAGAACGAAGCGTTTATAAGTGTTTCACTTACACCCTTGCCGAGGATGGAAGGCGCAAAAATGCCTTGGCTAAGACGGGGCGGATAGCATTGGAGATAAAACTGAACCTTGGGGCATCCCACCATTTATAAAGTGCGAGACTAGAAGCCAGCCAGAACCACTTGGGCTGTGCGGGAGATTTTTAATTCACAAAATGAGGTCATCGACTTCTCATTAAAGGATACCCACGAAGCCGATAGCGCACACTAGTGCAGAAGGGACCTCTGCCAAAGCACACACCAAAAGAATATGTTTCCGACAGCAAAGCAGGGTGGCTACAATGCATTTAAAATCAGTGCAAAATCAAGTGCAATTAAATTGCTTTCTCAAAGAATATCACATATCGGTGAGTAAAGACATCAGATCAGCTGTGGACCTTTTGGTACGTAAGACGAATTTACGGTCATATGGCTGGGAGCGGAGCACCTTGGCTTGTAGGTGGATAGGAAGGGCTGTTAGTGAAGTCACAAGCGCATTTAGACAATGTTGGTCCATTGTGATACCCACTGTCATGCTACAACCACTGATTGAGTGCCATTAATTACATGGTGACTGGACACGATTTGAAAACCAACCTGGATTTGAAAACCGAACTGGAGACTCCTCTAACCAAGGGCACGCATTTAACCAACTGCAAAACCCTGCAGTCGTTTTTTTGGCCTCATGAGTAATAATAATCTAATAATATAGGTGGCGCGATAGTTCGAGGCGGACCTTGACCTAGCTTCTCAGCAACCACTTGTGTTGTGGTAGGGACTTACAGTTTACAGCCGACTCCGAACAGTGAATTTGAGAAGCTTTCCTAGAGAGGAATACTCTCTGAGTATAGTCAGTGACTCGAAAGAGGTGGAGCCGTGAATTATGAAAGTCAGTAAATGGAGATGGCCATATAAGTGAGTAAGTAAATAAGAACTTCATGTCAGACTCCGTAAAATACCTTTAAAATAAATGCATTTACGCTGCTTTCTCCAAGAAGAAGCAAAGCACGATTCACTTATCGGTGAGTTAAGACATCAAGTCATCAGTGGTCGTTTTCTTACGAAAGCCAAATTGACGGTCTTCTCGGTGTTTCGTGGACAAGATATGGTATTTCATAAGCTGATCGTTTCCATGACTCTGTTACAGAGGTTCTAAGGCCAAAATACAAGCCCCTCAGAATATGCGACCACCGTTAGTGAATGTGTTGAAATAAGTCGATTACACGGCAAGCATGGCACTTCGACTTGTCTTAAGTGGATCTGCATCGACACACTTATAAAATTCCACTCATTCAATAATTGAAGCCATGTTACTAGAGTATGAACACCAGACGCTGGAAGGTCCACTGGGAATCTTCACAGATGGATCGAAGATGGATGCAGGTGTGGGTGCTGGTGTCTATTCGAAGGATCTTAATTTCCAGCTATCTTTTTGAAATGCAAACCTAATCACTGTAGCGCCTTTCAGGCTGAAAGCGTCTTTCAGGCGATTAAGGGAGCCCTGTCCTGGCTGAAAAACAATGTCGCGCACAGATATCGTCATCTCAACCGATAGCCAGGCAGCGATCAAATCTCTGGATTCAGTTACCCTTTATTCCAAGACATCCCTTAATTGCCGCCTATCTCTTAATGAGATGGCCAAGTATTTTAGCATCCAACTGATGTGGGTGTCGGGACACTGTGACATTCCAGAGAATTGCAAAGCGGACGAGTTCGCTAGAAAAGGCACAAGCTCCGTGCTCTTTCCGGGTGGAGACCCATCCTCCATGCCTATTGCTACTATTAAAAAACTGCTAAAGCTTGAAACGCTTGCTCAAACAAACCGCTGATGGGCATCTGGCACAGGATGCCTCATTACCAAACAACTATGGCCTATGCTCGATCCCAAGCGATCGCTTAGCTTGATCAGATTAATCAGGCCAGACCTCAGATCTCTTTTTGGCGTTTGTGCCATCGGAACTCACGCCTCTAGACTAGGCCTTCCCCATAATGATTTCTGTACAAACTCCAGGGACGAGGATGAGGAAGAAACCATCGAACACTTGCTATGTAGGTGCAGTGCTCTCTCATCCCGTAGATTCAGACTTCTGGGGCCCTTTTCTTTGTTAATCTGGCTGAACTGAGCAGCATAAAAATCAGCCCTCTTCTTTGCTTTATCAAAAACACAGATGGGTTTGTGGAATAGGTAGCTTAAGATCCGCGTGGTAACACAATGGGCTTATGTTTGGCCTAAGTGTGTCTGCTGCTCGTATGCGCGGCAGTCAAACACTTCAACCTAACCTAACCTGACCTACTAGAGTATACGCAGCCCATACGCCGATAGTGTGCTTGAGCATCAGTGTTTGGAAGACCACCACACATTCGCGCAAATTTTCTTCAGCGATAGGCTAATTTCTTACTCGTTGTGGTGCGGTTATGGGTAACAATCGAAAGACCGATGGATCCACGAGAAGTCTCTGAATGTTGTGCAATTTTGTCAGTTGGTGTCTTGGTCACCGTCATTTCTAATAGCCGTGCCTAAATGTTAACCGACTTTGCTTGGCCTCAAATCGAAGGTATGGATGTGAAAGAGATGGTACCACGTCTTGGTTTATTTGCAAGACAAATTTCCTGGACGTACATTCGTCAAGTTGTGGACGAGTTATTGTGCAATAGGGAGGCAAAAGTCATCGAAAATTGTCAAGATAGAGTCCTGTACGAGCTCAAGAGAACGACAATCGAAGGAATTCATGTTTCATTCACAATGGCAACAGTCAAACAATGTACATATTGGAATACAATTCGTTATCTATATAATTAATTTATTTATATATGTACAGTACCTCACAAAATTGAGCATACACCTATCTTACTTCATATTCGTGCTGTTTTAAGGCCGGCCACTTTTTTTGTTTTATTTTTTTTTTGTATACAATCATAACTGAATACATATCTTAAACAAGAGTATATGCCAAATTCACAGACAGGCGACTTCCTACCGGTACATTTCGCATGAAAAAGGAAACAACCCCTGAAATCGACACACAAGATTGAGCATACAGATGTCATGTGTGCGTTATACACAAGCTTCGCAGAATCGATACATGCGAATTTGTTCAGGAACGAAGCAACAAATGTCCCTAATGATCATTTCTGCACACGCTTTTGAACTGCAAAGACCGATATTCTCTTCTTTGTGCGAAAATATGGAAAACATGCGAAAACAGACTACTTTGTCAACGAGAATGCTCATAATTAAGTCATTTTGCGAGGGGAAGTCGATGCGAATAGGAGAAACTGTAGGGCGATCAATTATAGATATGAAGGGACACTAAAAAACAGACCTGGAAGGGGAAGAAAAAAATTGCTCTCAGAACAAAACGAGCGGTATATTGTTCGGACAATCAAGTCCAATCCAAAATCTAGCGTTTCAAAGTTGACGGCTGAGGTGTCCTCCGTAATTAATAAGCCTCTTTCAGTGGAAACTGTTCGCAGTGTCTTGAGAAAGAATAATTTAAATGGTAGGATCGCCCGAAGAAAGCCGTACATTTCCCTAGTTAATAAGAAGAGTTTGCTAGACAATATGTAAACCACCCGGAAAGCTTTTTTGAAGGTGTTTTGTTTTCAGATGAAACAAAAATAAATTTATTTGGGTCTGATGGCAAACAAATTATTTGGAGGGAACCAAATACAGCTCTCAAAGCTAAAAATATAAAGTCAACCATAAAACACGGGGGAGGATCTGTGCTGTTGTGGGGTTGTATGGCTTCAAATGGCTGTGGAAAGTTCGAATTTATAGACAAAATTGGGTATTTGAATATTTTAAAACGAAATTTACGAAGTTCCGCTGTAAAATTAGGTCTACCTTCGGTTTTCTACTTCCAACAAAATAATGATCCGAAGCACACCTCCTATTTAGTACGCGAATGGTTGCTTTATAACGCTCCAAAGCAGCTAAAAACACCCCCACTATCGTCGGATCTTAACCCTATTGAACATCTATGGCACGAAATAAAAGTGCGGGTTAAAGAAAGAACCTGCTCCAATAAGCAGGAGCTAAAAGCTAAATTCAGGCAGCTTGGGAAGGGATTCAGCCATCTTTTACTGAAAAACTGGTAAGATCCATGCCACGGCGGTTACAAGCTGTCATAGATGCTGAGGTGCCACGCGTTACTGAAATTTTATTTGTAACTGTTTTTGTTTTGTATTTTAGTCGTAACACGAATTTTCTTTAAGTGTATGCTCAATTTTGTGTGTTAAAATGAAGTGCCTTTTTTTATTTTGCTTAGAAATAGCAAGTTTTTTTTTCAATTTTCATATTTTTGTTTTTAGCAATTGAAATATGTCAATACGAACTGCATTTAAGTTTTATTAATTAACTACTTTTTGTAAGGCGAAAAAGGTAAAAATATGTCTAAGCTGTGAGTGTATGCTCAATTTTGTGCGGTACTGTATATACTTTTTTACTTTAAAATAACAAATAAACAATTATTCGTTTTTTCGGTAGCTTTTCCTTCTAAATCCTAAATAATTTATTAATATATTTTCTTGCAATTTATAATAAGTTTACAGTAGTAAGGTAGTGTAGACCGTATCTCTGTAAATTGTACAATGTAGTTTTAAGATAAATGTACTTTTTAGCTACAATAAAGAATCAATCAATCAATCAACAATTATTCTCTTAATTCTTATAGCTTATTTTTTTTGTTATTTTGTGTTTTCGTTCCTCACTGTACAAATTGAGGAATACACGAATAGCCCTGAAGTCAATGGCAATTCGTCCCCCTCAGTTAACCCGAATCCAAATCACTTATCAATTAAATTCAAAATAAAATATTTCATCCAAGAGCACCAAAATAAATTTAAAAATATGTGAAAAAAAAAAAAACAAAAAAATAGAAAATAAAACACTCACCTCTTGTAGAGCTTTTTTATCAGGAACCTTATTGTTCTGTAAGGTTCGTATCACATTTTTCGCTCCATCCACGACGGCCGCTTCGATGCGCAGCCGATGTCGCAACTCCTCGATGCGCTCCTCCAGCGATGTCTCTAAGCGTTGTGGTCGCCCATCGCCGGTGCCACCGCCAAATCCACCGCCACTGCCATTCTCGTCACCGGCCGCCTTTATCTTATGCATATGATCCTTGTTTTGCTTCACCTTAAGGATGCGCAATCGAAGAAATTCGATTTTCGCCTTCGAATCGGCTAGCATTTGTTGCGCCTCGGCCAGCAATTTCTTATCGCGTCCATGGTGACAGCTGGATATCGATTGAATCATATTCTCGGCACCGTTCTTAACCTTCATTTCGATGTTGAGCTGCTTCTCCAGCGACATGAGCATTTTATCATTTGCTGTCACTTCGGCATTGCCACCGCCGCTCGATGGTGACAGGGGCGAGGAGAAATTGTCTGCAAAAGAGAAGAAGAAGAAGAAGACGAGTTTTCATTAGTCACTGCAATTCTAGTTTGGTTTTGTGTTCGTTGTGCTTTGGAGTGACAGCCTTGTAATGGGCTTCGCGTATGAACGAGGCGAAGAGGCGGCATAAATCAAAAGGTACGTCATCCGGAACACATAATGGATGGTTCTTCTTTTATTTGTTTTCTGTTTGTTTTTTTTTTTTGGTTCCTGTCGTCCAGCGGACAATGATAACATGACGTTGCAATGCAAAGGAGGAACATACAAATCCTGGCATGCAGTGCATGGCTGCACCGCACTACCCTTGCCCCTGCACGGGGTGAGGGGCGATCGGAGTGGTGGATGGAATGAATTTGCGACTAAACTTCATTATTCACTGCGGCTGGGTCCGGCAGGGAAATAGATGAAGATTGAGCGACGCAGCGGTTATGGGTACAAAGTGGAATCCGTTTGAGATTTAGTGAGTCCAAGGAGAAGGTTTATAATGGAGATTAACGTTAGATTTGTTAGGAAACGCAGGCTGGTCATTAATTATGGGAACCTAAATTGTAAGCATGTCTATAGCATGAATTCGAATATCTCTTGTTTAAGCGACGATGAAAGCTCATAAAAAAAGGAGATGGAAGCTGGATGCAGTCTTATGAGACAATGCTGGCCTTGAGTCTGGCCTTTACATTCTGTCGAGACTATTAGAGACGGATGTTATCCTTAAGTAACCGATTCACAAGATTGTACATCCGAACGGGGAAGAACGAAACTACGACCTCGTCCAAAATTTACGGGCACTTGTATGCATCCCGCCGTTAGACGGTGTCTATATTCTGATCCTCCAACGGCTCTAAGGCGGACGACGGCACAGGTTTAAAAGCCTTATTCACTTCACTGAAGGTCACTGCAGTCTATTCTAAGCAAGGGTTAAGTAGGGGGGCTGCTAGTGCATTCACCAGCACACTTAGACCATATTGGTCTATTGTGATACCCCTAGTCAGACTATAACCACTGATTGACTACTCCAGTGATAGTGCGGTTAATTGGATCCCAACGGCAAATGGTGACTGGACCAGATTTGAAAACCAGACAAAAGCGTATTAACTTAGCTTTGACTGGGATTCGAACCGGGGACTCCACTAACTAGGGGCAGGCACTCTACCAACTGCGCCATCCAGTCGTTATTCTAAGCATAAGTAAAAGGCGTTCAAGTAGGGCCTTGTCAGTAAAGCAATTAACAGCAAGGCTGCCACTGTAACTAAGGTACTCTCCGAAACAGCCCTTCAGACGCATTTCTCTAATAGCTCTTCTTGCTCCTGTCGGCTTACCAGGACAATCAATGGACACGAGCGCAACTCTTCGGCTACCTTGCCGTGAAACGCATTCAACGAGGGCATGCAAGTCCTAGAGGAGTTCAACAAGTTACCAATCCACGTGCGTGAAACTTCCATTCCAATAAACAATTTGAAGTTCTGATAACAGACAAAGTCCTATTGGACAACAACCACATCTCCTGCAGGAGCTCCAAACAAAGGGAGTTTTCTGGAAACCAAGCTGGAACTTTGTCTTTTCAGAAGACTCCCTGAACATTGCATCGTTCCTCAGGCAGAGGTTATGCCAATTTGCGAAGCACTGTCGCCGCTAAACTCTTTCACACCTCCTGTTCGCAAAGTGTCAATTTTCTGCTAGATGTTGATGTTGTGCTTAATGTTGATGATTTAAACAGATCAACATCGAATTATTGACGTAAGTTCACTGACTGTATTCTGGGTCGAAGGTGTTAAATGAAATGTATTTTCTGCACATGATATATGCAACCTAATAGAGTCAGGCAGCCATTAAGGCATTGAAATGCTCAAAACTGAGCCAGGACACGGAGCCATTTGTTAAACAGACCATTTAGCTGGGACCGAAACTAATAAAATTTATTAGGATGCCCCTCGCTTCGTCGGAACTGACAAGGAGACATCAATCTGATGGCATGTCTTTGCTATTTTCCTAGCGAACTGAAATCGGAAGGTTTGAATGAACTTTTACTGAAACTCAAATAAGTCGTTTCCACCGAGTTGTGACCAAAATAAACTGAAGATCACGTAGAAGAATTTTGATGAAACTTCACAATTACGCTTGCCTAGCTTTTACTACCTTACCGACAATCAAACACGAAGAAATCTAGATCCCTTCTGACACTTGCAATAGTTGTACGGGTGCAGGGCCTGCATTACTGCTGCACCTGCCCAAGCTCTTGATGCATTTGGGAGAAGAACGAGAGGTAGGGAGCAGTGGCGTGGCGTGGAAAAGTCGAAAAGGTAAGTCGTTAAAAATATTCACCTGCAAACACTTTCTAAAATTGTATTGTGTATTGATACATATTTTGCTAATCATATACAAGTCAAGCAATTCAAGCCAATTTCGTATACTTCAAACCATTACAGGTACAATTTACAATTTATCTGAACTATAATGAAAGTGGCTTCGAAAGAAAGCCACTGGTTTGGCAGATGAAAAAGTTACATTGAAATCTGCTTCATAACTGATTTTTTTCAAATTGAAATAAAAAGAGAAAGAAAGAATCTAAGAGAAAACAATACAAAATCAGCAAATAAGTCGATGAAAAGCGAGTTATTTTTTTGCATAAGAAAGCGCGTGTTAAACAGAGAGGAGTCAACCAAGGACAGAGAACCAATTTGTTCGAACAAGCCAGATATTGTATAACCCGAGATTTTTCGGGTTACTATGATTTTTCACTTCTTATTTTGCTGGCGCTTTAACGTTGTTCTCTTTTGGGCTAGGAAGTATGTGTCATGTGATGTTGGAGAAGAGAGTATGTTAATGCAGAGCAGTAGAACGATGTGAAAATGAATGACAAGCAGGTTGTGGGCTTGTGTGTTCGTAGAATTTGTCTCTTACATGTGCAGGTGTAGGAAACAAACAGATATTATGTTTATATGCACATATTAAGATTCATGTTGCTTTTAGTATCGACAACTGTTGAAGAGTGGGATTTTAAAAGGTAACTCTGTAGCAATCGGGTTATATGGACGCCACGCCACTAGATCGGCATAGACGATCTGTCTGATGGAATAACCCAAGACACTTTAAGGTGCCAAGTGGCTATACTATATAGTTCTCTAATTGAGAAACTACAGGGTGGCCCATCTATTGGTACTTTTTTTAATCATAAGTTATTTTGATAATGACTGCTGTTTCCCGTTCTAAATCTTGACAGAAAGTCAGTATCATACCCCCGCGGAACGTAATGAGTCGCTTTACGCTTGAACAACCTTGGGAAATTTTTAAAATTTATTTCAAATGTGAGTGCTGTGTAGCCCAGAGAGTGTATTTTTTTTTTTTTAAAAGGCGCTTGGCCGAAATTGTTCACCCACCGCGACTGTTGTACGAAAGGTTGTGACACTGGTATGCTAGTGGACAACACTCATGGTGCCCGTCGTTGTACGTTGATGCGCACAAATGAGAATTTGGCTGCAGTAGCTGAAAGCGTTATTGGATAATTTTCTTCGAAACAACGCCTGTCAACGTTGAGCGTTTCACAGCCTTATTATACGACTTTTTTCTTAACTGATTCTAAAGACATGGATCTGGACCTCCTCTAGTTCATGGATGTCTTGTCATGTCTTCTTCAACTATCACAAACGTCGCATTCCACAAAATTTATAAGCAGCGTCACGAAAAAAAATCGTGACATTTCTAAGAATATTGTTATGAAGAGCTCAAGAGTACTTAATTTTATAAATGGAATCAAAATCCACAAAGACTGAGAATCTCGTGGTTGAAGATCTTATTTTAACGTCCATAAGGACAAGTAAACCAAATATTCGCTCATTTCCTTAGCGGTCGCTGTTGATGGTGATGACATCGCCCGTCCAAGTACAAATCCAATCCACACTAAATAGCCACTTTCTGTGGATTGCCATCGACACTTGAGAGACCTCGTATGGATTGACTGGGTTTCTAATTCGTTAATTTTGGTGCAACCAATAGCTGCCTTATCGGTTTTCTTTGTGCTGGTGAGCCAGAATTTGTACAACAGCTTAGAAGACAATCAGTGAACATCTGGCACTGTCTGTGTTCCAATCCCTTTAGCTCCCAAAGCAGGTGGATTGCGTTGGGATGCTAGCCAAGCTGATGTCTGAGAACCGCCGATTTCTTGTGCAGGTCGTGGAAACTTCTGCATACTCGCTCGGGAGGCGACAGACCTTACTTTCCACGAGTCACACGAGTCTTAGTTTATTGTTCACTGAACCCACTTCGACTCGAATTCGGATACGAGGGCAATAAAAGGAGGAGATATACTACTTTATGCTGACTTGTTAGAACCAGCTGAATAGGCTGAATCAGCCTTCGTCCTTGTTCATCTCGCAGATGCAGGACGGGGCTCCATGCCACACAGTCCATGCGATAATCGATCTTTCACGCCCCAAATTCCCGAATCGTGCTATCAGACGTCTTGGCGAACTAGTCGCCTCTCTGCCCCTTTGGACTTTCTTTTGTGGGAATCCGGAAAGGGCCTATGTTATGCCAATAATCAGGAAACGATTCAAGCACTTAATGCCAATATCATCCAAGCAATCCGTGAGCTACAATCTAAAACCATCAACAAGGTGGTTGGGGTGACAGACTCACAATTTTCCAAGACCTTATCGATGCGCTACTGCGAAGCCAGTCGAGGTAGCCACGCACGACGTTGTATTTCACAATAAATGGGAATGTTTGTTCTTACATGGAGACAATTTAATTTTGTTCATTTTATTGTATTTTAAAAAGAAGCTTGTATTTGGTGCACCCTGTACAGCAACGAACGTGGTTTGTTAATTTAAATGGTTCAATGGATCCGGGGAAATGGCAATCGACAAGGAAAGTGGAGGCGCGACGGATTCTAGGCTGCGATAGTCACTCTAACCTCACATTATCCATTCTTAATTTATAATCTATAATCACTTCGAGTGAATTTTAACATGAACAGGAAGTCATCCACCACACGCTGAAGAACATTTTGAATGAAGCTACGATTACACCAGAAAACCCACTCATCGCAGAAGAAAAGTTCATCATCAAATTGTTCCCACCCTCAAATCTGTAGGCCTAATCACGGGCAAAAGTTAATACCAGTCCCTTGGGAACGATCATTAAAGAACCACGTACACGACACGACGACTGCTCCACTTTTTCTTTTTTTCCACAAAATATTCGTCACTTTCTTTCACATTCAATGTGGCAC
The DNA here is from genome assembly GCA_964034865.1 of Eristalis intricaria. Lineage (NCBI taxonomy): Eukaryota > Metazoa > Arthropoda > Insecta > Diptera > Syrphidae > Eristalis > Eristalis intricaria. The sequence goes on from OZ035877.1 coordinate 61,977,848, forward strand.
TTGGGTTCAATTTGCAGCGCTTGTTGCGGTGTGAGTCACCGCCGTCGGAGGAATTACACAACGTAATTAAATTGTAAAAAATTTCCAAAGTTAGAGATCAATTTGTACGTTTTTATGGCGGGCGGCACACAATCGAACAAACGAACACGGACATGTTAATGAATGAAAAGTTAGTCACTCTGAAGTCTTGTCTTTCCTCCTCCCACCTCCCCCCGGCTAGCTGGTTCGAAGGGGCGGGACAAGTCTGATGTGGTGCTGCTTATATTGGCATTGTCGGAGGTTCGTTCGTTCACTTGATGGAGTGGAGACTGTCTGCGCGTGGGTGAGTGGAATGTTCACCATCCTGAGCCCATTCCATTCGTTCCTTGCCCGTACACCCTCCCGTTGGCCTTCAAATCTCCATCAAGCCACAAGGACAGCTCGAAATGTCACCATCGCCCCCCCCAATGAAGAGTTCCAAGTCCGCCAGGCCCACCAAGGAGTAACGACCTCCATCCGCAATCGATTCAATCAGAGCTGTCGGTAAAATCGGCACCAAAGCCCGCTTAATTGTTTTATATCTCATTAAATCTCATTACGGCCCATTATCCGGCACCGCTTTGCTAATTATATCCATTGTTCACGGAGGCGCGCGCATGCATGCGACAATTTTGAACCGCTCCTTGGGCATCTATGCGCTCCCATCCCAGAACTGAGGAATGCCAGCCGTCACGACATGACAGTACAGGTTCACCTGTACTCCTACTCCGCCGTGCCACTCTCTCACATCGCGCTCCGGACGATTTCGCCATGACACGACTGCGGCAGCGTCGTCGTCGTCGTCGTGGTTGTTGCACGAGGTGTGCAGCTGTGCATGTGTGCGCCGCCGATGCCGGTGTGTTATTGAAATGTCAACCGACGTGCGGCTCGGCGGTGCCCATTTTCATCGAATTTTGGACCGTTGCACGTCAGACTGGCTGTCTACTTGACTCTGCGCCGTACATGGCAGCCGATGCCGTGGCTGCAACAACTGGCGTTGCCATTGTCATCTTCAGTCAGCGCTGGCTCTCACAGTGGCTGGCCAAGGTACAAGACGTGCACTCTGTAGCCAAAGGAAAATGGTAATTTTTTTTCCGCCCCACACCACGGCGCCTTGAGGTGCAAGTGGGAGCTACTGCGGCTAATAAGTGTTTACATACCCTCTCTGCATGGACGGCGAGGCACTAGGAACTATGTGTGCGGTGCGCCGTGGGGAGCGTGTGCACCGTGATTGTTTCAGGTCAATGATAGTGGCAAATGGGGAGGTTGTTAGTGCTCACACTCTAAGTGGCCGTTCACAATTGAGTGCCTCTTGAGATTTAATTACTTAATTTCTGAGTGGAGGGAGTTGATTCGGTTTAGTTCCTCAATTGCTATTTGAATGCAATTCACGCTCGTTTTTCTAATGGAAATGTGCTCGAGCTGTGTTTGAGCTTGAGCAGGGGATATGGACATTGTGGGTGGCATTCTGGGCTTCCTTGTGGGCCACTTTAGGGGAACCTGTAGCACATCGTTTCCTTGTGGCGCATGTCTTCCGGGACGAGCATGCACTCTCTGGGTATAGTCAAAGGTTCAAGAGGGGGTGGGGGAGCAGTCAATTGTGAGAGATGGTCGTGTCGGGCATTGAACCTGGACACCCTAAGTCACCCCGTCTACCTGAAGGTACATGAACCACGCTGTAAACTATTCATTCCAAAGAATGGGACACTTGCTTTTGGGAGTCCAACGACAAGCAGCATCTAGTTGCAGGGTAAGTTCATTAGAAACAAACCGTCTTCACCAGTCTTGTGAGTCAGATTCAGGGGAAAACGCACGAGTCTTCCTCTTTATCGGCTGACGATACAGTCCTGGGTGGACCTGGACATCAGTCGACATGCCGCTCCAATTCAATTGAATTGAAGAACTTTGAGTGTGTCATGCAGGCACTAGTACTGCGACCATACTAATCTGCTGTACCGCCTGCTTTTGGTCTAGATTTTAAGTGCAGCCTTCAGAAATGTGACATCTCCTCTAGGCGGGGTTTTTTTTGACAATCCCTACCTGCTACGGAAATATTTTTTACAATTTTGGAGCATTCTTGGGCAAGCTTTGAACAGTCGAAGGTTTCCTTCACCTGGCTACAGTGCCTACAGACATTCTGTACGGGTAAGACCTACTTTATAAAGGTGGTGTTTATATGGGCCATGTGCTGTAAGTACTCCACATAGCATCCTTAGGTCAGTCTTACTGAGTTCTGCAGCTTCTTTAGCAGGTAGGTGTGAAAAAATGTGTCAGGGTCTCCCTGTCAGCTGTTTTATTGCAGCTGCGACAATGTGAGCTGTGTGGGATGCCTAGGCTAAGGGCATGATCTCCAGTGGCCTGTACAGACAGCCACTAGTCTATCACGACGAGTTCACCGAAGTGGATCTTTTGTTTTTATTCAAGCAATATTTTGTCGATTTATCTTGATTATTTCAAGGTCGCATATGACAGCGTGCATAGGGACGAGCTATACAACGCCATGTCTAGTTCTGACATTCCTGCTGTACAAGAATATTCAAAATAAGTTGAGAAACAGTGTCATCGCACTTGTGCAACACACTGTGTACTTCATAAATGATTATTCATTAAGAAGGTAATGATAATCGTCTCGAAAAACTCCACTCATGATCGGCAGATCCTCCCGTTAACATAGACTGCATTGGCGATGCTATAAATATCGCCCACAATTCATGTACACGCTCTCTCTCTTTTGGTAATAAACTGTCACGAAGTAAGCTTGTTGTTTTCCTACCGCCCGTCCAAAATTTTACCTCCCTCCCGACACAGCCAAACTCGTCAGGTTGTGCAGGATGACGATGGAGAACTCAAGCCGCTCCATCAAGGTCAATAAACACCTCACCGATACTATCAATGTCAAAAAAGGTTTTAGACAAGGCGACGCGCTGTCATGTCACTTCTTTAACGTCATCCTGGAGAAGATCGTGCAGAACTCACACGCCAACACCAGAGACACGATCTTGCAGAAGTCCGTACAACTGTTAGCATACGCGGATGATATTGACGTGATTGGCAGAACAGAGCGAGCCGTTAATGAGGCTTTTTCTGGCTTTGAAGCGGAAGCGGCTAAAATGAGTCTAGCGGTGAATGAGGGCAAAACGAAGTATACGCTGTCATCGAGAAAGGACAACATCGACGTCTTGGACAGAGCGTCACAATGGGCAGCTATAACTTCGAGGTAGTCAAGGACTTCGTCTACCTCGGCTCCCAAGTTAACAGTTCAAACAGCATCAGTACCGAGATCAAACGCAGAGTAACTCTTGCCAACCTTGATCATCCCAGTCCTGCTGTACGGCACGGAGGCAATCTCTAAAGCGGATGAGGAAGTCCTTGGTATCTTCGAGAGAAAAGTTCTGCGTTCAATCTTTGGTCTTGTTTGCGTTGACGAACTGTACGGGCTGTACAGCGACATGAGTCTAGTCAGGCGTCTTCGGATCCAACGCCTAAGATGGCTAGGCCATGAAGAGCGTATGACAACTCAGCTCGTGCAATTGCCCGAAGAGTCTTCGACTCCGAACCCGTGGGACAACGGAATAGAGGACGCCCGCGTTTAAGGTGGTGCACCTAGGTGGAGAAGGGCCTTAACCAACTTAGCGTGCGACACTGGAGTCAGCTAGCCAGAGATCGTGCTACTTGGAGAGGCTTGTTGGTTGAGGCCCAGGTTAACCCCGGACTGTAGCGCCAAATAAAGAATAAGAAGAATATTTTGTCAGTCTGACCCATCCATGGTCATAAGCAGTATTAGGTTCCCTCGCAAAAGAATCCACACAGCAACCTGGCGATCTTCGGACGGTCGAACCGCCACCCAAATCGACCATGTGCTCATTGACGCAAGGCATGCGTCAAATATGCTGGATGTGCGAACATTCAGGGGGGCAAACGTCGACTCTGAACATTCTCTCAAAGTAGCAAGATCCAGAGCTCGACTGTCCAATGTCGGAAGACTGCACCAGCCAATAAATAGGAATTTTGACACTGGACGCCTGAGCACACCCGAGATTGCCAGAGACTACGAAGAGCAACTGAGTAAGAGACTCTCCGGTATGCCGACGTCATACACCAACGTCAACGAGATGTGGTTGCATTGCCGCTAGGCCATCAAAAAGGTAGCCGAAACGACCTTAGTCTACCCACCAACTCCCACGAGGAACCCGTGGTATGATGGCGAGTGTGAGCAGAAGAAAAGGCGCTGCAACGAAAAACTAGGGCAGCGCAGGAGGAGTACCGGGCTATAAGAAGGGAGGAGAAAAAGCTTCTACGCCTGAAGAAAAGGTCTCTCGCAACCTCCCAGCTCAGGGATATCGAAGAGTCAAGGGACAAGCACAAAATACGGACCTTCTACAAAAAAGCCAAAAGCATTGCCGCTGGCTTTAGGAAGGGCACCCAGGCTTTTCGAAACTGTGAGGCTAACCTGGTTACTGACCCGCAGGGAAGAGTGGACGTATTTAAGCAGCACTACCAACAGCTGCTTAAGGGGCCTGACCAGGAGAGAGTGATACGATGAAGTAATCTCCTCCCACCTAGCTTTGAAGAAGTCGGTACAGCCACAAAAGGCTGAAGAACAACAAAGCAGCAGGCTCAGATGGCCTACCATCAGAGCTCTTCAAGGCCGGTGGCGATGTTCGAGTAAGGAACATGCACCGGGTCATCTGTAGAATTTGGGGGGACGTAAGCATGCCCGATGACTGGAACATCAGCTCCATATGCTCCATCCACAAAAAAGGCGATCCTACCTCTTGCAAGAGCTATAGAGGTATATCCCTGCTCAACATCGCCTACAAGATCATGTCCAGCGTACTGTGTGAACGTCTAAAGCCGTTTTGCACCGCACTAATCGGTACGTACCAGTTCGACTTCCGGCTCGGCAAATCGACAATAGACCAAATTTTCACACTAAGGCAAATCCTGGAAAAGACCAGCGAGTTTCAAATCGATACGCACCACCTTGTTATCGATTTTAAAGCCGCATACGACAGAATTCATCGCAAGGACCTATTTGGTGTGATGGCCGACTTCGGGATCCCGGGAACACTGTCGTAATCGGGTTGTGTCGCACTACGCTAACCAATACGTGATGCACCGTGCTGTTCGGCTCGAGGACTTTCGAAAACCTGCACCGGATTTCGGCAAGGAGATGCGCTGTCGTGTGATATCTTCAATTTGGTACTGAAGAAGGTAGTGCGGCGGGCAGCTGTAAACACGGAAGGCACTATCTTCTACAAGTCAGTCCAACTGTTGGGAAATGCAGACGACATCGACATCGTCGCAACGTGCCATGGTGGAAGCATTTACGGCAATTAAAGAAGAGGTGAAGCGAGCTGGTCTTAAGGTCAGCGAGGATAAAACTAAGTATATGCTGTCGACCAAAAAACGATCCGTCGCTTAACACCTAGGACGAAATATTACAATCGACAGCTACAATTTCGAGGTAGTAAAGCAGTTTGTCTACCTCGGGGCAAACGTAAACTCCACAAACGACTCCACTGTTGAAATCCGACGTAGAACCGCCTTTGGCAACCGCTGTTACTTCGGTTTGTCACAACTCCTGACCCAAAGGACTACGGTCATGCTCTACAAAACCCTTATTTTGCCAGTCCTGCTATATGGGGCCGAAAACTGGACGAGTGAAGCAAAACTGCGGAGCTGATTCTTGGTGCCTTCGATAGAAAAATTCTACGTCGGATATGTGGTCCCGTCTGCGAGAAAGGCGAATGGAGGGGAAGACACAACCGCGAACACTAAGTGCTGTACCAGGATGTGGGTGTAGTCCGGAAGGCAAAGATCCGTCGACTACAGTTACTCTTGCTTCAGTCATATACTTCCGAATCAGCCCCCTAGTGCACTGTGCCTAACAGTCTTTGGAACATCTTCAATTTAGATACATTGCCTACAACATACCCTCAGTCCATGGTCCCCGAGTCTTAATGACACCCAGCCAAGCTCTCATTTCCCAATCCGATAGCATATCTCACAAGACTTCATGCAAATTTCAGCAGTCAATCCACGACCACTCGACCCACTTTCATCCATCAAATTGATATCTCGTAGAGTCGTAGATAAATCTAAAAATAGCCACCACAAGTGTCCCCCAGCCACCACAGATCGCAGCTCCATGCGTTCAAATAGCACAAGTGTAGGACTATTCCAATAAAAATCATTCATCGCGGTCTTAGCCCGGAACACCCCGGAGCGCTGGTGGTACGTCAACCGGCAGCCGTCAACCCCGCCTATCTGTTGCACACTCCAACAATTCATATAATCAAATCAGTTGTTAGGCGTCACGATAAGGGTCATTGTGTGGAGTTTTTTATTGCCTCCACTGTATGTGCGAACAACGGTATCAGCACAGCACACTCTCGCTGAATGAAACCTTAGCCCGGTAGTCGCCCGCGTACTCAACGTGCTTGTCACAAAAGATACGAAATGTCATCATAAGTCGTCTCCGAGTTCCTGCATCTGTTGACGTTGTTCGCGTTGTTGTCGACGACGACAACGACAACGACAACAACGACGACCACGACGACGTGTCGTTCTGTCAGAGCCTGTGGCAGTTTCAATTGTTGTGAGTCAGAATGGGGGACCCGGCTCATAAGCGAAGGCACGGCTTTTGTTCGCACATTTGACAGCCTCCCAGTTGTCTTGCCGGAGGTTCGCTTGGAACACCTTTCGGGTGAGTGCAGCCTGCCGACGTCGACAGCCATTCATGCCACCTAATTGACGATAGCGATATGATTGTTGGTCGTCGTCGTCTTCATCGTCGAGCTGGTGGAGGCGGGGGCGCCGAAAGAAAGTCATCGTTGTTGTGCGGCGTTTTACTCCGACTCCGCGATTGAATTTCTAATTCGAGTCCTCCTCCACGGCTTTGTGAAGTTCATTTGTTGCTCGTTTCTTCGGCTGAGTCTTTGTTTGCGTTTGCCGTGTTGCGCTCCATTGCTGCCGGCAACTGTCAGCGGTGGCGGAGCAGCAAAATGGCTTAATTGCGCGTGCGGTTTCGCTGCAGACTGCACTTTCTTCTTGCGGCCGGAGGAAGTTAAATGGGTGGTCATTACCATTTTTTTGTTGTTTGCCATGCTTCAGTTGGCCGGGTTGACGGCGGCGCCGCGCCGGTGGTGTACCTTTATTTTGCTCTGTGAAACTCCCAAGTCAACCGGAACCTGGCGGGATTGGCGGAGGAGGTTAATTGGAGTCGTACTGAAGAGTTATCTGTTTTTAATTAAACAGCTGATTGAGATTAGACTCGGAGTTGAATTGGCGGCTATTGTTCGAATGGGAGTTGTGGGAAACAGTTGAATTAATTGCGGGGGAGGACTTTGTTGAACTAGGAAGTGTGTGCCATGCTCTGAAAGTGGTCGTTGTCATGCTAAAAGAGGACATCTGTGCCACTAAACAAACATGCCTAGTGGGTGGCGGTGTTTTCTGAAGGAGACTAGTATTCAGGCAGTCATATTCATATATTACCACAAGATGGTTGAATTGTTTAGAATAGAGATCAGAACTCCTTCTTAATTGCAGGAAACTATTGTTAATACACGTGTAATTAGTTTCACGTGAAATTGAATCACGGAGTATGTACGTACGTACTATTTCACGCGTATGGTAATGTCACGTGTAATTAGATTCACGAATTATGTATGTACGTACAATTTCACATATGTTCTAGTTGCACGTGTAATTAAATTCACGTGAAATTAAATTACGTAGTAAGTACGTGCATACTATTTCACGCATATGGTAGTTTTAAGTTTAATCAGATTCACGTGAAATTGAATCACGGAGTATGTACGTACGTACTTTTTCACGCGTATGGTAATGTCACGTGTAATTAGATTCACGAATTATGTATGTACGTACAATTTCACATATTTTCTAGTTGCACGTGTAATAAAATTCGCGTGAAATTAAATTACGTAGTAAGTACGTGCATACTATTTCACGCATATGGTAGTTACAAGTTTAATCAGATTCACGTGAAATTGATTCACGGAGTATGTACGGACGTATTATTTCACGCATATGGAAGTTTCACATGCAATCAGATTCACGTGAAATTAAATCACAGAGTATGTAGTTACGTACTATTTCACGTATATGCTATTTCCACGTGCAATTAAATACACGTGAAATTAAATCAAGCATATGGTAGTTGCACGTTGTCGTCTCTACTAAAACGTCTAACACCTTTTCAGCCGGAGGTTGCACGTCTCAGTACGGCGAATTCGAAATCGGATTTCAGAACTTTACCTAATCTCTTCAGTCACACACAATGCATGTTACCGACACCAATGGTCACATCACTCAAGGCATCGTGCATGTTTCCACATACTCCTCGACTAAAAATCTGCTCCCTGAGCCATCAAAAAAGTTTCATGGTCACTACAACGTACATGATGTCGGTGCGTCTCCTCTCCTTCGTCTGTCTTCAATACGAAACGCTTGTTAAACGTCAAAACGTTCACGATCGCCTGTCTCTGATTAAATCTCGTACAGCATTTCAATTGAGACACCAAACTTTTTGTTGGTGCTTGCCTAAGCAACAAGCAACAAGCAACCACAAGCGAAAATAACCTAATCTGCGTGCCATATGAAAATCATAACAAGATGCTTTCGCTTTCCCTTCGTTTCGTGCTGACCACGAGACAAGATGACGACAGATGTCTGCTATCCGCCAGCCAATTTCGGTATGCGCTTCGGCAATAATTTCCAGTCGCATTTTGAATTCCACCCACATCACCGCCGCCCGCATCAGATGATGAACTCGGCGAAATTGATTTTCTTCGTTTGGCTTCTGTGTCTACCCTTTTGTTTGTCGTTTTTTTTTTTTTTTTTTTTTTTGAGGAATGATTCTCGTCTGGCATTCACACACAGTGACCTCATATTTCACGATGACGATGGAGCAGCAAATTCATTTCAATTTCAACACATGCAACATGCTGCGATGTGCTTTTTCACTCGCCGGTCACTGGCCGATTGCCGGACGCTTATTTCATCGACATGACAGCGCATAATTGACAATCAAATGATTAAGATACAGATACTCTGACCAGGCGCACTCTGTATGCGAGAGAGAGTGGCCAGCGGAATTTTTAATAGATTCTGAATTATTGTTTTCATATGCGCCGATGGACGGTTGAACGGGGGAGACGTGCAGAGTGTGTCAGTCTCCTCGGCTGCCTGTGAGCCTGCGAGCTATTTCCATTCGATGAAGATACAATCTATCAATCGATGAATTACCGAGTCATGTGCTGGTTCATGGGGGTTTGCTTATTTATAAGTATGAGCTCTAAGCACGGTGCGCCGCTGGGAGAGGGATAGACTCGTGTGGGGCGAGTTTAGAAACTTTAAGACCAGGAGCCAAATGATGAGGGGTGTGCACGAGATGAGTTGGGTCCTTCGCCACTCCAACAGCGGGCTAGTTGGCATAATCTCTGGCAGGGGCTTCGTTAGTCTCAATTACCAGTCAACTTTGTACAGAGTCGCCATTTCCGGAAAACACTATGTAGAGCTTTCTTCTGGCTGTATCCAGTTCCGTGGAAGGTGCCTCTCCCCTTGAGCTTGAGCGTGTAGACGTGATTTCACGAATTTGCGGCTATCTTGGTCCAGCTTAAGAGACAACAACAAGATATTCCCGCCCGATGGCAGCCCCCTTGAGTCGCAAACACCATCCCCAGCCAAGAACACGTTGTCTAGGTTACCCCCTTTCACTCAATCACCGCAAGCTATGCACGTGTAATAAATCACCGCCCAATAGGTCGGTCATCGGAATCCATTCCGCGGCCCTGCCACGCACTGTGCATCACAAAACCACAGCAAATCGCTGACACCACTTCAACCCAATCACATGTTCGACGACACACAAGGTCCCCGTCGTAAATTAAATTCCATCGCACAAGCCCCGAAGTCGATGGCGGTGGCTGTTCGCAGGGGCTGCCGTGAGGCCAGCGCAAAAGTCGATGAAATCTCCGCTTCTTCTGACAGCCCGGCCCAATCGACGAATGTCAAACGGATAACGAATTAAATAAATTCACCACCACACCGTTGCAGTGTGCAGTGGCGCAAAGCATCCGCGGTGTCACATAAATCACATTTTATGGCCGTGTATGCGTTGGAATTCAATTTACCAAAATCGCCGCAGCCACCGCGTGGTGAGTGGCGTGCGGAGGTGACAAAAACAAACAGACCCCGATGAAATTTAATTGGTAAAATGGCGTTGGTGTATATTTTATGCGTTCTTTTTTGTGGCTCGCCGTTGTTGTCATTCTGCTGCGGTTGTGCGACGACGCATTGTGTATTCTCGCCGTCGTCGTCGTCGATTTGGCGAGCTGGCGCCGCGGCGATTTGTGGTCGTCTGTCAGAGAGGCTGCGATCCAGGCCAGATGTGGGGCAATAAACTCTTTGGGTCCCCGCCATTTCACCTCAGAAGATCGCTCTCGCATGGGAATCGACAGCAGTGCGCACCGCTGCACTGCAACACAGTTGCATAAGCCGCCGCACCGCGCCGCCATAGGATCTCCCATAGATACTACTCCGCTCGCTTGGATCAGTTTCAATTGTCGCTGCCGGCACACACGCTCTGTCTCAGGTTGTTGCTGTTCGTTTGGTGTGTTGTGTCATAATTATGAAAATTAGTACACGCACACCGAGAGTGAATGTGAACGTGAATGCGAATGGGCGGCGGCAGTGGCGACGTCGGCGGCACTGGCGCTGGAGCTAGTTTATCATGTTGCAATGGGTAGTGGTAGTGACATAAGCCGCGTACTGGGTTACATGTTTCTGGTGTGCCTCGTTTGCCGTTGGTCCGTTGATTAATTAGTCGCATTCACACGGGATACGACAGCGAGACGAGGTGCATTGTATGAAGATGAGTGTGTTTCGTAAACCTTGGATTGGATGGAGCGATAGGCAGAGAGATGAGCGCCCCATGGTCTGCTTGTTGGGCTGTGCCCTTTGACAGAAATTGTTTCACAGAAACCCACAAGAACTGGTCGGCGATGTACCGCTAGGAGGACAACACTGAGTTAGGAGCATGAGTGTTGTGAAAATTCCCACTGAGACCGAGGGAACGCTGTCGGCTGCCGGCTGCCGGCTGCCGGCTGCAGTGTATGTCGAAATTAATGACGATGTGAAGGATGAGTCTACACAACCCGAGGTGTGTCAAAATTTCAGATGTAAATCGTAGAGGCTTGTCGTGATTGCAGGCGTGGACAGACGAAGAGATTTGTGGCGCACATAAGTAGATAAGGCTCAATGTCGAACGCAAAGATACTGAGAAGATAACTAAGCGCTGACTGTTGAAGGTACTCCCCTGAGATATGACAGAATTGACTTGACAAAATATGTCAAATTTAACATGTGACCTTTTACGTGCTGATTTTCAAAAGTTTCCAGATGCTTAGCCATTGAGTCGGATGAGGACAGATAAACAAGAAAACGAAGGCGCAGTGGTTCACGATGAAATTTATCTGATGTTCAAGAGCTATGTACAGTCAATCATGAAAGTATGTACAAAAGGTGCCTGCGTTCTAACACAGAAATTACTGTCGAACGGGACTCCAGATGAAAAATCATAAATGGAGTTTTCTAAAGCACTTAGTTGTGTACTTAGAATAATAAAAAAAATATGAAGATATGACAAAAACTTTAGGCACAGTGGTTCATAAACCAAAAACGTAACGAAATCAGCAAAAAACAGCCCTTCTGAGCTTTGCTTGCAAACGCTTTTGGCGCAGGTTACTCTTAAGAGAGTTCAAATAATCAAACACATCCATTTTTTGATCAGTGGATACTAAATTGACCACTCGTCAGATGTCAGATCCATCTACGTGATTTACAGTGAACTCTCCCTAAGTCGAACTCTCCCTAAGTCGAAACTCTCTCTATCTCGAACTCTTTCGCAATATTTTACATACACTTTCCTCAATTTTCCATACAAAAACCTCTCTCTAAGTCAAACTCTCTCCAACTCGAACAAATTATTGTATCCCGTGACAATTCGACTTAGGGGGAGTCCACTGTACATGTGTGTTTATTTACTTTTCTGATGTGAATTTTACTTGATATTTACAACCCACTGTTCCTATAGGTTTTAAAATATCTGCATATTTTGTTGTACACAACTTAGTGCTTTAATAAACTGCATTTAAGATTTTTCTTGGAGCACCGCTAGAATATAATTTTTGTTGAAAACGCAGACAACTTTATGTTGTGTATTTACTTTTGTGATTGACTGTACCTCTATCAAGGATTAAGCCTAGCTTTAGTCAAACCTGAACGCTTTAGTCAAACTGTCCGCGCAGTTAGAAAAAGTTATCCAACTTTAAGGATCCATCAGGGCGCCTTTTAGGTTACAGGACGATATTGTTTGGACGCCATTTTGTTTTGGATGACATCTATCAGTTAGCATTTGAAAGTCGTAGAAAGTGATCGATAAGCATTTAAAGGAGAGCACGATGTGTTTTATCATTCAGTTTTTTATAGGATATCTATGCTAATCTATAAGGGTGTAGAGTTTGTTTGTTTCCCTTTATCCAAGGAACTACCGCACCGATTTGAAAAATTCGTTTTGCATAATATTAGTTCTTTAATAAGAAAGTTTTAACGAAATTACTGTGCGTTTAAAAGTATAGTTTCCATTTTATTTAAAATCATTCCCACAGGCATGCCCTATTTTAATCAAAACTGAGCAAGGACATGATAGCACACACCTGCAGACCGGGCGTAACATTGGGACACAGCTAGTATTATATATTTTTCTTCTTATTGTTGGGATCATATTTTGATAATGAATCGAAATACCTCGGAATGACTCTTGACGTGAAGCTCAAGTGGAAGGACCACGTTAAGAAGAAACGTGCAGAACTTGACATGATAAAGATATGCACTGTCCTATTGGTAAAAATTCCAAGCTAAATCTTCACAATAAACTGCTTTTATACAAGCCAATCCAACCAAAACAAGGCAACCAAAACAAGTAATTTGAACAAAATAAGGTGCTTAGAACCATAGTTAATGCACCATGGTATATCAGAAACGACGATATCCACAGAGATCGTGGAATATTACCACTCCAAGATGAAGTTAAGAACTTTGCTTATACACATAAGCGCCGCCTAGAAGAGCACCCTAACTCTGAAGTCTACATAATCCTTGAGGTAGCGTCTTGCGCCGACTTCAAAGCACTAGACCCCTTGATCTTGTGCGATAGTCTACACCCGCGCATGGTTGCGGTGTTAGCAATAACTTTTTTCTTCTAAATTCATAAAATACAAACTACTTGTTAAGTGCTTCACTTAGTCGGTTAATAAATTCAGGGAGGTGGTCTTAGTGAGTAAAAATCTCTCAATTCTATATGCGAACGTTCGCCATGAGTCTTGTCGAAGATTTCCACCTACCTTCGGAAAAAAACAATATTGTGGGGAAGAAGTAGGGTTCTCGAATTTGCTAAAAGCCACCTGATTTAGTGTCTGCTGCATAACAGCAGTATGCGTGGTTCTTTTGGCTGGCAGCATTTCTTTGAGCAATGTTAGAGACTATCTTGTAGAACTGCATGATGATCAGTATCGAATACGTTATTTTCTCGAATTGTATCAAAAAGACCTACCGCATGAGACTCCAGCAAGACCAAGTTCCAAGTCTCACCTAGCTCGTACATTTTCGGAGAAGTCTTTAGACGCGAAATATTGTCATGAAGCAATATCAGCTAGATTCCCATGATTCACCGATTTTATCCCATTTTGTGGGTCCTTAAAGAAGAAGGTGTACAACAACTTTACGTTTAGTGAAGAGTATCAAGCCCAAAGCAAACGCATGGTATGATTAGAGCTGTAAAGAGGCTATTAGGATGAGAGAGTTGAATTTCCGGACATACAAAGCCAACCCTACTGAGAAAAACCGGAAGAAGTTTAAACGGGCCAGAAATGACTGCAATGCAACTATCAGACGTGTGAAATTCTCTTATGAGCAAAAGTTGAGGCAAAAAGTGCTACAATGTCCCAAAGGTAGCAAAAACTTTTGGTCATTTGTAAAAAACGTAAAGAATTTCGCCTCGTTTTCAATTCCCACGCTCATTTACAATGATATTCCAGCTGTCAGCTCTTTAGACAAAGCTAATCTGCAGCTCAACACTGCCAGATTCCAATATGTCTCCACCTGTAGTTGAGAGCGTTGATTTCACCATGGGACAAATCCACTTCCGCACTAGTACAGTTGCAGGAGTACTGAAAGATCTCGACGTGCACAAATCCGTTGGCCCGGATGGTATTCCCCCTATACTTCTGAAGAGGTGTTCTTCTGTGCTGGCAAAACCACTGCGTAAGCTTTTTCATCTATCCTACTCTTTAGGTCTCTTTCCGAGCAGATGGAAAACAGCATTTGTCCAGCCAGTCCCTAAAAAGGGCGATCCATAGCACTTACGTCCCTTCTTTCTAAGGTCATGGAAACGCTGATAAATCGTCAGCTTATGAAATATCTTGAATCGCGGAAGCTTCTTAATGACCGACAGTATGGTTTCCGCAGCGACAGGTCCACTGGTGATCTGATAGCTTATCTCACCGAAAAGTGGAACCAGTCTTTACACAACGCAGGCGAAAGCACGGCCGTTGTGCTTGATATTTCTAAAGCATTTGACAGAGTTTGGCATCAAGCTCTCTTATCGAAAATGCGTGCCTATGGTATCGATGAATCTCTTCTTCTATGGATTAGAAATTACCTTTCGAACCGTTGTTTTGGATGGGTTCAAGTCTGATATCCACCAAATAAATGCTGGTGTTCCCCAAGGCTCAGTTCTGTCTCCGACACTCTTTCTCATTTTTATAAATGATCTCTTGTCTGCTACTTCTAATTCAATCCGTTCCTTCGCTGATGACAGCACCCTTAGCTTTTCATATTCGTTCCAAGACCACCGACCCCGCCCTTCGGCCTTATAATTGGAACGGCAGCGTATGTTAAGCACATTGAATTCCGATCTTGACAGCATAATTAACTGGGGAAAAACAATAGAGTCAATGCTGTCTGCTGTCACTCTAGCGAACCCTTGATAATCAGCCATTATCCATGAATGGCGCTTGTGTCGATGAAATCGGAAAACTTTCTTTTCTTGGTATGTGTATCAACACAACACTTAGTTGGAGCGATCACATATTTGAGGTCGCCAAAAATTCTGCGAAATGTTTAGGTTTTCCTAATCGATGCAAGAAATCTTTCACCCCTTCTGATTTGGCTTTAATTTATAAGGCGTACATCCGCCCCAAACTTGAGTATAACGCTCATATCTGGTCTGGTGCCCCCAAGACCACACTGCACCTACTTGATTGAATCCAAAAGCGAGCGATAAAACTTATAGGAGACAACAATATCGCAGAGTCATTCGACTCGCTCGAACCATCTCTTCTTTGTCCGTGTTATATCGTTATTTCAACAAACGATTCTCAAGTGAGCTAGCCAACTGCATTCCTCCTCTCCATGAATTCACCCGCAATACTCGTCTCGCCAGGAATGCCCATCAGTATACCCTTAAGCCTACTTTCGGACGCACAGTTAAATTCAGAGACTCGTTCTTCAGCCGCACTGCACGAATATGGAATGCTCTTCCCACAGACTTCAACCCGCAGATATTTAAGACCAATGTGCACAGGTACCTCCTCTTCCTTTCTCCCTCTATACCTTCGGCCCGTGCTGTGTCTTGACCCCGGACACATAAGGGTATTAGCAATCCCTTGAGCACGCACAAAAAAAGAAAAAGTGACGATGTTTGAAATGAAATGGCTGAATATGACCTGGAGAATTGTTCTGAAAAATTGGCTTAAACAAAAAGCAGCCTCTATGGCAGAACAAGAAGATAGTCTAACATACTGCCATGATCCACTCTGATCGACGAGAATTCCTTCCCCTGCGTAGACCGGGTGGAGATAACACTATCAAGACTGAGGTCTAAGAAAGTTACCAGTGCGGTCACCTGAAATCTTTAAGCTAGCTGGAGATAATCTGGTTAGCCGCATGCACCAGCTCGGAGGATGGTCGGCGGAATACAAGATCAAATCTGGGTATCGTTTGCCCGATCCACAAGAAAGGAGACCCCTTTGACTGTGCCAGCTATCGGTTGATAAGTCCCTAGAACATCGCATATTGGAAGATCTTCTCTGTTGTATTGTGTGCTCTCTTTAAGCCGTTGGTAAGCAATTTCATAGGTCCATATCAGCGTGGCTTCAGGCCGGGGAAGTCCACCATCAGCCAGATCTTTACACTACGGCCGATCCTGGAAAAGACCTAAGAGGCTCAAATTGACACTCACAACCTATTCGTTGATTTCAAGGCCGCGTATGAAGGCGTGCATAGGGACGAGCTATACAACGCCATGTCTAGTTTTGACATTTTTGCCAAACACGTCAGTTTGTGCAGGAGGACGATGGAGAATTCTCGCTGTTCCATCAAGGTCGGCAGCGAACTCACCGAGACCTCCGATGTCGAAAAGGGGGTTTAGACAAAGCGACGCACTGTGACTTCTTCACCATCATTCTCAATAAGATCGTGCAAGATTCATACGCCACCGATAGAGGAACGGTTTTCCAAGAGTCGTCACAATTGCGAGCATACGCGGATGAGATTGCCGTGATTGGCACAACACTCGTCATCAATGAGGTCTTTACAACCATTGAGGCGGAAGAGTCGAAAATTGGTCTAGCGGTGATAGAGGGCAAAACGAAGTACCTGCTCCTGTGTATTGGACGGAGCGTCAAATTGGACAGCTATAATTTGGAGGTAGTTAGGCTCTTCCTCGGCTCCTCAGTAAACTTAAGATATTACCGTCTCTCGAGGGACAGCATAGTCAGCTTAGACTTTATATAAGACACTGATGATCCCAGTCCTGGGTACATGCGCGAAAGTATGGGCTAAAGCGGATACAGAAGTCCTTGGTCTCTTCGAGAGAAAGAATCAACGTGGGCACTTTGGTGCTGTTTGCGTTGACGGTATTTAGAGGGGAACATGAGCCGTCTAATGATCTAACATCTAAGGTGGCTGGGTCATGTAGACTCCGCTCCGGCCCGAAGAGTCTTGAACTCCAAGGTTGTGGAACAACACAACAGAGGAACCCCGCGTTTAAGCTGGCGCATCTAGGTGGAGAAGGACCTCAACCACGTTGGCGAGCGAAATTGGAGACAGATAATGATCGTGCCAGCTGGAGAGGCTTGCTGATTGATTCAGGTCCACGCCGGACTGTAGCACCAATAGAAGAAGAATTACGAATTGTGAACAGTTCTTTGAAAAATGTGTTTCGAACCCTTCGAGTTACATAAGAGTGTGCATGTGCTTGGAAATCCGAGTCTTATCTTGATAGGAGGTCCAAAGTCTTTGCCGATAAGCGATGTCCTATTCAGGATTCAGAAGGAAACATTGTTCGCTTAATTTTTGGGTAAACATAGAACGCAACGCTTGAAGAAAGACCTTTTACAACGTAGTAGCGGCAACACAAAATAAATGATACTGCCAGACACTCCTTCAAATCTAAAGTTTCTACCCACTCGCCGTGGCGTATGGGTAAGTGCGTCGACTCCTACGCAGAGGGTGCCAGGTTCGAAACCCGAATTTTACCACCTTTGATCATTCACGGCTCCGCCTCTTTCGAGGCACTGACAATGCTCAAAGAGTACTCCTAGTCTAGTTTTTCTAGTCTACTTCGCCGTTCGGAGTCGGCATTAAACTGTAGGTCCCTTCCACGCGTGAAAGAACAATAGCACGCACAACACCAGTGGTTGCTGAGAAGCTAGGCCCAGGTCCGCCTCGGACTGTAGCTCCACCCATATTATTATATTATTTATCTAAAATTTAAAAAACGAAAGATGTCTTAATGATTCACCCATTACAAGCATAAAGTCATCCGTTCGCGAATACGTCAAGGCGAACTGTCACACGGATACCTAGAGACAAGAAAAAAGCGTTTTTTATTTCAACTCACCACGTCCATTACTTGTGATGCTATTCCCCTGTGTTAGTAAGATTTGACTCTCCAACTCTTGCAGTTCGGATTTGAGTTCAGCTATCTTGTTGTTACTCTTTTTCACTATCGATGCGACATCATTCAGTGATCGTCTATCCGTGGCTACTTCGCGTAGCTTTTCGGCGCCTTCTTTAATTTTGAGTTCTCGACGAATTTCACGCCGAATCGCCTCCTTAATCTCCTCGAGGCGATTTGGCAGCGCACTCTCCGGCAGGTTGTCTGTGAATCCATATTTATGACTGAGTTCATACAGAACTGGATGTTTAATGTAATCGCCCTGAAAATGAAGAAACAAGCAAAATTCATTAGTAAATCATAATTCGATTGATTATCTGTATTTAAAGGATATTCGCACGGCAAGCCGCGCCTGTCGACACCCTCAGCTCACCGCACACCTCGCACTTGGAAGAATCCTTGCGAGCCTCATTATTAATTTGGGTTCATTGATCAAAGAGGAGAATAGGAAAAAATGGAAAAAAAGGGATAATCAGCGAATCCTCAGATGTGTGCTCGTATTTTTAGCTTCCTCGGCGGCGGGTGGGGGTGAGTGCGTGAGTGAGTAAATCGGGAAAAGGAAATTTATTATTAACTTCAATGAGGATATTCTCTGCATTTGAGAATGTCTGCGGATTTCACAAAAATAACCACCCTGCGTGGGGTGGTGTATAAATAAGAAGCAACGAATCGATACGATCTTTAGGTGCTCCCTGAGCTTGGAGCTCGCTGAATTCATTCAAAATTATAAGACCATTAAAGCAGTTTATGGCTCATCATAAAAGAGTGCAAATTCGTCAAAATTGATGAAGAGTCAATCAACTAACTGGCGATGTTCCTTTCATCTGGAAAGCCTTGGTTAAAGACAGAAGCCGGTGGCTGAGTCTGCGCATAGGATCGACGATGAAAGGTCTATGATCGCCGCTGAGCAAGAAAAGATCACCATCATGATCAGTTTTAATCGTAAATCGTAAAATGTGCATACGAGTAGTAGCGTAAGCCCTTACCGATCACTGTGAGATTGGCACACAAAAATTGCGCCTCCGCCCCTCCAACAGAGACTATTTTATACTTTTCACGAAGAAGATCGAGGATCAGATCGCCAGTTGCTCCACAATTGCTCAGGCTGAACAAGGAGTGCTCAGTCTGAGGAAGGAAGACGATGTAATTTCTGACAAAACACCAGATTGTACAGCAAGAAGGTTGAAATAAGATCGAACTAAAGAACTTCTTCTTCTTCTGCCTGTAGTTGCGCTATAGTCCGGGGTGGACCTGGGCCTCAATCACCAAGCCTGTTCAGATGGCACGATCTTTAGCCAGTCAATGGCGCAAGTTGGTTGAGGTCTGAAAAGCCTGTTTTAGAAAAAGAAGGTTGCAGATGTAACATCTACCCAGGGAGAGCACCAGTATTCCAACCTAATTGAGCTAGGATACAAGTTATAATCTTGAGATTTAAAACAAACTCATTTTCTTTGCGTTCCGTTTCTCGATTTTTTCTGGGCTTAGCCAAATATTTACCAGGTTGCTAGGCGCTTTTTACCTACTGTCAAGATAAGCGAAGGATTGTCAAAAACTAATTTCACGAGCAACGTCAAAATAATGTCTGTTTTTCAGAAGAGAACAACTTCCGGGAGTTTATTCCGAAAAAAAGGGGAAGTTTGGCATAATAGTGTATACTTTGTTCATGCAAGGTATTTCTTGGACGATTTTTAGGTTTATAATGTAATGCGGCCCGTAGAAGGCCAGGGCCAGGCCTAGATTCCACAGCAACCACTAGTGTTGCGCATGCTATTGTTCTATCACGAGTGGAAGGGTATTTTTTTAAGAAGCTCTTTCTAGACAGTTATTACTCTTTGAACATTGACTCTAAAGAGGTGGGGCCGTGAACACCTTTTTTGGTTTTGTCGTACCAGAAATCCATCCCAGGCAGCGAGGTTCAAGTGTGCATGAGTCGACGCACAGACTCACAACGCCACGGCCGCCCATATACAAGTTTCATGTAAAATATCCTCTGCTACAACTCTATTCGTGGGTCGCCGCACAGTGGTCTCGTTGTATGGGAGAGTTGGAAATAACTTCTGTAACTTTTGAACCCGTGAACCGATCTTAATGAAACTTGAAACATAGTACTACGAGATCTTATTATGATTCAAAAATGTTGATGTATCTCATAAGCTAACGGAGTAATGTTAAAAAATGTTTTGTTTAAATGCATAAAATAATTATTTATTATTGTCGATGACTCGAAATTGGGACTTAAAGCAAATTTGTAATCACTATTTATACATATAAATTCAATTTTACAAGTTTTGGTAACGTACACTTTATTTGGAATTAAAGAAACTAAGCAATTCAGTATAATAAGGCTTGGGCTTCAGTGCTAAGTGGCAGCGAATCTTTTGTTTTTGGTTCAGACCTTAAATACGCAATCCAGGGATCAGATGATACCAACATTTGATGAATAACATCTGCATTTGTTGCCGAACGAGAAAATTTTCTACTACTATTAATGCGATAGTACCTATAGGCTTTATTCCGACTTTCCTGCGCCTCCTCTGACAATGATCCGACGGGCGAGGCTGTTATTTCTATATTATTTCTGCTCCGTGGAACATAATTGTATGCACTGTTGCTGGCATATAATACCAGGGATATAAATTTGTAGCCATTGTAGCGGTTTCTTTTATCCGACGGTAACACATTCTCGGACAACACATTGCCACGATCTTTTGCAAAGTTCACTGAAAAGTTTCCTTTAATCCATTCTGAATATTTAATTTAAAACTTTTGTTTTGTTTGACGCACTACCTTATACCTTTCATTAAAATGTGGCAAAAACCTTTTTGTCCTTCTAAAACTATTTGTTTAATTTGGCACGATGTTAAGTTTCCGTTACAATTTGATAAAAAGCTGCCGAAGTTGGAAATATTTCCATCAAAAAAGGAAATATAGAATATAAAAACAATAGTATAATATATATATAATAATATAGAATATAGAACAATAGAATATAGAATATAGAAACAAGAATCTATATTCAAATACAATACTTGCCATCCCGAAAAACTTCAAATTTGCCCAACAAATTCTGGAATGCAACTGCAATTTTTAAAGTATTTTCGATATCTATATAAAGCAAAACGTGATCTTCCTAATTGAAATCTATTTTTCGGAATTATAAACTAATTCCCGATGCCTCAAAGTCAGAAATAGATATTCGCCTATAACGCTCTAATTATCACCCATTTTTGACCCATTGCGACATGCGTTTATGACACCGCAAACAAAACAAGATAAACGCAATTAAATTCATAATTATAACAATTTTATGACCCAAAGAATACTAATTCGCAATAATCTCGCATAGCGTTTGCACAATACATGCATTGAAAGGGAAGTCGTTTGAAAATGGATCGAAAAATGCACGACATTGCTCGTCTCAAATGCCTCGTACTCCCAAAGTGATCAAAAGTGATCTTTAGTTTTTTCAGTATCGATAGACAATACTTTTAGCTTTCGGAAAAAGTTGGTCTCCCTTTGGGGACTCTTGGAGCATTTTTGTTATAGTCCATCAAACATTGAAATGCCCCTCTCCTTACTTAAAAGCCTGGTTTAAAAAATTGCTAAGCAATATGGAAAAACTGAAAACGCAGTTTGAAAGCAAGATGTATGATCTTTTTTAAAAAATTTGCTTTAGGTTCCATTGTACATAAATTGACAAAATATGGCACATCAAATTTACTTAAAAAATACGTCAATTTTTGTAATTTTCAAAGTCCCAACTTTGAGCTAACGGTACAGCCAAACGGATGATCCAAAGTCAACAAAATTTTGGCTTTCTAGGTTCTCATATTTGTAGAATCGAAAAACATAAACCATTTGGCCGGGAAAAATATGTCACTTCGGGTATTTATTTCCACTGCGGGACCACTGTGCGCCGTGGCGTGGTGGGTAAGTGCGTCGACTCCTACGGAGAGGGTGCCAGGTTCGATACCCGAATTTTACCACCTTTGATCATTCACGGCTCCGCCTTTTTC
Organism: Eristalis intricaria; assembly: GCA_964034865.1. NCBI lineage: Eukaryota > Metazoa > Arthropoda > Insecta > Diptera > Syrphidae > Eristalis > Eristalis intricaria. Next base: position 61,999,925 of record OZ035877.1, read on the forward strand.
GAGGCACTGACAATGAGTAAAAGAGTACTCCTGTCTAGAGAAAGCCGTTCGGAGTCGGCATTAAACTGTAGGTCCCTTCCACTAGTCAAAGAATAAATAGCACGCAGTGTTTGCTGAGAAGCTAGACCCGCCTCGGACTGTCGCGCCACGCAAATTATTATTATTATAACTCGATTCGCATTTCCACTTCTCGCATACATTACACGTCAAGTCTTGCAGTTAATTTACAGCATGCGCCACCTCAACACTGGCAAGCTAAAATTAGAAGCCTTTCAACAAACAACAAAAAAGTCAAAACCATATCAGTTTACGCGCGTCAATGACTGTCCATTTTTAATATCCAAACATAATCTTCTCGTTAAATAATACTTTGCGGACACAATCAATCACAGGCGAGATATGCCTGATATCGTGATTAAAATCCAATGATTCAACTAGAGTCGATATCTAAAGCAGCACTTGCTTTACAGAAGACGAATGGAATGTTGTTTGCCTGAGTTAAGCATTATTGATGAAGGAGGTTTCTGGGGTCTGATTTCACGTGGTCAAGGGCAGCGGTTACATAGGAACATGTTGTCACTTGGATTCACATGCAATTTGTCCATATTACACGTCGTGTCTTGGACAATTAGTGTGCATTTAAGGCGACTAGTTTAAGCCGTTTTCATGGCACGATGAAGCACAAATCCCTGTGACTGCCCAAACTCCTAAGCTCTAGCAGCTACTTGAGGGTATTTCAGAGTCAAAGTGACTACACGCGTGTAAACACGGAGGATTATCTGGCCGAGAGCATCTGTCATTCGATTTCCCATTATTCGTAATTCATACGAAATCAATTCGGATTAGAACATTGCTGAGTGGATCTCAGATGCAAATAATCATACAATGCGACACAAAGTCTCTCAAGATCCGTGTAATTGGCCACAAACGTGTAATCCCTTGAACAAGACAATCTGCTTCTTCTTATTCTGTCCTTGCAATCCTTCAACATGTGACAGCCACGAAACGAAGAAATCAAACTCGTTTTCAGTGTTTTGTTACATTTATTTAATACGTATATTACACCACGCCGGCTGAGATCGAACTGACCTTACTTATTATCGATTAAGATAGAGTTAGAAAAAGAGTAAAAAATAGAATCTATTATTTACTTACTCGCTCTTATTTACGTAATAGAATAATGGATGTAATTACATACGATAAGTGTTGCCATTATTTTCTTACAAACAAGAGTTTCTTTTTCTTCTTTGGCTGGCGCTACAGTCCGGGGTGGACCTGGGCTTCAGCCAACATGCCTTTCCGTCTAGCACGATCCTGTGCCAGTGTTCCTACAGATACGCACGTTCAGCTGATTGAGGTCCCTTTCATTTCCCTGTGTGTGCTATCGGAGACGTGGTCTTCCAACAGGAGATTTTGGAGATTTTTAATTCAGTCGTAACCATAAATGAGGGCAAAACGAAGTATATGCTGTCATCAAGAAAGGACACACAACATCGACGACAGAGCGTCACAATGGGTAGCTATAACTTCGAGGTAGTCAAGGACTTCGTCTACCTTGGCTCCGCAGTAAAATGTACCGAGATCAAACGCAGAGTAACTCTTGCCAACCTCTGTGTCTATGGGCTCAGGAGGCAATTCAGTAGTAGAGCCATCTCTCGAAGGACCAAGCTGACTTTATACAAGACCTTGATCCTCCCAGTCACGCTGCTGTACGGCGCGGAGGCATGGGCAATCTCAAAACGCGTGAGGAAATCCTTGGTATTTTCGAGAGAAAAGCTCTGCGTGCGATCTTTGGTCCTGTTTGCCTTGACGGTTTATGGAGGTACAGCGAGGAGTACAGCGACATGAGTCTAGTCAGGCGTCTTCGGATCCAACGCCTAAGATGACTAGGGCATGTAAAGCGTATGGACAACTCAGCTCCGGCCTGGAAAGTCTTCGACTCTGAACCCGTGGGACAACGCAACAGAGGACACCCAAGGAACCGATGGCGCACCCAGGTGGAGAAGGACCTCAACCAACTTGGCGTGCGACACTTCAGACACTTAGCGAGATACCGCGCTAGCTGGAGAGGCTTGTTGGTTGAGGTCCAGGTCCACCCCAGACTGTAGCGCCAAATAAAGAAGAAGAATAACCATAAACAGAGTTTACAATGGTATGCAATATTTGCCGAATGTACCATCTCGAGTGCATGAGCAATACGCAAACAAAATAAACAATGTCTTTTTTTAGTTGATGAATCATTGGCAAAGAGTTGATCTAATTGTAGTTCCCTAATAGTTGTGACCAATCAAAGCAATCATTGGGAAAATGGGTCACCTCCAGCACCACTGTCTCTTGCTAACCCCCAGCAAGAGTTTGTTTGTTTCCCTTTTCCACAGGAACTAACAGCCCCATTTGAAAAATTCTTTTTTCGTTAGATAATAATAATAATAAAATGGGTGGCGCGACAGTCCGAGGTGGACCTGGGCCTAGCTTCTCAGCAACCACTCGTGTTGTGCGTGCTATTTATTCTTTCACGCGTGGAATGGACCTACAGTTTAATGGCGACTCCGAACGGCGAAGTTGAGAAGCTTTTTCTAGACAGGAATACTCTTTGAGCATTGTCCGTGCCTCGAAAGAGGCGGAGCCGTGAGTTATCAAAGGTGGTAAAATTCGGGTATCGAACCTGGCACCCTCTGCGTAGGAGTCGACGCACTTACCCACTACGCCACGGCGACCACGGATGTATTAGATAAAAGCTTTCTATTCGAGTATTTTCTTTTGACAAAAGTCCCAGAAGAAGGCGAAAAAAAAACGTACTAAGCGATTTTTCAACAATCAACCAAGTTTGAAGCTCGCGTTGAACTCATTCGGCCGTGAAGTCATATCCAACAGCACTTAAATCATCTCCTCAATGCCGCAACTATGAAGTCGTTCCAACTTTCCTCCCACGTCCTTAGTCTTTTCTTTTGACAAACGTCCCAGAAGAAGACGAAAAAAACACCTGCAAATAACTTATATCCCAAGTAAGCCGTAGAAATTCAAATCGTTTTTCGCCCTGAAACCGATACCAGCGCAGTGCACAAACAAATTTGTTTACGACCGTGACTCATCACCCCTCACATGGCTGTGCGATGGCATGTCCCCCTAAGCGGTTTACACAAAGAACGCGACCAGCCCCAGCGCCCCCTTGTGAATCCAAAACACCAACAAAGACGAAGAAACACAAAATAAGAGCTTCAAAAGCAAAGACATAAACATAATTCAATTATCGTTTGAAGATTACATAAATTAGATAAATTGGACAGAACACCAACATGCGGGGGAGAGAGAAAGAGAGAGAGAGAGAGCACTCAGCTCCTGAAAACACCGTCCTTACCTGTGCGTAGAATATCGATGAGGCATGTGTGCTCACGGTGACACAAATAGTGCCGCGACGCAGCGATTTTATCGAGCCTTTGGACAGCTTACGTATCCGTAACGATTTCGACGATTTGGAGCGCTGCAATTCCATTTCGGTGGGCAGCTGACTGTTTCCCGTTCGGCCGCAACAACAAATAAACCGCTCTGCCACCGACGACGTCGTAATGACTGCTTCTTCGCGGCGAAAAACTAAGTTAAGACACTGCACAAGGCAATCCAATTTGGTTCATGCATGAAGAGCCCCCCCGATGGTGGCGGCGGCCATTTAGGTCTTCAATGGGAACTGACTAACTGACCAAGTTCAAGTGCAATCTCTGTTTTGTTGTAATCTCCGGTTTTATTTTATTTTCACACGCACTGGTACATGGGAAGAGCGAAAAAAGCATTTAGTGACTGCGACGCAATTAATCACCTGCGAGAGGCCCCACACTAATCCGTCATGGTGGACTCTGTGTGCTGGCCACGCTGGCAGGTGATGTGTGGGAACGTTGTCGTTGGCTGTTGTATTTTTTTTTTCCCGTACGTAACTCTTGGCTGTTAATTGGTCATTTATTCTAGCGCGTCATACGCGCGCACACCTAAGATTCCCTGGAATTCGCTGTGTCTCGGTGGGTTTCGCAAGAACTTGAATGGGAGCCGGTGGCTGCTTGGGCAACTTGTGGCTTTGGCAGCAAAGCAGGGAGGGAGAGCTTGTGAATTATCTGCTGCTCGACAGGAGACTGATTTGACTGGAGTTTAGTGAAGATGTTGAGTGTTGAGTAAGTGAGGCGATTAATAGCCTTCGATTGGAGTGGATCTGACCATTTTTCGTAGCAGACATTCGGGAATGTAATTCGATGTGCACTAAACACTAATGGTTTTTTTTCACACTAATGGTTCCAATTGTAAGATAATACAGTCCGAAAACTATCTAAAGTCGCCTGCGAGTGTTAAAATTGTACAGTATTTGAAAAATGCATGAACAACGACTGTGAGCGAAAGAAATAGTAATGGCCTCAAATGCCTACCTTGTGGCGCGCCCGGTCTAACTTTTATCACCCGCGACGAAAAACTACCAATCTTTACCAATTGCTTCTTGCCTTTAAGCAATTGGAATACCACGCTAGGCAGTTAGGTATGTGGGAAGGGGAGGGGGTGGGGGAGGGGGGTGGGAGTTACTCCAGCGATAGTGCTTTTAGTTTGTTCCCAACGGCAAATGACCAAATTTGAAAACCAGATAAAAGCGAATTTACTTTGCTTTTACTGGCATTCGAACCGGTGACTCCACTGACCAAGGGAAGGCACTTAACCAACAGCGCCATCTAGTCGTTGCAATACCACTCTTAACTTTGCTTTTACTGGCATTCGAACCGGTGACTCCACTGACCAAGGGAAGGCACTTAACCATCAGCGCCATCTAGTCGTTGCAATACCACTCTTAACTTTGCTTTTACTGGGATTCGAACCGGTGACTCCACTGACCAAGGGAAGGCACTTAACCAACAGCGCCATCTAGTCGTTGCAATACCACTCTTAACTTTGCTTTTACTGGGATTCGAACCGGTGACTCCACTAACCAAGGGAAGGCACTTAACCAACAGCGCCATCTAGTCGTTGCAATACCACTCTTAACTTTGCTTTTACTGGCATTCGAACCGGTGACTCCACTGACCAAGGGAAGGCACTTAACCAACAGCGCCATCTAGTCGTTGCAATACCACTCTTAACTTTGCTTTTACTGGCATTCGAACCGGTGACTCCACTGACCAAGGGAAGGCACTTAACCAACAGCGCCATCTAGTCGTTGCAATACCACTCTTAACTTTGCTTTTACTGGGATTCGAACTGGTGACTCCACTAACCAAAGGAAGGCACTTAACCAACAGCGCCAGCTAGTCGTTGCAATACCACTCTTAACTTTGCTTTTACTGGGATTCGAACCGGTGACTCCACTGACCAAGGGAAGGCACTTAACCAACAGCGCCATCTAGTTTTACTGGGATTCGAACCGGTGACTCCACTAACCAAAGGAAGGCACTTAACCAACAGCGCCATCTAGTCGTTGCAATACCACTCTTAACTTTGCTTTTACTGGCATTCGAACCGGTGACTCCACTGACCAAGGGAAGGCACTTAACCAACAGCGCCATCTAGTCGTTGCAATACCACTCTTAACTTTGCTTTTACTGGGATTCGAACCGGTGACTCCACTGACCAAGGGAAGGCACTTAACCAACAGCGCCATCTAGTTTTACTGGGATTCGAACCGGTGACTCCACTAACCAAAGGAAGGCACTTAACCAACAGCGCCATCTAGTCGTTGCAATACCACTCTTAACTTTGCTTTTACTGGCATTCGAACCGGTGACTCCACTAACCAAAGGAAGGCACTTAACCAACAGCGCCATCTAGTCGTTGCAATACCACTCTTAACTTTGCTTTGGGATTCGAACCGGTGACTCCACTGACCAAGGGAAGGCACTTAACCAACAGCGCCATCTAGTCGTTGCAATACCACTCTTAACTTTGCTTTGGGATTCGAACCGGTGACTCCACTGACCAAGGGAAGGCACTTAACCAACAGCGCCATCTAGTCGTTGCAATACCACTCTTAACTTTGCTTTGGGATTCGAACCGGTGACTCCACTAACCAAGGGAAGGCACTTAACCAACAGCGCCATCAAGTCGATGCAATACCACTCTAACATTGATGAGTGGAATCTCAAAGAATGTGTGATTTACTTTATCGAAGGCCTGAGAGAAATCGGTGTAAATCATTTTCTGAATTTTCATAAATGTACATACAGTGGACTCCCCCTAAGTCGAATCGTCACGGGATGATATAATTTGTTCGAGTTATGGGGAGTTTGACTTAGAGAGAGGTTTTTGTAAGGAAAATTGAGGGAAATGTATGTAAAATATGGCGAAAAAGTTCGAGTTAGAGAGAGTTTCGACTTACGGGGAGTTCGACTTAGGGAGAGTACACTGTAATTCGAAAATAATGATAAATTGTTAGTACATGATTTTCATCCAGACTATGGGTTATATCAGGGTAATGGTTCATTGTTGTCTGGACAGGAGACCCAGTATAGACCAAGTTGGAAAATAGGTCACAGGCACCATCCAAATTTGTTGAAGTTACGTTTCCAAATTCCATCACCTTCAGCAAGCTCAAGGAACTAATTTTTGAATTAACACAATTCCAAAATGATGATGCATTCAGAGAGGTTGTAAGGTTTCAGGCATCTTGATCGTGGTACCTTAAGGTTTCAGGCATCTTCAGCGTGGTACCTTAATCGTTGCCGTTCCTTGTATTATTGAGGAGAGTGTACAGTGTCAGCAATTAAAAATTTGGGGGTCGGAAATGGCAAAAAATTCTTCATAGCATCGAAAGACTGGAGCTTGAATTTTTGAAAAACTTCAGTTCATCCTTTGGGAATTCTATCATTTCGACCACTATCTGTTGTGGTTTGACAACAGATCCACTCACATTTCCACCATCAAGTCATTATGTGCCCACGGTGGCGTATGTCAACTTCTTTGCTGGGTGTCAAGTTTTAGTTGTCGTATGGAATAGCATTCACAAGTCGTTTGTCTCATTCCCTTGAGGTGCTATCAATGCCCCGAGAGCACACCTATTTGAAAAAAAAAACTGCTCAAGCTTTGTCATTTGACGTCGACATGAGACTAAAGGTCCTCGTCACTGGTGATTGAACCGTAGCACGAATGACACTAGTGGTTGCTGTCGAAACTAAGCCCAGGTTTACATCGGGTTGTAGCGCCACCTACTGTCAATATTATCGAGTCCCGGAGAAAAGCTGAAGAAGCTTATATGTCAAGAAATGGAATCGCGAACTGCAAGTCTCCCCCACTCGTCACAGAATTTGATCTAGGACCGCAACACGAGTGGTTGCTACAGTCCAAGACACCGGACAGGCGCGCCTCCCATAAATGAAGAAGAGGTGGCTGTTGGAATGCACTTAGACCCGTCTGGTCCACTGTTCCGCAACTCGGATGATCTCTCTCCATTAACCACCAGCATCCACACCTTGTATCGAATAAATATTCACAAAGTCTGCCTCTGGTGTGCACAGATTACATCGAAGCCACGCGACTCCCGTCCCCAGACGGTGACCCCTCCTCGTGGGTTTTGTGGGACGTGTTATGACTTTACTCGTCGCCAACCTCCCACGTGTGTGCACACTGTATGCAAAGAGCGCACAGAACAATGAAACAGATAACCTTCCTTTCTTATCAAGGGTTGATCTTATTCCATACGCCGTTCCATTCCAATCACGTCACGCGTATAAGTTTATTTTTGAATGTCAATTGCGATACTCAAGCGCCGCCACGACGTCTCTCTACGTGCATCAATGCCAGAGAACTTGGCCTGTGTCATGCTCACTAAATATGCATCCATCCGTGATTATGACACAGACGCGTTTGACTTCACAAAAAAACAACACCGGGAGGAAAATAAACAATTCGAGAACGTGACCAAGAAATGTAATCCAAAAGAAAATAGAAAAAACAAGAAGAAACACCGCGCCTTACTCATCAATTGATAGCAGCGAGCTCAATTCGTAACTCATCAGTTGCTATGTGAGGAGAAAATGTATCTGCGAGTGTCGACTGCCGATTGCCGAGTGCCCGAGTGCCATCGTGTGCGCTCTCGTGTGTAAGAAAGAAAGTGAGACAACGTTGAGTTTGTTTACTTTCCACTCGCAGTTAGAACATTCAATTGTTCGCTTACATTTCGCAAAAGTCTAAGATAAATTTATCTATCCACTCAGCCTTTCACCCTTCCCCAGAGAAAACAAAAACCCCCGCCCATAGATGTGGGATGTTAGATACATTGTTTATAATCGCCTGACGTATGAGCAACAGACAGGGGCAACAGGGAGCGAGATCGGGGGAATGTTCGGCGCAGACTTTCGTGGCGCCAGTATCATTTATCAGTTTTAAGCTCTATATTCACTTCATTTCTGTGCGGGCGTTAGTTTAGACCGCCCAACTGCTTGACAGGTGTCAGCCGGAGACCATCAAAATTTCATCGAAAATCTGGCATGCAGTGGCGTGAATCAATTGCGGACAGACGTTGCCTTCGCGTGGAAAGTATCTTTTTACCAGCCCGCAACATTTGAACGCGCGTACGGACGTCTCTTTCGACTTCCGGAAGCCTTAATAAAAATAATCAAACCAGCCAGCCAGCCAGTCAGTCAGTCAGTTGGTGGCGGCGGCGATTTGAGCTTTTCTTTTTTTATTGTATTTAATGACGTAACGATAAAATGCAACGCAATCTTTGATTAATTTTATTTGAGAATGTGTGCGGGTATGTTCGTCGGGTCGTCGCTCGACTCGACTGATTGTGTTTTATTGTGCCACATTCGATTTGGGTTACGAGGCTTTGTTTATACAACAACAGCCGCGGCACGGGCAAGAGTTTGTTTTGAGGGAAAAATTATAAGACAATAAGTAAAGTATCTTTTGATGTTCGCTTAAGTATTTCGATGAAAGAGTTTTCCATCATTCTTGCGGTCGTAAAAGCAAGAGCGACTCATTAACGAATAAGAGACAGGAACTGTCAGTCGGTTGTTTTGATTGCCTTTTCTTTACGAGCGGATCTGTGATGCGGACGAACACAAGAAGCTGCTTAAAGTGCAATAAAATTAAGGAAGCCATTATGCAAAGGTCGTGACGTGGACTCGGACTGGATGAGGCTGCCGGCGGCAGGAGATGGGTGTGAGAAGGGCGTGCGAATTATGTGGGTTTTCGGATGCATTTACGAAAAGATGGGAAACTCAGTCTCATCAAATCCTTTAGACTCGTCAAGGTTAGGTTGAGCTGGCTGACTGCCGCGCATATGAACAGCAGACACATTTAGGCCGAACATAGGCCCATTGTGTTACCACGCGGATCTTAGGCTACCTGTGCTCTTGATAAAGTGAGGAAGAGGGCTGCTGGTGCTGCTTAGTTCAGCCAGAAGTCTGATTCTACGGAATGAGAGAGCACTGCAGCTACATAGCGAGTGTTCGACATCGTCAAAGTGCGAAAAGTTTCAACCCGATGTCTCCAATTGGCAGCCACTTTGGTAAACCTTCTTGTGGATCAATTATGTTAGCCGAACTGAGCAAAGTTCCGTGACACTCTACTGGCCACAGGGATCGTGCTGCGTTCATTCGTTTTGTTTGTGCGGCGGTTCAGTCCGGAGTGGAATAAGGTCTCATCCCCAGGGTGGAATGAAGCCTCCTCGGGTTGGAAACAAGCCTCTTTAGCTAGAGCGATCCTTAAGCTAGCCCTAAACGACGAAAATGCCCGCCGAACTTGTCAGTGTTCGGTATGCTCTTTCCGTTTAGGTGCTGGAGCGAAATATTCGCTGTTGGCGAAGAATTTAAAAAATGGAGAAGTTCGTTGGTTTCGATGTTCGGCACGTAGGCCAATGTTCACGAGGAAACCTAATTTTTGCTGTGAATGCCCACGAGTTCATATGTTTATCGCAAATGTTTACACGAAATTAATGATCGCCAAATGTGATCGCCATATTGGGGATACCGCAAACAAATAAGCTCGGCAAGCATGGTCGTCGTTTAGGGCTACCTTCACCTAGCTCCCTCATTTACAAACACCAAGCTGATTGATTGTGGGTCGCCGTGGCGTAGTGGGTGAGTGCGTCGACTCCTACGCAGAGGGTGCCAGGTTTCGAATTCACCAGCTTCGGCTCCACTTCTTTCGAGTCATGACAATGCGCAAAGAGTATTCCTGTCTAGAAAAAGCTTCTCAACTTCGCCGTTCTGAGTCGGCATTAAACTGTAGGTCCCTTCCACTCGTGAAAGAACAATAGCACGCACAACACGAGTAGTTGCTGAGAAGCTAGGCCCAGGTCCGCCTCGGATTGTCGAGCCACCCATATTATATTATTAAGCTGATGGAAGTCATTTATCCAAGCTTTTGTGGGAATGTCTACAGAAGCTGAGCGGGAGTAATTGAGTAAAGCTCTGAAGGCTGATGCCCAACTCTCCCTGATGCAGCCTCTGAACAGACGACGTCGAAGTCTAAGGTTGGACATTCACTTGAAGATGGATCTCTGCCAATTTGAAGCGTGCAATTAAGACCGAACGAGATCGTGTTCATGACTGAAGCTTGGTGGCAGACTTCGCGTGATGATGGTGTCCACTTTACAGGAACTGCAACGAAGAAGCTAAGTTGGAGTAATAGACTAAAACTCTGCTGGATACCTGGCCATACAGGGATACAAGGCAATGAAATGGCCGACTCCCTCGCTCTGAGAGGAGCATCGGAACCTTTTTTAGGCCCCGAACCATTCTGCGCTGTCGGAGACCACGTCCTCGGGGAAGAGTTCGGGGAACTAGAAAGAAGGAACCGGGCAGATACATGGAACAACGCCCATGAAATGAAACAGGCCAAGAAACTCTTGGGCGAATATAACCGAAAGAGGTTTGAGGCAAGGTATCAAGATGAGCAAGAACAACCTAGGCATCCTAAGAGGCTTCCTCGGGGCACTGTAGGCTTACGGAGCACCTAAGGAAACTAGGTGTATCATAAGAAGGTGTCTGTAGACTCTGCGGAGAATCAAATGGAATTCCAGAACACACCGCGATCTTGTGAGGGGCTAGTCCACAAAAGACAAAGATATCTGGGTAAGCACTTAAGCCACTAAAGCCAGCTCTCATTCTCGGATTCCTAAAGGAAACAGGCTACGAGAGAATACTCTATAACCCTCGACACAACTCTGAATAGAACTGCACAGAGACTGTGAGGGGAACTCTTGACTGGCAAAGGTTTGAAAGGGCCAGAAAAGAACTAAAGATTGTGGTACAATATACCCTCAACAATAACAATAATAATGTGGTCCTTCAGCGCTTGTGTACGCCACTTTAGACGCAGACCTTCTGTATTGCCATGTTCCAAAAGTGATGAACTGCGTTGTCTCCAAAATAGGGAACCCCACGATCCCAAAACTTGACTCCTCCCGATGTCGTGTTATAAGAGCACTTAAAGAAAAATGTGGATGTCAGCTCCCTTCGATGCAATAGATCCCTCAGGTCTCGGAGTTGTTTCCTTTGTGGCATGGATTGCACTAGAGGAAAAACAAAAATAGAACCCTTTAGCCCACTCAAGAAATAAAGCAGGACGAATGGTTGAATGAATAAACCTAAATTAGATCTAACTGATTCTGGACTGACTGATTGGAAGCGGCCTATCGACCATTCGACGGGGGAAATGCTCTGTCTAAGATTTAATTAATCGGACGTAGTCGATGCTAATTACGTGACATTACGAAGAGTCAATCTGACAAAACTTAAATAGGAAGTAAATACCGTCGAATCTCTGAAAGACAAATTTGTCTATAACTCGAACAAAATTTGGTAAATGCTTCAGAACTTAGACTTAAATTTTGTCCATATTTCCAGTCCATAACTTGGACAAAATATTTGTTCTCATGTTTATTTGGCATATAGAGGCTCGGCTGTAGCTTCAAACTGAGGGAAAACTGAAGGTTTATGTCCCTAGTCCTTGATATTTCCTTGATAAAGTTTGCCAGGAAGGTTTAAAGCACAATCTATGCCCACTTCATCCGGAAAGAAACTTTATAGCATTAAGCCTGGCCTGGAAACAATAACCATTAAAGTCGGACCACCGCAAGGAAGTGTTCTTGGTCCCCACTGTTACCTGTTTTTCAGAATCTCTTCACAGCCAGAGACTATAGTTGTGTCCCAACAGGTTTCCATATACAGTGAATTCCGCTTTATTGAGATACTTTGGGGTAAAGGTATCTGTCCTAATTAGGCGGCCCTCCGAACACCACCAAGTGAGAAAAGAACAAAAATGGAGGCGAAATAGTTCCCGTTTTAGTTCCCGAAATTGTCCCAGTTTAGGCGCTGTCCCCATAAAGCGGAATCGACTGTATAATGCTATGTATGGAATTCTAATCGCCAATTCTTACTTATCGATTACGGTTAACAATGTGTATCTATGTAGACGAAAAATGTTTGACACGAAACATTCCATTGTAAGTAAGCATATCGCAAGCCAGTCCCAGTGACCAGGTGGTTATCAGCTTGTAAACTCATAAAAAACAGGCGCAATCAATCGAGTTGCAAACGAACGAGACATTCCACATCATTTCCCTTAGTCACTCATGAGTTCAAAGTTCTTCTCGATCGAAGGATGACGTAATATGTGCCACTTTACATTCCCTAGCAAATGCCTGGTTACGGACAGGACGACTATGTGGCATGAAGATCGATTCAGAAGAAAATTATAAAAAAGAAGCTATGAGTTCGTATTTTGTGGAGCTAGAGTGTGAACAAAAAATCACGAACTGCTACTTTTTCACGGTGATTGAAAAATCGCAGTCACAGTCTGTGATCGACTGTGATTTAATCTGTGAATGCATTCCACACAGTTTATGTGTTCAACACAATGAATAGGTTTCGCACAGTAAATACGTTTCACACAGTGAATATGTGCCACACAGTGAATATGTTCCACACAGTGAATATGTTCCACATAGTGAATACGTTACTCGACTAATTATAATTTTCCACAATCTCAATCATAATTTATCCCAACACCAGGTCGTAGTATTCTTCACAAATGTAGTCCTTCTCCAAGGTTTGAGTTGGCTCTAAGGTTGCACTGGACCAGGGAATGTTAAGATGGTAAATGTAGAAGAAGGCTTGACCACGAACTGTCCGAGCTGTAGGTGTGAATGCAGTCAGGAAGACAATCACGTGTCGACTGCATTGCCTCGGCCACATCCAGCGCTTCAACAAAAATGTTCCAGTTAAGAGGTTCTTCGAATCCGTCCCTCCATCTTCGAGATGATGAGGGAGACGGAATGTCTGGTATAAAGACCAAGTTATCGCGGATGCAAGACAAGCAAGTAGCGTACACAGGACCTTCACCGATGGGTGGTAGCTCGACCTCGGGCTCAGATCCTCCGTCGATAGAGGAGTGGAAGAGAGCGAATAATTCAATTTATCCAATGGCAACGCTAAGCAGCACATGGTTATATAGATTCCAACGACTCCATGCTCTCTCGGAGGAAGCGGGTGGGAAATCGACTCAACCGAAAAATAACTGAAAGGAGGAAGAAGATGACTTGTGTCACCACCATTAGACAAACTCCTGCTTACTTTACCCTTCTCTACGGCACGGGGGCATGTAGAATATTCATCTTTCAGAGAAAAGTTCCTCGTGCGATCTTTGGGGTTGGGGAATGGGACTGCGTGTGCGTAATTGGACACATCGAAGTCAGACTTAAGTTAACACAAAGGTCCATCTCGTGACACAGATGTCAAGAAAAAACAGATCGGCGAACAATTGCCAAGTCAACACTCAGTACGTTTTTAAGGGGCATTAACAACGAACCAACTTTGTACCATCTTAGGCCGCTTTCACACTCGCTAAGATCCGTCGGAGATTTTTTCAAGTTCCCTTTTGTGATCTCAAGCCCCTTTCACGCAGGAAATCTTTCAGTCTCTGCAATTGAGATCTCAATTCTGAACATTTTCTGTTTCCTACTCTCTCTTACACATGCGTCGTCTCTTTCTGCCCAACATTGAGAACATAAGAACAAAGCAACTCAAAGAAAAAACGAAGAACGAATAGAAAATTCAAAAGCAAGCCCCGAGCACACCAGACGCGGGCTACCCCTAGCACGTCTCACCTCGCTTGCCAACAAGATGGAAAAATCGCCGACAAAAGTTTTCTGTGTGAAAGCAGCCTTACATGCGGAAACAAGGCAAGGCTAGAGACAAAGTCCTCCTACCAATAGAAATGTCTGTAGAATCAATGAAATCACTTTAAGCCTAGTTTCTTAAATTTCGACAGACGCTTCGAGGATGACTTCGGCCAACTTCTACGAGGCTGTTTGACTAAGGTTGAAGCTAAAGTGTGACAGGCATGATAGGTGAACGGAACGAAAAGGAAACTCCAGTGAATAATCTGTCCGCCATCTCCTAATTCGCCACAAAAGTCATTTGGGGACATGCTACTCGCCCAGACGATTCGCACAGGATGAACTCTTATCATTCCCTCTCGGATGTGAGGGTATAAGTACTAGGCGGACTATCCCCTTGAGTTTACACTGTTCCTTGGCAGACCATCGCTGTCGCTGTGAACCATGCTATGGTGACTGCAGTGAACGCTTCTATTACGAACATTCTCTTAGGTGGACTTGAGCGGGCAATTTCTCAAGCCCGTGGATCTTGAATTGAAGGTCCATACACTTCCATGGGCGGGCAAGTCAGTTAGTTGGACAAAAGTGCTGAGACCGTCGCTCTCCGTCGCGGGACTTGTCCGTTCATGGAAATGTATGGACCTTCAATTCAATATCCACGGGCTTGAGAAATCAAGGGGATTGTCCGCCTAAGAGAGTGTTCGTAATAGGACCTTTCACTGCAGTCACCATAGCATGGTTAAAAGGGACAGCGATAGTCTGGGGGGGAATGGATTTTCCATGATTCCTGACTCCACCAGTATAAGGAGACAGTTGGCAGAAAACTGTCGAAAGATATATCGTCACATACTTGTTCTGATGGCCAGGTGGTCCTTGGGTGTAGTCACTTTTAACTCGAACTACTGATTCCAGAAAATTGCGCAACAGGCGAACTCACTAGGAAGGACACCCGTTCAACGGGCTTTACAAGTGTCTTGCAAATGGCTTCACGGCCTATCACGACTCTTGAATAATGGCTTGTGAAAGTGTGAGCTGACGTGGTGGCTTCTTTCTTGCGGAGGAGGCTCCTAGTGGCTTCACGTCCTGCAAGGTTCCGCATATGCATATGTGCTTGTGAAACGGAGATGCAACAGCAACAGAGACCTTTAAGGAGATGTCTTTTCTCCCTCTATACCACCTTCAGCCCGTGCTGTATTTTGACCCCGGACAAATAAGGGCATTACCAATCCCTTGAGCACGCGTAAATTACAAAAAAAAATGCAAACCATGCCTCTTGCTACTGGGATGCAACACCGATACCACCGAGACAATGATGGCCTACTCTCAATCCGAGACGATCACGCAGACTGATCAGACTGACCTGGCCGGCACTTAGGACTCCAATTGGTGGCAACATTGGACAAGAACACACGCCGTCAGAATGGGTCCGTCCTACAATGACTTCTCTTGAAGTTGCAGAGGCGAGGAAGCCGTGGTTCTTGACTATCGGAGCCTCAGCTCCTGAAGACGTCACTGACTTCTTCAACAAACTGACCAAACTAAGCAACAGTAGGCATTTTTGACCAACACCGATCGGCTAGATCCGTGTAAGCTTACGAATTAGTGAGAGTTGAGTAAGACTGCTACTTGTTGGCAGTCAGCCCCTAGGCCTCAGTCAGCACCTAGGCCTCAGTCAGCACCTAGGCCTCAGTCAGAACCTAGGCCTTAGTAAGCACCTAGGCCTCAGTCAGCACCTAGGCCTCAGTCAGCACCTAGGCCTCAGTCAGCACCTAAGCCACAAGATGATAACAAAGTCTAGCATTTCACACATTTGCAGACGTGGCTTAATTTAACGACTGTCCTTCGATAAATCTCTAAAAATGTTCAATGTGGCATCAAACAGAGAGAGAACTATAGCGCGCTCCCCCTAAGTCGAATTGTCACGGGATACCATAATCTGTTCGAGTTAGGGACAGTCCACTATATTTGATGCCACTTGCCCCGTCAGCTACAAGAAACGGCTCAAAATTCGCGTACAAATGTGCGCCTCACACCCGTCCAGTCTTGACGAGTGGACAAACAACCATGTTGGCATCAATTTGTCCATCAGTTAGCCCAACTCATATCTCATCCGAGTCTCCGCCTGACCCTGCTTAGGTAACTCAAACAAATCGTCTGCAATCAACATCAGCCCAAGCGGAGTCTCCTCCCATCGACCGGTTCAACTGTGGCTCACTAATCACTCTAAGCCCCTTAGCCGTCCACTTTGCATGCGAGAGCAGCAGTAACGTGCCCAAAAGACCAATTAAATTGATTGATTCCCCACCGTTGACGTAATTTCCATCCGAACAAAAGCCAACAAAATGTTTAAATAACCGACAAATGACCAACAACCGCAAGGGAATTACATAAAGGAAAATAACAGCGTTGCAGAACCGCCGAAGAGCGTGCACCCCGGTGACCCCGTTCTTCAAGAAACGTGTACCGCGCTGTCAAAATTATAACCGAGCTCGTACTCGAAAAAAAAAAAAAAAACGCAACACGCGGGAAAAACGCTTCTTGACTCACAATAGAATCGACAAGTGACAGCGTATCTCACACTCACGCCGACTTCCACGTACACACTTAAGCCCGCGGTGGCCGCACACTACATTTGAATCCATTAACACACTCAAGCCGAGCGACGACGAGCCATCGCTTGAAATTTATCTTATGGAACACTAGAGCTTTCCTGGCACCACTCCGACACTTTATCTTGCCAAAAAAAGAACGATGATGATTTGTTTCCTCGGATTTTTTGCGAATTCTCTCGGGTTTTGCGTGATTTTCGCATGCACGCCGCGGGACAGAGGAGAACACTTGCCGCGCGAGCAGCCGAACTTTCGACACACGAACCAGGACAAAAACTACCGAAGTACTTTACGTTCTAACTGAGAGCAGCAAGGATTTCGGACGAAGCAACAACGCGGAGAAAGGTACTTTGCCTTGTTTTTTTTCGTCGTTTTCTTTTTTTTTTTCCGAAGTGAACTGAGCCGCGTCGACATCCAACACTGCCGACGTTTTTAATCACTGACGACAGGTGGAAGTGAATTGGCAACTAGCAGCGCCGAGTGAGCTTGGAATGATACATGCCCCTAGCACACAACAAAACCTCTTCCACTACCAACAGAGGCGGTGTACAAATAAACCCAGCCAGCCACCCACCCCCTCGGTCGACGAGCGCAACCCCCCGAGTGTGTACTATTAGCTGGTTGATGTGTTCTTTTGAAGTTGTTTTTGGAGCTTTATTTTTGCGCTATGAAATGTGAGATAGAACACACGAACGAACTGAGCGCGGTGTCAGGGATTTTCGATGTTACCCTATGTTCACGATGACGGTGGGGGTTTAAGACGATTATGAAGGGAGCCTGGGAGAGACAGTCCTCGGTTTTGCGAAGGTCTTTAATAGGCTTTTGGGGAGATCATGTCCCGTTCTCACGTATACACGTTGTTGTCGGTTCTGTCGAAGGCTTAAAGGGAGAGTCCTTGAGATAAGTGAGTGCATGGGCAGTGTTGAGTTCTGCGAGTTTGCCTCGGAAGACAGACAGGAAAGACCAGTTTAAAAATAAAGGCGAACAGAATGAGTGACTTCAAGATTCATGTCTGCGCGTGAAAATGCGAAGCTGCTGCCAAGCTGATACCGTCTGAAACTTGTCGAAAAGCCAGAAATACCTTAGATGTCCCTGAAGTTTGTCCTAAGTTTAGTCTGAAAATCCTGATAACGAAGTCGGTGATAAGGCACGCCTTAAGGAGGGATACGGATGTCAAGCTTCGTTGGCAGAATCTGTTAAGATACTCCTAAGCAAGGCGGTTCTTCAGCGGTCCGTGGATACGAGTTTCACTCTGTTACCCTTCAGCAAACATGATGTACACCATTTAGTACCACAAGGTGAATGAAATGTACTTAAACTCGTTTGTGATAGCCTATAATCATAGGAGCTCTTTACACGAATGAATCGATGGCGTAACTCAAAACAATGCACTGAGCGACGTGCGACAGATGGATGAAGTGGTGAAGACCGAAGTGGACGTGACTCCTACAGCAACCACTGGTGTTCTGCGAGGTATCATTCAGTCACGAGGGGAAGGGACTCACTTCATGCAGAGTCCGAACGGGAAACACTTTGAAAAGCCCTTTATAGACAGATAGATAGATCAAGAATGATGGAGCTGTGAAAAGAATGTATCGAGATTGAACCTCGGCACCAGAGATAATGGATGATAGAGATATCCAACTTCGGCCATTTTTACCCCTAGTTCACGACGAAGATGTAGTGGTGATCCCTTGTATTTCACTTGTACTTTTACAACGCTCGTCAATTCATCACAATATGGCGGCCGAATCGTGAATTTTGTGGGAAAAAGCGACAGATTCATGAATTTTGTGGGAAATGGGCATGAATCTGCCCACGTCCATGTACTACCATGTACTACGATAGGGGCGGTGTTCATATTTCTGGACGCATTTACTTTGAAATAAGAAATACCGTGTGAATAAAAAAAGCGAATTTTTGCTCAATTATACTTTCGTGAATAAAAATGTATTGTAAGGCCCAGTTAACTGGAACTATTTGACCTCAAATTAATTCTTAAGAATATATACAGTCTGACATACCTGACAAATTAACTCAAAAAATGAAGTTCGCTTTATACGATTAATGAATTAATGAATTCACATTAAAAAATTTGATAAGAACAATGGCAAGATATTGCAGCTATTACTAACGAATAAAAATGGGTGTCAAAACTTCTTTTTTGTGATTCACGCTTTAAAAATATTTTTATTATTGGGTAACTGAACGTGTGGCGGCGGAAGATCCCTATAGTTTTAGGGACAATGGCGGCGCTCACAGCCTCAGCGAGGTTACCGAAATCGGACCCGAAACCTGGACCCTCCGCCCGAGGGTTAAAGAATAGGGCCTGGCCCCCCACTTGGGGGTTGTGCGTGAGGTTAACTCCTACACCACGTAAAAATTGTACGTTTCAGAGACAACCAAATGCCTCGGATACTGACGGAATTAATGTTGACGACCGCAGCAAACGATACAAGGACAACGAATTTCGGTTCTGCAAGTGGAATGTTAGGTCCCTTAACAGACCACGTGCAGCCGAAAAACTCGCTGAGGCCCTGGACTACTACAAAGCAGACATCACCGCAATCCAGGAAGTGCGGTGGAATGGGCCGGGCTAGAAGAGGAGAGAAGTAATTGCAACAGGGAGAGGCGCTTATTTGGAATTTGATTTGTTGTTCGAGGCAGACTTAGGCAAAAAGTCTTAAGATTTGTTTGTAAAAGCGAACGCCTCATAACAATCCGCATCAAGGCTGAATTCGCGAGCATCAGCCTGATTTGCGCCCACGCCCTGACAGACGACAAATACGGCAACAGCAAGGATGACTTCTATGATCTCCTAGAAAGGACTTACGATCAGTGCCCCAGCTTCGACACCAAGATCGTTCTAGGAGATTTCAATGCAAAGCTGGGTAAGAAAGACATCTTTGCCAAAGTCATTTGGAAACATAGCCTCCACGACACCACATCCGATAGCGGACTCAGGCTGGTGGACTTTGTCACGGGACATAATCTCTGTGTAGCTAGCAGGCACTCCATAAAGGGACCTGACGGTCCCCTGATCAATCCACCGTCAAGCAGATTAATCATGCTGCGATCGACGTCAGACACTCCTCCAGTATTCTTGATGTCCGAACGTTCCGAGGAGCCAACATCGACTCGGACTATTTCCTTGTTTTAGCCAAGGTAAGAACTCGGACATCAAGAGATCAACGGAGTCGAGAAAGGACACCAAGGTTTCACGTCGGAAAGCTACAATCGCAAGGGACTGCTAGGGTCTTTGCCGATCAAGTCTCCCGGAATCTCTCTCTAAGTTCGTCGCCGCCTGCGCAAACAATCGAAGAAGATTGGAGGCGTTGTCAAGAAGCCATCAAGGATGCTACCACTGATGTGCTGGGTTGTACGGCACCACCTAGAAAAAACACATGCTTTGACAACGAGTGGAGGCAGGCACATACAGCGAAGCTGGAAGCCTACAAAGCAACGCTGCAACGAACAACTAGAGCTGTTCGTGAGCTCTACGAACAGAGACGAAGGGACGAGACCCGGCTTCTCAGGAGAAAGAAGAAAGACCACGAGAAGCGCGCGATCGAGGAGATGGAGATGTGCTACGGCAGGAACGATGTCCGAAAGTTTTACCATAGGGTGAATCAGTTATCCAGTGGATATAAGGTTCGCACAGAAGCCTGCTGGGACTAGAATGGACAGCTAGGAGTAGAGTCGCAGTCGATACTGAGAATTTGGAAGAACCATTTCTGCAGATTGCTAAAGGGCGATGATGACACCAAAACCGCTGTCAGGCAGAATGTTCCACTCCACACAATTGACGATGTTCGACGAGAATTCCGTCCCCCGACTTAGACGAAGTCAAGATAGCAATATCAAGACTGAAGTCTTCCAAAGCTGCCGGTGCGGACGGACTGTCCACTGAAATCTTTAGCTGGAGATGATCTTGTTGGGCGCATGCACAAGCTCATCTGCAAGATATGGTCGGAGGAAAGCATGCCCGACGAGTGGAATCTCAGTATCGTTTGCCCGATCCACAAGAAAGGACACCCCTTTGACTGCGTCAACTACAGAGGGATAAGTCTCCTGAACATCGCTTACACGCCGTTTTGTGTACTCGCCTGAAGCCGTTTATAAATAACCTGATAGGTCCATATCAGTGTGCCTTCAGGCCAGGGAAGTCCACCATCGACCAGCTTTTCACAATACGGCAAATCCTGGAAAAGACCCCAGAAATGCAAATCGACACCCACCACCTTTTTGTCGATTTCAAGGCCGCATATGACAGCGTGCATAGGGAAGAGCTATACAACGACATGTCTAGTTTTGACATTCCTGCCATACTGGTCAGGTTGTGGAGGATGACGATGGAGAATTCTCGCTGCTTCATCAAGGTCGGTAATGTACTCAACAAGACCTTCAAAGAGTTTAGACAAGGCGACGCGCTGTCATGTGACTTCATTAACATCATCCTGGAGAAGATCGTGCAAGACTCACACGCCAACATTAGAGGCACGATCTTCCAGAAGTCCGTACAACTGTTAGCATAGGCGGATGACATTGACGTGATTGGCAGAACACAGCGAACCGTCAATGAGGCGTTTGCTGGCATTGTGGCGGAAGCGGCTAAAATGGGTCTAGCGGTGAATGAGGGCAAAACGAAGTGCATGCTGTCATCAAGCAAGGACACACAACATCGACGACAGAGTTTCACAATGGGCAGCTATAACTTCGAGGTAGTCAAGGACTTCGTCTATCTCTGCTCCGCAGTAAAAGGTACCGAAATCAAACACAGAGAAACTCTTGGCAACCGCTGTTTCTATGGGCTCAAGAGGCAATTGAGTAGTCGAGCCATCTCTCGAAGGACCAAGCTGACTTCATACAAGACCCTGATCATCCTAGTCCTGCTGTATGGCGCGGAGGCATGGACAATCTCCAAAGCGGATGAGGAAGTTCTTGGTTTCTTCGAGAAAAAATCTCTGCGTGCGATCTTTGGTCCTGTTTGCGTTGACGGTTTCTGGAGGAGAAAATTCAAAAACGAACTGTGCGGGCTGTACAGCGACATGAGTCTAGTCAGGCGTATTCGGATCCAACGGGTAAGGTGGCTAGGCCATGTAGAGCGTATGGATAACTTAGGTCCGGCCCGTCGAGTCTTCGACTCCGAACCCGTGGAACAAAGCAACAGAGGACGCCCACGGAACCGATGGCGCACCCAGGTGGAGAAGGACCTCAAGGAACTTGGTGTGCGCAGTCGGAGACAGCTTGCTAAGGATCGTGCTAGCTGGAGAGGCTTACTGGTTGAGGCCCATTTCCACCCCGGACTGTAGCGCCACCAGAAGAAGAAGAAGAAGTACTGGCTCAAGAACAACGTAATATCCAAAAGGTATATCACAGTTTATTCCGACAATCAGGTCAACTAGGTTCGTTTTCTTCGTTCTCGACGATCCATTCAGTGTGTCCTGCCAACACGAAATGGAGTTTTCTAAAGCAAGAACTTATGTATGTACTAAAGTCAAGCCTGACTAGACTCATGCCGCTGTACAGCCCGTACAGTTCGGTTGAATCTCCTTCTCCAATAACCATCAACGCAGACAGGGCCAAAGATTGAACGCAGAACTTTTCTCTCGAAACGACCAAGTGCTTCTTCATCCGCTTTTGTGATTTGAGCCAGTACAGTGCCTCTTAAATTACAATCGTTCTGCCTTCCTTTCTGATCTAGAAGGAATACTGTCGGAGAATTTCTTCTCGAAGATAGCTTAGGGAATGCAACGATCGGTGTCGTTGGGATTTGTTAAGACTGCTTGAGTGGCCGATGGGTTCGAACCATAGTCGGCGTGTTTTAAGCCTTAGGGTTGTGCTGGCTTTAAGGTCGGTCGGTCTAAGGTCGGGCATTCACTTCTTTACCAAATAGTTCCAGTGCAGGAATGTGTAGGAGTGTGTTAAGTACACAAGACGCTGATACAAATGCAGGCCAAAACTTTGTTCAATTCTACGTATTCTTAACACTGTTGGCTTCTTTGGATTGTCCACTCGAAGGATGACCGTCAAGTCAGTTATTAGCGGCGGCGTTGTGTATGTGCGTCGACCCCAACCCAAGTGAATCTCGTTGCCTGTGTTTAGGTTAGGTTAGGTAGGCGGGCTGCTAGTGCATTCACCAGCACACTTAGATCCTATTGTTATATTTTGATACCCATTGTCAGAATCCCAAAGAGTAGAAAAAGCTTCTCAAACTTGGCCGTTCGGAGTAGGCATAAAACTGTGGTCCCTTGCACTCGTGACAGAACAATAGCAGGCACAACACGGGTGGTTGCTGTAGAAGCTAGGCCTTGGCCCTCTACGGGATGTAGCGCCACCCATATTACAATTATTAAGTTATAAGTTTACCAACGTTCTGGACTTGCCTCAACCAGACTGTTGTGAATTTAGACGCCACCTAAACTTATTTGAATCTGCAACCACTTTGTGTGGTCACCAGAACGTGAGCTTAATTCGAATTCAAAGGCAACGTCCCACAACAGTGGCCCACGGGCCACATTTACATCTGAATGTCTGTCGGCAGAGAGTCTTTCAAGTTTCTCAGGTCGACGATGGACGGTCTATAGACGCTAATCTTCGCTTAACCAACGCGAATATGGCATGAATATTCAATTTAGTCAACTATTTGCACTTGTCAGGTTAGGTTGAAGTGGTTGACTGCCGCGCATACGACCAGCAGGCACACTTTGTTAACTTGTCGGGTTTCCAATTCGAGAACATAACGAGCTGACGAACATAAATGACCCAATCCGTCGAGGAGCTCTTCCACAAAAGAGCACGGGTGGCATGAGATGGAAGTCATCATCCCTTAAATAGAAGCCGGAAACATGAGACACCGCCAAAGCTACATGCAAATTTCAACATAAGTTCATCGATTGATGGCGGTGTTGGATCTTGTTTCAGAGACTTGTTCATCGAGGGCGGGGTTAACCTTGGAGTGTAGCATCTCTTATCTTCGATTCGGTCGTCAAGCGAATTTTACAAAGCGATGGAGGCAGAGAGGAGGATGCCTTGCTTTAGGGAGGTAAACGATAAGCAACAGATGGGACAAACGAGAATTTACTCCACGAGTAGGTGCGTTAAACAAACAGCTTTCTTCATCAGTCTTGTGAGTCTGGTTCAAGGGAACCAGGTTGGCAGAACATTTGGGGATGTACTTGGGCTTCAGTCGTCATGCCGCACCAACTAGAGCGGTCGTGTGCCAGCTCCGTACTCTGACAGAGAGGCCTTTCCAGCTGGGCACGCACCGGAGGAGAAGTCTTCCTTTACCGTGATGTCCCCAGGCTTGGAGTCGAACGACAGAGGACATTCGGCGCTTCGTCATCTTCATCATCATAGGCACTGAGGTCGGCTCCTTCTACTAAAACCTGTACCGACCGAAGGCCAAGGCCATTAAGGTCTGCAAGCCCAAGGCATCGTGTGTCCTGTGGTCGTCGTCCCTGGTCGCGACGGTGTCTCCTATCGTGAATTGTACGTCCGGCGTTTAAGGGTACATATAAGAGTGAAGATGGAATCCAGTCGTGGAGGAGGACGTGGTCTGTGTCTGTGATCGCTTGTCCCGCCCCGAAGGCTGATGCCCAACTCTGCCTGATGCAGCCTCTGAACAGACGACGTCGAAGTCTAAGGTCGTGCATTGGCTTAAAGATGGATGGATGTCGGCCGAATTGCGGTGGGCAGTTAAAACGAGATCGTGTTCATGGCTGAGGCTTGGTGGCAGATATCGCGTGATGATGGTGTCCACTTTACAGGAACTGCAACGAAGAAGCTAGGCAGGAGTAATAGACTAGAATGAAATGGCCGACTCCCTCGCTGTGAGAGGAGCATCGGAACCTTTTTTAGGCCCCGAACCATTCTGCGCTGTCGAAGACCACGTCCTCGGGGAAGAGTTCGGGGAACTAGAAAGAAGGAACCGGGCAGATCCATGGAACAACGCCCATGACATGAAACAGGCCAAGAATCTCTTGGGCGAATATAACCGAAAGAGGTTTGAAGCATGTATCAAGATGAGCAAGAACAACCTAGGCATCCTACTGGGACCCTGTAGGCTTAGGGAGCATCTAGGGAAACTAGGCGCATCATAAGAAGGTCTCTGTAGACTCTGCGAAGAACCAAATGAACTTCCAGAACATATACTGGGATCTTGTGAGGGGCTAGTCAACAAAAGACAAAGATATCTGGGCAAGCAGTTAAGCCACTGAAGACTGGATGGCACAGTTGGTGCCATGCCTGTGCCTGTGCCTGCCTTCGAATCCCAGTGAAAGCAAAGTTAATTCGCCTTTATCTGGTTTTCAAATCTGGTCCAGTCGCCATTTGCCGTTGGGACCGATAGTCTAACAATGGGTATCACAACGGACCAACATGGTGTAAGTGTGCTGGTAAATGCACTAGCAGCACGCCTACCTAACCTAACCTAACCCAAGCCACTAGAACCAGCTCTTATTCTCGGATTCCTAAAGGAAACAGGCTTAGAGAGTATACTCTGGGACTCTTGAAATCTCTTCCACATTTGCGCAACAGGAGCCTATAGCCCTCAATACAACTCTGAAAAGAGCTGCATGGGATGGGAGCTCTTAAGAAAGAAAAGGTATGAAAAGATCCAAAGGTTGCCGTGCAGTTTACCCTCAAGAATAATAATAAACGGCACCGATTCTACGGATGCTAGCTCGCTCTTCTAGCCCGTGGAGAACATTCTGAACGCAGCTTTAGCCTGCCAGACTCTGCTCTACACACGGTGGCGCCTCATTTAGAACACTCCGAATTGGACACAAGGAAGACGAGTTTAGATAACCGAAGAAGAATCGGCAGTTTTGTGAATGGTTGTAGAGAACAATGGCTCTGAAGAACAGAAATAGGTCCCTCCCGGCTTGTTGGTTGAAGCTTGGGGTCACTGAGGAGCCATACAAAAAGACAAGCCTAACAGATGGGTTCTGTTGAACAAGAAGAGATCAAGGCCATTGATCAGCTTTAGTCGCAGGGATGTACGTTCGCAAATGGGAGTCCTTACCGGACACTGTGCCATAGGTACACTTGCAATGCAACTGAACGACTTTTGCAGAAGCTGCAGCGACGAGGAAGACATGGTGTCTATGCGACATCTGCTCGGCGAATGTTCAGCCCTAGCAATGAAAGGAAGGTACTCTCTAGGAAAGCACTTCTTCTCAGAGCGGTGTCGGTTTGAAACGGTCATGAATCTGGTTGGTTTTAGACTTGCAGTTGGTCTCACGGTAGTTTAGCACTCTCAAATATGGGCACAGTGGACTCAGCACGTTGGTCTAAGTCAGCCGCGACCAAGAGGCTGTCAGGGAACCCAATGTACTTACCTACCGCTGGGCCCAAGATGTCCTTTAAAACTGACAAGCGCTAAATTTGTCACAGGGATTCTGACAACAGTCTGAACCAATAGTCAAGGTTGGCCTTGTTTTCGCAAAAACTACAACATTTTCCTCTTTTTTTTTTCTCGGCGAGCGAAAATTTGAAACAATTCACAACACACCCTAGGCAGTTCATAAAATATTGATATCGATATTAAGCGCTTGTAA
The DNA here is from genome assembly GCA_964034865.1 of Eristalis intricaria. Taxonomy (NCBI): domain Eukaryota; kingdom Metazoa; phylum Arthropoda; class Insecta; order Diptera; family Syrphidae; genus Eristalis; species Eristalis intricaria. The sequence goes on from OZ035877.1 coordinate 62,026,180, forward strand.
AGTTGTATGCGCTGCCTAAGCGTGTGTTGACCAAGCACACGGTGCTATTTTTTTTTTTTTTTTGCTGCGAGCGTGAGCGTTATCGTGTTTTCATTCGAAAACACTTTCGGGGGAGCGTTATCAGACGGACGACACGACACGACACAACCGAACCAACAACACCACCACCGTCGCCCGTTGAGTAAAACACGAAACACGGCAAGAGCGTAGGTGTATCAATTGATGATACGTACAGAGTGTGCATTCGACGGGAACAAGTGCTCTCGATGTATACGTGTTCTCGAGTTCGGTGTGTGTTCAGTTCAGGCATTAATTGCGTGTTGAGTGGGGTGGGGGAGGGTGGTTTTGTAGTAATTACGATCGAATGCGACAGTGTCACGAAAGTGGTTTAATCAACTTTTTCGAGAACCGTGCTAAAGGGCAAATTTTCTGTTGTGGGCTGCAGAGAGAGAAAGAGAGAAAGAGAGAGGGAAAGAGAGAGAGAGAGAGAGAGAAGGAGTAGTACGAAAAGTTTATCAAGAGCTGATAAGGTTAACTTTGAGGTGGAAGTTTTCCACAAAGTGGTGATGCACAGCTTTAATCGTTATCAGTTTGTTAGTGGGAAGTGGTTGCGTCAAAGAAAGCTTGTTTTTGCGTCTGTCTTAGTCGGAGAACTTGTGATGATCTGGTAGCAGGCACGGTTCTGGGAAAGGAATGAATGGGACGGATATTTATAGTCATTCTGAAAGGTATGTCTGCCTCCCGTAATCAGAGCATGAGAATGGGTGGTTAGTTGGTTTGGACGCGGTTTGGTCTGAACCTGACCTACTTTCCAACCATTGAAGATACATAACGTCACCACGTTCGAGACGTTTAAACTTATCCACGAAATTCTCTACACCTGACCAAGCGAGAAGGCGCTGCTTGGTGACCAAACAAAGGCCGTACTTACCAAACGAAGGTCGACGCTTGCGCGTCGTCTCCTTCAGAGCTCTTCAACTTCCTCCAACTAAACCCTAAAGGACTCGATGCCTCTCTTCGACTGATTTGTATCCCTCCTTTTAAGAAGGGGGGCAAAAGAGACTGCTCCAACTACAAGGGTTTATTCCTCTTAAGTCTTCCCGGGAACGCTAAGGTTTTGGATACGTGTTCTAGCGTTACGAACCGTAGTCTTGAGTGCGGCGAAGAATCCACTGGTGGGAGAAGTCATTTCAAAGAATCCGTCGAAGTGGATAAAATTTTACAGAAATGATTAAGGCGATGCATAGAGCAACGCCTAAGATGGCTAGGCCATGTAGAGCGTATGGACAACTCAGCTCCGTCCCGAAGAGTCTTCGACTCCAAAGCCGTGGGACAACGCAACAGAGGACTCCCGCGTTTAAGGTGGCGCCCCCAAGTGGAGAAGGACTTCAACCAACTTGTCGTGCGACACTGGAGTCAGCTAGCCAGAGACCGTGCTAGATGGAGAGGCTTGTTGGTTGAGGCCTGGGTCCATCCTGGATTGTAGCGCCAAATAAAGAAGAAGAAGATAGAGATTTATGGCTCTCTCATGTCATTGAGGTGGGCTGGGAAGGCGGCGATTGGCAAACTGGGCTGATTGTTCCCAGTTTCTTCTAAGTCTCTCCTGTAAAGTCTACGCTAAGGTTTTGGCTACGCTTTCTAGAGCTATGGTCAAGCCAATGATGGGGTATGAACAGTGCGGCAGAAGTACAACCGACCAGCTTTTCACTCTAAAAACGGTCCTTGAGAAGTCTTGGGAGTATGCCAAACCCGTCTAGAGCTGTTTTGTAGATTTGGAGAACGCATATGACCGAGTTCCTCGAGGTGAACTCTGGAGGACTTTAGCGCCAAATAAAGAAGACGAATTCTCTTTCTGGGACTCGAACCCTGTTCCCACCGGTCTGGTACGAATCTCCGTCCGCCTTATAAAGATGAAGAATTCTCTTTCTGGGACTCGAACCCTGTTCCCACCGGTCTGGTACGAATCACCGTCCGCCTTATAAAGATGAAGAATTCTCTTTCTGGGACTCGAACCCTGATCCCACCGGTCTGGTTCGATTCTTCCGCGATAACGAACGCACACCGTCACCGCCTTATACCTTATATACCGCCTTATAAAGATGAAGAATTCTCTTACTGGGACTCGAACCCTGTTCCCACCGATCTGGTACGAATCACCGTCACCGCCTTAAACTACACTTCAGCCAATTCAAGGTCATGGGACCGTAGCTGGTGGAGCTTGGCACAACCCTGAAAAAAAAAAGATGAAGCTGTACCCCTAGACCCAAACCTAAGTCCCAACGCTAGAATTGCACACCTATGACTAGCATCGTCCGGATCAACACCGGTGACGTAACACTATGTCAACCACTATGCTCTAAACATTAATAGACGCTAATACTAATTTGTTTGCTGGCTGGGCCATGTAGAGCGCATGGAGAACACTGCTCCAGCCCGAAGAGTCTTCGACTCCGAACCAGTGGGACAACGCAATAGAGGACGTCCACGGAACCAATGGCGCAGCCAGGTGGAGAGGGACCTCAATCAACTTGGTGTGCGCAGTTGGAGACAGCTGGCTAAAGATCTTGCCGGCAGGAGAAGCTTACTGGGTGAGGCCCAGGTCCACCCCGGACTGTAGCGCCACCAGAAGAAGAATAATACTAATTTGAAACTAGGCGAAAACCTTGCGCCTAACGAGCAACTACACGAGCTTCCTTGCTCGCTATTGTCTCTGGCAGAAAGACTCCACAGTGTGAGGGTAGTGGGAATGACGGTTCAAAATTTGATCAAGTTTACGGCGCTTGCGTCGATCCAATATCAAGTCGTCCCCGTACATGACAAGTGACAAGATGGTGGACTTCTCAGTGCTACAACTCGGTCCCCTATTCTCATAAGTTTGGTTGCGCTCACGACAGACTAAAGCCGCCAACGTCGACTACAATCTTAAACAAAGTCAATTTCCATCTCCGGATTGTCTTGTCTTGAAAATCGTCAAGAATCAGTCAAACAGTCAACAACAACCACTCTCGAGTGAGCAATTTCAAAGCAGACGTACGTACAAAATCCATTCAAACGCAAACAACAATCCGACAACATGTGTTGAATTTCACACATCGTTTAATTTAATTACATTACCTGTGTAAGGCAGAACTTAAGCGCTTCGAAGTTAACCGGCCGCGCCACCTCCGACGAACGGTGCTCATCATTAATCTTATGAATATGCATATCTGATGTTTATTCCAGTCCAATAACCTTTTCACTTGTAAGCCAGCAAGACGCTGCTATTGATAGCTTGCTAGTTTCGCTGAGATACTACACGTCGTCGTCGTCTCAGCATTCGCACTTACACACAAAATAAATGAACGCTTGGCGTCTTCCATAAACTTTGTGTTTTTTTTTTCTGTTGGTATGTAGTTCATTGTGTAGCCACAGTTTATGGCGGTGCGCGGTGACTAATTGTCTTGTGATTGTTGACTTTTTTTTTCGTTTTTCTATTTTTTTTATTTTTCAATCCCGAGTCCGATGGCTATTTTTAGTGGAAAAAGAAATAATTTATTAACTCATTGCTGTGCTATTTGAACGAGTCTCTTTTTTTGTTTTTGTTTCGATTTTAATTTGTTGTCTGTGCGAGAGTCTTTTACTGGCGCGAATGAAACGTGACTTTATTTCGAGAATTTTGTCAGTTGGCTGGCTGATTTTATTTGGCTCTAGAAGGCTGTCAGTGATTTTTCTGGATTTTATTGCTATTCGTGGGATACAGAGACACATTTTGGATGAACTTTAGAATCGTCCAACAAGAGGTGTCATTTTGAATTTTGCACCAATCCTGAACTGTCATCATTCAACTGTCATTCCGATGACGTTTTTTGAGATTAGGCCGGTAGATTTTTGAATGTGCCACGATGGATGAAACGGAGAAAGCGGACCTCTCGGGCAAACTGAACCTCGAGTCCCTGGAGAAAAACAGGGCTTTGGGTACTGATGGCATTCCTGTAAAATTTTTTCAATCCTTGTCAAATGTGTCACAAGATTTGCTACATCTGCTGATACATAGACCAGGAGTGGAAGTGGGAAGTGTTCAGGAGATGAAAAAAGCGCGACAGGAAAAGCGATTTAAGTACGGCAACAACCGTGTGGCGCAGCTTGTTTGTACTTCGAGTCCTACGCCGAGGGTAGCACGTTCTATCACCTAATTAACAAGCATTCATGTTTCAAGGCTCCACCTCTTTCGAGTCACTGACATCCTTAAAGAGTTCTGTCTGTCTAGAAAAAGCGCTTCTCAAACTTGGCCCTTTGAAGTCGGCATAGAAGTCCACTCCTCAGGGAACAATCGCATGCACAACACGAGCGACAAACAATTGCTTCTGTATTTATTGTTACGCTACGCTTAAGTCATTATGTATGCAACAGCAACCTCCTCGGCGTTTGATGACAGTGCGTCATGCGCGGTTCAAGGTGTTCTACGATATTGTCTCGAATGTTGGACTCGAGCTAAACTAAGGGAACTTGACGTAGCCCCAGGGAAAATAATGGACTAGTGTTTACCAGTCGCCTTGTTTTTTAGCGTCTTGTTGAAACAACAGCTGGGATGTACCAACATTTTGGAACCTAGCCTTGCCTCAAGAGATTAACATCGCTCCCTGCCTGAGAACATTGATGGATGATGTTTGTCGCCATGTCAGAAATAGCCCTTGCCCAAATTTTCAATGGTTTTTTGGTCAAAATCCGAATAGCCGACTAATATTTCCAGCGAACTCAAGGCATTGGCGGCACAGGCTCAAGGCATTTACATTGCGCTATGCACTTAGGGGCTTTGCATACTTAAAGTATATATGTTGGATAACACACTTGGATAAAACGGAGAAATATTTGTTTACATATATTTATTTAAACAACTTAAAGTCGTTCCAGTACCTAACCATGATTAGTGGAGGGCCTTGTACTTTAGTCGATACTTGTGCCGTGACAAAATAAAGCACTCCCCATTTGTTTGGAATTTTAGTACGATTTGGATGAAAGTAGAAAGTCACTAGACAACCATCCATAACTTTTCAGCAAATGGATGAAAATGGGTCAAATTGTGATAGCCCTAAGAAGCAGGTTGTCGTTTTGGTGCGTTGTTAGTCTTGTAATTCCACGTATTTACAAAATTTACACCCAATGATTCATAAAATTTTGACTTAAAATGTGCTTTTTTGGATATTTATACTATGTTTGACGGATATTTATACTATGGTTAAACGGTGTGGGTCGCCGTGGCGTAGTGGGTAAGTGCATCGAATCTTACGCAGGGGGTGCCAGGTTCGATACCCGAATTTACCACCTTTCATATTTCACGGCTCCACCTCTTTTGAGTCACTGACAATGCTCAAAGAGTATTCCTGTCTAGAAAAAGCTTCTCAACTTCGCCGTTCGGAGTCGGCTTTAAACTGTAGGTCCATTCCACGCGTGAAAGAATAAATAGCACGCACAACACGAGTGGTTGCTGAGAAGCTAGGCCCAGGTCCACCTCGGACTGTCGCGCCACCCATTTTATTATTTTTTATTTTTTTATTATCTAACGAAAAAAGAATTTTTCAAATGGGGCTGGTAGTTCCTGTGAAAAAGGGAAACAAACAAACTAACCCCCAGCAAGAGACAGTGGTGCTGGCGGTGACCCATTTTCCCAATGATTGCTTTGATTGGTCACAACTATTAGGGAACTACAATTAGATCAGCTCTTTGCCAATGATATCATTAATGATTCATCAACTAAAAAAAGACATTGTTTATTTTGTTTGCCTATTGTTCATGCACTCGAGACTGTACATTCGGCAAATATTGCATACCATTGTAAACGCTGTTTATGGTTCTTCTTCTTCTTTATTTGGAGCTACAGTCCGGGGTGGACCTGGCCCTCAACCAACAAGCCTCTCCAGCTAGCACGGTCTCTCGCTAGGTGTCTCAAGTGTCGCACGCCAAGTTGGTTGAGGTCCTACTCCACCTGGGTGCGCCACCTTAAACGCGGGCGTCCTCTGTTGCGTTGTCCCACGGGTTCGGAGTCGAAGACTCTCCGGGCCGGAGCTGAGTTGTCCCTACGCTCTACATGGCCTAGCCATCTTAGGCGTGGGATCCGAAGACGCCTGACTAGACTCATGTCGCTGTACTCCTCGCTGTACCTCCATAAACCGTCAAGGCAAACAGGACCAAAGATCGCACGCAGAGCTTTTCTCTCGAAAATACCAAAGTTTCCTCACGCGTTTTGAGATTGTCCATGCCTCCGCGCCGTACAGCAGCGTGACTGGGATGATCAAGGTCTTGTATAAAGTCAGCTTGGTCCTTCGATAGATGGCTGTACTACTCAAGTGCCTCTTGAGCTCACAGAAACAGCGGTTGGCAAGAGTTACTCTGTGTTTGATCTCGGTACTGATGCTGTTTGAAGTTATAGCTGCCCATTGTGACGGACTGTCGTCGATGTTGTATATCCTTTCTTGATGACAGCATACACTTCGTTTTGCCCTCATTCACCGCTAGACCCATTTTAGCCGCTTCCGCCACAATGCCAGCAAACGCCTCATTGACGGCTCACTCTGTTCTGCCAATCGCGTCAATGTCATCCGCGTATGCTAACAGTTGTACAGACTTTTCAAAGATCGTGCCTCTAGTGTTGGCGTGTGAGTCTTGCACGATCTTCTCCAGGATGACGTTAAAGAAGTCACATGGTAGCGCGTCGCCTTGTCTAAACTCTTTGAAGGTCTTGCTGAGTACGTTACCGACCTTGTTGAAGCAGCTCGAATACTCCGTCGTTGTCCTGCACAACCTGACGAGTTTGGCAGGATTGTCAAAACTGGACATGGCGTTATATAGCTCGACCCTATGCACGCTGTCATATGCGGCCTTGAAATCGACAAAAAGGTGGTGGATGTCGATCTGCATCTTTTCCAGGATCTGCCGTAGTGTCTCAGTTCATCGTTTTCAGTTTATCCTTTGTATCAGTACACAAAAATAACATTCAGATGAGTGGTTCGTTGGTTCTGTTTGTCTTCTTTCCGATGGCAATGCCGTCAATCATCAAATACAGTTCATGTAACTCAGTAACTAATGCCGGCAGATTCCTTCACCGAGTTGGTTTCAAGAGTAAGTTTGCCACAAATGCAACAAAACCTGTAAGCATCATATGTAGACTTTCTTGACTTGTATATTTAAGAATCAGTTAAGTGAGAAAAAGGAAAAAAAAAGAAACGTCTTCAAAAAATAAATTCTTTGTTAAAATTTAAACTCAAGCCTTTTTGAGCCAAACTAATCGGCAACGCATGACTATGGCAATCAACGCAACAGCTTTGCAATAAGCCTAAGATGGAATGTAGTGTCAACTCGCCAATACACCCGCGCTTGTCGATGGTCAGATCATACCTGCCCCGAGTCAAGATCGGACAAGCACACAAGACAAAAAGGATAAGAGCTAGGATGCATCCCAGAAGTATTATGACATGTCGAAGAGCAACTCCGACATTCTACCGTAGGGGAGCTATGGTCAAGATGATTGTATAATTATAAGCTGATATTTCCAAATTTCATAATCAAGTCTGAGATTCGAGTCAATGGAGGTGACAGAAGCAGCTATCGCACGCAGAACCGAAGACCTCTTCCTGGACTGAGATGATGAGTGACTTTTATGAACTAAAATTGATCTTCAAGAGTACGTTTTAATACACAATTGCTTCCTCTTTCGGGAGAAACAGCGATTGCCGAGGTAGTCAATCGGCACACCAGACTTAGGAAACTTTATTTACAAGCCAGCTGGTACATTTGACAAGGTAGACGAAGTTATTGAAATCCTCGAGTTATAGCTGTCCACCTTGAGGCTTTGTCCAGGACTTGCCGATGTTGGCTAACTTTATGTGAGAACACTTCTTTTGTCTCTTCACTTTCTCCCTTTTTGCCGCTTTCATCTGATTCCCAGCGCTAACAGTTGAACAGACATTTGTAAGATTGTGCTTCTTGTGTTTGGCAGCCTGTGAGTTTGGTACGATCTTCTCAAGAATGTTGTTCAGGAAGACACAAGACACATTCTCTGTGAGTTTATTACCCACCGCGAGAATTCACCTTTGTCATTCCGCACAATCCGACGAGCGGGGCAGGAATGCCAAAACTAGACAGGGCCGTGTGAAGCTCGTCTCGGTACAAACTTGCAAATGGTGGTGAATGTCGATTTGCAATTCTTTGGCTTTTTCCAGAATACGCAAAAATGTGATGAGCTATTCCATTGTTGCTTTGGAAGACAGAGAAAACCGAGTACTTGGTGTCAGTCAAAGGAGTCTTCTTTCTTGTGGATCGGAGAAGCGATACAGATATTCCACTTATCCGGTGTGCTTTCTGTTCAACAAAAAAATCAGCGACGTTGGCAGGAGACCATTCTGTCACACAAATTGTTCAATACTTTTTCGAGGTTGTTGGTTCCTTTTCGATAAACAGCTTGATCCATATTGTTGTGGAGCCTCTAGATTGCTCCAGATCTTCAATAAGACCTTCAAAGAACCACTCCAAAAAGTCACCCGATTGTGATGCATTGGGTTTCCTTATGATAACGTGTCAAATTTCCAATGCTGATATGCGACATTTTTGCGTTATCGGTTTTCCGAGATCGGACTGCACTTCACTCGCTTCCATTTGAACCGAATATTATTTTTAAGATTCGTTCAAATACGGCCACCAAACGAAACCAAAATCGACGGATTATACGTGTAAGCTTAAATCTCAGTCACGTATGAAAAGAAGCCACAGACACCGTGAAATTTTTAGGTGAACATAATTGCTTCTGTGAACCGAAGCTAAATTGTAACACCAACAGTCATTCATTTGCCTTGACAGGGATAGGTCCCGTTCTCACTGAAAGAAACTGCAAAATTTAACGAAACTTAACGAAACTATTTTGTTATGGTTATCAAGGCAGTGTCTTATTATGTGTATTGCCTTGATTCTTTCAAGTAATTAAAAACTTAATGAAACTTAACGAAACTGTTTCAAATCTGTAATCATGCTCAGAATGTATCAATTCTGTGTTTCGATTCGTTTGTCTTAAGTTTTCGCTCTCTGAAAAACTGAACGAAACCTGGCTTTTCTTAAGTAAAACCTTAACGAAATATTTCGTTATGGTTATTGTGGCAGAGTCTTATTAAGTGTATTCCATTGTTTTTTTTTTTCAAGTAATTAAAAACTTAATGAAACTTAACGAAACTGTTTCAACTCTGTTATTATGCTCAGAATGTATCAATTATGTGTTTTGGCTCTTTTGTCTTAACTTTTCGCTCTTTGCAAAATTGAACGAAACCTAAGCAACTTATTCCGGTATGCTTATTTTGGTCGAAAAGAATTATTACGTATGCTCCTGTGTTTTTTTAAAACTAAGCTAAAACTTAAAGAAACTCACCGAAACTATTTCGAATCTGTTATTATGCTCACAATGTATCAATTATGTGTTTCGATTCGTTTGTCTTAAGTTTTCGCTATTTGTAAAACTGAACGAATCTTAACGAAACCTGGTTTTTCTTAAGCAAAATCTTAACGAAACTATTTCGAATCTGTTATTATGCCCACAATATATCAATTATGTGTTTCGATTCGTTTGTCTTAAGTTTTCGCTCTTTGTAAAACTGAACGAATCTTAACGAAACCTGGTTTTTCTTAAGCAAAATCTTAACGAAACTATTTCGAATCTGTTATTATGCTCAGAATGTATCAATTATGTGTTTCGATTCGTTTGTCTTAAGTTTTCGCTCTTTGCAAAACTGAACGAAACTCAACGAAACCCAGTTTTTCCTAAGTAAAAACTTAACAAAACTATTTCGAATATGTTATTACGTTCAGAATGTATCAATCATATGTACTCGCCCGTTTATCTTACGAAAGCGTTTGACTAAAACTTAACGAAATTACAATTGTATAAATATGGTGTAATTTGGACCTGCTGCGGTACAAGTATTTTTTTCCAACTCAGAAAGCTGGCCAACTTGACAGGTTTCACTGTATTATGATAAAGACTTAGCCTTGCAATCTTTCAAGCGAAGAGCGACACATTTCTTACCGCGTAAGTATCAGTGTCAACGGCAACGGGGGGGATATCATATCTCGTTGCTCAAACTTCTTCTTCGTAACCCACAATTCACATTTCTATACCCATTTACGGCTGAAGCAAGAAAAATCCGCTCTAAATTCTGATTCCGATCTCATTTCGAGAACATTTTTCAGAGGCTTAAATGCCTGGCGCATCTAATCAGATCAACGAAGAAGCGAGTGAAACGAATTCCAGTGAAAATAAGACACAAACAAAAAGAAGACGCCCAAAGAATGAAAACATCTTAATCGATGACTTATTGAGTACACAAAACACCTCTCTCTCTCTCGGCGGGTCCCTTATTCCGCCGTATACCAATTCTAATTGGTTTAAGATTGAGATATGCGATCTTTTAGTCGCCCTTTGTCCACTGCAGGGCTCATAAATATTCATGTACGAATGATCTGGTGTCTGATTGTTAAAGGGAAACACACGCAATATATCAGCAGATTGATCTGTTCAGTGTTCCTCCCGTTAGACTGTATTTTATCGCCGCGACAGTGCATTAGATAAAGTTCAGGTCTAGTGCATCGTTTAAAAAAAAAAATCCGAAACTCAATTAATAACTTCCAGAGCGTTGTCTGCGCCGCTTTTTCACAGCCAACGACGACACGAGGGGTCAAGTTTTAAGGCACAACTTTTCCCATAAATTGTGGTTTGTTGTGTCATAAGTTGTTCCTTCTTGGGGTTCCCCCTCCCCTCCAACGAATGCTACTTTCGTATGCCAGCGCTGCGGCCACTGCAACGCAATGCATTCGCAGCGCAAACTGTAAGCACTGTAAGCCCGCACTTAGCATAGTTTATTTGATTAATGTTTACATTGTAAGTTCAGGTTGCCGCCGCTGTGGGAAGAGGTAATTAAGGTCAATGTCGAGGACTAATCCAATTTGCCCGAGAGGAAGAGAAAGCACTCAGCTAAAAAGACAAAAAGTTGCAAGTTAAATAGTTTTGCCTTTAAAAGTGCACAACACTTGATGGCAATGTTCTTGCAACGCGATGTAATTAACGGCAAGGCTAATTGGTTTACGAACAGAGTCGCGGTGGGAAGAAACAAGGTCAACTGTCCGAATGAATCTGGCACAGCCAGCGAAAGGATCAGGGTTCTGCGATCCATTAACCTCTGACTGCACTGAGTCATCCATTTTGTGGTTGCAAAGGGAAATCTAAAAAAAACCCATCTGACACTCAGATTTCGGACAAACTTTGTTGCCAATAGGTTGCTTGAATCTTGCCATTTTTTATGGAGTATAACAACTTCATGCAAATGTATTCCATTGGAGTTTTTGCGAGACTCGATTCTGACGAGGATATTTTCATTGACTCCTTGACACATCGAGGAACTCGGCGAATATTCGCTTTCCTAGCGTCACGAGATTCAACATTGTGTGGTGAAATACGAATAACGGCATGTGACCAAGTGAAAAACGAGAGTTGTTTGTGCATTTGCCCAATGAGTCTATTCCATGGCCAGTTGGCCTCAATCCGTGACAAGGGAGAATGGTGAAGACCAAGATCAGGATCATAGATGACTGCATCACTTCCCTTGTCGCCAGCCAAGTTAGGCCACTTCAAAGACCATTTATAGAGCGAACCAAAAAATGATCAACAAAACTCATCTCACTCTGCAGGCGTCGGTGGCATTAGGGCTGTCCCCATGAATGCCCCCATTGTCTGCAAACGCAGTGCGTTGCCGTGAATTTCTCACTTCAAACGAAATCATCACAAATTACCCAGTTTTCCCTTCAGAAATAAAATTCAAATCAGATTCACATTCCAGAAAAGAATCAAATTCTGGCGGCACGCAATAAAGGGCGCACTTTTGAGGGTTTTCAAATTTTTATTGCCTCCACCGAGGAATGGAATGAATGCGTCATTTAGTGCTCGGAAATAGAAAGACCAGAGGTGGTGGTGTATCCCACCAGCAGACGTTAACCAGACACCACTTCGAATTGGAGCACTTTAAACCTTCACCCCGCCCATGGCAGATGCATGCACAGCCAGCCCACCCCAGCTGACTGGAACTGGCTCACTTTATTTTACGATCCAAACACAACATTCTCGAAACGGATTCATGCATGCAACCGTCCGCCACCATCACTGCCAGCCAGTGATTGACGTCTTCATTGTGCATTAGATGTGGAGTACCTAACGAGCCGGATGAATGACCGAGCACGTTCCGTGATCTGCGCGCAGCACGCTGCCGACCGCGGCCGTTCCATCCACCATCATCCAGCCAATCTGCCAGAGCGGAAAGCCATTTGCATACACGTTCATATTGCTGGCACCCATGGGGGGCGCTCCATGCGAAGGAAGTATTTCGGTGGCCGCCATCCACCGACAATGCCCTGGGTCTGTTCAGAGCGAAGTTTCAAGCGTCCTCATCGAGCCGCGCGTCGTCGGCCCCGCCAGACAGACGAGGTATTATGAGCCATGAAATTAAGCTGCTCCATTTGGCCTAGGCCTCTTGAGTGAACCGATGCCGGCGAGAGCAAATTAATTCCGCAGATCCGAGGATCCCCCGCGGCTCGCACAAAAAAACTGCTGTTCACGTCCAACGCCAAGACCATTGACAAATCCGCAGCGAGTCCGTGGGAATAAATGGTTTGTCAGTGTCGGCAATAATTAGCATTATCGGCCCGGCGGGCGGTACACACCTTGGAACGGGCATTAACGCCTTTGGACGGAGTCGGCGCAAGGAAAAATTACCGGTCGCCATTAGTTGATCACCGTGGCAAATGAAAAATGCGTTTGCAGAATGTACGGCCGGAAAAAGGACTGCTTTCCGCACAGACAAACTTACACTGAAAGAAAAGGGAAAATCAAAAGTAGATCGAAGAGTTTGAGAAAGTTCGGTTGCATCCAAGATGTGGTGTTAAATGCGAAGTGACTTTAGGTGGCAGTTGTGGCGACGGAGTTTTTATTTTGACATCGGTCGTGGGGAGGGTCTGTCGTCAGAAATTTCATGGCGTCTCCAATTTCAAAGAAAGCTCTCGAACAACAAGATGACCAGTGCAGGAAAAAAAAACAACAAGCCATCGTCAACGACAAGTTTTTCCGTTCCGTCTTTTGGTCGTATTTTGTGTGTGGAGTGCAATAATCGAAGACGTGTTTTTTGCCAAGATTCGCTCACAAAACCTGACACTCCCTTCACTTGGTTCACAAAAAGCAATGTCTGATGCTTCGGGGCACAAATGTATCGTATCCGGTGTGGCTTCACCCTTACGTACCAATAATTGACAAATTGAGGAGAAAATTTGCTGAAGAAACTAGCCACACTGTACTTCATGTCATTTGATCAAGTTCATGTTAAGTCAACTCCCTTAAATCGAGTCTTTCCCACACCTTCTTTCGTAAGCACTTTGACGCAAAATTATAGTCGGCAAAAGTGGACTTTAAAATTATAATAGCACGTAACAAAGTGTTTTGATAATTATAGTCGACATAAAGCCCACTTTATCGGTATCACCTCGTGACAAAGTTAAAGTCAACCGAAACGTCGTTTTAAATATTTAACGTGGAGTTTATATGTCGTATCATTTCAGTGAAAGAATTTTCTGAAGAACCAGTGGGACAACGCAACAGAGGACGCTCGCGTTTAAGGTGGAGAAGGACCTCAACCAACTTGGCGTGAGATACTGGAGACAGCTAGCCAGAGACCGTGCTAGCTGGAGAGGCTTGTTGGTTGAGGCCCAGGTCCACCCCGGACTGTAGCGCCAAATAAAGAAGAAGAAGAAGAAGAAGTTTTCTGAAGATGAAGATTTCGATATTTTTGAAGACATTAATTTAATGCGCAAACCGAAAGTTTATAAAAATCGTGCCAATCCTTTTGAGGATGGATTTATATTACATAAAACAATTTTTAATTAATTTTCCACATTTTAGGAGCTCTTCATGGAGTGACACAGGCTGCAGTAGGGAAAATCATAAAAAAAAATATCGAAGCAAATTGCATTGCTGTTGCCGCATTTCATAAAGTTCCCATCATCAGTTGAAGAGTACACTGAGACTCAGACCGTTTCTGACTGCCTCCCAAGGAGCCTTCTTCTTGTTGATCATCCGCAAGTCGTTGCCCTTGTCCTCGATTGTTAGCAAGTGCTGCTCTATCAGCAGCCGCAACATTTCCTTTTCCATCCTATCCCAATTGTGCTCCCTTTCTCGCTTAGTCTGAAACTTAATCGTTCTTGTCATCTACCATATATCATGTTTAATTTTAAATTATACCTTTGTGACCATTTCTTACGCGTGATTTTTAGAACAAACAAGCGAATGACAGCAGTGAAATTGCGTTTGTTTAACTCATGGTTTATTCGAATTGTCATTTTTAAGTGTGTTTGATTGAAAATTCTCATAGGTACATTGTGAAGTAGAAACCAGTTAGCGGCAGGTTAAAAAGTGACTATTTTTGACAAAAAGTTAAAGCATGCTTTTAAGTTTAAAGTTGCGTATAACTAGTTCGGAGTTAAACTCTTAAAGTGGAGTCGACTGTAAATTTGCGCCTTTATGTTCTAGAGCCGAATGCGTAAAACTTGGCGGTATCTCGATTAATTGGAAACAACATCTTCCAAGGTACCACCGAGTTTCATAAAAACATTGTTTATCGGCGACTCCTCACAGCGTAACCGGATTATGATCATTTTTGGATAAAAGAAATAAAAAACTTTACCAGATACTTAACGAGATAAAACGTACTTCACCATACGTGGTGTGACAAGAAATTTAATACAAAACAAACATAACCTTAAAACAAATACTTCCTCCCACAGTCGTGGGTCTTCAAGCCAACTTACGTAATAATTTGACGTAGGAGGTGACAAAATAACTTCTTCTTTATTTGGCGCTACAGTCCGGGGTGTACCTGGGCATCAACCAACAAACAAACAAAATAACGGTGAAAGAAAATCCGAGCAAGCAGGAATGTTGTTTTCTAAATATGGCTTTGACTTGTGTTGGAAATAGGGTGCTGGTTTCAGGCATTACGCTCTACTACAACTGTGCAGGTGGCTATTTGAACAGTCATTTGGATTTTTATTCTGCGTGTAAGTACAGTAGAAGCTTGGAAACGTGAACGCGAATAATTCGGAAAGAATTTTTCATCAAGAACTTTTGATGATTTGCAGAACAATGTGATGCTGATGTTTCAATACTTTTAAATGAAAACTTAAATGAAAATGAACTCAATTGTAAGACAATTTTCTTCCGGGGACAGCCTGCCGTAGAGCGGTTTTTTTTTTAAAGAAAAGCGCTTAAATAAGTCTGTTTTTATACGTTTATAATAGACATTTATTCTTTCTTGTTTTTTTGTTTGTTTTTTAGAAAAAAATATATTATTGATCATACAGTGCAATCTCGATTATCGCAACTAGCAAAAACTGGAGTAATTGTTTCTGTTTATCCGAGGGTAGGTAGAAATCTTCGACAAGAGTCTATGGCGAACGTTCGAACATAGAAGTGTGAGATTTTTACTCACTAAAACCTCCTCCCTGAATTTATTAAGACTACAACTAAGTGAAAGACTTAACCAGTAGTTTGTATTTCATGATTTAGGTACTGATCGACAGGTTACTCTCCAATGAAACACCGCAACCATGCGCGGGTGGAGACTATCGCACGAGATCAAGGGGTCTAGCCCTTTGAAGTCGGCGCAAGCCATTAGTTCCCTCAAGGATCGGGTAAACTGCAGAGTTTGTGTGCTCTTTTAGGCGGCGCTTATGTTTATCAGCAAAGTTCTTAACTTCATCTTGGAGTGGTAATATTCCAAGATATCTGTGGACATCGTCGTTTCTGATATACCATAACGATGGTTCTAAGGACCTTATTTTGAAAAGTCTGTATTTTGTTCAAATTACTTGCTTTGGTACAACCCCAAAGTTGTACGCCATACGTCCAAACAGGTTTTAGAATTTGCCTGTATACGAGCAGTTTGTTGCCAATACTTAGCTTGGATTGTTTATCAATCAGCCAGTACAGATCTTTATGTTTCATGTCAAGTTCTGCACGTTTCTCCTTAACATGCTCCTTTCACTTGAGTTTCACGTCAAGAGTCATCCCGAGGTATTTCGCTTCATTGCCAAAAGGTACTTGGACAGGACTGGTAAGTTATTGACGTGCCTGTCAGTGAATTTGCTTTCATTAGGAATAATTCGCCATAAGTTCATCCATTCGTGTAACTGATCTAGTGAACGTTGTAATTTAGCTGAAGACTCTTCAACCGTTTTGACTGTTACCAAAATGATCGTCAGCAAATGTGCCTAAAACAGTGTGTTCTTCTTGAGGTAAGGCACTAGTATACAGTAGGTACAGCAGAGGACCAAGAACACTCTCTTACGGTACGCCTTCATACGGAAGATCATATCAGAGAAATAGTTCGCCAAAATGCTATACACTTTCCCCGGT
The DNA here is from genome assembly GCA_964034865.1 of Eristalis intricaria. NCBI lineage: Eukaryota > Metazoa > Arthropoda > Insecta > Diptera > Syrphidae > Eristalis > Eristalis intricaria. The sequence goes on from OZ035877.1 coordinate 62,042,645, forward strand.
AGAGATCGGCAGAGTTTATATTGTGTAGTCGCAAAAGTCTTTTCGTATTTCTAATCAAACTTTTTTCACAGACAATTCATGTGGTGCCCAAACATCGAGCTTCTTTTTGTAGCCAGCCTTTTTTAAATGGTTCAAAACAGTTTGATGATGAAAGTTTAGTTCCTCGGCGATGTCATGGCTGCTTATGTGACGTATCTTCTTCACAATTTCATTGACTTTTTCAACGATAGGTCGACGACCCGAGTGAGGTGGAACTTTCACATCGAAATTTCCAGAACGGAAGCGAGCGAACCATTGTTGTGCTACAAGAACTGATACAGGTTCGTCTCCGTAAACCTAACAAATTTCATTGGTGGCTTGCGTGGCATTCTCCCCTTTTTTAAACAAAATTTTCAAAATATAGCGAATTTCTTCATTATTTTCACTCATTTTTGAACAGCTGTAACTTTTTTTCAACTTCTTCGAATTGAATTCTTTTTTTGGTGTGAATGAAGCTTAAAATATCACCTTTCCAACACCATATAGTATGACACAATGTGATTGGTAGCACTGAAGATCGACGACCCCAACGACATCTATTGGCAAAATACGAAAATACTTTTTCGACTAGCCATTACTTCAGGCCTTCATGCCAAACTTTATCAAAGGCTTGAGAAACATCGAGTTTTTCTTTGACATCAGTTATACTATGTACTTGTTTATTAGTTGAGTGCTTACTTCTAAAACAAATGATTGGTGATTTGGTATGAGCTGTTTTTCTTCCACAATTAGACTTAAACGTCTTTTTCAAATACTTTAGACATTATCGGGAGTCACTCACTAGATAGGTCTATAGGACTTTTTATCCGTTGGTGGTTTCCCGGGTTTTGGTACCATTATAACTTCTGCCACTTTCCATTGACGAGGGACGTGATCAAGTCTAAGCACGACATTAATTAAGTAGAGGAACTTTAGAACGGCTTTCCTACGTAACTCTTTATTTCTCCAGCTTTTTTCAGTTTGAACTTTTTAGTTCTTCCTTGAGCTCTGCCAAAGTAGCACTTCTCAGAACATCGTCGTATACGTCAAATCCATTGTAAGCGACAGGAAGACTTTGACCTTCGAATAGCTTAAACGTTTCTTACAAGTAATCTGCGAAGAGATTAGCTTTATCTTTATCATCTTTTGCCCACTCGTCTACATTCTTTCGGATTGGCGCGTTATGCGCTTCAGGTTTTTTTTAATCCCTTCCCTTCGCCTTCCAGAGTGAGTAGTTAATTTATTTTTTTTGCAGATAAGTATTTAAATTATTGTTTTTGAATGCTTTGATTTTCGCCTTCAACAGATTACACAATTGGTTAAGACGAGTTTTGTGCTGTGGCGATCGAATTTGTTACCAATTCTTGCGTGCTCTCCGTTTTACCTTTACCATTTCCTTTACTTCTGGTGGGTATCGTAAGACGTGTTTAATTGTCCCTTTTCTTGCGCATGGTGTACTGTTCCATGCGGCACACTGTATATTTTCAATCAATTTCTAAGTTGTATGGGATTCTAAGCGGTATCATAAGTTCAACGCGATCTGTCTAACTGAAATGTTGCGATTACTTACTAATAATGATAGAAAAATTAAATTAAGCTGTTGCGAAAATCGAGAGTTGCGTTAATCTGGAACGTACTGTATTTTATGTTTTTTTGGTAGATATGTTATTTTTTAACTCAATTTAGTTCTCGATAAGTGGGCCAATTTGAAAAGTTGAACGGTGCATGTTTTATATCTGTTCATCTTTCTAAGATTCCACTGTACTTGGTTGCGTTGCGTTTACAATCCACAAATTACGTAATTCCTAGAATGCAGAAACGTGCTGGGAGAAGACTTCCTAAAATTCTCCAACCTCACTGCGACGAAATCAGAATAAAATGATTTAAGTGGGAAAAGAACTGTCAAAGTATGAAAATGTAAATGCCTGCAACTCAATAGTGCGTTTGGGTTGGCGTTGTCTTCCTCTTCAATGGCCATGCACAAAATACTGCGAAGTCGTAACTAGCCTAAGTCCATCGCATTTCATCATCGAATGCTTGGATAATTTTTGACAGAGTGCAGCGCTGTGAGAGAGATTTTCTTCCAAATTGAGAGTATTTTGGGTCAACTGTTATTTGAGATATCAAAACAGCTGAATAAAAATAACTTAACAACAAAAGTCATTTGAAATATGTTTTTGCAGGCAGGAGGCAATTTTTCAACCGATACCTACTTGAGAGAGAGAACATTGAGTACTCATTTCAACGCAACACATCATCGCACTCTCTCCGTAAAACGAAGTCGGTTGGCGCAACGCACTATTGTGCTTCATGTATAAAAGGTGACCAACTTCATTCGCTGTGATGCATTCCAGTTGTGGGCCGCATTTGTTGCCTCTCTCCCTCTCATGGGGGCTTATGAGTTGTCAAGACACACAACGGATTCTATGGATTTGTGCCTTTACGGAGCGAGTGCATCAAGGCAGCGTTGAAACAAAAACTCAATTTATCAGCTATCATCAAGTTATCGAATGCCAAATGAAAAATATTTGTGTCCCTCCTGTATCCAATGATCTGCAATGACTTTTGTCGTTAAATTAATTTTAGTCAGCTGAGATTTATTTTCTCAAATGACAGATGAAAAAAAATACTGTCAGTTTGTGAGAGAAGTGTCAGTTGAACGCCGCTCTCAAAAATATCAAACACGTTGAACTTGGAAAGTGACTGCGTTAGAGTTGCATTGCGGTCGTTCTTTGATAGGAGTTGCTACGCATTTTACCGATCTTACGAGAATGTTGTGTCAGAAAGCGGCAGCCTCAACGCGCGCGTTTATCCTGCTGAAATGGCTTGAAATATAATTTTCAAGAAAATATGAAATTACTGTAAATAAAATTCGTAGGAAAAATTAGTTACTTGCGGAAATAATCGTCTCAGTTTGCCAAAAATTTAAATTGAGAAAGAAATTTAAAAAAAAATTCTTTCACAAATGTCAAAAAGCCCGATTGACTGGCTAGTAACTCTACCTAGAAATTTATGGCTGAAACACAATAGTGCGTTTGCGCTGGCGTTGGCTTTCAACACACACAATTCAATGGCCAAGCACAAAATACAGCGTTGACCTGCGTCAGTGAATAATGAGAGAGATTGAGAGGATTGTAATAAAACGTAAAACGTAAGTCCATCGCATGTCATTATTCAACATGTTGAATATTTTTTGACAGAGGGGTGCGCTGTGAGAGGGATTTTCTCCCAGATTGAGAGTTTTCTTCCAAATTTAGAGGATTTTGTATCAACTGTCATTTAAGAAACGAAAAAAGCTGATTAAAAATAATTTAACGACAAAAGTCAATTCAAATGAGTGTATGCAGAAAGGCGGAAATATTTTTCATCTAGTAGATGAGAGAGAGAACAGCTGATAAATTGAGTATTTATTTCAACGCAGTGCGTCATTGTAACTGGCGCAGCGCACTATTGTGTTTCAGGCATTATGCTCGCGCTTACGTATCCTACTGAAAATGTCAAAGCCCGAACGCCTGAACGCGCGTAATGGGTATTTGTCTTACGTTTGACATTTTATTACGTTATTCTCGTTTCTTTAATAGTTTAACAAATGTATCACGACGCAGTATTTGATTTATTCACATTGTCATTGAATTGTTTGTATTAACGGACGACGGTAGCAGCAACGCATCATTGTGATTCAGGCGCTATGCCGACTTCGAACGAGAGAAGCCTTTCCTAGACAAGAGAGGATTGTCAGTGACTCGAAAGAGATCGATCGTGAATTATGCAAGTTGGTAAAATTTGCTGCCGAACCTAGTACCCCGGCGGCGCATGAGTCAACGCACTAAGCCTCTACGCCACGGCGACCCGCTCTTTTGACAGTTAATAATAGGAAGAACGAATTTTTTGACATTTGGTGAAATCATTTACGGTCGCCTCCCGAATGGTCGAAGTTTCACGGGATATCAGAAATTAGTTCGAGTTAGAGGGGGGTGTGATTGTAATTCTTATTCTCCGTTTGATCTGTAATGCGACTAAAGCGAAAAAAACCGCTGTCAAATATTGTGAAGAACCAAACAGGTTGGAAGTTGGATTGCTTGTATAAAACATTATTTCTGTTTTCAAAAGGGCGGGTGGATGGGCTTCACGATGCCGTGGCAATACAAAAAATGTCAGAAGGAAGTTGCAGTCGAATTTGCACGGGATACCATGATTTGTTTGAGTTAGAGGGAGTTTGTTGTTTGAGGCCCAGGTCCACTCCGCACTGTAGCGTCACCAGAAGAGGGTCCTAGAGAAGATGATTTTGAATGGAAATGTGGGGAAAATGCATGAAAGAAGAAATACGACAAGAAAAACTCGAGGTAGAGAGAGATTCGACTTAGGGAGAGTCCACAGTACTAATTCTTATAAGAAGTTAGAGACTACTGCTCAAGTATGGCCGCATTTACACGGCCAAACTTCGTCGCATCAAATACCGCCATTTACAGGAAGTAATCGTACCATGCTCTCTCACGGTCATGTCATCAAATTTCGACAACATACGATTTTGTGTGTGTTCTCTGTCTTTCCCACACAGGCGCTTAATGCTGAGAATAAAAATACAAAAAAATAAAGAGCAACTCATAAGCTCACTCGAAAGCTGCTACGACTTCTAACAAACATGAAACGAAGCAGCCTCCAGCACTTTTCGCTTTCCAACGCCTAAAAACATGGTAGTTAATGCGACGGAATCTGACAGTCTGAAAGCGACCTATACGACAGATTTTGGGTGTCAACTTTTATTTGCAGCCACGCTACGGTGTTCAGTTCTCCTCATCTTTAGTAACTTTCATAATTTTTATCAGTGTAAGACAAGTCCGTCCATATCACCACAGGCCACTGTCAAGAAAAACGAGACAACATGAAATATCTTCCAGTATAAATGTACAAGCACCATTTGGCAACATTGTATACACACAACGCCTACCTCGGACGACAAATCAACGAACAACATCGACTACAGTTAACCACATAAGCAGCATGAGACATTGGGAACAGTCTCAAGCGACGGGGGACGTCTGTGACTTTCTGGACTTCGGAAATCGCCGCTAAACAAGGCTGTCACAGTTCTTTCCGCCGACCCATCGACCGTTGCGTTGTTTGGCTTCTTTCTTCGCACGGAGCGCATGTGGCGTGGTCGGCTGTGGTTGTTGGTTCAGTTTTGGGTGGTTTTATCGGATCATATACGCCCAAGCGGGCATGGGGCGTAATCGTTTCGTTTAGCGGCCGATTAGGCCTAGAGTAACACGGGGCAACGGTGAGTGGCCGCAATCCTTTTGTTGGACGCACACAAATTGAAAGTGCACCGGGAAACATTCCACACTGGTTCGGCTTTAATTGGTGCGGTGTGTGCGACTTTCTCTTGATCACGGCACAGCAGCAGCGAAGACAGCAACAACAGCAGTTACTTTGATGAATTTAGAAGGAAATCGACGATAATACGCTTTCAGAAATGTGAGCAGTGAGTGGTGTAACGAGGTTGACCAAAATTGTGTGTGATGGTTTCTCGACTGGGGTTAGGTTTGGATTGGATGTGATTTGTTTTTGAGGGAAATGGGTTGTTGAGTTTTGGAAGGAGATCGGATTGGAGCATATTTCTTTATGCCTAACGTCTTTCACAATGCAGATGATGACATCCGCGTGGGCACTCTAATGGAGGAGGTCCCAGAGAACGAACTTGGTATGCTGGGGATACCTGTTCCTGTGCTCTTTAGTCTTGATCAACAGTTTTGAAGAACAAATGCGCTCATTCTCCAATTCGATTGGGGCTACAATGCAAATTGGACTCGCTGAAGCAGCGATCTCTCGATGAGGAGATTAGAGGGAGAATACTCTCACGAGCAAGAAGACATTAAGTTTGAGAAGCTTTTCTTTCCAGTTTTTGAGCACGGAGTGACACGAGAGTGAAGTGGTGGGTGAAAACTAGAGTTGGTGCGTCCGAAATCGTACCCAAAACCTTCAGAAAAGGACGCGGCGCTCTAGGACAAGGTGACCACAATTCTAGGCTGTGAAGTGACATGTTCTTCTCGTTAAGCAATAAAGTTCATGACTACGACCACCATACTCGTATTTCTTGGATTCATATTTTCTTTAGAGCATTTTTTCGGTGGGAATGGGATAATGGTGGAAAATGGATTATGCTGGAGAAGGAAGAAGTTTTCACAATTTTCACACATTCAAAGACTGCTAACTATCTTGTTGAAAATGGCCAAAGATGAACTACACACATCCAATCTTTGATTTGGCGAATATAATTGAGTATGAATGTCAAAACCGGACTACGAATTGTATGTCCCTATGAATGGCTTGCGGAGTGTTAGGGGCAACCCCTTCCACAGCTTCCCAATATTCCGCCGATAAATATGTACACACATGTAAAGTACATTTTGACATGTGACAGGACGCGACGCTGTTGGCCAAGATAAGACAACCTTACTAGCTTAAGTGTAATTTTCGAAAGCATACGACTGTGTTAACCTGTCAATACTATGTCACAAACTGTCCACCTAATTTAAATGAAAAAGTTAATCTTCTTGTATCATACTAGCCGCGGCTGACGTCTTTATGGGATGTTCACTTTGGGGTACCTCAAGGTTCTATACTCGCTCCGTTATTGTTCTCAAGTGTTGTATCATTGCAAATATCGTAGGCAATTCCAACTTAGAGACAGTACGACTTAAGTGTAAGGTAGACTCGTCAAAACGCCGAATGGCTGGAATTTCCTTTTATCTCTTTTTGTGTTATGCCAGCTCTCAGGATTTTCATGTGGAGTCATCAGGCATGATTCTATCCCACATCCGTTGTCGTACCCGGCTTTGCCCGGGTTTGTTTCTTCAACCAGTACTTTACCTGCAATATTACAGCACTTTTTAATTTAAAACAATAATAAGACTGTCCGAACCAGAACTCAGAGAAGAATTTGAATTTTCTTTTGTCATCGATGCCTATCCCAATCTCTCATTCACATCCCTACTCATAATGATTACAATTCGTTGACTGTGTGCATACATGTTGAATTTTGAATTATCAATGTGTGCTGCAGCAAAACGGAAGGAAATTACGGTTTTTTCTCAACCATTTATACACAACGTGGAGGGATATCAAGCGATTCATAAAAAAAAAGTTCTTGGAAATCCCATCTATGTACCTGCGTCATACTTCATGAACCATGAACAAAAATAGCATATCTTGTAACACATTATTATGTAATTAGTCTAGCTCTGAAATTTTATCTAAATCGGCTAATCCGTTCAGAAGTTCAATATTCACAATTTAAGCAAAATTGAATGATTTGTGGGTAGCTGTGAATATGTACATGCATAGATAGTTTGGGTATGACAAAATAAGAAAAGTGCGAAAATGTTTATTGTTTCGACTGCGATTCAGGCAGTCGTTCGTATATGTTCGATTGAGACGTAGAAAAAAATGAATGGTTGCACCAAAGCAAAATATGAAAATTTTGTGTGTATATATGGAAGTTACAACACAGTGGGGGATGGTTGATGCAACCACCCTTATTTTGAAAATTTTATTCCCGTTTAAAAAGTGCTCATAACTTCCCAACCGTATGTAGTACCGACTTAAGAACACATTCACATTCAGCATCTAAATTTTAGAATGATTTTTGTTGAAAATGTCAGAGCTCTGCGACGTGTAGTTTCGGAGCCTTGGTCGGTCAGACACACAAACTTTCTGCTTTACAGTTAAGATGTATGTCATTTACGGATCCAGACCAACTAACGTCAATACTAGTAAAGGTTTCTTTGACATCTCACGTGGCTTTAACATTCAGAGAATATTTACCTTTTCGAATAATGTACTCATCTTTAAAGATTTTTGGTTTCAGTATCCCTACGTGGGTACAATCGATTATACCAATAGCTGTCGGAATGTTAAGCTTCCCTTGTCATAAGTCTTTTGCTTCCATTATTTCATTGTTGGTATCTTTCTGATTAACTGGATCACTGAGGTATCGCAACCTTATCTTCATTCTAAAGGCAGGTGTGTAGAAGAATTAGGAAGAAGTGTAGATAAGAAGGGCTTGTAATAATTAGCACCCGTCACATGCACAATATCTGCCTTCGCACTGAAGATCAGATGACACAACCGTTTACTACGAATTGATAATGAGAACAAGCAGAAGGATTTCCTTCATATTTTGCAGGCATACTCATAACCTTTTCGTTATGAATCAATCCACACAGATCAGATTACTATTTTTTTTAACAAAGATGTGTTCCTTTAGCCAAGATCAAGAACAGCGCGTACAGGCTTTATTTTATCAAACACAATTTTGAGTTTACAATCCATCTGTCAATAAATTGTCATATGAAGGAAATGCATGCATTCGGTGTTCTGCATGTGTAATCAGTGCATTCAATTGAACACATTAATGGACCATTTAAATCAGACAAAACGAAAGCGTTTTCTTTTTTCATTTCGTGAACAAATTACCAAATGAACAGAAAATGAATCAAAATTCTCTTGGACACCCAAGAGAAAAAATAATCACTAGACACAAATGACCAATCTGGCAACCGTGCCCACAAGTGGAACAAGTGGAATACATCACGACGGATGAAGTTAGCCAACTTTCAACTTTTTGTGCGTTTGACAGAGGTTTCCATAAAAATTCATGACTTAACAATATTTTAAGAATGAATGGTTGTCTTTTTTTGTTTTTGTTTACAATTGATTTTGAATAATCACAAGAGTGGATTGGACTCGCAACATACGTCATTGAGCACATCTTTGCAATCCGGCAACTACGATTTTTGTGGATTCCATTGCGTTTGGGCGTCTATAGTCAGCTGAATCACAGGCCTGCTGACCAAAGAGAGGTCTCTCCAAGAAAAAAAAACACAATCCGGTCGAAACCTAGATCCACTAAAGATTAGAGCCTTAACTAAAAAAAAAGAGTATTTTTTTCGGAAGACACTAAATCCCCACTAGCAAACAAAAATAAAAGCACACTCATAAAGAGTGTCCCCAAAGCCGCACTTTATGCCCGGCTTTATTAAAAATATGCCATCTACTTAAATCCCCACCAGGATGTCATATCGTCGCAGTGTCACGCAACCCAAAAGTGTACCACACTGTCACCGCCAGTGGACTTGGCTTTTATTATTTCTAATGACGTTGTAAAAGTAAAAGTATCCGATAGAAACAAGTTTCATTTTCACTTTTATTTCTGTCATGCCAGATCAGATGTCAGGAGCAATAAACTGTCACATTACCAGCACCTCACCACTTCAGTATTACATCGACAAAAAAAAAAAACCGAGCACACACAAAATAAAAAAACAAGAGGAAACTATTTTTGCCGTTTGCCGCCGCAGCTGGTAGTCGGAAATAGCGCGGATGCCTTATCAGCACAGTGCTGTAATAATGTGAAGTGATATGGCAGTGGTTTCAGATACGAGAGTATTTTCGCTTCTTTATTTTTATCGCCCCTGCGAGGCGGCAAGGCGACAAGTGAAGTGTGTGTGTGCACAAGCGCCCATGCTCCTCGAGTAAAACCTCACTTCAACGCAGTGGCCAAGACCTCGGGCCTGTCCTTGGAAAAGTTGTGTTGTACAAGGCACAAAACGTGAAACGAACTCTTCACACGAAGACGAAGTTCTTCGCTATCGACGGTATCTTATCGGAAAGCCAAACGAAACATGAAAGACGTGCTCAACTTGCCTGTATGCCTGTATCACTTCATTTGTGAAGTTTGACTGATAGAGACTGCAAAAGCGGGGGGAGTAGAGAGACGAAGCGGTCTTCCCACGTATGGGAGCACAACAGCACCACAATGCCACTGTTTTCGAAATCCAACCACACACACATACACTCAGGCAGCCGCACACAAGTGGCGTGTAAATCCAAATTTGGGGTGCTTCTCGAATTTGGAATAAATTCACTTTTTTTTTTCTCTGTTTACCCGTGTGCACATACTTGGGGGTCTACTTCTACTACGATTGGAATTCAATTCAAACGAATGCCATTGTCCGGTAACTCGACCCGCAGCGGAAACCATTTTGTCGTCGCGCCTAGAGGTGTTGGCGTTAATTTGTGTTGTTTCTAACGCGCCAGTGTTTCGGTATTTTTCCGAGAAAACAAACAGATGCCTGACAACTATTTTACACGTCTATGATTGTTTCTGGTAAACAGAGAGACGCTGCAGCCTCAACTGCCGGAGGAGGCATGCTAATTTTGTGTAATTGACGCTCGTATGACAAGTTCTGAACGGCGCTGGTGCGAATTTGAATGATTTATTTGTCGCATCGACGTGATGGAAGTAAGCCAACTTCCATTTAGAGGCTGTCGGCCTGAGGATCGCACGTGCCGCTTTTAAGGAGTGAAACTCATTCTTTTTCACTTTTTCTTTTAGCTGTGACTTTATTTAGAAGAGGAATAGAATCGTGCCACTGGGGGAGGGGGTTAGGCACTTGGACTGGATAAATGATGGGCGACCTTGATTTTGGGGCAGAGTGTTGTTTGCATTTTGGGACAGAGTGTACTCGTTGAGGGCTTTCACCAAGATTAAAGAGACGGTAAAAACGTATGCGGCACGTTATGTGCTTGAAAAAGCTTTTGAAACTTTGAAGTTCGGGTTCTTGCTTGAACTGCCTGTGACTTTTTTCATTGTTCTTAACAGGGTAATACCCGATTCGACAATTACCCGGGTACCTGGGTTATGCGGGTAATACATAAGTTGGCGGGTAGTAGACATTGTCGGCTACTGGGTACCTTCCATTATCCGGTAAAGGTTACCCGTCCTTGTCGTCGGCTACTGGGTACCCGTCCTTTTCGGCACCTGCACCTGCGTACTAGTATTGTGTAACGAGTACCCGTCATTATTGGGTAATGGGTACTCGTCATTATCGGGTAACGGGTACACGTTCTTATCGGGAAACGGGTACCCGTCATTATCGGGTAAAGGGTACCCGTCATTATCGGGTAAAGGGTACCCGTCATTATAGCGTAACGGGTACCCGTCATTATCGGGTAAGGGGTACCCGTCATTATCGGGTAATGGGTACCCGTCATTTTCATTGGTTTTCGGGTACACGTTCTTATTGGGAAACGGGTACCCGTCATTATAGGGTAAAGGGTACCCGTCCTTGTCATCGGCTACTGGGTACCCGCCATTATCGGGTTACGGGTACCCGCCATCATCGGGTAACGGGTACCCGTCATTATCGGGTAACGGGTACCCGTCATTATTGGGTAACGGGTACCCGTCACTATCGGGTAACGGGTACCCGTCACTATCGGGTAACGGGTACCTGTCACTATCGAGTAACGGGTACCCGTCACTATCGGGTAATGGGTACCCGTCATTTTCATTGGTTTTCGGGTACACGCTCTTATTGGGAAACGGGTACCCGTCATTATCGGGTAAAGGGTACCCGTCCTTGTCATCGACTACTGGGTACCCGCCATTATCGGCTTACGGGTACCCGTTACCCGATAATGACGGGTACCTGTTACCTGTCATTATTGGGCAACGGGTACCCGTCACTATCGTGTAACGGGTACTCGTCATTATCGGGTAACGGGTACCCGTCATTATCGGGTAACGGGTACCCGTCCATGTCATCGGCTAACGTGTACCCATCCTTGTCGTCGGCAAACGGTTATAGTCCCATTACCGCGACAGTGCTCCAATTGCTTTCCATTCCATGCATTCAAAAGTTTCTCTCTAAAAATGCACCCCATCGCCTACTTCCTTGAACTCAATCTAATTCAATTTGTAAACAATCACGACGATTTTGCCGTGATTCAAAACGTCAATCGAATTCCACAATACACACTGTTTAGCAACGAAGTTATCACTGCGCAGAAAAACTTTATAGTCTCTGTGTCGAATTTGATTAACGAATTATTGATAAAAATAGATCCTGGTCGGAGGTTCTTAGTCGGACGCGTACAAACTTCGAAAATCACTTCACGCTCGTTGATTAGCAAGTGAAACACGTAATTTCTCATGTCTTCTGTTTGAAGTTGAATCATAATTGCTTTTGAAGAGACTTTGGCTATTTGAAAGCTGACAGCGTTTCCCAAAACTTGAGCTTCTCTGATACTCGCTGAATGGCTTCTGAAAATACATTTGTTTTCATCATCTGGAATTTAATTGATTAATTAGTGTGGAGAGTGAGGGCAGTGTATTGCTGAAACTGTTTGCAACTAAGACATGTTTTTCTCCTTTTTTGTTTAGAATTCTGTCAATGCATCGATGGGGGATCGATATTTCCGTGTAATCCCAAAGAACGGCGATGACTGCTGTAAGACATGTACAACATCCAGTCAGGCATTGGATTGTTATTTTGGCAATCGTCAAGAACAGTTTGTATTAGTTTTAAGATACTTGAAGATGAAGTAAACGAGAAAATCAAACGACTGTGGACTCAAATTCACAAAAGTTTCGAAAATAACGAGTTGAAGATGTGAGGAGGACGCTGATCTATTGTTGAGCTTAGTTCAGGTTCCAGGAAGATTTATTATGTCAAAAATGGTCAAACCAGCATAAAAATGTAGCCTGGCTTCCAAGTCAACTGTCAGAGATGTCACTTTTGTTAGCTTAGGAGGCATAAGACACATGGAGGGTCGGAGAGCCTGAGATATCGTTGCCCTCCATTGTTGACGGATATGTCAGTAATCTACTTCATTTCAAAAACTGTGGACAGGATCTTATTTTCATCACCAAATATTCACTTAAGTTGGGAGAGTCTTAAGCACTGTTTCCAATTAGTTCTTAAAGTATTATTAAAAAAAAAAACAGCGAGCGAAGAGCAGGTAGACAAGCAAGCCACTAGTACACACCAAAGAAGACCGTACTCCAACTAGGTATTGAACCGGGCATGGGCGTGATCGGGAGCTGTGGTACATTTTACGTTACTGTGCGGGAAATTCAGTAACTCACTGACTTAGCAAACGGCTCTTTTAGCACGTTAAAAGAAAGTCGATAATTTGGTTCGCTACCTACTGCCAGAAATATTTAAGTTTTACCTTCCTTTACCTTTAGAGTCGTGGGTCGCCGTGGCGTAGTGGGTTAGTGCGTCGACTCCCACCCAGAGGGTGCCAGGTTGGATACCCGAAGTTACCACCTTTGATAATTCACGGATCCACCTCTTTCGAGCCACTGACAATGCTCAAAGAGTATTTCCTGTCTAGAAAAAGCTTATCAAACTTGGCCACTTTGGGGTACCTCAAGGTTCTATACTCGCTCCGTTATTGTTCTCAAGTGTTGTATCATTGTAAATACCATACATGTATATGCAGATGATGTCCAAATCTATCTAAGTTTTTCTTTTGGAATGGTTGAAGCTTCAGTTGCAAAAGTAAACGAGGATTTGAGCTCATTTATGAAGTCTTTCGTGTCACTGACAATGCTCACAGAGTCTTCCTGTCTAGAAAAGGCTTCTCAACTTCGCCAATCGGAGTCGGAATTGAACTGTAGGTCCATTCCACTCCTGAAAGAACAATAGCACGCACAAGACGAGTGGTTGCTTAGAAGCTAGGCCCACGTCCGCCTCGGACTGTAGCGCTACCCATATTATTATTATTATTATTACCTTTAAAACGGTGTTATAAAATATATCTTACTACAGCTAAATAAATATCCTCATCATCAACCTATGAGGCATAAATCAAAATGACAAAAAAAAATTAAAATAACTTAAAAAAAAAATCGCATAATTATGAGTGGAACAAACGGGTGAAGGACTCCATGAGTTATTGTGCGCATCTCGACTCAATGTCACACAACATTTATTCCGAACAATAACAATTCCCCAGCTTAAGTGCTCGTCAAAAAGCGATGACTCACGCCGAGGAGAATAAAAAAAATATTAATTCTGAAATAAAGAAATATATTCGCACAAGTGTACAACGCCATTGCCAGGTGACAACACAAATCTCGCATTTTTTTTATCTCCATTTCTTGTGTATAAAGCAACGAACATGACTTTCATAATGAAGGAATTATTCGCAACAAACTGACTCTTGACTCGTGTCACATGAGAGACACAAAGTTAACAACTAAATTTGAAAGAAAACTAAGGAGGAAATCTTTCTCAAATCCGACAAGTGGTAAATTATTGAATGCATTAATTATTATCGCTAGTCACTTGGCCAAAGGCCAGTATATTTTTACTTCAAATTTATAGAGCAACACACACAGTTCACAGTTGCCTCTAATGAATTTCCAAAACAAAAAAAGAAGAAGAAAAATCAAGAAAAGAAAAAAATATTAGACCTACGTGGATGTATCCCTTGATTTTTGATCGCAAGTCCTTCAGGAAAACCATATTCATTGTCATGGACGTCATTTGGCGGCGCTGTATATCCAACTATTTCGATTAGTTTCACTTAAACAAAACGCTTGCTTGTATCTGCACGTGGATGTGTACATAGCCGAACTTGTCATCACATCACACTTCGACGTCAATTGTTTACGAGCAGATTTATTTACATTTCTCTTCCACTGCGTCGACGACAGATTTATTTCTAATTAATTTTTTTTTTTTTTTTTTTTGTTTTTCAAAATTTTTCACTGATATTCCGCTTTGATTTGAAAAATAAAAACAACAAATACACTCCTTGCTACACGAAGGGAAAGAAGAAAACAAAGGAAACCGATTGGGAACACGCACTTTTTTTTTGCGAAACGAAATGTGTAAACAGGTAGGTGCAACGGAATTTTTTCCTGCTGATAGCCGGTCTTGGCCAAATTCGGAACTGAACTACCTCGACTGTCCCCACGCTCTGTGGCCTCAGTGGCGTACATCATTTTTCCAAGAGATTGCCGATGCGATCGGTCGCAGTTTTTCTGGCTCTCTCTTGTGTGGGTGTCGTGTCTTCTCCTCTCGGGGAATGAAGAAAAAAAAAAGTCAAATTTTTGTTTGTTGATAAAAATGAGGATGTTTCTTTAAATCCGATTTTTTTTTTCTCGTCTCTTTTTTATTTTGACTTATTGAACTAGACGAAGTAATTTTCGTGACGTATGCGACAAGAGGGGAAACCAAAATAAAAAATAAAAAAAACCCGAAGAAATTCTTGAAAGTCTGACACGTTTCGACGAGAGAAGAAAATTATTTTCCAGAGAGCTAATTAGAATAAATAAATAGATTTTCAGACGCAATACATTGAGATGTCACCAATTGGATTTTTTTTTTGTTGATTATCGCATAGCTCGTGTGGTGACACAAATGCAATTTCGGACTTATTTTTGGATTTTGCGGGTGCCGGCTTATGTGCTGGTCCACACTCAAAATAGAAAAAAAAAATTCATTTCAAGAGTGTGAAGGAAAAATATTTGGATTTGACCAAACGAACTGTCAGATGGGAGACATTTTCGAATGTTTTAATTCTGCCTTTGGCCACGTGAAATGGATATTTTTGGGACACAAATCGATGGGGTTAGCAATACGCGCTGACATTATTGCGCAGATGAGTGTGCTTTGTGGTGCGTCTCTTTGTGCCGAGATAAGATTGTTGTGTTCGTTGTTTTTTGATGATTTATTGGCTCGCGTAAAGTGGTTGGGAATGCATGCAGCTGACAGGGAAAGCACATGAATTGTTGAAAATCACAAACCTGGAATGAGAAGAAAAAAAAAGTGTTTTGTTAGAAAAACGTCACATTGATGGTTGAGTATATTTATTTGGTTTTTATTTATTTGTGCAGATGTTATTTTAGACAGCATGTCTCACGGGTACAAAGACCCCTAGAGGCAGAGGATACACTGGTAGACTTAATAATTGAGAGACAGACGCCACAGCCCGTAGATACCCAGGGCATAGCTTCTACAGCTACCACTGGTGTTGTGCGCGATATTGCATGTCTTGCATGTCTGGAGAGGAGCTACCGTTTTATGCTGACTCCGAACAATCGAAAGTTTGAGAAGAATTGTCTAGACGTAGGCAGTGGCGCCGGAAAAATGGTTTGTCATACCCGGAATCGAACCTTGGCATCATAAGTTCAAGTTCGGAGAGGTCGACGCACATAGCCACTACGCCATGGCGACCTCGTGCTGATATTGTGTCCACTGACATAACCTCATTTTGGCGGGGACGACGAGTTGGTATTAAGGAAAACCATGTTTGAAATGGAATACATAGTTCAGTTTGAAACCAGATTTTTCATGTATTATGCATAACATTTGCAGAAAGGTCTACCATTTCCATTTGCCACTGGCCAGATTTGTATGCATCCTGACAGACGTCTTGGAATAAATCGTCTCCCAGTGTAACCGGTATTTTATCATCAAGCAGTACTTGCACGGGGTATTTGCCCGACACTCTAGAGGCTACAAATCGCGGGCTGAAATCTGTTGGGAAGACAAAGATTCATCGACCATACAAGCTGGGACACATAGAACAAATGAACATAATCCTAATCCTAACAGGGCTGTCCGGGTGATTCATGGTGAGTGAGAAGAATTTATTGAAAGTGGAAACAGCGTGTCCAGGACCGCCAAGGATGGTAACAGATAGAACTCAGACTCAGACCCTCTATGACGATCTCTAGACAGAGAAGTAAAAACAGCAAACTATTGATATTTCCATTTCATACCAAGCGTGTAACGCCCTATATCCCCTATCGGATATCCAAATCAGGCGAGGCAACTTTAGCCAAGAATCCAGATCGTCCATGGATCTCTGGTATTTTATACTCTCAACTGGTTTATTCTCCCAACATCAGTGTACCGAGACTTATGGACATATTTCTAGACATCAAAAATATTTATATTCGCCGCTCCTAACCACTACACTAATGAGACGAATATGAGTTAGAGCATGTTAACAAATATTCACAAACTGTCGTTAGCAAGCGATGACCTTCAGCAGTGGCCTCCGCTGTTGTTGATTATTCTTGCAAATTATCCTTCTCTAGCACACTCCCATTTCTGAAAGGACTGTCCTAAATGAACAGTAACTTCCAACGCCGTCTCTGTTTCAACTAATTAGGGCCTGCTAGTGCATTCACCAGCACACTTAGACCATATTGGTGTGATACCCAGTCAGACTACTATCACTGATTGCCTAGTCCAGTGATAGTGCAGTTAATTTGATCCCATCGGCAAATAGTGACTGGACCAAATTTGAAAACCATATAATAGCGTATTGATTTAGCTTTCACTGCGGCGGCTGGTGGAAAACCACAGGAAATGGAGATCAATTCCCGGAACCTTTTCGTCGATTTCAAGGACGCATATAACAGCGTGAATAAGGACGAAGTGCCATGTCTAGTTTTAAATTTCTTGCTCATCTCGCCAGGTTGTACAGAATGACGAAGGAAATGATTGCTTCTCCTCCAAGGTCGGTAATGAATCTGGAGAAGATCGTGGAGACTCACTCGTGAACACAAAGGATATGATCTTTCAAGAGTCCGTTTAATTGTTAGCATACGGGGATTTGGACGATCTCAAGAGCGGATGGTCTTTTCGAGACAAGTTCCTGTTTCAATCTTTTGTCTAGTTTGTAATAGCATTTGGAGACGATTCAACAAGGAAACGTTGCCTAGCGTCATGCATCTTGCCATACGCCTTAGATGGCTAAGCTGTGTAGAGTGCACGGGCAACACTCCTCTAGCCCGAAGTGTCTTCCTGAATAGTGCACACACCCCACAAGCCGAGCGAATTTATAACTGAAGATCATTTACACCCCCGACTGTAGTGACAGAAGGAGAAAAAGAAGACGAAAAGAAAAAGCGGAAGAAAAAGAAGAAAAGAAGAAGAAGAAAGAAAAAGAAGAAGAAAAAGAAAAAGAAGAAAAAGAACAAGAAGAAGAAAAAGAAAAAGAAGAAAAAGAAAAAGAAGAAGAATTAGTTCACCACGTAGCGATATCCTTAGGATCTGATTTGAAACTACTCCTCGCAGTGCATAAGGCTGTATTTCGGCAATAATGCGCCGAATGTTGACCGCGAGAATTAAGTCTTGCTCAAAAAAGTGTAGTCATCTTTTTGTACCAAACGCCATTGACTGCAGCGTCATACATTTTAAGGGCATATGGTGCTAGTGCTCTTACACTTACCCGAGAAATACCCGTTTCGACAATTACACGAGTACCCGGGTAATGCGGGAAATACCAAAATTAGCGGATACCCGGCATTGTCGGCTACAATCATTATCGGTTAACGTGTACCCGAAGCAACATAAACTGCAATTCAATGCAAAAATTAATTGAGTAAGCATTTATTGGTGAATACCAGTAAGTAGCAGATTCATTTCGTTTAATGGGTAGTCCAAAAAGTATTTTCTCAATAGATGTCATTGGAGTCGTCTATCTCCAGTGCTACCAATCACATTGTGCCATACCATATGATGTTGGAAAGGTGACATTTTAAGATTCATTTAACCAAAAATTAAATCAAATTCGGAGAAGTTGAAAAAAGTTACAGCTGTTCAAAAATGAGTGAAAAAAATGAAGAAATTCGCTATATTTTGAAATTTTTGTATAAAAAAGGGAAGAATGCCACGCAAGCCACCAATGAAATTTGTGAAGTTTACGGAGACGAAGCTGTATCAGTTCGTGTAGCACAACAATGGTTCGCTCGCTTCCGTTCTGTTAATTTCGATGTGAAAGATGCAACTCGCTCTGGTCGTCGACCTATCGTTGAAAAAGTCGATGAAATTATGGAAAATATTGACCAGGACCGTCACATAAGCTGCCATGACATCGCTAAGAAACTAAACATTCATCATCAACCGGTTTTGAACCATTTAAAAAAGGCTGGCTACAAAAAGAAGCTCGATGTTTGGGTACCACGAGAATTGTCTGTGAAAAAAGTTTGATTTAATACGAAAAGACTTTTTCGACTACCCATTATATTTACGGGCACTTGACATTTTTCGGGTGTATTGGGTACAATTAAACGTCTCTATATATATCGCCTCTATTTTATATCGATTAAGAATATAAATATCGATAAATGTCGAAATACAGTGACACTCGAATGTGTGAAAAATTGCAGTTACAGGTTGAAACCAAATAGTTTTTAACCCAATCTTCTCCTGCTCGGTAAGTTCCTTAATTTTCTTCGAGATTAGCAATTTTTTGAGTACAAACATCTTGCCATTAACACAAGATATTAAATTTACACGAACAACTATGAAAAAAGTACCTTCATTAATATTCGGTTTTTTTTACTATTTTATTTTTATTATTATTATATAAAATAATGGGGTCCATTTTATAAAAAAATGGGTGGTGCGATAGTCCGAGACGGACCTGGGCCTAGCTTCTCAGCAACCACTCGTGTTGGGCATGCTATTGTTCTTTCACGAGTGGAAGGGATCTACAGTTTAATCCCGATTCCGAACGGCAAAGTTGAAAGAAGCTTTTCCTAGACGGGAATACTCTTTGAGCATTGTCAGTGATTCGAAAGATGCGGTGCGAAAGGTGGTAAATTGAGGTATCGAACCTGGCACCCTCTGCGTAGCAATCGACGCACTTACCCACTACGCAACGTCGACCCACTGGCCTGAAAGTCCAATGTATTTAAAGTACAAGTGGGGTGGCTCGCTTCGCTAGAGTTACAGGACAACAACCATCTTCCACATCACAGCTGATGAAAGCTCAACTTTGGCTGATCGCAGAAGCCAGGCTTGGGATAATCGAGCCCGCCGAAAACACGAATGTGGGAATTTTTCTTAACGCGTTAACAAGATCCGCAGATATCAGCATAACATATTTGGTGATAAAAATCTGTCTGAAACGAGTCTCGGAATGATAAGGAATGAAGGTTAAATTTTGTTCTGCAAATAATTAAAACAAGTCAATCTGTTTCATTTAAATAACAACTCTCGCTAACAGCATTTCAACCCTTTTTCCGCAGGTTTTTACCGCTTACGCGACTTAGTCAGTCCGGTAAGTATATGTAAACAACTGTCACTGTGGACTAACAACCCAGCCAAGTGCTATTGTGCATTGTGGACTAATGACCCTGCACCGAAAGTTTCGTGTTTTGGGGATTTAAACTTTCGAGGTCTTAAGCCTATTGGTTTTTTTTTAAGAGTCGTTAGAAACTTTGTCGACGTTTTAGCAAATGGAAACATTATTAGTAGTCGATTTTGTTTTTTCCCGGGAATTCGTACGTCTCCCATTGCGGGTACTCACAACCACGCATTTTCGGGTATTACTCGGGCACCCGGTTGGGTTCACGGGAATGTGGATATCAAAGCTCTAACCAATGGACCAATGCCTTATCCTGTCTAAATCGCTGCCAACGGTGACTTTTCTGGATGTTCTAACAGTGGCTTTATTCTGAGTTTCCCAAATTGGAAAAGGTTTTTTAAAACAAATCTGCACAATTTGCAAACAATAAAAATAAAATAATAAAGCTCCGTCGTGAGCATATTCATGATAAATTGTCAAACTGACTTAAAAAATCCGAGAACTGTCAAATCAGCTGTCACAGTAAAGGTCTCGCCCTAAACAAGAAACAGTCTTTACAAACTACGGTCCTGCTCTTCTCAAATTTGTGCCATTTCCCTCGAAAGGAGTTCTCGATGTCGTTCAAGATACTCTCTCTCATTCTCAAACTATTTATGGGCAACGAAAATCACGCATTCCTGTAATTCAAAATCGAGCTCGGTTCATGCCGTTTTTTCGACGTCGTCCTTCCTCCATTCTCATCAGTCGTAATCGCTCCAAATCCATTCCAAGATTGGAACATGGAACTTCTCAATTCTCAATGCCGGTCGGTGTTGCATTCGCTCCACTTTCAAAATACGACCAATTCATTTTATTGCCGACTCGGTTGTTGCCATTATCGGAACTACATACTTTTCAAAGCATTGCTCCCTCCTTATAAGTCGAATGCCGCCCGAAGTATACCCACCAGCGGCCAGCAATTCACTTCCCACGAGATACGCCAAATGAGATACGTATCCCCACATAAAAGCAAATCAAATATGCCCAGCAACGTCGACCGCCGCCGCGCCGATTGGAAACAAAAAATACGCAACAAAAGTCAAGCAAACCTTTATTTGATAGCAAGCTTAACAGCGGACCGCAAAGAGAGTATCTATCGAATTTATTCCCGCGGTCGCTCTCAGTGCGGCTGGGCTTTTGTGTGAAATTATTTGCGCACCAGGTTAATGCACTTGGAATGGGTTAAGTGACGAGTGGCTCCCAAGTAGTGTGCATAGCTGAGCACCGGACGTTGCTCTTCGGGTGAATATTTCTAATAATTTTCCGGGACCCATTCGACAAGGGAAACGTCGGCAGACGAGAACGCATCATCATACAAAAGGCCTCAAGTGCGATTTTGTCTCGAATGAAACCAGTTTCCAGCTTATCCGCTCGTGAATACAATTAACATCATCCGACGGGACAAATCGTCAGCAATTTATAACGAATGTTTCACGAGTGAATATGTGGTGCCCCGCCATTCGATGTGGACGACGCACGGCCCGCCATCCAGTGCCGGCGCGTAATGATGTGTGACTTAAACGATTTTCTGGAGAAACAGAAGAGACAACAAGATGAGGCCTATTAAGATGGCTGCTGTGATGAATGTCTCGTACTGGAAATCTAACGATGTAGCTGTGGAACGTGAGTGAATTAACACTGTTTTCCGCCGCTGCATGTGGGGGCATCTGTTTGTGTCAGTTGTTGAAAACGGTTAACTGTTGGCACGCTTGCGCTTGTCAGGAATTGCACTGCGGACACACTATTGTATGCACACGACGCGTGAACGGAATGGAATGCGCTCGCGTGGCATTGTTTATTGCGATTAAGTCGCACTTGCGAGGGACATCTCATTGCATGCGGGAATTGCGCAAAAGTGGCTTAACTGATTTAATTTATATGAGCTCATGCGACGACTTTATCTCTGAGTTCGCATGTCAGCGAATTCAAACTGATTGCGCTTAAATGCCTTGCCAGGGGTATCACAGAAATGTGTTTTTGACGAGACGAAAGGCTGACGACCGGCTAAATTGCTTATTCGCGCAAAAATTGCGTAACGCGGTAATGTCGTTCTGCGAAGCCGGCTTCCCGTCTCCGATCACGATCATCCCCTCCGACGAATGGCACTTCAACTGAAAAGTTGCCCATCTCGTCGAAAGTTCTGATGCACAACAGGAATTGTTATTCGTTCAATTTTAGACGAATGGCATGTTTCTACATCAGTTCTCAGATACTGGCACGCAGCCAATATAGCGTTTTGGACATCGTCCACATTTTTGGATGGTGTTCATGATTGCGTTTCGCTTTCGCGTTACACACCGGGAATCCATTCAAATGTTGATCGAACTTTTCAGCTGGAGGAGGGGTGTTGTTGGTTCAATTCGTGAGGACAGAGTCTTCGTTTCCGAGGCAATGGAACAACAAGTTAAGTTCAAAGTTTATTTTGTGGAAGCCTTTTTAATTATTTATCCGCAATGTACTTAAATATTTAGAAAAAAAGTTTGATGTCCCTTCACTTATGCTCACCACTGTGTGTAGAAAATCTAAACAATACATATTGCTTCAGATGATGCCTTGTGAAAAAACCCAGCAAATCATTCCGGGAACACAATTCCGGCTAAAAATAGAAATTATCTCTAATGAGACGGCAAACAAGTGGCGGCCGCGCCGAGTACTGCAGTTGATTACACACACCGCGCCAGCCTATATTTGATGTCACCCCCAGGCCCATTCTCTGCAGATTCATCCATCTATTCGGAGCGATGATAGTCGCAGAAGTAATCACGTTGCCTCCGTGCGCCACTCGACTGATAACAGTGCATTTGATGAGGCAATCTATTCGTCGACAAAGCGTCGATGGGCATGTGCCTGGATTCAGGGAGGAACACAACATTCGGCAATTAATACAAATTGACAACTGTTCCCATGATGTGTTCAGCAGATGTTTCCGTGTGTCACGCAGGCAATCGGTTGCAGCTTCAAATGCTTACCATTAACGACCGGCTGGGCTGAGCCGCTTGTCATGTTCTATTATTGTGCTGCAAACTACGCGTGTAATTGCATAAACGAGGGAAAACAACTGTAAGTAGGCTCAACTCGTTTGCCGTGTTTCACGAAACCCGCCAGACAAGCCAGCAAAGCCGCAGGTGTGTAGTGAAACGCTTTTTGACAGCGAGTACTTAATCAGGAGAAGTGCGTGTGTTTGCTTGGCAATCTGGAGTCGGTTGTTAGATTCAAGGTCATTTCGGAAAGACGGGGCTGTTCTGGTCTTTGGATACTCTGATTCTGTGAATATTTGCTTAGAGTTCTCATGGAGTGGTACACTCTGGGCGGTAACATCGAGGGGCATTTCAACGTGACCTGGGAACTTCTTCTGACCCTCACAGACAGAAATACGCAGAAATGCAACGGTTTTTATTCCATTTGACTGACCTCCGTTGTGAGTAAATTCATTATAAATTTTCAAACTAACCTCAAAAAATCGGAGAACTGTCAAATCAACTGTCACAGTAAAGGTCTCCCCCTAAACAAGAAACAGCCTTTACAAACTACGGTTCGGATCTTCTCAAATTTTTTCCATTTCGAGGATACATTGAAAGCTCCCATAGGCGGATTGCGACGGTCGCAGCACTTTTGTCCGTCCATGGGAATTCATGGAACTTCAATCCAAGATCGACGGTTGTGAGGAATTGTCGGCTCAAGGGGATTGTCCGCCTAAGAGAGTGTCCGTAATATGAGCTTTCACTGTAACATTTCGCAGCTGCCGAGATGAGATTCCTTCATGTTGTTGTGGAAGCTACTCGCCGGGATTGGTTGAGAAACACGGCAGTGCGCGAGGAACTGAGTGTTGAACAGCTGCTTTTCGAACGGAGAGGGCTATAGTCCTATGGATTGGTCATGTGATACGAATGTCTGCCATCATCACGACTTCTGGAAGGGGACCGCTTGACAGACCCAGATTGAGGTGCTTGAACCAAGCTGAAAAGCTGCTATTGCTCATACTACTGATGAGTGACAAAAAGCATTTTGGTGTGTTGTGTAGGCTAAGACACTACTAAAACTGTCTAAGGCTACACTTAGTTTTCTCAGACTAAACATTCGGCATGATAACTGGCGACTGTGTCATAAGTACAGCGAAACCAGTTTAGCCAGGCGTCTAAGGTTTCGATGCTTAAGGGGACACACAATAGGATTGGAGGCAGCTGGCTAAAGATCGTGCCAGCTGGAGAGGCTTGTTGGCTGAGGCCCATGTCCATTCCGGACTGTAGCACCAGTAGAATATGAAGTGTCATAAGTAGAATCGCCTTCAGGACAGATCTCCTATACGACTTCTGAAGAAGGTGCAGATATGAAGGTGAGAAGATTATCCAACACTTCCTCTGCTCATGTAGTTCTCTCACAATCCGTGGTAATATTCATATTGAGACCAACTTCTTCGACGAAATAAACGAGGTGAGCAATATTAGCATGCCAAAACGAAATGGTTTCAAGAATAGTAGTCATCCCAGTCACCATAGGCAGCTATAACTTCGAGGTAGTGAAGGACATTTTGTACCTTTGTGTACCAGAATAACTCTTGCCAATCGCTGTTTCTTAGGGCTCAAGAGGAAATTGAGTAGTAGAGTCCCCTCTCGAAGGACCAAGCTAACATTATATAACACCCTGATCATCCCTGTCGTGTTCTATGGTGCAGAGGCATGGACTTGGTCAAGCACTTGGTCTTTTCGAGAGAAAAGTTCTGCGTTCAATCTTTGGTCCTGTCTGCATTGATGGTTATTGGAGAAGAAGTTTCAACCACGAACTGTACGGGCTGTACAGCGGCATGAGCCTACCCAGGCATCTACGCATTCAACGCCTGAGATGGCTGGGCCATGTAGAGCGCATGGGCAACACTGCTCCAGCCCGAAGAGTCTTCGACTCCGAATCAGTGGGACAACGCAATAGAGGACGCCCACGGAACCGATGGCGCACCCAGGTGGACAAGGATCTCAACCAACTTGGTGTGCGCAGTTGGAGACAGCTAGCAAAATATCGTGCCGGCTGGAGAGCCTTACTGGTTGAGGCCCAGGTTCACCCCGGACTGTAGCGCCACCAGAAGACGAAGACGAAGAAGACATTGTTAAACATTGTTAAAATGCTATATGCTATAATAATAATATGGGTAAAATGGCTTCTCAGCAACCACTCGGGTTATGCGTGCAATTATTCTCTCACGCGTGGAAGGTACCTACAGTTTATTGCCGACTCCAAACGGCGTAGTTAAGAAGCTTTTTCTAGACAGGAGTACTCTTTGAGCATTGTCAGTGACTCGAAAGAGGTGCAGCCGTGAATTATGAAAGGTGGTAAATTCGGTCTTACTTTATTTTAAAAAACACCAGAATTAATTTAAAAAAAAATAAATTGATAACCGTGAGACTTTTTGTGGATGTCTGATGGATGGATGAAAAACCGCGGATATCGGATACGAATATGTTCGCTTTGGAAAGCCTATATGCGACTCTCCCAAAAGAATTTTCAGATATGAAGACGAAAAGATCATCAACTTCTCTGCTTAAGTAGTTTCCTCACAAGCCGTGGTAAAGTCTATATTGTGGCCTACTTCTTCGACGAACTGAATGAGCTGAGTAATATAAGCATCAGACAACTTAATCAGAAGCGTGCCGCCACTAAGTGATTTCGGGTATAGTAGATATCCAAGCCAAGGTGTCACATGCACCTAACCTAACACGGTCGTCATGTGGTTCCTGCAAGACGAAGCTACATGCCACGCAGCAGGCGAATAGAAAGACCAATCCAGAAACGAGTTCGGTGAGCAATTTACTACCTCTCGTTTTAGACTGATGAATTGAACGGCTAGATAGAGAGTCTATTGGTTAAGGGATACGTCCAGTCACTCGTCTATTCCGATAAGCCATAATCTTTTGCAAATTTGGAAGACCCGTGTTATAAACGAGTTATCAGCTAGCGAGTCAAATGTTGACTCTTCGCATGTGTCACTGAAAACATAGTCGTGGTCAACGACTAATCTTTAAAAAGTAAATGGCAAGCATTGATTTATTAACTCAAATAAACATTTAATATAGTTTTGCAAATATGTAGTTCTATTTATTTTTTTACAATTAAAAACCAAACGCCTAAGAAATCACCACCGAAGACAGTCCATGGTCTAGGCATCTGTGGAACCTCTGTGGAATCTACCACACATTCCTACCACAGTTCAACAACATTTTGGAGGAAGTAGAGAAAAAAGATACTAAGACCAAATAAATTACGCGCACCAACAAGTTACAGACACCTGATCGCGTTTTCCCGAATTCCCGATCAAATTGTGCCTCAAACAAGAACCCAACAACATACCACGGCGAATGCTATAAAGAATCACGTTTTTAGGTCTCGTTATTCCGAGGAAATGCCTGTGGCATGAGTCACGCAGTTCTCGGAACTTGTTGTGGCCCAACGCATTTTCTGTGACATAACTTGTTCTCTCTTGTGCTTGTTCCTCCTCGAGAGCTGGTCTAGCAGTCGACTGCTTTTACATTCTTTCTTAATTCATGCAAATCGTGGTGAAATAGCAATGAAACCGACGAGCACATTCCGACTGAGGTCGAAAAGGAGAACGAATTTGTATCAAAAATCCTCAACCTTGACACACTTTCGTTTTTTGTGCGAAACCAACAAAGAATCCAAGGCAACGGTGACAATTCACGCAGTAATCTATCCGAAAATACATGCAAACCTAGATGAAGTCATCAGGCACCACAGAGTCTAATCGGATTTGGAAAGTTCGAAGGTACTTGACAGTTGCGCATTGTATGCAAATTAATTCACACTTTTGATTCGTGGGTTAGACATTGTCCTCCGCAAGGTATGTGCATCGTGGATGGGAGATTTGAATAAATAGACAATATTTGAGACCACTACAGTGGCTTGTGGAGAGTTCCAGAGTTCCACGATTCCAGGGGGAAAGGGTGTCTGTTTTGTCACAAATCCACAAGAGGATGGTTTTGGCAGAATTATACGTGGTTTTTGGCGAAAGGGAGTAGTGGTGGGAGTGGATGAGTGGAGGCGTCGCTGCTTGCTACTCGTTATTTTGAAGCTCTTGCAAAGCTTCACCAATTCACCAACCCAAGAAAATAGATTTGGTTGTGTCGCCCTGTGCAATGCGGCTCAAGGACTCCCTAATCGTTTCCGGCCAGGAGATGCGCTGGCGTGTGGTTTCTTCAATCCGGTACTGGAGAAGATAGTGCGGCGGACAGCTGTAAAAATCTTCCACAAGTCAGTTCAACTGTTGGAGTACGCAGATGTCGTCGACATCGCCGCGCGTTTCCAACGTGCCATAGTGGTGGCTTTCACGGGAATTGAAGAAGAGGCGTAGCGAGTTGTTCTCAAAAACAATGAGGGCTGCAGTGTATTGGCAACACTACAGTAGAGCGTGGGAGGTGCTCACCGATTTGTCAAAATGCTCACGACATGCATCTTAGCTCATATCTCTGTTGCCTTGCGTGCATGTCCAATCTTGTTTCAGGGGAGTTGTGATGATCTGACCACCACCAAGTGCGTGCGTATTGGTGAGTCGACACTGCAAGGGCAAAACAAACATATGTACATATGCTGTCGACGCAGACGTTCCGTGGCACTCCGCCTTGAACAAAGCGTCACGACCCACAGCTAATCCGCCCGGTAAAGGAGTTTGTCTTTGAGGCAGTGAAGGACTTCGTGTACCTCGACCCGCAAGTAAACATTACGAACAACACCAGTAACGAGATTAACACAGAATAACTTGCCAATCGCTGTTTCATTGGGCTCAGAGGCTCATTGAGTAGTAGAGCCTCTCTCGAAGGATCAAGCTGACATTATACAAGGCCTTGATCATCTCAGTCCTGCTGTACGGCGCGGAGGCATGGACAATCTCAAAAGCGGATGAGGAAGTTCTTGGAAGCCTTCGAGAGAAAAGCTCTGCGTGCGATCTTTGGTCCTGTTGGCGTTGACGGTTTCTGGAGGAGAAGATTCAACCACGAACTGTACGGGCAGTACAGCGACATGAGTCTAGTCAGGCGTCTTCGGATCCAACGCCTAAGATGGCTGGGCCATGTAGAGTGTGGACGACTCAGACTCGACCCGAAGAGTCCTCGACTCCGAACTCGTGGGACAACGTAGCAGAGGACGACCGCGTTTAAGGCGGAGAACGACCTCAACCAACTTGGCGTGCAACACTGGAGGCAGCTAGCCAGAGACCGTGATAGTTGAAGAGGCTTATTGGTTGAGGCCGAGGTCCACCCCGGACTGTAGCGCTATCAGAATAAGAAGAAGAAAGGAGTTTGTTTACGTCGGGGCAAACGTAAACTCCACAAACGACATCACAGTGGAGATGCGACGTAGAATAACACTTGGCAACCGCTTCTGCTTCGGTTTCTCGAAGCAAATAGGTAAAAAACTCATGACTCGAAGCACCAAAATCTCTTATTTTGCCAGTCCTGCTTTGTGGAGCAGAAAGCTAGACGAAGAGCAGAGCTGATTCTGGTGCCATCGAAAGAAAAATTCCACGCCGGATATGGAATATGGTCCAGTCTGCAGGGAAGGTGAATGAAAGAGAAGACATAACCGCGAAATCTACGAGGATATTGGAGGTAGTTCGGATGTAGTCCATGTGTTCGATGTGGAGCACTATCGAGTACTTGGACAACAGGTCTCCACCAAAGAAGGTCTTTGAATCCGAGCGTTCTGGTTCAAGAAGGAAAAGATGACCGAACCTCAAGTTTAAGGAACAAGTAGTCGCGGATGCAAGATAGCTTGATCTTGATATCTGGAAGCAGCGTGTCCCGGACCGTCAACGATTGTCCAAGCAATTGCTCACGCTCGGACCCTCCATAGGTCGACGGTAAGTATGTAAGTAAGTACATAAGTAAGTAAGAAAGTAAGTAAGTTATTAATGAATATGAACCAATCCAGTTGTCGAAGAGGTAGGAGCCTAGAGTAGCGTTCCTAGTTGAGGCAAGTGCAGGGCAGTTGCAGAAAAGGTGTTGTACACTTTCCTCTTATCAATAAAGAAGAAAAAGTCTGTTGGAATCGACGGGATCTCCAACATTGTGTTAAGACACCTCCCCCTGGAAGTGGTTAATATGTACACAATCCTATTTAACAATGCTTTGAATAATGCACATTATCCAGAGCATTGGAAAACTGCGATTGTACAGCCCATATCCAAGAGAGGAAAAGATTCTTCGAATCCTTGCAACCTCCGGTCAATTAGTCTCCTTCCGAACATCAGTGAGGTATTCGAGAAGGTGATCAATAGAACTCTGATCAACTGGACTAAGGACAAAAATATAATTCCGGATAACCAATTCGGTTTCAAAGCGGGGCATGACACTATTCATGCCGCGTCGAAACTGGTGTCGGATATCCAATGGAACAAAAGCCAGAAACAATGTACAGGTGCCTGCTTGATTGATCTGGAGAGGGCCTTTGGTTAGAAGGTCTTTTCTACAAACTCAATCGGCTAGGCATAAGCAAACCACTGCTGTACCTACTGGGTAACATGCTTACCGGTAGACGGTTCGTAGTCAAGAATGACAACGTGACCTCGACAGGTATATTTCAAGTTAAAAATGGTCTCCAACAAGGTGCCGTTAATTCGCCGATCCTGTTCAACATTTACTTGAGCGATCTGTTAAGTTCTCTTCCTCATGCAATTGCGTATGCCGATGACTTGATCGTGTACAGATCAGGCAAAAAGATCGAGGAAATCACTACTCTCACGCAGGGTGATTTCGATTCATTCATGAGAAGTTGCGATGACTGGAAGTTGAGTATCAACTTCCAGAAGTCGGAAACCATTCTGTTCATACGAAAAAGAATTGGCGAAAGTTCTTAATCGTTGGAAGACATGGGGAACCACTGGCGCAAAAGACTGTAGTCAGATACCTGGGGATTTTGGCTAGATCAGTATTTATATTTTAATAAACATATAGATGCTGCTCTGGCCAGAGCCCGAGGCGCTTTTGCCCTTACAAAGAGACTGTTTTACAACAGCCAACTCGATTCGAGGGTGAAGGTCATCTGCTACATGGCCCTCATCCGGCCAATGCTCACCTATGGCTGTCCCGTGTGGTTCAACGTGAGTGCAAGCTTGATGGAAAAGATTCGGTTGTTTGAGAGGGCTTGTCTAAGGGCTTGCCTTCGCCTTTATCGAACTCCAGAGTCCCAGTACATAAAATTCTATTCCAATGATGGACAATTTCCTGTTAAAGTTGATTCGAGGTCATACTGCTAGAGCGATGAACTCGTCCAATAACTTGATCTCAGGGGCTTACTACCCCAATCCAGAATACCACGAAAAGGTACGCCACAGTGGCTTCGTTCCCCCAGAAGCTTTTCTCCATTTAGATAAGCACGGCCTGTTACAAGATATGAATGCGGTACCGCTCATTTTTCACATAGCCAGATCAATTGTGCATGGGCGACTCAACCACGACCGTTCTGTCGCACAACGAGCTGAGGAGGGTCTCCTCCGGTTCAGTACGGCGGTATCCAGCCGAGACATTCGGGATGTTGCTAGGCAGCACCAAAATTTCTGGTGGCTGGGGAGCGAGAGAACTCGAGAGAAAGGTAGATTGTAAGTTAGCTTGTAAGTTTTAATATAAACCGTTCAGTCATTAAGTTTTCAAATTTTTTCTTTATAGTAAGTTGTTCTTTTTAAATTCTCATTTGTATTTCACTCCGTAAGATTAGGTCGAAAGACATAGAATAAGGTTAAGTTTAGCTTAGAGTGCCCGCCTAGGGCCAGTAAGTTAGAAGTAGTAACAATGTACGTACAACTAGTTTTAAACATTTTTGTCTAGTATATAAGTTGTTATGAATTCCACAATAAAAATGAATTAAAATGAATGAATGACTTCCCTCTTCTTCCTCGTCTCGGCAACTTCTCTAGAAATCCTTAGAAAATAGTCTCAGTACTTTTGCGTGTAGCCAAAAATATATATATGATATGAGACTGACTGATCTTTTGGGGTCAAGACTGGGTCAGATTTGTTTGGTAATTTGGCACGTATTGCCTGAGTTCCATCTGACATTGACTTCTAGTGGGCATGGTAAGATTGATTCTCCATAGAGGATAGCGAACTAAAGGTGTCAGCTAAGGCTGCTGGAGTGTGGGATCCTAAACCACCCTCAAAAGCAAAAAAAAAAAAAACTAAGAGCCAAAGCCTGTGCCAGATTGACATTTGGGTGAGTCGACTTCTATCGATCTATTTAAGTCCGTGGATCAAATAGCGATCCAAACTACTTTCATATTCCACGGCAGCGTCTCTCCAAGTCACTCGTAATGCACAAAGTGTCAAGAAAAAGCTCCAACATCATCTTACAGGAACAGCATAAAGTTGTATTTCGGCACCATTCGAAAGATATAACCCGTCACGAATGGTTGCTGCAGACGCTGTAGAGTGTATAAGCAAAGTCCAAGACACATCGGACCCCGGTTGAACGAAGGAGTTAAAAATTTGTATTTCTCTAAAAATAGTAGATGTTGAGCTGCTGTTGGTTTAACTGAAATCTTTCGCACTTTTTCGGCTTTAAAAAAATATTATAACCCAAAAAATAAATTCTTTATTATAGAATAAGAGATGAACATTTCAAAAAGACGAAAGTTACCGTGTTCACCGACTTCGAAAACAAACGGTTTCGAAAAAAATGTGTTTAAAGTTATACGTACGAAAACGACTGGATAGCGCAGTGCTGGTTAGCGGGATCCCCGGTTCGAATCCCAGTGAGAGCAAAGTTAATACGCCTTTATCTGGTTTTCAAATCTGGCCCATTCACCATTTGCCGTTGGGATCAAATTAACGGCACTATCCTCGGACTAGTCAATCAGTGATCTGACTATGGGTAACACAATGGACCAATATGGACTAAGTGCGGTGGTGAATGCACTAGCAGCCCCCCTACCTAAACCTTTAAGTACGAATAGAAGCAGATAGTGATGGCTTCACTCAAAGTTATTTATCTTCATAAATAGTAGTCCGATGTCGATAATATTTTCAGAGAATGCTTCCGCATTATTCAACTTTTAGGAAATACAAAAAGAAAACAATCGGTTTTCTTGATTTTTACCCCCATACACACCGTCTCCACTTGATACATTGCTGACCATCACAACCAAATGGTAAGATATGCCACGTCGCTTCACTTCAGCCTTGACTGCGAAAGAGTGAACATCGAGCAGCGAGCAATCAACCCTCAATCAGCGAAGTAGATCTCATCGAAATGAGCGCCAAAAAATTACTCACTAACTCTCCATCCAAACAAAATCTTCCAAACTCAAATATCCTGTCCAACTTTTGAACATAGCTCATGTCATGTCGTAAAATCGTGATTCTTCGACACGATGGTTGTGTGGACATGAATTTATGTGCCTCTGCTAGGTTTTATCACATCATGTTCATGAACCGGGCATGGTTCGTGTCCAGTGGAGACTTTTTCTTCGATTTCGCAATCGAAATAACTTTTTAGACATTTTACTTGTGGACATTAGAATTCATCGCAAGAACCATACCAAGCTTGAACAGGAAAAAACTGCTGTAGAAGGACAAGAATTACGAACAAGCTAGAGCGTCCACAGAGGTAGAAGATACACAACGACGACTTGATAGAATCCAAAAGCGAGCGATAAAACGAGACAATAATATCGCAGAGTCATTAGACTCGCTCGAACATCGACGTACCGTCTCTACTTTGTCCTTACTTTTCCTCCTTTGTCCTGTGTCTTCTTTATCGTTATTTCGACAAAAGATACTGAACTGAGTTAGCCAACTGCATTCCTCCTCTCCATGAATTCACCCGCAATACCCGTCTCCTCGCCAGGAATGCCCATCAGTATACCCTTAAGCCTACTTTTGGACGGACAATTAAATTCAGAGACTCGTTCTTCAGCCGCACTGCACGAATATGGAATGCTCTTCCCAGCCTAATATTTCCCACAGACTACTACCCGCAGATATTTAAGACCAATGGGAAAGGGAGAGGGGGTCCCTTTGTCCCTCTATACCTTCGGCCCGTGCTGTGTCTTGACAACGGACACATAAGGGCAATAGCAATCCCTTGAGCACGCGCAAATTATAAAAAAAGACGATAATTCATTATCACAGTACGGAGCAGTAGAAACCTTTAAATATATAAAATGCTCCAGTCCACAGAACTCGCTGACTTCTCACAAAATAGGGTCAGTTCGATATAAATCACGCGTTGTTATAAAACATGATGGGTTATTAAACTTGAATGTGTTAAGTGCCTATCCCCATGATCTGCGACCTGCGATCTGCGATAATCGCAAAATGTTTACATGACATTTCCTTGATCGCAGGTTGCCATGATTGCTCTCAACAAATTTTTCCAGGGCACAGACAATTTTAATTGTCATTATCGCAAACTTGTAGATCACGAGTGCTTTTTGAGACTCGCGATTTCAGTTTGACAAGGTCGCAAGGAAATGTTTGACTTCCGGAAAAAAAAAACGTAAAATTGGAAATACACGCTAATTGTCTAGAGACTCTAATCCACAAAGCCGCAGATCGTTCCTCACGTGTCCCTGAGATATTTTTCTTATGTGCCCCTTGATTTCAGTCGATAGTGTCTCTTTATACAATGTTCGATTCCTGTTAGTGAATACATGAGAGCCGGCAATCTTGTGAAAGTGTGTGAAATGCATGAGGGAATTCCCCGGCACTCTTATCTTTTACGACTCAATGCCGCCAGGGACAAGGGGTAAACATGGCAGAGCTCACAGCAGCATATGGCCATCTCGGTGACCAGACGCATAACCATGAAGATATTTATTGATTTGCCAAGCCGACATTTTATCAAAAACGAAGATGGACCATACATTTGGATCAAAATCAGTGCTTGCTAGAGAAAAACACTAGCAGTTGGACTAATTTATTTTTTTTTTAATTAAGAGCACCCTCATATCATAGTTGCAACAGCTTGACACCATTTGTTGGAACAAGACCAACCTTGAACTGAACAAAGCCCTAGTTCTGCCTGTGATTGGCCTTGAAAAATTTTCGCTTATCACTTCGCCGTGATGGAAATTGGTAGTCCAAGCTGTAGCCCTCAAAAGTTGCGATGCCATGAAAGACGATTTTGTGGCGCTAAATTTTGACGGGAAGTTGACGAAATTGGGTCAGGTTTATGTGAGAAATTGTTAACAATTATGAAATTGATCTGAACCAACGTATGTGGGTCGCCGTGGCGTAGTGGGTTAGTACGTCGACTCCTACGCAGAGGGTGCCAGGTTCGATACCCGAATTTACCACCTTTCATATTTCACGGCTCCTCCGTCCCTACCACGCGTGAGAGAACAATAGCACGCAAAACACGAGTGGTTGCTGAGAAGCAGAACCAAACTTGTTTAGGGGGACTTAGCAGGAGCCACTTGTGTGTTTGGTAATTGGAAATGTAGTTGGCAGTTATTTAGCGACAGAAACAAACCATTTTTTGGTGGATTTTCTCAGGGCTTGTCTAAAATTCAGATGTCCTGCAAGCGCTTCATGGAATATTCTCTTCTTCTTCTTCTTCATTTGGCGCTACAGTCCGGGGTGGACCTGGGCCTCAACCAACAAGCCTCTCCAGCTAGCACGGTCTCTGGCTAGCTGTATCCAGTGTCGCACGCCAAGTTGGTTGAGGTCCTTCTCCACCTGGGTGCGCCACCTTAAACGCGGGCGTCCTCTGTTGCGTTGTCCCACGGGTTCGGAGTCGAAGACTCTCCGGGCCGGAGCTGAGTTGTCCATACGCTCTACATGGCCTAGCCATCTTAGGCGTTGGATCCGAGGACGCCTGACTAGACTCCTGTCGCTGTACAGCCCGTGCAGTTCGTGGTTGAATCTTCTCCCCCAGAAACCGTCAACACAAACAGGACCAAAGATCGCACGCAGAGCTTTTCTCTCGAAGAGACCAAGGACTTCCTCATCCGCTTTTGAGATTGCCCATGCCTCCGCGCCGTACAGCAGGACTGGGATGATCAAGGTCTTGTATACGGTCAGCTTGGTCCTTCGAGAGATGGCTCTACTACTCAATTGCCTCTTGAGCCCATAGAAACAGCGGTTGGCAAGAGTTACTATGCGTTTGATCTCGGTACTGATGTTGTTTGTACTGTTTACTGCGGAGCCGAGGTAGACGAAGTCCTTGACTACCTCGAAGTTATAGCTGCCCATTGTGACGCTCTGTCCAAGACGTCGATGTTGTGTGTCCTTTCTTGATGACAGCATATACTTCGTTTTGCCCTCATTCACCGCTAGACCCATTTTAGCCGCCTCCGCCTCAATGCCAGCAAACGCCTCATTGACGGCTCGCTGTGTTCTACCAATCACGTCAATGTCATCCGCTTATGGTAGCAGTTGTACGGACTTCTGGAAGATCGTGCCTCTAGTGTTGGCGTGTGAGTCTTGCACGATCTTCTCCAGGATGATGTTAAAGAAATCACATGACAGCGCGTCACCTTGTCTAAATCCTTTTTTGACATTGAAGGTCTTGGTGAGTTAGCTTCCGATCTTGATGGAGCAGCGAGAATTCTCCATCGTCATCCTGCACAACCTGACGAGTTTGGCAGGAATGTCAAAACTAGACATGGCGTTGTATAGCTCGTCCCTATGCACGCTGTCATATGCGGCCTTGAAATCGACAAAAAGGTGGTGGGTGTCGATTTGCATTTCTTGGGTCTTTTCCAGGATCTGCCGTAGTGTGAAAATCTGGTCGATGGTGGACTTCCCTGGCCTGAAGCCACACTGATAAGGACCTATCAGGTTCTTTATAAACGGCTTCAGGCGAGTACACAAAACGGCAGAGAAGATCTTGTAGGCGATGTTCAGGAGACTTATCCCTTTATAGTTGGCGCAGTCAAAGGGGTCTCCTTTCTTATGGAGATATATATATTCATATTCTCTAGGCTTGTTTAAAATGCAGAGTTCCTGAAAGTGCGTCATGGCATATTCTGATCGTGTATCGATCGGCACTCAACTCCTTCTGACTTCTGAGCAACTCCTCGCTGTAGTTCACATATAATCTGGCGCTTAAGCACATCCCTTCAGCTACCTTGACCTACTTGCCTTGGTAAGTAAGGAAACCTCTCAGTTGGTGTTGAAAATAAGTCCGATCTGTCAAAAACGTCGATCATGTTAAGTCCCAAATATGCTGCCACTCTGACTAGATTTTAGCACTTTCTTCGGGACTTGTCAAGAGTTGGAACAGGAAAAAAAAGGAGTGCGATTCCAAGAACTTCACATCCGCCTTTCCAGTCCCACCGTCGCCTACAACCGATCATCTCCAAGCATTCAACACATATGACAACGTCTATAAGAATAGAAAGTCACACGGGATTCCCCGTCCAACACCTGATCAATTCACAAATGAACCATTGTCAAACGCAATAGAGAAGCTTACCAGGCGGGCAACCCCGCTAATGAACACTAATTGCGGGCACACAAGCGTTTCAGCTCCATCGCCGCCGTCACGAAGTCTCTTTGGAAACAGGAAAAACTTTCTGATCATCTTCCTCCCCTCCCTCCCCGTGGAAAAAAAAAGCAAATTGAAGTTAATCTGCTTAGAAATGAGTTTAACTCAATAAATCAGTCAAACACAGTGCCGCGCACTGACTGTGACTGTCATGACCAGCGTGTTGATTCAAATTTTCTAATCGGTCAATTCCCTCGCAACGACGAATCTCCCCGCCCACTGTCAGCGCGCTCGTCAGCAGTCAGACATTGGCTTTGATTGAATTGAATCGAACAAGGTCGACGGCAGATGTTAAGCGGGCCATGGGCGGACGCCCCCTGACAGACGGATCAAAGCGCCTTAATTCCCTCATTGAAATGACAAATTGTTGGATTTTCTTCGCATCTCTGGCAACAACCTCAGCACACACAAGAAACAAGACCGCAGATACATTTGTTTATTATTTACTTCAAATGAAAGCTTTGCGGGCTTGTATGCGAGGCCGTGGCAGGAATGCGCAAAGTCGGACAAGATTGACGCCGGGAAAACAAATCGTCTGCCGGTGTGTGTGTGTGTGTTTGATGTTTTTTTTTATGGCTAAAGAAACAAATTTGCGAATGGGTAGGGAATGATTTTTCGGTGAAAAGATTCGCAGATACAAATATTTATAATGATGCATCCAAGAGATTGTTTTTGTGTATCCATGTATCTATGAAGATCATTTTGGGGGTTTTTTTTTGGCAATTCGAAATAAGATTGCCGATGCTGAGAGATCTTCACTTGCGGATCGCCATGAGATACTTTTATTGCAGAATGTTCGGAGATATTTGATGGGAATGATAAATCAGAGTATGTATCTCTGTATCGCTGTTGGAGAGCACACGAAGAATAAGAATAATCTGTTTGAAGATGCTGCGCATCGAAACGCCAAACGATCGTGATTAATCGCGTTGAGTGGATACTCGGAAGGAAATTGTTTTTCGATGAATTTCGAAGCTTCGGAGGACATCTGCTGGATGCTTTCTTTTGAAAGGAATTTTTGATGAATTTTATTCTTTAACCGGAAGATGATACCGGTTTGGGATGAGATGACTGTGTGAAGTTTGGTGCGTCTTTATGCGTCGTCTCAAATCTTTTACCATCCAAGTTTGGATAGAGGACATAGTCGCTGACGTGGATATGATAAATGGTGTGAAAGTTGGTGGCCCAGTGGATGAATTTTTTGCCAAGAACACGTGAACACCCGTCTCCATGGCTCAGCACTTTTTTCGATTATCTCTACCTTGTCAATATCAATCCGACAAGAAGCTCTAAATGATATTCACCGTTTTATCGCTCGTTTACGCTTTTCATGTTATTTGATGTGGAACGAAGGTAAATGACGCCACGTGGATCCTAAACAAAACAGTACTCGTGACCTTGTGCTAAGAAAAGTTGGCAACACGTAAAGAGCGTGCGATCAACTGCCAGTCAGTAAGCCCATTTGTTTTGAAACAGCGAAACTTTTTCAACGACATCAGAAATTAACGCTTCTTCATCCTAAGCTTTAGATGGTTCTTATTGATCCGAGTGTCAGGGCAATAGACAAGCTGGGTAAGTGCATCTCTTCAGCTAACTAGGCAAGTGTTCTTGATCAGAGATGACCATGATTCTTTTCGGAGTCAGACGGTCTTCCGAGGGAGTCTAGAGAGAAATCCCTAGATGCTCGAAACCTCTTCAGCAGCAAGACACGGATATTGATCGATATCGATCGCCCGGTAGTCCCGCCATTGCAAAGGACAATACAAGAACTGCCATCATTGTTAAACAGAAAAATTAGAGCGACCATTGCCTTCTTGATCGCGCTAATTCTTCTGTCCTAGATAGTTCAAATACCCCTGAACTCATCAAAGTCGGAATTTGGAGTCCACACGACGGGCAATAGAGAATTGAAATGATCTCCCGAAGGTCTCGTGCGTTCTTTGGTTTGATCATCAAAGTATACAACACATTTGATCTCGTGATCGTCATCAGTTTTTCTGATAGACACCGATTGATCGATCGTTCTCATCGACTGTCGAAGATAGAAGTGGCATTCTCTCTAATATTACCTCTTGTTAAAGAAGACTGCATCTAGCTAAACTGTCTCAATTGTTGATGCCGTGATTGTTGATTGTCGATGGTTGGTTTATTGCGATGGATCCATGGTTCCTCCGCGGTAAGGCAGTGGCACAAAATATCTTTCGGCTTACACAGTTCGTTTATGGTCAAGGGTGAGCAAAGCGGCGCCCAACGCGGGAACTGTTTTTTTCAGGTAGATTTAAAAGTACCCGCTCAGTTGAGATGCCTTACCATGAGTCACCCAGAGTCTAATTCTCCGATATCGTTCTGTATTTATGGACGACGAGTTATTGATGGGGCTTGCTAGGTTAAGTTAGGTAGGTTATGTTTGGGCAATTACCACCACTGTTGCAGTTGTGGCCCTGGTTGGATCCTTTGTGCTATCATTACACGGTCCTTTCCGCCGGACTTTCCTTTTAAAAAGGAACGACACTAACGCAAATTAAATAAACCTAGAGACTGGTTATTGGTATTCTAGTGGCCTACTTTGACAAGTCGACTCCTGTGCTGATTAACAGCCAATTAGTTTTCCTGATAAACTCGGCTATGTCTTGTATCTTTAAATGTGACATTTCCTCTAGGTTTCTGAAAAAGTAGTTGCCTAGTATATCTTTTCTAGTTTTTGCAAGGGCTGGACAAGTTCCGAGGAGTGAAGCGTATTTTCTTCCTCCTCCTCGTCTCTACAACTTCTGCGGCAGTCGTTGTGGGGGGCTCCCATTCTTCTGGCGTGGATACCGAAAAGGCAGTGACCGGTGATAATGCCCACTTCGTTCATTATTACATCCCTGTTTAGTTCCAGGAGTGTATTTGTTATGTCTGGATTTAGTGAGGGACAAATAAGCCTCGAAGTCCTCCATGTATCTAATTCCAACCATCTGCGATGAGCGGAGTCGAATGCATCTCTAAGTTACATGATGAGGGATATAGGGTGTCCCGATTATTTGCCAGTGGCAGTCCCACCCCCTCGTCTGCCCTTTCGTTGCCTGGAAAACCACTATGCCCAGGTAGCCAGCATAGGAGTAGGTTGCATCTAACCGATATCTTCCTAAGAGATAGACTGTAAAGTTTTACCATCTTCGATTTAATTGATGGTGTAGGTGTATCAAGAGCCTTTCTGGCCGTCTGACTATATATGTGAATGGCTATAGAAAGCCCGTCTATCGGGTTCATCGACAGTAAGCGGTCAGCATCTTGGATAGCTTTAACTTCTGCCTGCAATACACTACAATGGTTGGGCAGTCGAGAGACAGGGAAAAGGATATGTCCGGCCATATCGCGAATACTCCTAGTCCGGTGTCCTCGTCTGTTGCTAAATACCTTCGACGGTGGTGACTACTTTTGAGATATTTGAAAGTTCGTGGTAAACGCAAGCCATTTGAGATATTTCAAAAACTTTACTATCGGCTTGAAGTAAAACGAAGTCGAATAGAACTCGACTTCGTTCATTTGGCCACCGCTGGCACGTTGGCAGTGGTCGATTCGTTGGACCCAATTTTCAACGACTCAGGAACACATTTCGGCTGAAACGGTAGCTATTTCGCGTTCAATGTTGGATCTGGGTTCTTCTAACGTCGCAGTCGTTGGCTTGTTGGCATAAACCAATGACTTAACGTAGCCACACAGAAAGTAGTCAAGCGGCGTTAAATCGCATGAACAAGGCGGCCAATCGACTGGC
The DNA here is from genome assembly GCA_964034865.1 of Eristalis intricaria. NCBI lineage: Eukaryota > Metazoa > Arthropoda > Insecta > Diptera > Syrphidae > Eristalis > Eristalis intricaria. The sequence continues at coordinate 62,082,843 of OZ035877.1, forward strand.
CTATTTCTTGAGTTAACATGCACACCGCACTTACTCTTCAATAAATCGATTGTAGCGTGTGCCCTCTGGCTTGTGGCACCATCCTGTTGCAACCACATATCGTCCAAGTCCATATCTTCCATTTCAGGCCAAAAATAATCGGTAGCCATGGCGTGATAACGCTTACCATTCACAGTAACGTGACGATATTTATCGTCGACGAAAGAATGTGGCCCAATAACGCACCCGGCATGCAAACCGCACCAAACAGTAATTTTTTTGTGGCTGATGTTGTGATTCATGAAGCACATGTGGATTTTCACCCGACAAATAACCCATATTTTGCTTATAGACGAACCCACTGAGCCAGATGAGCCAAAGATCTTGGCACATTGTCTCCAGAACCAAATCGGAGAACGTACGTCGCTTCAAATAGTCCATCGGCTTCAATGCTTGAGTCAGGTTGATCTTGTATGAGTGCAAACCAAGATCCTAAAGCAAAATACGCCATATTGTGGTCTGAGCGATGCCCAATTCTTGAGAACGCCGTGGAATTGACTGAGTTGGATCATTTGCTACGGACACCTGAACGGCAGCGATATCTTCGACACTTCGATCAACCCGTTGTCTCAGTGACACGGCAACATCACACGAGGAATATGTAGACTCAAATTTTTGCATTAAACTTGTTATAGTCTGTCTACTAGGGCGAGACGACCGAAAATTGGAAAGAACGCTCTTAAAGTTGCGGTCACCGACTCCGAATTTCGGTGGAAAATTTGTATAATTTGCAGACCTTACTCGTTCGTGTACTTTACCGTGATGAGCTTAATGATGTTTGAGGTGAAAGAGTTCTTTCACAAATTAAATTCAAAGTTGTCAAGTCCCTGGAAAAAACCCTATCATATATTACAGCCATGGCGGCCAATGTGTTAAAGCTGCTGCGAGGGAAATTCAAAAAGTCACTCATTTGTCAAACGATCTTCGTACGTTTAACGAGTCTAATGCCTGTTATTAACCCTAAAGCTTCCTGTATCTATAGTCGTGATATATTGACTCTAGGGTCGGTAATCGTGGTGGTTCGGTGGGAACCTAGCCGTTTTATTGGCAGATCTCTGTTACCTCATTTTTCAGGCGGGCACTGTGCTCTTAATATCCTTAGCAGAAATCCCATCAAGTTAGTTGAAGAAGGTCTACCAGTGGTCGCTGTCTGAGCCGGGCTAGCGCATAAGAAATGTGGGTCTCCCCCTCAGCTGTGAGTTGTGTGGCATGATCTCCTATCGGCCAGTATGCCGTACAGACCGCATATCATGACGAGTTCGCCGAAGGAGATCGTTTTTTTAAGGTTGTTCTTATTCAGGTCATATTTTGCTTGATGTGGCACCGTTTGTCAGATTGGCCCTTTTAAGGTTTGCAGTTTGGAGATATATTGCCCTTAACAGCGAGACGAACACCTCCCCTGCAAGGGAAGGCTGAAGGGCAGATCACTGTATAACAAGGTCATCGGCTCTCATCAAGTTAGTTGAAGAAGGTCTACCAGTGGTCGCTGTCTGAGCCGGGCTAGCGCATAAGAAATGTGGGTCTCCCCCTCAGCTGTGAGTTGTGTGGCATGATCTCCTATCGGCCAGTATGCCGTACAGACCGCAAAATCATGACGAGTTCGCCGAAGGAGATCTTTTTTTTAAGGTTGTTCTTATTCAGGTCATATTTTGCTTGATGTGGCACCGTTTGTCAGATTGGCCCTTTTAAGGTTTGCAGTTTGGAGATATATTGCCCTTAACAGCGAGACGAACACCTCCCCTGCAAGGAAAGGCTGAAGGGCAGATCACTGTATAACAAGGTCATCGGCTGTCCCATTTCCTGTGAAGTCACTGTGACCTGAAACCCATATAAAAACGCAGTCAGGAAACAGAAACAAGGACTGAGGCCGAGTATTCAGTAGCTTCTCATCTCCTCTTCAACTCCATCTTCACTGGCTCACATGATCCACTAACTCATTCGATCACTCGATCCTCCGCCATCCAGCTCCAGCTCAAGCGCAACCTGTTTAGTTCTTGGACTTGATCCATTCACCCCGTCCTATGTCTGCTGTAGTACGACTGAATGGGAAGCAAAACAGCTTTGAGGGCTGCTTGACTGTCAATGCAAATGGCAATCTTCTGCCTTGGCAGGATATTTGGGTGTATTCTGTTTCTACGACATGCTTCTCAGATTGATAATTCAGTGGACTCTTTCTAAAAGAAATTCCCTGTAACTCTAATCAACTTACGGGGAGTCCACTGTAGTACTGCTTGGAAGACGCTAGGAACATCCGGCAGTCTATACGCTTTCCGGCTATTTTCCGGGGTTCTGAGACAACACCCGAACCGATACCCCCGCCTTCTAAGACGACGGTCCAGTCAAAATCCCTGCGCATCTGCCCGCTATGCCATTCCGCTCTTTCTGGGATCAACTCTAGACTGTAAACTCTTCTTCTCGACGCTGGCTGGCTTTCGAAATATGGTTGAATTTACAAAGATGGGGAAAGTGTGCTTGTTCCCGAGGCACTGAAACGAACGTCAAATGTTCGATGACATCATTCCAGCCCCGCCGCAGATGTACCACATTTAAACTCCATTACAAATCAAACTCCTGCACAGATGACGTTGAGTAAACGATGTTCCCACTGCGTCATCCAGTTTCCACTTGTCGACTGCAACGCCATCTCAATAATCAGTCGAATAAACAGTCAAACAGTCCCATGAACCGCCGCTTTCCCTTCGAATCAATCTCATCACTCAGATTGGATTTACCGCCACAGACCCCCACATGCACTGGCAGCGATTCAATAAATCACGCCCGATTACGACCAAACCAACAATCAGCCAACCACTGAGGCAATCACTCGCCGCATTGTGTAAATGCACTCATCGCCGGGGACAAGGGGGCTGCTCGCGTCTGCAGGATGACAGCCAGACAGCCAGACAGACCTAACACCCAAATACGCCATATTCGCAGCGATCGAGTATGTAAATTGAATTAAACAATTTGACTCCTAATTAATGACTAATTAAAATTCGCCAACCCAATGAGGCTTTGTCCAAATACGGTTGATTGGCGCCGACACAACACCGGTCGCGAGTCGATGCTGTTGCATCACACGGCCAACGAGTGGCGCTAATCCAACAAATAATCGAAGCAAACGCAACCGAACTACAAAAATCTGTGCAATTTGCGTTTCATGTAATTGTGGTTGTTCAACTGAATTGTGAAAGTGTAAATTTGGCGCCCATTCTCGCATGCCACCTCACGCCAATTTGGGACGACCGAGGTGAGAAAGTTGTAAAATAAAAATACTCTACTCTCGTCGCGACGGTCGACGCTCGGCGCTCGACTCTCGGCGGTTGATCACTTTGAGAGGGTTTTTGTTGTTCGACAGCGTAATTGTTAATTTTATTTTTCTCCTTTTTTTTTTTCGCCAGCTTACACATTTGTGGCGACTGTAAAATCAGTTAATTGGTTAGCGGGTAATTTTTGCGAAGGAATTAGAAATTAATTGCGGAAGCAGTCGGTTGTCCGCAAGTGTTACCGTGTGTGTGTGTAATTTGTAAGACAGACCGATGAAAGTGCTGACGGAGATGGTTTGCCATGTAACCGCGTGACAGTGTGTGGCAGGAGCACGCAGTTGGATTTGTGAAAAATTTAAAAAATTTCCGAAAAAAGAGTCCAATGGGATTAGAATCCAAGGAATTCGGAAATGTATTCGGATTTTCTTCGTAATTAATTGTCTAAAGTTATTGTCTTTCTGTCTGTCAGTTTTTGACTTAAGACGCGTTTGGCTAAGTTCAAAGATATTTCAATTAAGGGTCTATATCGAGTTTTTAAAAATGAAACGAGTTACGTCAACTGTCCGCATACTTTGCGCAGAAACTGTTGTTTCTAAAAAATTCAGGGAGTTGCGGGCAATGTCATCAGAAAACATTCAGAATTAAATGGCAAACCCGACGAGAGCTGACAAGCTCCTCCAACGCACCATAAAGTCTGGCAAAAATACAGACGGGCCGCTAAATAGAGTTTTAAGAAAATTTGGTTGTGGGTTAAAGCGTCGATGCCGACACAAATGGTTCGACTGCAGACTTCTGATGGTGGCATCAGCGAATGAAAATTTTTCGTGAAAAATCAGTTTTCACACAAGTTGAGGATCTATAAAGCGAAACGTCTCTGATGTTGTAAACAGTAATGCTCTCCACAAATCGCCATCAAGTTGGAAATGTATTTAAATTTCATCTTCAACAGTTAAAGGGACAGAAACACGTGAAGTGATAGAACGTGAAGATATAGAACACAGTTTTGCCTGAAAAAAGAAAGTCACCTTCCAAAAGATTGAAGGCAACCTCCAGTTCATAAGAATGTAGCTTTCTACGATATTTAAAAAGATAAATACACTTCACCATTGAGACCGTGCTTCTTTAGACTCCGATAACAGTTTGGATTCTGTGGAGAGTTCTTGTAAACGTCTTTAAGCAATATTAAAAAATTTATTGCAGCAATGCACTCTAATTGTAGCGTGTTTCAGTTGAGTTCCTTGCGATCTTTACGAAATTCTTGAAGCGATACAAGAAATTCATACTGACACACATCATTCCGTTTCGAATGGAGATAACAAACGCATATATCAATAAATCTAAGATTTTTGTCAACTTTTGATGAGCAAAGCACGATTGTAAATACGTCTTTTTTTTTCGTTTCCAATCGCGCGACTATTCAATCGCAAAATGTATAACTCACAACTTTAAATATGAATGAGGACACATGAGCGATTCGCGATTTCTGACGAGTTTCGCAAGTTAAAATGAATCATATGAACTGGCAACGTCATCCGCACACATGCGATTTAAATCGCTGCGATTAAAAAATCGTAAAAAATCGAATCGCACGATTTTCTATCGGATAATAATTTAATCGCAAAAAATTAGACATTTTATTTTATACATAAATGGACACAAAGACGACTAAGTAATCGCCACGATTAAAATAAATGCAACAAGTCACATTTTATGGCCGCAAATTCAAATGGGACACATGGATTGACATGAATCATAGAAACACTTGCGACTTTGATAGAGGCCTTGTAAGTATAAAAATGGACTTTCCAGGGTGTTCTGATGTTACTCTTTTTTGCGCTTAAAATGTAACAATTTGGCGTGATAATTCTTGGGTCCAGTCAGTTATAAGTGAAAGATTGCTTAAGGGACAGTTTCATAAGATTCACCATAATTTAAAGCAATGTGTCAAATAGATTGTGTGGCGAAAGCTTTGGTGAATGACTTCAAATAATTAACAATATACATATATATAGATTGCCGATTTTCTACCTTTCTATACCAAAAAAAAGGTTCGATGGGAAGATACCACTTACAACTAACTCGTTTTCAAGCAGTATGTCCATTCATCAACAAACTAGTCGCAAGTACGTGCGATTTTATGCTAAATGTTTATCCACATGATCCAGTCTATTTTGTTGCAAGACAATAGTCAACCAACTACAGTTCCTAAACCGTTGCGATTATTTGGTCGCATATGAGTGGATTGACATTAAAAGCTATGTGTTATATTTGCCTGAGGCTGAATAATCGCGCGGCAAGTGTGTGCATGGTCATACCGTTTTGCGACCACGATTTTTCTATCGCTGCGACAAAAAAGAGAGACATAATGACAATAATTGGCCTCATTTTTTTCAGGATGCAATGGGTGTGGAGGGTTTTTATTTTGTTCCTCATCCCGAAAAGACTTTAAATGATAGGCGCAAATCTGAGAAAATGATATTCTGATTTAGCTCAGAATACAGCTCACTGCTTGTAGTATTTTTTTCACATGTTTTTCTACCCGAAAATAAAAAGCGAATCCAATTTAGATTTTTTTTTATCGAATTATGATCTAAACGCATCTATTACCGATCTGTCCTCATAAGTCAAAAAACACAAAATCGTCAATTCAAGACTTAGATTCAGGCATCGTCAACTTAGTCACAGTTTTTGGGTTGCGAAAGAACTCTCCTTGCGACGACGTGAAAAAAATAAGTCGAATTTTGGTTTGCTTCGCAATGCAAGTGTCAGTCACTGGACACTAAATTCTTTACAATAGTACCCACTTCGTGGGTCGCCGTGGCGTAGTGGGTAAGTGCGTCGATTCCTACGCAGAGGGTCTTAGGTTCGATACCCGAATTTACCACCTTCCACCTCTTTCGAGTCACTGACAATGCTCAAAGAGTAGCTTCTCAACTTCGCCGTTCGGAGTCGGCATTTAACTGTAGGTCCCTTCCACGCGTAAAAGAACAATAGCACGCACAACACGAGTGGCTGCTGAGAAGCTAGGCCCAGGTCCGACTCGTACTGTAGCGCCACCTATATTGTTATTATTAATAGCCACTTCAAAAATGCGCGCTTGCGTCAATCTTGTACCTACCCTGGATGACGTACCTTAAGCAATAGTGGAAAATACATACCAAATTTCTTGTGGGTAGTCTAATGCTTGGGACCCTATTTACGGTTTGGATTTTATACGAGTTTTGCCGCTAGAGCATTTGGCCGATCACGCGACTTAAACTTCTTAAGAACGGTAAAATTAAGCCGGGCCTATGTCCATAACGCATAAACGATAGTTTCTACCATCTTGTGTAAGCACCTGAAACCCAACAGCCCCACAAGATCAGCTCAGGCCAGCGAAGTCCACTAAGGACCGAATATTCACATGAAGTCAGATCATGGAAAAAACCCAAGAGTTTCGAGGCGATACCCACCATCTATTTATAGGCTTTAAGGGCGCGTATGATTGTATTTATAGAGGCGAGCTATACAGCACTTTGTCTACTAATGGCAACCCTGTAAAACTCGTCCGTCTTTGCAAAATAGCCTTTGCTTTGTTAAGGTCGATTAAGATTTTACTAAGGCCTTTCATGTCAAAAAAGAGGGATAGATAGTTCAGTCATGCGTTTTCTTTAACATTATTTTTGACCCCCTGTCATGCGTTCTCTTGAGATGAGATCGTGCGTTACTCCAACGTCAAGAAATCTGTGCAACTCTTCTCGCATATGCCGTTGAAATTGACATCATCGGAGGAACACAAGCAGCTGTCAGTGGAGCGTTTGTACGCATCGAGAAGGAAGCGGCTAAGATGGTAAGAGGGCAAGACAATGCAGATAATTTAATAATAATATGGGTGGCGCGACAGTCCGAGGTGAACCTGGGCCTAGCTTCTCAGCAACCACGTGTGTTGTGCGTGCTATTGTTCTTTCACGCGTGGAACGACAATGTACATGCTGTCTACGAAAGAGGTTCACCAGCACCTTACTATTGACAGCTACAACTTCGAAGTAGTGAAAGACTTTGTTTACGTAGGCTCCAAGGTGAACACCCTTGCCAATCGCTGTCTGTTTGGGCTTGGAAGGCAATAAAGTCATCTCTCGAAGAACCAAGCCTTGATAGTCCAGGGCTTGCTAACGATATTTGATTCATGGTCGTTTCGAGAGGTAAGCCCTCCGTACTATCTTTGTACTGATGGAGGAGGACACTGATCGAGACTGAGCTTTACAGCGACATCGGTTTGGTCAAACGAGTTCAAGCCTCTCGTCTTAAATGACTAGGCCAGGTAAAGTGAATGGACATCAATGCTCCGCCTTGGCAAGTCTTCGACTTCAACCCCTCAGGACTTTGAGGTAAGGAAGACCAAGCCTCCGGTGGCGCAAGCAGCTGGAAAAGGACCTCAATTAGCTGAACGTGTGCGGCAGGAAGCAACTAGCACAAGACCGTGCTAGATGAAGAGGCATGTTCGCTGAGGTCCAGGTCAATTCCGAGCTGTGGCGTCAGACAAAGAAGATGAGGCCTGAATACAATGAATATTTGCTCCTTGGACTACACTGTTTATTGATACTGTCTGAGCTCCAAAGGAATTGTGAATTTTCATTGCAAAATTAATAGCGCTTGTGTTTGTCACTGACAGTCGATCAGGTTATTGGCCATGTTTGGAAATACAGTGGACTCCCTCAAGTCGAATTGCCACGGGATACCATAATTTTTTCGAGTTAGAGGGAGTTTGACTTAGAGAGAGGTTTTTGCATGGAAAATTGAGAAAAGTGTGTGCAACTTAGGTTAAGTATGGGAGCTGCTAGGACATGCACCAGCACACTTAGACCATATTTGTCCATTGTGATAACCCTAGTTAGACTACTGCCGCTGATTGTCTAGTCCAGTGATACGACAAATGGTGAATGGACCAGATTTGAAAACCAGATAATGGCGTATTAACTTTGCTTTCACTGGGATTCGAACCGGGGACCCCGCTAACCAGGGGCAGGCTCTCTACCAACTGCGCCATCCAGTCGTTTCAAGTTTAAAGTGTATGTAAAATATGGCGAAAAAGTTCGAGTTAGAGAGTTTTGACTTAGGGAGGGTTCGACCTACGGAGAGTTCGACCTACGGAGAGTTCGACCTAGAGAGAGTTCGACTTAGGGAGAGTTCGACCTAGGAAGGGTTCGACCTAGAGAGAGTTCGACTTAGGGAGGGTTCGACCTAGGGAGGGTTCGACCTAGAGAGAGTTCGACTTAGGGAGGGTTCGACCTACGGAGAGTTCGACTTAGGGAGAGTTCGACTTAGGGAGGGTTCGACTTAGATAGAGTTAGACCTAGGAAGAGTTCGACCTAGAGAGAGTGCGACCTAGAGAGAGTTCGACTTAGGGAGGGTTCGACATAGATAGATTTAGACTTTAGGAAGAGTTCGACCTAGAGAGAGTTCGACTTAGGGAGGGTTCGACTTAGGGAGGGTTCGACTTAGGGAGAGTTCGACTTAGGGAGAGTTCGACCTAGTGAGAGTGCACTGTAATTGCACAGTTCGGGCCAGTCTTATGACTCTCTATTTGGCGAGATCTCTGGATTTCAAAGCTTTGGTGCAGGATCTCATGCCGACAGGCCCTTGTACCAAACTACTCCCACCTTCATGTGCTGAAAGCAGAACCAGAGCCCCTTCCAACAAGGATGGGGTACCCACTGACCATCCAAGTCTCTATTAGACCTTCTCCCTCTTCACATTGTTCTTCATCTCCGCCACAGATAACCCCATTTCGCAGGATTTACTGATCAAAGACTAGAGGCAACCAAATCACGAAACAATTGCTTTCTACGCATAAGCGGATCTAATTCACAAAGATAACACCGCATTCCATCCGCGGCGACAGTCGAACCCTCAAGTCAAAGGCGAGAGAGAGAGAGCAACTCTCAAGTGCGTGCAGCACATATCGCCAAATCAAGGAAAGTCCCCGCGGCTGGCTTATCGCAAACCCTGTTGAATGTGAAACACCCAATTACCGGAGAAAAGTGGGTTAGCAAAACAACCGAAGTGCGTGCGTGATTATTAAATGTCGCACAATAATCATGCAGTGCCCCCCAAACCGGCCGCATCCGCTTCGAATGTGTCACAACGTGACACCCAGAATCACTGATTCGCTGACTCGCTGATCCGGATCATCTCACTTTGGGCCACATCCATCGCCGATGATCTGAATCTCCGCGGAATTCGCACGTTTTTTTGTTTTTTTTTTCTCACCATCTTCGAAAGTGGCTTTTTCTAACACAAATTTGTTGAATAAAATTCAAATTGCATACGATTTCCAGAATAAACTGAAAACACAAGAAACGAAGATAAAATAAAAAAAAAATCCAGATACGTACGTGATTCCCATGACAAGCGTCGTACTCCGTGTGTCCGTGGCACTGACAGGCAGCAGAAGCAGAAGCAGCAGCAGCAACAGCAAACCCCGTCGCACTGCACTACTGTCACATTCGTAGAAATTCTTGAAATGCAAATTCCAGCACAACAACAACACGAACGAATGACAACCAACCACAGCGAGGACCACTTAGTCCGTGTGGCAAAACAAAAAAAAATAAAACTCTCCTCGACGGCCGCGACCGCGACGCTGGCAGACGAACCATGCCGCAGGGAGAGAGACAGAACAACCAAGCACAGCACACATCACCAGCACCAGCACAGACAAAAAAAAAACAAAAAAACGACGACGCTAAATCCAATTGAAGACCATAAAATGCTATCTAGGTAACTTATCCACGAAGCATACTAATTGCCAGGCAAACAGCAGCAGTGAAACGAAATAAAATGCAGAAAAAAGCACATAACAACAAAAAAAAAACGATAGGCACTAAAAAAGACTTCGTCGTCGTCGTCGTCGCGCAGATATCTCGTCAAGAAAGTGTATCCAAAAATGCGGAGAAAAAAAGAACGACCAGAACTGGGTTAGCACAGAACCGAGAGGAGATCCACTAAGGTATGCATTAAGGGTGAACTCAATTCCGAAATTTGCCAAGCAGCCGCCGTGCCGATGACAGGCGATACACTTTTGATTCACTCTGATTTGGTTTACATTTCGATTCAGATGCACGTACGATTCAGGGTGGCGCACTATCAAGAGGAACGGAATCACTTTGCGTGCTCCAACTTTCTCCCGTGGAGGAGGAGAAGACTCGCGTTCGGTTCAACAGGAAACCAGCGCACACATCCCGCAAAACAGCAAACCACCGAGGGGCCGACACACGCTCAAAACACGGCGCGTAGGCGATTGACTCCTTTTTTTTTTTTTTTTTCTGCGTATTTTTCACCACGGATCGTTTGGGTCGCGTATCGTTATGGCAACGCCGCGCAGGGCTGCGGAGGTGTTATGTATTGCACGCAGGACGCGCGGGGAGGCAAACGACGAATTTCGAAAAAGGTCATTGACGGATACCGTGTTCCGGTGGCGCTGGGAGGGTTCGCATTTATCAGGATTCGTGTCGAAGCGATGCGTCATCGGTCCCAAGACAAAACAACAAAACTGACTGAATGCACACGCGAAGGGAAAAATCGAAAAGAAGACAAAAAAGAATGAAAAACAAAAAAAAATCCTCTTAAGGTGCGTCTGAACGACCGAAAGACACACCGTCGGCTCGCGTGTCGCCTCGAAAGCAAACTAAAACTTTGAAAAGCTACAAGCCACGATTGAAGCCCGCTCGGCGACTTCAAATTGACTGAGGCACAAGTTCGAGTTCGATCCCATGCGTCACATGGCACACTTGTTCGACGGAGACGGTGGCTCTCTTTTTCTTTGTTTTTTTTTGTTTTGTTCCTTCTTTCTTTGGTCGCTCGCTCCCGCTCTCTGGGCACTCTTTCTCTGTGGTCTGTTGGGGCCGTCTGGTTGGCAAGTAGTAAGTCTTTCGTTCCTAGCGTCTCAGAGACTCGGAGTCGCGTGCCAGTTGCACTACTCCACACAGACACACTTGTGTGCACATAATTGGTCTGTGTGTGAAGTGGAGAGGGACCCCCTTGTGCTGGCCGCTTCGAATTAAGGCTATCGAATTGCATTTTTTACCGATTGTAGGGGAGGGGCGCATGGACGGGTAGATAAATTGTGTCTTAAAGACTGCCAACGCGTATAGACTTTGAATGGAAGGAGCCAGCACCGGGGCTGGTTATTCCTTTGTGTTGTCACATTCAGCAACCGGCGCGGTGAATGGCTTTAAGTAATGGTCCTTATGGTTGGACGTTGGAATGGGGCTCAGTAGGACAATCAGGAATTAATTTAAATTTGTTTTTCTTTCGAGACTCGGTTCGAGTGTAGCGATTGCTGCTGCTGATGGAAGGTTCGACATGAGCTTGAATCAGAGGCATTCACTTTTGTCGAAATGTGAAAAGTCTTGGATCTGGGCGTCCTCCTGTCGAATTGTGAACAGTCTTGGATCTCGGCGTCATCCCTTCGAAATGTGAAAAGTCTTGGATCTCGGCGTCATCCCTTCGAAATGTGAAAAGTCTTGGATCTCGGCGTCATCCTGTCGAAATGTGAAAAGTCTTGGATCTCGGCGTCATCAAAAAACTGGTTTAATCTTGCCGTTGTCCTCAGCTTGTCTGTTTCCAATTGAAGCGGAGGTGCTCAGGGCCCCAGGGAGGCCGAAGGTATGGAATGCCAGAGGCTGCCAGCTCTCAATTTCCAGTGCCCGGTTGCATAGTCCTCGAGGGTTAAATGTGCCTTGACATTGTGTCCCAATCGGTCCCCAAGCTTGCACGGGATCGGTGTCCAAATCGGTCGGTCTCACCGCAAGCCTGCACGGGATCGGTGTCCAAATCGGTCGGTCTCACCCCAATCCTGCACGGGAGGGACACCTTGGAGGGGTACCGGCTTAAGCCGACACGCAAGCCAGGAGTGACTGTGCAATGAGGAGTAATACTTCATCTTGGACAGAGGTGCTCTAATCGGTTTATTGGTGAACTAAGTCTATCATCCCCCTAATCCAGGGTGTTAAGTGGACCGTGCCCATTGGGTAGTTCGCAGGGTAATACTGGATGCATTGCAATGGTGCCTCTTCAAGGCCGGACCACCTTGGGGAGTAAATAATAACGGCCTTACAAGGCTAATGCAAGACTCTGGCGTGGCCGATCCCAATTTCCTCAGCTACTCGTGGGATCAAAATTAAGCCCAAAAAGAAAATAAGAACAAAAATAAAACTAAAAGCGTGCTGAGAACACTTTTTGAGGTAACCTCTGATGATGGAATGAGTCGCGTTTAGCAAGAACGAAAAAAAAAAAAAAACTAAAAGTGTCAAGCCTAAAGTACGTAGCAACCCAGCATCAGCCGCAAAGCTGCAAGAATCCAAAACCCACCAAAAGTCAAGAGCACGCAAGCTGCCGAAAGGGCAAGTGGGAGCACAGCTCTAGCTTCCCAACCTCTAGCTGAAGCAGGGGGATAAAGAAGAGAAACGGAGGCAAACCAAGTTCAAAATTCTGCGACCCCTCAAGCCCTTTAAGACCAAGGCCCAAATGTCCACTGATGCTCGCTCCGAGAAAAATTAACAGAATGGATGATCCACTCAGTCATGCTGGCAGCAGGTGCTACCTTCCTTACCTTGACAGCGGTTTGCGCTTGAAGAAGCGAGGAACAGGGCAAAAGAGCACAAAGCCAAGCTTAGCTAGGAGCCTACCACCAAAGGTAAAAGAACGAACAGCTCCATTTCACCATTCGGGCCTAATGCACGTTAAAAATAAAGGGTGTCCCCAAAGGTGGAGCAAACGGTTACCTCGAAGGGCAGGAGCGGGAAAAGCAGCGAGTGCTGGCAGAAAACTGCGGGAAAAGCAGCGAGTGCTGGCAGAAAGCTCACGGGGTCAACAGTAGCCTAGAAGGTAGCAGTTCTGCCTTGTGAATATCTTAGATAAGCTTTGAAGATGCTCTCGTAAATGAAATGGCCCAAAGATGGCAGAGACCCGACACTTTCAAAGACTCAGCATGACTGGGGCGATCGGTGTTTTCCTTGATCCATCGAGAGGGGTCTCTATTCACTCAATTACCTACTCCCCGCCATCCATCTCCTCCCATTTCCAACACAAGTCCCCTCGAGTGTTTATAATCAGGATTATGTCAGCCTCGTCAAGTGATTTGTCACGAGCTGGCCGCAGCCAGCTGAACACAGAACCGACTGAAGACCGGAAGTTAAGATGAAAGGCGACGAGCTCTTGGAAATCAGAAATTCTACTTCCCCCAAAAATTCCATGAGTTTACATTTTGAAATGCAAAATTTATGGTGGATCTCTTTTTGAAGAGCACTTCTGCTGCGGCTTTAAAATGCGTATACATCCCGTCGGAAGTTGTTTTTCAGCCCATTTCGTGGAAGCGCCCGTATTTAGGTTAATCTTCGCACAGCACTCCGCCGGTGGCAGGAGATACATAAATTCGAAACGCATCAGTGGGAAAAACCGGAGGGCGGGCAGATGGAAAACTTTTCCCGAGAGCGTGGGGGAGACGATTTGGGTGTTTTCATGGTACGCGGAGTCCGTGCTGATCTCCCACGCGATAACCTGGTTAAACATGGCCTGTGCACTTGTACGCCGCGACGGTGTGTGCATTTCGGTGTGGGACCTTACAACTGACATCGCTGTTTCGTCGCAATCTCGTCAGTTTCACGAGATGATTTCTCTTTGATTAACGAACTCGCGGAGCGTTTAAGTCGCACCGGCGACTGATGTTGGGGAGGATTGCAGGTTGTCGAGTATCCGACTAGGTTCCGACACCAATGCGCCGCCGTCGGTGAGCCGAACCTCGAAGTGAAAGTTGCGATTATCGGAAAATTTCCATTCACTTATGAAATTCTTTACGACCGAACCGAATGCCTGTTGTAAAAACAAATATTAATTGAGGAAGCCGCTGAACGCCGAGGCGACAATTGGCGATAAATTTCGAGGCGATTCATGACACATGTGCAAATAAGTGAAGGTTTGGGTGGACATTCGTCTTTTTTGTGGTTTATGATCGGCAAAGTGCGGCTTTTTTATGACATTTCTGTACAGTAAAAGTCGTCGCTGGAATGCGAACCGGAAGAGGATGTCCAGCTGATGGAGAAACATGGAAGTCGCGTCGCAGCGAAAAACAGCTTCACGGATGCAATATTCACTTCTCATTGACACAACAAATTGGGCTCCAACAAATCACAAAAAAACGTATATCTCTTCAGTCCTCTCCTGAGGGGACCTGGGTCTCAGCGCATTTTTCCTTGGGTTTGTAGTCTGTTCGGGACGGAGACAAGTTGTCGCCGGTCTAGTCCAATAAGGCGTTGAATCCATAGAAGACTGGCGCTAGTGTAGGTCTAGAGTTGGTCAAAAAAAAATCACTAACTGCGATTTATGCACAGTGATTGAAAAATCGCACCACTTAACCGATGGGGCACACTAGTAGGGAAGGACCTCAACCAGCTTGGCGAGCGAAATTGGAGACAGCTGGCTTAAGGTCGGTGTTGTTAGCCAAGGTCCACCCCGGACAGTAGCACCATTAAAAGAAAGAGAAGAAGATTGAAAAATCGCAATCCCAGTCTGCGATCGAATGTCTGCGACTGCGATTTCGCACAATCGCAATTTGAATTCACTCAAGCGACATCATGGTTAACGTCTTGAATTGTGGCAGATGCGAATGAAATGCTGCATGTGTACAAAGTCTGAGCACGCTATGCCTAGGGTTGCCATACTTAGTATTTTATAAACTATGGTTTATGTAAACAATGACTGAATAACGCGTTCATCATTCAGACCTTACATTGTTTAAATGCAATTGCACGTTTTTACGATAGTTTCGCTGTTCATTTACAAATTTCGATTTGGTGTCAATCCATTTTTTTCCCCCAATACTTTAAAATGTTCAGCGGCAACCACGGCCGCCTCCCGGACAAGTCACTAGTGATGTACGAGGTTCTATTGATTGAGGTAGGTCTGTAAATCTGAACGTCATAGGGCAATTAACAGCGAACAATTTCATTCATCTATATTAATATATAAAGCTGTAGAGTTTTTTCGTTTGTTTGTTTCCCTTTTTCTCAGGAACTACCAGTCCGATTTGAAAAACTGTTTTTGCCTCGTGATCGAAGCGTTTAAGAACGGGGCACAAAGTTGAACAGAAAGAAAGAGAGGGAAAGGAGCAGGAGCAAGAGAGAAGACACCAACAGCATGACGATGACTACGTTTCGTGGCCCGCGACTCAATAAGGTTCATCAGTCACACAGGGCCAAACTCTGCGGGCTCCTGGACCACAGCTCAATAGCAGGAAACGAGAGAGCGGACAAATTGGCCAGACAAGGGCCTGAAATGGACATCAGCGAAGCGGACACATCATTGCATTATACCAGACCAAGTGGGTCGCCGTGGCGTGTGGGTAAATGCGTCCACGCCTACGCAGAGGGTCCCAGGTTCGATACCCGAATTTACCACCTTTGATAATTCACGGCTCCTTCTCTTTCGAATCACTGACAATGCTCAAAGAGTATTCCTGTCTAGAAAAATCTTCTCAACCTTGCCGTCCGGAGTCGGCATTATACTGTAGGTCCCTTCCACGCGTCAAAGAAAAATAGCACGCACAACACACGTGGTTGCTGAGAAGCTAGACCCAGGTCCGCCTCGGACTTTCGCGCCATCCATATTATTATTATTATTAAGGGGTACAATACGAAAAGAAGCCGACTCGACTTGGCTCGCAAATAATGACTGTCTGACGACAAGATCAACGTGGCAAAAGGGAAAACCGAAGAAGTGTCTGGCATTTGACCACTCGTCGCAGTGATCACAGGACACTGCCTCATCTGAACCATGCTCCGGAAATGGAACGTGGGATCCAGTGATCTTTGCCGGAGCTGCGGCGACGAGGAAGAAACCGGGAGAATTCAACATCTACTTTGCCACTGCCCAGTTCTCTAGCGGGCTTAGCGAATGGGGATATGTCGGATCTCCTAAGATTCGTAAAGAGCACGGGGTGGTTTAAGCCGTCACAGGATAGGTTGACAGAATATATACTCAAGACATGAAGGCATTCACAATGGGTCCTAAGGCCTCCGAGTGGAAGTGACGTTCAATCATCACACCAATACCTAACCTAACATAGCAAGCTACCTCTAAGTTGGCCATGCTGGTTGATCAAGGACTTCTTCAATCGCTCTTGAAATTGTCTATGTCTCTAGGTGGTACAGCTGGACTGGGATGGCCAGTGTCTTAAATACAGTGAA
Organism: Eristalis intricaria; assembly: GCA_964034865.1. Lineage (NCBI taxonomy): Eukaryota > Metazoa > Arthropoda > Insecta > Diptera > Syrphidae > Eristalis > Eristalis intricaria. The sequence continues at coordinate 62,099,371 of OZ035877.1, forward strand.
CTTAATCCTTCGAGAGAGTGCTTTACCACTCACAGAAACAGCGATTGCCCAAGAGTTGTAGAGTTCTACTGTTGACTTTGAGACCCCAGATAGATGGAATCCTTAAGTACCTTGGAGGTGTATCTGCAGGCGATGGTGTGTGTCTATTCTTTGAAGACAGCATGTACTACTGTTATGGACAAAAAAATAAATCAAATAAAAAAGCCGACAACTCTGATTTCTTCTTCCTTTACCCTCTACCAAACATCCCGCCACCTTCTGGGAAGTAGGTAGATAGTAGGCAGAAAAATCCCACAAAAAGAACCAACAAGATCGTTTACCGCTATCGGGAAAATTATCAAATGTTATTTTATGTCGTCTGTTGGCTGGACAAAATAATAAATACACGTATCGAAATTGAATTGTCTTTACTAAAAGACAGAAGAAAAGTTTATTTGATCACAGTTAATAAGCAAAAAGGTGTGTGTTTATTGCTTAAAGAAATAGTTATATTGGAATATTACAATAGATTAACAATGTTTTCTAGAAAGAAATGGGGCGTAGCAAGCACTGTTCGGATGAGAAAAGGAAAAGGAATCCGAAACGACGGATTTTGGTACCGGAATATAGCGAAAACTCTAGGGTGCTAGAGTAATCTGGAGAAGAAACTAGGGTGCGGCCACGGAAAATCAGCAAGAAAACCGACCGTTTAATAGTGTTAGAGGCAAAGAAGGACCCTTTTATCTCTTCCAACAAGATTTTGAACGCCACTAAGATTAACATCAGCGCAAGAACAATCAGAAGAAGGCTTGTGGAGTCCAAACTTCCATCCAGATCACCAAGGAGAGGTCCTAGCGTAGAAAGATGTTCGCTTCTGAGCTTAAAATGTGGTCCGGCGATCAAGGCACAACAAAATGGCGAAACATTATTTGGAGTGATGAGTGCAAATTCAATTTGTTTGGACCTGATAGCAGACATAATTTTTGTAATCCAAAGTATAATAAAAAGACCGTCAAACATGGGTGTGGCAGCCATATGGTATTGGCATGTTTCTCTTGGTATGGAGTTGGTCCCATACATCGTATAGAAGGGATTTTGACCAAGGAAATTTATATTAAAATACTCCAGAGCATAATGTTGTCATATGCCGCTGGTGTGGACGTTCCAACAAGATAACGATCCGAAGCACACCGCCAAGGCAACCAAAGAATGGTTTACCAATAATGGAGCTGCTCTTTTGGAGTGGCCTGCTCAGTCGCCGGACTTAAATCCGATGGAGAATCTGTGCAAGTAAAAGATGTTGTTGGCAGCACAAATCCCAAAAATAAAAAAGAATTGTGGTAATCCGTGCGAATGGCGTGGGAGTCAATACCTTTGGAGGGATGCCAGCGACTTGTTAATTCTATGCCTAAAGGAATGAGCGCAATTATGAAAAGTAAAGGTCATGCCATAAAGTATTAAATATTCAAATATAATACTAGTTGTTTTTCTTATAATTTTCAGCGAAAATTTACGGGTGAAACATTAAAGTGTATTCATTTTTTTGTCCACATTAAAATCCGACTTTTCTACAATATTCAAGAAATGTGTACAATTTTCCCAAAAAGAACACATTTCTTTATACATTGCATATACATCAGAATTGTGCTTACTATTTGCAACAGTTCTTATGTAAACAAAATTAATTAAACATATTTGAGATAACTGAAATAGAGCAAGTCTTTAAGTGGTAACAGGTGTATTTATTTTTTTGTCCATCACTGTAGTTCGTTTTGCCCTCATTCACCTTTAATCATATAAGCCCACGCCTTTAAGCTACGACGATAGTTTTGTTAATGTCTCTCCTACTGTTTGCTATTAAAGAAAACAACTTCGTGAATTCGAACTTGCAACCTCCAGTTGAACCACGCAAAGGGCAGGTCAAAAATTCAAGAGTGAATGCAAAAAGTATCATTTGCGTTAAAGTTTCCATGCGTCACTATCTTTCCAGATTGGCCACTGTCCATGACGAAACCATCTTCAGTTACACCACATCCGATTGTTGAGACTTTGATTCAAGTTCATTACCTCATGCCTCTAGGCGCATTCTTTGATTCGCATTTTCCGCATTGCACGCAGACTTGCCACAGCGATGCTTTCCCATTCACTTCAAGCAAAAGTTAAACAAATCATTTCACGCATCACCTTCCACAGATCCAACTTCAGATGTCATTAATTCCATTTGCTCGGCAGATGAATAAAATCGCCCATTAATGTTGCTATTGCGTGAGTGGTCATTTGCAACTCTAAACATCCCACGAATGGGTGGCTGCACGATTCCCTTGAATTTTCAAATTTCATTTTCATTGCCATCAAAACGGAACGCACATCGATCGCTGCGCTCCGAAATGACGGCAGCCTCTGCTCGGCTTGGAGGCGAGTAAATATTTATAATTGTTAAATGCTCGTAATGGAACTTCAATTGCAGCGCGCGACGCGACGCGGTGTGTGATGCGCACACCGCCGCCAGCAACTGGCGTGTGAAAATGTTGAAGAAATTTATTATTTATTTTGCTTTCAAATGCGAGATATGACAAATGCAAAAGCAAACGAAACAAAAGTAAAACGAAACCATTAAGCCATGAAAGTGGATTTTAATTGTTAAAAAAAAAACGGCTCAGTAAACAATTGGAACGTGCGTACTAAAAGGCTACAGGTCGGATTTATTTTTCGCATGACATGGCGATGAAGTGAATCTAGCCACCCACCACGGGCACCACCCACTTGGCGCGAGGACAGCCAGCGAGAGTCTGCATCTGTTCCTCTCCAAATTTGCGTTCAAAAATTGTAACCACTTCCGATTCACGAGCAGTGGAACTCTTTAGGTTTCCCTTAAGAATCCCAGTTTAAGTTGTAATTCCTTGGCACTTTCTCTCCCCTCACACGAGGCATAGGTCATGGGAAATTAGCATGTGCCTTGTCGCCGTCGTCGCTAATCCAGCCGAGTACCCACACAACCCACAACACCCCATTGAATTGAGGTTAACCCCAATCGCAGAGGCTGCCTCTGCCTTCGACAGAAAAACGCCAACGGCGCACAGCGAAAGCGTCAGAATAAAACTGCAAAACAAAAAAGAGGGAGAGAGAAGAAAAAAAAAAAAAGCCTTCATTTTCTTTCTCAATGCAATTGGCTTTTGTCTCGTCGAAGGTGTCACTTCCCTAGGCTAAGTCGTTAAATTTCAAACGCACATCGATGCAGTTTGCTTGTCACAAGCCCACCATGTCATCCACCCCACCCATGGCTCCTCGCCCGCTCACGCCTTGCGACTTACTAAACGACGAAATTTCAATCTTTTGTTAGGTTTCCCTAAAGGAAAGCCAACACACACACGCACACACAGCACTGAAATAAAACCAAAACAAGGAGAAAACAAAAATAAAACCAAGCTGCTTCAATGATCCGTAAACAACCGAAGCCTTACAGCGCTGCAACACAATAATTAGCGAGAGTGCAGCGGGGGAGCGGATGGCTTTCGCGCTCCCGCGATACTTAATTAGCGTGCACATCGAGAGACTATGAACGGTAGCGCTCGTAAATAAAACTATCGATTTATGCACTTTGGCTCATTTACGAACTCACCACAGCGTGTAACTATCATTTGCGCGACGTTGAGGTGGGCGATTTCGCTGTCATCGCATGCACTTACCTGAAACGAGTTAAGAAAGGAAAAGTGGTTAGAAAAGTAAAAATGTGCAAAAATTGAGAAAGCAAAAATATGTGTCAAAGACTAAGTATTGGCCGACAGCAATCACAGCTGACATTTCAGATAATGATGCACGGCATCTTGGTCGGGACATTCTATTGTTCTCGGATGCATTTAGACGACGTCCACGGGACACAGAAATACTGCAACTTCAGCAAAAATTAAAAAAAAAAACATCTTTTTCAGCAATATGGCATCCTGATTGGACTGGGGGTCCGACAGAACTGAACAGACGTTGGATAATCCTTGGTGAATCTTCATCGAGGGATTAAGGGAAGACGAAGGAGTGAAAGACTAAGAGAGTGAAGGAGTGAAGGTATGGCCCCAATTGCGAGTGTCGACTATCGACCGAATTGCTTGTCGACAAATTTATCGACTGATGTCACTTTTGGTATTGTGTAACTCAGTCGATAGATGGCGCAGTTGATTGAGTACCCCCCCCGGTTAGCGGGGTCACCGGTTCGAATCCCAGTGAAAGCAAAGTTAATGCGCTTTTATCTGGCTTGCCCCAGTCATCATTTGATAAATGTAAATTAATCATAAATTAATTGCAGTTTTCTGAATAACTTTCGAAATAAGCATTTAAAGACCTTCACGATGCAATAAAATCTGTGATGAAAAATATGAGAAACATTCCGTTAACTGCAGGCATAGGCATTGGGGCTGTCTGAGGGCTAACACTTGGGGTAACATTCTTGCTGACTTAAACTCAAGGCATTCATTTGATATTCTTAATCCACCTAGTCCTTCGTATGTTCCATCAAACAGTAATTGGAACCCGTCGACATTAGATATATTTCTAACAAACATTCCTGACCTTTTCAGTTCACCTATAACCCTTAACGAACTAAATTCTGATCATTTGCCTGTTAAATGTACACTTTTATCTTCTCCTGTGCATAAAAGAAATCAAATATTTGACTTTAAAAAAGCCAACTGGACCATTTTTAAGAGACAGATGAAAACAATATTGGCAAATGGGCTAGTTCAAGGTACAAGTGAATCTCATATTGACCAAAATGTTAATACATTTACCAATGCTATATTGGAAAGTATTGAGAGTTCGGTGCCTAAGAAAACCATAACCCGCCATTTAAAAAACGTTCTTCCACTATACATACGGCAGATGATAACGCTAAGAAATACGTGCAGATCCAGATGGAGCCGTACGAGAAACGAATTTTACCTAGGAGAATACAAAAAAATTAATGCCCTAGTTACTATACATACTTCTTCTTCTTCATTTGGCGCTACAGTCCGGGGTGGACCTGGGCCTCAACCAACAAGCCTCTCCAGCTAGCACGGTCTCTGGCTAGCTGTCTCCAGTGTCGCACGCCAAGTTGGTTGAGGTCCTTCTCCACCTGGGTGCGCCACCTTAAACGCGGGCGTCCTCTGTTGCGTTGTCCCACGGGTTCGGAGTCGAAGACTCTCCGGGCCGGAGCTGAGTTGTCCATACGCTCTACATGGCCTAGCCATCTTAGGCGTTGGATCCGAGGACGCCTGACTAGACTCATGTCGCTGTACAGCCCGTACAGTTCGTTGTTGAATCTTCTCCTCTAGAAACCGTCAACGCAAACAAGACCAAAGATTGCACGCAGAGCTTTTCTCTCGAAGAGACCAAGGACTTCCTCATCCGCTTTTGAGATTGCCCATGCCTCCGCGCCGTACAGCAGGACTGGGATGATCAAGGTCTTGTATAAAGTCAGCTTGGTCCTTCTTGAGCCCATAGAAACAGCGGTTGGCAAGAATTACTATGCGTTTGATCTCGGTACTGATGTTGTTTGTACTGTTTACTGCGGAGCCGAGGTAGACGAAGTCCTTGACTACCTCGAAGTTATAGCTGCCCATTGTGACGCTCTGTCCAAGACGTCGATGTTGTGTGTCCTTTCTTGATGATAGCATATACTTCGTTTTGCCCTCATTCACCGCTAGACCCATTTTAGCCGCCTCCGCCTCAATGCCAGCAAACGCCTCATTGACGGCTCTCTGTGTTCTGCCAATCACGTCAATGTCATCCGCGTATGCTAGCAGTTGTACGGACTTCTGGAAGATCGTGCCTCTAGTGTTGGCGTGTGAGTCTTGCACGATCTTCTCCAGGATGATGTTAAAGAAATCACATGACAGCGCGTCACCTTGTCTAAATCCTTTTTTGACATTGAAGGTCCCGGTGAGTTCGTTACCGACCTTGATGGAGCAGCGAGAATTCTCCATCGTCATCCTGCACAACCTGACGAGTTTGGCAGGAATGTCAAAACTAGACATGGCGTTGTATAGCTCGTCCCTATGCACGCTGTCATATGCGGCCTTGAAATCGACAAAAAGGTGGTGGGTGTCGATTTGCATTTCTTGGGTCTTTTCCAGGATCTGCAGTAGTGTGAAAATCTGGTCGATGGTGGACTTCCCTGGCCTGAAGCCACACTGATAAGGACCTATCAGGTTATTTATAAACGGCTTCAGGCGAGTACACAAAACGGCAGAGAAGATCTTGTAGGCGATGTTCAGGAGACTTATCCCTCTATAGTTGACGCAGTCAAAGGGGTCTCCTTTCTTATGGATCGGGCAAACGATACTGAGATTCCACTCATCGGGCATGCTCTCCTCCGACCATATCTTACAGATGAGCTGGTGCATACGCCCAACCAAATCATTTCCAGCTGCCTTAAAGATTTCAGCGGACAGTCCGTCCGCACCGGCAGCTTTGTTAGACTTCAGTCTTGATATTGCTATCTTAACCTCGTCTAAGTCGGGGGGACGGAATTCTCGTCGATCATCGTCAATTGTGTGGAGTGGAACATTCCGCCTGACAGCGGTATTGGTGTCATCATCGCGGTTTAGCAGTCTGCAGAAGTGGTTCTTCCAAATTCTCAGTATCGACTGCGACTCTACTACTAGTTGTCCATTCTCGTCCCGGCAGGCTTCTGTCCGAACCTTATATCCACTGGATAACTGTTTCACCCTCTGGTAAAACTTTCGGACATCGTTCCTACCGTAGCACCTCTCCATCCACTATACATACGGCAGATGATAACGCTAAGAAATACGTGCAGATCCAGATGGAGCCGTACGAGAAACGAATTTTACCTAGGAGAATACAAAAAAATTAATGCCCTAGTTAAATTTGCAATTGCGAATTTTAGACACCATTCATGCAACGAAAGGCTTCAATGTTTAGATAAAGGTAGCAAACCGTTCTGGAATATAACAAAAGTTATAAAGAAAAAACACAACCATATTCCTGCACTTGAAGTTGGGGATTCTGTTATGCTATCATGCAGTGAAAAAGCTAATGCTCTAGCTAACAGCCCTAACAGCCCCTCATATACAAATCTCTAAACTATATTAATTCACACGCGCTGCCCGGTACTATAACGTTAATAACACCATCAGAAATAAAAAATACTATTCGGAATCTAAAAACGAAAAAATCTCCTGGTTTCGATGGAATAAAAAATACCTGCCTTAAAAATCTACCCAACTCCGCCTTGATGCACCTAACTGATATCTTTAACAGCTGCCTAAAACTGGGATACTTTCCTAAAAACTGGAAGGCTGCAAAAATAATACCAATACTAAAACCCGGCAAGCCGCCTAAATTGCCTGGCAGCTATAGGCCCATTAGCCTGCTAGGCTCTATTAGCAAGTGCCTCGAAAAAGTTATTAAGAACCGAATAATGTCTTTCGTTGACGAAAATGCCATCTTACCCCCTGAGCAATTCGGTTTCAGAGCTTTTCATAGCACTGTTCACCAAGTACATCGCATCACAAAGTATATCAAGCAAAATCTTTCAGAAGGCAATAGCACTGGTATGGTAGTATTAGGCTTAGAGAAAGCGTTTGATACTGTCTGGCATAATGGCCTGCTACATAAGCTATTAATTATTAATCTACCAATGTATCTTATAAAGATCATACAGTCATTTCTTTCAGCTCGATGTTTTAAAGTCTGTATCAATAGGCACTTTTCAGAAGAAGTACAAATTAACGCAGGCGTTCCACAAGGATCTGTCCTTGCTCCAGTCCTTTTCATCTTATATACCTGTGATCTGCCAAGATTTTCTAACTGTGTTATTGCTTTATTTGCCGACGATACGTGTATTTACTCATCCGATTCAACTGGTTTCAGTATTGAAACTAACTTGCAATGGGTCTTGAATATATTCGAAGGATATTGTAATAGCTGGAAAATTAAAATTAATGCGTCGAAGACCCAAGCCATTTTCTTTACTCGCAAAAGAAAAGCTTGTCTCCTTCCTAGCAAAAACCTTCTACTCAACGGCGTTCAGATTGAGTGGAAGTCCAGTGTAAAGTATCTAGGCATCTATTTAGATAAACGCATAACTTTCAATCGACATGTCCAAGAAACTATCAAAAAAGTGAATGTCGCGGCGAGGATTCTTTATCCATTTATTTGCAGAAACTCCCACCTGGATATTCAAAACAAAAGTTAATAAATAATCAAAGCTATTTTCCAAGCGATAATTTTCTATGGGTCACCAGTTTGGGGCAATTGTGCAAAGAGTCATCTGCGCACACTTCAGATATCCCAAAACAAAGTTTTGAAAATGATTTTCAATTTACCATGGTTCTTCTCTACTGAGGTACTTCATGAAATATCCAACGTAGAAATGATTATATATAGAATTGAAAAACTAAACCATAAATATAATATCTCATGCTTAACATCTGAAAATAACTTGATTTCAAATCTTGTTTCGTAATAGTGCAATATACATTTTTTTTTTTAAACTTATTTATCCAACTATATATATTCATTTATTTATTTATTTATTTAATTACATATATATTTGTTTATTTATTTATTGATTGTTCGTCTATTTATTAATTCATAGTTTTATTATTTATTTATTTACTCATACTTATTTATTTATTTATCTATGTATTTACTTATAATTTATTTATGTTATTTATTTATTTATTTATCAATTTATTTATTTACTTATGATTTATTTATGTTATTTATTATTCCTCCTTGACTTATGTGATACTTGTTTTTAACTTTTGAAATCAAGTTATAAACTCAACTTTCTCTTCCCTCTAGTGAGTTTTTTTTTATGAAGGTTTTTGGTGGCTTTTCCTTCAAATTACACATGTGATATATTATTTAATAAATTTTATTAATATTTTAGTAGTAAAGCAAATAAGCCGAATCTCTGAAAGCATAAATGAAATGTAAAACCATTGTAAAATTACTGCCACAATAAATAAACAATGAACATTCCGTCTGGTACGATGGCTTAGTGTATAAAATGATCGCCTACGGGGTTCCTCTATATTTAGTCAAGATTATACAAAGTTTTTTAACCAAAAGATGCTTTAAAGTGTATGTCAATGGTTAAGCATCATCTCTGCAATATTTCTACTCAGGTGTACCACAAGGTTCAGTCCTCGATCCAGTGTTTTACAACTAATTCACCTCTGATATTCCAATGCTCCCAGACTGTAAAATAGCCATATACGCTGTTGATACAGGTATATTCTCTTCTCACGAGTTAAGTCTTAACATTGAGACCAATCTTCAATGTGGGATAGGAATATTTATTAATTATCTTAACGAATGGAAAATTAAAATTAATGCTGAAAAAGTCCAGTCTATTTTTTATTTAGCCGAAAAAGAAAGAGCTGCTCTTTGCCCAATAATCTACTAAATGTCTGTGGAGTAAGACTTAATTGGAAATCAAGCGTTAAATGTCTGGGTATCTATCTTGACACAAAATTGACGTTCAAAGAACATATTTCTAATATTATAAACAAAGTAAATATTGCCATAAAAATGTTCTACCCATTTATAAATATAAAGTCTATGCTAAGCAAATCAAACAAAATCATTCTACAAAAGGTAGTATTTCAATCAATACTGCTTTATGGATGCTAAGCTAAATGTTCAAATTGCCACATAAAAAAGTTGCAAATATCGCAGAATAAGTTGCAAAAAATGATGCTTAATTTGTCTAGATACCACTCTACTTCTGATCTTCATCTCCAACCGAATGTTGAATTGATCTCCGAAAGAATTATTAAGCTTACAGACAAATTTTTACATAACTGTGTTTCTTCAGATAATCCTCTTGTAAATCAATTAACTGTCTGATATTTCTCATATATATTTAATGTTTGTTTGAATTTTTAATTTATCTATATACACATCCTCACAAAATTATTCGCACAAGACTTCATTTAACGAAATAAGCTAAATTCCACTAGCTTAGTCGTGAAAAATTAATTCAATAAAATAAAAAAAAAATTAGAATTAGTAAAAGATTAAAAATTAGTACAAAAAAAATCAAATATTAATAAATCCAAGTAGGCAAAAACGAAAATAAACAAACTGACTTCAATTAAAGGTAACACAAAATTATTCGCACAAAAATAAAAATATGAAAAAATACATAATATATAGTAGGTGAGTGGCACATCAGTATCCAGTTGCACCACCCTTAGCATCAATAACGACTCTTAGTTGTTTTGACATACTCCCGACAAGTTTCTTGCAAAAATCTGAGCGTAAAAGTTCCCATTCTCGTCGTAGAGCTTCTTTAAGAGAAGCTTTGCTGCTGATAGCTCGATTTCGAATATTCTTTCCACACTCAGCCCACAAATGTTGAATGGTGTTGATGTCGGGTGACTGTGGAGGCGTTTTGAGCTGCGAGCGAGCATTGAAAAGCAGACACATTTTGACATTGCACACTGCTCATGCTTTGGGTCGTTGTCTTGTTGAAAGACATAATTTGATCCTAGACCCATTTTAGTAGCGCTTTGCTGTAAATTTCTTATTAGGATGTCGAGGTAGTCATATTGGTTCATTCTATAGTCAATGAACTCCATTTGACCAACCCCCGCGCCGACATACACCCCCACATCATGATATTACCACCACCATGTTTCACCGTCGCTTGAAGATTAGCTTCATTCAGCTCAGTATTTGGATTTCGCAAGCCCTTTGCTTCCCGTCATTGCCAAATAAGTTAAACTTACTTAATACGCACACTTTTGCCAAAGAAGGTAATGAAAACGTACAAATATTTGGATCTAACATAGATCTGATTCTGACTCTTTTTGCCAGGCATCTGTCTGATGCAACATCAAACTCAAATTCAATCAAGGAACCAGATTCATCTCTAACCTTATATATACTGCTTTTTTCGTACTTACTACTTAAAAAAAATGTTAGTACGCTCGTGAAGGGGGGAGTACAGGAGTACACAGGTGTCCACAATACTCCTATGGACGTACTTTCGGCAAAGCTGGATGCAATTTCACCGAATTTCAATGCTACGTCCCTTACAGCGAAACGGGATTGAAGAAGTTTTTAAGACGGCAAAAACGACGACGGCCAAATTTTTAGGTCCCGGCCGAGGTCCATTACAGTTCTACTTACAACATCACTTAAAACTACATATTGCTTAAAACGAGCTATTTTTGATATAAAATTTGGTTACAACGAATGAAATCGAGGCAGCTACCGGGTGCGGCTGCGAAAAAGAAAAGAAAAAGATGCAGTGCATGCCTAAGGTTAATGAGGACAAAAGTAAGCATAAGCCTTCGACCAAAAAACGATCCGTCACACACCACCTAGGACAAAATATCACAATCGACAGCTACAATTTCGAGGAAGTAAAGGAGTTTGTCTACCTCGGGGCAAACGTAAACTCCACAAACGACATCACTGTGGAGATCCGACGTACAACCCCCTTTGGCAACCAGTGTTACTTCGGTTTGTCAAAACTCCTGACCCAAAGGACTACGGTCATGCTCTACAAAACCCTTATTTTGCCAGTCCTGCTGTATGGAGCCGAAAGCTGGACGATAAGCAAAGCTGCCGAGCTGATAATTGGTGCCTTCGAAAGAAGAATTCTACGTCGGATATATGGCCACGTCTGCGAGGAAGGCGAATGGAGGAGAAGACACACCGAGCTGTACCAGGATGTGGATGTAGACCGTCGACTGCACTGGCTAGGCCACACAATGCTCCAGCTAAGAGGGTCTTCGAATCCGAGCCTCCTGGTTCGAGAAGGAGAGGAAGACCGAATCTCCGGTAAAAAGAACAAGTAATCGCCGATTCAAGACAGCTTGGTCTTGACGACTGAAAGCAGCGTGCCCAGGACCGTCAGGAATGGAAAGCAACTATCGCTCAGGCTTGGACCCTGCATGGGTCGTCAGCAGTAACAAGTAGTAAAGACGAAGTCAAAGAGTATCCCTTTCACACTCCACTTTATCCTTAATATTAAATGAGGAAAATTTGAAAAATATAATTCGAAGGAGCAAAACGTACTGTAAAAATATAAAGAGGTCATTGCACACTGAGCTTGAAGAGACCGCTAATTTGGTTTAAGACACAGAGAAGTTCCGGTATCTACATGCCGGATATCCGCTACAACAACATATCGGTTATAACGACCACATTCGTCAGTCCCTTGAAGGATTCTGTTAACTGGCACGAGGGAAAGGAAAGGAAACTTAGTTCGCCTTTCTCTTTGTTCTTTTCTCACTTCCTATTATTGGCACAGCAATAAAGTGGAATCATCGTATCGCATTAATGACTCCGACATTCCTCAAAAATGACACCTCTTGGTGGGTGGGCTTGTCTATGCCTACGTCTGCGCCATCGCCGCCATCACTTGAGTCCCAACTTAAGCTGATATCAGGGCCCACCAGAGTGGACATCTTGTGTCCACTTCAATGTGTTCGGAAACGTAATAAACTCCAGCATATCACAGCAATTACTCTTTCCGGACGAAATCAGTTCAAGAACAACCTTGCTGTGGACAACCCCTTCCATCGCCTCAAGCAAGCACACTTTTCAGATTACTGGCATCAGGCTCCACGCAGCACTCGGCCCACCACACACAACACATTAAACAAGAAATCCGCCAGCGGCGATAACCCAATCTACATCAGAAATCCGAAATAAATGACTGCATTCACAGTGATCTCTCCTTTCTCCAATGCGAGATCAGAAAATCCCTAAAGCATCAGTCACAGCCCTCGTGCCGTGAGACAGCCGAACAAATTGAATCTAATCACGTAGACATTACTCACATCCGCCAGGACTTGCGAGCCACTAAAGCCGACGTGCGGCAGTAGTTAAAGAAATCATCAAGTCCTGATGGTATCGGCCGGCAACAATCTCCGCGATACGTCAGAGCGAACATTTGAATATCCGTGGCGGGGGGGGAGGGAGGGAGGCCTGCGCCATCCACCGGTGTCCAGCGGAAGCACTTTCTTTTTCCACTCAACGATGGATGGAATTACCGGAGAAAATCCGAGGCCCATCAGCGGCGATCGTGTGCCGGGCTAAAATTGCTGCCGGACCAATTTTATGGCATGGCACCGCGTAAAAATTAATTCGACGAGTCGATTTTCAATTTGCTGTAATAACTGACAGCGATCGAGGCCACAGACGCGACAAGGTCCCAACCGACGGAGGCTATTCATCAGCGGGGCACTTCTGCGGCTTAATGTGCTCCAATAACTCAAATGACCACACGATCGCTGGAGAGCTGGTGACGACGGCCGACTCGGATCAGCGACCAACTGGTGCTCAGGTGATAGACAAAGCGACGATCGTGCGGATGGCCAACGTGCTCGGACGCTGTGTCAAAGGCCGTGCAAAACTTTAATTATTACCCCGGCCATCTTGGCGGGGGGACAGCAACAAAAGTAACCACTGAACCCATCGCACAGGCAACAGCGGCGGCAGCGTCGAGGTCGAAGACAATTTTCACTTTCACTGTAGTTAGCCCCGGCGATCGGTGATCTTGTCGAGGAGGCAACAACACCGACCATCATCAGATGATAATGACTCCGGCATGACTATGAGGTGGAGCGGCAGAAGGCGATGCCGCCTCGGGTCAGTTGCCTAAGCCGGACAGACGGATGGACGTGGACTCAAACGTGGAAGTCCCCTGTTAACGGGCAGTTCCACATTGCCAGTGATTTTAAATCGCAACTTGCACAACTGTTAACGGCTTTGCGAGAGCCGCTGCCGCTTGCGCTTACGCTGATGCCTGAAAACTCGTTTCGGAAACCAGGAAAACTTGATGTTAATTTATTTTCACCGGTTCGTCGTTCCGTTTTTGTTCGTCTTTTCGTCTTGCTTCTCATCTTTGGTTTGCTCCTTGTCCTCTTCGCGGATAATGGCGAGCTGGATGAGATCGGGTTAATTGCTCGGTGCATCGTGAATAAACTGTTTTTATTCGTTTTCTGTTTTATCTCGTCCACCTTGTGGATGTTTGACAGGTGATATGCGCCGCTGGGTGATGTGAGGGAGTGCTTGTGCTGTGAGAATCGTGACTGGATTCGATGAATCAAACTTCTACTGAGGGTGTCGCATTCGTTCGAAGGAGGATGCGTTAGAGGGTGATTTTTATGTTCCGGGGCGAATGTGTCGGTGTGGATGACATTTGTCTGCTGGCGTTTGACAGGCGAAGAGAGTGCTCAATCACTGGGAAGGAAGGGTTGTGGCGTGTTCAAACACTAGGCACAAACAGAATGATTATGGTATCATTGGACCACATTTCTTAAGGGAAATGGTGATCGTTTTAACAACCCTTTTGGATAACTTTCTGGGGCTCGATTCAGTTTAATCGGGCCTAAAGAACACTCAAGGCCACACCAAAACCAGAATGATAACTTGCGAGCACGCAAGGGGTTATGAACATCCTAAAAACACTACGATGGCTCGAGAAATTTGAAAGGACGACGCTGCATCTGTGCATCTGTATGACGCCAAAGTAATGTTCGAATTTTTACGACAAAATGTTGAAGCTTTAGAGGACTACAACTGCCTATTTTTCAAATGCTTAAGGAAATAGCACCTCAACGTATCTAGCTAGGTGGTTTGGAAGAATTCTAACAAAATGAATGCTGAATGCTTGCTGACGTGGAGACAGAAACAGCGAAAATGTGTCTAGAGGTGAACGGGGACAAATCGAAATATAGGCTGTCCTCAAGACAGGACATTGTGCGTTCGATCTTTGGTCTTGCCTGTGTTGGCGGTTTTTGGAGGAGAAGATTCAACCACGAACTGTGCGGGCTGAACATCGACCTGAGCCTAGTCAGGCGCCTACGGATCCAACGCCTAAGATAGCTAGCCTCGAAGAGTCTTCGACTCCAGAACCAGCACACGTGGCGAAGGACCCCAATTTGCCTGAATGCACCTAGCCATAGATCGTGCTAGTTGGAGAAGCTTGCTGGTTGAGGCCCATATCCACCCAGGACTGTAGCGGCTAATCAAAAAGAAGAAGAACAAAATGAATGCGAGGAAGCTCTGAAAGACTGCCAAGAACTGGAAAGGGACCAACGATTCACGACAGAGCTCTGAGCTGTTAGAAATCCCTTCAAAAATTTGTTTGTCTATTGCAACGATCGTAAAAAAAGAAGTGAGGTGACGTAGACATTTGATGCAGTCTAGTTGCGCAAGTAGGATACACTTTGAGACTTTAAACTTGATACGGGAAGTCTTAGTCTTTAATCACCTAGTTTGACCAAAATACGTTAAAGGCAAGTATTACCAGATCGGTAAGCATTCTCCTGGAGGGCAAGTATTTACACGTTAAATGATTAAGCTTCGCTTTGACGACAATAAACATCTTTACCACTTGGAGGCATCAATGTTCAACGCGGTTAATGATTCATCATTGAACAATATTGTCAAAATTTGAATTGCCACTGAAGTTCCAAATTCCAGTAGAACAGTATAGCGATTGAGATATTTCAGACAGAAGGTCATTGATGAATATAAGGAAAAGTATAGGAGACAAACCAGCGCCTTGAGGCACACCACTTTTATTTTCCGAATTTCCTGCTGGAGTTTCAAGGTGAGAAAAGGTTCATCATGAGCAAGCATCTATGGTCAGAGAGATTGAATTGATTCGATGTTATGCAAAATGTGCAACGCATACAGTGGTGGACACCTACCAGTCAAGAGTGATATTATCGCTATACGCAGACTTCGGAAGGAGAGTAAATAAATTCCATAAAAACCGAAATTTTGCAGATAATTTTACCATTCTGTAGTGCAGAGATGGTTAGATTTTAAGTGGTCCAAATTAGAGTTGAGCAAAAAATCACCAGCTATTAGTTTTTCACAGTGATTGAAATATTGCACTCATAGTCTGTGATCGACTGTGATTTAAACCAGAAATTAAGTATTACAGAGATTCCGACTCAACAGCTTATTGCCCCCTACTCCACCGACGAATTTGAGTGCTTTTTTGACAGATATTCATGAATTTTTGATCGTTATTCACGAAATAACTCGAATGCCGTCCTCTGATTGGTCAATTGGATTTGAGAAAACGATATAAAAACAGTTGTCAAACATTTTAAGGGGCAAGAGAGGTAGAAATCTGACACATCTGTAATATTTCATTTCTGATTTAAACTGTAAATATGTTAAACTGTTGAATGTGTTCCACACAGTGAATGAGTTCCACATAGTGAATGAGTTCCACATAGTGAATGAGTTCCACACAGTGAATATGTTACACACAGTGAATACATTCCAAACAGTGATTAAGTTCACATCCGATATTTTTTCACAACTGATTTTTTTTTTTTCAGTCTCAATCATAATTTCGAATCAAACGAAAAAAAACACCACAACGGTTTGAAATTATGTACACGTCCTTGCACAAGAAAAACTATAGTTAAAAATCTCTGTGATTAGAAAATCACAATCACTGTTATACCTGTGAATGAAAAATCACAAATAAGCCCAACTCTAGCCTATTGGGAGAGTCTAATATTTTGAGTCGCTTTTGCGAGCCCATTGGCTAGTATCTCGCCTATTCACGTGATGTATGGTATTTAACGATATCTTGCTGGGACCAGATATGGACAAATCTCAGCTCATGAATTTTGGACAGAAAAAAAGTTTAAAACCAGTGATGCCGCATCATGACATGACAGCTCAGGTTTCACATCGGGAGGTTGTACGTGGGACCAGCCGCTGCAGTTGTATTTAATGTATGCACAAAGAAGACTTCTTGAAAGAGCCCGGATTATTGAAGTTTCAAATAATTTGTAACCGAGGTTCTGGTAACCCCAAGGGAACCCAACTGCGACAAAGCAATAATGTCGGACAGTCGTGCTGCTATCCTGGCACTAGGCTCCTATATCTTCTAATATGTTTCAACGTGCCGCTATCCTGGCACTACACTCCTATATCCTCAAGTCCCAGCTCATGTGGTAATGTCTGCAGAAACTTAAGAAGCTGAGCAGGAGTAAAAGACTCTGTTGGATTTCTGGCCATACAGGGATAGAAGGCAATGAAATGGCCGATTCCCTCGCTAGAAAAGGAGCATCGAAACCATTTATAGGCTCGAACCATTCTGCGATGTAGGAGATCACGTCTTCAGGGATGAGTTCAGGGAACTAGGAAAAAGGAACCAGGCAGACACATAGAACAACTGTGTGGGTGGGTCAACATAATCTGAAGCGGAGCGGTTTGAGGCATGAGCAAAAACAACCTACGTATCCCTAACACCTATTAGCGCGCACTGTAAACTCAGGGAGCACCTAACGACAGTAAGTGTTTCAGAAGAAGGTGTCTGTAGATTCTGCGGAAAATCTAATGAAATTCCAGACCATATGGGGATCTTGTGAGCTACTGGCCCACCAAAGACAAAGATATCCGGGCACGCACCTAATATTAGAGGAAGAATTGAAGTCACTAGAACCAGCTTTCATTCTCGGATTCATAAAGGAAACTGGCTTAGAGAGAATGCTCTAGGACAAATCTATTCCACGTTCGTGTCATAGGAGCATATAACCATCAATACAAATCTGAAAAGAGCTGCATGCGAGGGGAGCTCTTAAGAAAGCAAATGCATGAATAGATCTAAAGGTCGTTCTGCAGTTAACACTCAACAATAATGAAGGACAGTGAAAGTTCCTATTACGGGCAACACTCGTAGACGGACTTAAGCGCTGCGACCGTTGCTGGCCGCCTATGGGAGTATTCACGCAGTTGCATGAAAAACCGGCAAAGCTAACCAATGTCCATGTTCGACTTTAACACATGCGACGAATACAGCGTGAGCACGTCAAAAACAGAACACAGACAAACCTAACAGCAAAAAGATCACTCATTAGCACAGTAAATCTAGCCCCACTGCAATCGCATTTTTAAAGGACGTCATTTGCAACAGAGTCGCTTGTCAACCGTTAACGGAGACCTTCCAGTGCACCCACTCTAATTACTGAACCACAGCAACCGCGTTCAACGCCCTTATTAAACTGAGAAGAGGTTGAAGCCACCGACTACGAAGAATTGCAATCCACCCAAAACGAAACGAAGCATTCATAATCCGAGCAGAGTTAATTTATTTTTTGAACTCACAGAGCCAGCAAAACGAATGCAATTACACAGCTTGTGCAGCAAGACTTGCATCTCCGGGCTCTTGTGTCTCACATCTCTCTGAGTACATTGTCTGCAGCCGATGGGTGTTGCATGCTACGTGCACAGAGATGCGCAACGACGTCAAAAACAACAGAAAAAGAAATAAAATAAAACCGAAATCAACTCCCGATCTCACGGTGGTTATGGTGATGTAAAATTTAATTAGCCAAGCAGGGGAAAGTAATTACGTTTTGGATTTGATTCTCAGCACAGCGCCGCGATTGGTGGTGGCGCACGCTTCAAGCGGATTTCGTACGAGTATTTCGCATTTGATTACGCGCCAAATGACGGACAGCATTTTGGCGCTTGTAACAATGTTGTCAGCTGGAAAGGATGATCCTTGGGAATTTGCATTCGCCGCATGGAGAGCGTCGTCTCCCGCGGTGAGAGTTTCCGAGTGAATTGGGTTGCATGCCGTGCCGTGGGGACTTACACTCGCAATGTAGGCGGCATTTCGACGAATGTGAAGAAATTTGGCAATTCGCTGGTAATTTCGTAGGCACACACCGAAACAGGCGGTGGAACGAATGATGGTGGCTTAATTACGATGCTTCACGAGATGACACAATATCGCGGGGCTCAGTACAGCAGCAGACCCACTTTTAATGGGTGCTGTTTAATTAAATCATTTCGCCAGCCCCGACGGTGGGAGTGTAACTTTTTGGGCTGAAAAGTGTTGCCAGACCATGGGAAACATGTTAGATTTTAATTAAATGAGAGATGCGCAGAGACAATGATGTGTTCTTGTGTGTGAACTGGAAACCGCCGTTGTCGTTATCCGAAACAGCCCCTAATTCGGTGTTTTATTGCAAGCCAACTACTGGCGCTTAGGGTGTTCGCTGGCGTGAAACTTTGACGATATGTGGCGGCAATTCTCATCAAGAAGTGAACTCTGCGAGTGGAGAGGGGTTGAATTGTTATGTTTAAATTTTTAATGGGAATCCGAGTTGGGATACTGATGAAGTTGGTTTCTCTTGCATTAAGAGGACGATTTGGTCAAAGTGCGGTCCGCGGAGTCAATTTTCTACTGTCCAAACAAATAGTGTGACAAACCACTTTCGTTCACTACAAGTTAAAAATAACTTTGGGAGTTTTCTCTTCAACTTCAGGATTTGATTTCATTCAGTCAAATTTTAAGGTCTCAACTTTCTGTTTACAACTCATGAGTTTATCAACTCCTCATTTCTTCAACTTACGGAAATAGCAGAAGTTAAGGGATGTCATCAGGGATTTTGTTTTCTCTCTAGCTTTCAACTTTCCGTTTACAACTCACGAGTTTATCAACTCCTTATTTCTTCAACTTACGGAAATAGCAGAAGTTAAGGGATGGTTAAGCTTTCAACTTTCCGTTTACAACTCACGAGTTTATCAACTCCTTATTTCTTCAACTTACGGAAATAGCAGAAGTTAAGGGATGGTTAAGGTTTCAACTTTCTGTTTACAACTCACGAGTTTATCAACTCCTTATTTCTTCAACTTACGGAAGTAGCAGAAGTTAAGGGATGTCATCAGGGATTTTGTTTTCTCTCTAGCTTTCAACTTTCCGTTTACAACTCACGAGTTTATCAACTCCTTATTTCTTCAACTTACGGAAGTAGCAGAAGTTAAGGGATGTCATCAGGGATTTTGTTTTCTCTCTAGCTCTCAACTTTCTGTTTACAACTCATGAGTTTATCAACTCCTCATTTCTTCAACTTACGGAAATAGCAGAAGTTAAGGGATGTCATCAGGGATTTTGTTTTCTCTCTAGCTTTATACTTTCCGTTTACAACTCACGAGTTTATCAACTCCTCATTTCTTCAACTTACGGAAATAGCAGAAGTTAAGGGATGTCATCAGGGATTTTGTTTTCTCTCTAGCTTTATACTTTCCGTTTACAACTCACGAGTTTATCAACTCCTTATTTCTTCAACTTACGGAAATAGCAGAAGTTAAGGGATGTCATCAGGGATTTTGTTTTCTCTCTAGCTTTCAACTTTCCGTTTACAACTCACGAGTTTATCAACTCCTTATTTCTTCAACTTACGGAAATAGCAGAAGTTAAGGGATGTCATCAGGGATTTTGTTTTCTCTCTAGCTTTATACTTTCCGTTTACAACTCACGAGTTTATCAACTCCTTATTTCTTCAACTTACGGAAATAGCAGAAGTTAAGGGATGTCATCAGAGATTTTGTTTTCTCTCTAGCTTTCAACTTTCCGTTTACAACTCACGAGTTTATCAACTCCTTATTTCTTCAACTTACGGAAATAGCAGAAGTTAAGGGATGTCATCAGGGATTTTGTTTTCTCTCTAGCTTTATACTTTCCGTTTACAACTCACGAGTTTATCAACTCCTCATTTCTTCAACTTACGGAAATAGCAGAAGTTAAGGGATGTCATCAGGGATTTTGTTTTCTCTCTAGCTTTATACTTTCCGTTTACAACTCACGAGTTTATCAACTCCTTATTTCTTCAACTTACGGAAATAGCAGAAGTTAAGGGATGTCATCAGGGATTTTGTTTTCTCTCTAGCTTTCAACTTTCCGTTTACAACTCACGAGTTTATCAACTCCTTATTTCTTCAACTTACGGAAATAGCAGAAGTTAAGGGATGGTTAAGGTTTCAACTTTCTGTTTACAACTCACGAGTTTATCAACTCCTTATTTCTTCAACTTACGGAAGTAGCAGAAGTTAAGGGATGTCATCAGGGATTTTGTTTTCTCTCTAGCTTTCAACTTTCCGTTTACAACTCACGAGTTTATCAACTCCTTATTTCTTCAACTTACGGAAGTAGCAGAAGTTAAGGGATGTCATCAGGGATTTTGTTTTCTCTCTAGCTCTCAACTTTCTGTTTACAACTCATGAGTTTATCAACTCCTCATTTCTTCAACTTACGGAAATAGCAGAAGTTAAGGGATGTCATCAGGGATTTTGTTTTCTCTCTAGCTTTATACTTTCCGTTTACAACTCACGAGTTTATCAACTCCTCATTTCTTCAACTTACGGAAATAGCAGAAGTTAAGGGATGTCATCAGGGATTTTGTTTTCTCTCTAGCTTTATACTTTCCGTTTACAACTCACGAGTTTATCAACTCCTTATTTCTTCAACTTACGGAAATAGCAGAAGTTAAGGGATGTCATCAGGGATTTTGTTTTCTCTCTAGCTTTCAACTTTCCGTTTACAACTCACGAGTTTATCAACTCCTTATTTCTTCAACTTACGGAAATAGCAGAAGTTAAGGGATGTCATCAGGGATTTTGTTTTCTCTCTAGCTTTATACTTTCCGTTTACAACTCACGAGTTTATCAACTCCTTATTTCTTCAACTTACGGAAATAGCAGAAGTTAAGGGATGTCATCAGAGATTTTGTTTTCTCTCTAGCTTTCAACTTTCCGTTTACAACTCACGAGTTTATCAACTCCTTATTTCTTCAACTTACGGAAATAGCAGAAGTTAAGGGATGTCATCAGGGATTTTGTTTTCTCTCTAGCTTTCAACTTTCCGTTTACAACTCACGAGTTTATCAACTCCTTATTTCTTCAACTTACGGAAATAGCAGAAGTTAAGGGATGGTTAAGCTTTCAACTTTCCGTTTACAACTCACGAGTTTATCAACTCCTTATTTCTTCAACTTACGGAAATAGCAGAAGTTAAGGGATGGTTAAGGTTTCAACTTTCTGTTTACAACTCACGAGTTTATCAACTCCTTATTTCTTCAACTTACGGAAGTAGCAGAAGTTAAGGGATGTCATCAGGGATTTTGTTTTCTCTCTAGCTTTCAACTTTCCGTTTACAACTCACGAGTTTATCAACTCCTTATTTCTTCAACTTACGGAAGTAGCAGAAGTTAAGGGATGTCATCAGGGATTTTGTTTTCTCTCTAGCTCTCAACTTTCTGTTTACAACTCATGAGTTTATCAACTCCTCATTTCTTCAACTTACGGAAATAGCAGAAGTTAAGGGATGTCATCAGGGATTTTGTTTTCTCTCTAGCTTTATACTTTCCGTTTACAACTCACGAGTTTATCAACTCCTCATTTCTTCAACTTACGGAAATAGCAGAAGTTAAGGGATGTCATCAGGGATTTTGTTTTCTCTCTAGCTTTATACTTTCCGTTTACAACTCACGAGTTTATCAACTCCTTATTTCTTCAACTTACGGAAATAGCAGAAGTTAAGGGATGTCATCAGGGATTTTGTTTTCTCTTTAGCTTTCAACTTTCCGTTTACAACTCACGAGTTTATCAACTCCTTATTTCTTCAACTTACGGAAATAGCAGAAGTTAAGGGATGTCATCAGGGATTTTGTTTTCTCTCTAGCTTTATACTTTCCGTTTACAACTCACGAGTTTATCAACTCCTTATTTCTTCAACTTACGGAAATAGCAGAAGTTAAGGGATGTCATCAGAGATTTTGTTTTCTCTCTAGCTTTCAACTTTCCGTTTACAACTCACGAGTTTATCAACTCCTTATTTCTTCAACTTACGGAAATAGCAGAAGTTAAGGGATGTCATCAGGGATTTTGTTTTCTCTCTAGCTTTATACTTTCCGTTTACAACTCACGAGTTTATCAACTCCTCATTTCTTCAACTTACGGAAATAGCAGAAGTTAAGGGATGTCATCAGGGATTTTGTTTTCTCTCTAGCTTTATACTTTCCGTTTACAACTCACGAGTTTATCAACTCCTTATTTCTTCAACTTACGGAAATAGCAGAAGTTAAGGGATGTCATCAGGGATTTTGTTTTCTCTCTAGCTTTCAACTTTCCGTTTACAACTCACGAGTTTATCAACTCCTTATTTCTTCAACTTACGGAAATAGCAGAAGTTAAGGGATGTCATCAGAGATTTTGTTCTCTCTCTAGCTTTCAACTTTCCGTTTACAACTCACGAGTTTATCAACTCCTATACACGATTGGATGATTATGATATCATTTATCGTCTTAGTCTCTCACAGCGGCCGACAATAATGCCTGAAATAGTGCGTTTGCGCTGGCGTTGTCTTTAAACGCCCACAATTCAATGGACATGCGCAAAATACAGCGTCGACCTACGTTAGTGAAAAATGAGAGAGATGAGAGGATCGTAATAAAACGTAAAACGTAAGTCCATCGCACGTCATTATTCAACATGTTGGATATTTTTTGACAGAGAGGTGCGCTGTGAGAGAGATTTTCTCCCAAATTGAGAGTATTTTGCAGATATGAAGGATTACAGAGATGGCCGACTTCTACCTCGCCTTCTCCTAAGATTTTGACAACTGTTTTTTATAACGTGTTCATAAACCAAATTGACCAATCAGAGGACGGCATTTACGTTATTTCGTGAATAACCGTCAAAAGTTCATGAATATCAGTCAAAAAGGCACTGAATTCGTCGATGGACTAGGGGGAATCAGCTAGCTGTGAAGTCGGCTATCTCTGTAATACTTCATTTCTGGTATTTTGTGCCAACTGTCATTAGAGAAATGAAAACAGCTGATTAAAAATAATTTATGGCGCACCCAGGTGGAGAAGGACCTTAATCGACTTGGTGTTCGCAGGTGTAGACTGCTGGCTATAGATCGTGCCGGCTGCAGAGGCTTACTGGTTGAGGCCCAGGTCAACCCCGGACTGTAGCCCCACCAGAAGAAGAAGATAAGAGAGAGAACAGCTGATAAATTGAGGAATCCTTTCAACGCAGTACGTCATCGCACTCCCTTCGTAACGTGAAGTCGGCTGGCGCAACGCACTATTGTGTTTCAGGCATAATGGTGATCGAACTAATGCAAGATTTTTTGCCGTGAAACGTTAGAAGATACCCTGGCCTTTCGATTTGAATGGAAATAATAAAGTATTTAATAGATTATTTTTCATTTGTTAACAGACCACCTGAATTACGGCCAATTACACACTGACTAATTGTATTACAAGGAGCAATTCAATAGGCGAATGCAGACCAGTCGCTTGTGCTGTTCTCCATAACAAGCCGGCCGAAACTGAAAACCAGTGATAATGGAGGATAGAGATATCCAACCTTTACGTCATAGCGCACACGAACAGCACACACCGTAAATTCAAAGTTGAAAATGACACTGTATGTGTGAATTGCCAAAAATATCCCAGGGAAAATTTAAATTTGAAAGTTGGACAACTTCTGGATTTTAAATTTTAGACTGTGAGTTAAAATAGTGAAGAAATCAAGTTTTCAACTCGTCGGTTTAACCGCGAGTTGAGACCAGTTGATCAGGCAGTTGATCAACTCTCAGTTTTGCGCCAAGTTGAGCAATAATGAACAAACGATCCTTAATCTAACCTCTATCCCACTTAATCACTGTGGTGAAGTGGACATTTTAGGCGAATCCAATGTGGGCTGGGTATCTAGTTTCAATCGCCGGCACGGACAACTGTCATCGCTTCAGCTCTCTGGGGTTGTTAAAAATATTTAGAGACTAGGCACGTAGGTGTAAGTGTGGTGTGATGCCACGGTATAACAATACGATGGCCATTTTGACCTTTTGTAGATCATTTGTGACAACAGTTGACCGGGGTTTTAAAAACCCATCGTTAACCAATGTGACCTTAAACAGGTTCCCTCGGCAACCTGTAAATTCCAACCAATTTAGTTGACTTCTTTTGTTAAATGTGGACAACTACGGTACAAAGGTGATAGGTGCCGATAGGTGGCGCTGTTGTTGAAGAAAATCTTTTTTGCACCTTGGCTAAGCGGGCGATTTTAAGCCAGTTTTACATGTATGTATAAGCTGCCGCTGCCAAGCTGTCAAAGTTGCATTTGCCGATTAGCTTTCCCTAGTTCTAGCTGGGTAGACAAGTACCGTGATGTCGGCAATCGTTACATCTTTCTCTTTTCTCGCGCATAGAAGTGATTCTAGAGGGATTCCATGCGCTTTGGGGAACCTGGAAAAAGTACTTACGACTCTGCTTATGTCCCTCCAGTTTATTGTCCGTTTCAGATAAAGCGAAGGCCACATTTAGCCTAGTGGGCATGTGCGTCGACCCGTACGCAACATCACCTCGCTCACTGTTCTGCAAGGCCTACTGTCGGCAACGTCAATAAAATAAGCACTGTTTCGATTGCCCGGAGCTGAAGATTACACAAACACCGTTAGATCATATGCTGCATACAAAAATAAGCTCAATGTATGGGTACCACACGAGTTAACGCGATTGAACCTCCTGGACCGGGTTTCCATGCGCGAAATGCTGTTGAATTGCAACAACATCGACCCATTTTTGAAGCGGGTGGTGATTCGTGAAACAAATTGTTTCACTTACGACAACGTCAAGTCAAAACAGTCGTTTTCAAACGGCGGCGGGAAGAATTATGTACAGTACATCACAAAATTGAGCATACACCTATCATTACTTCATATTCGCGCTGTTTTAAGGCCGACCATTTTTTTGTTTTATTTTTTTTGGTATACAATCATAACTGAATACATATCTTAAACAAGAGTATATGCCAAATTCACAGACAGGCGACTTCCTACCGGTACTTTTCGCATGAAAAAGGAAACAACCCCTAAAATCGACACACAAAATTGAGCATACAGATGTCATGTGTGCGTTATACCCAAGCTTCGCAAAATCGATACATGCAAATTTGTTCAGGAATGAAGCAACAAATGTCCCTGATGATCATTTCTGCACACGCTTTTGAACTCAAAAGACCGATATTCTCTTCTAAGTGCGAAAATATGGAAAACATGCGAAAACAGACTACTTTGTCAACGAGAATGCTCATAATTAAGCTATTTTGCGAGGGGAAATCGATGCGAAAAATAGGAGAAACTGTAGGGCGATCGCATGCGACGGTACAAAAAATAATAAACAATTATAGATATGAAGGAACACTAAAAAACAGACCTGGAAGGGGAAGAAAAAAAATTGCTCTCAGAACAAAACGAGCGGTATATTGTTCGGACAATCAAGTCCAATCGAAGATCTAGCGTTCCGAAGTTGACGGCTGAGGTGTCATCCGTAATTAATAAGCCTCTTTCTGTGGAAACCGTTCGCAAAGTCTTGAGAAAGAATAATTTAAATGGTAGGATCGCCCGAAGAAAGCCGTACATTTCCCTAGTTAATAAGAAGAAAAGATTGGAGTTTGCTAGACAATATGTAAACCACCCGGAAAGCTTTTGGGAAAGTGTTTTGTTTTCAGATGAAACGAAAATAAATTTATTTGGGTCTGATGGCAAACAAATTGTTTGGAGGGATCCAAATACAGCTCTCAAAGCTAAAAATATAAAGTCAACCATAAAACACGGGGGAGGATCTGTGCTGTTGTGGGGTTGTATGGCTTCAAATGGCTGTGGAAAGTTCGAATTTATATCCAAAATTCGGTACTTGAATATTTTAAAACGAAATTTACGAATTTCCGCAGTAAAATTAGGTCTACCTTCGGTTTTCTACTTCCAATAAGATAATGATCCGAAGCACACCTCCTATTTAGTACGCGAGTGGTTGCTTTATAACGCTCCAAAGCAGCTAAAAACACGCCCACAATAGCCGGATCTTAACCCTTTTGAACATCTATGGCACGAAATAAAAGTGCGGGTTAAAGAAAGTACCTGCTCCAATAAGCAGGAGCTAAAAGCTAAAATTCAGGCAGCTTGGGAAGGGATTCAGCCATCTTTTACTGAAAAACTGGTAAAATCCATGCCACGGCGGCTACAAGCTGTCATAGATGCTGAAGGAGGTGCCACGCGTTACTGAAATTTTATTTGTTTTTGTTTTGTGTTTTAGTCGTAACTCGAATTTACTTTAAGTGTATGCTCAATTTTGAGCGTTAAAATGAGTGCCTTTTTTTATTTTGCCTAGAAGTAGCAAGTTTTTGTTTTTAATTTTCATATTTTTGTTTATGGTTTTTAGTAATTGAAATATGTCAATTCCAACTGCATTTAAGTTTTATTAATTAACTACTTTTTGTAAGGCGAAAAAGATAAAAATATGTTTAAGTTGTGAGTGTATGCTCAATTTTGTGAGGTACTGTATGTTCCATCAGAACAATGCTAAGCTACCCCACATCGATAGGGGCGCCCTCCAGAACCGCCGAGCGCTTGATTGGTGGGGAAGGGATGGGTATGGTGACGGGGATGGGGTTGCGTTGGGTTGGTCGGTGCTCTGGTTAACACCACGTTATTACCACATGTTCCTGTCCAGGGATGAAAGAAAAGAAGAATTTTGGAAAAGTTGCGATTGGCTTCTCAATATAGTCTCCTCTTAGCCCACTACACACTTTACCCAGCGATGCACCTTTTTGTTTTTGGAACAAAAAGAAACGCACGGGGCCAAAGCTGGAGAATACATCGGCCTAATTCGAAAAATTTTGACGTGTCGACGGCGAAGGTCTCATGGTTGCGGTTGTTTGTGCGGACTTAGCAAACGCGACACCCGTCGCGCAGATACCTTTATCATGCCCAATATTCTTCCGGGAGGGAAATGAAGCAAACGCGACACCCATGCCCAATATTTCATGCAGGATATGACCCACGGGGTCTTTTAAGCTGTCTGATGGGTAAGCTATTTCACACTCCTTCAATCGGCGGCCTGCCAATAAGAGTGTATGGTTTTTGTTACGTTATCTTCCGTGATAGCCATTTTCGATGCACCTGGCCGTGGCACATCAAAAACCGACGTGGGTCCACTCGTTGAACCAACTTTTGACGGTCGCCATCGAAGGCGCAGAGTCACCGTACACAGCATCCAAGCGCACTTTAAGTTCGATGCGCGATTTCCCTTCCAAAGACGAGAATCAAATCGCCGACCGACATTGCTCCCCTTCCATTTTTGTATAATCCGCGGACACGCCCGCTTCCACAAGCGGTTAAAAGAAGACTTCTAAAATGTTGACAGTAGCCGTCTACGAGAATGTACTACACGATAGTGGCGCCATCAGGCGGTGAGGCTAAGTGCTTTTTGGACCACCCTCGTATGTTTGGAGAAATTGCTCGTCGCATCAGCGATGACATCGTTTGGTCACACTTGGCATGAGTTTTATAAGCCGTCTTGTGGTCATGCATTACTCCGAGATAATCCAAACAGTTCTTGTGCTTGGTGGTCTCATTTCCCTCCCGGAAGTTCACATACTCTCCCCACCTCTGGTCTTGAGGGCAGCTATTTCTTAGCTGACAGGCACCGACTAGCATTTTAGCTGGTCTCTCACCAGGCATCCGCCCACACACACATTTGCGCAGCGATCTCCGCCGAGTTCATTTAAACAAAGTGTTTAGATTCTTTTCGTGAAGACACAGCTAGGAAATCAGCTCCACAATTTTTGAGGAAAACATTTAACGACCGTAGCTTGTGCAGCAATTTAAGGCATTTAATGTTAATTTAATGAAATGTCCGGCAACGTCAGCGTCCCACCCCTGCGGCCCGGCCCATGTCGGCCGGGATGACAGCATTATAGGATCACCTTAAGTGTGCAGCGCGAGAGGAGTCTGTCCACTGATGCATGCCATGCACTTGTTCACTTCATGTGTGCACACACGTGGATGGGCTGTGCATAGGCAGACCACAACACCCCGCCCAGTCCGGTGGTCGGTGAGGCAGCAAGCGAACGGATGCGATATTTTTGCTGGCATTTCGCGAAAGAAGATAAATATTATTACAGTAAATTATGTAAGATACATCCTTTAGGAACACCCGAGTGTGGCCGCACTCATCCTGCGGTCGTTTGTGCACGGTCGTGGCCCGGTCGTCAACAGACCTCCAACAGACAGTACGCTTGCACCCCGGGCACACACAGAGCGCGCGGAGCACCAGCAAACAAATTCGAGTTGAAATTGCTGAGTCAATAGACCCCGGGCCAGAAAGACAAAGAGTCTCATTTAATTCAGAGTTCTGTTTGTTTTTCTTGGATGCGTGCCCATGGTGTGTCGCTGCCTTGCTTGCAGAAGTCGTTTCGTGTAATTTTAGTGATTCCCTAATATGCCATGTATCTGCGATAATATCGATCGATCGAAAGTGAAATGCTCAAATGTATCTGCGGTCGTGCATGTGGCTGGGGCTGTGTCTATTGTTTACAGACGTCCATGGTGTGGTTCAAAAATAGATGCGATGGGACCGTATAAAGTCGTTTAATTCCGCCTAGACGTTTGTGTTTTGCTCTCGCAGTAATTCAGAGTTGGGCACCGAGCACATTTGAATATCTGCAGCCTCGGAGGGAGATGTCAAAATACGAAACGCATCAATTACGCAGATGCAGTGTGAAATGGTTTAATTGAACGCAGTTCCAGCTGGATACGGGGAGATTTGACTGGTTTACACTGCAAGCTGGTTCGGATTAAGTGAATTTTGCGTAAACGAGGGTGCTGCATAGCCCCCCCCCCCCTTTTTCAATGGTTTCCAAGAATCTGAGATGACTTAATGAATGCATTGTGGTATCTTCCTGCTTTGAATTGAAATGGGTGGGTGGTGCATGAGTTGAGTGAAATGGAGCACGGAGGAGTTGGTGAACGACAATGTGGAAAGACTTTTTTCCTGAACCTCACATGAGGACTCAAGGATTGCCGTTGATGGTTTTGTCAGGGTTAAAAGTCAGGGAGTCTTGTTGGTTAAGTCCTACGTTCAGTACAACAGTCCGGAGAGGGCTCAGTTTAGTTCAAAGCCATTTACTGGACTAATTCGTTCTTCTAGTTCATTTAGTTCAATGTAGTTCACTGCTCAGGAAAACTTCCTCGTAACTTCCTCCCCCCATATATTTCAATATAGTGAAAGGACACTCTCATAGGCGTACAAGCTCCCCTTGAGCGTACAATTTCTCACGACGGTGAATCTTGAATTGGTGTTCCACACATTCTCATGGACGGACAACTCCCTAAGCCGGACGAAAGTGTTGTCACCGCCGCTGTCCGCCTATAAGGGCTTCGATTGTATATTATTTCACATACATTTTTCAAATTTCCTTCACATACACCAGCAGCACGCAATGATGCTCGATATGCTTGCGGGGTTAGTTAAACAAAAAGAACACACACAAACCAAATTACTCAATTTAGTTCAGTTATTCTTTCAGAATGACGATACATGTCATTCCTTCAGTTCCTGAGTGTTCAATAAACTCACTGAACTAAATGAACTAAAATCGAATGATATTGTGAACCAGTTCACTTAGTTCAATTGTTAGGACTCATTTTTCAACTAAAGGGTTTCCCAATATGGACTTGACAGCTTTGAATTTAATTTGTGAACGCATTCTTTCACTAATAATCCAACTGTCACTGTCAATTTATTCAGTAAACTCAACATTTTCATCGTGGTAAAGTACAAGCGAATTATACAAATTTTACACCGAAATTCGGAATCGGTGACCGCAACTTTAAAAGAACTCCAATTTCGGTCGTAGTTCTCGCCCTAGTAGACAGACAATAACAGGCTTAGTGCAAAAATTTGAGGCTACATATTCCTTGTGTGATGTTGCTGTCTCAGTGAGACAACGTGTTGATCGAAGTGTCGAAGAAATCGTTGCCGTTCAGGCGTCCGTAGCAAATGATCCAACTCAGTCAATTACACGGCGTTCTCAGGAATTGGACATCGCCCAGACCACATTATGGCGTATTTTGCGTTAGGATCTTGGTTTACACCCATGCAAGATCAACCTGACTCAAGAATTGAAGCCGATTGACCATTTGAAGCGACGTACGTTCTCCGATTTGGTTCTGGAGAAAATGTGCCAAGATGATGAATTTCATCGCAAAGTCATCTTCAGTGACGAAGCTCATGTTTGGCTCAGTGGGTTGGTCAATAAGCAAAATATGCGTTATTGGTGGGGGGAAAATCCACATGTGAACTTCATGAATCTCCACTTCATCCACAAAAAATAACTGTTTGCTGCGGTTTGCATGCTGGCGGCTGCCATATTTTTTCGTCGACGATACCGATCGTCACGTTACTGTGAATGGTCAGCGTTGTCACGTCATGATTACCGATTCTTATTGGCCCGAATTGGACGACATGTGGTTTCACCAGGATGGTGCCCACATGCCATAGAGCACACGCTACAATCGATTTATTGAAGAGTCAGTGTGGTGAGCGTGTTATCGCAAGAAATGGACCAGTCGTTTGGCCGCCTCGTTCGTGCGATTTAACGCCGCTTATCTAGACTTTGTGGGGCTACGTTAAGTCATTCGTTTATGCCAACAAGCCGACGACCGCGACGTTGAAAGAACTCAGAGCCAGAATTTAACGCGGAATTGCGACCGAAATATATGGCCGATTCGTTAAAAATTGGGTCCAACGAATCGACCGCTGCAAACGTGCCCGCGGTGGCCATATAAACGAAGTCGAGTTCCATTCATAAATGCTTTGATTGTACTTCAAGCCGCTAATAAAGTTTTTGAAATTTCTCAAACTGCTTGTGTTGTCAAGTCCTTATTGGAAAACCCTTTGCTTCGTTCGTGAACTGCACAAGTCTAGTAAACATTTGAAAATATCATCCAGTTAGCAGATACAATCTGCTCTGTAAATGAGGCTTCGTGCATAAGTCTATACGATGAACAGAAATGTCTACTCTTAGTGGTCCAAAAAGACATCCCAACCCTGTGTTCTGTTTGATGAATGCATACACACGAGCAAGTAGTTTTAAATTGTCCCTAAAAACCCAACAGAACAACGGAGAGTTAACACTCAGCACTCCCGCTCAAAGATCCTTCCGCCAAATGAATTTTAAAAGCACACATATATTACCCATTTAACTTGCGCCCATAAAGCGATCCAATTACACTGTGTATTCAACTACAGCGCTCCAAGTACGTCGCATTAGCTGCAAACGTAAACATTTGTACACTCAACCAAGACGTCGTATCAGGGCTCAACTCGAAACAGAAACAAACAACTTATGGTACTTAATTACATCGTTGATCCACTTCCAGCAGAGGCAACAAGTAGATCACATCATCCTCACTTGGCACTGACATATGACATTCTCATGAAGACATCACCAGCAAGAAGAATGAACTATCGCTCTCCACATGCCGTCGTTGTCGTTGTCGTTGTCGTAGTCGACATCTGCCTCCATAGTCGCTGCGCTGCACTATCACCCCACGCCGCCCGACTTTCCTCTTTTGTATGCAAAATGGAACTTTTCACTTTGTGTCCTCATATCTATGAAATTTATCCTTTTCCACGTTTCGCCGCACACAAAAGAATCATCCTCCCATTGAAGTGGCCCCCCTCGTGGCACCCCCGTGGCCCGTGGAACGGGCGGGAGGCCCATCAATCGTATATTCTCGCCCGCCCCACTTACGGATGACAAAATGGGCTTTGTTCGAAAGGTGGAAAGCAATAAAATGACTTGCATTCGAAAAGAAAAACTGAAGCAGAATGGAAAACGTGGTGTACCGAGGCGGGTAAGGATAAGCAATCTAGCCCCGTGGAGGCTACGGCAGACACAAAATAGTGGAGACGTCGGTGCAGTGGCTTACAGATGTCCGACATGGATTCGGATCTGTCGTATGGTGGCAGTGATGAATCATTAAAAATATGCACTCCGCCGCAGATGAATTCCGAGCGGGGGAACACGGGAAAATTGCACTCATTCATCGACAGTAAGCAGAGGGAAAACGTCCATTAATTATGCTGCACGCAGAGAAAAACTCTCTGACTGATTATCTGTTTCTGTGAGTTTCTGTTCTATCCCGTGGCTGCGTGTACTTTGTGCTTTTCAGTTTGAAGCTGCATCTGTCTCTCTCTCCCTTGGTCTTCTGGATTTTTTCAAAATAATTCTCAGGCATTGGTTGAGAATCTTTTGATGTGGAATTAGATTGCCTGTGGGAAAAGGGCGGGGGATTTGCGAGACCGTAGTTTTACCAGCCAACAGCCGGTGAAAAACATGACAGTCAATTCAATTAAAGTGTGTTTTTTGTTTTAGAGGTTTGGAAACTTGGCAGCACTGCTCGTACTGACAAGCAACATTTGACAATAGAGAAATTAATTTTTGAATTTGAGTAGTTTCGAAATCAGGTGTAGTTAAAGGTAGTCCATCCTTTTTTCCAACAGACTGCCCTCACAATTTCGAAGAAACTCAGTGCATTTTCTAGAGCCTTCCATCAGACACTTGGCTCATATTTTGTATTTGTTCCTAGACTCATCGATATCCTTTAGCTAGGAAATATTACAGATAAACTTGTTTTTCTTCGTCTTGCACTGCGATGGATTGATTTCAGAGCCTTTTGTTGTGCCCGGGCGGTTGGTGTGGTTGGCCGGCCGTGGCGTAGTGGATACGTGCGTCGACTCCAACGCAACTGCCTGGGTTCGATTCCCTGCCAGTATGACCAAAACTAATTGTCCATGGCCCCACTTCTTTCGAGTCACTGGCAATGCTCAAAGATTTTCAACTGTCTAGAAGAATCTTCTCAAACTTGGCCGTTGGGAATCGGCATAGAGCTGTAGGTCTCTTCCTCTCGTGAGAGAACAATAGCACGCACAACACGAGTGATTGCTGTTGAAGCTTTAGGCCCTAGCCCTCTGCGGGCTATAGCGCCGTCCATATTTTTATTATTAGGCGGTTGCATATTTCTTTTGCTCCCAACTGTCATTCTACCACGGGGTTCTTAGTTTACATTGCAGGCCGCCCTAAGGTGGTGTCTGCAACCGTTTGTGTTAGACTCCGGAGTCTGGGGTGCATACCGGGGAGTTTCTTGACGTCTTCAGTGATTTCAGGAGTTTAATGCCAAAGCTTCTTTGTTGGTTGCTGGACCCTTTTGACCTTGGAGAGTCTGAATGTGCTGCTGTGATGTCGACATAAAGCCTCCTGAGTATTTGACGCACATTCAGAGTATTTGACAAATGTCTCGTCTCAATGTACATATTTCTTCGAGCTCTCTCGTTTCAATGTCACACAATGATGTTAATCCTCGTACATCATCTCTCGAAATGCGGCATTAAATCGCCCTCCAAAATCATGTAAAATCCCACCTCGGGACAATTTTCTGTGGACATCGATCCTCACGGAAGTCTAGCGATAAGCCAGCGACCATGTCTCCTCTGGAAGCCAACATCCACATCGCTGCAGCTACTCACGATGACGCATCAATTCGTAGCACCCGCATTGGACACATGCCAGAAATCATATTCAAAACTTAACGACGCAAAATTATCTCTCGAATAAAGTCAATACCGTGACCATAACCATGAATTTTACGAGTTCTCTTTCTTCGATACCCCTAAACGATCACCTCGTATTTGGACTAGCGCCCAACGCGCTTAACGATGATATCCGAAACTAGATGCTGCAGTTTTATGACATATGTGGTCGCACTTTAAGTGCCGACAACTTTCCACCAAACGCCGAAGGCACACAGAGACTCAATCAGATAACGGATGGAGCAAACAGTTAAATATCGAATGGCCAATTTTGCAACTCCCACATTCGACACGGAATCCATTAATAATTCATCGAACTTGAACTTTAGTTTTGCACATTCTGTGAGGCCGTTGACGCACGTCATTGGTTGAACGTAACTCAAAATAAAACCCATAAATAACCGGAATCGTTTAGGAAACGTGAAACCAAACATTTTGGGTGAAGTGATTTTTAAGAGGTTCGATTTTTAGGTTGGCAGCATTGTTTGCGTTCAATTCGCACAATTCAGAATCGCATTGCAATCGCAAAAGCAGTCAATTGTGAAAAAGAAGTCATGTTTATACGAAAGGTTGAGAGCAAGTTATGCGAACAATTAAAAAAACATTAATGACGGTGAGAATGTCATGACAAAAAGGGAGTTCAACAATTCAAATAGTTGTTAAAATACAGGGTACTCAAATTCGTAGTCCGATTTAATTAATTTAACATCCCTGCTTCTATAGCATATGTCAAACAGAGCTGTCAAGTGATTAGTTTAAGGTTTATTTATTTATTTATTAGATAGCTACAATAAAATTAAAATTGTAGAGTAGCTTTTGTAGCCGGAGCACCAAGGGGCCTTAGGCTGAGTTTAAGGTTATCTGAGCGTATTCTACGGAAAACTGTGCAGTGTAACTTCGTTTATTGCAACCAATGAAAAAATGACTTGTTGCAATAATCGAACATTATTTAATGTATAAATAAAAAAACCCTGAATCCCTATTTTTTGAAAACAAATCCATTTACATAATATGTAAAATTCTGCAGTTGCTTTGCAGAAGATCACTTGGCAGCCCGCGTATTTTGCGGTTGCACAAGTGTTCGGGTCATTTTTTTCTACCCACTACAAATAATGAATTTTCCAATAAGGACTTGACAACTTTATTTTTTAATAAAACGCAAACCATTTTAGACATTTCAAAAACTATTATCGACTTGAGGTACAATCAAACCATTTATGAAAGGAACTCGACTTCGTCCATACACAGGCCGACATAATTCATCGTACGATCAGGGCCCGGTCCACCGAAATTAACCGCAAGAGATGAAATGGTCATTCTCAACACTCTTCGTAAAGAGCCAAAAACGATTTGTTCTACCATAAAAAACCGGTCTGAGATACCTGCACCAAAGAAGTCAGCACCAGGACGATCCAAAGCACCCTGAAAAGACGTGGGTACTTTGCGAGAACACCGAGGAAGTCGATAAGTGCAGCCAACCAGAGGAAACGAATGGACTTTGCAACTTTACACAAAGTAGATGATCTGCCTTTTTGGAATAAAGTGTTGTTCACTGAGGAAAGCAAATACAACATTTTCGCCCACGATGGTAAGAAATGCCACTCTTTCTCAAATTTCGTGGAGGTCCAACAAGCTACTAGGAAACTACTGCGAAGTAATAACCAATTTTTTAGAGGGAGTACGATGAAATATGTCGTGTGAATGAAACAAGTACTTTGTTGTTTTTTTAAACAAAAGCCCAAAAAATATAGAGACGAATTATATGAATTATGTTACACGTAAATAATCTTTGTTTTTTATTACAAGTCTTTACCAATACCAATTTTACCAAATACGGTTGGTACTGAAATCGAGCATTTTTGAGTGTCGGCCTGTATAGCAGCGGTCGATTCGTTTAAACGACTCTGACATTTCGGCCGAAACGGTTGCTATTTCGCGTTCAATGTTGGCTCTGAGTTCTGCCAACGTCGTCGGTTTGTTGGCATAACCCAATGAATTAACGTAGTCTCACAGAAAATAGTCAAGTGGCGTGAAATCGCACGAACGAGGCGGCCAATCGACTGGCCCATTTCTTGCGATAACACGCTCACAACACTGACTCTTCAATAAATCGATTGTAGCGTGTGCTCTATGGCTTCTAGCACCATCCTGTTGAAACCACATGTCGTCCAATTCGGGCCAATAAGAATCGGTAATCGTGACGTGACAACGCTAACCATTCACAGTAAAGTGACGATAGTTATCGTCGACGAAAAAGCATGTCCCAATAATGCTGCCAGCAACCGCCCTTAAACAGTTATTTTTTGTGAATGAAGTGGTGATTCATGAAGCACATGTGGATTTTCCCCCCACCAATAACGCATGTTTTGCTTATTGACGAACCCGCTGAGCCAAAAATGAGCTTCGTCACTGAAGACGATTTTGCGATCTGGGCGTATCTTCTCCAGAACCAAATCGGAGAACGTACGTCGCTTCAAATGGTCCATCAAATACGCCATAATGTGGTCTGAACGATGCCCAATTCTTGAGAACGCCGTGGAATTGACTGAGTTGGATCATTTGCTACAGACGCCTGAACGGCAGCGATATCTTTGACATTTCGATCAACACGTTGTCCCACTGAGACGCCAACATCACAGAAGAAATATGTAGACTATTTTCGAGAATTACGACCGAAAATTGGAATGAACGCTCTTAAAGTTGCGGTCACCAACTCTGAATTTTAGGTAGAACAATTTTATAATTCGCAGACGTGTGCATTACCACGATGAAAAAGTTGAGTTTACTGAATAAATTGACAGTGACAGTTGGATTAGTAGTGAAAGAGTGCGTTCACAAATAAAATTTTAAGTTGTCAAGTCGATGTTGGAAAGCACTTTATATGGTAAAGCATTTTATTACGGCCTCTAATTTCACTTTGGGCTGCAAATCAATAACTTCCATATCCGCACTATCATCGTAAACTTCTTCTTCTCGGGTTTATAGGTTTTGTTAGATTTTCGGAGATCTATTCAGATATGTCATCGCTGGTCTTTGATACCGAATTAAAAGCAAATGAACATAGTCTTTGTCCTCCCAATGATCAGGAGTTCTGATAAGTTTTTTCCAGCGTTTAGTCGCTTTTTACTCTTGCCATGAAAAAAGGAGCGAAGAGTAGTGTTTCGTGAATAACCGTCAAAAAGTCACTAAAATTCGTGGATGGGCAAGGGGACGATCAGCTGTGAAGTTGACCATCTCTATAGTACGTCATTTTTGCACGGAACAACGTCTAGACGAATTATGATGTCAACAGTTCGACTGATGGGTACGCATAGTAAAGCATACACACTTATTTACATACAATTTCAAAATCGGAAATACGCAAATCCGTTACAATGGCTGCAAAAATAGAGTGTTACAATTATCGAGACTGCACTGTATTTCCATAAAAATACACGATCGAAGGAAAATACGGTTGTCGTTAGTGACAGTGTTGAAGATCACGGCAAGCACTGCCGTTGGGCTCATTTTAATGCACATTATGAATTTTCCGAACTGGATTTTCGACTGCATCCTTCTAAAATTCAACTCGCACAATCATTGAAGCCAGTTGACTTCGCAAAGGGTAGAGCACACCCCGATTGGATGACCATATCGAACGAAATTTTCTTCAGCGATGAGGCTCATGTTTAATGGCTCCTTCAATCACGGTGGACAGCGTTAATTTAACCGCGAAAATTCGACGGAAGCCGTGAACTCCTCTTAAAGCGATTCGCGAGAGTGTTGAAAAAATGTGCGCAACTTTCCTCACGGTTCACTTAAGCATAACAAATTAAGCGTATTCTCGTTCGCCCTGCTCTCTGATTTGTTTACTTTTACTTTCAACTCGATCAGTGCTTCTCGACGAACATGCCCATTACCGTCAAATACTTCCTTTTCCGCTGCTCCACTTTGCCCTTGAGTAACGTGAAAATAATTTGAATAGCACGCGATTTATGCAAGTCATATCGCGGAACAAACTGTTAAATCTGTCGAATGCACTTCTGTCATGTCAAATCAAAATAAAGCCCAGAGCTAAGGCCATTTACCCGATGATTGCACACAGTGAACACAAATAAAAATGCGCACAAATGAAATCCGCAATTTAAATTGAATTCCCGTGAAAGTTAATAAACACTTGACGTCACAACTCAAACACAAGGCAACGCACACACTCACGCGGACGTATGCGTCAATTGTGAAGAAGAACAAGACACGACAGCCATCATTTGCAGCGCATTACCTGTCAGACGAGACATGAAAAGCTGAAAAGCTGCTCATGCCAGAGGCTGAATCACTTCAAATGTGTCCCGCACAAATCCAACACTCTCTTGGCCAAATCCCTGCGGCTGTGTTTTCTCCAATTCGAAAAGAGACAGCAGCGGCCACTGAGTGAGACAGCAACGGAACCGGTAATTAAACGGATAAACTGGATGTGGTTGGCACAAACAATGGGCAACACAGCACCGCATCCCAACCGGTGCCACGGTTCGTTTAATTTACTCAAAAACGTGACGCCCTGTAACAGGCGCTGTGCTCGAATCAAAAACTAACGGCACAGGAACTAGAAATCGCAACGAAAAACAGCCCCGTGCGCCCGCCGATTGACAATGAGCATGGGAATCATTTTGGCGGAGGATTAATGCTTAATAATGCTGGCCCCAGAAGCACGTCGCACTCGCTCGTGAAGAAGCAGGAAGAAGACGCAACCACTCGCCGTTCGTCGATTTGCCGAGGTGCAAGTTATTAGCTTTCCCCCTCGGATCAACCACTGCAATCTGGCTGATGCTGCTGCTGTATGCGCAGCCGATGAGCGATGCCTGATTGACGTGCAAAACCATTTTAATAGCCGACAGGCAATCTGTCCGTATTGTGCCGATAGATTCCGATCGGACACTGATGCGAGCGGTGCTTGACGATGATGACGATAATGATGGCTGTGGCTTTGCATTGATAATTGACTTCGAACTGTGTGCTTGCGAGAGGTGCCACGGCTACGGCGAGTGAACGAACGCTGCTCTTGTTCTTGTTTTTATCTTTCTCTTCCTGAAAATCTTCTACACACGACTGCCTCTATGCGTTTGTGTGTGTGCTGTTGCTGCTATGGACGTTCCGATTTAATGGGCAATTATTGCGAATGCAGCGCATTTGAGTTGAATTTCAAAAAGCACATACAGAATTGAGATGAATGTCTAAGAAGATGACTACCCGGGAGACAGGGAACTGAACAAACGATCATAGTCATAGAAACGGAGCACAGGGTGTTTTCTGTGTACCCGGTCGATTATTTATTGTTCACATTTAAACAAAAGCGGGTTCTGAAGCATCCGGTTCTGGTCGCAATTTGAGAGAACACTGGACACTACAAATGACGCCCGCACAGTGGGACGATCCATAGCAATAATTAAAAAAAATCAACTATTTTAGCGGTACTTTTGAGTGATTGGTAAGTCATCTTAAATATACATATTCCTTAACTGCATTAAAATTGTTTGTATTTGTCAACTCGTGGGCGCAGTTGCCTGCGTCATCTACCGAGGGATAAGTCTCCTTAACATCGCCTGTAAGTTCCTCTCTGCCGTATTGTGTAAGCGCATGAAACCATTCGTCAACAACCTGATAGGTCCTTATCAGTCCGGTTTCAGGTCGGGGAAGTCCACCATCCGACCAAATCTTCACACTACGGCAGATCCTGGAAAAAACCCAAGAAATGCAGATCGACACCCACTACCGCGTATGACAGCGTGCATAGGGACGAGCTATACAACGCCATGTCTAGTTTTGACATTCCTGCCAAACTCGTTGAGGTTGTGCAGTATGACGATGGAGAATTCTCGCTGCTCCATCAAGGTCGGTAACGATCTCACCGAGACCTTCAATGTCAAAAAAGGTTTTAGACAAGGCGACGCGCTGTCATGTGATTTTTTCAACACTATTCTTGAGAAGATCGTGCAGAACTCACACGCTAATGCAAGCGCCACGATCCTCCAAAAGTCCGTACAACTGCTAGCATACGCGGCTGACAGTGACGTGATTGGTCGAACACAGCGGGCAGTCAATGAAGCGTCTGGTAATGAAGCGGAGGCGGTCAAAATGGGTTAAGCGGTGAACGAGGGCAAAATTAAGTATATGCTGTCATCGAGAAAGGCGGTACAACATCGACGACTTGGCCAAAAAGTCACCATAGGCAGCAGAAGCACTTCGTGTACCTCGACTCGCAAGTAAGCAGAACGAACAACACCTGCACCGAGATAAAACGTAGAATTACTCTTGCAAATCGCTGTTTCTTTGGGCTCAAGAGGCAGTTGAGTAGTAGAGTCCTGTCTCGAAGGACCAAGCTAACATTATATAACAGCCTGATCATCCCTGTCCTGCTCTATGGCACGGAAGTGTGGGCAATGTCAAAAGCCGATGGACAAGTCCTTGGTCTCTTCGAGAGAAAAGTTCTGCATTCAATTTGTGGTTCTGGTTGCGTTGATGCTTTTTCGAGAAAATTAAACTGAGCTGTACAGCGACATGTGTCTAGCCAGGTGATTCCGGATTCAACCCCTAAGATGGCTAGGCCATGTAAAAACACATGGACAACACTCCATTCCGAAGTCCCAAAAAGGCTCTAATCGGCAACTGCCATCCAAACCAAAAAGGCAACCAATCAAATTCCACATGGGACATGAAAAGCACCCTGTACGCACAGAGCTTTCATTCAGAGGTTGGCTCTGGGCAGAATTTTGGACACATTCCTTTCGCAGGCAATCGTTGTCATTTTTCTTGATTGTTGCAAACGTGAGCTGGGGAATACCGGAACTATTTTAGCACATCTTCCGGTGACGCCCGAGTGAATGGCTTCTGTCCTGCTTCAAACATTAGCCAAGACAAGACAGCCAAATCACAAACTCCCTTAAGATCCATAAAGTGAAATATTTCTTGCCGTGCTGCGTGCTACAACTGGAGACCCTAAGCACACGCAACATTTGCGCAGTTATGCAGCAGCTATTTCCTATTTCGACTGTTTTACGGTTCACACCGTGGCATACCACAATTTCTCACCGAGAAACCCGCAGCGCAAGATATGCCTATGCATGGCATGCAAACCGGAACATCCCCTCAGTCGGATCGACATCGCCCCGCCGCAGTTCATCCAACCAACCAGCTGTTCATGGGAAGCCAGAGCAGGTCTCGCGAGCGGCGACCGGCTATAAATTGACACAAAACAACAAGACTGAAAAACTGAAAATCCCGCGAAAGGCTCAATGCAGAGCACAGTCCCAGTGGGTATTCACCGCGTGTATCGGCGCCTTTGTTTGGCAATAATGGAAAAATAATAGTTCCCCGAGAAGAATGGCATTAAAGACAAAAGATACGTATGCGGTGTGGACGCGGTGTGCACGCGGTTTCAGCTGTGCGGTCAATTGCTGTGCGTCACGGTGGATTAATGGAGCGCGGGAATCCAGCAGCAAACTGCGGCCCCCATGTGTGTTCGATTTCAAGACTAGCGGTGCCTGTTGTTAGTGGCCGCACTGCAGTCGTTCTCAGCGCATTAGCCGGAGGGACAGGATATCGTCTGGACTCTCTTGTGCTCTCCACCCCAACAAACAGCAATTAAGTTTAATTAACTAACTGATAGCGACCACCGACCCCCACTGGCATCCGTAAACGTACTTCAGTTCGTAGATCTGTCTTGTGACACTTGTCCCTGCGTCTCCGGTTGCAAAGTGCATCGCACAATCGTCCCTTGTTTATTGACAGAGTGTATCTCTGCGGCAATTTGTTGTCTGAAATGAGTTTACACACTAAACACTGCCTCAGACAAGTGACAATGTCACACAGATCTATTGTCCACTCCTCATCTCTGCAGAGTCATGTCCTTGAGCCATGTATTAGGTTGCTAAGACGAATCAAAGGAGATTGTTTGCATTCTGATTCAATTACTCGACGCACAAGGAGAGATTGCTGAAATGATAGCCAAAGTGGGAATGTCTGTCGAAACCTATTTGCATTGATCCAGTTTGCACTCCTGTGACTGTAGTGCACTGTGCAGGTAAGCACATTATTGCAAATTAATTACTCACATTTCACTGGGCTTTGGGTCGAACGTGAATTTTATATTTCAAGCAAGAACGGGTTGGTCGGACAAACAGGAGTTTTGTGAGTCCTTTTTGTGTGGCTTCACAGCAACATTTCATAGACTTCCTGTGATATTTAAGAGGGTAGAGGGATTTTGAGGAATTCGTGTTTTTCTAAAAGTAGAATATTTCAAAAGTTTTTTCCTGAAAATGTTTGCCATTACATATGACCGAGTTCCTCTAGGTGAACTCTGGAGTGTTCTGCAGGAGTATGGGTCCTCTTTTGAGGGTCATTCAATCTTTATACACAAACTATAGCAGCTATATTCGGGTTAACGGTGCTAAATCAACACCTTTCACCGTGGGCGTTGGACTTCCCCAGGGGTGCGTCTTGTCACCTATTCTTTTTCATTGTATGGACTGGATGTTGCAGCGCAGCCGAGGCGAGGAATGTTTCACATTGGGAGAGTTGAGGGTCATTTCGCGGATGACTTAGTTATTCTCACATCTTCTCAGACACTAACAATTTCCACTAAACTAACTCGCTGTCCACCACCTGTCCTTTTATACACAAGGAGAAAATAGGTCACGTGACATTACACAAATAGAGTAAACAAAGGATCACGTCACATTAGACTTGTAAAACAAGCAAAGGATCTGGCGATAGATTACTGACGCCACGAGACAAAGGAGAGATCGGGTGGTTAGTAGGCGGAGACATAATCGGGTGACACGTGGACGATAGGAGAGAAGATCACGTGGCACACGAAATGTAATCAAATAAGACAAGCAAACATCAGGTGACTGGAGGACAGATCTACGGGTAGGGTTGCCATCATGCAGGTAACTCACACACTCGATAGGTTTGTGGCCGTATGTCCTGATTCTGGGATGAAGGTTAACGTGGACATCGTCAGAGGTTGTGGTACTTTCCAGAACGATTGTTCAATGCACTCTACATGTTAGTGGAGTCCCATTGAAGCAGGTGGAGAAGTTTAAGTTCATCTTCAAGTCTTCTTCCCGAGTGATGGGAGGTGTAATACTGAACTTTTCTGCAGGATTGTTCAAGCTGGGTCAATTTTGACACATATTGGAAGGCCGCGCAGGCTAAGCGGGTAGCTTCAGTGTCGAAGAGGAGGACGGCGGCCCGCGTGTGGTTGCACGGCTAAGCTCGTCGGACGGAGTAGTTCTTGTCCCCTGCCTCGTACACCACCCATTTGCAAACAAAAAAATCTCGTGCCTGTAACTAGCAATGATAGAAGAGAGATAGGAAAAGATAGAAAGGGAAAGAAAGCCTAATACCCTAAAGCAGACCACGGACGGACGGCTAAAAATAGGAAAGAGAAGAATAAGAAGAGGAAAGTGTGTTCAATGCCCATGCCTCTACCACCAAAAGGGCTCACGAAGCTAAGCTATCTATCCTAATCTATGCCTACACTAACCTATCTAAACTTAAGTCTAAAACTAACTA
Organism: Eristalis intricaria; assembly: GCA_964034865.1. Lineage (NCBI taxonomy): Eukaryota > Metazoa > Arthropoda > Insecta > Diptera > Syrphidae > Eristalis > Eristalis intricaria. The sequence continues at coordinate 62,143,135 of OZ035877.1, forward strand.
ATTCAATGAAATTTAAACCAATTGGTTATTCTTTCATGAGTCATTAAATATAAACAAAAAAATTGAGTAATGAATTTGCAACCAACTCGTTTGAAGGACGTTGACACAAATCATCCTCAATTATCGCCAAGTATTTCCCTATTACGTCACTGCCGCTGTCATCCTTATTGTCGAACTGAGAAGATTCGGATTCACATAAAAATATCTCGACAATATCTTCATCTGAGTGAAACTCCTAAGAATGTAGGTTAGGGAGGTTAGGTAGTTGGGCTGCTAGTGAATTCACCAGCACACTTAGACCATATTGGTCCATTGTGATACCCATAAGCAGACTACCACTCATTGACTACTACAGTGATAGTACCGTTAATTTGAACCCAACGGCAAATGGTGACTAGACCAGATTTTAAAACCAGATAAAAGCGGACTGTCGCGCCACCCATATTATTATTATAAAAGCGTATTTACTTTGCTTTGACTGGGATTCGAACCGGGGACCCCGCTAACCAGGGGCAGGCACTCTATCAACTGCGCCATCCAGTCATCTAAAGTACGTAACACCTTGTATATTTCTCGTATTTTTTCAACCTTAAAATTTCATCTGCAGTTGAATTTCTTCCTCATTTCCTTCGTTTGGGCGTTCAGTTCTGAAAATCAAAGGAATTTCCTCTCTTGCTCTCCTCTTTCTCCCGCTCAGAATTTTGACCAAAACCACAATTTTGTTTACGCTAGGTCAAAGGAACACACAAACGCTGTGCCCCGAAAACGATTCCTTGTAAAACGCTCTTTAAGAATACCCGGAAATTGGGAATTTCCGTTCAGAATTCGACTTATCGAAGGTGACGTTATCAAGACTTTCGAGTAATCGAAGTTTGAGCTATCGAAGACAAAATACATGTAAATTTCAGACTTGGCTCTATTGCCAATCAATTTCATTCGAGTTATCAACTATTCGGGTTATCGAAGTTCGATTGGATATTGTTGAGGTATTTTTACTCTCTACCCGCAGACAAGGAAAAAACAGACAGAACTCCTTTATAGAAGTAGAGATTAAATGGCCGCATAAGTCTTGTGCAGACCACGAACGAAAATAAGTGTAGTTAAAAAAAATATGTCGAACAAGTGAACTAGTTCACAATGTTATTTTATTTTAGTTCATTTAGTTCAAAAATCCCTGGAAGATAAACTCTGCATACATGCACTTCAGTAAGAATAAATTAACTAAATTGAGTGCTTTGCTTTGTTTGTGTATCGTTACATTACATTATTGCAAGTGCATTACGTGTTTTCCAATTCTGTCGGCATTGTGCAAGTCAAAGTAGTTTTTATTTAACTTCAGTCGCACAAGCATCATTGCGGGTATGGTGTGAATGAAGGGATATTTATAAATTTATGTGCACAAATGTAATTATATGGCTTGCACTTATAAGGGTATGATGATGACCAACCGGTATAAATTCGCAAAAGAAGTGCTCAAAACCAGTGAACTACATTGAACTAAATGAACTAGAAGAACGAACTAGTTCAATAGATTAATTTGAACTAAACCGAGCGTTCTCTGGGACGAATTAAAATACACATTCCTGCTGAGACGATGTCGTAAGTCTTATTCAGCATCATTCTTGAGAAGATCCTGCCAAACTCACTCTTTCCTCAGAAGAAACATAAGCGAAATATTAATACAAAAAACGAAACTCCCTTCAGCCATCAGGCACAAAGATGACAAGGGGACACTTTCGGTCTTGGCTCCTTCACACCAAACCCAGTTGCACACTACAGCAGGCGGTGACATGAAATGTACACCCTGTACCAGGTGGATAGGATTACATCTGATCACAGTTAGCAACCTGCTAAATCGAACAACCAACAAATTTATTATGTAACTCCGGTTTGACACCATTTATTTCAATTTGTCCAAATGTATTTGCAATAATCTGACAGCCACTAAGATTTGTCTACACCCGAACAAGTTTGGGGAAAAAATCACTCCTGCATCATTTTCAGCGTGGCGTACTCGTACGCTAGCCAATCTATGAATTTCCTTCACAGCTATGATATCCATCATCAGATTAATCCGTGACATGTACACATTACATGAATCTCCTCCCGCCACCAAACATCTGCAATCAGACTCCAGGCGAGACACATGTGCGATTTAAGACCGGTTTAATGTCATTCGAATGTGATGCCCGCACTGAACACCCCATTTCTAGGTCAAAAATTCAAACTCATAAACCCGTCGTTGCGGCAGTCAATCAACCCCGACTAGGAAGCGAACGGCAATTTCTTCACTTGATCCATTTGACACTCGCAATAAATGATATCTGAGCCTCACACCCCGTCGTGCTGAAAACGAGATAACGCTCGCAGGGCTTGATTGATGGCAACAACTCGAGCAAGATAGTTCTTTCAGTTTTAACTTGAAAAAGTTGCGAAACTGAATACCATGCGAACACACCCGCGCAACCCACAACTGTCACCACGAATAAAAGCATTGGCCACGTGGAACTAAATTTATTGCAAATTAGTGAAATTATGCTCCACCCGTTGTGGTTTATGGCTTTCCTAGGGTTCAACCGAAATTAGTTTAGAATGCCCACACATGGTCCTGCAACCGATACGGTTGCTCGGCCCCATTAGCGAAACCCTCATTATGCATGAAATGCACACGGCCGGGCCCCGTCAAATTCAACGTAATCAAATTCCCATCAAATGATTAACTCGGATTTCATTTTTGGCAGGCAAATGCAATAATGCAATTAAATGCGAAAATCCATCGAATTAAATAACAGCCGCTAAGCAGCCCTTGTCCACTAATCGGATTTCAGTTAAACAGTGACTAAATACAGTTGTGCTCGATGCACGGCAGAGCGGCTGCCGTAAAATGGTGCGCATAATGCGCTCGTGCTTGAGGGCTATTTGGGTAAGCCAAATAATATCGTTTTTGAATTCAAATTGTATTTACATTCGGTTTTTTTGGGATTATTGCATATTTACAGTGGCGCTCAAAAGGCGTGGTTGGTTCGAATTTAATGAAAAAAAAATTCCAAGATGTCTTTTTTCTTGTCTGTTCGAGAAGGACCAGATATGGGTTCGTTTACTAGAAAAAAAAATCTAAATGGAAAAGTCAGTGTTTCTCCCGAAAGGGGATCGATGGGAAAATAGTAAATTAATAATAAAAGAACGAAATAGCCACACTATGAATTTTAGCCACAGTGGGTGTCATTTATTTTCAGAAACAACGAGACGCCTCGCATATGGATGACCCTACTGCCGACGACCATGGACAACGATTTTCGGTTCTGTACGTGGAATGTGAGGTCCCTGAACAGACCACCTGCAGCAGATGAACTTGCGGGAGCCTTCGAATGAATCTAAGAGGAGATTTTGTAGATGATTTGCCATTAGCTTGGACCTTTCAGCACGACAATGACCTCAAACACACTTCACGTGTCGTAAGGTCGTGGTTGGAAAGGAAAAAGATAAAGGTTTTGAACTGGCCACCATATAGTCGAGAACTTAACCCCATAGAAAATCTATGGGGTATAATAAAAGAATCTGTTGCAGCCCAAAAACCATTTAGCAAAGCCACGCTGTTGGAGATTATAAAGGAGGAGTGGGAATAAATCCACAATGTAATTTTATACAAACAAAATAGTATTTCGATGACTTTTTTTGATCATTTTATGAATTTTTCGCAGGTGTCTTAATTATATGAGCAATGGATACTTGACACAAATTACAACATTTGGGCTCCTGAATTATTTTAAGTTATTAAATTATGAATTAGAATTTAGTTAAGTTTCATTTAAGTTTAATAATAAGTACTGCATACCTGTGTACATTTAATTGGTCCATAATTACAAAAGTGATATTTTAATCAAATTATCTACAGCCTTCAAGGTGTGTTAATTGTATGAGCACAAGCGTGGAGGAGGTTGGTGCTAGAGCGTGTTGCGAATTGACGTAGCCCCAAAACAATGATTTTTGAAGTGTTTATTTATTTATTTATTCTTCCGTCTATCAAGTACAGAGCTTTTTTAAGACTTCTGATAATAGTAATAACATTTCATTTCTTATTAATAATAATGCCTAGTATAAGCAGAATTTAACATATAATTATAATGTAATTTAGAGTAAATTGCTACTCAAACAATTTAAGATTTCATTTTAACATTTATCTCTACTCATATTAAAGTCTATAACATTTGCAACTAAGTTAAATTTTATGCAAGTATTAGTTATAGGATCATTTTGCCCATAGTTTGTACTATGCCTCGAAACATAAAAGAAATCTCTAGGCCTCAGATAACGAGACGGGGTGTAAACACTGAACATGGAAAGCAGCACCGGACAATCAATGTGAACAGTAATGACGTCATGAGCGAAAAGAACTGAATAATAAGTCCTTCTTACATGCAGTTGCTTTAGATCGATAAGCTGACATCTAGCATTATAATCTGGCATATTTGAATTCCACGACATCTTTCGAAGAGCAAACCTAGTTAATCTTTTTTGTATTCTCTCAATACGAATAGAGCTATTGTTATATAAAGGATTCCATATTAAACAACAGTATTCTAATATAGAGCGAATTAACGAAACATACACAGACTTAAGAGTGTAAGGGTCTTGAAAATCTTTTGAATTTCGAAACAAGAATCCTAGCATGGAGTTGGCCTTTGAAATAATATAGTCTATGTTGCAGAAATGAATTTAATTTTTATTTTCCGAAAAGAAAGACTTACATTGATTGTAAAAGAAAAATTATGGCGTACGAAAAATTCAACCGTTTCTTCTCATCGGGAAACGCGCGAGAAGTCCAAAAGCAAGGAAAGGAAAAGAAGAACAAACTCGAACAATATGACCTATATATATACATGGAAAACATTGGAAGTGACACATAACGCTGAGGGAATGATTTGAGAAGATGTAATAGATCATTCTCAACTCATTCCCCACCTTAGGTCGTATTTACATTGATATGATATTCAAATTAACTGAGATTACATTTTTCGAATTAAATGAACAAATATAAATGAAAATTGAATCTCAAACATCCTGCCCGGTTGGACCATCAGGTTCAAAAGCCTCCACTAGTCGACACAGCTTCTGCACTGCCCGAGTACAAACTCCATTGGCCGTCTTCACTGTTGCGTTGCGAATTAGTCCATCGCTGCCCGGATGAAGGCTCGTGATTCGGCCCAGTCGCCAGTGGATTGGCGGAAGATTTTCATGCCGGATTATTACGATATCACCCACTCTGATGTCCTCTGAGCGCCGCTGCCATTTGCTTCGTGTCTGCAAGGTTGACAAATACTCCTCACTCCAACGATTCCAAAAGTGTTGATGAACCTGGCGCAGCCACTGCCAGTGCTTGAGACGATTAAGGGGTACCTCGGCAAGGCATGGCTCTGGAATTGCGACGAGTGGAGCACCGATAAGAAAGTCTCCTGGTGTTAAGGCGAATTTATCCTCCGGGTCATCGTGCAGCGGTATGAGTGGGCGGGAGTTAAGGCACGCCTCGATGCGTACCGCCAAAGTTTGCAGTTGACTATACCACAGGGGGCGTCCGCCAACTAACCGAACCAAATGTCGCTTTGCAGACTTAACCGCAGCCTCCCATAGTCCGCCCTGATGGGGAGCGCTGGGAGTTATGAAATGCCACCTCGTACCATTGTTCGCCAGGGCCTGTTGGTTCTGCTCGCCAGTCCAAGCTGCCAGATCTTCTTGAAGTATTCGATTGGCACCCACAAAAGCTGTACCGTTGTCGCTGTACAGGTCTTGACATGGTCCCCGTCGGCCAGTAAATCGAGTAAAGGCATCCAAAAAGGCCTGCGATGAGAGATCGTCCACCACCTCAATGTGTACGGCCTTCGTGACCATACATACGAAGATTGCCATATACGTTTTCACGGTCGCACGGGATCGCTTCGCTCCAATGCGAAGGGTGAAAGGACCGCAGTAATCAACTCCTGAGGCCGAGAACGGTCGAGCAGCAACAACCCTGTGCCTAGGCAGCGAAGCCATCTGCTGCGTAAGAGTAGCTCCTCGGTGACGCCGACAAATGACACAGTTGTGTGTATACCTTCGAACAGCTTGTCGCCCATGTAAAATCCAGAAACGTCTGCGGAGAGTATGGAGCATGAGCTGCGTACCGCCATGGAGGGTGCGATCATGAACATCCTTGATGAGCAGCCAAGTGAGGGCACCAGCTTTCGGTAGAATGACGGGAAAGCGGTAGTCGTAGTGTACCGATGCTTTGTCAATACGACCACCAACGCGCAAGAGACCATCTTCATCCAAGTATGGGTTAAGTGGTAACAATCTGCTAGAACTCGGCAAACTTGATTTGTTGCGTAGTTGATGCACCTCAGTCGAAAATGCTTTATGTTGCTCGATGCGCAGAAGGACCCGCAATGCGTTGTTCAATTCATCAGCATTGACCAAAGTCGCACGTAGGTAGCGACGGCTCGGCAACCAACGTAATATGAAAGCCACTGTGTGCAGCAGGCGCTGGATAGAGCTGAACCGCTCGTTGAGTGAAATGACCTGACCATCTCGCCTTGTCGTGGTGAGGCCCAGGGTCACCGTGGAGACCATTATTCGCAAAGACATCTTCTCTTCGCCCAACAAAGTATGTTCTTCTTCTAGCGTGAGTTTGTCGCCAGCTTCGGTAGTGAATGAGTCATCTGCCAACCAAGTCGGTCCATGTAGCCACAAACGATGATTCAAGAACTCTTCCGCTCCGATGCCGCGACTGGCGCAATCAGCTGGATTCTGTGCCGACGAAACATGATACCATCGATCGGGTGATGTAAGATCTTGTATTTGTCGAACTCTATTTGCTACGTATGGCTTTAGTGTGGTGGGGTGTTTACGTAGCCAGCACAGTACGATGTTGGAGTCCGACCAAAGATAATACTCCGCGTTCTGTAGTCCCAGTGCAACACGGACGTTCTTGAGTGTTGATGCCAGAAGTTGCGCCGCGCACAGCTCAAGTCGAGGTATGGTAGCGCCCTGGAGCGGAGCTACCTTTGTGCGAGCAGTCAGTAGCGAAATATGTGCAGGTTCATTTGGACGAGTCGTCTTCAGATAGATGACAGCAGCGTACGCTCGTGCACTGGCATCACAAAAGCCGTGGATTGATGTCACGTCCCCGCTGGACATACCCAGCCATCTACGCACCCGGAATCGGTTGAGCGCCTGCAATCCGTTGCGGAACGTAAGCCAAGTTCCTAGTAGTTCTGGTGGCAGAGGGGCATCCCAAGTGACGCCCGCTGACCAAAGCGACTGTATAAAAATCTTGCCTGTTATGATGACCGGTGCGAGGAGTCCGGTTGGATCGAACAGCTGTGCCACCTCGCTGAGTACACGTCTCTTCGTAGGGGATCTACCTGGTTGGTCGATATCCACGCAGAAGAACAATTCGTCGCTTGCTGGATCCCATCTTAGTCCAAGCACCGAAGATGTGGAGTGGATGATGTGCTCAGAAACCAAAGCTGTATCATTCGTGATGTCGGAAATTACTTGCAGACTGTTCGAATTCCATTTACGAAGCTTAAAATGGCCAGCCGAAAGAATCTTGTCCACATTGGTAGCCAGCAACACTGCATCTTGAACGGAGTTGCAACTTGTCAAAAAGTCGTCGACGTAGAACGATGTTAATATGGAGTCCCGCGCTGCCAGAGCCTGAACCGAATCCACCACCTCGCCACAATTGTCGTAAGCGCACTGGTTTAGAGTTCGCACTGCATTGAATGGGCTACAGGCCATCCCATAAGTGACTGTAGTCAGCTGGTAAACGCCCAAGTCCTTTTTCGGCGAGTCCCTCCAAAGAATGCGCTGGAATTGCCGATGTTCTGGAGCCACCAGGATCTGGCGGAACATTTTCTCAACGTCTGCAGTGAGAGCGATGAGAAAGCGACGAAAGCGGAAGATAATGTTCAGCAAAGAGTCTTGTATTGTAGGGCCAACCAATTGCGTGTCGTTTAACGAAATACCACTACTGGTGCGAGCTGATGCGTTGAACACAACTCTAAACTTCGATGTTACTGCGTGGTGTGGAATAAAGTAACCACCTGCATGGTCGCCAGGTTGACCAACATATTCCATGTGTCCAAGGTCCGCATATTCACGCATAAACGCAGTGTATTTCTCCTTTAGCTCCGCGTTCCCAGCCAATCGACGTTCTAGTGAGTGAAACTGTCGCATTGCACATCGAAATGAGTCTCCTAACTGCGGTACCGTACTGGAAAATGGGATGCGGACGACGTATCGGCCCTCGCTGGTTCGAGAGTGAGTCGTTGCATAGAACCGTTCACATTCTTCATCTCTGGCGCCATCCTCGGGCACCTCCTCCAGTTTCCAAAATTTGCGGACGAGCTCCTCCAAGTTGAGATCATCCTCAGACACTTGAGCACGGAAAGTGCGGATAGCTGGCGCTGATCCAGGTGATGTTGAAGCTGGACCAAAAACCACCCATCCAAATTGAGTACGTTGTGCGTGGGGTTCATCTGACTTGCCGTAAATAATGTCGCCTTTGACAACCAATCCCCACACATCAGATCCGATGAGAACGTCTATCCCACCAGGTGTACCAAAGTTCGGGTCAGCTAAATCCAGACTCGACAAATGTTGCCACTGAGTGATGTCGACCTGCACCGCTGGGGTCATCGACGTAATGGATGGAATTACAAAGGCGTTGATGTCCAACGAGAATGCACTGTACGTTGATGTAAGTCTGAGCGAAGCGCTGCCTCTAGTGCGCGTATGAGCGAATGCACCAATACCCTCTACAGCTACTTCACATTTGCTTCTGCGAAGACCTAAACAATTAGCAAAGCGGTCTGTTATAAAACTTACCTGCGATCCAGGATCGCAGAGGATACGAGCTAGGCGCTGTTGTTGTAAAACATCTCCACTTGCATAAGCGCGCGCTGTTGCAAGCAATATCGTCTGATCGCCTCGAGTTATATAGGTGGTCACAAAGTCGGTTGGTCACAAAGGATGATGTGTAACTGCTGGCGCAGGTGTTGAGACTTTGGATTGCGCTGCTGATGTTGATGGAACCAAGGGTTGAGCACTGCTGTTACGGCAAAACATGGTGTGGTGTTGACGACCACACTGACGGCATCCACCTGAAGAGCACTGCTTCGAAGTATGCCCGCTCTTCAGACAATTGAAGCATAAACCAAAGTTCTTCAATGCCTCGAAGCGCTGTTCTGGTTTCAATGACATTAGAGTTTGGCATCGGGAGATCCTATGTGGGCCTTGGCAGTAGCCACAACCCGTGCTTTCCGTGGCAGTAACACAGGATTTGATAGCACGTTGAGTTATCGGACGCTGTCTAGTCGATGTAGTCGATGGGAGGTTAATACCTTGAAAACTGCGAATGACCTCTGTAGAAAGACTATGAGCTCTTTTCTCCACAAAAGCAAGAAGATCCTTCAACGTTGGAATCTGGTTGGAGTCACAATTCATGGTCCACTCTCGTCGCGTGGTGCCAGGTAGCTTGGAAATAACGATTGGCACCGCTAAGGCATCCCACTGGTCGACAGGAAGCTTCATGACCCTGAGTGCACGTAGCGACTCTTGCACTGTGTCCACGACTGACAGCAACGTCTTCGCAGTCTCCTCTGTAGCCGCCTTCATGTTAAGGAACCGGGAGACATGTATTTCGGCCAACAGTTTCTTGTTGTCGAAGCGGGTTTTTAGTGCTGTCCACACTTCCTCATATCCACCGGAGTATAGCCCACCAATTAACGGAACTACGCTTGCACTGACGGCTTGCCGGAGTTTGCTAAGTTTGTAGGCTTCTGGAAAATCAGCATCGTGCACAAGCGTCTCGAAAAGGTCCTTAAATGCGAGCCAATTAGCGTAGGATCCATCAAACTCTGGAATCGATACTGGATCTAACTTGATGTCGAAAGTAGACCCCGCGTTTGTATCCGAAGGTTTTGTCGACTCAACCGTACTAGGGGGGAGTGAAGAGGCTTTGCACTGCAACAACATTCGATTGAGAGCGACACACGTCTGGTTGTACGTAGTTTCCACCTGCTCCCACAACAGATCATGAGTAGGCAGCGCATCACTTTCAGCCGCACCAACTAAGACCTCATGATATTGCACGAACCGAGTGTAGTGCCTCTCTACCGATTTTAATTCCTGCTCGATTTGAGGAATATCACACTTCTCCGATAGCGCACCACGCACTCGTTCACTAATCCTGTTAATTGCTGTTACTGCAGACAATCTCTGATTTAATTCCGACATAGTTCGAAACGGAATATTTAAGGGGATCACGACAATTAAAACGGCGCGGTTCACAGCACGATGTTTGAACGCGAAAATGTGATCTGGCCGCAGATGCGAGATCCTCAAGCAAAAGGGCAATTCCTCACAGGAGGCACCAAAAAATATGTTGCAGAAATGAATTTAATTTTTATTTTCCGAAAAGAAAGACTTACATTGATTGTAAAAGAAAAATTATGGCGTACGAAAAATTCAACCGTTTCTTCTCATCGGGAAACGCGCGAGAAGTCCAAAAGCAAGGAAAGGAAAAGAAGAACAAACTCGAACAATATGACCTATATATATACATGGAAAACATTGGAAGTGACACATAACGCTGAGGGAATGATTTGAGAAGATGTAATAGATCATTCTCAACTCATTCCCCACCTTAGGTCGTATTTACATTGATATGATATTCAAATTAACTGAGATTACATTTTTCGAATTAAATGAACAAATATAAATGAAAATTGAATCTCAAACAGTCTATGTGTATAGAAAAAGTCAGTTGAACGTCGAATATAAACCCTAGATCTTTTTGCGAACATACTTTTGTTAAGATAGTATTATCAATCTTATAATTATAGATTATAGGAGATAAAATTATAAAAAATGTCATAACTGAGCATTTACTAATATTGAAATGTAGTCCTCTCTGTACTGATGAGATATCATTTTGCAACTCCATTGCATCGGCCAATGATCGCACTGATTTAAAAAATTTTAAATCGTCAGCGTATAAAAGTCTGTCGGAATGGGAAACATAGGAAGGCAAATCGTTAATAAAAAGAAGAAACAGAAGAGGGCCGAGGTGACTACCTTGAGGTACCCCAGAGAAATTGAAAATTACTCGTCACAGATCATTACCTATTTTTACAAACTGTCTGCGATTTGTAAGGTAGCTAGTTATCCATTTCAAGATTTTAGAATGAAAACCAATCATCTCTAGCTTTTTTATGAGCACATTATGTTGAACACGGTCAAATGGCTTCGAGAAGTCAGTGTTTATGTTGTAGGCATCAAAGAGATGCAGTTCGGAAGGTAAAACGGCTCACTTGGACCAACATGTTTGTCCTTTTGTACCCATCAGATAGTTAGCAGAGATATGCCTTGGTCTCTAGTTATTTCTCCCCTCGACAATCCGACCACTCCTATAATCCACCGGGTTTTTCAAGTCAGTATTTGGCATGACGGGTGGGTCGCCGTGGCGTAGTGGGTAAGTGCATGGACTCCTACGCAGAGGATGCCATATTCGATACCCGAATTTACCACCTTTCATAATTCACGGCTCCTCCTCTTTCGAGACACTGATAATGCTCAACTTCTCCGTTCGGAGTCGGCATTTAAACTGTAGGTCCCTTCCACTCGTGAAAGAACAATAGCACGCACAACTCAAGTGGTTGCTGAGAAGCTAGTACCAGAGTAACATACATGTTCACACGAATGCATATGAGAATGCCAAACAAATTCCTCGATGACTGTACCAAACCTAAGAAGAGCCGTTCATGTAAACGGTTAATCACAAGCTACGCCAAAACCACGCCACGTGAAACCCAGCGTTCAAAAGCTTGCATACACTTTGAGTTACATTATGAAAGACGCGTATGGAGATAGCGTATGTCAAAGAATATTTGTTGTTTGCTTTTGTCTCGCTCTCTAACAGAAACTGTTAATTTCATTTCTACGAGATGTTAAGTAAGTTAGTTGTAGGACATAGTTCTTAGTTCTGTTCTGATGGTCAAAGACATTAGTCGTAATAAATCTTTGTCAACACAATATTTGTAAAAAATTGAATAAATAACTTTGGGTTTTTTATGATAATACGAAATCATAATATCATAACGCCAGGTCCGCCTCGGACAGAAGCGCCACCCAAATTATTATTATTCTTTGGCATGAGGGCTCTAAAATCAGGCGTCTTTAAAAATCTTCACCTCCAAAGTCTGTCAACTTCGTTTTTTTTTTTCATGCGAATTACCTTTAATTAAAATTTTCCTTCCTGTACATTATAATCCGCCGATGGTTGGGATTTTGTGGTAGCGGATTAGCGGGAAAGTATTGTACCCGCTAATCCGCTACCACAAAATCGGGTACAATACTTTCCCGCTAATTCGCTACCACAAAATCCCAACCAATCTTCCACCAGATTTTCACAATCTCAACCAGATTTAATGAACTTGAAACGTAGACTCAATCCATGCAGAAACCTGTATCGCGACAAGGCGGTGCATGGATTCCAACGAAGATTTTGGCGAGCAAAGATCTCAACGACATCGAGTCCTTCAGTGATAGTCCATGAGCAAGTTATTGATTTTCACCTCGCATTCCATCAACCACTACAGAGTGACACAAAAATGCAGTAGTTTTCAAAAAATTCGTCTTGTTGAATGCGAAGCTAATTTGTGCGCCTCACAAAGCGTGCATCCTAATTAAATTGTCCCCAAAGCCGTGCACAACAACCCCTGTCGCAATGAATTCTCAAATGAAACATCCACTCACAAGCCTCACGAATCGCACAGCACACACCGGCCGCCTCACATTCATCGTGCACAGATTTTTTCTATAAATAGAAACACACACAAGACAAAAACGAAAAGCAAAAATTAATTTGCATTTGGATTTCATTTCGGTTTTAGAAATCGCAGCGCAAGACCCAGCCTCTCCGCAGAACCGCATGCAAACTTACACCTGATGCGATGCACGCCGATTCGCTGTGGTGCCTAGTTAGTCATACTCGGTGTGAGTGTGTATCCGTGTGTCGGACCGCAATCAGAGTTGACCTTGTTCTCGGGCACTCGAGAAATACCTGACAGTCTACCTACATACAAGCAGTTGTGCCGTAGCGTACAGCGCTCGCCTGAGAACAGGTCCCCGAAAACGAGACGTCGCATTTATTTATTTTCATCCAACTGGACACTGATTCCGATGCTGCTGGTGCTGCTGCACGAGTGTGCAATGGAAGTGAGTAGGTCTCGCGAAACCAGAACCAGACCAGTCCACGGGTTCGGTTTATTTTAGGAAAATCTTTCAAAATAAGTTCGTCCTACGACATTTCTGTCCTCCGAAATAGTTTACGAACCACTTAAAGGGTAATGACGGAGATTATGACAGCGGACAGCGGGCATTTGTCCGGTTCGACGACGGCGACGCTGCGATGGTATGCACCAGCACCAGTGTAGGTGGCTAGGTTGGCCGGAGCAAAAGCGCAGAAGCGATTAGATTTTCGCTTCAGACAACAGATCCGATGTGTGACACAGAGCACGAGCGGAGCAGGAAGGCGTCGTCGTTTTGCTGGCGATTTATGTGTGCCGCAATGCCGAGTGTATTTTCGTGTTCCGCTCTGACGGGTTCTGGAGATTTGCCCGATTGGCGTGGGGTTGGTTGGCTGTTACTTGTGATCGATTACCATTAGACAATCACTGTCACATGAACGCTGTTCGGACATGCTGCTGTCCAGAGCTAGAGGCGCACGGAACGACTGCAAAAACAAACAAATAAACCGAACTGGTTTTCTTGTCGGCGTTGACCTGGCTGGTCAAGATCAAGGTCCCGCAAGCTAGCCGGCAGCGGTGCGCGTAGGGTGACACTGGAGTTCATTGTGTCCGACGGGGCAGAGAGCGTAACGAAGTTTGCAGTCGAAAAGTTCGATGACTCGTTTATGACATGTTTCCAGTCTGAAATGACAATCTTGTTGACGACATCAAACAATGGTGCGACTTCCCATGAAAGACAGATTTTTCTGGTAATTGATTTAAGTCAACTCGAGCTTATGTCAGAGCTCAACGAGAAAAGTATCTAGGATCGTCGATCGTTCTAATTGCAATGTGAACATAATTGCTTCTGGGAACGTGCGTAAGACTTCAACGAAACTTTCGTAAAATTCCAGCGCCAAGTCATCATACTTACTGTAAAACTGGAGCAAATTTAACGAAACTAAGCAGTGCACCGTAACAGGTCATGGGCCTGTACATCCTTCAGCTTCTTCTGGTGACGCTACAATTCGGGGTGGACCTGGGCCTCACGCAGCAAGCCACTCCAGTCGGCACGATCTTTAGGCAGCTGTCCCCAACTACGCACACCAAGTCGATTGAGGCCCTTCTCCACCTGGGTGCGACATCGGTTCCGTGGGCGTCCTCTATTGCGTTGTCCCACTGGTTCGGAGTCGAAGACTCTTCGGGCTGGAGCAGTGTTGTCCAGGCGCTCTATATGGCCCAGCCATCTTAGACGTTCAATCCGTAGACGCCTGACTAGGATCATGCCGCTGTACAGCTCGTACAATTCGTGGTTGAATCTTCTTCTCCAATAACCATCAACGCAGACAGGACCAAAGATCGCACGCAGAGCTTTTCTCTCGAAGAGACCCAGGACTTCCTCATCCGCTTTTGAGATTGTCCATGCCTCCACGCCATACATCAGGACAGGGATGATCAGGGTCTTATATAATGTTAGCTTGGTCCTCCGAGAGAGGACTCTACTACTCAATTGCCTCCTGAGCCTAAAGAAACAGCGATTGGCAGGAGTAATTCTGCGTTAAATCTCGCTGCAGGTGTTGTTCGTACTGTTCACTTGCGAGCCGAGGTAGACCAAGTCCTTCAGTACCTCGACGTTATAGCTGCCTATGGTGACGTTCTGTCCAAGACGACGATGTTGTGCCGCCTTTCTCGATGACAGCATATACTTCGTTTTGCCCTCGTTCACCGCTAGACCCATTTTAGCCGCTTCCGTCTCAATGCCATCAAACGTCTCATTGACAGCTCGCTGTGTTCCCCCAATCACGTCAATGTCGTCCGCGTATGCTAGGAGTTGTACGGACTTTTGGAAGATCGTGCCTCTTGTGTTAACGAATGAGTTCTGCACGATCATCTCAAGGATAATGTTGAAAAAGTCACATGACAGCGCGTCGCCTTGTCTAAAACCTTTTTTGACACTGAAGGTCTGGCTTCGTTCGTTACCGACCTTGATGGAGCTGCGAGTTTGTACATCCAGGAAAATTGTACGTATTGCTCTCAACTTGTCGTGATGCCAGCAACGATCACTGTAAATGCACAGGTCGTTTTGACAGGCTGTTAGTCACCTTGACAACCCCCAGCGCCCTCTGGACAACCTTTACAGACGCGGCTTAGATGTGCACCAATGCATGCAGTGGCCCTTGTCCAGGGGTTTAGGCCAGAATCCGGTCCTCCGTGTTCGGGGTTTACGCGAACTTTTTTCCCCACCGTGGAAAAAAGCGAAAACAGCAACGAGCCTCGGGTATGGACGAGGATAGACCCTAGCAGCCGATGTAAGGACAACACTTCTTTGAATCTGAACGTTGAATGTTAGGACTCTTGGCACACCGCGATCAGCGAAAGACCTTGCGGAGGCCCTGGAACTCTGTAATACAGACACTGCCGCTATCCCATAACTGTGGTGGACAGAGCGGCCAAAATAAGGATGACAAAACTCTGATATTTACTTCGGTGACGTTACATTTGGATCGGGTGTGTTATCAACGGCAGACTTAGGCAAGAAATCTAGAGCTTTAGATGTGTAAGAGAATGCTCTCTGACGACCCGAATCAAGGCTAAATTTGCCAACATAACCCTCTGATGTGCACACACCCCCAGAGAGGAGAAAGATGCGCGATCAAATACTGTTTCTAGGAGTTCCCTACGAGCAATGTCCTAGTATTGACGTGCAAATCCTCCTTGGTGACTTTAACGCAAAGCTGGGCAAGGAGGACATCGTTGTTAGTCGTCGGAGCTGGAGAACATAGCCTAGAGGGGGCGTTTGTGATCATCGAGAAGGAAGCGCTGAATACGGGCTTGCAGTCAAAGAAGGAAAGCTGTCTAAGAAAAAGATCCACCAACACAGACGTCGTGGACAAAGCGTTACTATAGATATAAAACGAAGGCCCACTCTGGCTGATCGCTGTGTTTTTGGGATTCGAAGGCGTTTGGCGAATAAAGAGCTCTCTCGAAGATCCAATATATCTCTATACAAGACATTGATAGTCCCAGTCTCCCTGTATGACGCAGAAGCATGGACAATAACCAAAGCGGACGAGGATATTCTTGGTCGTTTCGAGAGGAAAGTCCTTCGTATTATCTTTGGTTACGTATGTACTCAAGGTATTTGGAGGGGGAGACTGAACGACGAACTGTACGGGCTTACAGCGACATCGATCTGGTCAAACGAGTTCAGGTCCCTCGTCTCAGATGGCTAGGTTATGTAGAGCGAATGGAGACCAATGGTCTGGCCGGGAATGTCTCCGGCTCCAACCCTGAGAACCAGCGCGTGTAAGGAAGATCACGACTTCGGTGGCGCATGGATGCGTGGATGGAACAACTGACACAAGACCGTGCTAAATGGAAATGCATCTTTTCTGATGGACCTGGGCCTCAGCCTGAACTGTAGCGCCAGCCAAAAAAGGAAAAACTGACATCTTACGTACGTGGACAACGATCTATATCGCTCCCGTTTAAGTAAATAAAACTCAACGAGTCTTAACGAAACTGAGCTTGCGGAAGCACAAATGAACATAAACAAATTGTGGGGTGTTCACAGTGATGGCCGTGGCATTGTGGGTGTGTGGGTCGATGCCTATGCAACTTAGCCTGGGTTCAATTCACGGCCGGTACGACCAGAAATAAATTGCACTGTCCCACGTCCTTCCAGTCACTGAGAGTCTAGAAAAAGCTTCTCAAACTTGGCCGTTCGAAGTCGGCATAAAAACTGTAGGTCCCTTCCACTCGTGACAGAACAATATAACGCAGAACACGTGTGGTTGCTTGAAGCTATGGTCACAGTGCATCATAACAAGGCAGGAGCATGCGCATCCAGAGAAAAGTTGATCTCTATATGTTGCGATGCTAGCGACGGCCGGTGTACATACACGGATCAAGTTGACGTACAACCTCCTCATGATTGCATCTGGGCAGAAACTGCGGTAACCGCCTAGAAGTGCTCTAACTTATACAGCAAGTCCTCCTTCCTTCCTCCTTCCAAGGATTAAATTACAGGCAGATCCCGCAGCTACGGGTTTTCGCGGGGTTTAACCGCCCGTCCCCAACGTGTAAAGATTATAAGTCCAAATGCAACGACAAGCCTCGGATACGGATGGCCCTTTTCTGATGCCCATGGACATGGGTATAATGACAGAAGACCTTAATGTACATACTCCAACGCAGATAGGATACACTTCTTCTTCCTCTTTCTTTGATACACTATGTTCTCACCGAACCGAAACCACGAGCTTTGGATGAACTTATCTGAAAACTCAATAGGCCGCTCCCAACGAAATTGAAGTGGTTTCAAATGACATTAGCCTTCAAGTGTTCTTTGATCTCGGTACTGATGCTGATTTTGCTTTTTCCTTTTATTGCCTCAAACAAGAAAGGAGAGAAAAAGGGACCCTAGAAATTAACTGAATTTCACGCTGTAGGCTTGTTTGGTTTGACAACCTCGACGGGATGAACACAATTGGGTTTCAACTAGCCTTCGCCGGAAGCACGAGGTTTCGTAACCCTCAAAAATGTAAGGCGAAACCCGGTAGGTTTGGTTTCCTTTGTTGGGAAATATAGCATTAGTGATGCACTCCCGAGTGAGCCTAGATCTCAACTTATAAGCCTCCTAGCTGGCACGACCTTAAGCCAGATGCCTGCAAATACACACGCCAAGTTGGCTGAGTTCCCTCTCAATTGGTGAGCCCCATCCATTTCGTAGGCAGTCCCACTGGCGCAAAAATGAAGATTCTTCATTCTACATCTAAGGCGTTGAAATCACATACGACGGTATAAACCCATGTCGTTGTGCAGCTCGTACAGACTACGGTCGAATCTTTCCCTCCAGATGCCATCAACATCGAAGACAAAAGGAAGTAAAAATGGCATCTGGATCGGCTTTGAACATTGACCCTGCCTCTGCGACGTTGATCACGATTGGGAGGATCGATATCCTGTGTATAATCAACTTGGTTTTTCGAGCGGAGGATCTACTGCTCCTTGACCACTTTTCCAGTAAGCTGTTCAACGTTTGATGTCGGTACTGATGTTAAATTTAATTTTTTCCTCTTACTGCCTAAAACTCATCTGTCCATTGTAAAGCTTCGACTTCGTGTCCGTTCTTCTTGAAGACAGCATGGACTTCGTTTCTCCCTCATAAGCGATTGTCATTCCTCTGTTGAAAACAGTTCGTACGGTATCCAGTTTCGAAGGAAGGCAGTGGCTCGTCTAAGAAAATTCAAAAGTTTCAATGTGACCAAAGGTGAAAGTCAAACAAAGAATAAAGTTCTGAAAGTAGATGCCGGACAAGTTCTGGGAGTGGAAACTGAACTCAAGTTCAAGTTAAACAGCGTCTCATTGATAACTGTGATGAGTGGACTCTGGAGACAATCCCGCACTTGAATATCCAATTGGAAAAAAATGTCTGCTCTTTTGTTGCCTTCGGAACAGGGTACCCATACAGTTTTTCATTCTCACGTTCACCTAGTTGTAAAAGGGAGTCCGGGCTGTATCGTCTTAGGGTCCACCGACAGAATCAAGATGTACATCAAAATATTGTCAGGCTGTCCCCTGTAGCATCGACCTCGGCTTCTGAAATCCTGGAAGAGTTGTTCATTGCCAGGACAGCCAGAAGTCGGTAATCCTTCCCGAAAAGTGATGCAAAGAAACTGGTTCAAATAGCCACTTACCATGAAAGAGCGAAGGAAATCGAAACAAATTGGAAACTCTGTCTCAGGAGTATATATATATCTCAAGAATCGTGTGTCTCAAAAACGGATTAAAATAGACAAGATTTCGTGTCACTCTAATCAAGTGGTAACATCGCCAACAAGACGCACTCACCATAAAGACAGAGATCCCCTTTCAGTTCCCAACAATCCACAGAACTCAACAACCTGCGTCTGCCGATTCGGGTAAACAACTTCAAACTCAAGCCTTTTCGTGAACCCCCCGCGATATTTCATCGAAGTCGTTGTGCGAAAATAAACCCCAATCAGTGATAAATCGCGTTCAAAGTCAGCATAAGGGTGCTCTTTATCAAATCAATTACTGAACACCATTAAACACACACGGCTGCAACTTAGTCACGTCTGATAACATAACCAGCAAGCATGCGGCATGAAGAATGAACGAACTGTTTGAGAAATGATGAACGAAATTAAGTTCAATAAATTATGGTCCCAAAAAAACAAAAGCACTTGCGACACTCAAAAGTGGTCTCCAATTTAGATTGCTTCCCCCTCAGACTGAGTGAATAATCACTGAAACAAGCAGCACCACTGTGACTAACAAAGGACATCCTTCTGGCTCACATTTCCCACCGGTGAGTCATAAACATTCGGCGGACCTATACCAAACAAAAACAAAGAAACCTGTGTCGCCCCCTCCGTGTAAGAGTACACAGCGAGCGAAACACCGGCAGCAGCAACCGGCAACACACGAATTTCAGTTTCATTCATGAAACCAATTTGAAGAAAACACGAACAGAAAATGTTGATGATAATAATAATAATAATAAACGTGTGCACCAACAAGGCAACAGCACCACCACGACCGAGACCACGAGATACTCAGAAGCGCTTGCGTCAAAATTCGGTTGCTGCACTTTGGATGGTGGACAAGAGTGGAAGGTACACGACACTGATGACAGCACAACAGGAAGCCGGTCGTACAGAGGTTGAGGGTGTAGAGTGGAGGAGAAAAACGAAATCAAAACAATAGAAATTCCGGTTGAGAACATTCCCCAGTTGGATGGACGGATGGAGCCATTATTGAGATGTCTTGGCTATTGACTACAGAGTGTGGCATTTTGCTGTTTGTTGTTTTTGTGAGAACAGGTGGCGAATAAGTTTTCATGTTAAACTTACCTGATAGTAGGAATCCGCCATTTTGCTGATGCTGATGTTACCTTAACCGTCCAGTTAACGAATGGGAGACCGCAGCACCACCGAGAGGGTCCACACACAGCAGACAACAAAGACACGCGCGACGCGAATTATTTATGAAAGAATATTCCACAGTTTGCTGGCGAATTGTGTATATCTCCTCCACCTCGTCCTCGTTGTCGTAGTCGCCGTCACCGTTGCCGTCGTCGACGTTGTTCGTTGTATCTCCCCAGAGAACACTGTATCTCTGTATCTCAAAGTCAAAGTAATTGAATGAGAGAAAAATGGCAAGAACGCGATTGCGAATACGAATGTGAATGCGAATAAAACAAAGATGAGCGAGCGTGCGGATAGATAGAGCAGCTTCCTTATGTCGATTTTATTTCGAGGATACGAGATGATATGATCCAAAAGAAAATGTACAATCACACTATATTTACTTCAACAGAATATAGAATTAATCTCTATTTATTTCGTATTATTAATAGACACACCAGGGATGGTGAAATTGATGATGATAAAGATGACTACGAGATGACGGCGATGCTGCTGCTGACGGCGATGAATGTCTCATTAAGAGACAGCATAGTGTGCTGCTATCTGAGTTTTGGTCAAGCCCTTCTTATTCTTTTGATTGCACTGCCGCTGCTAGCGCTTTTCTGATCTCCAATAGTACACAAAAACACAAGAGATTGTATCGTGCGAGCACGTCAAAACGAGGAGCATACAGAGGCAAAAAGAGGTTCAAGAAGATATTCGCGGCAAGAAATGCAAATTCGAATGGCAAAATACACTTGAAGTATAAATTATATACTTTCGAAGAAATTCCAATAGAATGGAAACGAAATGTAATTGAATTAATGTGGAAGTAACGAAAAATTCCACAGGTCCACGAACCGGACTGCGGGCGGAGCAGTTTTTTTTTTTTCTTTTTCTTTTTTTTTGTCTTTTTCACCCCGTTTTCCCAACAAACAACCCACGATTGAGGAGCGCGTTTTCGTTTTAGATCGGAAACGGATAAATAATCCTTCGTTTCAAATAAGTAAATGATGAGAAAAGAAAAACTAAAAACTTGAACGAAATTAAAACGAAAAATTACTGTGAAATGAATAAATTTGCAAAAAGGCAGAAGGTACAACACATCAAAAAAAAAATTCCACAGCAACTACGACATGTTGCTTTGAGGTAAGCAGTAGTGCCAACCGGCGATGGGAAATTTATTATTTTTTTTTTTGTCGTTCTCTTCTTCTGTTCACACATTTGAAATTTCGTGACAGCTGCAAGAGTTTGTGAAGTTGGTTGGTGTTTGACAGCAGGGTGTGTTCGTGAAATCGATCGAAAGGTGATGGGAATTTGGATGGTCAGAAATCGGGTTACAGAGAGATGGTTGATTGATTTCTGGATGAATGTACGCAACATACTCAGGAATACCGCTTGATGGTGATTGCACCGATGTGTCATTCGACATGGACACATGAAAGTATTGCACCAGGAACATATGATGCACCCCTTTCAGTCAGATGGAGTTTGAACGGATTATCAGAGTCACCATGTTGCTCCAAATGTGCCCACAAGTACAAAAAATTGCAAATCAAATGAAAGCCAAGACATGTTCATATTAACTACTTCTTTATTCACGCGTTAGTCTTTTTGGGTAGTGATCCAAAAGCAGATATAACAGTTCCCTTAGTCCCGGTGACCGTCGTGGTTAAAGCAGGAGCAGCTGTTTTGATTGGCGCCGGTTGATCCCATTTCGATTTCCTGCAAAAAGAACACTGATTAGAACCAAAATCTATGATTCAATTGTTAGAGTGAATTCTTACCGTTTCTTAGCTTCCTCTTCGACTTTCCTAGCAGCGGCCGTAGCTTGTTCAATCTTGTCGCTGTCCTTCTTCTCCTTCTGCCACTTCGCCATCTCGCTTTTCTGTGCCTGTGCCAACTCCTTGTAGAAACTCTCCGGACCCCACTGCAGTGGATCGTATATCTCAGGGGGATAGTTCGTACCGAACTCGTTGATGTCACAGAACGAGATGAGTTTCTCATAGATGCTCGGATTTCTGAAGTCTTTACGCTCTTGAATAATTCTATTCATATCCATGTTGCTGGTTTCCATTTTATCGTACAGATGACGTATTTTCTCCACCAGCTCCGGGGTGGGTTTGCCTTTGGGCTCGGGAGGAAGTGTAAAACCGTAGTGTGCATACTTATCCACTTTGGCTTCCTTGGTTGGTGTGGATTTGGCTGTTGATGCGTCCTCGTCCACTTCCATTTTGTTCACTTCCTCCACTGTGGTAGCGGATTTTTCCTCCTTGGCTTTCTCTGCGACAGCCTTCTCTGGTTCATCATCACTTTCCATATCTTCGTCATCGGACACGACCGTGTCATCTTGGTAGCTGACAAGTCGAAGGGATTTTGTTGGTCGCTTGGGCTTTTCGGGAGTTGATGGCACTGGGGTTGCAGGTTTGACGGGCTGGAAAAGTTGAAAATGATAACTTTATTCACAGGATTGATGTGAGAAATGCGTGAACAAACCTGAGAAACGTAGGAGCTTTGCGAATCAGAACTGTCGTCGTCTTGAAAGTCATCTTCATTTTCGGAATCTGTATATTGTGCCGTAAGGCTGGCTAAGGCGGAGTTCTCCATTTCAGCTTCGTGCCAATAAAATGTTTGTGGTTTTAGTTAATTTTTATTTGTATAAACTGTTGACTGCTATTTACCCACTTTTATGAATTAATCAAAAACAATAATGACAATTCATGTGTCATTAGAGGGGAAGCATTCAGTCGGAAATCATCGACCAATCAACGCTTGTGGATGGTTGCATTCAGAGCTTGACTTGTATTTATTAAAACATAAATGCCTGAATCATTGCAGCAATGTCGTGTATTTCGTCGGACGATGATGGTTATTAGTTATTGAGAATTTTTCTTTATATATATTTGGCAAAAGGATTTTTCAAAAACGTTGCCAAAGACGTATACTACCTGAAATACCAAAACCACAAAAAATGAATTTCCTCCCGGTTCTCTTACAACTGAGCTCCACAAAAGCTTAGACACAATTGTGACAATCAGCTGTGTCTTGTTGACGTTGCCCGAACGAAAATTTCTGTTTCAAACCAAAAAGAAATACACTTTTCCGAAAATTGCAAAATTATGAGCGAATTATCCGCCGCTGAGGAGGACCGCATACAAAAGCGGGTAAACAAGATCTTAGAATCCCGATTGGACTCAGACAAGGTAAATTCCATCCCTCACTTGTCTACTAATTCCATACAAGACAAGCTTCATCTTTCAGGACACTTTGGAGGCACTTGAGGATCTGTCCACATTCTTCACAGAGAATACTCTCCAGAGTCGTCGAAATCTTCGAAGTCAGATTGAAAAAAGAAGTGTCGGGATCAATGAAAACTTTCTGAATGCATTTCGCGAAGTCAAACTCTCACTGGATGCGGTTTGCTCGGAGATCGACACCATGGCGAAATCCGTGCGCACGATGAAGGACAATTTGGAGAACTCAAAGGCCCTCACGCACGATTTGATTACTCAGACGAACTCGCTTCAAGAAGAGAGAAGCAAACTGCAGATCCACCAGCAGATTGCTGAAGCGTTTCTAGGACGCTTCCAACTGAGTGTGCCAGAGCATCAGATTCTCTATGGCACGACCAGAGATGCACCGATTGTCCCGGAGTTCTTCAAAGTTCTCGACCGTGTTCAGACGATACATTCCGAATGTAGGGTCTTGATGCAATGTGGCTATCAGACAGCTGCCTTGGATATAATGGAGGAGATGACACTTCATCAGGAGGGCGCCCTCGAACGGCTCTATCGATGGACTCAAAATCACTGCAGGAACCTGGATAACAACGAAATTGGAAGCTTGGTGGTGGAAGCGATGAATCGTCTCCAAGATCGTCCAGTTCTATTCAAGTAAGCCAGTGTGCTTCAGTCGAGACTTTTTCTCTAATCTTGAATTTCTCTAGATATGTGATTGACGAGTATGCCATCGCACGACGCGCTGTTCTGGTGAGGATGTTTATTGATGCTCTGACTGTCGGTGGACCCGGCGGTAACCCGAAACCAATTGAAATGCACGCTCATGATCCGAAGCGGTACATTGGTGACATGTTCGCCTGGCTCCACCAGGCAATTCCAAGTGAAAAAGAGAACTTGATGATTCTTGTTAAAAAGTGTGACAAAAATGGCAAGTCTTGGAATTTTGCTACCAGATTCCTTCCGCTAACTCCTTTTCTCCAGATCTCTCCGACCAGATACAGACTGCTCTGGCGCACATTGCCGACGGCGTGTGCCACCCGCTGAAGGTACGCGTGGAGACTATTCTTAATTCGGAAAAGGACACCATCATCCTCTTCGCCCTGTCCAATCTCCTGCGGTTCTATCAACACATCATTAACCAGGCAATATTCTGTCAGTCAAAGTGGCGAAAAGTCCCTAATCCAATATTCCTTCCCTGCAGGTGGTGAAAGGCGGTAACCTGGAGCAGTGTCTCGCGGATCTACAGAAGTACAGCGAACAGATTTACTTGAACTCACTCTCAAACCAAGTCAAAACAATTCTTCAGCGTCCCGCATCCCACGCAATGGGAATAGAGCCTCCCCAGCGGGATCTAGTGCCTCCTTCATCGATGGCTCGTTTGCTCAACATTCTGAAGGAGATACTCTCTGTGGCCACGATGGTCGATGGTCGACAATCGGACATAACCAAAATCGTTTCATGCGTCATAGATCCGCTCTTGCAGACAGTGCAAGAGTCAGCCTCTCACTTGCCCACCACAGACATGGCTGTGTACCTCCTCAACTGTCTCTACCACATGCAGAGTACACTGGCAGTGTATGAATACATGGACGAGCGGGTGGAGCGTCTCCAGGCACAATCCGAGGCTCAAATAGACACTCTCACATCCGAGCAGGCATCGTCACTGGTCGCCAATCTCAATTTGGGACCGATTTATACCATTCTCCAGAACAATCAAGCGAAGATCGAAGCAAATCTTCTGAAGATATTCATGAGCAAGATGGAGGCGTTCCTGGAGATGCCCGATATATTGCTCCTTCCGCAAATTCAATTGCTGATGTCCAGCAATCACAGAGCAACGGTGCAGAAGAGGTCCTTCAATGTGATTGTGGCCATCTACAAGCAGATCTACGAGCGGGTCCATGACCCTGCCAATGGTTTCGAGAACCCCGACACAATATTTTCCAAAAATCCTGACCAAGTTGCTAAGCTCCTGGCTGTTTAAAGTGATTAAAATGTATATTCCTATAGTATGAATAAAAATACAAAATTATTATCTATCTAATTTTACCGCTGTCGTTGGCAACTATTCAATTTAGCTATTTGTAGCTTGCTGCTCTTTGTATCCACATCTTACTTCCAAAGTGTGAAGAAGTGAAGCTGGAAAGTGTAATCGTCTATTGCTATGCTTTGGAGGGAGCTATTTATGAAAGATCTGCTAGTATATCAACGACGTTCAGGGCTCTAATCGCGTAAGGCGACAATCGTCTCGCGATAGCGCATTGACGATAGTTTCGCTTCATGTAAGCATAAAAAAAACGATAGCGTCTGAGAGATATCGTTTTGTCTGATTCGCGTAGACTGAAAACTGTCATTAACTATCGTCTCGACGACTGATTTTTGCCGATACCTATTTCAGTATCGCCTCCCATTAAATGAGAACAATATTATAAGAACATATTATAAGAAACAGCTGTCAAAAATCTTAATTAACAAGAGAGGTAGAAGTCGGGCATTTCTGTAACGCTTCATTTCTGGGGATAAATGAAATGAATGATTGAGTAACCTTTCAAAAGATCACACTGAATAGTTCTTGAAGACATTGGGTTGACAGTTATCTTTCAAAAGGGGTTTCTTTACTAGGCCTCCGAAGACGAATTTGAGTACCTTCAACACACCCGAGAACACCTGGAAGACTCTTTTTGGGACTCAGACAGAGTGGTTCGTCTTCTTATTTTGCGGATCATCTTCAGATTATCTTCCAGTTAATAGACGCGCTCAAATGCGTTCAAGTTGAGTGACATTTGATGACATTCTATGCGACTTATGGAATACAATACTAGCAGAGATGACAGAAATGTCACTTTTCTCGAATAACTACATTTCTTACGTCTGCTACTCATTATGGCAATTAATATAACACACGTAAGAAAATGTAGTAGAACAAATGTCAAAATTTAGTTGAGATATCAATTTAACGTCAGTTCAATTGTGCTTGTATGAGAACGATTTGAAAACGTTCTAAAAACATTGCGAAAACCGCAAGTAACAAATGTAGATAATCAAAGAAATAAATCGGGCGTGTAGTTTATTCGAATAACTACTCGTCGAGTAGATTACTTCATGTAGTCTACTCTGCTATCTCTGAATACGAACCTTGTTAATCCCAGAGACACGAGTAGATATTCGACACGTGGAACGAGTAACGACTCCTATCTAGTTTTCGAATCCAATGAGTTTTACCTACTCATCCTGGCTCGGTAAGCAAAGACTAGTATTCAGTCCGAAGGTTGAAGCTAAAAATAATCTGCACGCTTTATTTCCGGTTGAAGTGCTTTCTCCAAACAGGACAAAACGCAGACTTCCTTCAAAAGGCAATAAAACAAAGAAGCGTCAGGAGACAGTTTCGTAAGTTTATATATTTATTTACTAAACTTATATGTACTTAAGCTTAATTTATAAAAATATCTATGCTTTTGATAAATTACATATAAAATTGTAGTATAAAATTAAAATTCGTTGCTTAACATGTTATTCAACTTCTACATTTATATTTATTGCACCATTACTTTAGTATTCGATATTTAATTGCACCATGTGAACTTAACTATTTAAATAAATTAGAACAAACAAATTAAGACTATCTTAGTCTGCCTACAGCTATCCAATAATTCGTTATATTACTGGGGGAGGGGAATAAAGGGTTTTCTTTTTCTACACACTCTTTTTCAGGTCCTAAAAATTACTCATTATTTGGATAATTAGCCGAATTTAAGCTAAGCATATATATTTAACTAGAATTAACATAAAATTAGTCTAATGTATTGCATCTGAATTGTGGCTTGCCAATGCTTGCCTACGAATCCACGTGTTTATAAACTAAGATTGCACTTCCGGCCGAAACAACGGAAAAATATCACATTTTCGTTTATTTACTTAATTCTACTTAAAATGTATGTTATTCGATAAGTTTGATTGCACCAAATTATTTGGATTGAAAAATCTTTACAGTTATTGCACAACTTAGAGTTAACTTAACGAATGCTTTCTAAAAAAAAAGGGATTTCTTAAGTAAGGGTTCCTGGGGAGGGTTTGATAAATTAATGGATTTTGCTAATAAGTTGATTATTTACAAAATGTTAGGTTTAGTTCTTTTGAGATACTTATATTTACATTTAATTTTGTCCTCAGTTTACAGGATGTGTTCAAAGAGCATATCAAATCAGAGTCTTAAACAAGGTCTCCTTTTAAACTTGCAATATCCACGAGTAATGGATGAGAAAGGCCAGGCCATGTAGAGCGCATGTACAACAATGCTCCAGACCGAAAAGTCTTTGACTTCGAACCAGTGGGATAGCGCAATAGAGGACACCCTCGGAACCGATGGATAATACAAGTGAACAAGGACGTCAACCAACTTGGTGTGGCTAGAGATCGTGGCAACTGGAGAAGCTTGTTGGTTGAGGCCCATGTCCACCCCGGACTGTAGCGCCATTAGAAGGTGTAGAACCATTAGAAGATCATATGATTTCAGTTAAGTGGAATGACATTCTAATCTGATTTATTTCCAAGACTCCGTGAAACGATACTGAAAACCATTTTCTTTTCGTTTTCCTTCTTACCGAAACAGACGTTCCCTTGAGCAGTATAATTTTGTGATACTTTCACCCAGTAGGAGCATGATCCTCCAGAAGTTCAGCTGTCAGCATATACGAATGACGTTGTCTTCGCCGCGTGAAATGTACCGGTTTTGAGGATACATCTAATAATACGTTTTTACCGAATGAAATCGACAAATTTCATTGAATTTCTCCAAGTCTCTTAAGTTTTGCCATTATCGGAGTCTTCGAAATCTCTCCATTTCATTGAAGTCTAGTTGAAACCCCCTTGATTTCATCTATCTGTGAAAGGTTGTCAAAACGAATAAGTCTAGAGCGTGAATTGCAGTTCATTTTTGTCTGTTTGGTGTTCATTTTGACATCTATGACCGGTGTTCTCGACAATGTTAGAGCTTTACTGTCATCTAAAATTTGTAACCTTTTGACATTTGTTCGTGGGTTTGTTTTTTATCTGTCAAAATATATGAAAAATAAATTTGTTTGTTTCAAAGCGATGTCCAAATATATGAAAAACTTCAAAATCTAATTTTTATAGGCATTCATAGGTAGTGATTCACTGCTTGTAGATTTTTGAAAAAAAAAAAAAAAAAACACGGCTAGTGTCTTCAAAATTAAGAGCTAATGACATTTGGAATCACTCGTCGGTCGGTGAAACGGCCTATTGAGGTCTTGATAAGGAATCATCCAAATCACGCGATTTCGGTTCGTTGAAAGCGTAGTAATATGGGTCTTTTGCAAGACGAGTGGAAAATTATGTTGAAATTATGTACATGTATGCTGTCATCAAGAAAATATCGCCACACTGGGCAGCTTTAGCTTCGAGGTAGCTAAGGACTTCGTCTATCTCAGTTCCATATTGGAGAGATCAGAGACAAGGTCAGTACCAAGATGAAGCGCAAATAACTCCTGTCAACCGATGCTTTGAATTTAAGAGGAAAAATCCAAAATGAGTGCGTGCATAATTATAATAACAATATGGGTAACGCTACAGCCCTTAAAGGGCCAGGGCCTAGCTTCTCAGCAACCACTCGTGTTGGGCCTACAGTTTAATGCCGACTCCGAACGGCGTAGTTGAGAAGCTTTTTCTAGACAGGAAATACTCTTTGAGCATTGTCAGTGACTCCAAAGAGGTGGAGCCGTGAAATATGAAAGGTGGTAAATTCGGGTATCGAACCTGGCACCCTCTGCGTAAGAGTCGACACACTAACCCACTACGCCACGGCGACCCACGGCGTGCATAATTATCTCTGGGAATTTAAACAAAATCATTGAAGCAATTATAATTTACGTGCATAGAAAGCAGACAATTTCGCTCCCACTTAAAGGGCCATCTAATGTGCGCATGAACAAGCATAATTGAGTGAGCGAATAGACTCAACCCCATGAGCCAAAATATATTGGAGTCCACGAATAATTGCGAAAATTTCGAAGCATATGCGAATTCGGCAGGTGCTACAGAACCACGAAAATGTTTCGTTAAGTATGAGCTAGTGCTCTCTAAACCGTACCGCGCATATGTGAAATTGACAGATGAAAGGGATAAAATGGAAAATGGACAAATCAGCTGATATTGAATTAGAATTCGTACATAATGTGTACGTACGTATAAAAAATAACTACTGTTTCACAATAAAATGAAAAAAAATAAAGCAAAAGAGGGGGATAGAAGTATTTCTGACATGTGATTATGTGCACAAATGCTCATTATGGCTAGTCAGGTGTTTTGTGCAAACATGACGAATCATTTCGTAAAATGTTTGACACTAACTCATGCATCCTCATGCTTATTATAATTGGGCCTTAAGTAAGGAAAAGTGGACGAAACTTAATGAAACTAAACGTCATGGTCATGTGATAACAGTAACCATGCATAACTTCAGTGCATGTGTTCCACTGCTGAAGTTAACTTAAGATGCCTTTACCTCCATTATGGTTAGGTCTTGAGTAAACTGCAACTCTTTAAAAATAACCAACGAAATATGCGTTCCATCATTTGTGAACACATCTCACTTGGGGTGTATTATGGAATAATCCAAAACTCAGTTACAGACGGTGACTTCCAGATGAGAACAGAAACCATGTCTAGTTGATTACTTCCTTTTGAAGGCTGATTGTGATGGACGTCATGTGTCCGGTTAGAAGGAAGACAACTTCCGTTCAAGAGCAGTCGATTCAATAGCCACCAATCCATCGAACGAGAAATGACGACGATTTAAAAAAGCTGGAAGTGGTAACTTGATCAAGGCAATATACAGGGTTTGATGATGTGTTGTACCCTCAACGGATGACGACAAGTACTAATCAGCTTGTGTGTGACTGACAGAACTCAAGAAAAAAAAAACAAAGGCCAAAGTATGTACAATTTTCTTGTGTGACTTTTTGTGAAGTTAAGAATAAAATCACCAAATTGTTGAAAGTGACAAGAGTTCGCATATTCTGAGAACTTGAATTCAGAATTAAGTCAGAATGCAGAAAGTCTAGAATCTACAGAACAAGCTTGCGAAAGGCAGAGTGGGCTACACTACGAGCGATGAAGAGAATCCACAAATGGTTTGTTCCACAAATTACCATCAGGATGACTAGAGACAGAGAAAGAAAGAAAGGGGGAGAGTGTCACAGGTTGAGACAGTCCCTACTTGTTAGTTCCGGTAACCACGCCCTGCTCAGCTCTTCCTTATGTTCTTATACAGGACCGAATGCGTTTCGATGCTCTCCGCTCCAGAGCCGCACATGTCCTCCGTATTCGCCTCGTCTTCCTCTTCAGTTTCGGTCTGCGAGACGTACGATGCCCGACTCTGAGATCTGTCCTCGTCCTCCGACGAGTAGACGCTTAGGGGCACCAGTTTGGCGGACGCGCGGCCGTCACTGCTGCGAGTGAGCGTTGCATCTGCACGCTCGTCTACAGCGCCCTCGGCCTCGCCTTTCTCCTGATGGAGCGAGCGATTGCTGTCCAAAGTGCGTCCCTTTTCCTCGCTCTCCTCGGTGGCACAGTCCGAATTGTCCTCTATGGTGTCCACTCGGATAATCCGGTCCCTGGCTGACATCATCTTGAAGTTGTAGCGGTCGTAGAAGCGCCGGTTGTAGACGTCGCTGGAGTCTGCGCTCATGTAGCCGCTGTCCATGTCCTGCAGCCGGTGGCCGTAGCGCTGTTCGTAGTAGTTCATGTAGCTTTGGGGCGCCGAGGCGCTGCTCTTCATGCTGGCCATGCGCGTCTGGTCGTCGATCAGCGACGAGATGCCGTCGTCCTTGTCGGGTGGATCCAGCAGGCCCGCGGTCTTGTCGATCGGTGAGAGACTGCTGGTGGGGCTGAACTTCGAGGTGGCCATGCTCACAAACTTCCTCCACGCGTTCTTCAGGTCTTTCGTCTTCTTGGCGCGGTCCTTCAGGCCCATGGCAATCTGCATGCCGTTGGACAGCGGCGGCACCTCGCAGCGGTACACTGTCTGGACGCTGGTTCCATTGCGCTGGGGATAGGCGATGCCCACCGGCACTCCGGCGTTTCTGTACATCTCTTTGGTGCGGTCCGAGAGCCGGCTGGAGAGCGAGCTGATCGAGAGTATTTCGATCTTGTTGGGATCCTCTGGCGACCTAGAGTCCTCCGCCCTGTCGTCGTCCTCGTCCTCTTCGCCCTCGTCGATCGATTTCTTTCGATTCATGTACTTGTTGAGGCTGTAGTCCGTCCGCACACCATTCAGCCGCGACCCGTACATGGCACTGTACTCCTCCTCGTGCTTCAGCTTGTTCTTCTTCCGCTTCTCCCTCTCGCTCATAGTGACCGACGGAGCCGGGGAGGACTTCGACCGGT
This sequence comes from Eristalis intricaria, assembly GCA_964034865.1. NCBI lineage: Eukaryota > Metazoa > Arthropoda > Insecta > Diptera > Syrphidae > Eristalis > Eristalis intricaria. The sequence continues at coordinate 62,174,977 of OZ035877.1, forward strand.
GGAACGACTTGATGTCGTCGATTTCCGAATTTGCCTGGGTATCTGAAACACCAGTGACTTCTGTGGACTCACTATGATTGCTCGTCGATTCTTGGTCATCTCGATCGTCTTCGTGGTAGCTGTCATCATCGTTGTCGTAGTTGGATGCTGGCAGTGGCTTCGTCGTTCCACTGAAATTATTGGTGTTCCAACCCTTCGAGTTTTTTGATTGGATCTCCTCGTAGGTGTCGTTCAGGGCGTCAGCTGGCGCTGGAATGATGTCCGGCGGCATGGCTCGCGGCTCCTCCAGCGGGATCACTCGCTGCCGGCGGCAGTGCTTCGCTTCGAGTGTCAGAATGCGTCCCTGGTCGGTGAAACTGATGTTTGTCAGCTTCGGCCGCTGGTTGTTCGACCCGATTACCTTCGACTGGTAGATTTCTCTGAGGCTGCCGAAGGAGGGGCGGGCCTCGAGCGTACTCTTCTTGGGGCCCTCTGGTGTTGGCGTCCGCTGGTGGGCAGTGCTGCCGTCGACGCTGCTGCGGAATGAGTTGCTGGACCTCAGCACGTAGTGGTTCGATCGCTGCTCGTTTGCGTCCAGGTCCGGGAGGGTTGTCATGTTCTCGAGGGACGAGTAGCTGACCTGGCCGTCGAGGGAGTTGACGAAGTTGCGCGATTTGTTCAGATGCTCGGACCAGGCGTTGACGTCGCAAAAGCTGTGCTTCTTTGGTTTCCGGTCGAGGGTGTCCGGCTCGAACTGATCACTGTCGGTGGAGAGCTCCAAGTCGCTCTGCGGCTCGTGCTCCACTTCGATGGTCATGCTGCCGCGGAACGGGGTGTCGTACTTGATCTTGGCTGCGATCTCCTTGGGCGTCGGTGCCACCGTCGGCTTGGCCACCTTTTTCTTGATGTTCGAGTCGCCGTCCTTGCGAAACCCATCGATCTTGTCGTAGATCGTGTGCCGGATCTCCACCTCCTCCTCGAGCGGGAGAGCCGTGCTAAGGCTCGGACTCAGCTGCGAACTGACGTCCGACGATGGCGACGAGGATGAATTCGAGGACTTCCGCTTGGTCTCCTGCCGCTCCAGGCTGTCCGTCTCGTAGTCCACGATCAGGTATTGCGGCGATCGTCGGCGGTAGACGGGCGAGTCCGGCTGGCACTGGCGCAAGGACTTTTTGCTGAGAGTGCTGTAGTCTGGCGTCGGCACTGAGGGCGCCGTGCTCTGCGTGGTGTTGTAGATGTCCTTTATCTTCTTCTCAATGGTGCTGTCGTAGTCCGGCGTCGGGATGTCCAGCGTCTTCGCGAATCCTCCTCGCGAGTAGTCCTTGGTCAGGGCCTCGTAGACCATGTCGGGCATCTTCTTAATGTTCCGCAGCATTTCGTAGTGCTTTCGGTCGCTCGGCTTTGCGTACGGGTCCGGATATTCGATGGCGTTCGCCATGTTCGTCGGCGTCCTGGACCGCTGCGAGGACGTGCGGCTCTTCGCCGACGGCGTGGGCGAGTCCTGGAGACTGAACTTGGGGTTGTTGTAGATTTCGCCGCCCGTCTCGGCGAAGGCGTAGATATTGTCGCTCTGGTTCTTGGTGATGGTGATGGTGGTCGAGGGCGGGGACGTCGTCTTCACGTTGATCTCGACCGTGTTCACGCTCGGCTTCAGCGAGTGCGAGATTATCTTTGGTGTGCCATTGGCCTGGACCGGTGGAGGGGGAGGCTTCTGCTTTGGCGGGCTCAGCGACTTCGGCGGGCTTGTCTTGCGATTCTTTGGCCGGTTGTCGGCGGTGGGCCGCTTCGCGTCGTCGTTGTCGCTGTGTGGCACGGTCTCAAGCCACTTCTCGATGCTGTTGCGCTTCTCGCCGCAGTTCTTCACGTGGCCACTGCACCGGTTCGTCGCACAACCCTGGCACTCCGTGGACGAGCCGTAGGTGCCGCTGTACAAGATCTGCGACGAGCCAGTCTGCGAGGGGGTCTTCAGCGCGGATTCCTCCGGAATCATCACCAGCGACGGCTGGTAGCGCTTCGTCGCCATTTTGTACTTCGCAATGGCAATGACTTCCCGGATCTTCGTGAGGAACTCTATCGCTGCAGGCGGAGGTGACTGGAATTAAAAAAAATTGTTTCCCTCTCTCTATTCGATGTGTGGGCGGCTGTGGACTTACCTGCAGAAGGTGCGGCTCGAAGTACGCCGGGTTGAAGTAGAGCTTCTTGCGTATCGTCCCGTTGGCGATCGCCTTCATGTTCTCCATCTTCTCGTCGTTCATCATGTCCTCCACGATGGACACGTTCTCCTCCGGAATGCACTCGTTTTCCTGCGTCGGAGAGCTTGATGGATCTATTCCCGAGTCGCCAGTACCGCCGCCGTTGCCGTTGCCGCTGCCAACTCCGTTGCTGTGGACATGCACTGACGCCTGCATCTGTAACCCAAGCCAATCATTCATCACTCTAAACGACTTCCTCGAGGACAACTACAACTCACCTGCTTGATCTTATCGTGCGCCTCCTCGCATTCGGAGTTCGAATTTGAAATGTCACTCGTGAAGCCCGAATGGTGATCGCTCAGATTGGGAAAATGCTGCAGCAGTGGGTTGCTCTTCACTATGCCCATTTCCTCCTTCAAATGGCCACCGCTCAGGCGGCGATCGGGACTGAGGCTGGTCCCCGAATACACGCTGCCGTTGCGATGGAACGATGTCCCGAACGTCACCTGGTCGTTCTTCGGGTAATTGATCTCGTTAGCCAGATCGTCGAGGCTGTTGCGTATTTCTTGTGCCTGGCTCTTGCGCTTTTTCATGTGCAGGTACAGGAAAACCGACGATACGTAAATCAGTCCGAGCAGCAGGCTGCAGACGCCAATGACAATGTATTCCTTCGCGCTCATGCCATCGGACGTCGAGGCGAGGGTCGACGTCGCCTCGGGCTGGAAGAGCACCTCGGAGACATCTGCGTGAGATTGGGAAAATTGTGTGAATGCAACTGGTTTCCTCCGAGGGAGGTGGAGCGGTGAAATTTATTCACTTACTGTGCACGTATTTAACAGGGCTTCCGCTGACTCGGAACGCGACACAGGGCGAGAACACATTCTTCACGGGAAGGCCGGGATCTGTGGAGAAAATCGAAAATCAACATGCGATTGGATAAGGCAGTGGACGTTGGAATTCGACTCACCCTTGGTCGCGTTTAGCGCGATCATCATGTCACGGCACATCAAGTGGACGACTATGAGGCGGCCTTGCATCTTCTGGCGCAAATCCGATTCGCCAAGCCACTGGAATGGGAGTTAATTTCAAATGTGTGAGATGGGATTCGCTAATGGGACACGTGAATGGGTGACGAGACAAGGCGACAGAAGGCATGTGCTGGTGGTGAGGATGTGGACATGTTTTGAGGGTCTGTTCAACTAATTATGGGGACAGTCTTGTGCGATTGTGACAAGTGGGGCCGGTAAGGTTACAGTGGGAATGATGAGCTTCACGTTAGGTTAGGCATAGGTGACCTGGGTACAGTCAAGCGAAGGCCCGCTGTGAGAGATGTTTATAATTGTAACAGATTATCCGAGGGACTCGGTTGTTTAATAAAGTCCCTCCACGGTCAGTGCGGAGAAATGAAGTGTTAAATAAAAATCATTGTTTTATTACTAAGCCCATCGCCTAGTACCACGTAACATTAAAATAATAATTTGCACATCAGGGTTGTTTTTGTTAACCAACGCAGTAGAAGCAAAGTGAGCTAGTGATGGGAACTATCGAATCAAAACTATCGACTTGTTCGATTGTTGCAAACTATTCATTTATTCGATATTCGAAAATCGTTCATTCAAACGGTATTCACTGTGGCGACGCTGCTCTCAGTGAGAATTTTATGTATTGATTGAGTTCGGAGAGAGAATTTAGTGTATGAAACGATTTCTTCACTTGTATGGACTTGGTTGGGAAAATGATATGTGTTATGGCTGAAACGCAATAGTGCGTTTGCGCTGGCGTTGCCTTTCAACGCACACAATTCAATGAAAATGCACAAAATACAGCGTCTACCTGCATTGGTGAAAAATGAGAGAGATGAGAGGATCGTAATAAAAAGTAAAACGTAAAGGCTCCGGCGCATAGAATACTTTACTAGCGTAGCGTCAGAGCACACGTACACGCTGAAGGATCTGACGCAAGGAGATGACACAATGAATACTTCAACGCACAGCTGATTTCATTTGACAGTTTCAAGTTTGAATTGAAAATTCAAGTTGTTTTGCTTATTTATCCACAGTTAAAATATGTATTTTATAAACATTAAGTTATATTTTTGTCTATTTTGAACATTGCTTCAACAAGAACCAACTCCCAAACTTTAACATAAAATTAAAATTGTCTTGAAATGTCACAATGTGCGGACTGTCAACGCGGAAGGAGAGAGAAAAGTTAAAAGTTGATTAACTATATCCGTCGCGTGAGCGTCAGCGTTGGACTAAGTGTCACCTCCAGTAAGAACGCATGTATTTTATGTAGCTGTCAAAGTATTGCTGACGCTCACGCATGTAAAGTATTCTAAGTGCCAGAGCCTTTGTGCCTGAAACACAATAGTGCGTTTGCGCTGGCGTTGGCTTTCAACACACAAAATTCAATGGCCAAGCACAAAATACAGCGTCGACCTGCGTCAGTGAATAATGAGAGAGATTGAGAGGATCGTAATAAAACGCAAAACGTAGTCCATCGCATGTCATTATTCAACACGTTTGATATTTTTTGACAGGGGGGTGCGATGTGAGAGAGATTTTCTCCCAGATCGAGAGTTTTCTTTCAAATTGAGAGTATTTTGTGTCAACTGTCATTTGAGAAATGAAAATAGCTGATTAAAAATAATTTAACGACAAAAGTCGTTTCAAATGAGTGTATGCAGAAAGGCGGCAATATTTTTAACCTGGTAGATGAGAGAGAGAACAGCTGATAAATTGAGTAATTATTTCAACACAGCGCGTCATCGCACTCTCTCCGTGACATGAAGTCGGATGGCGCAACGCACTGTTGTGATTGACGCATGAATGAAGCAATTTTCTGGCGCAACGAATGGATGAACTTTTAAGGAGTTTTTTTTCTAAGCTTGGCTAGAAACAGGATCAAAGTCAATTGCATCGACAATAACGACCCGCAATGCGCGGCATATGTTTTCACAATTTTAGCGCATTTGGCGATTGTTGCAAAGCTAAACGTACACAGTCTCGGTTAATAGTTTAGTGTCACGTGTGTGATTGAAACAGGGATGTCAAATCGAGTACCTTGTGAGTTTAAAGCCCGTTAATGCGTTGGACTTCGATCTGGCTAAATGCATAATTCGTCAATGACCAATGATCGCTGATCACTCGAGGTTTGTAACTTAAGTTCGACGCACGCTGTATAGATCACGATGGAAATGTTCTTCTTATTACCTCAAATTGAATTGTTTCCCTCCATTAATTCCCATCCGACTCACTCAATGCACATCGCCACTTGATAGAGAGATCCGTGTCTCAACTAATCTCCATTTCATTTCACAGTCATTAGTCCATTAGTGAACCGCCGACTGGGAACTTAATGGGAAAAGTGCGTATCGCTAAGTGTGGATCACAGACGCCTCAGGTGGTCAAATGAAAACATTACATTTAATGGGTAAACAAACGCATTGACACTGAATTGACGGCAAGAAAACTTTCACTTGTGCGTCTGTCGCTCACTCACCTGCAGGAAAGTTCTGCCCTCGTCGCGAAACATGCGGAATGGATAGTCCGTATCTATGGGATTCCTTAGATCCGCCCAGCCAGTCTTCGTTAGGAATTGCGCTCCAGTCACTGCACAGACCGGCGTTCGAATATCTAAACGTTGTACAGAAAAAAAAACCAGAGATAAACATTACATTACTTTGAACAAAGAAGATATCTTCACGTCAACAAGCGTAGAAGACGCAGTCGTCGCAGTGAAACTTACCAGAAAAACTGATTTCTCTACTCGGGTAAATGATTTGGCCGCGCAGTGGCAAGAAGACGAATGGAATTTTCTCCGAAGATGATCCGCTGACAAAAGGCGACAAGGTGCACTCTGTAAGCAAACAACAAAGGCAATCGATAAAAAATTGTGTGAATTCCGAGTGGACGGGAAAAAAGAAGCAATCAGCCTGACAAATGGATACAAGATGAAAAACGTCTTCCCCGTTGCGGAAGCATCAGATTGTCCTTGGCGCTGAAGATCTCACAATGTGCACGCAACAAACGAACGCACCCCAAAGTGCAAAGCCCAACAAAATAATGATGCAACTGCTGGAGTGCATCCGCCGGCTAATTGAGCTACAGATCTAGTTGGCCACAGCATTCAGCAAGCTCGCACACTAATTCGCAAGTTGTTGCACAGGCCGGGGCCGTTCATAAACACCCTTCAGAGGCGGAGTTTTATTGGCTTGTGGACTTGTTTTAGTGCTTCTCGTGGGCAATGGATGCTAAAATTAAAATTCATTTTACGATGCACCTCGAATGCGCATTGCGGTTACGTCGTAGAGTCGTAAAACCGTCCGAGGTGAGACGGCGGCGCGCCGCTTTCAGCCACTGCCAACAACGGTGGCAATATTATTGTTGGCACTGACAGACGGTGTGTGCCCGCAACATTGCTGCGCACGCAGTTTCGACTTCTGCTAATCACTTGAGCAATAATATTAAATTGTTTGATTGTGGGGTAATTTGATATTGGCCTCCGGCCGACGGCGGCGCTTACACACTCTGCCGCGTTCTAATGGACTCAGCGCAGTTGTGGATGCACTTGGGGATATTCATTTCATTGGCTTAATGGGTATTGCCTCTGATCGATATGAAAGGCCATTATGAACGAAGAAGTGCTCATAAGGTGGGTAGTTGATGTAGGCTAAGCATGGTACTTGACGGGAATGATGGGTTGTGACCTTGATGGGTTTTCAGATTGCTGCTGAATTTGAATGGATTTCAACTGGACATCAATTCATTTTCAAATTGTTGGATGAATGATAGGCTACACATTTATCTAGAGCTCGTTGGAAGTCAACGATAAGCGATTGAATCGGTGTGGGGCAATAAAATCCGCATGGATCACTACTAAGGTGAATAAAATTGGAGATGAGCTCTCACTGGGTGTCCAAGAATGACCACCAATCGACGCAGACAGGCTGCCTATGAGTAGTAGACCTAAAGCACTTACATTAATGGCGTAGGCTGAATCAATTCTACTGTGTACTCTGAAACTTGAACAGACAAAAATAATACTCTATAGACTATAATAATCAATTTCATCAGCTTCGTTAAGTTTCGTTGAATTTTTCCTTCCGAACGGAATCGATCTTTAAGTACTTGTAGATGACACAGGATATTTGATTATCCTCATTCAAAATTTTCCAGAAACAATTTTGAACACAAATTTAAGGATGCTTTAATTCACCGCTCCCACTAACGTTGAAGTGGATTCGCTCTCAATTTTCGAGTCATTCGCTTTCAATTTTTAAATGGCGGCTAGAAGAAATAATAGTGTGAGCATAGACCAGTAGATAGAAGGAGATAGAATGAGAAAATGATCACCAAAATAAACTGAGGTTCACTCTGTAGGCTTGTTCGGTTTGACAACCTCTCATGGACGGATGAATTTAAAGGGGTGCAACGAGCTTCATCAGAAACCACTAGTTTCCCAGACCCCGAAAATGTTTTGCGGACCCGGGTAGGTTCGGAGAAACGGTTTCGTTCGTTGGAAACGTACCATAATCCAGGCTTTGTTTGGTTTTGACAAAAAATGATGCCGATTATAGCTGTGTTTTTTTGCAAGCGTATATACGCTTAATTTATAAGTGCACAAAAAAACGATCATCGGCGCTTAATGATTCATCATAAAATCTTGGCAGCACCGACGACATTTATGACATTTGCTAAGCAGTCATGGATGCAGTCGTGGAAGGTGCTGGTTAATCTTTGATGGTCACAATCTTCGTTTTGTGAATGTGTAGCGTGACCATCACCTTTAAAAGCAAAAACACTTAATAATAATAAAATAAAACAGAAATTTCGTGAAATGAAAAGAATCGCTTACGAAGCCAAAACGAAATGTATAGCAGAGACACTCTGAGTATACCAAAAATTGCATACTTATGGATGCCAACAAAATTAAAAATGATCTAATACATCAACCAAACCTGCAGGTGTAAGCCACATACAGCAACCTAAACAATGAATGAATGAATTCAGGAATGAACACACAGAAAATAATGATTGGACGCATTGTTTTTATCCGCGCTTATTCCTTAAGCGGCGATAGATATGATGAGTAAGTTAAGCGGATATAGGATTCGTTGTTAGTGGATTTTACATGCAAATTGAAATTTAGGCGTATATACGCTTGCAAAAAAAACGCAGCTTGTGTTTCGTAACTTTTCTTCTCAGCTTGTGGATAGCTTGCCAAGCACTCTACTTCCAATTATCAAGGCCAAGATCTCTTCATGCGCAGACACTTGCTCTTGTGAAAACAGCGGCAAGGGAAGTCTTCACTTTTTTCTCAGATTCGAAGCGACTGATCATTCACACGGCAAAATTGAACGAAACTTGACGAAATTGTGCGAAATGGATATTTCAGTCACATCACTGCTGAAGTTGACTTAAGTCATGTTATGGTTGGGTCTTTAGATAGTGGTTGACTGTCAGTATACACCAGAGATAACCTATAATAGAGATATCCAACTTCTACCTCCCTTGCCCCTTGATTTCATCTGACAGCGTTTTTTATACGCTTTTTGGCCCCTGTCTGTGAATACGTGTGAGCTCTTGAGAACAGCTGTGGAGACAGCTGATACCCTTCCCCACCTTAGTAATGGGGTGAATTAGAGTTCTTATTTGAAAATTCGCTCGTTATTTGATCGTTTTTTTTCAAATTTCGGTGTTCAATTTTCAACACAGTATGGAGGGGTAAACGAACGAACAAAGCTTATGTTCATGAAGTCGATTCATTAAAACTTTGAGCAATTTACAATCTGAAATACTTGGACATAATTAACGAATGCACAACATAGTGTGAATTTTTTCATATGAATAAAAATTAATAATACATTCACACGTTCAGTTAACCAATAATAAAAATATTATTGAAGCGTGAATCACAAATAAGATATTTTGACAACCATTTTTTTTAGCATTAGTAAAAGTTGCAATATCTTGCCATTGTTCTTATCAAATTGTTTAAATTGAATTCATGAGTTTTCCAGAATCAATGATTTAAGCGTATAAAGCGGGCTTCATTTTTTGAGTTAATTTGTCAGGTATGGTTTATAAATAGGCTATATATACACTTAAGAATTAATTTTAGGTCAAATAGTTCCAGTTAAATGGACATTGCAATACATTTTTACTCACGAAAGTCCATATAACAATGTAAGAAAATTCCCTTAAAAATACTAGTCAACTTTTGAACACCCTCCGAACAACATACCCATGTACGTTACATGGAAAGTACATGGATTCCCACTAAATTCATGAATCTGCCGCTTTTTTCCCACAAAATTCACGAATCGGCCGCCATATTGTCGTGAATTGACGAGCGTTGTAAATGTATAAGTGAAATACAAGGGATTACCACTACATCTTCGTTGTGGGCTAGGGGTAAAAATGGCCGAAGTTGGATATCTCTATCATCCATTATCTCTGGTATACACCAGTCAGGCTAAGGCAAGCATGGTTTGGCCCAGAGATATGGGATAATAGAGATATCCAACTTCTGCCATCTTAGTCTTAGAGTGCTTAGAGTTATAAGGTATTCCCTTGTATTTCACAAATACGTCTACACAAGCCATGGATCCACGCCAGGTTCGTGGATTTTTAGTGGGAAATGGCCGCAGATTCGTGAATTTAGTGGGAAAAAATGGCGGCAGATTGCTGCATTTGCCTACGATCGATGTATGTTGTTCGGAGAGTGTTCAAAAGTTGACTCGTATTTTTAAGAGAATTGCTTAAATGGACTATCGTGAGAAATATATTGCAATGCCCCTTTAACTGGAACTATTTGACCCCAATTTTATTCTTAAGTATATAAACATACATCTGCAAGTATATATTCCTAAGCCATACCTGACAAATTAACTCAAAAAATGAAGTCCGTTGTATACGCTTAATTCATGAATTCTGAAAACACATGAACTCAATTTACATAATTTGAAAAGAACAACGCCAAGATATTGCATCTATTAATAATGCATTAAAATGGTTATCAAAATTTGTTTTTAATTTGTGTCGCTATTTATGTAAAATGTAAAATGAGCAAAGAAACTTCTCATTTTAAGTGATTCATGCAAACTTTTAATATTAGTTACCTGAACGTGTGGATGCATTTCATAGGTATTATTCATATGCAAAAAATACACACTCTATGTTGTGCATTCATTAATTATGTCCTAGTTTGTAACTTGCTCAAATGGGAGTTTAATGAATCGACTTTATGAACATAAGCTTTGTTCGTTCGTTTACTCCACCACACAGTGTTGAAAATTTCACACTGAAAGTTGAAAAAACCTTCAAATAACGAGTGAATTTTCAAATAAGAACTTTTATTCACCACTCTGCTAAGGTGGGGAAGGGTATCAGTTCTTCTCAAGAGCTCATACGTATTCACAGACACGGGACAAAAATCGTATGAAAAACGCTGTCAAGGGGCAAGGGAGGTGGAAATTGGATATCTCTATTATCACTTATCTCTGGCAATGTAGTTCGCCTTCACTCGTAAGAGAGAAATAGCACGCATTGAGGTAGCGACAGGAGCCAATTTCTCAACATCTCAGGACTACAGGCAGTGACAAGTGAAGACATTGAATCCAATTTATGTGGGAATTTCTCTACAAATCTCTTTCAATCTAAAAAAATTGGATCATGTTTATTTGACAAATGGTTTTCAGACACTAGACCCCTGAAGTCTGGTATGGTTTACGGACGGATCAAAAATGGACTCTGGGGTTAGGGCTGGAGTCTTTGGACCCAAGGATTTCTGAACCTATGGTCCTATCTTATTCAATCCTAGCTATTGAGATCTGCGCAAGACACAATTTCCTAAGGGCGCCTGAGTATAAGTAGGCGGTACTTAAAGCATTTTCGTCTAGCCTAATGGACGCCAAAATGATCAAATACTGGTACGATCCACTGTAATCGGATGTCAGACAAAACAGAAAAACTCTGCTGGGTCCCTGGAGACAAGGGGATTGCAGGCAACGAATCTACAGACGAGATCGTTAGGGCTGCCTCGGAAACTGCGTTCAAAGGTCCTGAACTACTTTGCAGTGTCAATTGGACAACAGCTACAGCTGGAGTACCACAGGGTTCGAAACTTGGACCCCTATTGTTCATCCTATTTACAAATGAACTACTTCGCATCTTCAAAAAGAGCATCCCTTTTGCGTTTGCAGGTGACAGAACATTAGTCGTCCAACATAAATGTCTTATTAATATAATATAATATGGGTGGCGCTACAGTCCGAGGTGGACCTGGGCCTAGCTTCTCAGCAACCACTCGTGTTCTACGTGCAATTATCCTTTCACGCGTGGAAGGGACCTACAGTTTAATGCCGACTCCGAACGGCCAAGTTTGAGAGGCTTTTTCTAGACAGGAATATTCTTTGAGCATGTCCGTGACTCGAAAGAGGTGGAGCCGTGAAATATGAAAATTGGTAAAATTCGGGTATCGAACCTGGCACCCTCTGCGTCCGTCACACTACGTCGACGCACTAACCCACTAAACGTCTTATTACTGCTACGAAAATATTACAAGATGAGTTCGACAAGACTGTTGAAGGGTGTCATGACAATGGACTTGTATTAAACCCTTCCAAAACCAAAATGATGCATATTCGTGGACCACATCACAAGCTATCTCAACATAAAATTACTTTTCGTAGCAGTATTTGCCAAAATACATTGCCAAACCAGACCATAGAAATTGTTGGAAATCACAATAGACAGCAACTTCATTTGGGGTAAACACATTGACGAACTTCGCTTAAATATCAAGAAGGTGATTTTCGCTATGCCTCAACTAGGGCACTACTCCACGTTTCAAGTTCAGAAACAGGTGTACTATGCCTTAGTCGAATCCAAATTGAAATACGGGATACTTGTTTGAAGCAATGCATCGTATACGCCCATCAATAAGCTGCAAAAACTGCAAGATAATATCCTAAGGCAGATAAATAGCAAACACACACAACTCATGGAAGGTACTAACTGTACAATAGATTTTCAAATTGACGTTATGCTTAGAGAATCAAGATGACAGCCGCTTCAAAAGATCTGTTGACCATCAAAGCAACATCGTACGATGAGCTCGAGGTATGCACCAAACACCACTATACAACAATAACTACGGTAGAAGACAGCAAAACTACAGTGTTCCAATAGTGTTTAATGAGCTCCCCTCAAATTTCACAAATATTGTAAATTTAAAAATCCGAAAAAAACGTCTAAAAGATTTTTTTCTTGCTGAAACGTAATCAGTAGAACCTAACCTATGAAATGAATGAAATAAAATAAAACTGTCTAACGAATGGGGAAACAAACTCTGGACCAAGAGGCATGGTCTTAATCCTTATTCCCAAAGAAATACTCAGCCGTGACAAGGAAAGCATAAAAGCTAACGAGCTCTCTTACTAGCCCCTGCGGCCTGAAAAAAACACCATTTTACAAAATGAATCTATGCCAGGACAAAGAATTTCCGCCACAACTGGAAGAGGGTGAGACACTGAGACATCTGAACACTTTTATTTGAATGTCCGTCACTACTTTGGTTAAGGACTCGTATTTTCCAAAGGGTGACACTCACTTCAGTGAGACTAAAGAGATCCATAACAACAGACTTAATTTCTTTTATAAGGGAAGCACTTCATCTCCTCGATTGAGCCCAACCCTTCGATAAATGGCGTGTCGTTTGCCATGGCGGCATGAGTTGCACAAGAGGAAAACAAAATAATTCGGTTGAGTCGTTCAGTTTGTGATCTTTTTGGAAAACGTTTCAACATTAATTCCAGGATCCTCATTTCATACGTAAGACTCTCCCGTCGTATATGAACGACAAGAAAACACATCTTGTCGAATTGTGGGAACCAACTCAACTCAGACTCACATCAAATAACGAACATGGCGCCCAACACGAACACCATAAGCCGTCACGTCAATTTCCAGCCAAGTGCCGATGACCAAATAAATTCAGCAATTTGCCAGAGCTAAGCATCGCAGTTACATAACGCGGCTCATTTCAGCCAAAAGCAGAAAACTAGATCGCATTCTCCGCTTCGTTCTCAGGTGATTCAAAATTTCTCACACGTTTTGGCACTGCCTCAGGTTGTCTTGGTCGGGGCAAGTTCGCGTCCCAAAAAGGCAGATCTGTTTGTCCCAGCCCCAAAAAGGGGTTTAAGGCGACGACCCAACATGGGATCGAACGTGTTTCTTGCCCGCGGTTTTCCCCCCATTAATCGCGGCTAATTGGTATCGATGCATTTGCGACTTGCATTGCCGACAGTCTCACTCGGCCGAAACTGGAAAGTCGATGGAGTTGTTCGCGAGCCTCGGCGACGTTCAAACAGATTGACATCGCGAAAGCGGCGTGGGGTCAAAGGGTCCATTCCAAGCTCCATTCCAGTTGCCGAACAAGTTGTGCGGACTTGTGAACTGCCAAGACGAATCGTGACGAGAGTATGAACATCAAGTGAAGAGCCGAGGCCCACTTGCAGAATCCATTAAGAACCGCCACTCACATAAATTGATTATTCTTGTCCTACATCAACTTCGTATCATGCATCCTGCGAACTCACATGACCTGCCATCGCATCACGCTAATTACATGATCCATTGACTGCACGCCGCGCCGCAGCGCACGGAGAGGAAAGAAGCTCCTCAAAATATACAACTCAGCTAGGCCAAGTACAGACGCGCATGCAACCGCTTTCAGTCGCTTTTCAAGAGGAGCTGCTCCACGATGTTGACTGTTGAGTTGAGTAACTTGTTTGCTGATTGTTGGGGATACAAATTGCCATAACAGTTCTGAATTTGGAGGCAAAACAAATCAACGGCCAACTGCTTGTGTTTGTTTACTCGCTTGTGCTGGCTCTCACGTAGTTGTTACTGCATGCATGTCATTGGATTATGCTGCGCCGCCCTGCCTCTCCTGTCTCTCCACATGGAGTGAAGCGAGAAACTTATAATTGAACAGATATGGCTAGTGCTACACACACACCACGGCACAGACGTCTGTGAGTGCAAGTTTCTTTCAGAGGCACGCGCATCGCTGTGGCCGCAAACATCGCTCATGCCGATGGCAATGATCTTGGCCAGTTTGCCACAACCACTGGCCACGGCGCGGCGCGGCGGCGAGACACTACCTATGACCATCGGGGTTATGGTACTCCGTCCGGAGTGGTGGACGCTCCGCAGCGCTGCCTCTGTGCACCTTGAGATTACCAACTCGCCATGGCTGTGCCATTGGCTTGAATTTGTGTGACATCGGGCATTGTTATGTTCTATCGCGCACCGATTGCAGCGGGACAATCTGTTTTTCTGCTCGAATGGCCGGGGATTTAAGACGCTATTGTTTAACTTTATGGCCTTCGCTGCACAACACACACACGCACACACTCCCAGGCAGACGTGGTGTGTTCAGTGTTGCTTTCACCAGGTGGCAGCCGTGCCGGAGACAAGCAGAGCCGTTGAAACGATTTTCCAGGTATTTTCATTTGTGACAAATAAGAAATTAATAGTTGGTCTTGGGCCTCGGAATTATATGCTTGCAACATGTCTCAGTTGGAGTGTCATTTCGTCGTTACAACCGACGATTGGAAAATTGCTCCACGGTCTAGTGCTCGTGGTGCAGTGGCCAATGGTGGTCCCATGGCAGGTTGTGCAGTGCAGGCAACGAATGGAATGCATTGTTTGTCCTTAGAGGTAGATTAAGTTGTCGATTAAAATGAAAAGAAACATTTCGCGGATGGGACTGTGGACAGACGATGCGATATGATAAATATTCAGTTTTTCCCCTTGGCGCGCGCGGCGGTGGAGTGGACAAAACGTGAACATATTCGAGGGGGGAGTAGGATCTTTGATCTCGAATCTGCAGGTGAACTTTGGGAGAAAATACAGCGAGTCGATGGCAACAAGGAAGATTACTATCTTCTGCATTCAGCACAGCAGTAAATTGACTATAAATGGGGGACTCTCCTCCCATGTGACAGGCTGGATTATGGCGGTAAAGCTGATGTGTGATCACATCGTGACGTAAGCCTTCTTGGTTGCCGTGAAGGAAATACATCTAATCCCATTCCTGAGAGCAGCCTGTTCGGTGGTAGACTTCACGCAGCCCAAAGAAGTCTGCCCGTCGGTTCTCACGCCTGTTTGTCACTCCGCTAATTGTGCCTCCACAGCTGTCGGGAAGGTCTAAAAGGTGTAAGCATTCAAAGTCGAGTCGTTTTGCATAAAAGGCCGATATAACAACTTTATAAAGGGTTTTCTAATAGGGACTTGACAACTTTGAATTGAACTTGTGAACACATCCATCAGGTAGGCGACCACTTGGCAGACCCAGGATGAGATGGTTGTACCAAGTCCATACGCTCGCCTGGTTACGTTCGGGCATAACCCCTGATGAGTTAGAGTCGACGGCGGAGGATCGAGTTGCCTCTCGTGCGTGGTTTACCCCCGCGACCCCTTTAGTGGATCATGTGGGTCAGACGATGATGTTGATGAACACACTCTTTCACTTACCATCCAACTGTCACTTTCAATTTATTCAGTAAACTCAACATAAACTCAACGTCGTAAAGTACACGAACGAGCAACGTCTGCAAATTATAAAAATTTTCCACCGAAATTCGGAGTCGGTGACCGCAACTTTAAGAGCGTTAATTCCAATTTTCGTCGTTATTGTCGCCCTAGTAGACAAACAATAACAACTTTAGTGCAAAAATTTGAGTCTACATATTCCTTGTGTGATGTTGCCTTGTCACTGAGACAACGAGTTGATCGAAGTGTCGAAGATATCACTGCCGTTCAGTCGTCCGTAGCAAACCATCCAACTCAGTCAATTCAAGAATTGGACATCGCTCAGACCACATTATGGCGTATTTTGCGTTAGGATCTTGGTTTACACCCATGCATGTGGGTCGCCGTAGCGTTGTGGGTAAGTGTGTCGACTCCTACGCAGAGGGTGCCAGGTTCGATACCCGAATTTACCGCCTATCATTATTCACGGCTCCACCTCTTTCGAGTCACTGACAATGCTCAAAGAGTATTCCTGTCTTGAAAAAGCTTCTCAAACTTGGCCGTTCGGAGTCGGCATTAAACTGTAGGTCCCTTCCGCTCGTGAGAGAACAATAGCACGCACAACACAAGTGGTTGCTGAGAAGCTAGGCCCAGGTCCACCTCGGACTGTCGCGCCACCCATATTATTATTATTAAGATCAACCTGACTCAAGAATTGAAGCCGATGGATCATTTGAAGCGACGTATGTTCTTCGATTTGGTTCTGGAGAAGATGTGCCAAGATGATGAATTTCATCGCAAAATCATCTTCAGTGCCGAAGCTCAGTGGATTCGTCAATTAGCAAAATATGCGTTATTGCTCGGGTGAAAATACACATGTGCTTCCTGAATCACCACTTCATCCACAAAAAATAACAGTTCGGTCCGGTTTGCATGCCGGTGGCGTTATTGGGCCGTATTTTTTCGTCGTCGATAACGATCGTCATGCTACTGCAAATGGTCAGCGTTATCGCGCGATGATTACCGATTATTTTTGGAAGATATGGACTTGGGTGACATATGGTTTCAACAGGATGGTGCCACAAGCCACACAGGACACGTTGCAATCGATTTATTGACTAAGTAAGTATGGTGAGCGCCAATCACGTCAATGTCATCCGAGTATGCTAGCAGTTGTACGGACTTCTGGAAGATCGTCCCTCTAGTGTTGGCGTCTGAGTCTTGCACGATCTTTTCCAGGATAGTGTTTAAGGGCTCACCTGGCAGCGCGTCGCCTTGTCTAAAACCTTTTTTGACATTGAAGGTCTCGGTGAGTTCCAGCGAGAATTCTCCATAGTCATCCTGCACAACCTGACGAGTTTGGGAGGAATATCAAAACTAGACATGGCGTTGTATAGCTCGTCCCTACGCACGCTGTCATACGCGGTAGTGGGTGTCGATCTGCATTTCTTGGGTTTTTTCCAGGATCTGCCGTAAAGGGACCTATCAGGTTGTTGACGAATGGTTTCAGGCGCTCACACAAAACGGCAGAGAGGATCTTATAGGCGATGTTAAGGAGACTAATCCCTCTGTAGTTGGTGCAGTCAAAGGGGTCCCCTTTCTTGTGGATCGGGCAAACGATACTGAGATTCCACTCGTCGGGCATGCTTTCCTCCGACCATACCTTACAGATGAGTTGGTGCATGTACCTTACCAGCTCATCTCCAGCTGCCTTAAACAGTTCCGCAGACAGTCCGTCTGCACCAGCAGCTTTATTCGACTATAGGCTCGATATCGCTATCTTGACCTTGTCTAGGTCGGGAGGACGGAATTCTCATCGATCATCGTCAGTTGCGTTGAGTGGAACATTCTGCCAGACATCGGTATTGGAGTCTTCCTCGCCGTTTAACAGTCTACAGAAATCATCCTTCCAGATTCTCAGTATCAACTGCGAATCTACTACGAGTTGTCCCTCTGCGTCACGACAGGCTTCTGTCCGAATTTTGTATCCATTGGATAGTTGTTTTACCCGTTGGTAGAACTTTCGGACGTCATTTCTGCCGTAACACTCTCCATTTCCTCGATCGCGCGCTTCTCATGCTCTTTCTTTTTCTTTTTGAGAAGCTGGTGCTCTTCCCTTCTTTTAAGTTCGTAGAGCTCACGAACCGCTCTCGTCCTTCTGTCCAGTGCCGCCTTGTATGCTGCTTGCTTCGCTGAATGTGCCTGCCTGCACTCGTTGTCAAGCCAGGGATTTTTTTGGGGTGGCGTTTTAAAACCCAGCACATCAGAGGCAGCTTCTCTGATGGCTTTTTGACAACGGTTCCATTGTTGGTCGATTGTTTCGCCTGGCAGGGTTGGACTCTCTGTTAGACTATTACCCGACTTTGCACTCACCCTTAAACGCCAAGAGCTTGTGGCGACCTGGCCACAATTATAAACGACATCGTGTGGCAACCAGGACACAAACATTATCTACACACAGATGGAGCTGCATACGGCAAAAAGAAAAACTCCAAATTCAACCCTTATAAAAAGCGACTTCGTGTCGGGGTTAGACTACGGTACTAGCAGAGTTGAACCAATTTTTGCGCTGTAATATATTCTCCTGTTTCGAATCATAAAGTTTCATAATTAATAAACCATTTTACAACGTTCTTAAGAACTTGTGTGTTTTCGTTTAAAACTGGCAACAAGTAACGCCAAAAGCTCTAGTTTTCAAACGTCAACTGAAGGGAGGCTACCTACATTGAGGCAATCTTTTATTCACACCAAATTGAGTATTTCCTTAAACGAACATACTTGACTCATGTGTTCTTACTCGGAGTGTTTTCTCAGTTTTTATTCACACCACCCATTGTCGCAGGTCTTGTCCTATTATGAATAATGCAACACTTTTCGTGCTTTGACATCCAGTAATGCGAAGTTTTCGAAAAAAAAAATTCTACTAAGCGCTTGTATTGTTAAATACGTTTTAAATGAAGCTCTCAGTTAAAATTCACTTCCAATTGGTAACAAGCCTTCGTTGAGTTTCGTTCAACGCGACTTGCGAACTGTCATGAAAAGTTGTTCATGTTCATGTTGACTGAATGTGTAAGCCGCCTTCTCTTCTTCCGCAAGTGGCTACAGTTCATGCGTTCATTATGAGACTCAAATTTTTGTGGGTTACTGAACTTCAGAAATTAAGTATTACAGAGATAACCGACTTCACAGCTGATTGCCCCTTGGTCCATCGACGAATTTGAGTAATTTTTTGGCAGATATTCATTAATTTTTGACAGTTATTCACGATATAAGGAAAATGCAGTCCTTTCATTAGTCAATTTGGTTTATGAACACGTTATAAAAAAAAGTTGTCAACAATTTTAAGCGGCAAGAGAGGTAAAAGCCTTGCATCTCTGTAATACTTCATTTCTGCTGAACATACTCCTCTGTCACTGTCAAAACTGTCATGAAAAGTTTATATTCAGCGAAAGTGTAAGCGTCCAAACTTGTATTGTCTTCTTCTTCCTCGAGCGAAGCTACAGACCGAGATAATTTCTGATTTTGTTCTTTCACGAGCGAAGTTTGAAAAAGTACGTGACACTTATAATCTGCCTACTGTCAAAACAGACAACAAACCGCTGCGCTATGAAAATGAAAGTTATTGTGGCCGGGACCAAAGCGTAGACAGGCACTGTTTTAGTTGACGCACTTATTCACTCGGCCGTGGTGGTCACACTTGAGCAAGACACCAGACGAAAAAGCATTAAACATGACCATGTCTCGGTTGGTGGAGACAAACAGGTTTCTGTGGTAGCAAGTGTCGTTTGTGGGTGGTTTATTAGAATTGAGACTGTTTTTCTCCACCAACTGGGCGGGAATGGCTTAAGTCTGACGGTGAATGAGGGACAACATCGAGGAATCGGCTAGAATGGAACAGTGTCAGGGACTGGGTCTGTCCAACTGTGCAGTAGATGTAGCAACTGTCAACTGCTGTCAAGAGGCAACTGATCAAGCTGACCTTATACCACTGTCATCCAAGTCCTGGCCCACGGCGCAAAGACATCGGCAATTGCAAGAGGGTCTTTTCTCTTGAAGGAAACTTGTCTGCATTAAATCTCGTATCCTGTTTGCGTTGAGGGCATTTAGAGACGAAGATTCAACCATGAAATGTTTTAATGTCTTAATGAACCACTGTACGAATCTCCGTCCGGTTTCACAGCTAACTAAAGGACATCCACTGCTATGGTAAACATCCTCGAGAATATCAGAAAGAATTTTTATAAAAGACACGTCACACTTCTATGTCTACTTACTTCTGTAAGGCTTTTGACAAAGTGAATTACGAGATACTTTGCTGGAAGTTGAGAAATCTCTTCTCGTTGAGTGAGAGCGCAGTGAGGCTAATTTACAGCTTCCTGTCTGATAGATTTCAAAGAGTTGCTCTTAAGTCTGACAGTTTCTCTGCCTTTTTCCTAGTCAAACAAGGTGTGCCATAAGGTTCAATTCTGGGTCCTTTCCTGTTTTCTTTATTTATTAATGATCTTCGATCTGTGTGTAAACATGCCACAGTCCATCTTTATTCAAATGATGTTCAACTATAATAATAATAATAAGGGTGGCGCTACAGTCCGAGGCGGACCTGGGCCTAGCTTCTCAGCAACCACTCGTGTTGTGCGTGCAATTGTCCTTTCACGAGTGGAAGGGACCTACACTTTTAATGCCGACTCCGAACGGCGAAGTTGAGAAGCTTTTTCTAGACAAGAATACTCATTGTCAGTGAGTCGAAAGAGGTGGAGCCGTGAAATATGAAAGGTGTTAAAATTCGGGTATCGAACCTGGTACCCTCTGCGTAGTAGTCGACGCAATTACTCTCTATGCCACGGCGACCTCTTTTACATACTTGCTTTTAAACTTTGCAACTCTCTACCTTTAGGGGCTCGAACAATCACTCTCGAACTCGAACCGTTCTTTTATACTTTTCATCCCTTTCCTAAGTCCTCATCCTCCCTTCTTCTATCCCTCTCATTAGTGTACTTAACTTATGGATTATATAGCTTCTATAAAAGGTACAAAAAGTCTTATTGTACCCTTTATAATTTCATCAAGTGAAATGAATATATATGAAAATATGAAAATATGAAATTGTATTGAAATTGAATTGAAATTGAAATGAAATTAAATTGAAAATGAACTGAAATTAAATTGAAATTAAATTGAAATTGAATTGAAATTGAATTAAAATTGAACTGAAATTGAATTAAAATTGAACTGAAATTGAATTAAAATTGAACTGAAATTGAATTCAAATTGAATTGTAGATCGTAACTGGGCCCTAACCGAACAAAATCTTCCACCGATCCACCGAGCCAATGGAGCAACACAGTAAAGATTGCACACGCAAGGGGATCAATCAAATTTGAGTGAAAAAACTAAAAATACGGCGTCTTCACTGAACTTACTTGGGTCCGCCCACGACTGAAGCCTCACTAGTAGGAAGACATACGAGAAAACTTCACCAATCGTGGGAGAGCTTGAGCGTTGTTTGTTTACTGATTTCACAGCAGTCTTCGGCAATATCAGGCACCTAGGATTATGCGTCACTCAAGACACCAAACAGAGACCCACCGTTTAATGTGTGCCCAGCTAATCTGCGTCGCCCCACATTGTTTTCCACGTCAATGGACAAGTCGAACCCACTTCATCGCCGAACTGAAGTCCTTGTGGACTAGCTACATGCTGTTGTGCAGCTGCTCCACCTTGGATTGGACACAACTGCAATCCCCGACCCAACTGGCCAATCCCCCCAAACCCCCAGTTGTCAGATCTTCCGTTTGCCAGTTGCCTCGGTTAACTGTCCACATTGACCGTCTGGCAACTGCCAATGATGCCAATGCAGCCTTCCAAGCAAGCTCAATGTCACCAAATGACATAAATCAACTATTATGCGAACAGTAAAGATCGCCTATCCGAGATCAGCGCTGTAGAACACCTCCGATGGACAATCCGCAAAGGTCCGCTGTAAATGCCCCCACAAAGCCAAATGTTTCGCTGGAAAAGAATGCATTATTTATGCGACGGCAGCCGGAATACGCACCGTGTACATCATCGACGCATATGCCCAGATCCTCCCGGTAGGTCTGCAGATACGGCAGGCATCGACAGTCGCACATTCCCTCCGGATCCGCACGGCCCATGTGCGCCCGCAGCATATCTGTGAAACAAATTTCATTATCGACTGACTGGCAAGCAGGCGCGATTCCCCTTCGCATTTATGGCCGAGGCCAACTTACCGGTTCTATCGGTGTCAGCCACGTATAGTCCTGCAGTACCGCTGGACAGCCCCACGCAAGTGTCAACGTTACACGATGACATGCCTGAAAGAATACAAAAGAGCGGTGAGGGGAAGGGTATGAGTGCGGTTAAATGGTGTCTTTTAAATTGTGTGCCCTCCCGCTGCTGGTGATGGAAGTGCCGAGGAGTGGTGTAAAGCGGAACAGTTGCATTGTGCCGTGTTGGCGGACGGCATGGCCAGTGGGTTAATGCCGTTTTGTTGTTTGCATGCTGCGCTGGGATTTATTTGTCTTGTTTGCTTAATGCTGTCTAAACGAGACATTAGGCCGTTTTGTTTCGGATCTCTGCTGGCCAGGATATTGGGGAGGCATGATGGCAAGCAGCTGCCCGCTTAATTCGATCCGTGTCTTGATACCGAACGTCCGGGGGCGGTGGACCGGACTTGAGTTTCCTCGAATTTGACACGAACCCCGAAGTGGGTGGATTGAACTGATTGATATGTTCCTGTGGCCGGTCAAGCGTTTTTGGTGACGGCTCTGTGAGAGCGAGGCACGCTATGCTCCTCAGCATACGGGGGACATTTCCATATCCAACGATCTGCCGCTCTGGCGTACACACGAATGCACGTCCGCCGAGAAAGGCAGCCAGTCAGCCAGGCATCGAAGCAGCCCATTGTTCACGGAGACAATCTCCATCAATGTGGCATGTTCTGTCTGGCGGCGAACACGGATTGCATGACATTAATTCAAGGATTAGGAAATGCCTGTTTACTTAGGCAATCGGATTACCTAACAAGGCCCACTGTCGAAGTGCGTCCCATCTTGGGCAGCCGGGCAGCCGGGCAGAGACCCCAAGCAGCAGCATCATCATCGTCGAGCCCAAAAAGGAAGCGGCCTCTTCCCAATTTGGCGTGTACACGCAACATCTCCATCACAGCGGCGACCCGAAGCCGATGTCGAAGCCAAAGCAAGGAGCACTTACCATTCGTCCGAAAGACGTCCCCATCATGTTGTCTAGTCAAATTGATGACTTGCCCCGAGAGCGTCTCGTCGGCTATCCGGCTATCGCTGCCGATGCCGCTGCCAGGAATCCCACGTCGAACAACGTCCGCGAGCGGTGCTACATTGATGATGCCTGGTGTCGGTATTGCCAGTTGGCAGTTTAATTTCGATGCGATAATCATCAGTATCAGGGGCCAGTGGTGAATAATTGCACGTGGTAACATGCTGGCATAGCGCCAGCGATGGGCCAGCACCGTCCACAGCCTCGACCTCGACAGTGATCCTCCCCCGACTCCTCGTCTGGACTGTTTGCGAGTGACGCTCTGATGATACTCTTGGGTTTCTATGCTAATTGCTGTTGCTGCTCCTGCTGGAAGAAGGACGAGTTAAATGCTATCTGCGGCGTCGCTGATGGCATAGCCGACATCGATGAAATTGCATCTCCCCAGCCGAGCGCGGAAGATGTCGTGACGTGACGCTCACGTCGTTGCGCGTCGTGTCGCTGTGATGGCCGTGAAGCTCGCTCCGTCGTCGTCGGTCGCTGCAAGGAGAGAAAATGAAAGTTTAGAATGCATCTAGGTTAGTTGTTTGTGTGTCATTAGAATAATTATCGTGACCAAAGGATAATGGCCCGAGTACCGAATGTGAATGCAAACCGTGAAGATGACACTACCGGGACCGGCGCGGCGCTCGCTCTGTGTGTGTTCCCCGGCGCAAGGCAATCGCGAGAACATTCGCCAACGAGGGCGACCGTGCGGCACGTTGCATCGAGATGAAAGACTGTGCCCGATGGTGGATGATCACTTGCGGCAAATTGGCGGTTGTTGGACACGTGACATGGGCCAGCGCTGCACTGGAAAGGACAGGACAAATTGCTCCTCGACAGATGTCAGTGTGGATGGGCCACAGCCGAGGGTTTGTTCGACATTTGCAATTTGTTTGCCGGCGGCATGTGAGGAGGCGCAGTGCCGTTCGATCTCTGTCATCGGAACTAGTTTGTTACCGGCTGCGATGTGCGATGGATGTGATTGACGGTGAGTTTGCCTCGTAACAGCTGATTGATCGCGTGACTTGAAGCCTCGGTGCATGGAGGAATTTTTCCTGACAGTGCTCTGGCTCACGGAAGGGTTCAACCGGGGAGTCTGCTTGTTGGTTGTGGCCTGAGGCGGGCTCCTCGTCGTCAGTTGCATTCTTCAGTTTCACTGACGTGGTCTCAGCAGGCATAGGAGATAGAATTTGCCGCTGGGAACCAGGGGAGCGAGCGAAGAAAACGTCACAAACCCCTGAAGAATGTCAGGTCATTGAATTCGTGGTCTGCTCAATTGGTGGAATGGTTGAAAACCATCAATCAATCCCCGTAAGGGCAAACCGAGAATCATCCGACAAAACGTACCGTACCGGTGCCTTAAAGACGTGCGCTGGTACAGGGGCAGGGATCTTTTGCGACCTCTTCGAAAAATTCATGGCACTTAGAGCTGACTGCAACGTTCAAAGTGGCTGCCATTCATGAGGCGTCGCTCGCGCTTAAAGGGCAAGGCGTTACCGGTGATCGATCACCATCTTTCTGATAGCCAAGCCAAGCAATAAAAGCCATAGCATCAGACATTTTGGAATCGAAAGTGGGTTGGATGAGCCTGTGTTGGGTACCGGGACATACAATATTGGCATCCAAGGGAACGAAAACGCGGACAGTCTCGCGAAGAACGGCTAAGCGTTGGGGGAATCTTTGGCAATCCCATACTCTTATACGCCACTCAGCTCCATACAGAAAAAAAGTACTAGACTAGGCCCTGATCAGCGTCGCCTACAAGATCCCGTCCAGCGTACTGTGCGAGCGTCTAAAGCCGTTTTGCAACGCACTAATCGGCACGTACAAGTGCGGCTTCCGGCCCGGAAAATCAACGATAGACCAAATCTTCGCACTACGTCAAATCCTGGAATAGAACAGCACGCACCACCGCACCAGATACGCACCACCGCACCAGATACGCACCACCTCTATATCGATTTTAAAGCCGCATACGACAGCATTCATCGCACGGAGTTATACGGTGCGATGGCCGTCGCACTACTCTAACAAATACGCGATGCACCGTGCTGCAGTTCAGCACGAGGACTTCCGAGCCTGCAACGGATTTCGGCAAGGGGATGCGCTGTCGTGTGATTTCTTCAATTTGGTACTGGAGAAGATAGTGCGGCGGGCAGCTGTAAACACAGAAGGCACTATCTTCTACAAGTCCGTCCAACTGGCGGGATGTGCAGACGACATCGATATCGTCGCGCTTTCCCAACGTTTCGTAGTGGAAGCATTTACGGCAACTGAAGAAGAGGCAAAGAGAACTGGCCTTGAGATCAATGAGGATAAAATGAAGTATTTGCCGTCGACCAAAAAACGATCCGTCACACACCACCTAGGACAAAATATCACAATCGACAGCTACAATTTCGAGGTAGTAAAGGAGTTTGTAAACGTAAACTCCAGGAACGACAGATCCAACGTAGAACCGCTTTTGGCAAACGGTGTTACTTCGGTTTGTCAAAACAACTAGCGTCAAAGCTCCTGACTTGAAGGACTAAGGTTATGCTCTGCAAAACCCTTATTTTGCCAGTCCTGCTATATGTAGCCGAAAGCTGGACTACAAGCAAAACTGCAGACCTCATTCTTGGTGCCTTCGGAAGAAAAATGCTACGTCGGATATATGGTGGTCCCGTCTGCGAGGAAGGTGAATGGATGAGCAGACACAGCTGTACCAGGATGTGGGTGTAGTCCGGAAGGCAACTGGCTCGGCCACATCGAGCGCATGGACAACAATGCTCCAGTTAAGAGGGTCTTCGAAAGTGAACCTCCTGGGGGAGATGAAGACCGAACCTCCGGTATAAAGACCGGAGTGAATGGATGAGAAGACACAAACGCGAGCTCTACGCCCTGTACCAGGATGTGGATGTAGTCCGGAAGGCAAAGATCCGTCGACTGCACTGTCTCGGTCATGTCGAGCGCATGGACAATAATGCACCATCAATCTTCGAATCCGAGCCTCCTGGTTCGAGAAAGAGAGAAAAACCGAACCTCCGGTATAAAGACCAAGTAATCGCGGATGCAAAACAGCTTGGTCTTGATGACTGGAAGCAGCGTGCCCAGGACCGTCAAGAATGGAAAGCAGCTATCGTTCAGACTCGGACCCTGCATGGGTTGTCAGACTGATAAGTAAGTAAGTAAGACAAGGCCTTGGATAGAGTCAGAACTCATTGGCTTAACCTGAATACCGCAGCCACAGCAAGGGCCATATGGCCGACGATGAACAAGAAGAGATCAACATCTTGATCACCTTTAGTCGCAGAGACGTAAGAACACTAGGAGGGGTCCTCACCGGACACTGTGCCATAGGTGCACCTGCAATGCGACTGAAGATACCGCATAACGACTTTGTCGAAAGCTGCAGAGACGAGGAAGAAATAGAGTCGGCTCTCCGAATGTCCAGTCCTAGCAATGAGAAGAAAGCATTTTCTGGGAAAACACTTCTTCTCAGCTAGAGGACTTAAGGATTCGCACAAGAATGTAGCTGGTTCCAGAATTGCAGTAAGTCTCACGGTAGCTTATTACTCCTAAATGTGGGCACAATGGACTTAACATGTTGGTCTAAATGAGTCACGGTCCATAGGCCGTCAGGGCAGCCAATGTACCTTCCATCCTGGGTCCCTATCCCCATAAGACCGTTCTACTGCCCATCTCAAGGAGGTTACGAATCACCCTAGAACCCAGAATAATCAACGACACCACTCTACTCTGTTGCAGCAATGTGAAGTACCTTGCAGTAATCATGGCTGAAAGACTTCACATTTCAAGTCTGCCTCAGGGCGTGCTACTAGAGCACTGTGGGCCAGTATACGTCTATACGGCAAGACTTGGGACGCATCAACGAAATGCAGCCACGTCTATGTTGCAGAGTTGTCATGCGACATTTCGACAAATGAGTGCATTGTTGTTTCAATCAATAAATAATTAAAGTTTTCGGTTGATTTTGGGACAGTCTTTATATTCTCTGCAAGATGGCAAGATTCGAACAAAAATTTGATCGAAACCTCGATCACATATGATGGACAGCACTAAACACATCTGTCAACTGTAAGGCACTCAGCCGGGTGATAAGACTGGCTTGCATGTGTATCAGAGGAGCGTTGAGAAGCATTCCGTCTGATGCACTCAGTGCGGTAGATATGCCTCCACTCGAAAATATTTTAACATCCAGCACAGCCCTGAGACTGAAAATACCCGAATTGTTGTCCGAACTCACCATCGGTCTCAATCATTCGAAATGAATTCAACTTTCTTCCCCTTTTACACAGATCGCCAACTACCCTAAGCCATCTTCGCAAAGGAAATGCTTAACCAGCCTACAGATCGGATTGTATGGCTGAGAGAGAGAGGACTATCCCGTGGCAACGTACACAGACGGATTGAATTTCGGACGAAAGGGTGGGTTAGGTGTCTTTTTCGAAGACCTCAATATTGACCTCCCCCTGTAGCTTCTCCAGGCAATCTGTGATAACCAGGCACTGTCCAATTGGTATACAGTGAAAGCTCCCATAGGCGGACAGCGGCGATCGCAGCACTTTTGTCCAGCTAAGGGAGTTGTCCGTCCATGGGAATGTATGGACCTTCAATTCAAGATCTACGGTCACAAGAAATAGACCGGTCAAGGGGATTGTCCGCCTAAGAGAGTGTCCGCAGTAAGGTCTTTCACTCCACACTGTACACAGAGCGATTTTTGCAAAAACCACACGTCACCACCTCTGTACTCACGCCTTGGGCCCTTCTATTTCAATAATCTCAACGAACTAAATGGCACCCGTTTAAGCAGGCTAAACTGCACCAACTCGTTCCAAGTTTGGGAGTAGTCAACCCACGTGGGATCACAATGGACCTACATTCGCTTAAATGGAACTGCTTTCTGCAAGCACCCACTCTTACCAAACCTAGCCTAAGTCACAAATCATCATCATCATCGTCCGACGCGCATGAGCCACTAAAGAGGTCACTGGGTTGAACCACGCACGAGAGGCCAGACCGCCTGAGAGTCGATGGCTCAGGCGTTATGCCCAAGCGTACCAAGCGAGCTTATGGACTTGATCCAACCACGTCATCCTGGGTCTGCCAAGTGGCCGCCTACCTGATGGAATCGCATTCAAGGCCCGCCTCGGAAGTTGGGGACATGCGTGCTACGTGATCAAACCAACGAAGCATAGGTCTTTCCATTCGGAGAAGCAGCTGCTCAACGTCGAGTCCCTCGCGCGCTATCGTGTTTCTCACCCTATCCCGGCGAATTATTCCTTAAACAGCACGAAGGAATCTCATCTAAGTCACAAATGTAACTACAAAGAGCAGAAAATGGATGTCCTTGTACTTCCTTCGTCCGCTGTCTATTTCTACTTGATGCCAACAGGAGGCGCTCGTTCATTGCAGCAGGCCGAAATGAATTGGCAGTCGGAAAGGGATAAATGATGTGCAGGAGGGTACAAATGTGGAGATCAGTCAAAGAAGACATTGTCTGGTTGCTAACAAGCCACCGTTGCACGTGGCTTTCCCAGCTGTAACCTCTTTCTTGCTTATTCTTTCCGCAATGAGTAACAAATACTCCTCTTAGATGTCATCTCCTTCAACTCCAGCACATGACAAATGCCATGTCTCAATGGAATGCGACCAAGTACTTGAACCCTTCAAACAGCAAAACGCTAACAAATCAGTTCCGTGCGTCGTCTGCAACCGCAACAACCCACCTCTGCCTTCCATTTGTGCAGTCAAAAGCAGACACTAATTTATCTGCCATAACAAATGGACGAAGCGGCATAAACGTTCAACGTTCATAAAAAGACACCTCGTAATAGCGTCCGTTTCTCATCCGCACTCCCATGTCCATTGACACAGTTCTAATGGAACATTCACAGTTAAGGTCATAAACAACCAACCAGACACTCAGTCACAGTCCCGAAGTGCTTCTTCACCAGGGACTCAAGGGATCCTCTTCTGGGACAAATTACAACCGCTAACTACTCTCCCAAGCGCGGCCGACAAACGAACGCATAATTGATGGATCCTGATAGTGACCCCAGCTCCATGGCACAACTCCTTTGACCATCGCAGTCCGCGACCGTGGTGGCCAGACGCGCATCTTCAAGGTAGCTCGTCGACCACATTCCCATGAATAAACATGCCAACGGCATGCACTTACTTCTGGCAGACGAAAACCTGTTGCGCAACTGGCGGGGGGAGTGGGCGGTCTCGAGGCTCAATGCTCGTACATCATCTTTCGATCACAAGCCTGCGTGGGTCAGTCAGACTTGACGCACGGCTCCAGAGGGAGGGAGGAGACTCTCTCGAGTCATAACTCATCTGGGCCCGGCGAAATAAAATTGAGAGATAAACACTCCCGCGAAATGCATGCATACATTCTAGGTCCGCACAACGGCGACGAGATGGACAAATGCATCCGAGGGCAGGATGCGCACATGATTTAAGCAGAAAATGGCGGAGCAGACTTTGAATAATGACCCATCACACCGGACGATGTGAGAAATGATGGACGCCCCATGTTCGGGCGCATGCGGTCTTGAGTTGCCCGTGAACGAGCGGTTAATTGATTTCGAAATGTTTATGCATGGTAATTGAAAACGTCCGCTATTTCGAACAGAAACAGTCTCGTAAATGGCCGTGACTTATGCGCTTACGAGGGGTTTTCTTGCATAAATCGAGAACTTTGAGTGGGTCTTTAAATTCCTCGGTGAATTTGCATTCGGTCTTTGAGTGCAAGACAACCAGCCCATCCCTTGATGTGGAATGAGAACCACGAAAACAAGTCCCCCAGCGGTTTATACTTTGTTTTACTTCACGCTTCGATACTTCATCTTTCCCAAACTCACTTCACTTTTTGTAGACTTAATATTTTCCCTCTCGATTGGAAAAAGAAAACTGATCAACATGAGCTTAGATCAGGCATCTGTACCAAACATGCGACAGTTCGACCGATTCACAAAGTGGCAAGAAAAGTGAGAATCTGAACTGCAGACCAATCCTTTCACTGGTCGATAAAGCATTAGAAGAAGTGTTGGCCAGTAGGCTGTACAATTTTTAAGAAAGGCACAACATTCCCATTTTTTAGAGACATTATGGAATCCTCTCTAAAGAAGCTTGAAAGGTGGAGGGGAAGAGCTGGTCTAGATGTTAACCCATCGTCTAGATGTAATCCCACCAAAGCTGAAGAACGAGGAACTAAGTTTTACCAGCCAGGCCAAATACTTAGGCGTAATATTAGACAGTAAGCTAAGCTGGAAGTCAAACATTCAGGACCGTATTAGGAAGGTGGTGGTAGCTATATAGCAAGAGGATCCTCGGCTCAAATGGGGGCTCAATCCGAAAATGACACACTGGGTATATACAGCAGTCCTCAGACCAATTCTAACGATGTGTTCATCCTTGTTTAGTGGCCAGCATTACGAAAAACATTCAATCCTAGAAAGATAAGCAGTATACAAAGATCTGCGTGCATTTGCATTACGGGTGCAATTCGCTCCACACCGCCATGGAAACAATGCTACAGCTACTTCCCATGGAGATTTACGGGAAGTTGGCGGCTACCAAGGCAGCGATCAGGTTGAGGGAATGCAACCGCTGGAGCAAAATGCACAGTTTAGGTCACATGGAAACAATCAAGAATGCGAACATCCCGAAGCATACAGATTATATCGCACCCGTTGTAGACTTTGAAGTTGGGTATGAAACGCTCATCCCAAATAGAGAAGACTGGGCAAAGTCACCGTTGTAGACTTTGAAGTTGGGTATGAAACACTCATCCCAAATTGAGAAGACTGGGCATCAGACGTAGTCAGAGAAGCACAATTTTAACGAACTATCTATCGGATAGAATCGTCCGTGTGAAATATGGGAAAGAATACTCCCTATTTAAATCTATACCAACTGGAGTACCACAAGGAAGTTTTCTTGGTCCCCTCCTTTACTTAGCGCAGGACGTAGGCACATTTGCTGACGACACTGCCATTTTGGTAATTGCCAAATCAACTAGAAAATTGCAATGTGCTTTAGATCGGATACACGAATGGACGAACACGTCGAGTGTTGAGTTTAACGAAGCTAAATACTTTCAAATAAATTTTACGTATAAGAACGTGAATAACTTGGCCGTTTTTATAAATAACTAGATTTCGTACCCGTCTTTGCCCGGGTTTGTTCCTTCAACCGTTACTTTACCTGTAGTGAAAATATAGTTTTTTCAAAATATCCTGAAGAAATGTGTTTAAAATAGTAAAACGCCAAGAAAATTAAACTTTCTATTATTTTTTATTATAAAACTTGTTTGTAGACTTCATTTTTTGTTTCTGAAACATCATCAGCGACAATGTATAACTGCCCTGGATCCTTTGTCCTCGACATTGCAACGTACGAATTTGAATTTTCTTTTGTCATTGATGCCTATCCCAATCTCTCATTCACATCCCTACTCATAATGACCACAATTCGTTGACTGGATGCATACATTTTGAAGTTTGAATTATCAATGTGTGCTGCAGCAAAACGGACGGAAATTACGGTTTTTTCTCAACCATTTACACACAGGGGGTCGCCGTGGCGTAGTGGGTTAGTGCGTCGACTCCTACGCAGAGGGTACCAGGTTCGATACCCGAATTTACCACCTTACATATTTCACGGCTCCACCTCTTTCGAGTCACTGACAATGCTCAAAGAGTATTTCCTGCCTAGAAAAAGCTTCTCAAACTTGGCCATTCGGCGTCGCCAGTAAACTGTAGGTCCCTTCGACGAGTGAGAGAACAATAGCACGCACGACACGAGTGGTTGCTGAGAAGCTGGGCCCAGGTCCGCCTCAGACTGTAGCGCCACCCATATTATTATTTACACACAACGTGGAGGGATATCAAGCGATTCATTAAAAAAAAAGTTCTTGAAAATCCCATCTATATACCTGAGCGCGATGTTCACTTGTTGTGCAAATTGAAGTCAAACTTCAACAAAATTAGCCTATCTTGTAACACATTATGAAGTTGGTCTAGCTCTAAAATTTTATCTAAGTCGGCTAATCCGTTCAGAAGTTCAATATTCACAATTTCAGCAAAATTGAATGAATTGTGTGTAGCTGTGTATATGGTTGATATCCACGACTACGCAACTTGAAATGGTTTCATACCGGATTGATGCAACCACCCTTATTTTGAAAATTTTATTCCTGTTTAAAAAGTGCTCGTAACTTCCGAACCGTATGTCGTACCGTCTTGAAAATTGTCACATTCAGCATCTTTATTTATTAGAATGATTTTTGTTGCAAATTTCAGTGCTCTGCGACGTGTAGTTTCGGAGCCTTTGTCGATCAGACACACAAACTTTCTGCTTTATAGTTAAGATGTTCAAATACCCTTCGGCAATGACGCGAAACACATAGATCGGAATGACTCTCGATGTAAAGCTTATATGGAAGTAGCACATCAAAAAGAAACGTGAGGAGCTCCAATTAAGATACAAAGACATGTAAGGGCTTATTGGAAAATATTCCAAGCTAAGTACTGACAACAAATTGCTTATATACAAGCAAGTGCCAAAACCCGACTGGACGTATGGTACACAACAAGGGGGTTGCACCAAAGAATGTAATAGAAACATACTTCAAACTTTCCAAAATTTAGTGCTAAGGGCCATCGTCAACGCACCCTGGAAAAAGCGATACAACGATATCCACAGAGATCTTGGAATTTCACCAGTCCAAGATGAAGTTACGAATTTTGCTCGTAAACATAAGCGTCGCCTGGAAGAGCACATACGCTCTGCTGTCCTTCCAATTCTCGACGAAAGAAACTCTTTTCGCCGTCTTCAAAGGACTAAGCCCCTGGACCTAGCACGGTGAATTCAACCCGCGCTTAGCTGCGGTGTAAGCAAGAACCCTCAATGGAGAATCTCTTGCCAAATGCGTCTAAACCAAGAAAGTAAAACTGCTGGATAAGTGTAAAACTTATTTGTAGTGGAAATATATCGTATTTAAAGGGAGGTGTTTTTTACTGGGTAAAAGTCCCTTTCCCTATGTGAGAACGGTCCCCAAGTGTCTTTTGAAGATTTTCACCTGCCCTCGTGGTGGTTTTTTAGTTAGTATCCAAAGAGGAACCGTTAGCTGCTGATTAGTGATATCACAATGGATCCAATCAGGATCTAAGTGGGCCAGAACTGCTTCAGTTGTGGCAATCTCATTAGCCTTACCTAACCTAACAACATTCTCAATCATACTCAATTTTTTTTTCGGAAAGGAAAAAATGTAAATAAGCTATTTGATGATTTTGTACCTAAGTTTGGACAAAAGCCATAGTTCAGTAGTTCTTTTAAATGACTTGAACAAAGTCTTCGCTTTGTTTTAAGCCACAGACAAATCTTGAGGCAACTGAAAAAGATTGGTGTACTGGGTTGCAAGCTATTTAGGTTGGGTTAAGTTGAGGTGGCTGACTGCCGCGCAGAAGGACAGCAGACACACTTAGGCCAAGCAAGGCCAATTGTGTTACCACGCTGATCAAGGGTACCTATTCCGCACACCAATTAGTGCTTTTGATAAAGCGAAGAAGAGGGCTGATTCTAATGCTGCTCAGTTCAGTCAGATTATCAAAGAAATGGGCCCCAGAAGTCTAGTGTTGAGCGTGCTATTATTCAATAATAAATTGAATATTGGTTGCCCCTTAGCCCGTAGAGGGCCACGGTCTAGCTCCTCAGCAACCACTCGTATTGTGCGTGCTATTGTTCTCTCACGTGTGAAAGGGACCTACAATTGTATGCCGACTCAGAACGGCCAAGTTAGTGAAGCCTTTTCTAGACACTCTTTGAGCATTGTCAGTGACTCTGAAGAGGTGGGACCTTGAAAATTATTTGTAATTTGTCAAGAATCGAACCCAGGCAGCGAGGTTAAGTGGCTACGGCCCCCACATGATCTTCGGTTTTGAAATTTCGTGATTTTCAGAAATTCCCTCAAAATCGTTTGTAGTTGTGAAATAAGAAATCTCTACAGTACCTGATTGATGCTTCTGATCGGCTAGACATGTTAGCAGGATTTTTGATTTAAATTTGTTTGGCGAATGGTCTCTATGTCTCTAAGACCAGTCTCTACCAGTGTCTAAAGAGAACGTTTGTGTAGTTGAATGCGTACTGAGTGTCATGGAGTAAGGCAAACGTGTGATCTAGATCGGAGGACCCAGGAGATATGGAGACCTGCAGTCTGTTCCATTGCTTGTGTTATAACATGTAAAACTACGAGTAGTAGATTCAGAGTTTATTCACGGATAAAAGGAACATTTGTTTCCAAAGTTGCAACCATTCCGGATATGATAAGATCAAATATAGCATAACAAGTCGTTTAATATAAAAATGTCAACTTTTATAACAACACTTCAGTTTTTAGAGAAACACTTGAATTTTTCTTTAAACACTTCACTCAAAAAATCGACAAACGGCATAAGAGCGCCCCAGCAAGCAGCGCGCTTGTTAGATTCCATTCCAACATCCGTGCCGATAACCCCCGTGTTTGGTCAGCCATTCCACAAATCCCGCAGATGATCAATAACCGAGGCATTTATTCTGTAGTGTAGCTTAGCCAACATGCACCTTGCTGCGATCGTTACATAAACCAGATCGCCGGTATCATTTGAATGCCACTGACAACAATTTCTCATCCACAAAGTTATATCCTTATAAAGGCTAACACTGGAATTTATATCCACGTCCATATCGAGAGAAGGGGATCTTTGTCGGATGTTAACGACGCTCAGAACAGAGGAACCGGATAATAAGGCCGACCCGGCCCCGCACTCGATGCTAGACAAAAAACGCATAAATAAGCGGCATAGCTGCTGCCTCCTACCCACAGTGCGCGCCCGCCATTCGAGGCATGCGTTGCCTTCCTGCGCCGGTTAACACGGCACGCCACTCACTCGGCCAACATCGAATGCCTATGTACATTATAATAAATTTTCCATACTCCTAGATCAGTTTTTCTTTTTGTTTTCGTTTGATTCCTGTGCGCATAGTGCGCTCCTCGTCATGGTCGCGGGACAAGGATTCGCAGCGCACAACCGTATCGGGGCGCGATATGATGTAACCTCGGTGCGCCGCGTGTTGTGCGGTGTTTCTGTTGAGCTGGCCACGACGAGAATGCACTGCAAATCCTAATCCGATTTGCCAGAAGAGAAGTAAGTGAAAAATTCAAAGCAAAAACCAAACCGAAGATGGCGCAGGTTGGCGTTCGCCGTTCGCCGTTCTTACCTGTGCAGATCGTAAACTGTCTGGGGTTAGCAGTATCTTTATGAGTAATAACCATGCGAGGTATTTAGCGGTCTGCGGCATGAATATTCTGCTTGTAAGTCGGGGGACAAGACAACACACGAAGTCGTTGATTACCGAACAAGGTGCCAGTAGTATTCGATTACCCATTCGACAAGCAGATAAATCGCAACGCAAATTGAATGAATGAACCCGTCTCGCGGCGCGACGCGACGGCCCGAATAGAGAGGTGCACTTGATAATGGATTAATGGTGGTGCCGGGATCTGAAAGGGTTGTTAAATCGAAATGCTGATTGCACGCAATTGTGCAACAGTGCAGCTAGGCAGCTATCGATTCACGATTCTGCCTGGAAATCGAGGAGAAAGGTGCTTTTCAAGAAACGGACGAGTACAATGAAGATGCGCTTGTTTGGCGTTTATCTGCTCTTTCGATGGAGCTATAAATACACGCGTTGTCAGAGATTGTGAAGTTCCCTCTCGTGGGGTAAGTTCGAATGAATAGGTGCGTGAATGAAATCGATACTGTGTAACTCATGGATTAGGCTTGAAATTATAGAAACTCATCAACTCTCTCGGGGATAACGATTAGATCCGCGTGAAAGCTTAAGGTTAGCCGGAGGCTCAGTCAATGGCAAGTGTCCAGCCTCCTGCCTTCACAATACCAATGTCCCTGACTATCTTACCTCTTGTAAAAGTCGCCTTATTAAAGGTGGCTGACAATAGTTTACCCCACTGGAACTCGCAGCGTTAGGAAATGCCTTACGCAGTGACGAAAAAGGCTGTGCATTTTGTACTGAGACACTAGGTATGTACCAGGTCGGCTGAAATGTTCGTATCGTTCCTACGGGAGGGGGGCCACTAGAAATAAATCCTTGAAATTTTAAGATAGGACGAATATAGATACTTGCCTAAATTTGACAGATGTCGGATTATCAGTTTGTGAGACATAGAATTTTGAGTGAATATTTTAAAAAATATATGGACGCAGTGATACCAAGGAGTGCCTTGATGAGTGTTATTCGGATTCAGCGCAAGGCGAAGGAACTATTCCCACAGGCCAAGTGAGTACCGAAGATGATCAATGTTGTGGGCGTCCAAAAGAGGCTTTTACAGAAGCAAGCATCAACAGAATTTTCGCAGAATGATTGTTAAAGTGATGTTTTGCCTCTGCATACCTGATTAAATTGTGTTTCCTTATCCATTAAATATAGCGAGCTGTTAGGGTTACGCAGCTTAGGCATGATTCGTACAATCTTACATTTTCTTTCTATCTTGTTGTTGTGGTTAAGCAAGTGAATTTCACACTGGGATGTATTAGACTGCAGATTGTAGATTGGATGGCGTTTAGAGCTTTCTTCTACAGAGATGCATTTTTCAAATTCGTTCTCAGACATTAGATAGTATTTTTCTCTTGCCAAATTGGTGAAATTATATTTTGACGTTGGTGCGATGAAGGTGAATATATTTTGGTGCGGTGTAGGTAGTCTAGAAACGGTATTTTCCACTCAAATATGACGAAGTTTGCTGTTATTCTTCCTCCAACAGTCATGAGTTTGTAAAATAGAAGCAGTTAATTTGGACGTTCACTGGATAGTACCATTAAAGTTGAAAGTACGTGTTGTTGAAAATGTATCAGATGGGTCTTCAGCTGCTGGGGCGTAATAATCAGATGATGGGTCGATCCATGTTGGGTGTTAAGAGCTACACCGGACCCTCCCTAAGTTGAACTCTCTCTAAGTCGAAACTCTCTCTCTAACTCGAAATTTTTCGCCATATTTTACAGACATTTCCCTCAATTTTCCATACAAAAACCTCTCTCTAAGTCGAAACTCTCTCTAACTCAAACAAATTATGATATCCCGTGACAATTCGACTTACGGGGAGTCCACTGTATTTCCAAAAGCGATTCTTGTATTATTTCAATGCTATTGACATACAAATGTGTTGTGAGTTCTAGTACAGTTAAGCCATGCGCTTGCTGCACCGTATCAATTGCCATTCTCATTGCAAGAGTTATCCATATCTTGCAGTGGTTTGAAATTGCTCATACCTCCTCGCTCTTCTTCTTCTTCTTCTGGTGGCGCTACAGTCCGGGGTGGACCTGGGCCTCAACCAGTAAGCCTCTCCAGCCGGCACGATCTTTAGCCAGTTGTCTCCAACTACGCACACCAAGTTGATTGAGGTCCTTCTCGTTCATGAATATCTGTCAAAAAGGCACTCAACTTCGTCGATTGACTAGGGGGAAATCAGCTGTGAAGTCGGCCATCTCTGTAATACTTCAGTTCTGCTCATGATTATTTGAACAATTTTCGACACAACAGAAACGAAAACTAATGAAATTGTATGCTGTATTTAACTGTCAAATAAATTTCTCTGTCACACCAGTCATTTTATTCACAATAGTCAACAATTTTATCAACACCAGAAATGAAGTATCACAGAGATGCCCGACTTCTACCTCTCTTGCCCCTTAAGATTTTTGACAACTGTTCTTTATAACGTGTTCATAAATCAAATTGACGAATCAGAGGACGGCATTTACGTTATTTGACCAATCAGAGGACGGCATTTACGTTATTTCGTGAATAACCGTCAAAAATTCATGAATATCCGTCAAAAAGGCACTCAAATTCGTCGATTGACTAGGGGCCAATCAGCTGTGAAGTCGGCCATCTCTGTAATACTTCAGTTCTGCTCATGATTATTTGAACAATTTTTCGACACAACTGACAACAAACTGTCACAACTGTGACTATTCACAATAGTCAACAATTTTATCAACACAATACGAAAATGGTTTTTGATTGACAAATGTATCAATCCTCAATTGATTGATGTTTGACACTCGCAATGGGGGTGTCAGTGACGCACCACACTAAGTTCAAGTGACGAAACAAAAGTTGAATTCATTTGAATTCATTTCACTGGAAATAATGTACTCTCCAGAAATTGTGACTTCTGACTACCGTCTCTTCCACTCTCTTCAAATCAATTAGGACGCAAGGCAATACCGAAGATGACATCAAAATTTATCTCAGCTCTAATCGCGGAAGGCGATAATCGTCTCGCGCTTTCGTTTAGACGATAGTTTCGCTTCATGTAAGCATGAAAAAACGATGGCGTTTGAAAGATATAGTTTTGCCTGCTTCGCGTAAACTGAAAACTGTCATTAACTATCGTTTTGACAGCTGATTTTTTGCGGTACCTATTTCAGTATCATCTCCTTTTAAGTGAGAACAAATTCTGTGTACATATCTTGTTCTACACTTTTGATACATTTTAAGGGTGATAGGTCGCATTTGTATTAATTTTGTTCGCTAACTGACACGGGGAATATGTTAGTGAAATTTGAGAGGAATTAGAGCACAGATGTCATTTTTACGTGAGAGATATAATTTTCAGAGCACTCAAACTGTAACGATTGGCGTGAGAGTTGGATAGTGAGAGTCTTACATGAAGCAACACATCGACTAT
The DNA here is from genome assembly GCA_964034865.1 of Eristalis intricaria. Taxonomy (NCBI): domain Eukaryota; kingdom Metazoa; phylum Arthropoda; class Insecta; order Diptera; family Syrphidae; genus Eristalis; species Eristalis intricaria. The sequence continues at coordinate 62,213,751 of OZ035877.1, forward strand.
ATCATCGAAGTGAATTCAAAGGACGATAGTCGTCTGAAAATTTACGCGATAAGAGCCCTGGAAACATTTTGCACTTTTTAAGTTTCTTTGCTTTTACAAAAGAGTCATTAAGCCTCCTCGAGAACGTGGGAAGAAACCGCAGATAAAGATCTTAAACATTGAACAACCATCCGCCCGTGTGTACAGCGACATGCATAACTTGTTGAAATGTTTCATACAAACAGAGACCGGCCACATCACAAATATGCCTCAAAATGTCAGAATTTAGTCCGCATGCAATCTCAAATACATATCATACATACATAGAATTATTTTACGTCATCACGGAATATATTCCAGTTCTTATGTCAAAACGAACGGAAGTACTCCAGTCTCCAGGGCTAGAGAAATGTTGGACAACTCTTGTCCCAGCATTTATTTCCAAACAGTTGTTCTACATTAAAACTAATACCACGTTTCCACCTAATCGAAATCGCGAGGTTCGGGTGAACTTTTACTGAAACCTCAATAGGTCGTTCCCACCGAGGTTTAAGTGGTTTCGCTCTCAATTTTCGAGTCATTCGGTCTTAGTGCATAAGTGCCCACCAAAACAGATGTCACTCGATCTCAATTTTTAAATGGCTGCCAGAACAGCTGTCTGTTTGACAAGGAATAGAAGATAGAATGAGAAAATGATCACAAAAATGGACTAAAGTTCACGCTGTAGGCTTGTTCTGTTTGACAACCTCTCACGGACGGGTGAGTTCAACGGAGCTGTAAGGAGGTCTATCAGAAATCGTGATGCTTGCTGACCCTGAAAATGTATGGCGGAAGGTTCGGAGAAAATTGATGAAACCTCGCGGTTTCGTTTGGTGGAAACGTGGTATTAGTTGTCATGTAGAACAACTGTTTGAAAAAAAAGGAATTTCATCGCCTGCTGAATACTCTGCATATTTTACCAATAAACAATGTATGTAGCTTACATACTTATTAATTTTCAAGTCGCATCATCAATTCAGTCCGACTGACGTCGCATGTAGAAGTTGTCAAATCAAAGCCCTCTCACCTTTGCAACCGATCGAATCTCCACAGAAGCGAATTGTTTGTTTGAAACTGAACAGGTCCAAATCATGCAACCACCCAGTTTGTTGTCGTTTATAATTGCTCTCCATCATCTGCACCATCAACTTCAATGCATTCAAATTGAAAGCGAAGACGCTCCCAATCAAGTCTACCGTTGCTTTGATTGAAGCTCATTTTTCTCTTCACTTCTTAGCTCAGTTTCACACCTCAAATCCAGCCCCGATTCAAAAGACAAAACCACCTTTCACAAGAACAGCAAATGCATGCAATCAAACACACGTGGCCCACATTCAATATCGCAAGCAAGCATCAAAGCCCATTCACAATGCCGAACAACGATCCAATTCGATTAATGCCTTCCGTTCCAGCGGCTGTGCAGAGCCCTTGACATAATATACAACCATCGACTTCTGTGCAATCAACTGATAGGAAAACATTTAAATTACCTCAAAAGAGCGAAGCACACTCCCGCTTCGGGGCACCGTGCGTCGTACGGTTCCTTGTTATGCATTAAACAAACCGTTCACATAATGCGATACCAGCAAACACACACGCGGCCATCACCAGCCACACCAGAGGTTGCGGCTACACTTAGCGCACAATTGGCAAATGGCAATAAATACCTGCTTGACCACATGGACTACTCGGATCCGTCCTGTGGGATGAGGAAACCGTAGAATCACCCCAAAGCCGACCGGAGTCTGATCATGGCATCGCAGTTATCGGTGTCGTCGCAGATCTTCCTGGATTCCTGCACTCGACTCCGACTTGACACCCGAGTCCCGCTCACTCTATTCCGGCTTTTCTGGATTTTCCAGGCACCAGACGAGCACAAAAATCGGGTTCCTCCGATCGCAGGAGGCACGCGGTGTGTGATTGGCTTCTCGTCGGCCAGCCATTCTGCCATTGGCCTGGCTAATAATTTCTTAGTGGCTCATATACATGTCAGCCCCCCAACTGCCAAGAATTCTAATCTCATTTGGAGCACGGTGCTCGGTGCACGGTGCTCTTGATAGTCGCGCCGGCATCCAGCGTGCAGTTGGCTGCTGCTGTTGCGACACACAGATACAGATCCCGATCGTCGACACGATGATGAGAGGCCGCGAGTAGGCTGGCATATTTTAAACACAGTTAGAGCCACTTATATGTGCGGTTAGGTAATTTATGTATTGGCCACGCTATTTATCCGCGAGCCGCATGTGCGTGTGGATATCAGTATCCAATCGGCAATCGCTGCGAGAGGGAAGTGCACTGGGGATCACCGTTTCAGATTACAAAACACAGCACTGAACTCGGCCGCATGCCGCAGTGCATCTGCGGACCTCAATTAGAACCGCAATCGATGCACTCGGATACGAGTTGAAAGTTGAGCGGAGCGCTATTGCGCCACAAGTGGGCCGGGTATGGCAGTAGCCTAGCTGTATCTGCCCGTATGCATCTCGAACCATTGATGTGTGAGATGTGCCACTGCGGAGAGATGGTTGGGCGCACCACACCGGCCATCGGCATCGAATCGAACCTGATGCCCGGCAAATACTGTTAACTATTTCAGCATTTAATTAATGCGACTGCGCGTGTGTGCGCGTTGCGTTTGCATGTGTGATCCACGGGCGACGCATTTAATTACGTTTTTCTGTGTGACGACTGCGACTGAGATCGGTTCTGGATCGGTTAGAATTTAACTGTTCAAATCTGTGGCGGCAGGTTTTGTCTTTCTAATCATGTGAGCCGCCATGTCGCAGAGATCACTCGCTCGGTGAGATAATGCGCGAGACTGGCCTCTTAATTAACGCGATGCGATGCTGTGTGGTGGCATGTGGAATGAATCGAAATGAGATGACCATTAATGGGATACAATTAAGTCGAGCGTTTCTTCGATTAGCGGGATGAACAGGAATTCAGTATTAGACGAGACGTCCCTTGACGTTGACTGTCGTCTATGGGAATTAATGATTTTATTTCGAACGCGCCCAGTCTGTACTTTGCTGGCAAGGTGTCTGCAAGGTATGAAGATGAGTGCTACACAATGCCTTCTGTCGTGTGGAAGAATGGATTCAGTCTGCTTAAGGCTCGCACTTAATTGACTTAATTAAACCTCATCTGAGGTGCCTTTACCGGAATCAGTAGAACAGTAGCCAGAAGAATCGTGCAAGGAAGCGCAATTGCAAATTCTAGGAACCTTCCGCAACTGAACTGTCATTTATGTGCGTAGAGAATGATTCATTTCGCACAAAGGAAACTTAACGAAACTGAGTTGGTTGTTAAAGTCAACTTTATTTAGTCAGGTGTCTTATTTATATTCGTTCGATTGATTTAATAAACTTACAAGAATAGCGCCAACTATAATGGACGTACGTAAACTTGAGGCTTATGCATGTCAAAATCGATCGAAAAGTAGTGAGAATCATCAACTTTTAAAGTGACCCACAGTGACCACAGTTGCATGAATCAACTTATTCAATTCCAGTGCCTCCTAATCCTACTTAAAGGAGCAGACATGGACGAAACTTAACGAAACTGACAGAAAAGATTATAACGGTGTGTCTATTATTTCTATGCATTTGCTGGAATGCATAAGTTAGCAGGTTAAGGTTAAATTGCCCACTATAAAGGACGTAAGTACGCTTAGGCTTTGGAATTTCAAAATCGAACGAAAAGTAGCCAGAATCTTCGGTTTTTAAACTTCCTACTAAAGATGCCGAGAACTTAAGCAAGATTCCAATAACAACGGTAATTTACGTACGCAGAGACGTAATCAAATCGCTCCTACTTCAATAAGCAGAAATGAACGACACTTAACGAAACTGGGAAAAGTGATTATTATGGTCAGAGTATATTATCTGTGTATTTGTTGGACTGAATGAGTAGATAGTAGACTATAATGGAATTAAGTAAGCTTGAGCTTATGTCAAATTTGAAAGAAAAGAAGCCAGAATCAGCAGAATTATGCAAAAGCTTCCGAGAACTCAAAATTGATTCCAATAACACAGTTATTTACGTACGTAGAGAGCTATTCAAACCGTTCTCACTTAAAATAAAAATTAACGAAACTTGACGAAACTAACTTTTGTCAGCTCGTTAACCATAGGCGTTATACCCTTTCTCGAAACTGATCGGTACACAGATGAGGATGTAGATGTGAGTAGGATAGTTAAATTCAAAACTCACTCGTACTCAAGTGTCGAAGCTGATTCAACTCAATCAAGAACCACTTGACCACAGACTAGGATTGCACACCTTGCTTACGATTGCGCCCCAAATTTGTAAGTCCATTGGCCAGGGGGGACTGTGACTGTGGCGAATGTTCACAGAATTGATATTGCCTTTTATCGTATTTTCGGATGTATTAAATCGTTATCTCTGTGACTTCGGGACGGGAATGCCACAGTAGAGACACGAGCTATGTGTGGCAAAGTTTGTTCATCCAATGATTTCAAGTTATATTTACAGATAAGAGAAAATTTAACGTTTTTGGTTCAGATGGAGGACGCATGGCGGAGGCAATATAATGGTGTTTTTATTTCCACTACAACTAAGTTTTAAAATTATCCAGCAGCTTTACTTTCTTGGCTTGGACGCATTTGGCAAGAGATTCTCCATTGAGAGTTCTTGCTAACACTGAAGTTAAGCGCGGGTTGAATTCATCGTGCGAAAAGAGTTTTCCTTTCGTCGAGAATTGGAAGGACAGCAGAGCGTATGTGCTCTTCCAGGCAACGCTTATGCTTACGAGCAAAATTCATAACTTCATCTTGGACTAATAAAATTCCAAGATCTATGTGGATATCGTTGTATCGCATATACCAGGGTACGTTGACGATGGCCCTTAGCACTTTACTTTGGAAAGTTTGTAGTATGTTTCTATTACTTTCTTTGGTAAAACCCCCTTGTTGTATAGCAAACGTCCAGACGGGTTTTAGCATTTGCTGACATATAAGCAATTTGTTGTCAGTACTTAGCTTGGAATATTTTCCAATAAGCCAGTACATGTCTCTTTACCTTAATTGGAGCTCCTCACGTTTCTTTTTGACGTGCTCCTTCCATTTAAGCTTTACATCGAGAGTCATTCCGAGGTATTTCGCTTTATTGCCGAAGGGTATTTGGACATTATTTATAAAAATGGGCAAGTTATTCACGTTCTTATACGTAAAATTTATATGAACGGATTTAGCTTCGTTAAACTCAATTCGTCTAGTGTTTGTCCATTCGTGTGTCCGATCTAAAGCACATTGCAATTTTCTAGTTGATTCTTCGACCGTTTTGGCAATTACCAAAATGGCGGTGTCATCGGCAAATGTGCCTACGTTCTGAGGTATATCGCTGCTTTACAATAAGTAAAGGAGGGGACCAAGAACACTTCCTTGTGGTACTCCAGCTGGTATAGATTTAAGTAGGGAGTATTCTTTCCCATATTTCATACGGACGATTCTATCCGATAGATAATAATAATAATAATAATATGGGTGACGCGACAGTCCGAGGCGGACCTGGGCCTAGCTTCTCAACAACCACTCGTGTTGTGCGTGCTACTGTTCTTTCACGAGTGGAAGTGACCTACAGTGTAATGCCGACTCCGAACGGCAAAGTGGAGAAGCTTTTTCTAAACAGGAATACTCTTTGATGGTGGTAAATTCTGGTATTGAACCTGGCACCCTCTGCGTAGGAGCCGACGGACTTACCCACTACGCCACGGCGGTCCCTATCTGATAGATAGTTCGATAAAATTGTGCAAAGTTTTCACGGGAGGAATTGTTGAAGCTTGTGTTTCAAGCCTTCGTGCCAAGCCTTGTCAAGGACTTGAGAAACATCGAGAAATACATCTGAGCGGACTTGCTTTTGTTCAAACGATTTTTCTATAACATCAGTTATGCGATGTACTTGGTCAAATAGCTTGCTTCAAAAACCGAACTGGTGGTTAGGAATAAGTCGTCTTTCTTCTATAACCGGGCTTAAGCGTCTAAGTAATATTCCTTCGAACACTTTAGACAATGTCGGAGGAAGTGGAATCGGTCTATAAGACTTTTTTTCTTTTGGGGGTTTACCCGGTTTTGACACCATTATTATTTCCGCTACTTTCATCCGTCTCCTTCCACCGTTGGCAGGTCCACAGCCACTTTTCCCAAAGCAAAGACTGATGACTGTCCGTTGCTTCGAAGGCAAGCAGTCGAAGAAGCTCTGAAACTCACTTTGAAGGGAGACTGCATGTTCCAGTGGCTTGTAGTTAACCCGAATAACAATTTGAGATTTAAAAAACATCCAGTTGCTCAAACCAAACTGTGATGTTGGTGACATGTTCGATCAGCTTTTCTGTGTGCCATGACATGTAGCAAACTTCATCTTTCTCTCACCCGTTGCCTGCTTTGCCTTAATAATCCTTCTGGTTCCTGGCTATCCATGCAACCTCGTCGATGGTCTAATATCGAATCGCATTCACTGCAGCCTCCTCCCTAGTCAAAACTGTTCACCATCCCACATGTGCCCTCAAACCAAAGCTCATCGTTCACCAAATGAGTTGCTTTCACGAAGCGTGTGCAGCTCATTGAAGCCTTATTACTGTGATTTCACATGCGACGGTATAACTGAACGGGCAATGTTTGGAAATCCTCGAAATCAATGGCCAAGCGCAGTCTGGAGGAGAACTCCCTCACCAATCGACTGGCCATAGCCCACACCGTCACGTCAAAATGTTTATGGCAGACCATCTATTTACCAGCCGCAGGCGCCTTCGCGTTTCCACATGATGAAGAAATCCCATCGATAGCCGGCGCGGGTGTAGGTGTGGTGTTGCTCTTTGCCGGCTGTGGCCCGATTTAGAGACGTGAGAACCGCAGAACACATTCAGAAAACCGTTCGTTCCCAGCAGCGGCGGTCGGCTCCATCAGTCACCGTCTTAATTAACTCGATTGGACATAGCCGCGCATTCTAGAGGTGTCGTTGATTTCCTTTTCCGACCAGAAGCGCACAGAAATCATCTCGATTGACATGATTGAACCGCAATCCGTTGGCGTTCCACCAGCATATGGTGCACCGGACCATCTGGAGGCAAGTGCTGAAGAAGTCATTGGGCCTCGGTGACCATGTACGCCATGTGGATCGCGCCAAAGGTGCATTATTAGTCGTGACCACACAGTCTAGAGCTGTTTTCATTTTCAGACGCAGCCAGTGGACAGCACGAATAATCTGATGCACGAATATGCGTTACGTTAGACGGAGCAGAAGAAGATGCTTCCTTTCATTGACCATATACGCGATGTAGACCGCCCCAAAGGGGAATGCTGGCGAGTTCGGTTAGAAAATAATTGCTCTAGCGGTCTTCTGCTGCGCAGCACACACAGGTGCACTGCGGCGTTGTTAATTCCTCCAGGAAGACCGATCGAGCGATCGAGCGATCGATGATGATGACGGCGATGATGAGTGGCAGTGACCATTCATCAGAAACATCATCGCCTTCTGGATGTGATGAGGGCACTTGTTTGGGCTTCCTATTATTTACTTAACGGCGCTAGCATTAGCATTACTCTCTCGCGTGAACGGAATTCCAAAGGACACGATGATCTTTCCGCTGACGATCGTGCTGAGATGCGACCAGCAGGCGGATTGATTGCCCACGTTGGTGTTGGGGAGGGGGAGAAGGGTGTCTGGTGCTCGTCGTTCCCTCTTCCACTGACGGTAATTGGCTGCCCATTCACAGATTATTGTTGGCTGACTGCTTATGGTGTTAAGCATTAAATGCTCCCTACATGGCTGGCTCTCTTGGCTGCACTGCTCGACGATGTGTCGCGTTCGTGGGCCATGAGTCCCCTAATGAGAGGTTCCAACGGACAAGTGTTCCTCGTCTTTTGTGTGTCGTTTTACGCAAATTTCCTGCAGTGTGCCGGAATGCTGGCTTTTTGATGGTAATTGATAAATAATTTCTGTCGCCACTGGCTGATGTGCGGCACAGTGAAGTGGGATGGAGGGGGAGGGGAGGCTTTCCAAGTGTTTGGTGAGCAACTTTGAAGGGTTTCGCAAGACACACACGGTTACGGTGTGCAACCGATTTTGCATGATAGTCAATAAACGACGCCACGGATGAGTGGCTGGGCAGTATTTCTGGCAGGGTGGCGGAGTATAGCAGGCAGGGTGTTTGCGCATTGCTTGCACGGAAGTGGTTTAGGTTTGCATCATTTGCAAGTGAAGAAAAGTCCACTAGCGTCAAGAGGGGGAGTACACACTGAAGGCTACATTGTACAAGTGTTGTCTCAGCGGTATTCTGACTGGGGAGGACGGTCGAGGGCCGATCCAGGGGGCAGTGACTTCTTCCAGTTCTCTGCCGCTGGGAGGGGGGGGGGGACGGTCGAAGACCGATCCGAGGATGCAGTGACTTCTTCCAGCTCTCTTCTTCAACTTCAGCGTATTCTCACAGAGGTTCCAAGACTTCGCCGTGCCATGTGGACGCTTCCCAGAACGCCGCCGTGGACAGAATGTCGGGGAAAAATAGAAGACGCAACATTTATACTCTCGAGTAACCGCGTAAATTATGAAAAGCTGCTCAAAGCGCTCAAAGCTGCGCGGCGGCAGACCTAACAAGGCACATCCCTTCATTCAAGCCGCTGCACAACGCAGGTGTTTGTTCGAGAAACCTGCGAAATACAAGAAAAAAAAAAACAAAACCCAGCACGAGCTCAAACCGACCATAATGACAAACAATGTTTCTTTACTAAACTCTCAACCGCTGAACGGCGATGCATATTCTCGTCGATTTCTGGGAAGAGTTGAGCGCCTCTGGGCAGAGGCGACTAAACAAGGATCAGCCAACAAGCCAACATGGCGAATTCCGACAAGACCCGTACCCGAGCGCAATCAGATACCGGCCAAAGTAATTATGTACCGCATTCTTTCATCACACCTCAAGCTACTTCCTCGTCACCTCCCAAAGAGCACGCGGAAGGCAAAGTCACTCCGCGTCTTCCGCATGCACGTACAATCCCGCTGCAACACATTTAAGGCAGGACAATTGCGGTTAATCCGCGGCGGGCAACAGACCACACTTTGTTGCTCTACCTCGCGAAATTGATAACATTTCCCACTTCATCAAAAATTTCCCCATTAACTCGGTAGCACGACGCGAAGGAACCCCGTGAACACCTTAATTTTCAATTCCGTCCTCCCACGTGATTGACCCCGAGGCCGGCCCAACCGCCCACCCCCCGTCGACCGCCGATCGCCAATCAAACACTCAATCATTCATTGATTATCCTCTGCCATCGCGCTCGTGCTCTCGCAGCCCCAAATCATTAAATGCCTTCCATTACATTACGAGCCCGCAATAAACAATCGACGGGTCGGCCAAACCGCACAGATGCGCCTACAATTAAACTCCACACACACACACACGCGGGCACACATTCCGCGCCCCACGGCGCGACCGCAAGTGGTGCGGCCAAGCACGCCGGCCTACGTAACCAGTGGTCAATTTAGCTGTCCTAGAGTTATTGCCGCAATTTGCTCGGGCGCGCACCGTGCTTCCATTCGAGTTCGACAGTCGGGCAGGCTGGCAGACCTCACAATCTGATGAGCAGCGCCCATCGACGAGGCCTTGCGTCGGCCGTGCTCTGCTGAAAGTTCGACAGAATCTTCTGCGCATCGACGGGGGAGCTGCACTACACTCGCGGCAATTAATTTCGATCGAGCGACATATTGGCCCGGATTTTGCTTGCGTAACCGCCAGCAGCTGGCGGTGCATGAAGTGCGACAGGAAATGACGGCGATCTGGCACCCATCAGCCAGAGCACCGATGCACCGTAGTTCGTCGTCGCCAGCAAATGTTTGCTTTGGCAAATCGCCTCCAATTTCTTCGCCTAATGGCTGGCGAATGTGCGAACTGGGGGCAGTAAGAGATCGCTTAAAACCGATGGCTCCCCAATTAGCAAACGGGCCGGGCCGATGAATAATTGGCCCATCAAGGAGGCACCTGTCTGTGGAACGGATAATAATGGCTCTGGACGCACGAATCTAATTAAGTCATTAATGAGGCCCATTGGCAGGCCGAGATCAAATCGAAATGGTACCAGAGTAGCCAGCGCCTGGTGGACGGAATCTCTCTTCTGCTTCAAGGCATGTGTCCAGCTGTTTGATTTACAGCGTCGCTAAACGGCTATGAAATGCACCAGCGCGCCGAGATAAATACGTGTTAACTAGGTTTTATGACTTAATTGGATTAGTTGACTCCGCCAAGACTCACGTGTGCTGAGAGTGATTGGTTCTGCTTGTCGCAGTCGAAGTCGTTTCCCACTCTACAGCGGTCGTCAAAAGCGCATTGCCCTAGGGATACAATTCGAGGCTGACTGAGTGAACATGCGCATGGACATTTTCATTTCTAAACCATAGCCTGAGGGTACTTTTATGGGAGCGTTCAAGATCGTGATTAAAACAGCGTCATTGAATTGAAGGCAAAAGCAGACGCTGTATAGCGTCTGAATTTCGAGACACACAATTACACTTTACGAGACTACTACTATTTTACTACTTAGACTACACTACTTCTGAGCTCTTCAGCCGAGATGTGTTGGGATGAGCGTTTTTCGAATGGATTTCAAGACCCATTTACATCTTGCAAAAAAGAAAGAACTGTCGAACAAAATGAGAAATATACAGTAAACCACAACATACTCTGCAGAAAACTGTTCGACTCTTTTAGGGTTTCGTCATTTGCCACAAAACTCCTGAAGTCGTATCTGGTTGGCCGGCAACAATATCTAGCCGCCTAAGATCGAGTCTCGAACCGTCTACCTAACGCAACTGGTGTACCACAAGGATCCATTCTAAGTCCCGAACTCTTTTCGCTATGAGATCCCTCAAATCCTCAAGCATTATTCATGCGACATCCAACTTGATCTGAGTTTTACACCTTCTAATGAAGAAAATGCAATCAGTGCTTTAAATGAGGACCTGAGTGAAATGGAATCATTTGAGGTTTTTATCTGAACATCCAAAACACTTGTATTTTCCAAAAAAAAAACTTCTCAATAGTGATAATCTCTCGCACGCCTTGGTGACCTGGACTTGAATACGTTAGCACCGCAAGAAATCTGGGTCTCATTTTCAATTCTACTCTCACGTGGACTGACGTGAGTGACCATTCCTTTCGCAAAAGCTCAGCTAGTCCCTATTTGGAGTAATATGAACTATAATACCAATAGGAAACTGAACAGAACAGAACACACAATTTTTTTGACTTTTTCTCACATGGTTATGGAGTCAACTACTTGAAGTTTATTTTTATTGTCCTTTGATTATATTCATCATACTATTTTTCCCTTTGTTTAAGTGAATTGTTATAAAGCGCTAACTGATGTATGAAACGGGGACATTTCAATCAGTCACTGGGTTCATCGTCTTCGGTGCTCATATAGCCTGCACGGAATTTAGCAAACCACTTACGAATGGTTGCCTCGCTTGGCGTCCTCCAGATAACATTTTTTATACATTTTTTCTTAAATAAATAGTTCCTTCACTCAAAATGCTATATCTCAGAAACTTCAAGTCCGACCGCTGCCAAATTGATTCATCTATCTTTTATAGGTTGGGACTGAACTACCCAACTTCTTCAGCAATGAGTCTAAATTTTCATAAATCCGTTAAGAAACAAGGTGGTCGCATTGAAGGAAGTGAAAATTCACATGTATAGGAGGAGTTCTGTGCCATCCTACGACGCGTGTCCCTATCTCCGTCCGTGCATTACGCGCAGGAAACAATAAAAATAAAAACCCGCGGTCCCTCCACCAGCCACCCACAAAAGCTTCGTGTGTGCCCGGAAAGAAGGAAAGTGTTGAAGAACTGTTTCAATGTCGAGTGCGGCCGGTCCGCTTCCCCTTGCGCCTTTCCATCACAACCCACTGTTGTGCATTCTCGGTCGCAAGTCCCGCTTGATTTCATCAGTCGGGTTGATGCAATGACTGAGAATGTGTAGCCTCTTATCTTATGTCAAAAGCAACATCACCATTTTTTGAAATGAGCTAGCTGTGCTATTTGGTGGGTTGCAGCGTCGACTCCAACGCAGGTTCGATACTCGAATTTACCACCTTTCATAATTCACGGTTCCACCTTTTTGGAGTCAATGACAATGCTCAGTGAGTGTTCCTGTCTGGAAAAAAGCTTCTCATCTTCGCCATTTTGAGTCGACATAAGACTGTAGCAATAGCATGCACAACATGAGTTGGTCGTGGGTCCTGGTCCGCTTTAGACTTCCGCGCCTCCCATATTATTACAATAAGTTGTGTGTTTTGTCATTTCTTTTTGCTCTGGCTTACAAGATTACAGAATAGGCAGAACGTCATTTCGATGTGAATTGTAGGGCTATAGTAAGTGTCTCAAATATGGCACACCGTTAACATTTTTGTTAATAAAATAGCCTGTATAGCCTTAATTCACTTTGTGTTTTTTTTTAATATTTAGTAATCACTCTAAATAAACAAAAGACATGAAAACAACTTAGGAAAAAAAAATGTATGACAAACGTAATGAACTTATTTTTAAAACTTTAAAACAAAAGTGCTCCTAATATGGGTCACCCTGTTTTAAATACCGACCAGAGGGCCTAGAGGACATATGGACTCTCTTCCCATTTTTATATCCACCGCATCTTCCAAAGGACTCTTTATTCGTGCATTCAATCCCCTCTAGGTGGTTTTGGGACGATTGCTGCGATGCCTTCAAAAACCATATATTTGCTTCAATGGCAAATAATAATGCTTTCATACTTCCGCGTTGCACGCTTAACGGTTTTTTGCCTTCGTCACCCTTAAAATGTACCGTATTAAGTTGCATGTATAATTGCTTGTCAGTTGGCCGTATTACCAACATCGGAGTTTTTCACTATTTTCTGGAATATCTCACACATCATAAGCAATTAAATAATTTTGATTTCACAAATAAGTACTTTAATTTGAGGACTACACAATAGAGTAACTCCATTAACTCATTTTCAGACAGTTTTTATTTAAAATATATATAATATTGGTGGCGCTACAGTCCGAGGCGGACCTGAGCCTAACATCTCAGCTACAACTCGTGTTGTGCGTTTTATTGTTCTTTCACGAGTGGAAGGGACCTACAGTTTTATGCCGACTCCAAACGGCGGTAATACTCTTTGAGCATTGTCAGTGACTCGAAAGAGGTGGAGCCGTGAAATATGTAAGGTGGTAAATTCGGGTATCGAATCTGGCACCCTCTGCGTAGGAGTCGACGCGCTAACCCACTACGCTACGGCGGCTCTTCTTAAAACATTGGACTCGAATTGTCACGGGAAACCATAATTTGTTCGAGTTAGAGAGAGTTCGACTTAGAGTGTGGTCTTTGTATGGAAATTTGAGGGAAATGTATGTAAAATATGAAGTTAGAGGGAGTTTCGACTTATGGAGGGTCCACTGTAAATAAATAATACACATCTCTTGACCAAGTCCGACCAAGTTGCAACGACTGATAGTCAGTTCGAATATGAATGAAATGAATAAATGGTAGCATGTGAATGCTTTTCCTGTTGCGAGTTATTAGGCGTTTTTTTTCAAAAATCTGTACATAGTGCAATTGCAAAAAATTGCAAAAAATCAAGAAAGGACACACAACATCGACGTCTTGGACAGAGCGTCACAATGGGCCGCTATAACTTCGAGGTAGTCAAGGACTTCGTCTACCTCGGCTCCGCAGTAAACAGTACAAACAACATCAGTACCGAGATCAAACGCAGAGTAACTCTTGCCAACCGCTGTTTCTATGGGCTCAAGAGGCAATTGAGTAGTAGAGCCATCTCTCGAAGGACCAAGCTGACCCTATACAAGACATTGGTCATCCCAGTCCTGCTGTACGGCGCGGAGGCATGGACAATCTCAAAAGCGGATGAGGAAGTCCTTGGTATTTTCGAGAGAAAAGCTCTGCGTGCGATCTTTGGTCCTGTTTGCCTTGACGGTTTATGGCGGAGAAGATTCAACCATGAACTGTACGGGCTGTACAGCGACATGAGTCTAGTCAGGCGTCTTCGGATCCAACGCCTAAGATGGCTAGGCCATGAAGAGCGTATGGACAACTCCGCTCCGGCCCGGAGAGTCTTCGACTCCGAACCCGTGGGACAACGCAACAGAGGACGCCCGCGTTTAAGGTGGCGCACCCAGGTGGAGAAGGACCTCAACCAACTTGGCGTGCGACACTGGAGACAGCTAGCCAGAGACCGTGCTAGCTGGAGAGGCTTGTTGGTTGAGGCCCAGGTCCACCCCGGACTGTAGCGCCAAATGAAGAAGAAGAAGAAGTACATAGTGCAATAATACTTTGCACACATACAACAACCTACTGCCAACAATATCGGCAGTGAAAAGTGACTGCCAGTAAAAATTCGACTCCGAATTTTTTTTCACACGTTTCGAACAAATAAATTTCATGTTCATATATATTTTGACTGATAAAAATCAGAGCCATTGCGAATTGTTTTTTGCATCGTACTTCACTGCATTATCTATAGCGATGAAAAATTACATAAAATATACTATTGTGATGGGCCATATTGCAAATATGGGCCATAATCCAGAACTTACCCTAAACGCTTTCTATTGAAAGTGTCCAAAACTCAAGTGTAAAGGGTTGAATATAATGCGCATGAGCTAGTGTCAAATGCGTTTGGGTGAGTGAGCGACCACACCAACCCCCTATGAGCCAACCTATAATCGTCGTCGACGAATGATTGTGAAAATTTCGTCAAGCATGTGTGAATTTTGCTGTTGCGATGTTGGATGTTGGGATGTTGTGCGCACAAACCACAGAAAAGTTTCGTTAAGCATGAGCTAGTGCGAATTCAATCGCACCGCGCATATGCAAATTTGACAGATCAAAGGGAAAATATGAAAAAATGGGCAAATCAGCTGATATTGGATTATAATTCGTTTACACATACATATGTAAACGAACTGAAAATCGGCAAACCTGATGATATTGAGCTATAATTCGTTTATACATTTATATGCATGTATACGAAAACATGAGAAATTGTTTCTCTTTTTATAATTAAATGAAAAAAATAAAGCAAATTCGTGAAGAATTTCAGACAGATGGATATGAGCGCATGTGTTTAATATGGCTACTCGTGTGTTTCTCGCAAACATGACGAAGCATTTCGTTAAAATGTGACACTAGCTCATGTCACACAATAGTGCACTGCGCCAGCCGACTTTATGTTACAAAGGGAGTGCGATGATGTACTGCGTTGAAATAATTACTTAATTTATGTAAGTTATTTATAATGTTATCTCTCTCTCTCTCATCTACTAGCTCAAAAATATTGCAGCCTTTCTGCATACACTCATTCACTCTCTCACTGTCCTCTGTCACCTCTGTCAAAAAATATCCAACGTGTTGAATAATGACGTGCGACGGACTACGTTTTACGTTTTATTACGATCATCTCATCTCACTCATTGACTCAGGCGGATGCTGTATTTTGTGCTTGGCCATTGAATTGTGTGCGTTAAAAGCCAACGCCAGCGCAAACGTACTATTGTGTTTCAGGCATCAGCCTTTTACTGGGTAGGGTGATGTGGTGGTGGCGTGGCGGCCGACTACACGACGGGGCCGACCTTACATGCGGCCCCGTCGAGTAGTCGGCCGCCGCACCAAATAATTTGTTTTAGGTAGTAAATGCACTAAAAATACCTTAAATTTCAAAACACATTCCAGTTAATCAGAAATGGTGAACATTATATTCCTTATTATAACAACGGATTTTTTAGAGCAAATTAAACGTAAAAAGAAATGAGTTGTCGCCATCGAACTACCGTTGCAGCTGCTTGAATTCCTGAACGCACTCTTCAGCCGATAAGATTCGCCAGCATAGTCAAAGTTGATCAAACCCGGGTTTATTTTTACCAAAATCAAAAACAATTTTAGCAATTCAAGCGGTAAATGACATGATTATCATATTCTCCTCCTCTGACTTCAAGCATGCCATTCATCTTCTGCTGACTGTAGAACACAGAATCACAACTAACGACCAACATCGCAGATCGCATAGATCTCATCGATTATTCCATCACACTCATCCATTGTTCCATTCCTCCATAATCCTCTTAACGTCTTCAGTCTTAACAGTTATTCGCTATAAGTCAAGTCGAACTCCTCAAATCCGAGCGAACACCTCTTCCAACGGCTAAACATCAACAATTAATTCAACATTCGTTAACGTCTTGATAAATATCTGCGTCCCAGCCTACGGTTTGGCTTAGCTGCCGACACCAATAAACAGTTAATCATTTGTCTGATTGAAAAACGAGTAAATTATTATTTTTTGTTAAATATTCAAATAACTTTCCAACGGCCGATCACCGGCCACTGGACACTGGCCACCCTGAGAACCAACCAAACCAGAGTTTGGCCCGTTCGATCGGGGAGCGATACATATCAATGCGGACTTGTCGGAACTGTGTTCCAATTCTAGATCATTGATCAAGATACGGCGACGTAAATACGTGTATCCGAACGGTAAACGACGATCTAGAAAAAAATAGATGAGAAGAAAGAAGAAAGAATCATGTGACTTAAGAATCAATTTATGGCTGTGGCTGGCTTGTGATTCTATTTGGGACGGGGCGAATGCAAACGATGAAGAAACTGAAACTGCAGTCACGGCTCCTAATCGTGGGACACGACGCGACTGTCAGCGTGTGTGGGTATGCATAATGCACCAACTAAATGTGCCTGATATAGAAATCCAGTTTTAACCGTGGTTTCTTGTGGTCTTGTGTCATCCGCGGCAATGGGGATACTGAACCTAAAAACCAGTTAGCTCTCCACTCCGTCTCGTGGAGTTTTTGGGTGAAATTGGGTTACCGCTCTGCGGTTGGGCTGGGCTCTGGGTACAGTAAATTTGAAATGACACCTCTGACGGAACATGCTGGCTGAAGTTATGTAACAATGTTTCGAGGTGTCTATTGCATTCTTTCCTATTCCGTAAGGCACCTTCATAATCTGGTTCATTGCGTGCGTGCTGCTGAGTGCGACTAGATCTGTGATGAGCCACACATGCTCTTCAGGGGAGTGATACTGAGTGTGGAGTGTCTTAATGCGGTGAATAGCAAAGCGGGCGGTGAGTGCACTTCGAGCAGAGGTACTTGAGTCTTCGCACTTGGCTCGTTTCGTAAATGCAGTTGAGGTCGTTAAGATTGAGGCAAGTCGGACTGTCGTGGGAACTCTCGCTCATTGCAAATGAAGCCAATAAACAGACTTAATTGCTTGGGTTTCTTTGAAATCGTACGCTTTTGTTTGAAATTCCAACTGGGCCCTCAAACCCTCAACTAGTTCTCCCTGGACTGATCCAGACACAATGACCGTGTTTGTGGACTGATAGAAATTCAATGTGGTTTCGATTTGGCGGTCTGGTGTTGTGCTATGCATTTATTGAAATAGAGCAACTGACCTGCATACATACACATAGTCAACAAAATCTCCGTAAACCAGTTAATATCGTTCTCAATTTTGAGATAGACTCTTTCATTCGGTTTGAAAACATGCAAAACAAACGTAAAACCTATTTGAAAATAAAGATACAATAAAGCCCTCATTTGATCCGTACAACTTCATCCAACCTGATTTACATGGAATGCACCAGTTTGGAAGTCGTGGCTGGAAAAATCTTGTTCCTTTCATCAAGAAAGACGGTATCAGTTTTGTTTGATATTGTGCGTTCCCGGGTTTTTTTTTTTCTGAATGGTCCCACAGATGCTCAATTCGGTTTAAGTCTGGTGACTGAGAGAGAGTGAGACTGAGGGTTTAAGTCTGGTGTAAAGTCACCATTCTTTCACGAGAAGAGATGTGTGCTTTGGGTCATTGTTTTGTTGGAATATAAAATTATTGCCGAGACAGTTTTTGAGCACTTGAATGAAGGTTTTCAATGAGTCTCTTCAAGTAGATAATATCGAACTCAGAGTACCGCTGATAACCCCATACGATTTAGAAATAGAATCGATAAATTTATAGAAGTAATACAGTGCGCTGCGTGGAGCAATACATCTCTCGCGACGATACAACATGTATTGCGATATCCCCCGAAAATGAATTAGTAAGAGAGAAACGTAATGCTCGTAAGAAATGACAGCAGCAGACTCGTGCGCCGCAGCATAAAACACTCATCAACCAACTGTCTAACCTAGTGAAAGCGAAAACTAAGTCGTTTAAAAATAATAATCTTAATGCCTATTTAACAGGCTTGTCAGCTAAAAAACTATTCACTCTGGAAAGTTGCCAACGGTTTAAGAAAACCCCAACCACATTCGGAAAAACCAACACGAGTGTGCCAAAGACGATAAAGAGAAAGCTGATCTCTTCGCAGATCATTTGGAAGCAACGCTTAAATCACGCGATGGACAAACACCTCCTGTATACTCCTACGGTTCATACTCAAATAATGACAATTTTTCTGAAGGAAATGCTACTTTGACAGAACTTAAGGAAGAATTGAAAAAACTCAAACCCAAGAAAGCTCCTGGTTATGATTTAATCACAGCAGAAGTTCTGAAAGAATTACCTGAGAAAACGCTTCTCATTTTTCTGTACATTATTAGCGCCACCTTTGGATTAGAACGAGTACCTAGTCAGTGGAAAGTAGCGGAAATAATAAGGCCAAAAACGGGTGAATCTCCAACAGTCAAAAAGTCTTATAGACCGATTTCACTTCCTCCGACATTGTGTAAAGTGCTAGAACGAATATTACTGAGACGTTTAAGCCCGGTTGTAGAAGAAAGACGACTTATTCCTAACCACCAGTTCGGTTTTTGAAGCAAGCTATTTGACCAAGTACATCGCATAACTGATGTTATAGAAAAATCGTTTGAACAAAAGCAAGTCTGCTCAGATGTATTTCTCGATGTTTCTCAAGTCTTTGACAAGGCTTGGCACGAAGGCTTGAAACACAAGCTTCAACAATTCCTCCCGAGAAAACTTTGCACAATTTTAAAGAACTATCTATCGGATAGGGACCGCCGTGGCGTAGTGGGTAAGTCCGTCGGCTCCTACGCAGAGGGTGCCAGGTTCAATACCAGAATTTACCACCATCAAAGAGTATTCCTGTTTAGAAAAAGCTTCTCCACTTTGCCGTTCGGAGTCGGCATTACACTGTAGGTCACTTTCACTCGTGAAAGAGCAATAGCACGCACAACACGAGTGGTTGTTGAGAAGCTAGGCCCAGGTCCGCCTCGGACTGTCGCGTCACCCATATTATTATTATTA
The DNA here is from genome assembly GCA_964034865.1 of Eristalis intricaria. Taxonomy (NCBI): domain Eukaryota; kingdom Metazoa; phylum Arthropoda; class Insecta; order Diptera; family Syrphidae; genus Eristalis; species Eristalis intricaria. Next base: position 62,233,053 of record OZ035877.1, read on the forward strand.
TTATTATCTATCGGATAGAATCGTCCGTGTGAAATATGGGAAAGAACACTCCCTATTTAAATCTATACCAGCTGGAGTACCACAAGGAAGTGTTCTTGGTCCCCTCCTTTACTTATTGTATAGCAGCGATATACCTCAGGACGTAGGCACATTTGCTGACGACACCGCCATTTTGGTAATTGCCAAATCAACTAGAAAATTGCAATGTGCTTTAGACCGGATACACGAATGGACGAACACTCAGCGAATTGCACTTAACGAAGCTAAATCCGTTCATATAAATTTTACGTATAAGAACGTGAATAACTTGCCCGTTTTTATAAATAATGTCCAAATACCCTTCGGCAATGAAGCGAAATACCTCGGAATGACTCTCGATGTAAAGCTTAAATGGAAGGAGCACGTCAAAAAGAAACGTGAGGAGCTCCAATTAAGGTACAGAGACATGTACTGGCTTATTGGAAATTATTCTAAGCTAAGTACTGACAACAAATTGCTTACATACAAGCAAGTGTTAAAACCCATCTGGAAGTATGGTACACAATAAGGAGGTTGTACCAAAGAACTTATATACAAACTTTTCAAAATAAAGTGCTAAGGACCATCGTCAACGCACCCTGGTATATACCTAATAACGATATCCACAGAGATCTTGGAATTTCATCGGTCCAAGATGGAGTTACGAATTTTGCTCGTAAGCATAAGTGTCGCCTGGAAGAGCACATACGCTCTGCTGTCCTTCCAATTCTCGACGAAAGAAACTCTTTTCGCCGTCTTCAAAGGACTAAGCCCCTTGACCTAGCACGGTGAATTCAACCCGCGCTTAGCTGCGGTGTAAGCAAGAACCCTCAATGGAGAATCTCTTGCCAAATGCGTCTAAACCAAGAAAGTAAAACTGCTGGATAAGTGTAAAACTTATTTGTAGTGGAAATATATTTTATTTGATGGGAGGAGTTTTTACTGGGTAAAAATCACTTTCGCTATGTGAGAACGGTCCCCATAGTGTCTTTTGAAGTTAATCATTTACCCTCGCAAAAAAAAAAAAGAAAATTTGTTTCCGTGCCGCAACTTGAAAATATGAAGCACACGTTGATATAATGAGTTTTTTGAAACTCAAAGATTATTCACGAAAACTTTTTTCTTAACACCTATGTTTGAAGCTACTTAACGAAGGTATATTTGAAGATGTTTTTAATATTTTTATTTTTCTATTTTAAAAAGCCTAGCACAGACCAATAAGATGATATATAATGACACAGAATTTATTTTATGAAGCCTGGGGTAGTGACTTGTAAATTTTTGTTGAAAATATGGCTCGCAACTGGAATAAATAGTTTGAGTTTGAGGGTATTGTAAATAAGTGTATAATTAAATCAAGTGTATAAAGTAAATCATAAGCCCGAGTTATCTAACAGTACTTAGACATAAAAGTAAGAAGGTAACAGAGGACTTTTTCCAAAGCCATTTTTTCCGCTGTTAACCCACTGTACTACCTACTACAATTTTAAAATATTCTTTTTCTTTTGAGCACACTTGTGACTGTACTGTATGACACTTTGAAAAACAAGAAGCCCTTACCTTACTAACCAACGTTCAATTATAAGCAAACAAAGCTCCGCAGGTGGCCGTGGCGCAACTTAACCGCGGTTCGGTTTCTGGCCGCTACGACTAAAAATAATTTTCACTGCCGCACCTCTTTTGAGTCACTGACAATGCTCAAAGAGCTTCTCAAACTTGGCCGTTCGTTAAAACTCCGCAGGTTTGCCGATCTGTTTAGAAGTTTGTTAGAGAGGACTTCTCGAATGATGGGAGAATACGAAACTATTTTCAGACGGAGATAGTTTTGCGACTGATATGACAGAGTGGCCGAAAAAATGTCATTCTTCCAAGAGTATTTCTATATATCTTCTTCAGACCTGGGTGCACCTGATTTTTGTGGGCTTGGTGCAAACAGAGACCTTACTTTTCTTCTGGCCCAATAAAGCCGCACGGTCATCGAACATGTGACTAACCGCTTGATGCACTGGCAGAAAATTTGAGGTTTCGTGTATAATGGCATAAAAATCGCTGATGTTTCATTTTAATTTCTTTTCCTGGCATTCTTATCTGGTCATCTTGTGAATGCCTTTACTATTGTCACTTTTAAGTAAAAAATCATGGTTTGGCGACGGAATCAGTCAAACAAGAGGCCTTACAAGGCAATGATGCTTCGAGTGAAGAAAGCTGTTCGCAAGTTCAAAGTATACAATAAAAAAAGGGACCGTAGTGCTTCCGTATATTTATACTCACTCTAGTACTCAGAACATTCATTGCAAACCTCGAACACAAATGTGTCTTCGTCATGAAGCCTGAATCAATTTTATATCTCACGCCGTTCCTGTATTATTGAAATTCATCCTTGTTGCTATCTGTGAGATTTCCGACGGAATGAAGGGCCATCCAAATTATTATTTTACCAACATGTTAAATTATGAACAAAATACCAGTGGAACAACTGTACTTCCCTTAAAAATGGTGAAAAAATAAACATTGACCAGGAACAAAAAACGAAACACCCTGTGCATTCATCAGATTACCCTCCAATCGAATGCGAATTAACACTCCACCTGAAACATGCGTGCCAAAGTTTCTCTTATATGGCTGTTTTAAAAGGGTAATTCAAGCCCTGAAGTACGCATGCGCAACCCAATGAAACACCGCACATGTGCACACTAATGAAGTGACACGGCAAAGCCAAAGCCCCCTCCACGGAGAAAGTAGACAAAAAACAAAACTGTCAACAAACCAAACCAGACACATTTATTTGTTAATAACTGCGTTTATGCTGTGAGAAACGCGCATACATTTGAATGGCTTAATTCTCAATATGAAACCGTCCCAGTGGCGCGTTAATGAACTTAAGCTCTCCGTTTTACCACCCAAAGTGAAAATGAGAAACATTCTCGAAAGCCTGCCACGCGGTCGTAAAACAAGCTTTTTCCCGCGCGTAAGGATTTTGGCCTATGCAAATTCTGGCACATTTCTCCACGTAACGGTCAACTGGAAAAAATTCTCCCGATGGCCGATGTAAGTCAGTGCTACCAAGGCCAACTTCGCCCCGAATCTGGTTCCCGTTCGTTTTCCACACGAGACGCATTTAATGCACCGGCGCTGATGGCATCTCTTCGGATTAATTATGCCTGCATCAATCCGTACCCCATCCTCAGGGGGCCAACACTGAAATCATGTTTATGGTTATCGGAACGTAACATCATCTCGAAACACAGGGGAACCGTCCCAAAGAACTGGTTCCGAACAGCGGCCCCAACTGCAGCGGCCGAGCTAGTTGCGTTAAGTGCCTGCGTTAGCATCGGTCATATTTGATCTTAGATAGATATTCTAACAGAATTGTATTTGTTTGCATACTGGTTCCGTTGTACTTCGGCGGAGAGCACGACCAGTTCGGCATTGAGGGCTAACGGTGATACTGCTTGAGAGCACCCTTTGTTGGGCTACATGAAGAATGTCAAACGTGCCCATAAAACGTGTTCTTAGCAGGCCATGAATTATTATTTGAACATTCTAACGAACCTTGTCTGAGCAATTAACATATTGACTTTGGTTTTATCGTCTAGGCCATTAGCTTCGCTTTATTGAAGCCCTTCACTGTGTCTTAGTTTTTGGTGATAACCTACATTTTTGGGATGCAACGATGGCACACGAGTTCGCTTTGGAAATGGACTAATTTATGGCCTAGGTTGCACTTTGGGCCCAAATGTAGGCCCTTTGGAGCTACCTTTCAGTTTCAGTTTGATGGAAATGTCTAGCGGTATCTCGGTCTGAAAATTTTTCTATGTTCTATGTTCCCACTCCCAACGATCCGAGATCACAAGGTTTGGATGAACTTTTACTGAAACCTCAATAGGCCGTTGCCACTGAATTTCAAATGATTTCAAATGTCATTAACTGTCAATTTTGTAGTGGCCGTTAAAACATCTGTTTATTGACAGGAAATAATAGCGTCGAGAGCACCAGAAAAGAGGGAGAAAGTGTACACCAAAATGGCTGAAGCTTACGCTGCACAGTGGGGTATTTGACGGCAAAACGTGGCATAAGCCTCCAGTTTGAGTGGGACACCGTCTTATGGCTTCGAAAATGTTTTTTCCTGTACAAGTCAATTTGATGGGTTTTAAGGTAGGTGCGAAGTTGTGGGTGTGTTGGGTTGTTGGGTTTTTTTTGTTTTTATTCAAATAACTCAGAATTATCCAGAATAGACAATCAAAAGACAGAAGCAATGCGCTTAAGAATTGATTCGAGTTAATTTGAATATATGCCCCTATTCTTTGTCGCCGGGGCTACTGTTACTACTGTTACATATGGTTTTCCCAAGGGCAAAAACGGAAGAAAAAAACGTAGGATACAACTTTTTGCCTTCTGCACTTTAGAATAGCATGAAAAAAAGGACTCAACAAAATTCCGAGTAACTACAAAAGCTGCAGCAAATCTTCCATTTTACTTGTGTTAATCAATACACAATAAGCCACTCTATTGTGTTATTAATGTTTGTTCAGTACAAACCTTCAGAAACCGATTCCATTTCATTGTTCAATTAACTTCCAATCACACAAACCACGCAAAAATGTTTTATGTTCTCTTTTAAGAGTTTCAAACTGCATAATGTCGCTGTGGCCAACTGGTTTGACAGATTAACTTGGTGTTTCATTTTTCTGATAGCTACGGTATATTATTTGAAGTCTGCAAACATATCTTTTTCTTGATACATAAATAACGACCAAACACTTCGACCCAACCTAAATTTGACCTATCTCTAGGTGCCCAGCAGGTGTCCAATGCTTAGTCTTAACAATTTAAGTTGCGATCAGTTTTCTTCAGCCTACAATGTCCAGTTGTTTCGAACCATGTTTACAACTCTGGCTAGAAGAAGAGAGAAATTAAAATTGAAATTGATGTCAGGTGTGCCTTCATTACTGCATACTAAGCTTCATTCAATAACATTCAGCATTCAAAATCCACTGTGACACGATGTCGAATGCACTGCCAGTGAAATCCAAGTCTATGTCATCTCATCGTAGTTGCAAATGCAATTGCAGCCAGAGTCGTTAAGCGAACCAGTCGCGAACACGGCGAAATGTGTTAACAGTACACTCTTTCACTTGTTGGCTTTCTACTGAGCAAATGATCCTTGCATCCTCCGCAGGCATTTTCGACTACACGCCCACCAGCCGACATTATTTACTTCCACGCAGCCACGCAGGCAGTGGGTCTCCATAATGCACAGCGCCATCATTGTGGGAAAAGCGGGTAATGCATTTAATTGCATCACGTACTTCACCTCAACCCTGATGGCCGCTAAAATCTGCCAGCGGCCATCTACCGCGTGTGCTTAAGCAGACGAAGATAACCCCGCGCCGCGGCGCCGTGAAACTAAAAACTCATTTTGCACTTAAGTTGGCGTGTGGAACTTTCCGCGAGTTTATGGACCATTTGCGCGTAAGTAGCACTCCAGCCTTGGCCGTAATTCTTGTGGAACTCATCTGTTTGATATGAATTAGGCCAGGAAGATTCGCTGGCTTAAGTCTCAACGGATTCGAGTTCAATAAGCTCATGTATTTAAGCGCTTATAAAAGAGTCATCATCGATTCTCATGCAAATTCACACCGGGAGACCGTTATTAGAATTCCAGTTCCCGGTCGTCGTTTATACTCACTCCATCCCCGTTCCGTGGGTCGTCAAAACATTTATACACAAGCCCACGACTAATTATGATTTATGACGATGATACTGATGCTGTTACCGTGGCGCTGAGCCTACGCTCGGCGTTGACCATCTTTTGGGTAATTACCGCCATTAGTCGGCGTGCACGATATGAATCTAGAATGTTGGCACCCCAGAGCCACTCGAGAAGTGGGGCAGCCACGGCAAGTGGCAGTCAGTCACTCAGTCACCTGTCAAAGAAATCGGGCCAAGACCATCTTTTCCCACCGTCTAAATGGCTGATTCATTACCACCGCGACTTCAGGTGCGAAAGGGAGCACTTGAAGTGGGCCTCTCGCCGAGATGTCCGCCACGGGAACACGCTGCAGATTATCACGGCTCTCCGGAGACCTTGAAGGTAGGCTAATTTGTTGTTGATTGATATCTCTGGAGTTCGTCGTTAGGTTTCTCTTTCGGGGGCTGCGCTTACAAATTCAATTAATCATCCATGCCTCTCGGTGCCGTTTGAAATGGACCCGTGAGGGAGTTGACGGGGCGATGTTAATTTGTAGTAATTTGGTTTTACGTTCTTATGAATGGAAGGTGGCGGTCGTCTTGTGATGGGAAAGACGACGACAAAATGGAACGGGTTTGGAGGCACACTTCCCGACTGACGGAGTCAACAAAATACAGTCATTAACTGAAGGGTAGCAAAGTTTTGGATGAGTTAATGGTTCTATTATGACAGAGCTGGGCGACACGGTACAGTGAATGGATTTCAAGGAAAAAAAGGAAGGTTTATCATCATTAGGCTAGATGGGAGGAAATTAATGAATGATTTAGGTTCGGTCTGAGGCGACTGGATGACGCAGTTGGTAGAGTGCCTGCCCCTAGTTAGCGGGGTCCCCGGTTCGAGTCCCAGTGAAAGCTGAATACGCTTTTATCTGGTTTTCAAATCTGGTCCAGTCACCATTTGCCCTTGGGAGCAAATTAACGGCACTATCACTGGATGGTCAATCAGTGGTAGTAGCCTGACTATGGGTATCACAATGTTCTAATTGTGCTGGTGAATGCACTAACAGCCCCACTACCTAACCTAGTGATACTGTATCACGTACGTCAATGTACACAATTCTAATTGGCTTCGACGTTCAAGCCAGACAACACCCGAAGGCAGGTACATACGTCCAAAATCTTTGCTGAGGTAAACAATCTGACCCAGCTAGTAAATGAGCCCACACGAATACCTGACATTGCAGATCATTCCGCCAACCCCCTGGACCTGTCTCACTTCTCATCCTGATAAATATTCTGTTGACATACTGTCACCTCTAGGCTCGTCGGACCATTGTGTCGTATCAGCAAAATTCTCGTTATCACCACACACAGTTAGAGAACAAATTCCTAAGAGAACAGTTTGGCTGCACGAGAAAGCCGATTGGAACGAACTTAACAACTTCTTTAGGAATTTTAACTGGTCACTTGGCTTCCTCGATAGTGACGTGGATGCCGCTGCTGATATGATCACAAATATTCTTCTGCTGGGCATGAGAACCTTCATTCCTCACAGAGTGAAGAGTATCAAGCCCAAAGCAAACGCATGGTATGACTCGAGCTGTAAAGAGGCTATTAGGATGAGAGTTGAATTTCCGGACATACAAAGCCAACCCTACTGAGGAAAACCGGAAGAAGTTTAAACGGGCCAGAAATGACTGCAATGCAACTATCAGACGTGTGAAATTCTCTTATGAGCAAAAGTTGAGGCAAAAAGTGCTACAATGTCCCAAGGGTATCAACAATTTTTGGTCATTTGTAAAAAAACGTAAAGAATTCCGTCTCATCTTCAATTCCCACGCTCATTTACAATGACATTCCAGATGACAACTCCTTAGACAAAGCTAATCTGCTTGCGACTCATTTTGCAGCCAGCTCAACACTGCCAGATTCCAATATGTCTCCACCTGTACTTGAGAGCGTTGACAAATCCACTTCCGCACTCTTACAGTTGCAAGAGTACTGAAAGATCTCGACGTGCACAAATCCGCTGGCCCGGATGGTATTCCCCCTATACTTTTGAAGAGGTGTTCTTCTGTGCTGGCAAAACCACTGCGTAAGCTTTTTCATCTATCCTTCTCTTTAGGTCTCTTTCTGAGCAGATGGAAAACAGCATTTGTCCAGCCCGTCCCTAAAAAGGGCGAATCTTCGTTACCCACCTCGTACCGACCCATAGCACTTACGTCCCTTCTTTCGAAGGTCATGGAAACGCTGATATATCGTCAGCTTTTGAAATATCTTGAATCGCGGAAGCTTCTTAATGACCGACAATATGGTTTCCGCAGCGACAGGTCCACTGGTGATCTGATAGCTTATCTCACCGAAAAGTGGAACCAGTCTTTACACAACGCAGGCGAAAGCAAGGTCGTTGTGCTTGATATTTGTAAAGCCTTTGACAGAGTTTCGCATCAAGCTCTCTTATCGAAAATGCATGCCTATGGCATCGATGAATCCCTTCTTCTATGGATTAGAAATTACCTTTCGAACCGTTCAATTCAAGTTGTTTTGGATGGGTTCAAGTCTGATATCCACCAAATAAATGCTGGTGTTCCCCAAGGCTCAGTTCTGTCTCCGACACTCTCTCTTATTTTTATAAATGATCTCTTGTCTTCTACTTCTAATCAGATCCATTCCTTCGCTGATGACAGCACCCTTAGCTTTTCATATTCGTTCCAAGACTCACTCGGCCGTAGAATTGGAACGGCAGCGTATGTTAAGCGAAAAAAATCCTTGACAGCATAATTAACTGGGGAAAAAACAATAGACTGGAATTCAATGCTTCAAAACCTCAATGCTGTATGCTGTCACTCAAGCGAACCCTTGATGACCAGCCATTATCCATGAATGGCGCTTGTGTCGATGAAACCGAAAAACTTTCCATCCTTGGTATGTGTATCAACACAACACTTAGTTGGAACGGACGATTTTGAGGTCGCCAAAAATGCTGCTGAAATGTTTAGGTTTCCTTAATCGATGCAAGAAATTGTTCATCCCCTCTGAGTTGGCTTTAATTTATAAGGCGTACATCCGCCCAAGCTTGAGTACAACGCTCATATCTGGTCTGGAGCCCCCAAGAACACACTGCACCTACTTGATAGAATCCAAAAGCGAGCGATAAAACTTATAGGAGACAACAATATCGCAGTTGGCCGTGTTTCATCGTTATTTCAACAAACGAAGCTCAAGTGAGCTAGCCAATTGCATTTCTCCTCTCCATGAATTCACCCGCAATACTCGTCTCGCCAGGAATGCCCATCAGTATACCCTAAGCCTACTTTCGGACGCACAGTTAAATTCAGAGACTCGTTCTTCAGCCGCACTGCACGAATATGGAATGCTCTTCCCAGCCTAATATTTCCCACAGACTACAAACCGCAGATATTTAAGACCAATGTGCACAGGTACCTCCTCTCCCTTTCTCCCTCTATACCTTCGGCCCGTGCTGTGTCTTGACCCCGGACACATAAGGGCATTAGCAATCCCTTCAGCATGCTCAAATTATAAAAAAAGACATTCCTTGGGTTGCGGCGCAACGATTGCGACTATGGACGACATAATGTTCTATCTGAACGCACTATATGCAAAAAACAATAAAATGTTAGCACTGACTTTCTTGCAGACTGCAAAAGCGTCACAATCACCGTCAATAATTAATCAGAGCTCTACTCAAATGATTTTTTGAATCAAATTGAAGATAGTTGTGAGGAAAACATGTGCATTTGCAACAAGAGAGTGGTAATTTTCAAGCAACACGACCCGTGCGGGTTTGGATTTATTAGAGGAACTTCATGGATGAGTGGATGATTGGCAGTCACACTTATTTTCGCAACGCCATGCAAATCACCATGCATTGTGTGCATAAACAATCTCATCTACAAACTCTTGTGGCTTGGAGGAGGAATATCCATTCGAATCACGGCCGAAATAAGGGCGAGTTATTGGGTGGTGTGAATAAAACTGAGTGCGAGCATTTCCTCAGTATTTTGGAGTAAATGCTCCATCTGGTGTGAATAAAAATGTATATTCGTTAAGTTTAACGAATCCTCTCCGCTCACATATTTTGACAGCTGAGTATTTCCTCCGTTTTGGTGTAAATAAAGATGGAATATGCTCAGATATCGCTTGTAGAAGTTGAGTGTGCATAGGAGGAAAGAAAGTGAAAACAATTTAAAGCAATGGAAAAATACTGCGTCGGAAGAGGAAAACTTTAACGGAATCAACCTTAATCATTAAAAATAAAAGGAAATCTGGAATGGACGATGAAGATTTCATCAAGTGTTTGCGATTTTATCCGTGCTTGCTGGAAAAAAAGGCCAAAATCCAGACGTGAAAAATAAAATGCAATCTGAGTTGAAAGCTATGGAAGAAGAAATAAAAAAAAATCCATGGGTTTAATTTGAACATCTCGCAAATAAAGAAAAAAAATTGATAGCATGAAGGCCCGCGACAAATCAAAAGGCGATAAGAAAAAGACAGGCAATCTTCCCATTACATTAAAATATCAAAAACAGTCCAAGGTATTGTAGACAGTAAAAAGAAAAAGAAGTTAAAAAGAATGAATAAAATTCGAAGAACCAATTTACATTGTAAGAGCTGCGGGAGATCTCTTTAAAAGTACCTCTTTAGAAATTGTCATCGCCAAGCATGCGGCGAATTATTAAATTTAACTAGAACTCATATTCATTCGGTGTTAGGAGCACAAACGAAACGGTCACGAAATAAAACTTAATTCCTTATTGTTTAAAAAATCATAACAACAGTCCGAGGTGGACCTGGGCCTAGCTTCTCAGCAACCACTTGTGTTGTGCGTGCTATTGTTCTTTCACGAGTGGAAGGGACCTACAGTTTCATGCCGACTTCGAACGGCGAATTTGAGAAGCTTTTTCTAGACAGGAGTACTCTTTGAGCATTGTCAAGAAAGATGTGGAGCCGTGAATTATCAAAGGTGGTAAATTCGGGTATCGAACCTGGCACCCTCTGCGTAGGAGTCGACGCACTTACCAACTACGCCAAGGCGACCAAAAAATCATAAAACTGAGTTTAATTACTAGGGCTTACAGTATGCATCCACCACCGGCTTCTTCAGCGATATTCCTGAAGGAAATGAAAGGAAATGAGTACTTAATTATTCCAAGTTATCGAACTCGAATCTATATACGTTTTTGAAACTGTCCCCTGTGTCCCCGAAAGGACATGAGTTGTAATTCTTTGTTTTTCGCGTTTGTATGTTTAAAAACATTTAGGCGTGGTTTTTTCATCGCTGTCGATAGTGAAGTGAAGTAAGATGCGAAAAAACGATTCGTAGTGTCAACTTTTCAACTGTCAAAATATATGAATCGAAAAATAAGTTCGAATCGCTGTCAAAATATATGAAAAAATTCGAAGTCGACTTTTTATTGCCAGTAACTTTTCACTGTCGATATAATACATGAGTTGTATGTATCATACTTTACTATTTACAGCTTTTTGAAAAAAACGCGGCTATTATTGCATATACCTTGCACCCGCCTTTACCCGACTTTGAACTCACCCTTAAGCCAGAGATAAGGAATAATAGAGATGTCCAACTTCGGCCATTTTTCCCCTGGTCCGCACCGCAGAAAAATGCAAAAGTATATCCCTTGTATTTCACAAATACTCTTACACAAACCATGGATCCACCACGCAATGGCGGCCGATTCGTGGATTTTAGTGGGAAATTGCTGCAGATTCATGAATTTTATTGGAAAAATGGTGGCAGATTTTTTAATTTGCCCACAATCCATGTACGATCCATGTAACAAACATGTGTATGTTGTTCGGAGGGTGTTCAAATGTTGACTCTGTAGCAGCCCTTATAACGAATTCAGGCACTCGTCTAAGAAAAATAAACATGTAAAAGGGACTACCGGTGTGAGAGCAGTGAACATGAATAAAGATCACTCTTGTGTAGTTTGCGAAGCGATACGGACGTACTTATAATAAAGTAATAAAGTTGATGGTTAAGTGTTTTATTATTTCTATTCTATCTATCGGTTAAAACTCGTATTTTTAAGAGAATTTTCTTTCATTGTAATATGGACTTTCGTGAATAAAAATGTATGGCTATGCCCATTTAACTGGAACTATTTAACCTAAAATTAATTCTTAAGTGTTAAGTCTTCCTGACAAATTAACTCAAAAAATGAATTGCGCTTTATACGCTTAATTCATGAATTCTGAAAAACTCATGAATTCAATTTCAACAATTTGATAGGCACAATGGCAAGATATTGCAACTTTTACTAATGCATAAAAATGATTGTCAAAACTTCTTATTTGTGATTCACGCTTCAATAGTATTTTTATTATTGGTTAACTGAACGTGTTATAATTTTTGTTCATATGCAAAAATTCACACTTTGTTGTGCATTCATTAATTATGTCTTAGTATCTCAGATTGTAACTTTCTCAAAGTTTTAATGAATCGACTTCATGAACATAAGCTTTGTTCGTTCGTTTACCCCTCCATACTGTGTTACACCGAAATTTGAACAAACGTTAAAATAACGAACGAATTTTCAAATAAGAACTCTAATTCACCCCATTACTAAGCTGGGGAAGGGTATCAGCTGTTCCACAAGTGTTCTCAAGAGCTCACACGTATTCACAGACAGGGGACAAAAAGCGTATAAAAAACGCTGTCAGATGAAATCAAGGGGCAAGGGAGGTACAAGTTGGATATCTTTATTATAGGTTATCTCTGCCTTAAACGCCAAGAACTTTAGTTTCCAAACGTCAACTGAAGGAAGGGTACCTTTTTCGAGGCATCGGTGTGTTTTAGTTAAGTGAACACATTTTAGTTTTAGTTTTATCGCTCACAGACAACTTATTTGGTCATTCGTCATTTTAAAATCAAATTTGTAACAATTATAGTTTAGTTAGGCCAATTCTAAGCCGAAAAATTCCATGTATTCTTCTTAAGTTATTTCGTCATGTACTGTAATTCTTATTACTATTGTTAAGTGAAAACGAAATCTCAATAAATCGACTACTACTTGTACTGTACTTAATTGAAAATTACACTGTCGGACTCGATTCCGCAAGGGATATTTGAATGATGTCACATTCCATCCAAGATCCCCATAAAATGCGGAAACAAAAAACAAATTATCGAAATACAGTGGACTCTCCCCAAGTCGAACTCTCCTTAAGTCGTAAGTCGAACTTTTTCGCCATATTTTACATACATTTCCCTCAACTTTCCATACAGAAACCTCTCTCTAAGTCAAACTCTCTCTAACTCGAACAAATTTTGGTATCCCTCGACAATTCGACTTAGGGGGAGTCCACTGTATTAACCTACACCGAATAGGTTTTATTTGAATTTACTTTCCGACTCACAAAATGTTGTCGACATTCCCAAGAGAAGCAGCCGATCAAAGTGGCAACTTGGGAGGTATGCGTCAGTAGCTCCCTCAACTTTCCCACATCTCGTGGTCGGGTTTCAATGCTTTCCCTAAAAAAACCGAACCGCATTTCATTGCCCAGCTAATCCTTGTAAGCGTTTCCCATGCCCAATGCCAGCCATGAGCGTCAAGTCGGAGAATTAAGACCACCGGAGGACGTTTAATTGCTCCACAAAACCTCGGCCTTTTCAAAGCTCTCTCCGATCCCCCGACCAAAGTGCGCGTTTGGTCGTAAAAGTTCGCCCAACTCGTCCAGTCGCCGCGCCGCCGACACAAACGCACACGATTTCTCGGAATCAGTGTCTCCTGCTCACCGCAGGAAATGTAACGAATAAACCGACAAATTAAAAGTCAGGCAATTGAAGTGCAGTTCGTTGGCATTCAATTGCGCGCATAAAAGTATCCCAACAAGTATCCGCCGCCTAGCTGTTGCGTCCAGGTGGAGAGTGAGATTCCTCTTCTTTTATAGCGGCGACGCGTCCGGTCCGGTGGCACCAGTCACGCATTTCAAATGCAAGAACTTGTCGCTGAACAATATTCATAAAGTTTTGTGTATCTAATTAAGATCACTATGTTTGGCTGATGACTAAGGCGGCAGGCACTTAGACGCCCATTTGATGCGAACGGGACTGCGTGCCGTTCTTTTTTTTTCAAAAAAAAACATGTTATATTATTTGCATTTCATCGAGTGGTTCCGTGTCAGATAAATATGAGGCGTAGCGTCGTGGCGGTTTGTTGACCCTTGCGATGAACGTATTCGAAAACAAAACGCATGTCGTTATGGAAATTTTCGTAACTGTTCGTCCGAGTCTTTGAACCTGGCCAAGCAATTTTATTCAATCCTGGAGACGGGGGTATTTTCTAAGGTTTTCAATCAGAATCTGGGTTAAGTTCTTGAACAAAAAAAAAAAACGGTGACGTCTAGCCGAGGTGTGCATAAAATAAACATAATTAGAGTCTTCGTATGTAATTAGATACCCTTTGGAGAGTGTGCTCAAATTTTATGGTGCTCCAAATTCATGGAATTCGCTATGCTAATCAAATTGGCTCGGGCTACCAGTGGAGTTGAGATGCTGGGCTTTTGCAAGCAAAAGGCGGCTGGTTGACTGTCCTTTACGTCGAGTCTGTTTGGGAATTGTTGGGGTTGACTTTTATTTTTTTGAGATTTTCAGTCGAAATTGTGGATAATTTCTCTTGGGTCTTCTTCTTATTCTTCTGGTGGCGCTACAGTCCGGGGTGGACCTGGGCCTCAACCAGTAAGCCTCTCCAGCCGGCACGATCTTTAGCCAGCTGTCTCCAACTGCGCACACCAAGTTGGTTGAGGTCATTCTCCTCCTGGGTGCGCCATCGGTTCCGTGGGCGTCCTCTATTGCGTTATCCCACTGGTTCGGAGTTGAAGACTCTTCGGGCTGGAGCAGTGTTGTCCATGCCATGTCTCTCCACCATGTCTCTTGGTGCTTGGGACAGGCTAAAAGCCGCAGTCAAGTATGCGAATAGCCAGTTCAGATTTCTATTCAGTCTAAGTGGCTTTTGTCTGGAATGTAGGTCTTAATGGCTTCATCGTGAATCAATATACAAACAAGAAGTCCCATCAACTTTACCTTCATCATAGACTCTAGAATATTAACTCCAACTTCGTGCTTTGCCCAGAGAGCTCATATAAAAAGCGCTGTGTCATCGACCAACGTGTTAAGGCATTTTATTTACATATATATATTCAGTGAGAAAGGGACGGGTCCGGGAATAGATTCCTGCGGTACTCCTTCTCGAACATTCGCTGTTCCATGACATAACACAGTAGGTTTTCAATAACTTATGTAGCCTTAAGAGTCGTAGAAGAAGACTGAAGAAACAGAAGTCCACCATCGACCAAATCTTCACACTACGGCACATCCTGGAAAAAACCCAAGAAATACAGATCGACACCCACCACCTATTCGTCGATTTCAAGGCCGCATATGACAGCGTGCATAGGGAAGAGCTATACAACGCCATGCCTAGTTTTGACATTCCTGCGAAACTCGTCAAGTTGTGCAGGATGACTATGGAGAACTCTCACTGCTCCATCAAGGTCGGTAACGAACTCACCGAGACCTTCAATGTCAAAAGAGGTTTTAGACAAGGCGACGCGCTGTCATGTGACTACTTTAACATCATCCTGAAGAAGATCGTGCAAGACTCACACGCCAACACTAGAGGCACGATCTTCCAGAAGTACCTACAACTGCTAGCATACGCGGATGACATTGACGTGATTGGCAGAACACAGCGAGCCGTCGATGAGGCGTTTGCTGGCTTTGAGGCGGAAGCGGCCAAAATGGGTTAAGCGGTGAACGAGGGTAAAACAAAGTATATGCTGTCATCGAGAGAGGACGCACAACATCGACGACTTGGCCAAAACGTCACCATAGGCAGCTATAATTTCGAGGTAGTGAAGGACTTTGTCTACCTCGGTTCGCAAGTACGAACCACACCAGTACCGAGATTAAACGCAGAATTACTCTTGCCAATCTCTTTCTTCAGGCTCAAGAGGCAATTGAGTAGTAGAGTCCTCTCTCGAAGGACCAAGTTAACTTTATATAACACCTTGATCATCCCTGTCCTGCTCTATGGTGCGGAAGCATGGACAATCTCAAATGCGGATGAAGAAGCACTTGGTCTTTTCGAGAGAAAAGTTCTGCGTTCAATCTTTGGTCATGTTTGCGTTAATGGTTATTGGAGAAGAAGATTCAACCACGAACTGTACGGGCTGTACAGCGGCATGAGCCTAGTCAGGCGTCTACGGATTCAACGCCTAAGATGGCTGGGCCATGTAGAGCGCATGGACAACACTGCTCCAGCCCGAAGAGTCTTCGACTCCGAACCAGTGGGACAACGCAATAGAGGACGACTTCAACCCACTGGGTGTGCGCAGTTGGAGACAGCTGGCTAAAGATCGTGCCGGCTGGAGAGGCTTACTGGTTGAGGCCCAGGTCCTGAAGAAGACGAAAATCGTAGGAGACCCAATTTCCTGACCAGTAAACTACGTTGAACTAAATGACCTACAGAGTCGGACTAGTTCAATAAACTGATTTGAACTAAACTGAGGGCTCTGTGGACTGAACAAAATTTAAAAGCCTACTTCATGTAGTGGGTAACGAACGAGTTAATAGCAAGTGAGCTGCCTAATGAGTTGATTGTGGAATACATTAGTAATGTGGCGATAAAGCCAGTGGGGATTCAGAGTCTAGACCGCACGATTCTTCTCGACTAGTCGAGGTGACAAACAGTGTTACATTGATTCTGAACCGCGGAGCTTGAGAACCTTTTTCTAGACAGGTATTCTCTTTGACCACTGTGAATGAGTCTAATGAGGTGGCGCAGTGATTATACGTTACAGTTGAACGTAGTAAACGTCATATGATATATGATATATCAAAGTTCAATGTAATGCACACGCGATCGTCAATTTATAATGACAAAGCGTCTGGCCGACGTCCGGACGCAAATTCAATTCAAAGAATCGCGACAAAACGATCACATTTGCAAGCTAAGCGAATTATGTATGTCAGGTAAAAACCCTGAACAAGCAGAATAGGTTAGTCGATAATTTATTATTCTTTGTCAAGCTGAGTTGGATTTGAACCGCGATAAAGAACGGACGCGCAAAGTACGAATAAAAATATATTTTTTTATTTCCGCGAGAATTCAATCTTGAAACTATTACACCGGGAATCGGACGGAACGAACCATAGGTTCAAAACGTCGCCCTACACTAATGCGACCCATAAACCGCCTTTTGCATTTGACACAAGTTCCAATGATCCGGAGTGGAGTGAAGTGACAATGATACGGTCGATGTGATCAATACAACCAACCTTGCTCTGGATGATGTTTATATTGGTTTGTTCTTTTCCTAATACTCTCCGCCTGCAATCACCGGTTGACACACTGGATCAGGAAGTCTTACTATCTTGTTTTGTGCGATCCGGGGTAGCTTCTTAAGCAACTACTTGTGTGGAGGGCATTAGTCTCATAAGTTGATGGGCAATCTAAATGACGAACGTTTTGAAGTTTTTCCAGTCTGAGCCTTGTCAGTTAAAGAGAACCACAGTCAGTACCCGAGGGAGGTGGTGTCATGAAAACGAAAGTTGGAATTACCGGAATCGAACCTCAACTTTTCGAAAAAGACTCAGCGGCCACCATGCAGAGTGCGATTTTGAACGATGTACAGACTTAGAGTCACCTGGGCACCCAACTGAATGAAAAAACTCCTCCCGTTCTTTTGCACGTTTTGCGTAAAAAAACGAAGCTCGGAACTGATCTATTGTCCATATCTCGACACATGTCATATCGCTGTCCGATCACGTGTAATCTGCTGAATGAGACGCTAAAAGATTACTCTGTTTTGCTACATCTTCTTGTGGATCATTGATGATGTCTTTTTGTGTCACATTACCATTCCCGTCTCTCGAACAAGTGAAACTTCACGCAATAGCGCACAGCAGCCGCCTGCAGCTGCAGGATATTTGCCCATCTCTTTGGTGTCCTCCTTCCGTCTGCCAAGTCTCTCTACTCTCATTCCACCAGACGCATTCCAGGCAGTGTCTATATATGAACAAGAGTGTAACATCAGAATCAGATCGATCTGAAAGTGAAGTTCCAAGTACTGACGGATAACAGCTTCATCAGTCTGTGATTTGAGGGAGAAAAAAGCAGACGGCAAGGGGAAATAATTACTTTCGCACAAGTATGCGACGGTGGGCACACGCGCCTCTTTACGGCGGAATCAGTTCATAAAAGGGTGAAAGGAAAGAGTAAAACCCACATGTGGTCACACACAGCGAATGGCTCGAGGACGACAGTGTCGTCGTTGGCCATTTGTGGAAGTTATGTCTCGTGTCAAGTGGAGCTAATCTTTTGAGTAATTGATGCTACCATTTCCGGTACATTTTTAATTAACACTTCCAAGCAAAGGTTGCCAGGTGGTCAAAAAGGAGGGGGGAGGACAGAGTCATTTGTGCTTCGCCACTCCAAACCGTCAGAGACTTAAACATCCTCTCGATCGGTTGCTAATTGAGAAGGTTTTTCAGTCTTTGGCAGGTCCACGACACTCCAATCGCTCTCGACTCCCCCAAGTGCCCGGTCAACATCCACAACAGGTGGCGGCGTTCACTTGGAAAAGACGCCCTCCATCACCACCATCAATCAAAGGCGACGAAGAGCCCTTCGAGCAACTGCAAAGTCAAGCCAATATCCAATTCAGGCTACCGTTCAGCGTCCACATTCGAGAGCGCCTCTTGCGCAAATCCATCAACAAAATCCACACCACTCCACGCCACCTCGAGTGTTGCTTCACCAATCTCCCGAAATCAAGAGTTCATTCTTGTTCAAATGTAGAACAGCATACGTTTTGTATAATTACCGCTACACGCTGACAGTGCTCGATGTTGCAAGTACTCGTCCCCTTTTCGGAACGTAACTCGTGCGCCTGCACCCATGGGAAATGTGCGCCGCGCCGCCATCGGGTCTCAGTGAGTTTTTTTTTTCCCAGATGAACAAAGGTTCACTGCCACTTCCGGACAAACACACACAGCCGACCAAAGGATTTCAATATTCTCACCATGACTTCCGCATAGAGCACGACGACGTGTTCACGATCCGATTGGGAAACGAAACGAGAAGAAATCAGTTTTCAATTTCTTCGTGGCGAGATTCTTCTTCAATTTCATTCATTGACCCCAATGGGAAGAAGGTAGTTCCGAGCGTCCACTCGGTAAGAAGATCACAGATCCAGAACAGCGTCACTGACTTCACGTGCTCCTCTTCGATTATCAGACGAATACGAGTACACGCCACGGGCGGAGAGAACCCCAGCAGCAAACAACGCAAACAAATCCGAATCCCCAGCGGAGCAGAGATTCATAAACATGTTCCATGCGGATACGGACAGGTGATCACTGCCAGGTTGATTCTATTTTGTTTCTCCTTGTTTTTGCTGCCTTTTTTTTTGCTGTTTTTGTTGTTGTGGCTGTGTTGGCGTAGATGACGATGATCGGTGGCAGATCTAATGCAGTCAGTAGTGTGCCCAAGCGCACCCCCTTCGCGCCGGAGTGAGAGTGAATATGAGCTTATTACAGATGCAAGTGCTGTCCGACGACGACCGTCTGCGGTGTATGTGTGTGCATAAATTAGGCAAAGCGATAGAGAAGAGGCGTGGCGGCGCGGCGGGGGCCTCTAATTCGTGTACAAAACCCAGGCGGGAGAAAACACCGAAATAGATCGTTCCACCTGACGGAGCTCTTTCTTCATTAGCAATCATAATTTGAACGGTGACCGGGCACTTTATGTGTACACCTTACTCTGGGCACAGCTCGCTTGCGGAAACTGTGCTGCGAAAGGTTCTGACGCGAGGGGACTCGAATCGGCAGCCAGTCGTGGTCAAAGTGGGTGTGGATTCTTGATGCGCTTAACCATAGAGTACCCTAAATGCAACCGTCGTCGCCGCGCCGAGCTGTTGGAGTGCTGTAATGCTGTAACGCCGCGTTTTAATTTGATTTCATTTAGCTTAATTGCGCAGGAAAGGAAGGGTCTGAATAATACTCCACACTCCGGGGGAGGGAGAGACTTCGTATGCGAGTCTTTGAACTTTTCAGCTGACTGCCTCGGGGCCTTTAAGGTGCATCCGAGAAGTAAAGGCATGTTCCTTTGCAGCGGCTAATGGCTGTTATTTATCTCCCTCGTCGAAACTGGCAAGGCAGCTGCTGGTGGTGGAAGCGCAATCATATTTAAGGCAATTAAATAATATCTTCTGTCCGAGGCGGGAGTGATTAATAGAACTTTGGCGAGTGAATATATGGATGATGGAGCATTGGCAATGCGGTAGCAACACTGCGTTGCGTTCCATGCTCAAGGCGTAGCGTAGCAGTGGACGTGAAATTCTACACCCGTGTGCTGTGGGAATACGAATTCCAATCCAATCTTCTTTGAGTTCTAAATGTGAAGATGGGACTGGGTGTGCTTGGAGATGTGAAGGGACGTCAGGCAACATTGTTTCCGCAGGCTTTTTTGAGTTGTTGACATATTGGACCGCGGAGAGTGGAAAAGTGGTATCCCAACACTAGACCCTAGAAGTCTTGTTTGGTACACAGATGGATTCTGGGGTGGGGGCAGGAGTCTTTGAACCCAGGAGTCAGCGGAAACCCAAGGATTTCGGTTCCAATGGTATCGATTCCTACAGTGTTCCAAGCCGAAATCCACTCCATCGAGATCTGCGCCAGACATAGCCTGCCTTAAGGTATCAACGCCCTTAAGGTATCAAGGGCGCAAGAATACAAATGTTCTCAACAGTCAAACATCACTAAAGTCTCTTTCGTCCAATCTAATGAACTCCAAAACAGTCAAGTGCTGCCTTGCACTCTCTCAAGACGCCTTGCAATTCCCTGCCATACACAATAAAGTGAAACTTGGCAGGGTCCCTTGACATAGAGGAACTGAAGGCAACGAATCCGCAGATGAGCTCGCGAGAGCTGGCTCTGAATCAGCGTTCATCGATCCAGAACCGTTTTGCTGTGTCAATCGGACAGCAGCTATAACTCTGATTAATATAATAATAATATGGGTGGCGCTACAGCCCGTAGAGGGCCAGGGTCTAGCTTCTCAGCAACCAATCCTGTTGTGCGTGCTATTGTTCTCTCACGCGTGGAAGGGACCAACAGCTTAATGCCGACTCCGAACGGCGAAGTTGAGAAGCTTTTTCTAGACAGGAATACTCTTTGAGCATTGTCGAAAGAGGTGCAGCCGTGAATTATGATAGGCGGTAAATTCGGGTATCGAACCTGGCACCCTCTGCATAGGAGTCGACGCACTAACCCACTACGAATGGGAAAACAAACGTCGAATAGACCAGTGGACATATGGTCATGATCTTAGGCAGTCCATGAGATTAATCAGGCCATATTCATGCAAAAATATGCTTCATCTTAATAAGGATAGCTTAAGATTACTAACAAGCTTCTTTACCGGCCACTGCGGATTGAAATATCACCTTAGCCTACTAAACCTATGCCAAGACACGGTTTGTCGAAGAGGATGAGACTGCCGAGCACATCATGTGTGAATGTCCGGCAATAATCTGGTTAAGGAAACGTATCTTCCATAGGGAGATACTTACTTCAGTGGAACTGAAAAATACCACTACAAGAGACTTACTATCTTTCATGAGAGAAGTGTTTTGTCTTTTGTCTTAAAGCCAACCCTTCGATACGATAGATCTACCTTGGTCGCGGTGTCGTTACCTCCGCGGCATGGGTTGTACAATAGGAAAACGCAATATCTTGGGCAATTGGCCTGGTGTTTGAACTCAAAATTACCAGAATAGAATCAATGAAACCAAAACTGAGCGGGATTGACCTGCTATAGTAACAGGACCACAAGGCCAAGTTACACTTAAGCTTTAAGTCCAACTTTACCTATTCTGCGTTGCTCGTTGAATATTTAAGTCGGGCTTAAAAACGACAGGACGGCGCAGTTGGTAGAGTGTCTGTTCCTGGTTAGCGGGGTCCCGGTTCGAATCCCAGTGAAAGCAAAGTTAATGCGCTTTCATCTGGTTTTCGAATCTGGTGCAGTCACCATTTGCCGTTGGGATCAAATTAAGTGCACTATCACTGCAGTAGTCAATCAGTGGTAGTAGTCTGACTGTGGGTATCACAACGAACATGGACCTCTACCTAACCTACCCTAAGATGGAATATACTCAGATGTCGCTTGTAGTAATTGAGTGTGCATAGGAGGTGACTTCAAGAGAGAAAGGAGTGAAAACAATTTAAAATAATGGAAAAAAAATGCTTCGGAAGAGGAATACTTTGACGGCTTTAACCTTAATCCTCAAAAATAAAGGGAAATCTGGAATGGACGATGACGATTTCATCAAGTGTTTGCGATTTTATCAGTGCTTACTCGAAAAAAGGCCAAACTCCAGGCGTGAAAAATAAAAAGCAATCTGAGTTGAAAGCTATGGAAGAAGAAATAAAAAAAAATCCATGGGTTTAATTTGAACATCTCGCAAATAAAGATAAAAAATTGACAACATGAAGGCCCGCGTCAAATCGAAAGGCGATAGGAAAAAGACGGGCAATCGTCCCATTCCATTAAAAGACCAAAAACAATCAAAGGTATTGTAGACAGTAAAAAGAAAAAGAAGTTAAAAAGAATGAATAAAATTCGAAGAACCAATTTACAATGTAAGAGCTGCCTCTTTAGAAATTGTCATCGCCAAGCATGCGGCGAATTATTAATTTTAACTAGAACTCATATTCATTCAATGTTAGGAGCACAAACGAAACGGTCACGAAATAAAACTAAATTCCTTATTGTTTAAAAATCATAACAACAGTCCGAGGTGGACCTGGGCCTAGCTTCTCAGCAACCACTTGTGTTGTGCGTGCTATTGTTCTTTCACGAGTGGAAGGGACCTACAGTTTCATGCCGACTTCGAACGGCGAATTTGAGAAGCTTTTTCTAGACAGGAGTACTCTTTGAGCATTGTCAGTGACTCGAAAGAGGTGGAGCCGTGAAATATGAAAGGTGGTAAATTCGGGTATCGAACCTGGCACCCTCTGCGTAGGAGTCGACGCACTTACCAACTACGCCACGGCGACCAAAAAATCATAAAACTGAGTTTAATTACTGGGGCTTACAGTATGCATCCACCACCGGCTTCTTCAGCGTTATTCCTGAAGGAAATGAAAGGAAATGAGTACTTAATCATTCCAAGTTATCGAACTCGAATCTATATACGTTTTTGAAACTGTCCCCTGTGTCCCCGAAAGGACGTGAGTTATAATTCTTTGTTTTTCGCGTTTGTATGTTTAAAAACATTTAGGTGTGGTTTTTTCATCGCTGTCGATAGTGAAGTGAAGTAAGATGCGAAAAAACGATTCGCAGTGTCAACTTTTCAACTGTCAAAATATATGAATCGAAAAATAAGTTCGAATCGCTGTCAAAATATATGAAAAAATTCAAATTCGACTTTTTATTGCCAGTCACTTTTCACTATCGATATTATGCATGAGTTGTTGTATGTATCATACTTTACTATTTACAGCTTTTTGAAAAAAAACGCGGCTATTATTGCATATACTTTGCACCCACCTTTACCCGACTTTACACTCACCCTTAAACGCCAAGAACTTTAGCAGAAAGGAAGTATCACAGAGATGCCAGACTTCTACCTCTCTTGCGCCTTAAGATTTTTTACAACTGTTTTTTATAACGTGTTCTTAAACCAAATTGACCAATCAGAGGACTTCATTTACGTTACTTCGTGAATAACCGTCGAAAATTCATGAATATCTGTCAAAAAGGCAAACAAATTCATCGATGGACTAGGAGGCAATCAGCTGTGAAGTCGGCTATGTCTGTAATACTTAATTTTTGCACTCTAGTTTCCAAACGTCAACTGAAGGAAGAATGCCTACTTTGAGGCAATTTTTTATTCACACCAAATTGAGTATTCCCTTTGGTCGTAGTGTTTTCGCAGTTTTTATTCACACCACCCAATGACTGAAGGAGAACAACTCATCAAATTCATGAAGGAACTTCCACGATCACGATCAAGACTACAGTCGAACGGTAACGAACAGGTAGGAATAGTAACGAGAACAAATATTTTTACGGCAAGTTTTTCCTAAGTTTTCTTGGCCAGTAAGCACAAACAATAAAGATTGTCCATATGGACTGCAAAAAAACAGATATTAGCAGTAGACGCCGAAAGGCAAATATATAAGTAAGTTTAGATTATCTTAGAGCACCTGCGAAGGGTCAGTAGAATAGATTTGAAGAACATGAATTGTTTAGATATTAAGATAGATTTAATGATTTGTGTCTAGTTTTAAGAATCATGCATTGAAAAATAAAAATTAATTTGAAGGTTAACAAATATTTTGTTCGATTTGTGGAGTGTTTGAGTTGTGGAGAGTAAAATATGGGAAAAAAGTTGAAGCCTAAGTTTTAAGACACTTAATAAATTTTGTTCGTCTCAAGGATGTTCGTCTTACAGAGGTTTGACTGTATATCAGTGTGAGCATTGATGGGTGACCTAGCTGCCTGAAAACCCAAATGAGTCCACTTTGAGACGATCACAGGAATCTGACCACATCCGCAAAAACTTTGAGACCCATTTTACTCAAAGATCTCAATCTACGTGATCAGCCAACGAGTGTAAATCTAGAAGAGAATTCAAAAAGCTCAAAACAATGTCGTTGGATGTGAAAGGAACAAGGGAAGATTTATTGAATAAATATAATTAAATGAATGGTCGTATTTTGGGCTCCCAACATGCAGGAAGAAAACTGTTTTGTGGCACGATCACTACCATTTTGTCATTAGAAGAGAGGATAAATAAGACCTACTTTGGATCTGCAACGATCGTGTCAAAGAATTCGACCTTCCAAATGGTGGCATACCAAAGAAAAAAGTGTATCCAAAGCAAACTTAATTTCAAATTCTATTTTTTGATTGATGATCATCAAGCCCAAATGCCCACCTTCTTCAGAAAGTCAACCGCGAAAGCATTTTCTCCCGAATTTCTTCGGGAAGATCGAAAGCAATCAAAGTAATTCCACAGTCTACCGGTGCAAGAGCCAAAAAACTAAAAGACCTGACCCACATCATCACCGGTAATCATCGCTTATTCAAGGTTGAAACTGAGAATCATTAACACTTCATATTCCACTCTAATAACCGCCTCCGAACTCAAAATTGAAATGAGGCCTCGTCTTGCCTCGTCTCTCATGCCACCGAATGCCTAGTCTAGAGGGACCTCATTAACAAAAGAGTGAAAAAGAAGACACTCACACACACACAAAAGATTGGAGAAACTTCACAGCAGTTTGTAATTAAACGAGTGAACCTAATCGATGCCCAAACACAGACTGTGCACTCCTGAACGGTGGTCTAGAGCCAGGCAAACAAACGCACCATCGCACCCGATTCATCGAGCACACAGTTGGTGGGTAATCCAAATCTGATCGACTCAGGGCATGATAAATGAACATTAACATGAACTCTCTTCCAGGAATAATTACTCGTTGTCTAGCTGGCGGCGTCAATACTCGCCTCGTAATCCGATTCAAAGCACTCGTGCAAATATGATATTTTTCATTTGTTCAAGTGTCTGCAGCAAACAAACGGTAGGAGCACAACAAAAACAAATCCAAATAATATAACACCCAGCCGGGGATGGGTACACTCCTAAGGTCAGTCACATCGCGGTTCTCTCCCACCGCGGCCAACACTCCACTGAGTCATAATTAAAAATTTGTTTTGTACTCACATCAAAAATGTTCCCACCAAGAGGTAATTGTATCTGAATCACCCGAGCTCACACTGGCGGGCTCTGCTGATGAGGATGACGCTGAGGCTGGAGATGATGATTCTCTGTGATAACTGCTGGCGCAATGTCTGTTTGTGTTCCCCTTCCGGGCATCAGCGTTGCGCAAACAAGACGCACAATATTCACAAAATCCACACGATTTCCACTTGGACACGAATCTAAACTGATTTTCTATCTTTTTTTCGTTAAATTTCGTTAAATTTCTATGTTTTCTTTTTTTTTTGTAATTTTCTTGTGAGGAAAACACTTTCTCAGGGAAATGGAAATGAGCCGGATGACTAACGTGCGAAAAATTAGATGAAAATCCTCTTGCAAGTACACACACACACACGTACACAGCACAATTTCTACGCTACTTAACGGTTTAATTGTGTATTCTTCTCGTTCGTTCGGAAAAGGTCTGCCCTGTTGGTTCACTCCACTTGGTCGGGCGGGGGCAGGCTTACACGCACAACGGAAACGACGATCGTTAATCTTCAATCAAGGAGCACTGTTAATCCGATGTCAGATGTGATCTTCTCAAGATCATCTCGGATACCGATTGTCACTGATCGAGACGCGAACAAAACATCGCACAAGAAACAAACAACACAACCGAAAGAAAATCGTTTTTTGATTTGTTTAGTTTGCACGGCGAACAACAAATTGTATCTCAGTATCTTGGTTTTCTTAGGCAGACAAGCGAAGTGTATTGTATGCGTCCATCAAGGTCGCTGGCGAGGCACCGAATGCAAAGCAAACATCGGATACATTTTTCCCACCATCACCATCATTATCATCCGCAGCGTGGTCGAAGACGAAATGAAGAAGATACTCGGCCTCGGCCTCTGCTACGGCTTCGTGTTGCCACCACTTTTTCTATGAAAAACTGTCTTCTGTCTTTTGGCCTCTTCTGCGCGCTCCGCGTGTTGGTTGTTCTTCTTCAGTTTGGTTGGTTTTTTTTTTCTTTTTTTTTTCGTGTTTTTCTCCTATGCCACCGGTCGGTGGAGGGTTCTAGTGTATGCTTGTATCGCTGGTGACCAAGGAGTGTGTACGAGAGCCAATGGGTCTGTAATTGCCTAACGATTGTTGGCCTGACTTAAAGCTGACGCGACTTACAACAGCGCAAACAGCCAAACACTACTTGGCTGTTGTTATTGCTGCTGCTGCTGCTGTGCTGTTGTTGCTGTCGATAGAAGTTGGACGTACACCTATGGTAATTGTTTGAAGTGTGCGCTTGAAGAAGTTACCCTCTACGACGATGTCTACCTGTTCGCGTTCGCGATTTAAATGCAACTATATTGCGGCACGGCACGGAGCGGCGCGGCAGTGGCGAGTTGATAGTGTCTCTAGGCGTGTGCGACTAGAAACTCAATCCGTCTTGTGTTGTGATACCCAATTTTGGATGAAGCAAAAATCCCAGCCCGTGCACGGATGGGGGCTGCGAGGCACACATGCGTGCTTGTGGTTAGTCGACGAGTTTGGCTTTGAGAGGATGGTGGCACGGATTGCGGGTAGAGTTGCCAAGTTGTTGGGGGTTATTTGAAGTTTTTCAGTTTGATGTTGGAATAAAGGCGTACTGTTGATGGCTGAGTTGGTTTGTAAAGTTCACGTTTCGAATACCAGTGAAAGCAAAGTTAATACGCCTTCGTCTGGTTTTCGAATTTGGTTCATTCACCATTTGCCGTTGGGATCCAATTAACGGTACTGGGTATCGCATTAGATCAACATGGTCAAAGTTAGCTAGTGAAGTCACTAGCAGCCCTTCTACCTACCTGCCTACCAGACGTAAGTAAACTAAAGCTTGTATCTGAATTGACCGAAATGTAGCCAAAACTGTTTTCAAATTTCAAAGTGCCCATAATTGCTTCTAGGAACTTAAGAAATTTTTCAACACTGACATTTACGTACGTAGGGAGCGATTAATCTCTCTCCCACTTGAATAAGTAGAAATAAACGAAACTTGACGAAGCTGATCGAATTGACTTTTAGAAAAGACTCGCAATCGACAGTCGTGCTCCACTCAGCCGCCGGGTGAATGTAGTCGACGGATTTTTACCTCTTTTAATATATAATTTCGTATTGCATTTAAGTACACAGTCGCCTCACTCTAAGTCGATTTTGCACGGGTTTGAGTTGGCCATTTTTTTTATTATGCCTGAAACACAATAGTGCGTTATGCCAGCCGACTTCATGTTACAGAGGCAGTGCGATGACGCGCTGCGTTGAAATGATTACTCAATTTATCATTCTCTCTCTCATCTACCAGATGAAGAATATTGCTACCTTTCTGCATACACTCATTTGAAATGACTTTTGTCGTTAAATTATTTTTAATCAGCTGTCTTCATGTCTCAAATGACAGTTGATTTAAAATACTGTCAATTTGGAGGAAAACGCTCAGTTTGGAAGAAAATCTGTCTCACGGCGCACCGCTCTGTCAAAGGATATCGGACTCACTTAATAAGGACCTACGTTTTACATTTTCTTATGATCCTCTCTTCTCTTTTTTTGCTAACGCAGGTCGACGTTGTATTCTGTGCATCGCCATTGAATTGTGTGCGTTGAAAGACAACGCCTGCGCAAACGTACTATTGTGTTTCAGGCACTAAAATGGTCAACAAAATTGTAGTTAGAGGGATGTTCGACTTCGAGGGTGGCGACTGTATTTCGCGATTAGGTCTGCTCAATTCATCTTCGTAGGACCAAATATCTGATGGAGACTCTCATTCGATCCACAAGAAAGGAGACCCCTTCAACTGCGCCAAATACGGAGGGATAAAGGCCAATACCCATAGAATCCGTAGGGTGCACTGCGTCCTGTTAAGAAATTGACAACTCATAAGCCCTAATGAGTGGAGAGAGACATCAAATGCAGCCGACAAGTGGACTACCACGGCGGATGGAATTAGTCAACTTTCAACTTTCGTACGTTTTCCAGATGTTTCCATGGTGCTTTTCAGCCAACTCGTTAAGACACAGCCCACTTGGAAGGGATGCTGATATTGGACCTAATCACAGTCGGTCTCTTTGAACGGACAATGGTATAACATTGTTCTTGAGACTGGCCATGGCATCTTTCATCATCATAGCAGCTGCTTGAAACATTGTTTGAGGTTTTGGAAGATGTATGCCTATATTAGGGTATATTTAGATCTTTTGAATCGGCACCTACTTCCAGTCCTTCATCCTTCTTCGCTCCGTTTGTGAACATTGGGAGAAGACCAGCTTCGGAACGTTAAGCCCATATGACACTATATTTTTTTTCCGCATTTTCATTACCCTACAAATTAGAGCAGTAAGGAAAAATCAATATTAAATGTGGAAACTTAAAAAAAAATACGTTAAAAATGTAACCCAAACAACATTTTTCAGCTGGCAGCTTTTATTTTTTTTTATATTTTTTTTTCTATTGCATACAGTCAGACTTTTATTGATTTCAAATTAATTGCTGTTTTAAAAAAATAGTTTAGTTTTTTAAGTCGTTCTTTTCCACCAGTCTGCAGCAAAAATGCGAACAAATTTTGTGGTGACAAGAGCTTCACTCACAAGCTGACAACTCATAAGGCCTTATGAGAGGGAGAGAGAAAGGAAATACAGCCCACAAGTGGAATTCACCACGACGAGGGGTGGAATTAGGCAACTTTTATGTGCGTTTGACTGATGTTTTCATGGAAATTCATTCGGGTGGCTCCCTATGTGATTGTTTTTACGCTATTTTATGAATGAAAGAATACGTTTAGTTTTGTTTAAAATTGTTTTTGACAAATTTTTAATAATTCAGGAACTTAAAATTTTGATTTATTTTAGAATTATACAAGAGTGGATTGCACACGCAGTGTACTTCATTGGGTACCTCTTTGTTATCCGGCAACCACGAACAACTACAGCCTGGAACAAAACCCAAGACTGTCAATCCCCCACCACCTTTTCCTCGATTTCATGAACGCATATGATGTCTTGTCCAGCTTTGACAAACTCTTCAGTTTGTGCAGGATAACGATTTACAATTCCGTTTGGTCCAAAAAGATCGGAAACGAAATCACCACGATCATAAAAAATCGATCGAAGAAATGTTAGACAAGGCGACGCACTGTAATGTTGCTTCTTTAACATCATCCTGAATGCGCTGATGACATTGCCATGATTGGCAGAACACAGTGAGCAGTCAATGGGCCGTTTGTTGGTGTTAAGACGAAAGCTGCCAATAAGGGTTTTGCTGTAAACGAGGGCAAAACGGTGTATACCCTCTCATCAAAAAGGACACACAAAATCGACGACTCGGCCAGAACGTCACCACAGGCAGGTATAAATTGGAGGTAGTGAAGGATATCGTAACAGTAAACAGTACGAGCAACACCAGTACAGAGATCAAAGGCAGAATATCTCTTGCCAATCGCTTATTTTTAGGCTCAAAAGGCAATTGGGTATTAGAGCCCTTTCTCGACGAAGCAGACGTTCAATCTTTGGTTCTGTTTGCGTTAATGGTTTTTGAAGAAGAGGATTCAAACACGAACCGCACAGCATAAGACGACATTAGTCTATTCAGGATTCTATGGTTTGTACAGCGCATGGACAACACTGCTCAAGTCTGAGGAGTCTTCGACTCTTAATCAATGAGTCAAGTGGAGATAAACCTCGACCGGAATTGAAGACAACTCTATCGTATTTTCTCTTTGGCCTTAGACTCTTTGACATCCTACAGGTGAGAGGTTCCGAGAGATAGCATTAAACACGTACTCTCTTAAACAGCTTTTATGAATATTGCTATGATTTCTAGCGCATACCATCAGTCAGGTTTAAAACATAGCAAACAAAGCTTAAAGGTTATTTATGCAACGGAATCATTCTTAGCTCTGGTGTTGTGGGTTTCCGGCCGATATGACCAAAAATAATCTTCACCGTCCCTCCTCTTTTGAGTCACTGACAATGCTCACTGTCCAGAAAAAGCATCCAAAACTTGCCCTTTCGGAGTCGGAATAAAACTGTAGGTGTCCTCCACATCGTGAAGAACTGGGCCTGACTCTATGGGCTGTAGCGCCACTATGAGGCTCTTGGCTTACAGCACATACTCATTCTAAGGTATGTCTCCAGGGACAGGAATATAAATGGCGATGATGTGGCTTAAGGAGATGGCTAGGTTAGGTAGGGGGACCGCTAGTGCATTCACCAGCACACTCAGACCATATTGGTCCATTGTAATACCCACAGTCAGACTGCTATCACTGATTGACCACTCCAGTGACAATGCCGTTAGTTTGATACCTACGGCAAATAGTAACTGGACCAGATTTGAAAACCAGATAACGGCGTATTCACTTTGCTTTCACTGGGATTCGAACCGAGGACCCCGCTAACCAGGGGCAGGAAATCTACCAACTGTCCCATCCAGTCGTGTGGCTACCTTTTAAGTAGTCAGCCACTCTAACACAGGATGCTTTATCCACCAGATTCTGCTCTGGATGGCGTCATATTCACTTTTCGCTGTCGTCGTCAGACTTTGCAAGAAAAATTGCTGAAAACGACCAAAGACGAGAAAAAAAAATTTTAAATCATTTTTTCAGTTCCAATTATTCACTTTATCGAGATTCTACTGTACTTGAAGACACATTGCTTTGGACCGAAGTTGAGAGATGTGTCGGGTTAGATACGGAATTCGCACCACGAATTGAATGACCCTAGATAATGGAACATGTGATTTCCTGACGAAGCAGAAGTTTACACTTGTTCGTCATCGATCCATGGTTTTGATCGTGATCGCGATTGATCCTCAGATGGGCGTTACCCGCGTGTATTGGATGCGAGACAAAAAATCGAATCTGATCAAATGATCCACTCACTGTCTTGATCTTGATCTTAACATGATCTGGGAGTTCAATGTTTGCTTTTTAATAAATTCCCAGACCCCAAGATCCCCAAACGTTAACAAACATCTCTCATTTTATTTTTGGACAGAGGCGACTGCCTGGCCGTTGTTGATAGCTGAAATGTTGCGTCACCGGATCTTGCATTGAACCCCAACGCAAGGTTCAACGGCAGACACACACGAAAATGACGTGCCTTCTCTGCGAATTTTGCGAACTTCTATTCCCTATATGGTCTTAGCATAAACTTCGCCTTAAGACGACTCAGAGCACCACGATGTTTTAAGAAAGAAAGCCTGCCTGTCAACTGTTGCTTAACGCTTAGAATTAAAATCGTTATCGGCACTCTACCAACTGTCCCA
Organism: Eristalis intricaria; assembly: GCA_964034865.1. Classification (NCBI taxonomy): domain Eukaryota; kingdom Metazoa; phylum Arthropoda; class Insecta; order Diptera; family Syrphidae; genus Eristalis; species Eristalis intricaria. The sequence goes on from OZ035877.1 coordinate 62,264,806, forward strand.
TCAAGTCGTTAGGCTTAAGGGCAGACTTCTACTCTCAGGTCTTAATGAGGTCAGCAAATAGAAAGTGGTGCTGACGTAGCTTCACTTGAAGTCATACCGACACTTCGTATAATTTTGCGGGGACTCACCATTGAGCCATCAAAAAGTAGCTATGTTCCGAGGGTCGAGACAGCAACAAACAGCCATTGAATCTGGATAGATCTTGTGCTTAGCCTCCAAAAACCCAAAATTCTACCACATCTCTTGAAAATGTTGTAAAATTACACATCTTGTTGAGTAACCAGACTTTTCAAAGCAATCACGTGAAATCCCAAATAGCAGCCATTAAAGATATTCGGCGAGTGAGAACATCCCTTAAAATTTCTTTATTTCTTTTTATACAAATTAATCTACCCCAAGTGAATTTTTCGGAACTCTGGCAACCCTTCTCCGAACCTCCTTCAAACTCTCAGTGGTGTGTTGTGTGTAAACATCGGTGACCAATTCACCGGAAGAACAGCGCTGCCTATGAGCTGGGCAACCACGACTTGTGTCCCACCACCAGTCACCGTCATCATCGGCACTTGGCGCACTATCTTCATTGCTGACGCCGAATGCGACGACGGGAGTTATTAGGGAATTAATGGTTTTGGCTTTCGATGCGCGATGGTCGCGGCTGTGTTGTCTTTTTCGCGACGGGACGCACGACGACGCGGCGTAGCTTCTTCGATGGGAAGATGCATCCACGAGATTGAGGTCGTGACGGGAATTCAAATGTTGGTCTAGGTTGAATTCCGAAGGGAGTACCTGTGAACCGCCCCGAAGACGATGCAAAGGAGTGGTTGGTTGCAAGTGCAGTAAGTGACGATGTGAGGAGAGGCCTTTCTAACCATATTTTGAGCAAGGGGTTTCTGGGTTCGGTTTGAAAGCACTGTTGTGGCTTCGGGGCTAAGATTTCATAATTTCGTGTATGCGCTTAGGTGAATGCGAGTGTGTGTGTTTAATGAGCTTATCTGTGGTCACGGGTTAAGTAACTACGATGCAATTGGAAACACGTCGTGAACAATGAACATTTGATTGGAATGAAAATTTGAGTCAAGAGTGAATGGTGAAATTCAATGCTAGAGTGTGGGTTTTTGTTTGTGTTGCTAGCTGGGTGTGATTCATTGATTAACGGTAATCAGTGAAATTTGCGTGAGATTTTGTGACCATCACATGTGTTTGGCGTCGTACATCGAGTGAATGCACATACTGCGGCTGTAATAACACATTCGTTGGGTTTCGTTAAATTTTTTAAATCGGTTTCTACTTGCGTGTATGTTGGCATTAAAATTTTGAGTAACGGTAATAAGTGAAATTTGAGTGAGACCTGATTCATCGCATGACTTTTTCGTCACACATTGAGTATATACACATACAGATTCTACGGGCGTAATAACACCTTCGTTGGGTTTCGTTAAGTTTCGCTAAATTCTGTTTATTGACGTGGGAGCATAATAAATCGGTCCCTACTTACGTAAAAGATGGAGTTAGAATTTTGATAGCGGTAATAAGTGAAATTTGCGTGAGACTTTATTCATCAGCATGATTTTGACGTCATAAATCGTGCAAAAACACATTCAGATACTCTGCGGCCGAAAGAACACCTTTCTAGGGTTTCGTTAAGCTTCGTTAAATTCTGTTTACTCTCGCGGGAGCATAATAAATTGCACCCTACTTAAGTAAATGTTGGCGTTGGAATTTTGAGTTACTAGGCGACTTCTAGGTGCTTTTCGTTCGGTTCTGACAAACGCTTGAGTGCTGCTTAAGTCAGTTGTAGTAGGTTCACCTCGAATATCTCTCAGCAGAAAGAGATCCTAAAAGAAGACCTTGACCATCTCCAAGGGTTCGTTGACAAATGAAATGTCAAACAATGCGCAAATCTCCACCCATTCCAAACGCATCTGAAGTGCGAAACGAAAACAACTTTATCACTCTTGTCAATTAATGTCGCAATCACGTAATCGCTTGTTTCACGCTCCTCATTGAAATTCGCCGTACAGACAAAACATAAATAACACCATCCGAAGCCAGACGAGGGTCTCAGCGCCGGTCAGACCAATGACAGCGCCCCACTCCATCACAGCAAGACTCCTGTTGATAGTTATGATGGCTATCACTCCTAATTGGAGCTGGCTTTCGTCCCAGCTTCCTTGTCCCACCATCAGAAGCACTGGCATCCATCGCGCCCATCACTCTTGAACCAGATCGGGTGATGAATGGGTAGGACAGTGAGGGACCACATTCACGCTGGCGGCTGTCTTTTCACATGAATTTCATTTCAGTTATTTTCGCTGCGGAAAATGTGGTCCGCTCGACCGCTTGGCGCTGCTGTTTCATTCGGCATGTCGTGGATGGCGAACCTGTTTCTGGGCGCTTTTTTTATCCAATTTAATCCGCGCTGCTGCGCTTCACGTTATGTTACACGCATTTAATTTTATGGAATCTTAATGCTCACCAGTGTACGAGGCGGCGAGTGACATGATGTCAATTGGCTGCGCCTGCGACATGCTGCGATGGACCCTTTGCACTGCGTATGGGATGGGAAATTCCCTAGACTAGACATGGTCGGGGCAAGTTGTTAGCGATTGTTTCCTGGTTGTCCTCTGTTCAGTGGACTCTGGATTTATTACTGCTGTTCGAAGATGATTAAGTTTCTGTCATGATGATCTATTTGGGAACCTTAACGAACTGACTGCTGATGGGGGAGAACTTGTTGGCCGTGTCCTTTGGGGATTTATGCCGTATGTTAGATTGAGGACTCCATATTTTTTTTCAGTACAATCACTTCACTCTTGGCCATGCAATCGGTGCATTGCCTACTGGATTTTCTCAGGGGATGCTATCGCTCGACCTGCACTCGGACTATGTGCGCTGACGCCGTTGCTACTCTCGGTTGAGTTAAGGAATTCTTCTGGAACTCGGAGTAACTCTTGCCAATCAGAGAGTTTATTTGGGCTCAAGGGACAATTGAGTAATAGAGGCACCTCTTGAATCACCGAGTTGACTTGAGACAAGGAACTGCCCATTCCTGGTCTATTCAGTGGCAGGGTGACATGGACGATATCGGGTAACAACGGAAAGAGGATGTGGAAAAGAACCTTAAACAGCTCAGTGAATGAAGCTGAAGGGAGACGAATGTGGGGTGACATCTTGGTCCTGACTCATACCGGACAGTAGCGTCATAAAAAAGAGGTCTGCAATTATGGGTGAGGTCATTACAGGGTGAGGTCGGTCTTAGAGAAGAGCTCAAAATCCCATCAAGTCCCAATCAACAGCTGTTCGGAGATGGGTGAGGGTGTGAAAGATGATGATGGCTAAACAAAATCCCGATCAATAAGGAATGCATGCAGGCTGGGGCAGAGCATTCAAAAATCAAGAGTTCCAATAGGATTCGTTGCAATAGGAAAAAAATGAACATGACACACACACACAGGTCCTCGGCCGAAATTTGGAGACTTGTCAAAGTTGTTAATGGGCAAAATATGATGTCATCTAACCTACCAGCCTTCTTCGACTCCGAACCAGTGGGACAACGCAATAGAGGACGATGGCGCACCCAGGTTGAGAAGGACCTCAAATAACTTGGTGGTCGCAGTTGGAGACAGCTTGCTTAAGATCGTCCCGGCTGGAGAGGCTTTTACTGGTTGAGGCCCAGGTCCACCCCGGACTGTAGCGCCACCTGAAGAAGAAGAAGAACCTACCAGCCAGTCAACTAAGGCATTCTTTTCCAAACCTCCTTGACCCTGAGCTTATATCGACAACTAGACATTCGACGAAAGTCGTTTTAGTTAAACGACACAAGGCGTTTTGAAAGTCGAGTCGGTTTTTAGGCGGTCATGCATCGCTATTAAGAACCTATATCGACTCGAGCTTATGTTCCACATCCATTCCAAAGCTGTCATTCAAAATCTGGCTGTCACTTTCAGAGTCCAACTTGTTATTCAAGGCAGCTTTCAGAGATTATGCCGGAATAAATATCCTAAAATTGTTGTTTTGAGTTAGATTTAACTTTTTTTGAATAGCATGATTAAATGTAACTTACGTGTCTTAACATTTCTATGTGACAGCAATCTCTTTCCAAGCAGTTTCGGTTGCATATGTTCGGGGAACAACTCTTTGAAATTCTTTGCTAAATTCATGTTTTCCTCCATCAGTCCAACCAGCCGCTTTATTAGTTTTGGGCTCGAAACTTCAAATCTTAAGATATCCAGTAAAAGCATAAAGAAAACTCACGTTTTTACTTGTTTTTCTATTTGCGGCGTTCACAAAATTAAAATCGCCTTCTCTTCTCGTTTCGCTTGGCGTCTTAGTATGGAAAATCGACTTTCAGAATACCGACACCAGAAATGAAGTATTACAGAGATAGCTGACTTCACAGCTGATTGCCCCCTAGTCTATCGAGGAATTTGAATGCTTTTCTGACAGATATTCATGCATTTTTGACGGTTATTCACGAAATAACGTAAATGCCGTCCTTTGATTGGTCAATTTAACAACACGTTATAAAAAACAGCTGTCAAAAATGTTAAGTGGCAAGAGAGGTAGAAGTCGGGCATCTCTGTGATACTTCATTTCTGATCGACGCACGACAACTGTCACACAAAAAATACGTTCCACATGAGCTTATCGCCATAAGTCGTGTTATGACTACCTTATCGACAATCGTAATACTGACATGCCAGGGGAGTTTCGACACAAGGCGTTCAACGAATTTCGTAGTCGGGGTGATCATGCATCCCTGATTCGTTGATTTTCTTCCTCTATGGATTCACTACAGAAGCAGAAGTAAAAGTTGTCATCCACAAATCCGAAATCAAATTAGCTCTAGACAGTGAGGCTATTGAATTTCTGTCAGGACCCGACACGTCGCATATTTAGCCTGAAATGCGAAGAAGGCGAGTGGAGGAGAAGACATAACCGCGAGCACTACAAAATGTACTTAGATGTGGAAGTAGTCCGGAAGTATAACATCCGTTGACTGCAGTGTAGAGTGTATGGTCACCAACGCTCCAGCTAAGATTGACTTCGAATTCGACCCTACTAGTTCGAGAAGGAGATGCAGACCAAGCCTCCGGTGTAAAGACGTAGTTACCGCCGAGGGAAGACAGCTGGGTCTCGATGACTGCACGAAAGCGTGCTCAGGCTTATTAGCGATGCACAGCAGGTATTGTTCAGATTCAGACCGCAGGTCTGACAAGTAAAATACTTGACGTAGAATTCAATTGAATTTCCAGAAGGCAATCATTTCACATGTTCGCTGTTCGATAAGTCTACTTACTTACGTCTACTACTCTTTTTAAGGTACTGCAGTCCGAAGTCGACATGAGCCTCACCAGACATGCCTTTCTAGTCACGGCAAGTTGGCTAAGGTGCCCCTCGACTTATATGCGCCACCTAGTAGGTGGACGCCGTCAGTCAAAGATTTTTCCGACAACATCCAACTTAGGCGCTGGCGACCGGCTAGACTCATCTCGCTCTACAGGCCATACAGTTCGTCGTTGAACCTTCTTCTCCAAATGCCATCAATGTTCGTTAGCAAAAGATTGCGATTCTTTGGAAAATCGATAAGTTTGACTAAAACTTGTGTTATTTAAGATTAAAGATAGGATGTAATTATCCTACAACTTGCCAACGCCTAAGTGCGATGTTTGTTGTCGACTCCATTTTTCTCTCGATATCCGAGTTCATACCTGCCTACAATACAAAAGAAGTGAGTAGATGTCTGTTCCACGGAATACTGAAGGATCGCCTTCTTTTTAGGGTGGACCTGGGCCTCAACCAACAAGCCTCTCTCTCTAGCTGCCTCCAGTGTCGCACGCCTTCTCCACCTGGGTGCGCCATCAGTTCCGTTGCTGTCCTCCATTACCTTGTTCCGCTGGTTCGAAGTCGAAGACTCTTCGGGCTGGAGCAGTGTTGTCCGTGCCCTCTACATGGCCTTGCCAACTTAGACGTTGAATTCGTAGATGCCTGTCTAGGTTCATGTCGGGGTTGAATCTTCTCCCCCAAAAACTGAAGACCGCACGCAAAACTTTTCTCTCGAAGAGAGAACTTCCTCATCCGATTTTGAGATTGTCCATGCTTCCGCGCCATACAGCAGGACTGGGATGATCAAAGTCTTGTATAAAGTCAGCTTGGTCCTTCGAGAGATGGCTCTACAACTCAATTGCATCTTGAGCCCATAAAAACAGCGGTTGGTGAGAGTTACTCTGCTTTTGAACTCGGTACTGATGTTGTTTGTACTATTTACTGCGGAATCACTTGACAACGCGTCGCCTTGTCTAAAAGCTTTTTTGAAGGTCCCGTTGAGTTCTTTACCGACCTTGATGATGGGTTTTGATGAAGGAATGCCTGACGTCGACAAAAGCGGGATCTGTTTATTGATCAATCATAACGTTCGCGTTCTAAGTAGTAGTCTCTTTTTGGGTCTTCACCGATGCCATCCTTACTCAGCTCAGCGTTAAGGGCTCATAGAATAATCTAGGCATAGAAGCTGGGGGATTGATCTAGGAAATCAGAGGAGTCATCTCTGCTGTTGGCATCCTTGTACTCTGTAGAGGTAGATCAGGCTGTTGTTCAATTTAGCCTTGAACGGATTGTTATGAGGCATTCACTTTTTCAACAAAAGCTCTTGTCTAAGTCTGGCTCGATCAACAAATTTGCATTTAAACATCCGTCTCTCTCTCTCTCTCTTTTGTCGCAACCCCTTTTAGAAGGGCCCATTTCACCGCACTTCCTGGATTCCGGTGATGGCTGCTTTGCAGCAATCCAGGGCTTCCGCGGGTTGTTCAGCTAAACGTGGTAAGTTAAGGGGCCTCACATTTCACGGGAAGGACCGAAACTCGTTCGTTCCTGAAATCGTTTTCTGCGCTCACCAACACAAAGTCCGTCTGTATCCGAGGCATGTGGTTGTCCCTGAACCATCAGTTTCCCACGTCGTGAGGGAGTTGCTGCCTGAGTGAGAATTCCACCGTAAACACACTCTTTACTCCGCCGAGAACATGGAATACCATCAAACATGAATACTCTCCAGTTTTTATCGCAGAATCGGAACAAGATCGTGCACAATGCAGAGCAAAACTCACGCTTTCTGAATTCTGCGAAACAAAAAGCCCCCCAATGACTCAACAAAAATGCTGTTCCCAGTGTCTCCGCAAAAAGTTGCAAGCTTGGAGGCTCTTCCAGCCAGTTGTGGGCGAAAGTAATCACTCGACAATGCGCCCGCCGCGACCACTCAACTCTCCCCAGGCACACTTCTAGATGATTGACACTAATCAAGGCGTTCGCAATGATCTCCCAAACACATTCTCTCTCGCAATCACTTAATTAGCCCCGCGTTAAGCCAGTGCTTGGCCTCCTGTCCTGGATGCTTCTGACATCCAAGTGTGTTTCATTGAATTGCTTAATTGACCCCTCCCCGGCGGTGGTGGTGTCGTGCTCGTCACCCGTTTAACTGGTGCTCCAGAATGCATTTATCCCGTAAAAACCACGCAATATCCACTTTATCGAAACATCATATAATCTGCCAAGACATCGAACGCGGAGAAAAAAAAAAGAAACTGAACAGAAGCGAGCACCAACAACAACAACCTAGAGCCTGTGTAAGACACGACATTTCTGACTGCAATCCTGGCGTGGCGTGCTCCCCAACACAGCGCCAGTAACCAGTCCTAGAGCGGGGTGCAGTGCACTCTCTCAGGCCAGCTCGGTGTCCATCCGTCTGAGCACCACCAGCAGCAGTAATCTCGTTCCTAGCTGCTCTTCCTGCTGCATCATCAGGTTTTCTTCAATCTCGGCGGTATTTATTTTCTTCGTTTTTTTCGATGGCCCGTTGGTCCGGCGCGGCGATCCGTTCGGACCGTTGACTGCGGTAACTGTATTCGTGCATTGGAACCTGAATCACATTTTCCGCTGAGTTTTCCTCAGCCAGCGCCAACCGCCCATGCACTCGCCGCTGAATGGAAACTGTTTTGTTGTTCTTCGATTTTTTTTTGGGTCAAGCCATGACACACATCCTCCACCGCAAAACGACGACGCGAAGAGATTGTGACGAAATCGGTGCAGATGTCACAACTCTGTCAGTTGGCGTGTCGGTCTCCTTGGCCGATTGAATAAACAATCAGCTCGTGACACGATGATGGAGCACCCGCATTCGTTTTCCACGAGGGAGCGCCCTGGGGCAGCGGAAAATATGACTGATCTAGTTTTGATTCGTTTGCTGACGAAGGCGGAGATGAAGACGTGACGCCTTGGCGTGTGGGGGACCAGGAGCCTGTTCCTGTACACGTCCGCATGCATAATTTATGGCGGACGAGCGTTTAGTGAGGGGAGTTCCTCCGCGGCGGCATTTATTTCACAGGCTTCCTTGTTGGACTGCCGACACGACGGCGCGGCGGCCGCAAAGCGGGGACAATAAAATATTTACGACGGCAACATTGCCGCTGATTCGCACAGGATTTCGACAAAGACGGCGACGATGTCCAAATGTGGAACTAGTTGCGGCCAGGTGGATGGTATACCAGTGACAGGCTCTAATTAAAATTTGATTGGTCTTTGGATTGAGCGCGATGCGACTTGTTTTCATTCGGAGGGTCATACGCTACAGTGGGAGATATATATAGAGAGTATATGGCCCCGCTCTCGTGTGGAGAGTTGCAGTTTGAGGCAAAGCCATATATTCTGTGCATCATTTCGGCCCGATCATTGATTGCAAGCAGACACAAAGCATGGACTCAAATCTCAGCTAAGGCGGGGATTTTTTCAGTTGTCTGGCTGTCATGGGCTGGAGTCTTCACATCACGTGACCAAGACCTTCTTGGCTTGAAGGCCATTTGGAAATTTATGAAACTATTCGGCGACATTTTAATAGTCTCTTGTAATTGTCGATTTGTTCCTGTGCCTCAAGCTATAAGCCCTTCAGCTGAAGTGATCTATGCACTGAACCAAAAATTGTTATTGAATATTAATGAACAGCCTTCGTTAGCTAAGTTATTTTCGTTGGCTCGACGAACTATCCACAAATGGAAAAGCGCACAAGAAATGGCAGCAGTCTCGCGCCCCTCAACATAAAACATACCCAAATCGGCTCTGCCACCAACAAAAAAAAGCTTTGCAAATTTCTAAAAACCACTAGATATCGACTTATCTTGAAGGCCTAACAAATGAAAAATATACAAACTACTCACTTTGGAAAGAATTAAAAAATTTCAAGAAGCCCCAAATGCAGGCCGCGCCAATCAAGAAAAACAATGATGAGTTGGCAAAAAGTGACAAAAAAAAGGCGGATCTCGTTTTTAGGAAACATTCCAGCCCTTTGATGGACAAATGTTGGAAGTTGATCCAAGTCTAACTTCTATATCTGACAGCTCTAGTATTGAAAGAGTATCGCTAAACGAACTCTGACAGGCAATCAAAAATCTAAAAAACAACAAGGCTCCTGGTCATGATCTAATAACCGGACAGATCCTGAAGAACTTGCCGAAAAAGGCGCTACTTAAACTCCTCTACTTAATTAACACTTCCTTTAGGCTTTTATATGTTCCAGAGTCGTGGAAGGTTGCAGAAGTGATTATGGTTCCAAAACCGGGCAAACCGTTGAACAACAAAAAGTCGTGCAGACCCATATCGCTTCTTCCAATTATATCCAAAATTTTTGAAAAACTCTTATTAAAACGCATTCAAAAATGTATCGAAGAGAAACAAACTTATACCTGACCATCAGTTCGGGTTTCGAGCGAAACACTCCACAATTGATCAGGTATACAGAATAACGAATGAAATTGAAGGAGCATTAGAAGAGGAGCTCCACCGCCCTACTTGACGTTTCCCAGGCCTTCGACACAGTCTGGCATGAAGGCCTAAGATACAAACTAAGCAGGCTTCTACCGACAAGCTTGTATAAGATACTAGAATCTGATATAGAGTTAAACACGGAACTGAATACTCCGATTTTAAAGAAATCCGAGCAGGAGTCCCTCAAGGGAGTGTCCTTGGCCCTACATTGTACCTGTTGTACACTAGAGACATACTTCAAGCTGAGGGTACACTTGTGCGGATGACATAGCGATCCTGGCAACGGGGCGTTCAGTTGAGTCCTCAACTGAAAAACTGCAATGAGCTCTGGGCAAAATAAACGAATGGTCAAAACGCTGGCGCATTGCTCCCAATGAGACGAAATCAACGCACATAAATTTTACCTACAGAAATATTGAAAATCGACCAGTTTTCATTCATTCTGTACAATTACCGCACGCTAATGAAGCAAACTATCTTGGTATGACACTCGATGCGAAACGCAAGTAGAAGGCCCACGTGAAAAAGAAACGGGATGCGCTCGAACACCGGTATACAGAAATGTACTGGTTACTTGGAAGGCACTCCAAGTTAAGCATGTACAACAAACTGCTATTATACAAGCAAGTACTGCAGCCTATATGGACTAACGGCATACAACTATGGGGTTGTACCAAAGCAAATAACAGAGGATTTATTCAGTCCTTGCAAAATAAAACTATACGGGATATTGTGAAAGCTCCCTGGTATCTCAGGAATTGTGATATACAAAGGGACCTAGGGATAACTCCGTTCGAAAGGTAAGTATCAGACTAAGTGGTCATTGTAGCAATGCCATCCTCAAAACTTTGGCCATGAGACGTTTAGTACGCCGACTCCAGCGTACGAGACCGCTCGATTTGGCGTAATAATAATAAACCATCCTAACGATGGCCATGGCAGGTGATTTTACTCAAAGTTCTACCTGCAACACGCGAAAATTTCCTCAAATGTAAGCTACTAGATAAGGAAACTTAGTTGTAGTAAAGAGAAACCAAAAGGGAAGGGTGTTTTTAGTCAGTAAAAATCTGACACTACAAGTGGACACGGATCACATAGTGTATTGTTGAAGATTTTGAGTAACCTAAGCAACAAAAATAAAAAACAAATGGATGAACGTAGTTTAATAAACAATGCGTTGACTCAATGAACTAGCGTTAATTAAAAGTTAAAATTCCCTGTAAGCATTTTTTTTTTATAATTTGAGCATGCTGAAGGGATTGCTAATGCCCTTATGTGTCCGGGGTCAAGACACAGCACGGGCCGAAGGTATAGAGGGAGAAAGGGAGAGGAGGTACCTGTGCACATTGGTCTTAAATATCTGCCGCTTGTAGTCTGTGGGAAATATTAGGCTGGGAAGAGCATTCCATATTCGTGCAGTGCGGCTGAAGAACGAGTCTCTGAATTTAACTGTCCGTCCGAAAGTAGGCTTAAAGGTGTACTGATGGGCATTTCTGACGAGACGGGTATTGCGGGTGAATTCTTGCAGAGGAGGAATGCAGTTGGCTACCTCACTTGAGCATCGTTTGTTGAAATAACGATGAAACACGGCCAAGGAAGAGACGGTACGTCGATGTTCGAGTGAGTCTAATGACACTGCGATATTGTTGTCTCCTATAAGTTTTATCGCTCGCTTTTGGATTCTATCAAGTAGGTGCAGGGTGGTCTTGGGGGCTCCAGACCAGATATGAGCTTTGTACTCAAGCTTGGGGCGGATGTACGCCTTATAAATTGAAGCCAACTCAGAAGGGAAGAACAATTTCTTGCATCGATTAAGGAAACCTAAACTTTCAGCAGCATTTTTGGCGACCTCAAATATGTGATCTTTCCAACTAAGTGTTGTGTTGATACACATACCAAGGATGGAAAGTTTTCCGGTTTCATCGACACAAGCGCCATTCATGGATAATGGCTGGTCATCAAGGGTTCGCTTGAGTGACAGCAGACAGCATTGAATTTTTGAAGCATTGAATTCCACTCTATTGTTTTTTCCCCAGTTAATTATGCTGTCAAGGATTTTTTTCGCTTAACATACGCTGCCGTTCCAATTCTACGGCCGAGTGAGTCTTGGAACGAATATGAAAAGCTAAGGGTGCTGTCATCAGCGAAGGAATGGATCTGATTAGAAGTAGAAGACAAGAGATCATTTATAAAAATAAGAGAGAGTGTCGGAGACAGAACTGAGCCTTGGGGAACACCAGCATTTATTTGGTGGATATCAGACTTGAACCCTTCCAACACAACTTGAATTGAACGGTTCGAGAGGTAATTTCTAATCCATAGAAGAAGGGATTCATCGATGCCATAGGCATGCATTTTCGATAAGAGAGCTTGATGCGAAACTCTGTCAAAGGCGCAACGATCTTGCTTTCGCCTGCATTGGGCAATGACTGGTTCCACTTTTCGGTGAGATAAGCTGTCAGATCACCAGTGGACCTGTCGCTGCGGAAACCATATTGTCGGTCATTAAGAAGCTTCCGCGATTCAAGATATTTCAAAAGCTGACGATATATCAGCGTTTCCATGACCTTCGAAAGAAGGGACGTAAGTGCTATGGGTCGGTACGAAGTGGGTGACGAAGATTCGCCCTTTTTAGGGACTGGCTGGACAAATGCTGTTTTCCATCTTCTCGGAGAGAGACCTAAAGAGAAGGATAGATGAAAAAGCTTACGCAGTGGTTTTGCCAGCGCAGAAGAACACCTCTTCAGAAGTATAGGGGGAATAACATCCGGACCAGCGGATTTGTGCACGTCGAGACCTTTCAGTACTCTTGCAACTGTACGAGTGCAGAAGTGGATTTGTCTCATGGTGAAATCAACGCTCTCAAGTACAGGTGGAGACAAATTGGAATCTGGCAGTGTTGAGCTGGCTGCAAAATGAGCCGCAAGCAGATTAGCTTTGTCTAAGGAGCTGACAGCTGGAATGTCATTGTAAATGATCGTGGGAATTGAAGACGAGGCGGAATTCTTTACGTTTTTTACAAATGACCAAAAGTTTTTGCTACCCTGTAAGCATTACCCAAGGAAATCGTACGTTGCTTTAAAGAAAATCGTCCCTTCTTTCTAAGGTCATGGGAACGCTGATAAATCGTCAGCTTATGAAATATCTTGAATCGCGGAAGCTTCTTAATGACCGAGAAAATGGTTTTCCCAGCGACTGGTGATCTGATAGCTTATCTCACCGAAAAGTGGAACCAGTCTTTGCACAATGCAGGCGAAAGCAAGATCGTTGCGCTTGATATTTCTAAAGCTTCTGACAGAGTTTCGCATCAAGCTCTCTTGTCGAAAATGCGTGCCTATGGCATCGATGAATCTCTTCTTCTATGGACTAGAAACTACCTCTCGAACCGTTCAATTCAAGTTGTTTTGGATGGGTTCAAGTCAGATGGGAAATTAGGAAAATTTATTTATTTAAATTAGGAATATTAATATAAATCTACATCAACAGAATAACTCCCTACAAATGTCAATATAAGAATACCACCAAGTCTATACTATAGTTAATTCACATACTAGAAACCATGTATATTTTATTTTATTTTAAATTATTTTTTTACAGAAAGTTCCAGAAGAAAGAAGATTAATCGATCTGACCACTTTTGAATGGATTCAATTGCGGCTCAATCAAAGACTGGTAACTAACGTACTTATTAAACGTTTAACGTAGTTATTAATTCAAATCCTTTGTTTTCCTAGATTGATATGGATCTTAATAATCTGTGTGGTTCGGCAAGTTTCGGATGACAAATTAACACCCCTATTCTGGCAAACCTCAGTGATGAGTTTTAAGTCACAACTACCTCACAAGAGCATGGTGAGTCACAAATTGAGAGGTTTTCGTATTCTGAGCAAAACCTCACAGCTTGTGAGCATCACAAGAACCGTCAAAATTGTGATGTTCTCATGAGCACATCACAATGAAAAATAGCAACTGTAATACACAAGGAAAAATAAACAGATGTTGATTTTATTTTGGCGTTTAGCTCATCTGCTAATGCGGCCCAATAATTCTACATCCTATTCGGGTCAGTTGTATCATTTTTACCCAGAAGAAAATCGGGATTCATTTGCAAGAAGTTCGTATAATGGTCCAACTGCTCCTGGGATGTACGCTGATATTTTTTTGTTGCTGCAAAATATTCATTATTAATAAATACTTATACATATTTCATTAATATACATAATATTGCCTTGTTCGCTACGTTTTGCCTTTATTTTGTAGATACGCTCAGTAAGAAATAAAAGCGCGAATATAATAATTGTAAAAAAAAAAAACAATTTTTGACATGGCAACGAATTCACCTCACCATGGTGACTATTCTTGTGTGTTTTCTTGTGAGGTTTTCGCCAGAATACCAAATAGCTGAAACCTCACAAGGTAGGCATTATAATTTTCGCCTCACTGACATTCGTGCGTTGTGACCACATCACAACCAGAATAGGGGTGTTTAAAAATGCCATTAATTCGACTAATCAAAATTAATGTACGTACTATTTTAATAATTACTAGCTACTTGTAATACGGCATATCAAGTTGACGGATGTCATTGTACACAAGTGGGAGCGTCATTAGATGGTGGTGTCTTTTATTGTGTTGTCCCCCTGGCCCAGAATCGAAAACTCCTGGATACCGCCAATGCACGTACTACTTTTACCTCGAAAAGTCCAAGCACTTCCTCATCCGCCTATGCCTTACAGCCTCTGCGCCATACAGCAGGCTTGGTCAGGATGATCAGTGTCTAATAGGAAGTCAGCTTGGTGATTCGAGAGACGCCTCTACTGCCTCTTGAACCCGTAGCAACAGCGGATAGCAAGAACTATTTTGCGTGTGATCTCAATTTTAGTATTATTTGATTGATCTTGATCTTAGCCGGGTAATAACCGTTTCGACAACTACCCGAGTACCCGGGTATCGGGTAAATGCGGGTAATACCAAAGTTGGCGGTTTCCCTTCATTTCTGATGACCGGGTATCCGTCTTTATCGGGAAACGGCCGGGTACCCGCAAAAAAAATCTCAAATTCAATAGAAAAATTAAAGAAGTAAATATACCCACAACCATACGGGCATCCCAGTAATAATCGAATATCCGGGTATCCGAGTACCCGGGTAGGTTCCCAGATATGTGAGCTCCACTTTTAACTGCGGATCCGACGAAGAAAGACGAACATGACTATCCCTCTCTATCCCAAATGTTGACTGGAAATTAACTAGAGGATAAAGATACTAGGATAGACTTTGCACAGCCCACACCAAGTGACAGATGAGTTCGAAGAAATTCCGCAAATCTGTCGAAAAATTCGACAGCGTCTTCTTCTGCTTTTCAGTCCCCTACAGCATGCTGTGCTGAATGTTCATCTTCAGTGAGATTCTCGCGTCATGTCTTGACCACCGTGACACAAGCGCATTCGTTGAGCTTCAATGAACCTGAATAATGAACGTCTTGATTGCCATCCGAAAGTCGTTCCGTAGAAGTGTCAAGATGCGGCCCGAAACTCGGGCAATTAGTTACGTCTCGTGCGTGCGTTATGAAATCAAAACAAACAGCAAACAAAATTCTCGGCTTACCTGGACGCCAACTGTGGTCACATCACATCCATTGACCTTAAGTGCTTTCATTTTTCGGGTTGCTGGTCTGTTTTTTTTTTTTCGGATGCGACTACGCGCACGAAAGTGAAATTAGAAATTCCGCGGGCAGACAATTTGTACCCGACACCGGCTACAAATGAGACAAAGTGTTTGTTTCGGTTTACCTAACCGACCGGGTTACGATGATGAGATCTGGTCACAAAAAGTCAAGCGAAACCAGATGGAAGGAGGCGAGATGAGCAGTAGCTGCTGCCGAATATGGCTTCATTTCGTTTCTGATTTATGTGACGTGGCGACGGGCTTATTGCATTTTACGGTGCCATTAGCCGGTGTCAATTCTGCCACGCAGAGGGGTTGACAGATGGCAGCGAGTGTTACGAAATGAACCAGAGCGCCGGGAGAAAGCACCGCGGACCGTGGCGCTTTTCCGATTACAACTCAATCTCAATTTTGTATGCAAATTCGGTGCCAGGCAGTCAGATCATATATTCAGCAGAATACTACCGATAAATCGGCCGCGCTAAGCCGAGAAGATGGGCGCGTTGCTGGCAGCAAACCGAACTCAAGCAAACCGGATTCGGGTCGTATATCAGATTTCTTTGCATTGTCCGGAGTGGATGCAGGTCGTGTCAATATTTAATGAGTTCGGCGATTTCCCCCATGAGCTTCTTCTCATTCCAATTCAGTGAACAATATTCATGTGGAATTGGTTTATGAACTCGAAGAAACTTGCCTCCGAGCTGAAGTTATTACTTTGCCTCCATGGATAGATGGAAAGAAAGCGATCAAATTCTTCCACTGTTCGAAATTAGCATCAGGCTTTAAGCTATTGCCAAGCAATCCATCATGAAGGGGATCATGTCACTTGTTCCCTTTAAGATCCTCTCTAGCGGGTCCTGTGTGAGCATCTGAAGCTTTTTTGATACTCGTTCCGGAAGATCGACCAGAAGTCCAGACAAATCCAGGTTTCAAAGTCTCATCTGACAATGTTCATGGAAAGGAACCATTCAATGCGGTAACTGAATTTGATAATCTGGGAAATGCGAGGAGGTTTTTAGCGATGCATCTTGCAGTTCGGTGCAAGGATTACTTACTTACTTCTCAGGCTTGCGACCAATGGGGGAACAGAGCCTGATCAAGAGTCGCGTTCCATTCATGATGGTCCTGCTAGCGCTTATTCCAGTCCTCACGACCAAGCTGTCTTGCCTCCGTGGTGACTTGGTCAGTCCGTTGATCTGAGCCAGCTTGGCCATAATGGTAGGTTTTTCTTTCCATAGGCGGGTTATTAGGCCTCACTCCACAGCCGCTAGCCTGGCCTGGTAGATATGCGCCGGAAGTTTGCTCTATACATTGGTTCGCCTCTCAGCGGGTGATGTAGGCCATATTCCTGTCGGTGTCGCGAGCAGCCTGTATATCCACTTGACGTGTATATTGTAAGAGTTCGTTGCTGGCATCTCCCCAAGATCGGAGCGAACTCTGCCCGCCCCTCCTAAGATTTCTGCTTCGGATTTCGGCAAGAAGCTGCTGTATCTTGTGTCTTTTGTTTCTGAAAATATTGAGGCAGGCACCAGTCTTATCGGAAACACACAATCCTTTCCCAATTGATCCAGCTATTGACTTACATAGGTGTGATACCGACATGGCCGCGTGGACCTTGCGTGGTGTGGTAAAGTCTTTCAGCTGATCTCAACGTAAATAAGGACGAATAACAGCCAATCAACTTGGTCCAAAACTCTTGGTTAGAAGGACAGTGAGAGTCCCGGCGAATTAATCAGACCGGCAGAATTGATTCTTGGTCGGTTCGAAAGAAAAATCTGATGCGTCCTTCCTCGTAAGAATTTTCAACGTTCGCAACAGTTTCGCTCGAATGCAACTACTCCGCATGAGAGTGGCCTCGAACAACAGCTGTGTTTTTTTGCAAGCGCATATACGCTTAATTTTGAAGTGCACAAAAAAACGATAATCGGCGCTTAATGATTCATCATAAAATCTTGGCAGCACCGACGACATTTATGGCATATGCTAAGCAGTCAAGGGTGTAGTCGTGGAAGGTGATGGTTGATCTTTGATGGGCACAATCTTCGTTTTGCGCCTGTGACCATCACTTTAAAAGCAAAAACACTTAATTATTATAAAATAGAAACAATTTTAATCAAATGAAAAGAATCGTGTAAGAAACTTTTACGGAATGTATAGCAGAGACATTCTGGGTATACCAAAAAGTGCATACTTATGGATGCTAAAACAATTAAAAATGATCTAATACATCTACCACACCGCGAGCAAAAGCGATCAGGGACTAATATCGTAAGCCACTTACAGCAACTTAAACAATGAATGAATAAATTCAGAATGAACACACAGAAAATAAATTATTTTCAATTTAAACACATTTTGAAACAATGCAAAGAACGCAAAGAACCCAGACACGCTAGTTATACCAAAAGTTGCATACTTATGGATGCAAAATCATTTCAAAATTATTTAATACATCAACCACCAATACAAATGTTCAAAAATACAGGAAAAAAATGCTTTTAGGCGCATAATATTGTGAATATGTACATCAACCTTATGAGTGAATGAATAAATTCAGGAATGAAGATAACACACAGAAAATAATGGTTGGAAGCATTGTTTTTATCCGCGCTTATTTCTTAAGCTGCGATAGATATGATGAGTAACTTAACCGGATAAAGGATTTGTTGTTTGTGTATTTTACATGCAAATTGAAATTTAAGCGTATATACGCTTGCAAAAGAACACACCTAACGTTGCCGATGTGGCACGATTGTGACATTACGGCACTTTTTCAAAGGAATGGCAAAATTTGAAAAATGAACATATTTTCATCAATCAAAGAACATATTACATCGTTTACACCTAGAATTAGAATTATAATGGTTAAGGGGGGTGGGAAAAGATCGCCTGATAACTGCGGCTTCTGATGGGCCTATTGTTACTTCACCCATTTAGGGTTCACACAGGAAACCTGAGTTCATAATGAAAATTAGTATGTTTTTGAGTGAACTAACTGCAATTTCGTCTACTAGCTAGGTGTCGATAGCGTCTCCTGATTAGTCGGTTACAGTGACACAGTATTTGCTTGGCAGTTTCTTCATCCTCGTTACTCACCCTGTGGCATCTTGTGCTAAGCCCATGGTTTGGGCAGTGTCCATTAAGAAAGGCTATGCTTATACGAATCTGACTCCTGTTGAGGCTGAGGAGTTGTTTAGTATTATATTAAGAGAAATAGTTGGTAGGAATATTTTGGCCTGCCTGTTACCTTCCGTGTGCGTCCAGTAATCTTTGGTCATGACCCTGAGCGCTTGTGATGGATAAGCCGCAGAATGGTCGTTCCATCATGAATGGTGATGCGGATCCTTTTCTGGTTAGTAGGTCTGCTCTTTCGTTTCCTTACACCTATTGTCGCTTACACCTAGGTTTGGGTGATTGCCACCACTGTAGCAGTTGTGGTCCACTTAGATCCTTGTTGGATCCTTTATGCTAACTTACACCTAAGTTTCAATCAAAGGCCGTATAAATGGTCTGGTCTGGTCTGGTCTGGTCTCTGGTTTCAATTAATATATGTGCCGTCATTAATTTTCCTTAACTCCGTCGAATCCAAGTAATTATCTTCCGTAGAATAGTGTTCTCTCGAGCTTGAGCCTCTGGTTACTACACGACTTAGTTTTGAATTAAAAAAGGCTCGTACAAGGAAGCATATTGACTGAGCAAAGCCAAGTCTTCTTATGGAATATGTTTCATTGAGGGCAAGTCGCGCTTTTTCTTAAGGAGTCAGTCATGCCGCATACCACCACAGAAGCTCCGTCAGATGCTCTATTTTTACACCACATCAGGTCAAAAACCTCTGAGACTAACAGCATTCTCCATTCAGGTTTACAGGTGTCCCCCTCGGGGAGCATAGTGGAGGTTGTGGATTAAACAAATCAAGGGGATGGGTTGAGATAAATGCTAACGCGTCATCTAGTTTGAAACGGTTTTTCTGTAATTTTCGGGTGCGACTCTGCGCGAAACTAAGAGCAGTGGCACGATTCAGATCAGCTTAGCACTTTCCCACGGATTGTCTAATAATTCATGAACTTAATTTGTACCTTGGCTAGGCCATGTAGAGCGTATGGGCAACTCATCTCCGGCCCGGAGAGTCGTCGACTCCGAACCCGTGGGACAACGCAACAGAGGACGCCCGCGTTCTAGGTGGCGCACCCAGGTGAAGAAGGACCTCAACCAACTTGGCGTGCGACACTGGAGACAGCTAGCCAGAGACCGTGCTAGCTGGAGAGCCTGGTTGGTTGAGGACCAGGTCCACCCCGGACTGTAGCGCCAAATAAAGAAGAAGAAGAATTTGTACCTTAAGTAAGACTCAACGCGTTGGATTGCCTTCTCTGGTCTTTAAGGGGAAATTCAATTTGAAAATTATATTTCCGGCAGCGCAGGCCTCGAATTCGAGACCCTTGAATAAGTATCGAGAAATAGCAGACAGAAGACGACTAAAACTGGCGTTTTTAGACTGTCAAGCATAGAAGACCCAGTTAGGATCGCAGATTTTTTTTTTTAAGCTTCAAAAGTATTCTCTGAAAATGTTAGACAGATCGAACTTGTGTGAGTCTGCTTGGAGAACAATTTGCAGTGAAGTTTAAAGTCTTTGCAGTCAACTTAAAAATTGACCAAAAGCGAAAACAAATTAATTCGTAATTAAAACTGAACATTTTTATGCCCCAAGTAACGACATAAAGCGAAGTATTGGTATACTTATATAGCTTAGTGAGTAGCAGATCTAGAGAGTTGATTCTAGAGAAACAGCGAAAGGTTGTGTACTCAATCAGCCTTCTTTTGTCAACGAACTGTTGCCAATATAAGAAGAAAGCGAAAGTAAATTAATTGCCTATTCAAACGATGTTGCCATAATGTCAACTTGAAAAGTGTGCCTCCGCGTTTAAAAACATAGTATAGAATGCCCTAAAAATCGATGTTTGGACAAAGATACGTGGTTTTATAGTCAATCCACAGAGGAACACCCTTTGAAGACATGTGGATGATTTTATATTCCATACGAAACTGCAAGATATTAGGAAAGTACTGAAATTAAAACTGATTGAAAAAAGTCAAGTCGAAGTCATAAATGGGTTTTTTTGTTAAATTTACTTTTGGAACCACAAAAGGGATGAACCTATCCGTCACACAAAATTGTATGTTGCTCCCCGCGCGAAAGGCGGTACAATGGATGTTGAGTGACTTCTGGGCAAATATCCCGGATGTGAATATAAGGGCGAGTTGACCCATTTCAAAGCTAACAGTTCGATTCAGAGCTCGACAGCCGAAAGTTAAAAAGCCAGCCCGCCAATAGAGGGGAGTATCCCAATTGCTTCTAAATGTCCATCGAAAGAGATTATTAATTCACTCAATGTCGCAATTGTGATATCAGGAGAAGATGGTGCACTGTGGCCTCTGAGCATATTAAGGACGGCGAAATCATACGAAGACCAACTAAGAGTGAGGCACACCGGTATGTCAACGTCGAACACAAAAAGTAAATGCGTATTTTCACAACTTTCTGATCTCACGAAGATTTTTATCTTCTTAGCATGGCGCTACTCTGTTGCTGGTGGACCTAATACGCAAGCCAGCAGGATGTGTCCAGTCCTCCTTCACCACATATGTGCGCCATCTCAGGCTCAGCTGCCCACTATCACGTTGTCCCACAGCATCCCAGTTGAAGAATGCCTAGAACATGTCGCAAGATAAATTTATCATTGATTTCCGTAGCTCGAGTGGGCATCTACACACTCCACTTCCATGTCATCAATCTCTCAGAGTCCCTTCCAACAAAAATCGTACGTTGACTCTCTCCCTCTAATCATTCCCCTTCACACTCAACCACAAACTTCTCGTTAAGAGTACCATCGAAATGAGGTACCCTCCTTAAAATCTTCGTGACATCCCACGAAACACGTTTGCAGCGGAAAACTCGCAAACTCGTCTGATCAGATGAGTAATTACGTCTTTAGCTGGTCCGCATATCCAGCTTCAAACGTGCATCGGGTTTATTAATTCAGTCCGTCGACGCAATTGAAAAGTGATTGATTTGATGAAATCGAATGCACTTAAAATTTAATGGTAAAGGATGAAGATGAGGATGAGCGAGAGAGAGAGAGAGAGTACGGCACAGCTGAGAGATCTCGCCGCGAACAAGTCCATAGGCTGTCAAGTGTACACAAGACCGTTGAGACACACAAATGTGGTTCATTAGAAGACTAATTAGCATTAATTAAGTGACAAGGAAATGAATTGGAGTTTCTCTCTGCATTGATTAGCAACTTGGCCTATTTAATAGAAAAATTTTGACTTGCATACGAACTTTTTGTGGGCGTTTGTTATATGTAGTATCAAGAGGTGTTATTTTAGATTCCTCGTCATTCTTAAACAGGCAATAGCTAATTGTGCAATTGGAATAGCTGATGACAAGTTAAATGTACGCGGTTGTTAAAAATCGATACACTCTCGCTCAAGTTAATTATTCTTTTTGCTTCAATAAATTCGCCTTATCGTGGAAAATTCACAAGCCAAAACAAGAGACACGAAGTCAGTTCAGCTGTTATCACACGAGGGTGACAATGGCATGATTTGGTAGAATGCAGAAGAGACGGGCACAGCTAAAATGGGTCTGGCGGTGAGTGAGGCAAGGAACGAAGGCTGGGCTATAATCAAGGCATGGCACTGAATATCGGTGTATTTATGAGCAGACTTTCAAGAAGTTAGCCCGTTTTGGCTCTGCAGTGATTAGTGAAAACCAGATCAGATCTAAAATTAATCGCAGAGCTCTTACAAATCGTGGAGTTCCGACGTAGGATCGTCCTTGGCAACCAAAAAAGCTTGAAACTTCTGACTCGAAGGACCAAGGTCTTACTATACAAAACTCTTATTTTGTCAGTCCTGCTGGAGCCGAAAACTAAGCAAAACGGGAAAACTGATTCTTGGTTCCTTCGAAAGAAAACTTCTACGTCGGATATATCTGGCAGGAAGGCGAATGGAGGAGAAGATACAACCGCGAACTCTACGAGCTATTGTCCGGAATGCAAAAATCATTCGACTTCATTGGGTCGGCTACATCGAGCGCAGGGACACCAACACTCCAGCTAAGAGAGTCTTCGAGTCCGAAGCTCCTGACCGAGCCTCCGAATCGCCGGTATAAAGACCAAGTGATCACGGTGGCTTGTGGAAGCAGCGTTCCCAGGACCGTCAGGCTCAGGCTCACATCCTCGACATGTCAACGGCATGATAAGTAAGTCAGTAAGAAATCATTGTTTTTTTTAGCTTAAGATGAGCTTTAGAACTTTACCCTGAAGACTTTAGTTTTCAAAATCGGTCTCTTTGAGAAAATGGTTCTACGTGCGATCTTTGGTCCTGCAGAACATTCAACCCGACTGCCCGACAACCTGAGTCTACCTAGAATTATCCATATCCAACGCCTAAGGCTGCTACTCTCTTATTCGGGCGAATGGCCAGCTAAGCTCTGGCCCGAAGAGACTCCGAGCCAGTGGAACAACACAACAGAGAGCGTCTGTTTCTAAATTTTCCAACACAAGTGAAAAAGGTCCTCAACTAGTTTGGAGTGCGCAACTAAACGCAGATAGTCAGGGATCGGGCTATCTGGAGAGGCTTATTGCTTAGGAAAATAGTCTGCCACGGTTGATAGCGTCGCCCAAAGAACTAGCCACGACTACCTACGACAGCTGGATTGTTTCATAGTGACGATTGTCACGCCTTGGGTGAACTTTCGTCCTCCCTAAAAAATGCTAAGCAGTTTATTAATTGATCAAATCCCCATCAGCACTGTAGTATATTGGCAACACTACGGTAGGGAGAGTAGGATGTGGTAATTGTACAATGGAAGCCTTAAGAAGTACGCCGCAACCAGGGTTGGACATGAAATTTCATCTCCTTCCTCTGGACATATTCATAATAGGCTCTAGAGTCCTCTCTGTGGAAACAAGCCAACTATGAAGTATGGACATGCTTACTTACTTATCAGGCGACCCATGCAGGGTCCGAGCCTGAGTGATAGCTGGTTTCCTGGTCCTGGGCACGCTGCTTCCAGTCATCAAGATCAAGCTGTCTTGCATCCGCGATTACTTGGTCTTTATACCGGCAATTCGTTCTTCCTCTCGTTCTCGAACCAAGAGGCTCGGCATTGTTGTCAATGCGCGCGATATGGATGAGCCAGTGCAGTCGACGGATCTTTGCCTTCCGGACTACATCCACATCCTGGTACAGCTCGTAGAGTTCGCGGTTGTGTCCTCTCCTCCATTAGCCTTCCTCGCAGACAGGACCATATATTTGACGTAGAATTCTTCTTTCGAAGGCACCAAGTATCAGCTCCGCAGTTTTGCTTATCGTCCAGCTTTCGGCTAGTATGGACATGCGGCCATAATTAAAATAATAAACGACTTGGGAAAGAGACACGGTTACAGTAGCCCCGCGGCTACAATTGATTATATATCTGCCTATAACGACTTCTCTCCCAAAATACCAATTCTGTTTCCCACTGGGACAGATGGCTTTCGAACGCCCTTATCAATGACCACGGGATTGACCTTTTCACCGACGGATTAACTCGGATTCTACTCGGACACCTTGCACAAACAGAAATAATTTACATTTAGTGTCCATCAGCCACCATAAGGTCAAACTCTGCTGATTTCTGGGCCACAGATCAATAGCAGGGACCGAGAGAGCGGATGAATTGGGCAAACGAGGGTCTGGAATGGAAAACAGCGAATCGGACACATCACTGGAGCCACCGATCAATGCAATACACCCGACTAACACTATCCTTAAAGCAGCCAACTCATCTTGGCACACAACAGATGACTGTCACACGACAAGCACACAACAAAAAAGCTTTTGGAGCTCGTCGGAGTGATCACAGGATACCGACTCATCGGAGCAATGTTCCGGAAATGGAATGTGGAATCCAGCGTTCTCTGTCAAACTTGCGGTGACGAGGAAGAGACCGAAACGATCGAACGCCACTCCCTTGCTTCGCTGGGCCAAAGATTTTTCACAGAGACTGCGGGCTTATCGAATACGGATATTTCGGCTCTTCTAAGATTTCTATAGAGCACGGGACGGGATAGATTTAATCGCAATGTTTACTCCACAAATAAAGATATTCACAATGGACCGTAAGGCCTCCGAGTGGAAGTAATGTTCTACCAACACAGTCCCTTTCCCATACCTAGCCTAACCTACCTTTATAAAAGGTTTTCCGATAGGGACTTGACAACTTTGTGTGAACGCACTCTTTCACTAATCATCAAACTGTCTCTGTCAATTTATTCAGTAAACTCAACATTTTCATCATGATAAAGTACACGAACGAGCAACGTCTGCAAATTATAGAAATTTTCTACTGAAATTCGGATCACAACTTTAAGAGCGTTAGCTCAAATTTTCGACGAAGCTCATTTTTGGCTCATTGGGTTCGTCAATAAGCAGTGCGGTATTGATCTGGTGAAAATCCACATATGCTTCATGAATCACCATTTCATCCACAAAAAATAACTGTTTGGTGCGGCTTACACACAGGCGGCATGTAACCGTCGACGATAACGATCGTCACGTTACTGTTAATGGTCAGCGGTATCGCGCCATGATTACCGATTATTTTTTGGCCCGAATTGGCAGATTGGAGGACATATGGTTTCAACAGGATGGTGCCACAAGCTACACAACACACGATACAATCGATTTATTGAAGACTAAGTATGGTATTCGTTTTATGTCAAAAAATGGGTCAGTCGATTGGCCGCCTCGTTCGTGCGATTTAACACGGCGTGACTATTTTCTGGGCTACGTTAAGTCATTGGTTTATGCCAATAAGCCGACGACGTTGCAAGAATTCAGAGTCTGCAACGAACGACATGTGTTGCCGATTTTAGGTCCAACGAATCGACCGCTGCAAACGTGCCCGCGGTGACCATTTGAACGAAGTCGAGTTGCATTCATAAATTTTTTGATTGTAATTAAGCCGATAATACAGTTTTTGCAATATCTCAAATGGTTTCAGTTTTATTTAAAAAAAAAACGCTGTCACGTCCTTATAGGAAAACCCTTTATTTACAACAAATTAATTGTTTTTTTCTTTTTGGTCTTTGGTAATAAATAAGTGTTATTATTGAATTTGTGTGTTTGCATCCATTTAAAAGAGCTCAGTACAAATTAGTCTTCTGTTTCAAATCAAATCGAAAGGACCAGTGTCTTCTCTCGTTTCACGGAGAAATCGGAAAACGATAACAGAAATGACAACCATCCCATCTTGGGAAAGAAAAGAGAGAAACAAAATTCCTGTTTTCGTTCCTTAACTTCTGCTATAACCGTAAGTTGAAGAATCGAAGAGTTGATAAACGCATGAGTTGTAAATGGAAAGTTGAAACCATACAATTTGAGTAAATGAAAGCAAATCCAGATATTAAAGAGAGAAAAATTCCAAAGTTGTGTTTAACTTTTGGTGAGCAAAACATGGTTAAAAAAAACCCGATTTAAATAAAGAAAGTTGGACAACTTCTGCTTTTTAAATTTCAGACTGTGAGTTAAAATAGAGAATAGAATCAAAAATCGCCGGTTTAATCTAGAGTTGAGGCCAACTCCGCAGTTGATCAACTCCCCAGTTTCCGGCAAGTTGACCAATAGTGAACAAAACAACCCTAAATCGATTTGTGAAATGCTAGGTTGCCGTTTTAGCATTTGCTAGTCAGTCCTCACACTTTTATTCACGCAGTCGATAGAGGAATCTTAGAGCATCTCCTTCCTGTTTGCCGAGATGTCAAGACCCGTGCATGATGCAGCGTCTTGAGCAATACATGACACAATGAGATGGATGGGTATATCCGTCTTTGGTCACGCCGAGGATTTTACACATAAGTCAGCTGATTACTGCTTCGCTCCCAACAATAACCCAACCAGTCCCATGACAATCATCAACCACATCAAGCGTTTCAAGTTATCTCGGGCATTTCATTCTGAAGTTCATGACTGGCTAAGCTCCGAACCCTTCCTTCCGTCAATTTAGTCCGTTCCCTGCATAATCAATGGATTAGGGCTTTCCCATCACTATCGCATCGCCATCGATGACATCTGAATGGGATCAACGAACTCCGAACAAAGGCCGTGTTCGTGTGCGGACTTCATTTACACCTGCGTACATTTTAATTACCCAGAACAGAGCCAGCACAGTGGGTAGCAATTACACTCCTATGTCAACATTGCTTGACATTCTCATCTGATTGCCAAAAAATCGCCACGCTTCACGGTCATTTGCACGGATCCGACGCCGATGATGACTCCACCTGTGAGTGCAGAGGCGGAGTCATTGGGGTGAAAAATCGCGTGCTCTTGAACACACTCGTCTAGTTCACATTTGTGCCTGTGGACGCGACAATGTGGCGCGGATCAATGACCCTTTGGTAATCGAGACGCTTAGTGCTGTGTGCCAGGGAAACAAAGCGCTAGATTTCCATGAAACGAAATGCAATCCCATCGACAATTCAGGCGTTGTTTAGTCTGCATGATCCGGGCCAGCCCAGCGGGCACGTCAATAAACATGCACGGTCTATCGGAGGGTAATCAACTCTGGTTGGCAACTGGTTGAGATTTTGTCACACGGCATCGTGTTACGCACGGTTACGGGTGCTGAGGAATGTGGAACAATGGGGGCGGCCGTTTCCCGAGGGACGAGACAATCGAATTGAATCAGTTCTCAATTTGTTAGAGTTGCAAATTCCACCAAACCGATGTTGTCCAGTTGCCCTGACCTGTCAGCCAGGGGCACCTGTTTGGAATTTGAGTTTTATTGGGAAATGTTAACGCAGCTGATCCTCATGGACTGAGATTTTAGTCCGAAGCATGTGCATAAACATACGGTCATTGAAATGTGTCTTTTCCTCTTTGTCTCGGCGTTAAAACGTTGGATAAGGATCACTTGCGATCACTTGAGTAGATTTCTCTCGAGTCTCTTTTTACGGGATCAACCAATATTGAATCATGTTACCGCCGAACTTTGCACCACTTGCCGTGTCGTTTTCTGGAAGCGCTTCAAGACTAAGGTTGGCCATGCAATGATCGACGAGAGGGTCAGGGCAAGCAGCCAATCTCTTGAATCTTAACGAAAATTGATTCTTGTGCGGATTAAGCATTGTTAGAGCATCACCGGAACCAATGATGAACTTAATAAGTGAAACAAATACAACAGTCTGAGAAGTGATCTACTAATATCCGTTGTCGTTGTGGCACTAGCACAAGTGCCACCCAACGTTAAGGTCGCCATCCACGAAATGACACTGACCGGAGAACTAAAGTGCATGAAGTGGTTGAAGCTGTAGTCATCTCTGCTGAGAGGCTATATGACATTTTACATATATTTGGATGTGAAAAGAATGCGATGTGTGTAGCGAGTAACAAAAGGTATATAAATTGGGCCAAGAAATGATATTTTAGGTGTGTTTTTTGCAAGCGTATAGACGCTTAAATTATATGTGCACAATAAAACGACCATCGGCGCTTAATGATTCATCATAAAATCTTGGCAGCACCGACGATATTTATGACATTTTCTAAGCCGTCAGGGGTGTAGTCTTGGAAGATGATGGTTGATCTTTGATGGTCACAATCTTCGTTTTGTAACTGTGTCCATTTCTTTAAAAGCAAAAACACTTAATTATTATAAAATAGAAACAATTTTAATCAAATGAAAAGAATCGTGTAAGAAACTTTTACGGAATGTATAGCAGAGACACTTGGGTATACCAAAAAGTGCATACTTATGGCTGCTAAAACCATTAAAAATGATCTAATACATCTACCACACCGTGAGCAAAGGCGATCAGGGACTAATATCGTAAGCCACTTACAGCAACCTAAACAATGAATGAATAAATTCAGAATGAACACACAGAAAATAAATTATCTTCAATTTAAACACATTTTGAAACAAAGCAAAGAACGCAAAGAACCCAGACAAGCTAGTTATACCAAAGTTGCATACTTATGGATGCAAAATCATTTCGAAATTATTTAATACATCAACCACCCCTACAAATAATCAAAAATACAGGAAAAAAAATGCTTTTAGGCGCATAATATTGTGAATATGTACATCAACCCAATGAATGAATGAATAAATTCAGGAATGAAGATAACACACAGAAAATAATGGTTGGAAGCATTGTTTTTATCCGCGCTTATTTCTTAAGCTGCGATAGATATGATGAGTAACTTAAGCGGATATAGGATTTGTTGTTAGTGTATTTTACATGCAAATTGAAATTTGAGCGTATATACACTTGCAAGCACACCTCATGTTGGCTTTTAGGGCTGCTGTAAAACAAGTTGTGCAGAAAACACCACAAAAAAGGTCTTACGAGGTCAAATCGCACGAACTCGGTGGCCAGTTCACATCATCTATATGTAGGATGACCATACCCTCGAATTGCTAGTATAGAATTTCGTAGCGCCATGCCACACAGTGGGACAGAATGGATAAAAAGCGGGAAAAAATGCATAGAACTATCTGAAACTATCGAATGGAAATATAATCCTTCGGTTCAGAATAAAAAATGCATCAGAGGTTGAAACAAATTTATGAGAGAAAAGGAATATTTGTTTGTGTTGTTGTTAGTCAAATTTATTGGAATGGTTGGTATTGGTATACGCTTTCAGAAAATGTCACGGTCTGACTCGTACTCGGCGAACCTTTCTTTGTAGAACTAGCTAAAGTCACATAATCTACTTAGTCTTCCCGCTCTATCTATTATAAATCTTAAATGTTACATTTTAAATATGTTTTTAAATATTTTTTTTTTCACTATATTCTTAAGGCATGTATGAAAGTGAAGACATGGGAGGTTTCATTATAATAATAATATAATGTGGGTGGCGTTACGACCTGTAAAGGGCCGGAGGCTAGTTTCTTCAGCAACCACTCCTCTTGCGAGTGGAATTTACACTTTTATGCTGACTCCAAGCTGCATAGTTTGAGAAGCTTTTTCTAGACAAGAAGTGTTCTTTGAGTACTTGTTAGTGAATCGGAAGGGGTGGGGCCATGAACTTTTTTTTTTTTTTTTTTTTTGTTTTGTCTAGTTGTGCTGGGGTCGACGCACAGACCCACAACTCCACTTCACTTTTCATCATTTTTCTATCTTTAAGAATGAAATACAAAAAAAAAAATGTACTTTTGTTTCCACTAACGGACTGAAAGAAAAAAAACGATTCAGAGCTATTTTCTTCAACAAATTATGAAAACAATGAAATATCAAACCCAGGCAAAATAAGAAAATTATTTATTTAATTATTTGGTTTTTCTCTGGGCTTGCCCCACTGTGCGCCGTTCTGTTGAAGCCACATAGCTTTGGTGGGCATATCATCCAATTCAAGCCAAGAAAAAATTGGCGATCTTCGACCTGTAGAGAGCGTTGACGTTGATGGCCTGGGTGACGTCGTTCTCACAGAAATATGGACCTATTACGCACAGTGGTTCCGCAGTGGAAATTAATATCCGAAGTCAAATATTTTTCTCTGCCAAATGGTATTGGTTTTTCGATTCTACAAATATGAGAACCTTGAAATCCAATTTTTTTTTTTTGATTTTTGATGATCCGTTAGCTGAAAGTTGGGACTTTGAAATTTACATAAATTTACGTATTTTTTAAGCAAATGTGGCATATTTCTTAAATAAGGCACTTTGGAACCTAAAGTTATATTTTACATTTAGCCTTTAAACTACATCAAAACACGGACTTTTAAGTAAAGCCACACTAATCTTAACATGTGGTATCCTTGTTTCGTGGCCAGCACTGAATAACAAATCCAATCTTAAATTGATTAGCGGTATTCAAAAATCAACGTGTATCTGCATCATAGGAGCATTGCGATCCGACCCCACAGCCGTCATGGAAACATTGCTACAACTTCTTCCCATGGACATCTATGGGAAGCTGATAGCTCCAAGGCAGGGTTAGGGTTAAGGGAGTGCAACCGCTGGAGCAGTTCACATGGCTTAGGTCATTTACAAATGCGAGACTACCAACGCGTACTGATTATACTACACCCACTTTAGACTTCGAGTTTGGGTTTAAAACACTATACAAAGATCTGGTAAGAAAACCAAAATGTACACAGATGGCTAAAAAAAAGACGAGGGCACCGAGCTAGGGGTATTCGCAATATCGCCGGACATATCCTTTTCCCTGCCTCTTCGACTGCCCAACCATTGTAGTGTATTCCAGGCAGAAGTTAAAGCTATCCAAGAGACTATCCACTTACTGGGCTATCTATTGCCATTTACATAGATAGGCAGGCGGGAATGAATGCTCTGGATAGTGGGAATTATCACCGGGCACTGACTGCTTGGTATTCAGGCCAGGAGAATGGGCGTCCTCCACAACGACTACTGCAGAAGCTGTAGAGACGAGAAGGAGGAAGAAAATACGCTTCATCTCCCCTGCACTTGCAAAAACTAGAAAAGATATACAAGGCAGCTACTTTTTCAGTAACCTAGAGGACATGTCACACTTAAAGATACAAGACATAGCTAAGTTTATCAGGGAATCTAATTGTAAATTGAAACTATTGTAAATCAGCACAGGAGTGGGCTTGTCAAAATAGGCCAAGATGTTCTCTATCGATGGTGCAACAACTAAAGTGACTTTGTTTGGAATGCATTGAACGTGGCTCGCTGTGACGCAGTGGATTGGTGCGTCGACTCCTACGCACAGGGTGCCAGGTTCAATACCCAAATTTACAAACTTTCATAATTGACAGCTCCACCTCTTTCGAATCACTGACAGCGCTTAATGAGTACTCCTGTGTAGAAAAAAGCCTCTTAAACTTGGCTTTTCAGAGTCGGCATTTAACTGTAGGTCCCATCCACACGTGAGGAAACAATAGCACGCACATCAGGAGGTTGCCTTAGAAGTTTGGTCCAAGTCCTGCTGATGACAGCAGTTTGACAGATGTAGCTTCAAAATATGGCCGCTATCAACTGTCAAAGTTCGGAAGTCCCTCTTGGCCAATGGAAATAATTCATCAATCATCCATAATCATCTCAGCAGCACTTATCCTTCGCGTTGACGATCCCTAATGAGACAGTTGAAGTTTAATCACTTCTTTCAGCGTTCGCCTGCATAAAGAACTTAAGACGCTTTTGTTATCCAAACAACATTGTTGAAACACTCGCAGTAAAACGTAGACCCAAACGAGCCTCCTAGAGGCTCCTTTAAATAAAATCCCCTTTTAACGATTGCATCAATAAAACGTCTTATTGACTCCATTACGAATCGAAGAATGCCAATAAACCACTTCATTCCATTCGGTGGCTGGCCACTGAGCGGCATCATAATTCCATCTCCTGATTGACTTGACCCCGATCCACAGATTCTTCACTCAATTGGCGGTCGCCGTCGTTCCTGGCACAACCAGTAAAGATCAATTCCTCACGATGAACAGGAATACCTCCTCACCACAGACCACTTCGATTTCAAACAGAATTCCTTTGGCCACTTCCGCAATTAAATCCACCTGTCCGACTGTCGCTCGGACTGCAGCGATATTAATTGAGTGCGAACACCATCAATGCAAATTAAGAGCTCACATTGCATCGGAAGAGTCCCGGCCCCACCTCGATGACCCGGCCGCGTGTGGCTGTGCGCCCGGAAGGAGAAGGGGAGAGAAGCGAAAAAAGAATGTTAACCAGCACCACCTGGGCCTCGAATGGAACCAGCAATCTGCAGCCTTCGGAGATTTTATGGCCATTTTTCATACTCACAGCAAGATTTGCCTTGCGCTGTCCGGTCTCGGTCGTGGCATTGGCCCCGTGGCTCACTCCCTGCGCCGCCGCGCCGCCGCCGAGCCACCGCTCGCCGGCATTGGATGGTGAAACAATGCCCAGAATGGAGAGAAGAATCGTGATCGTGACTGGACCATAGGGCTACACGATGTGCTTGTAGGTGAACTACCGAAGATAACCTTAACGCCTGAATTAATGGAGGCAAATGTAGACATTGGACTTGATCTACGATAGCGAAGCCTCATCTCAATCTCGCCACCTGCCGGCGCATCAGAGTGCAATCTGAGACGTATCGATATGCGCACTTCCGATTCGCGTAAGATTGGCGGTCGGATGTGTTCGTTAGGTGATGACGCGGTCTGTCACTCGGTCGGATGTGTTCATTAGATGTGGTGGCGTACTGCGCGAGACTTATGATGGGGATGAGTGTTAGCATTTGTCTCGCAAGACGATTTCACTGCGACGCTGTGACAAATGTCCTGAGCTAATTCCCCGTTCCGCGGCCGCTCTTGCGTGAAAGTCGCCAACGGCATGGTTAATGCAGTTGCAAGGATTGAATCGGGACCAACTTTCAGAAAGTAATGGTGACAAATGAAGGCATTCGCGTTGTAAAAGTGGGTCCTAACTTATCGCTTTGTGTCCACCCGTGGCGTTGAATGTAGGCTATGGCGAATGGTCAATTTATCTAGAGGTAATATGTGTGATTGTTGCACGATACATGGTGTGCTTCTTTGTGGTCACGGATGAGTGCTAGAAGTAATGTGTGTTCACGGGGAATACATCGATCGCCAGGAGCTCTGCGAATTTCTGCGGTTTTGGTTGTTTTAGCTACATTCAGCGGCTTTCCGTTAATTTGCTTCACACATTTGTGGGAGTAGCTTTGAGAGGAAGGAATCGAATATCACTGCGAGATAAGAGATGCCAGACAGTCCAGAAATAACTCTTGTTTGTAAATTTTATTTTGTGAAAATACCCAGAGTCACAACCACAAATTGCTGAGCCTTCTAGTGATCCCTCGGAGCATAGGTCTTACAATTTTACCTGGACTCTGAAGACCGAAGTTTCAGTGGACTTTGCAACTCCATTTACCCTCGAATGCCTTATTTTTTGATTTCGATTCAATATTTTTTCAGAAGATTCTACAAGGACTCTGATACAAGGACAAGGATACAAGATACAAGGACTCTGCAAAATTGGACCTTTTACATGCAACAATAGGACAAAATCCAAAAACCGCCTTGAGCCCGCTCTGGGTTGCTAAGGCATAAAAGACTTGAGCAATTTGAAAAGAGCAAGGTATTCTTGATAATATCGCATTGTTAATCACTTTTCTATTATTTTTCCACTTTGATTTATAAGAAATCTTCACTTTTGTTTTTTGGTCGAAAATCTTGTCTGCACAGTAATATTTATTGTCGTCCAAAAGTGGTTTTTTTGACTATAAGCAAACTCAGCTGGGAAATAAAATACACTATAGACATGAAATAAATTGCAACGGAAAGTACAATGCTTAAATTAGAGGTTAGGTTGAGATGGCTGACTGTAGCGCCTAAGGACAGCAGACCCACTTAGGCCAAGCGAAGGCCCATTGTGATACAACGCGGATCAAGGGTACCTACTCCGCAAACCAATTAGTGCCTTTGATAAAGCGACGAAGAAGGTTGATTCTGATGCTGCTCAGTTCAGTCAGATTAACAAACAAATGGGCCCACAGAAGTCTGAATCTACGGGATGGGAGAGCACTGCAGCTGTATAGCAAGTGTTCAATGGTTTCTTCCTCATCCATAATCTGATCAAGCTAAGCGATGGTTTGGGATCGATCATAGGCCAGAGAGAGCTTAATAAGAGCTTAAAGTTGAGAAAAAAATAACTCTTAACAATTATAAAAGTGTACCCCGCCGAGAGGTGGTGGTAGACATTATAGGTTTAAATGAGCCAAGAATACCATCACCAGTTATAGATTCGATAAACTTACGGTCCCCCTTCAATGGACCTTAATCGTCCCAATCCTTCTAATTACATGTCGCAGAGGCAGGGCCGGCCCGAGGCAGGCAGGGACACAACCTACGTTTAGGGCCCCTTCTTAATTTTTTTTTTTTTGTAGCATAAGTTGCTTCCAGTATGCCCAAGAGGTGGATCTTTTTTGTCAAATGAGCAACTATCCATAGTGTCAAAATAATAAACTCAGTTCTATTTTCAGATGGAATTATTTGACCGAAACGTGAAGAATTTGCTTCTGCACGTATGAAGTGTATAACTCTTCTGCCGTATAAATACTGTTGAGTGAGTGTTTTCTCAGCATTTTGGAGAGAACACTCCATTTGGTATGAACGGAAGTAAATTTTCGTTATGTCTAACGAAGACCCTCCATCAACATATTTTGACAGATGCCTGTCGCCCCCATTTTGGTGTAAAGAAAGATAAGATGTATTGAGTAACCACTTGAAGAAGAGGTACGCTCAAGAGGGGAACAAGTTTAAAAAAATGGAAAATTCTGTTTCGGAAGAAGAATGCTTTGACAGATTAAGTGAAAAACCTTCAAAACAAGGAAATCTGTAATGGAATAAAACGATTTCATAAAGTTTCTGCAGTAGTATCCATGCTTGCTGGAAAAAAAACCGGCGCTCCGGACGTGTTGCCTTCGAAACTGTGGAGGAAAAAATGTATCCATAGATTTGCTTCCCAATGCCCAACTCTAACTTGGAATCCTGTGCCACCAATGTATCGAAAAAATGCTTTAATTTTCTCAATTCTAGGTATTGCAACACCACGGGTTTCATCAGGAATATCGGAAAGGAAATGATTACTTAACCATTGCATGTCATTAAAGTCGAACTTATAAAGGTCCTTGAAATCATCCCCTGCGTCCCCGAAATGGCGTGAATTATAGTTCCTTGTTTTTCGCGTTTGTATGGTTAAAAACTTTATTGCGTATACTTTGCACCCACCTTTACCCGACTTTGCACTCACCCTTAAATGTCAAGAATCTAATTTTCAAACACCAACTTGAGGGAGTGAACCTACTTTGAGGAAAATGTTTATTCTTACCGCATTTAGTGTCCCTTTTAACAAAGGCAGGGGCGTCCATCTCGCCCCGTCGATACTTTCAATAAAGTACTATACAGAATTTGAAAGTCACAAAATGTGTTCTTTTATATAAAATTCAGAATTGCGAAGTATTGGTCTAAATTTTTTTTAAACTTATCAAGAATTTGAGTTTGCATGCGAATTATTCCTAATCAATTCTCATGAATATTTGACTGATTTCTGACTTTCGAATTCGGTACAATACAATGTAAGTGTTGCCGTTGTTTTTAAGCACTTTTTTTTCCATTTTAAGTTTTTTCTTTCTAAATTTGCCCCTAACTCCCCCCCCCCCCCTCCCCCCCCCATCCTTTCAATAGTAAAAAATTCTATCTGAATCCCCTTTACAAAATACCGTTATCCATTCCTGGCGCCAAAGTTATTATTCTCCCAATCGTTAGTTATTATACATCAATTATGGGTTTATTTCACTTTTAACACATTCCAATGGGAACTAGTCCCATAAAATGTTTTTGATCTCTGACACAGCCATTGCAATGTAATAATTTTGACAAAATGTTATCAGTCCAGTGCAGTGTCACATTACAAAAATCGCTGCAATCTATTAAAAAGATTTAAGATTAAAATTAATTTAGCTACAGGCGCCTATCCACCATGGACTACACCGCCACTTTCAGTAAGTGAAGTATCTGTTGAAAGTTCATCTTAAACACAAAAAACCTTGCCAGGCAGTTACTAGAATAACTTCACAATTTCGAAGAGCATACTTGCCTCTCCAAGAGCCTGAGGCCAGGCAGAATTTTTTGCTTTTCCT
The DNA here is from genome assembly GCA_964034865.1 of Eristalis intricaria. NCBI lineage: Eukaryota > Metazoa > Arthropoda > Insecta > Diptera > Syrphidae > Eristalis > Eristalis intricaria. The sequence goes on from OZ035877.1 coordinate 62,300,962, forward strand.
TAGACCCTTCGATAGCCTTGAGCTCGAAGACAATGATACTATCCATTGCAAAGAGTGTTAAATATTAAAGTCCCTTGGAAAATGAATTCAATATGAAGGATCAATCCGGAAAGGCCGAGTTTGGGCGAAAAAAATGCTCAAAAGTCTTACCAAACCTAATAAACGACCTAACGATGGTTGCGTATACCCCAAAGATTTAAATATTCGTTTCACTTCTGTCTCGTCCGCAACCCAACTTAACGTGCTTTTACCTATAACAAACATTTCTCGAGAAGATGGGTTTGAAGTACGAGTACATACGCAGTCGATTGTGCAATATTTTCCATAAAGATAGAATCTGTTGCTCTGGATGATATTCATAGCGACTTCATAAAATTGTTTCTGCCAATCATACTCCCCTACAGCACCTACATTCTTAATACCGCAGTCATAACTTCGACTTATCTTATCCTTTGGAAGAAAGCAAAGATTATTCCGGTTCATACGAAAACAAACCCGCCTGAATATCGGCCAATTTAAATTCTTCCGTTCTTATCAAAAGTCTTCGAATCAATTGACGCGACTGCACACTATGTCCTCAACCTCCGAAGATTTGATCATGTCTCGGAACTACGTCGCCATCTCCTTGGGTGTGAACTCTTCAAAATCATTCACAGTAAACAATCTTTACAATAAAATTACTTTTTGTCGATACATGTCTAACATCCCGCAGGCATTTCTTCATTCAGGCTGTACACCTGTGGAACCATCTACCTTCACAGGTACTGGCCAAAACCGAATGCTCTCTTATCTGTCCAACATGATCTGAAATAATTCCCTGAATATAATTTTGATTGGGTTACATATAGGTATGTAGGTAGGTCGTAAGTGGCTTGGATGCACTTTGGCCAAAGTAGGCCCATTGTACTGCCACGTGGGTTTGTCTGAAAAGAACGTGACAGCCAGACAGCTCTGTTGATGAAGTCTAATAGCGATGTGATTCATGCCTCTCTCGTTGCAGAGAAGGTGTTGTACACTTTCCTCTTCTTCCTTGTCTCGGCAACTTTTGCAGAAAAAATTAAAAAATAGTCTTAGTCTTATCGCTTGTAGCCCCAAAAGGCAGTGTCCGGTGATTATTCCCACTGCCGTACTGACTTTAGGTCTTTTTAGGTCAAGACTGGGCCAGATTTGTTTGGTAATTTGGAACGTATTGTCTGTATTCCATCTGGCATTTACTTTTAGTTTGCTTTGGTTAATGAGTTGTAACAGAAAGGAAGCTAGAGGAGCACCTAAGTTACAGAAGGATCCGTCATCTGGCAGTGTTGTGGCGACTTTTGCGAGTTTGTCAGTTTCACAGTTTCCCATAATGTCTCTATGTCCCGGGACCCCACACAGGCAAATTCGAAACTGTTCGGATATCTCGTCAAGAGATGTGCGACAGCTTATGACTACTTTTGAGTTTATCCGTAAAGATGCAGCTATCGTGGGCGGGTATCACGTTCGACCTCAGCCAGGACAGAGCTTCGCTGATCGATATTATTTCCGCGTGGAAAACGCTGCAGTGATTAGGTAGATGGATTGATTTATTGATTGATTAAGATGTCAGAGAAAATTCCACTACCAACTCCTTCTTCCGGTTTAGATCCGTCTGTGTAGAAATGTATGGCGTTACCGAATGGTATATAGTATTTTAGAATTAAGCTCCACATTTATAACTTCATTTACTGTGTATGTATGTCACTATCACGTTGACTTAAAAAAATGTTATATTTTAAGCCCTGTACTTTAAAAGAAGAATGTAACACTTTTAATGTACAGCGACAATAAGCAATAAATGAAAGAATGACTGCCGTCTCATTTAAAACAATTAAATAATCATCAATTGACTGTGAATTATCAACAATTGAAAAACCTTCGAAAAGGTCACAAACTTCCATGACAACCCCTTTGTTTGTGAACAATTACAACAAATCGAATGGCAATTAACATCGCCCCACCGTCGAGCACCTGTCAATACTGTCGCATTGACTGAAGCACACTCGCAAACTTTCACTCTTCTCCGCTGTAGACCGCCGATATTCAATATGCTCCGCGGTTATATATTCAATCAGCAAACAATTGTAAGCTATTTGCCTAAGACACCATGCGTCGTTTGTCATGCGATTAACCCAAATCTATTTCCCTGATGGGGCGATAAATCTCTTTAAGCCAATCTCTTGTTTACACTCAGTTCTAATTATCATAATCAGCTTCTGCGGTGGAATGCGTCTTATTCAAATGAGGCGGACGCCATTGTTGGCTGTCGCCGTCCAAAAAGGAATCAAAGAAAACAAATTAAGATCAATTCGTTGCGAAGAAGCCAGAAGATATGACTACTAATAAAGTGAAAGGACTTTGACAGTTTTAGGATTTCTCATCTGTTGGGGGGAATTCGTAATATAAATGTGGTTAGGGGACAGCAGCGTTATGTTTGGAAGTGACACTTTGAGACAGGGATGAGGTTGGCGCATTTTAAATCATTTATCACTCAAGAAGAGCGATGGAGAGGCAAACGTTTGACGGAGTCTTTGTTGGTTTGGTCAGGTTAGGTTAGTGGGTTGACGCGGTAGAGCCGCGCCGCACTAAGATCCTATTGGACCCAATGTGATGCACATGGGGTAAAACCCTTCCTATCGTCTCACTGGCCGGATGATGATAAAAACCTCCTGCCTTCAAGGGTGTTGGTTATCGTTCTCCTCCATCCAACCATTCAGAGATCCTAATAAACCTGTAAAGAGATTTTAGTGGGATATCTGATATGTCATGGAGGTCATGGAAGAAAAATTCTCCCAGGGTCCTTTGTCTCAGTTTGCATAGACTGGGGCATTGACAAAGAAAGTGGGATGTATACTCTTCGCTCTAACAGCCTCTACAAATGGTGTCATGGGTAAATCCCATTTTGAGTTCATGATACTTCAGATGATTATAACAAGCGACAGCTGCGACCATCATCCACAGCCGTTTCCTGCTACATTGGCGGAGGGAGTTGCTTTTAGTGCTATTGAACCGACGCCATATCGTACGAGTGGTCTCACATGAGGGGAAGGAACTCCACCTTTTATTAGCCAGCTCCATGATTCTCCTGTCCACCTTTTTCTTGATGTCAGACAGAGTTGCGGAAAGCCATGGGATTGCCTGGGATGGGTCGCATTCCTCCCCTTTCCTGGCAAGTTTATCTGTTACATCGTTACCGGTTATGTCCCTGTGACCTGCAACCCAGCAACCCAGCACAGAGTGATCGACTGATGTGTGCCAAGAACCTTGACCTCTTCGCTACAGCTTGCGACTATCTTGGACTTGATCTCGATAGCCCAAATTTCTTTAATGGCCGCTTGACTGACTTGAAGAAGGTAATATCACCTGGTGGTGTTTCTAACAATGATATCAATTTTGTCGCTTCTTTGACCGCAAGGATCTCCGATTGAAAACCACTGCCTTAATCAGGTAGTCTGATAGAGCAGTGCGTGTTTTACAATTCGGAGAAGATGCCCGCGCCTGTTCTTCTTTCCATCTTTGACCCGTGCGTATAAACATGGATGGAACTTGAGTCAGTGATGGGTTGATTTGAGCTCCACTCCTTCCTTGTTGGGTAGTACTTTTTGAAGGGTATTTCGAAATCAAGGGTGGGGAGAGAGTAGTCGCTTTCTATTTGTTCGATGTGAAGTCTATCAAGAATACAGAGGCTTGGGTGCCAATTTTGGGATTGGATGATCCTTATGGTTCCCTTTGCAGCAGTCATCTCCATCAGTCTATAGAGGTCAAGTGGAAGAAGATCCAGTAGCCCCTCTAAACCCGCTGTGGGGGTGGTCGAGATTGCCCCTGTCACACCTAGGCATGCACGTCTCTGTATGCTAGTGAGCAGCTTTAAGTTTGATATTTTGAGACAGGCTTGCCACCAACTGCACTGCCATATGCCAGGATCGGCGTCACAATCGCTGTGTACATCCACAGAATCATTTTGGGGCTCGGACCCCATATCCTGTTACTTTGCTTTATTTGCTCAATCTTCTATATTTGGTTTCCAGTTGAGTTTTCTGTCTAGGATTAGACCAAGGTATTTCGCACTTTGCCTTAGAGAGTCTTTCGGAGTCTTTGTAACATCGGAGCATTTTCTTTCGAAATGATCAGTCTTGATTAAATATTTTGTTTTGATAATGAATCAATCCTTGGTTGGGCTACAGGGCCATTTTGATACCACACCTCATAGACCTTGTATGTTTGGATTGGCTACATCCAACCTGTGGAGTTTAGTTGACTAGCGATCTCGGAGAGGTCCCTAAGGAAATGTTTGTCGAACGCGATAAGTCCTTGTTTGGCTAGTGCCGGGCAGTCACAGAGAAAGTGAGGTACGTTGTTCCAGCTGCGACAGTGTGGGTTGAAAGGTATTCCGAGTCCAGCAGCGTGGATGCCTTTGGTCCAGTGTCCTGTGCTTATAGCCAACGCCAGCTCTTTCGGAGCGGTTTCTTTAGAGGAGATCATAAGTCATGCTTCTCATCTAGGAGGGTAAGATTTTTGTCCAGCCTTTGCTAGCTAAGGACAATAAGAGTAGATGATGTATTTGAGGTGGTTAATTGTTGAGTCCACCATTTCTGTGGCGGCGTTGCCAGAACCTCCTTGCTTGGCCATTCTGTCGGCGATCTCATTTCCCTCTATGATCCTTGTGCTCTGGATTCCAAAGGAAAGTGATTTTGCACCTGGACTGTTTGAGTTCTTCCTTGCATTGTTGCACCAATTTAGAGGAAGTGAATACTGAGGAGATAGCTCTTGTGGCTGCTTGGCTGTCGCTGCAGATAGCTGCGTCTTTCTCATAAGGGCTGTTAGTACTAAGAAGCTTACACGCTTATCTGATTGCTAGGACTTCCTAGCCTCCCTCTAGTGATCTGGAAGGCAGTCAGGAAGACCGCTGAGCCTACACCAGCCCGATGGCTTAGGCTAGACCAGTCTGTGTAGCTCAGAAATTGGTATACCGAGGTTGGTGATTCCAATCCTCTCAGAATGAAAATCGGCATTGTGCCCACTTTTCGAAGTCTAAAGTGGTAGTCATTTAGTCTGAGAGAGATTTAATTAAAAGAAATTAAATCAGTGCATATTAATTACCCTTGAAGTATACAACATGTTTATAAGGTGGATTCGCTCATCTGGTGTTACGGGCTCAGACAAGAGTTGCAAAGCTCTGCTATGGCCGTACGGTCTTGCTGACCAACATCCCGCTACTCTGAGTCTAATGGTAAATTCAACATAAATATTTAAAAAAAAAACAAAAACTCAACAAATGTATAACAAATAATCACGTGCAACATTGTGTTAAACAAGTATGTAAACACACTAGAGCACCAACGCAATGAACAACTGCCCGTCAAGCAGCGACGGAAATATCGCTCGGCCGGCTGTCTCGAGTTAGATGTGTAAGGGAGCCAATTCACATAAACAACCAGCGACACAAATAAACCACACGAAGGGGCGTGATCTATTTTTAGACTTGATTTCAAATATCTGGCAAGGGTCCAGCTCAGATTCCCCTTCATCTACATTTTTGATTACGTTTTCGCATATTTGCTGATGTCCGGTTTAACATCTCTCTTTAATGCATGAATCGTAACTGGAGCATTTGCTCGGACATTGTTTGGTGTGAATAAGAACTGAGAAAACACTCCGAGTAAGAACACATGAGTCGAGTATTTTCGTTGAAGGAAATACTCAATTTGGTGTGAATAAAAAATTGCCTGAAAGTAGGTACCCTCCCTTCAGTTGACGTTTGAAAACTAGGGTTCTTGGCGTTTAAGGGTGAGTGCAAAGTCGAGTAAAGGTGGGTGCAAAGCATATGCAATAACGTTTTTAAACATACAAACGCGAAAAACAAAAAATTATAACTCATGTCTTTTCGGGGACACAGGGGATAATTTCAAGAACATGTATTGATTCGAGTTTTATAACCTGGAATGGTTAAGTACTCATTTCCTGGCCGTTATTCCGATTTACCTTTGATTGTTTTTGGTTTTTAATGTAAAGGGACGATTGCCCGTCTGTTTCTTATCGCATTTTGATTTGACGCGGGCCTTCGTGTTATCATTTTTTTTTATTTGCGAGATGTTCAAATTAAACCCATTGTTTTTTATATCTCTCCTTCTATAGCCTTCAACTCAGATTGCTTTTTATTTCTGATGTCTGGAGTTTGGCTTTTTTCCAGCAAGCACGGATAAAATTTCAACCACTTGATGAAGTCGTCATCGTCCATTCCAGATTTCCTTTTATTTTTTATGATTAAGGTTTAATCCGTCAAAGTATTCCTCTTCCGAAGCATTTTTTTCCATTATTTTAAATTGTTTTCACTTTTTGAAGTCACCTCCTATGCACACTCAACTTCTACAAGTGAGCTCTCCATTCATTCCATCTTTAATCACACCAAAACGGAGGAAAGACTCAGCTGTCTATCTGAGCGGAGAGTATTCGTTAAGCTTAACGAAATAAATTTCTATTCACACTAGATGGAGCATTTCCTCCAAAATGCTGTGGAAATGCTCACACTCAGTTTTTATTCACAACACCCATTATCTCGTACATTGAACTGGAAGCCAGAGTCTAATGGTGTTGAGGAATATGATTTAGAGCCTTCATCGGAAGAAATTGACATTTTAAGGGAATCTCTCACGCAGTGATTCATTAGCTGTGTTTTTTTGCAAGCTTAAATTTCAATTTGCATGTAAAATACACTAAAAACAAATCCTATATCCGCTTAAGTTACTCATCATATCTATCGCCGCTTAGGAAATAAGCGCGGATAAAAACAATGCTTCCAATCATTATTTTCTGTGTGTTCATTCCTGAATTTATTCATTCGTTGCTTAGGTTGCTGTATTTGGCTTACATTTGCAGGTGTGGTTGATGAATTAGATCATTTTTAATTGTTTTGGCATCCATAAGTATGCAATTTTTGGTATACCCAGATTGTCTATGCTAAAAATTCCGTTTAGGTTTCGTAAACCATTCTTTTCATTTGATAAACATTTTTTTATAATTATTAAGTACTGTTGCTTATAAAGTGACGGTCACGCTACACAGTCACAAGATTGTGACCATCAAAGATCAACCGTCATCTTCCACGACTACACCCCTGACTGCTTAGCAAATGTCATAAATGTCGTCGGTGCTGCCAAGATTTTATGATGAATCATTAAGCGCCGATGATCGTTTTTTTGTGCACTTAAAAATTAAGCGTATATACGCTTGCAAAAAAACAGACCTATTGTTTGATCAGCTGATCAGCTGAAAATAATTCACGTCCCCGTCCATTTGATACTTTACAGTAGTGTTGCTTGAACGCCGATAGTCCCTCCTGGCGAGTGATTTGCACAATAGCACGAAGAAATCTCATCTCAGCATCTTGTATTCCCGATCTTATTCTTTCAGGTCATTACCCAAATTTCATGACCATAGGTGAGAGTTGGAGCAAATACTGAGGTGAAAACTGCTAGCTTGACTTCCACCCCAAGCTCGACCTCCCTGATTACAGATCCTTCAGAGGTGTCTCAAGACTGACCCAGCTGGACCAATCCTACAGAAAAGCTCAGCATTACTCCTCGCATCACTCGTGAAGAAGACCCCGGATACTTAAATGTATCGACTTGCTTCAATCGTCACGCTATCAATACCTAAGCTACACTACTTTACAGGCTGCAAATGTCAGTCAACACAGCGCATGCATTCACTGAAAATAAGGGACTGGTATTATTTCCAACGAAATATGGCCCAAGGAGCAATAGCAACGAATATACAGAAGGCAGACAGAGATGTAACTTTAATTAAAAAGAATTAAAGCAATGTATTAATTATCCTTGAATAAAATATCCAACATATTTATAAGGGTGGTTCAGTAGTCCTCATCCTAGTCGATACTCACTCATCTTGTGCTTCACATCGTGAATCGTTTGGTGTCTCAGAGCTGTGCCACAATATCATAAGAATGCATTTATTTACGATGCCGTCCCAGCTATTTCCGAGAATCTGCTAATTGCGATACGTTCAGTGAAATGAATTCTTTGCGGGTCGTGTGACGTCTCTACTGTTCCACCACGATTTTCGAGAAGCATTTATTGATGGGGTAGAAAAGATTATAGATTATATACATAAATTTGTAAACATTATTAACAATTTCTTTTTCTGGCTTAAATTATTGCAGCCATTCCACAGAGCCTGTGGAAGATCTCACATAGCTTGACAGGTCGGTGTGATTGCGATTGCGAGCGGTACTGTGGCCACTTTGACGTTTAGAAGGTCCGCCACAGGAAAAGTTTTCATCAGTCCTCGTTTGCCATGTCTGCAAAGAAAAGGAAAAAATAGATGATGTCACAGATGGAGGGGGCTTAAGAGATTTCTAATTGAACTATGAGGAATCCTGTTTCAATAGGAAAGCGTTGTGGAAGGCTCCTTCAAGTCTTAGTTTAATGCTAAGTGGATTTCCAAGACAATTGAAGATTCGCTTTGAAATTGGGGATACTTCCTCCAATTCAGGAGGAGTATTAAAGGCGAAATATTACAACCAATTACCGTACCCTTTCGCGATCCAAGGACGATTGCCCATGCATGTCCTCTCTGATTCACCCGATCGTTGGCCACCCTCTCTTTCACTCAAGAAGGTAGTTTATATTGATGGTTGAGGAGGATTATTTTTATTCCTCGTGCAATATCGTCCAATCCGGTACTCTTTAGAGCAGGAGTCGATGCAGGGCTCTGTGGATTGGATTAGATTGCGTTCACGGCTGATCAAGTCATTACCGGGCGATCTATGCTGCACAAGGAAGGTGATCAAAGGGACATCAAGAAGGACTGCTTTAAACTCTCCTGTGGATCCTAGTGGTTGACAAAATCATAAATACGCTGGCAATGGAAGGAAGATGGAAGACCATCCTCATCTCGGATAAATTTCCTTCAGCCTTTAGTGGGCACCTCAGTCATGGACTAATGCTGATTAATGCCTGAACGCAGACCCGAGGACTGAACGTCAACTCAACTGTAACAGAACCCTTACCAAAAAAGCAGGATCCCTGACTTCACCTGTCCAACTATAAATGGAGTTGAACAAAGGCAAAGCTCAAAGACAGCAGAATATTCGGTTCCAAGCCCATGTGGAAAGGAAATACAAACTATCGCATAAAGAAGGCACACGTAGCGTAACCCAGGCTTCAGTAAAACATAGTCTCTCAACTCACAGTTGATACACTCGCTGCAAACCATGCTGCAAAAGACCCTTCTTAACTAACGACTCTCTGGTTTGGTGGAGCAGTCTCACACAGCTAACCAAAATCCAAGGATCGGCTTGCCTAGGCATGACTGGTTGTCTTGGACCCACACTGACTATGGCAACGCTCAAGGCCATCCTATTCGTCCTTTCTCTCGACTTATTCTGCAGCACCAGTGTACCCTCTTCGGCTATAAGGCTCAGAGATTGGGTATTTTTAAAGGACGAAGCTCACAGTCACGCTGACATAATAATAAATTGGAGAGCAGCGCCGAACCTGAAGCACACCGACTACCTTCAACCACCTATGGCCCCGGAGAATAGCCGTGGAAGGCCCGATTTGCAATAGCAGAAGGGGGAGATCGGCCTGTACACCGATCGCTGAAAGACTAGGGCTTACACGGGGGCAGGCATCTCCTGTGACCTCTTCTAAAAAACCCTGCCATTAAGGGATGATTTTTTTTAAGGTCGAAGTGGCTTGACTATACATGGGGCGTCACTAACCCTGAAAGACCAAAACGTTACCGACGAATAATATTTATATCACGAGACATCCTGACATCGAAGCTGGTTGGATTTTGTACACAGATGGTGTACGAGATATCCTTGGTGAACAGGGTGGTGATGGTTACCTGGACACACTGGTAGGCAAGATAGTGAAAAAGCGTGCGGTCCAGCGAAGTAGGACTCGGAGCTGGGAGAATCTCCCTGCCCATGCCGCTCAGCTCCATAAAAAAATATCTGGAAAATGAAGAACGGGAGAGAGCCAGAACTCGCTGGCTAGAAGACAAAACCCGGTACAGACACAGAACTCTCTATCTTAGCCTAAGTCCTGCACCTTCAGCAAGGGCCCTATGGCCGATGGTGAGTTAGCAAGAAGACACCAACATCATTGATTGGTTTGAGTCGCAGGCTCATAAATGGGAGTCCTTACCGGGCAATGTGCCATAAGGACGCATCCATCGCGGCTGAACATACTTTTGGAGGAGCCGCAGAGATGAGAAAAGAACAGAATCCATCCAACATCTGCTCTGCGAATTCCCGGGCCCTAGCAAGGAAAAGAAGGGATTTTCAAGGAATGCACTTCTTAGAGCTGTTGCACTTAAGCAGTGTTGAATTGAAGAACCTCCTCAGATTCACAAATAAATCTCGCTTGTCTTAGAACATTCCCCAGGATGGGGTACGAAGCACCCAAGACGCTGAAGCCTAGAAGTCCGTCAGGGGGCACAATTATCTACCTCCTTACCTACTTCTGCCTAGAATACAGTGCAGTGACTAGGTGTTAGTAGAAACATAGAGGTTGGGAGGATGCGAAGTTTCCAACCCCTGTCCCGGCCGCCATTTTGGATCCGTCAGTCTACTCTTGTAGACTTCCGAAGCTTCATTCAAGCTGCTGTTCTCATGTATCAGCTGTCCATTCGTCTCTAGTCAAGGCCGGCGTTAATCGATTTCGATCCTAGAAAACCTAGAAATATCCCTGTATTCCTCGGGACACTCGCATTATGGAATACTCCGTAATGGCCTATAAATTAAATGCCTTCGATATTGACACTGTCACATGTCACCGTGACAAATTTGTATTTAATAAGTCACCTCAACGCCACATAAGGTGACTAAGTCTGTGCAAATTTGTCACATGGACTCGTGACACGACTAAGGGATTAATGGTGATTATTTCGGCCTAAAGGAGAAGACCAACAACTCAGACGCTGCGTGGTACGGTTCTACTGAGATAGGCCACAGAATGGGTGTCTGCATTTATTCGAATTCATTCTGGGATCAGTGTGTCTGCGAAAGAACAATTTAAACGAAGCTGCAATGATGAGTCCGTCCCAAAAGACGATTGGAATTTTTCGTGTAACTGCGTATGGTTCGGTAAGCCTATGCCCTAATCCAGACCGAAGCTGGGAACTAAGCTCACCGAGGGTCTTAGTGTAAGCCCATACAAGCTGGGAACGTAATCCACTTTCTTATGGGAACCAATAACATATTCAAAAGTTCTCAGAGGGAGCTAACATTTCAGTTTCAAGAATTGTCGATGTTTGTTAATTTAGCTACAGGCGCCTGCAGTTGTTGACATGATCTTAGCAAAGCGACGAAGAGTTGCGTCAGCGGTTAAACCCCGCGGAAAAAAAGGGTTAAAATCCGAAGCGAGCCACCCACCTCAGATTTTACAAACGAGTACCTGCCACTAGTTAGCGGAGTTCCCGGTTCGAATCCCAGTCAAAGCAAAGAAAATACGCTTTTATTTGGTTTTCAAATCTGGTCCAGTCAATATTTGCCATTGGGATCAAATTAATAGTACTTTCACTGGAGAAGGCAATCAGTGGAAGTAGTCTGACTGTGGCTATCACAAAAGAACGGGTTGGGTCGCCGTGGTGAAGTGGGTAAGTGCATCGACTCCTATGAGGAGTAGTTGAGGAGAGGGTCCCAGGTTCGATACCCGAATTTACCACCTTTGATAATTCACGGCTCCACCTCTTTCGAGTCACTGATAATGCTCAAAGAGTATTCCTGTCTAGGAAAAGCTTTCTTAACTTCACCGTTCGGAGTCGGCATTAAACGGCAGTGGGTCCTTCCTCGAGTGAGAGAACAAAATAGCACGCACAGCACGAGTGGTTGCTGAGAAGCTAGGCCCAGGTCTGCCTCGGACTGTCGCGCCATCCATATTATTATTATCACAAAAGAACAATATGGTCTAAGTCTGCTGGTGAACTCACTTGAAGCCCCTCTACCTAACCTACCTCATATTTTAAATACATGAGACTTTCCCACAGGCCAACTTTCAAATTTGGCCTTATTTAAATCGGGAAAGTGGGAATTCATTTCACATTTAGAGGGAATTAAATTTTCACTTTGTACGGGAACTAAGTCCACCTTCCCTTAGTGGACTTAGTTCCCGTGGACTTAATTCCCAGCACCTTACAGACCATAAGCAGCATGTAATGCAAGAACCCATTGAGGACCTATAGCTCCACAAACTTGCAGACTTTCCTACGCAGTTAAATGCAAGTGATTCTCGTCACTCAGAATGACTGTGTTTAAACTCATGTCACGTTCGTTCACTTCTAGCTCCGAAAGAGTGAAAGTGCTCGTAGAACGCCGTGCGTGGACTGCTGAGCTTCAATGTTGTGCCAATAAGAGCTGCTTAGTATGTGCGCATGCGATTCGTATGCAAAATACGGTGAAAAGTGTTGTCAGGCGGTGGGTGTCGATTTCGAGTGGGATCTTATGGGTCTTTAGTCATAACCTCAGCTACGGCGGATATGTTCTAAAAATTCATTTGATTTCTCAACTCAGAGTCATATTTTGAGAAGTGCGATTAGTTTTAAATAGCAAATTTATGATTTTGCTGGCAGCTATTGAAATATTAGCTTGCGACGTGTCAAATCACCGTCCACCAAGAACGTATAGGGCGATACAGTACGGGGTTGACCTGGGCATCAGACAATCTGGAGCTTGCCTAGCTGCCTCCATTTTAGCTCGCCAAATTGATTGAGGTACTTCTCCACTTGTGTGCTCCATCGGATTCGTGGGAGTCTTCTATTGCGTTGTCCCACTTGTTCCGACTTCGGAGTCGAAGACTCTTCGCGATGGAGCAAGGTTGTCCATGCGCTCTACATGGCCTAGTCATCTTTGGCGTTGAATCCGTAGACGCTTGGCTAGGCTCATGTAGCTGTACAGTTCATGGTAGAATCTTCCTCTCCAAGAACCATCAACGCAAACACGACCAAAGATTGAACGCAGAACTTTTCTATCGAAGGCTTCTTCATCCGCTCTTGAGATTGTCCATGCCATACATCAGAACAGGCATGTTCAGGGTGTTATATACCTTTAGCTCAGTCCTTCGAAAGAGGGCTCTACTACTCAATTGCCTCATGAGCCCAAGGACAACTGCAACTGGCAAGAGTTTTTCTGCGTTTAATCTCTGGTGTTGTTCGTACTGTCTACAGTTACGTTGTCCTTCACTACCTCGAAGTTATAGCTGCCTATGATGACATTCAGGCCGAGTCGTCGATGTTGGGCGTCCTTTCATGATGACAGCATATTCTTCGTTTTGCTAAACCTATTTTGGCCGCCTCTGTTTCAATGACAAAATAGATCTTATTATTGCAGTTTAACCGAAGGAATTCAACAAAATTATATATGGGCCTTATTCGGAAAATTTAAATTGAGTTTTAATGAATAATTATCATGTTAGCCGTGTTTTTTTCATCGCTATCGATCGTGAAGTGAAGTAAGATTCAGAAAAACCATTCGCAGTGGCTTTGATTTTTATCTGTCAAAATATATGAAAAAGAAATTTATTTGTTCGAAATTGATGTCAAATGTATGAAAAAAAATTCGAAGTCGAATTTTTATCGGCAGCCACTTTTCACTGGCGATATTAGAGGCAGTTATAGGCAGTAGGTTGTTGTATGTGCTTCATGGGGTTGGACCTGAGCCTAGCTTTTCAGCACCACTCGCGTTGTGCTTACTATTGTTCTTCCACAAGAGGGATCTAGTTTAATCCCGACTCCGAACGGCGAAGTTAAGAAAGTTTTTCCTAGACAGGAATACTCTTTGAGCATTATCAGTGACTCGAAAGAGGTGGAGCTGGGAATTATGAAAGTTGTTAAATTGGGGATTCGAACCTGACATCCTCTGGGTAGGAGTCGACGCACTAACACACTACGTCACGGCGACCCAAGCGGGGGCAACTAGTTACTCGTTGACATGAATCAAAAAAACAATTGGCAAGATACATTTAGCATTGCTTTCAATTCTTCAATTGACTATCAGCTTTAGATGAGACCCTGTTCATGCTGTTCGCTCTGGATGGTCCATTGCGACCACAAACGATGGACTCCATTCGATTAAATTTATCTTAGTTCTCCTTCGTGGACTTGTTACTGGCGAGTATGCAAGTACTATACCCAATGACTCTCACACCTTGTCATCGTCTTTTGCCTTGGACAGACGAAGGCAGGCGATTTTTTGTAGACGAGGACGGTGGATCGTACAATTTTGTGGACTCGCTTGTGGACTTTCCCGCGGTAGCTGTTTCAGTAGATAATTTGAGATTTTTAAAATTTCCAGATCACAGCCTTGTCGACAGCCCTTCAGTTCAGATTGAAAATAAACGCCATGGACGCTACACGGACGGTCCGAGACATTTGTCCTCTTCACCTGCCTGCTCTCAACAAGTTAATTCAACGAAATTGGCAAACAAACATACTCTTTGCATGCCCGTTCTTAAAGAATGAATGACATCAACAGACCACTATCCGAAGCCACCGCCACTTTTCAGCCATCCAAGCCATTGGATTAAGCACAGACACAGGCCAGAGCAAACTCGAATCCACCTCCTCCTCTGACAAGACCCGGTTCGTGTTTTCGAAATGGTCTCGTATCTCATGTTGTCACAACAAATTTAGTGCGCCTTCCGAAAACTGGATTCCGCAACGCTTCCGATCGATCTATGATCGATCGTCTTTGACACTTCCACCTGCTGCCAGCCGAGAGGCAGTCCATGTCAGTTCTCTTCCCTGGCAGACAAAGCGACTATTGGCACCGAGAACAGAACACGTCCAAGCACACGTCAACTATAGCGGCTCGGTTCATCCGTTGCTTGCATGCGAAACAAAACTGTATCAGAGCAACCCATCACAGTTGGTATCAGATAACTAATCCGAATTAGAATTTCCCATTTAAAGAGGAGCAATCGCCGAGGTGCGGCCAACGGACACCGCAATGCCGTCACCGTCACCGTGTCAGCGTGGCCAAACCGGCTCCTCGCTCAACCGCCAACGATGATGCAGCTCCCTGCAACGGCGAACGGAGCTCTTCCTGGCCATTAACTTCTGGCGAAACCCATTCCGCCATTAGTTCCGTCCCAAAATCAATTAGTTGCATAATATTGCATGAAAAAGTCCCCACGAAAACCGCCGAAGATTCCCGGCATTCCGCCGAGCGTGCACAGGAACTCGAAAGTGGCAACAGCAGCCAAGCATGTACCGACGGGCAACCAGCCCGAGCTCTGGACACGTTCAAGTTCGAAATTCTCCAACAAGTGAATGGTCACTTTGCTTAGAATTGCGCTGGGCATCGCATGGCAGTGGGCCGGCAGGAGGACGACTAGAACTGGTCCAGTCCCAGTGTCGTACAAGGACCGGATTCGTGAATACAGTGCCTGGCTAAGCAGCAGAGGACTTGATGATTTTGATTTTGTCACGAATCGCCTTCGGAGCCACTTGATGCATGCGCTGTAATCGAGAACCAGTTCGCTGCGCTCTCCGGTGTGTGCGAAAGGACCGCGAGAATCTGTGTCCTGCAGTGAACCGCCGATCAGCTGCACTTTCAATTCACTTTAATTTGCACGTGTGTTCCTTTGCGACTGGCCAACGCGAGGTATAAGTCAAGATGTCGCTTGAAATTTCAGATTAATTATGCACCGCAATAGTCGGTGGTGGCTCACAGCAGCGCGGATGGTCGGTGTTATCCTGCTCGGAATCTGGTTTGTAAATTGAGTGGAAACATGAGAGGCCTTGAATGCTAGTCGGCTGGATTAATTAGGGGAGCATGCGAGAGCCGATTTATAGTTCGACAAGAGTGTGTTATTTCTCATACTGGTCTGGTCTTGGGACATCACTTTCGACTACTTCCAATTGGATGTTCAGCAAAGAAGCGCGCAAAACTAGAGGATTTCTGGTGGCAATGACTCTTCGTAGGAGACTCAAAATATGGAGGATGTATTTAAGACGTGACTCATGGTTCTGGCATTGAATGGACTGTCATCACCCAGAACGAACAGAATCAACCAGGGTTGGCATAATGAGTGGTGTGAATAAAAACTAAGCGAACACTCTGAGGAAAAACTCAATTCCGATCCTCAAATTGGGTTCTTTTCCTCAAGTTGATGTTTGAAAAGTAGAGTTAGAAATGAAGTATGTATTACCGAGTTCCGTGATGAAGTACCTATTATCCGGCCGATAACAGCTGATTGCCCCAGTCCCCCTAGTCCCTAGCTCATAGTAGATGATTCCCTGCTAATCCCACCAAACACACAGCAAGCCCTTACTGGCTGTTAATTCTGGCTTGACGTGGTTGCAAGTGATCCACTTTTTGTCTCTAGTCCCCATCCGCCTTCAAAAATGTGGCGATGTTGTTGCGATTCGCAGTTGGAAATTCGATCCATCACTGTCAGACTCCACACGATTTCCATGACGCGATATATAGATTACAGACCACTGAAGACATTCGTTGGAAAAAATAATGGATTTATTCTTACTCCTGGATCCACCTAATAGCTTTAAACATGTGTCTCTTAACAAATCACAAAAGGCTTTCTTCAAATATTCTTTAAGAGTTTCACAACAATCTGCGCGCCTTGGGGTGTCTAAAAATACACCAAATCAAATCAAAATGTAACACAAAAGCAAAGAGATGAGCTGGACTTACTCCCGCCGTACAGTTTCTCTTCCGATTTTGAAGACGGAACTGGAATTGCACTGACGTCTGGCACCGAAAACCCAAGAGGGACTCCATACATAAATGAATTACCTAGTAAGTCAATGCCCGTAATAACACCAATTTGTGCTTCATCTGATCGCAACTATGAACTCTTAAGTGACTAGTCATTGATCAGTTGCATTCAATTACGTGGCAATTGGTTACGTAAAGTTTCCCTTGCAAGAGGAGCGAACATCGTTGCTTTTTGGAAGGAAAATGGTACCGATCACATGCCTCCAGTTGATGCTACATACCTATTCTCCCCTTTTTACTGGTCTTGCTGTCCAGTGTTTTAACAGCAAGAAAAACCTTTAAAAAAGAACACTTAATTTTCAAATTACAAATACATCCCTTCCAGTTATTCCAATCACAATAACTGGCTGATTGCATCATTTAAGAGTCAATCTCAGTTTATCTGCTTTTCAATAAAACGGTCGTGAGTTGTCGGAAATGATTCACAGCTGCTAACCAAAGTGGAGTGAATGTGTTATTTTTTAGGAAGATCACAAGAAATCCAACGGATCGTTTAGGGATGTGCTTATCTTTACCGTACCATTACTAACGATTTAAAAGTGATTAAATGCATCCCAGGGTATTTTATGCTCATCGAATAGTCGATGATTAGACACCTCGCGTGCCTTATGGGTCGGATGTAGTTAGACATTAAGACTTTTGATTGTGGTCGCAAAAAGGTGCAAATTATGTCCCTAAATGGGCAATTATATAAATCTTAACGATAGCTTCTATATCGCGTGTCCACTTTTATTTTTGGTATGCCACAAGTCCCAATAAAAGCATGTCTGTCTCTTCAGTTCACCGGCGCACAGTGGTCCCATTGTATGGGAGAGTTGGAAATAAATTTGTAACTTTTGAACCCGAGAGCCGATCTTAATGAAATTGAAACACAGTGCAAGTATTATGAGATCTTATTCTTCTTCTTCTTCTTCATTTGGCGCTACAGTCCGGGGTGGACCTGGGCCTCAACCAACAAGCCTCGCCAACTAGCACGGTCTCTGGCTACCTGTCTCCAGAGTCGCACGCCAAGTTGGTTGAGGTCCTTCTCCACCTGGGTGCGCCACCTTAAACGCGGGCGTCCTCTGTTGCGTTGTCCCACGGGTTCAGAGTCGAAGACTCTCCGGGCCGGAGCTGAGTTGTCCATACGCTCTACATGGCCTAGCCATCATAGGCGTTGGATCCGAAGACGCCTGACTAGACTCATGTCGCTGTACAGCCCGTACAGTTCGTGGTTGAATCTTCTCCTCTAGAAACCGTCAACGCAAACAGGACCAAAGATCGCACTCAGAACTTTACTCTCGAAGAGACCAAGGACTTCCTCATCCACTTTGGAGATTGTCCATGCCTCCGCGCCGTACAGCAGGATTGGGATGATCAAGGTCTTGTATAGGGTCAGCTTGGTCCTTCGAGAGATGGCTCTACTACTCAATTGCCTCTTGAGCCCATAGAAACAGCGGTTGGCAAGAGTTACTCTGCGTTTGATCTCGGTACTGATGTTGTTTGCACTGTTTACTGCGGAGCCGAGGTAGACGAAGTCCTTGACTACCTCGAAGTTATAGCTGCCCATTGTGACGCTCTGTCCAAGACGTCGATGTTGTGTGTCCTTTCTTGATGACAGCATATACTTCGTTTTGCCCTCATTCACCGCTAGACCCATTTTAGCCGCCTCCGCCTCAATGCCAGCAAACGCCTCATTGACGGCTCGCTGTGTTCTGCCAATCCCGTCAATGTCATCCGCGTATGCTAGCAGTTGTACGGACTTCTGGAAGATCGTGCCTCTAGTGTTGGCGTGTGAGTCTTGCACGATCTTCTCAAGGATGATGTTAAAGAAATCACATGACAGCGCGTAGCCTTGTCTAAATCCTTTTTACATTGAATGTCTCGGTGAGTTCGTTACCGACCTTGATGGAGCAGCGAGAATTCTCCATCGTCATCCTGCACAACCTGACGAGTTTGGCAGGAATGTCAAAACTAGACACGGCGTTGTATAGCTCGTCCCTATGCACGCTGTCATATGCGGCCTTGAAATCGACAAAAAGGTGGTGGGTGTCGATTTGCATTTCTTGGGTCTTTTCCAGGATCTGCCGTAGTGTGAAAATCTGGTCGATGGTGGACTTCCCTGGCCTGAAGCCACACTGATAAGGACCTATCAGGTTATTTATAAACGGCTTCAGGCGAGTACACAAAACGGCAGAGAAGATTTTGTAGGCGATGTTCAGGAGACTTATCCCTCTATAGTTGGCGCAGTCAAAGGAGTATCCTTTCTTATCGACCGGGCAAACGATACTGAGATTCCACTCATCGGGCATGCTCTTCTCCGACCATATCTTACAGATGAGCTGGTGCATACGCCCAACAAGATCACCTCCAGCTGCCTTAAAGATTACAGCGGACAGTCCGTCCGCACCGGCAGCTTTGTTAGACTTCAGTCTTGATATTGCTATCTTAACCTCGTCTAAGTCGAGGGGACGGAATTCTCGTCGATCATCGTCCATATTGAGTGGAGATCTTATTATGTTTCAAAAATGGTTGTTGTATCTCATAAGCTAACGGAGCAATCTTAAGTTAAAAAAAAAAACACTTTTTTTGTTTAAATGCATAAAATAATTATTTATTATTGTCGATGACTCGAAATTGGGACTTAAAGCAAATTTGTAATCACTATTTATATATATAAATTCAATTTTACAAGTTTTGGTAACGTACACTTTATTTGGAATTAAAGAAACTAAGCAATTAAGTATAATAAGGTTTGCGCTTCAGTGCTAAGTGGCAGCGAATCCTTTGTTATTGGTTCAGGCCTTAAATACACAATCCAGGGATCAGATGATACCAACATTTGATGAACAACATCTTCATTTGTTGCCGAACGAGAATATTTTCTACTATTATTAATGCGATAGTACCTATAGTCTTTATTCCGACTTTCCTGCGCCTCCTCTGACAATGATCCGCCGGGGGAAGCTGCTGATGATATTATTTCTGCCCCGTGGAACAGAATTTTAGGCACTGTTGCTGGCATATAATACCAGGGACTTAAAAAAAACGGTTTCTTGGGCATAAGCTCCAAACTTGTCGGGGTCAATCCAAAAATTGCTGCATATTGTCTCCAAGATAACACTGAATATTTTTATGAGTTGCACATCTATTTGCACAACAAATGCTGAAATGCAAATGCAATTTTTAAAGTATTTTCGATATCTATATAAAGCAAAACGTCATCTTCCTAATTGATATCTTCAATATTTTCGGAATCATAAACTAATTCCCGATGCCTCAAAGTCAGAAACAGATATTCGCCCTTTTTGCCCCATTGCGACATGCATTTATGACAACGCAAACAAAACAAGATAAAAGCAAGTAGTTTCATAATTATAACAATTTTATGACCCAAAAAATTCTAATTCACAATAATAACAACATCCTCGGCATCTCGCATAGCGTTTGCACAATACATGCATTACAAGGGAAATCGTTTGAAAATGCCGAAAAAAGCACGACATTGCTCCACTTAAATGCCTCGTACTTCTAAAGTGATCAAAAGTGATATTTAGTTTTTTCAGCATCGATAGACAATACTTTTAGCTCTCAGAAAAAATTGGAGCATTTTTGTTATAGTCCATCAAACATTGAAATGCCCCTCTCAAAATGTTTGTCAGTCAGTGTTTATCAAATGAAAAGAACGGTTTACGAAACCTAAACGGAATGTTTAGCAGAGACACTCTGGGTATACCAAAAATTGCATACTTATAGATGCCAAAACAATTAAAAATGTCTCAATTTCTCTATTCGATTCTCTATTCTATCTAATTCATCAACCACACCTGCAAATGTAAGCCACATACAGCAACCTAAACAATGAATGAATAAATTCAGGAATGAACACACAGAAAATAATGTTTGGCAGCATTGTTTTTATCCGCGCTTATTCCTTAAGCGGCAATAGATATGATGAGTAACTTAAGCGGATGTAGGACTCGTTGTTAGTGGATTTTACATGTAAATTGAAATTTAGGCGTATATACGCTTGCAAAAAAACGCAGCTACTGTTTCCTTTTCGTTTGGTGACTCAGGCAGTCGTACGTATATGTTCGATTGAGACGTAGAAAAAAAATGAATGGTTGCACCAAAGCAAAATATGAAGAATGTGTGTGTATGTATGGAAGTTACAACACACTGGGGGATGGTTGATATCCACGACTACGCAACTTGTAATGGTTTCATACCGGATTTATGCAACCACCCTTATTTTGAGAATTTTATTCCCGTTTAAAAAGTGCTCGTAACCGTATGTCGCACCGACTTAAAAATTGTCACATTCCGCATCTAAATTTTAGAATGATTTTTGTTGAAAATTTCAGAGCTCTGCGACGTGTAGTTTCGGAGCCTTTGTCGGTCAGACACACAAGCTTTCTGCTTTATAATTAGGATGTAATTATTTTAAATATATTATGTTTTCTAAACTGAATATTTTTTTGTACATTTTTTAATAAATATCGTTATGAATAAATAAAAATGCTAATTCAGCCGGTCTTTAATTCGTTCCTCCACACACATTAATTCATGTGAGTGCTTTGTTCATTTACCATTCTCCACGGCTATTAACCCTCATAGCTGCCTATTCAATCCACGGAAATACGACACACTTGCGAGAGCCATAAATGAACTGAGCACTCTAATCAACACAGAGTAGATCCCTTCCTAATTCACATTCCATTTGCAGTCCTTGCTGGCCCAAAGTGGCCAGCAATTCCATGGAGAACGATCTCCTTCCACTCCCTGTTGCGATGCCTTCCATAGAGGTAGTACTGCATGGACGTGATGACATACTGAACAGCCATGTTGAACAAGTAATCCATGGCGAAGGGCCTATTCAAATCGATCAGTTGGAATATCACGGTCTTCATCTTGAGCAACTCGCTGTGAATCATTATCTGATGGATCTGCAAAAAGCTGGTTATCCAGGGACTGCAGGACACCCTCACACTTACCTCCCAGCGCCTCTGAACCTCTGCCGACACTTTGTCGCCGCAAATGGCCAAGAGGACGTCTCGCATGAATCGTCTTTCCGTGGTCACCAACTCATCGGACAGCCAGCAAATCAAATAGAGGTCGTAGATGATCACGAAGAAGGAGACACAAAGCCAAAAACAGCCTCCGAACAGTCTGACCCAGCCCTTGCCCACGTCCTCGCCGAACACGATTGCCTTCCACATGTTGTACGCAACGCAAACGCCGAACGACAAGCCAAAGAATACCGACGTAAACAGCGCCGAGAAGAGCGTGTTCAGCTTGGCCTTCACCCGATGGATGCGAAAGGACAGCCTCAGCAGCGCCTGGACGTTCTCCGAAAACTCCTCCTTGCTCATGGCTGAGCCAGCGACTCGGAGGAACTCGGTCATCTTTGAGTAGAAGCCGATCAGCACCAACTGCGAGTACAGGTGGCCCATCAACGCGATGCCCGTCAAGAGCGCTCCGTAAATCTGAACAACTCCTATCAGGACCACACAGAAAGCAAGATAAAAACACAAATCAAAGGCGAATTTGTACACCAGCATAGCGGCTCTAGCAGTCACAGCAGCCTCGAGAGAGCGCGGCACGCAGAGCGTTGGATCCGTCGTTCTGCTGAGGGTGGCGTGTATCTTCAGTGCCTCGTTTATGATCGGCACGAGGAGATGCAGTGACTTCAAGAAGTGCCTGGCCAAGTGCCCGAAGAAAAGGATGTCCGACACGAAAAACCACCCAAGAATGAGTGACTCCTGCACAACAATCGGCGATGACTTCTGCCACGCTTGCTGGTCGTACTTAATGACCCTTGCATAGAGGAAGAGCAACAAGATCAGCGACAAGAAGAAACCACAAGCGACTTCGACGCCTACAAGCAATACCCGAAGGAATCTTAGACGGCTGTTAACTTGCGTCACCCGCCGCGTGGAAAAGTTGAAGGCGAACGTGGTGAAACCGAAAAATGCTGCAAGCTGCCAATACTTTACGACTTGCGATGTGATGTCACTTTTTATCGCTGAAGACCGCATGTTGGTGCGATGGGCTTGAGACCACAACTACCACGTTCACGTGGGACAACTGAGTCAAGGGGCGAATTACTAGGGGGCTTGTTGCTGTGTGCGTCGGGATTGAAAGGAAGGAACTCAAATTAGCGCTAATCGTTCGTCATTGCGGGTGATTTTGTTGATTGGGCTTTCATATCAACAGTCACGGGGAAACAGAGCACGGTAATTTGATTGAATTTCCTGACTTGTTGCTAACCCACAAGAAACTAAACTTGTCCTCTAGTTCACTAGGAGATACAGATAATCCCCCAGTTTGACCCCGCTACACTGTGTGGCAATATTATGCAAGTGAGAGTCTCGTCATTGATAACGTGATAAGCTGGAAAGTCAACATCCGGAAGGCTGCTGTAGACACACTTCTGTAGGGGCTCTCAGTTTAGCGGAGACTGCAAGGCACTCAATGGGGTGCAAAAAAACTGTCAAGTGCATCAGCAGAACGCTGAGAAACACCTAGTCCAGCATACTCATCCACCTTCCGTCACGCGAAATATTTGGCAAACAAGTAGCAGCCAGCTCAGCCCGCAGATTTAACACAATCCGACTGCGTTCCGAACTCACCATCGGAACTCAACCTTTCTTAAGGAATACACGATACCGGCCACTCCCACAAGCTATTTTCGAGAAGAAATTCTATACCAGTCTGACACTCAGACGCTGGCCAGCGGAAATGAAGTATTACAGAGATAGCCGACTTCACAGCTGAGCCCCTAGTCGACGAATTTGAGTGGCTTTTTGACGAATATTCATGAATTTTTGACGGTTATTTACGAAATAACGTAAATGCGGTCCTGTGATTGGTCAATTTGCTTTATGAACACGTTATAAAAAACAGTTGTCAAAAATCTTAAGGGGAAAGAGAGGTAGAAGTCGGTCATCTCTGTAATACTCCATTTCTGCTCTCCAGTCTCTCAGTACTGGCCAGTTTCCTCTCCCTGAAGCTTCCTGCTCCGTGTAGCATCCACCAACCAGAGAGAATGTCCTGGTTCAGGAAAAATGTAAGATCCAAAACTAATCCCTCTGTTCGGACAGTCAGTTCGCAATCATGTCCTTGGACAATGCCATTTTCAATTCCTAAACATCCTTTAATCGATGGCTAAGCCTTTGAATATGAACCTCATGTGGCTACCGGGATATGGCAAAGCCGATGAACTCACTACGAGTGGTGTAACCTCTTCTCTCAAGCCTGGAGAAGACCTCTATGCCGTAGCTATAGCCCCTCATCTTTGTAAGATGCACACAATTAGAACATTAGCCACAAATAGCTAGAAGGCACCACCTCTCTTAAGTCAAATGTTAGGCACTAAACCTAAAACAATTACAAAATGCTCAGGCTAAAGCAGAACGCTCATCGGCGTCAAGCCCGTGCACTGCGCAATTGACGTACACGCCCGCAGGATGAGACTTCTGTACAATGATTTTTGTAGACGCTCCAGAAGCCAGATTCCACCTCTGCTCGTTTAGGGTCCTAGCTAGCCGGAGCTACTCAAATCTAGTGCCTCGAGAATTTTTAAAAACTGTTTAAATAAGCTCGACGAACTTATTGACATCAGTATAAGCCAGCTAATCCGCTTTGTCATTTTGTCATCCATTACAAACTGAATTCAAGTTTAGGAGTAGTCAATTCGGGTAGTATCACAATTGGCCTACTTTAGTCTAAGCGTAACTGCATTCTGTCTTCAGTCACTCTAGGTAGGAAGATCACTCAAGTTCTGGATTAGGACATTAGAAAACCTTTTCGATTCATAACTGACTGGCTTGACTTGACCTTGGCCAAAAGCACAACACTTAGGCTATACGAGAGTTCGATGTAGTAGAAAGTTCTTTAATTCGAAACTTTAATTTAGTCGTTCAAACTTAACTTTAACCACGTAAATGCTGAAAAAAAAACATAAAAAAAAAACAAAAATTGTAATTTCTTATTTTTCTCAAAAAATAGAAAACATAAAACCATTCAGTTTTTGTATGTTCCATTCGAAATTTATATAAGCAATGACCACGAATTTAGCACTTCGTTTCACAATTTTGGAAAATATTGGTCCAAACTTTTTTTTTATATTTTGTATCAAAATCCTGAGTTTGCATGCGCATTTTTCATAAATAAACTATTGACATAAATAATTTGATTTGAATTTAGGACTAACGAACAGGTTTCTGGTTTTCAAAATCGGTATAGTCCTTCATTGTACGAGTTGCATAATATTTAAAGTATTTTTTGTCTAAAATTACCCCCACCTCCTAAAAGGAGTGAGATATTCCCCACCACACTATAGTTAAAAAATGCTTGTTTTTGATCCATCTACAAAAAACCGTTATCAATTGTTGGCGCCAAATTTATCGCACTCTCCCCATAACTCGTCTTATTCTGAGAAGACATTGTAGGTATTCTCAGATAGCCAGGCGGTGCTTTATGCCCTAAATGGCTTCACACTCAAGTCTAGGGCTTAGGAAGCCTAGTCTGGTTCCAGAACATGAGAACCACGAGGGCAATGAAGGTAAAAGAAGGGGGCTGAAACTCCATTTATTAGGCCTTTCCATCTTCATGGATTAAGCAACGTTGGCATAAAACAACACATGAACAACTGTTCAAATAAAAGCCACATCCGATTCTGGAATAGGCAGGAAGAACTTTCTCTTGTGTTAGTAGTAAGTAATTACAGTGAAGTCTCACTTATGTGAACCCTCAGTTATATGAATTATTCCAATATATGAACCGCCAAATTTTTGTACTGGAATTCAGTTATATGAACTGATGCTCTAATAAATGACTCGTGTACAGTACAAATCGTCATATAAGTGAATTACTGTTAAAATTTTTACAGTGATTTTGTGTTAAAAAAATTTGCGTTTTCTTTTGCTTCATTTGCATTTGCACGTGCAAGACAGTTAGTGTTTTTTATCGAAGAGCCAACATCGTTCGGTGTGGTTAATTAATTTGTTTATAAATAAAACGTTATAAATAAAACGTCTTGATAATGTCGATGCACGCTCGGAACCGACGAAAAATTCGTAAGTGTTGAAATATGGAGTAAAAAGGGGAAATTTTCATGGCATTAGAAAATGGGCAGTCTGCTAAATCTCTTTCACATAAATTCAATATTGCCAAGTCCACCATTGTTGGAATTAAAAAAAAAAACAGGGCGAAAGTTAAATATTTAACGATTAAAATGGTTTCTGGAGATGGAAACACATTTGTACAAGTGGTTTCTTTAGCAGAGAGAAGCCAATGTGCCCATTTCAAGCGAAATCTTACGAATTCAAGCTTTAATTTCGTTTCACAACATTTTCTGCCAATAACTGCTGAATGACAAAGTTTAAAAAGAGGTTTGGCATCCGATTATTGGCTGTATGCGGAGAAAAGCTATTGGCTCAGCCTGAACTTGTTCCTCCATTCAAGCTTAAACTTGAACGAAAAATTAAACAACTTGGACTAGAAAAGGAGCAAATCTATAATGCAGATGAGTCTGGACTCTATTTCAAAATGCTTCCAGTTCCAATGTGTCTGCCAATGAAAAAACTGCCCCCGGGAGGAAGATTGCAAAAGAGTGCATAACGTTCTTAGCATGTACTAATGCTACTGGAACTCATAAATTAAAGCTTTTAGTTATTGGAAAGGCCAAGAAACCAAGAGCGTTCAAAAATTTTGAAATTCCAGTTTGTTATGATCATTCAAAATCAGCGTGGATGAACGCTTAAATTTTTAAAAATTGGTTTCACAATTCCTTTGTGCAAAAGGTAAAATAAAACTTTTATAAATTTTAACTTCTTAAAAAGTTAATCATTTTCTAATTTTGCTTAGGTCCAAAAACATCTCGTGGAAAATGGATATCAAAGCATTGCTTCTTTTGGACAATGCTCCCAGTCATCCTTCTGCCGATGCCGACTCATTAGTGAAGATGGTCAGGTTACAGTTATGTTTCTACCACCGAACGTCATCTCACTTATACAGCCCATGGACCAAGATATAATAAGACTGACAAAGCTGTATAACTGCAATTTTTTGCTGCATAAGCTTATAGCAAGACAGGAGGAGAGTATATAGGACTATGAAAGATGTTGTTTCATATTTAGCAAGTACGTGGGAGAAAATCAGAGCCGAAACAATTGCAAAATGCTGGCGTGAGATATTTTGCAATCCTGATGATCAAGACTTCACAGAAGAAGGTGATGTGCCTTTATCACGATACTTTCAAGCAACTCATCCCGAGCTAACTGACGATGCTCATAAGAGCTTAGCGATGGTGAAAATGTCGGCAATCACACATGGCTAGAGCTAGCAGAGGATCCCATGCCTATCATAGAAGATACGGATGATGATGATGATTCATTCAACCATGATACTCCAGAAGATCAACCACCAAAAAGAGTTCAGCTGTCAGAGGCAATGACAGCTCTTAATACACTGATAGATTGGGGTTTAGTAAATGAACTTCCTAACGAAGTTCAGCTGATGCTGAGAAAAATCCGTGAAAGAGTTATCGATCTCGGAATTACGAAAACTCTTCAAACAAAAATAACTAGCTTTTTTAAACGAGTTTAACTCAAAAAACATCAAATAAATTATTTTAAGTTTTGTACATTAGCTGAATTAAATAAATTAAATGTTAAAAGAAATTAAAATACATAATTAAATTTTAAAAAAAATGTTTTATTTCATACTATACATGGTTCTAATATATGAACTTTTCAGTTATATGAACTGGCCCAACAATCATTAGTCCATATAAGTGAGACTTCACTGTAGTTAGTAGATACGAATGAGCTGTTAGTCAGTAGTCATTCGAATGAGTTAGTAGACAATCGAATGAATTAGTAGTTACTTGTCATTCGAATGAGTAAGTAGTAAGTAATCATTCGAACGAGTTAGTGGTTAGTAGTCATTAGAAACACTCCAAAAATCCATGAGAATCGATCTCAGAAGAAACAATTAACAAGCCTGACCTAAGTATACTATGTGGCGCACTTATTTCCGCCTGCACAAAATGTGTCACAGCGGGACAGAAAATTGTAGACATTCTGAACAATCAAAGTAAACCATGAAATGTCAGCAGTAATGTCAAAAGGAACAGAATGTCGGGACATTCCACCTAGACTGATCATCAACTCTCTCAAGGCAGCCTAGATCCTTGATCAAGAAAGAACGCACAATAGATCTTTCGTGGTCGCAGTGCTGTTTGATTGTTTCAGTTACTCCCCATTCTCCTCAATTAAATTCAAATTGTCTTCTTTTTCGTTTATTCGATGAACAACAAATCAACGCAAGTGTAACCACGAGTGATGGGTAAAATCGAATGATTTTAAAAATCGAGACTTTATTAATTGAGTGAAATTAGTAGTCGAATTATCTCTCGAGGAGGGAGCATTCGAATGATTATTCGAGTGATAATCGATTAGAACAATATCTCGATCATCATTCGAATGACTACTAGTTCTATTACTGACTATTAACACAAGATAGCTTGATAAATACCTCACTTCAGTCCGATAACAAGTAACAAATAGCTCTCGTCAAGAAATATTAATCAGGAACATAACCAGAATGAAAGAAAAACTCAAAGAAAAAGATCTCAAGTACTACTGCACTTCTCGGCTTATTAATAAAACAAAAAAATTGGAATTCTCTGGTGTTAGTAGTTAGTTAGTAGATGATTTGGTCACGTGACACGAATGTCCCCACCATCATTACTTTCGAGGTGGGCTTTGAATGCGATTCCATCAGGCAGGCGACCACTTGGTAGACCCAGGATAAGATGGTTGGACCAAGGCCGTGAGCTCGTAACCAGGCGAGCTTGGGCATAACCTCTGATGAGTTAGAGTCGATGGCGGAGGATCGAGTTCTCTATCTGGAGATCTCTCGTGCGTGGTTTACCCCCTTTAGTGGATCAAGCGGGTCAGAAGAAGATGATGATGATGATGATTGGTAGCTATTTAAGAAACAGTTGTTCAGCGTTTGCCTACCAGTAAGCAATTTTAAAAATGCCTGGAAAACGAATTGAACCGTGCAGCAACGAAAATAATAGAGTTGGTTTATTTCAACTATTATGATGATTATGAAGAAGAAATAGCCCAAATGTTGTTAGTTAAATTGAGGAGAAAATCGATTGGAGTTGAAAAATTCTGGAGTAAAGCTGTCCCGAAGAGATGAGTTCAAAATCGTCAGAGTTGTGATTGAAAAGCCCCAACTCAACTTAAGGCAGGGTAGTAGACACTGGTTGCAATAAACAGGTCTCTCATGAGACTATTCGGCAAGTATTGCACAAAAAGAAATACTCTTCAAGAATAGCACGCAAGAAACCGCTACTCTCAGGGATGAATGCGTATAAAAGGCTGACTTTTTCACTGCATCACATCGCACAGCCGGCAGAGTTCTGGAATGATGTAATTTTTTGAGATGTGACAAAAATTATGTGACATTACAATGATGGGCCTCAAACGGTGTGGCGGCAACCAAACACAGCCTTGCACTCTAAAAACATTGTCCCCACAATAAGGTTCGGCAAACTGTCAGTCATCGTATGGGGAAGCATTTCATCTAAGGACCTCGGGGAGGTGAGGATTTTTACTGATATATTGACCAAGGAATATTTCTTGGATTTACTCCAAAATGAGGTGACCAGAAGCGCAGCAAGTTTCTGGTTTGTTCATCCCCAAAACACTCAAAAGCTGCAATACATGTTGTATCAAGATAATGATTCAAGGCATAAGTCACTCTTGTGCAGGACTTGGTTGCTTTACAATTGTACGCTAGGTCCCTACATGAACCCAATAAAATTTGCAAAACGGGCTCCTACAACAAAAAACGCACTTATTATGGCACTCCATGATGAGTGGAGAAGATACCGGCGTACTAGGATATGGAACACCTAACAGTATCAATGTTACGATGGCCACACTAAATATAAAGGCAATTTTTATATATTTCTTCTTATTTTTCCTTCCACACCATATGTTTGCATTTTGCAAGCAACTAATTGACAGATCAAAATTTGAATGTTTGTTATTTTTGTTTTTCTTCTGTATTTGTTTTTGAATTGTGGAATTTTTTTTTGTAGCTGTTAAGAATAAATTTGTTAATAAAATTATATAAAGTAAAAATAAAAAGCAATGCGTTTTCATTAATTTGCACACTTCAGCTGAAATTGCAAACAATTATTTGACATACTGAATCTGTGCCAACACTAGAGGCACGATCTTCCAGAAGTCCGTACAACTGCTAGCATACGCGGATGACATTGACGTGATTGGCCAAACAAAGGGAGCGTTTGCTGGTATTGAAGCGGTGGCGGCCAAAATGGGTTTAGCGGTGAACGAGGGCAAAACGAGGTATATGCTGTCATCGAGAAAGGACGCACAACATCGACGACGTGGCCAAAACGTCACCATAGGCAGCTATAACTTCGAAGTAGTGAAAGACTTCGTCTACCTCGGCTCGCAAGTGAACACTACGAACAACACCGGTACCGAGATCAAACGCAGAGTAACTCTTGCCAACCGCTGTTTCTTTGGGTTCAAGAGGCAATTGAGTAGTAGCGCCAGCTCTCGAAGGACCAAGCTAACATTATATAATACCTTGATCATCCCTGTCCTGCTCTATGGTGCGGAAGCATGGACAATCCCAAAAGCGGATGAAGAAGCACTTGGTCTTTTCGAGAGAAAAGTTCTGCGTTCAATCTTTGGTCCTGTCTGAGTTGATGGTTATTGGAGAAGAAGATTCAACTACGAACTGTACGAACGTCTACGGATTCAACGTCTAAGATAGCTGGGCCATGTAGAGCGCATGGACAACACTGCTCCAGGCCGAATAGTCTTCAACTCCGAACCAGTGGGACAACGCAATAGAGGACGCCCACGGAACCGATGGCGCACCCAGGTGGAGAAGGACCTCAATCAACTTGGTGTGCGCAGTTGGAGACAGCTGGCTAAAGATCGTCCCGGCTGGAGAAGCTTTTACTGGTTGAGGCCCAGGTCCACTCCGGACTGTAGCGCCACCAAAAGAAGAAGAAGAATCTGTGTAAAGCATAGAAAAAACGGGTTTTTCAGTTAAAAAAAAATCCTATAAAATGGGTTTCAAGCCTCAATAGAGATGAGTGTTTCTGTGTTCTGCCGCTATAAATATTTCTTTCCTTTTGCTTATTTGTATTTCAAAATGTCAGTCTGGTAGACGACCATATGCTTAAACTAAAATAGGGATTAGATGGATTTTTTTGTATTCCAATGAAATAAAAAAGTTAGGAGCGGAGGAGGTCTGGTTGAGAAGATTACGACGATACATGATATTTCATCAATTGCTAGCATAACTCAGCTCAGTCCCTGCACCTGCGCCTCAACTAACAAGCGTGTCCAATTTAGTTGGTTGAGGTCCTTCTCCAACTGAAAGCGGGACCTTAAATGCGGGCGGCCTCTGTTGCGTTGTCCCGCAGGTTCGGAGTCGAAGACTTTTCGAGCCGAAGCTGAGTTGTCCTGGACCGGTCACCTTAGACGTTGGAACCATGGACTAGATAAGAACCGAGACATGTCGCTGTACAAACGGTACGGTTCGT
This sequence comes from Eristalis intricaria, assembly GCA_964034865.1. Classification (NCBI taxonomy): domain Eukaryota; kingdom Metazoa; phylum Arthropoda; class Insecta; order Diptera; family Syrphidae; genus Eristalis; species Eristalis intricaria. The sequence goes on from OZ035877.1 coordinate 62,332,329, forward strand.
GATTGAATCGCCTTTCCCAAAATCCTTGAACAGCAAGGATCACATTGTTAACCCTTCTCTCCGCTTGTGAGTTTATCCATGGCTCACCTATGAACAGCAGGAGGACATATGATCAGCAGGAGGACCTTTGATCAGCAGGAGGACCTTTGATCAGCAGGAGGACTCCTTCCAGAGATGGCTCTATTACTCAATTGCCTCTTGAGCCCATAGAAACTGCGGCTGGCAAGGGTTACTTTTTGATCTCGGTACTGACGTTGTTTGTGCTGTTAACTGCGGAGCCGAGGTAGATGAAGTCCTTAACTAACTCGAATCAATAACTGTTCATTGCGACTCATTGTGTGTCCTCGACAGCTAGACAGATTTTAGCCGATCCGTCTTATTGTCAGCTTACGCGTCACTGACGGCTCGCTGTGGTCGATCAATCACGTGAATGTCTTGACTTGTGGAAGTTCGTGCCTCTTATGTTTGCGAGTGAATTTTGGACGATCTTTTAAGAATCCACATGACAGTGCTTGTCTCAAAGCTTTTCATCTTTGATATTGAATGTCTCGGTGATTCCGTTTCCGACCTTAAGGGCTAGAATGCTACCACGTCATTGATCACAACCTGACGAGGTTGGGAGGAATCTCAGAACTAGACAACATGTTGTTTTATAGCGTACCGCTCTTTGAAGGCTGTCATTCCTTTTTGCCCTGTTCCCCCAACAAATCATTTGATTTATGAACGTCGCCTTTCTTCGAGTCATTTCCTTGAAGTTCCACAAAGGACGGTAACAATTATAATGCAGACTGTCATAATCTCGAGATTTTTGTATTCGGCTTGCACACAGACGTTAAGAATTTAAAACAGCAAATACATTGAACATAAGTTTATATTTTGCAAAGCATACTTATTTGGACAAACGCGTGTTGAAAGTCCTCCTCTTACAGTCCTCCCCTGTCAATCCCAAGCCGCCGGACAAGTCTAATCATTCAGAGTTCGCAACAAAGTGAAGTAAGAGTACGACGAGCTGAGAATCTGAAAAAAAAAAACAAAAGATGATCTTAGGTATGGACACAGAGGATCAAAGATACACGTACATTGGCGAATGATTGAAAGTCAAACCCGGAGAATGGCTGCGCTCCGAACGAGAGCGGTTTCTGCGCCCGGTGAATGACCAGCGACAAGTCCCGTCTGAACTCCTTCGACTGCGACAGCCAATCGCATTCGTAGGCCGCTTTAGCCACGTCCAAGGACTGCCCTAACGAAACCCCCATCAAATATGTGCAAACGACGAACCGCGTGTATACGTACATCAACTTGAACCCTGCTGCCGGTCCAGCACCAGTAGAAAAGCTGCATGAACGCCGAGAACATGAAGGTTTCAAACTTAAGCGCCACCAGCGGCTGATCATGCGCCAGCTGGGCCTCGAAGGCCGTCAAACAGATCAGGAACGTGCTGGCCCCTATCTGCGCCACGTAGTTCATGTAGTAGCACTTGTTGGTGTAGTCAATCACTCTGAAAGTATTCAATCGTCGCGTTAGTTCCCACATGCTCCAACTTACCTTATGATCCTCTGGTGATCCGCGACGATGTCACCGAGCTCCGAGCGAGTCATCGTGGAGAGCGACAATTCCCGAATCCGCTGGCAAATAATTTTCAAATTAACCGACGACTGAGTGATGAATGCGCACCCGACATTGTCGATGAAGAGGATCAGCTTCACATTGGTCAACGTGCAGAGGCACTGAAACACGTAGACCCCCACAAAGACCCTCGTGTCCTCGATGGAAAAGGGGAACTTCGCTCGGAACGGCAGCATTCGCGACTGGCCCGAGAGAAGCGGCTGAAAGGCGATGGCCATGAACAGAAAGTAACCCAAGAGCATATAGATGTAGAGAATGGCGACGTCGAGCACGAAGCCGTATCGTTGAATTTCCCTCACTGCCGGCGAGCCTCTCGTGAATTTCTTGTGCATACTCTGAAATTCAGAGGCGATCCACTCGATCTTGGGCTTGCAGATGCGATACATGATCAGTTTGAAAAAAATCATGTAAAGCTGGAAAAGGGAGTGTTCAATGATGTTTGGTGGATGGACGCTCAAAACTCACCGCGACAAGGACGCAAAGGTCATCGCCGAAGGTAATGAAGTTCGACGAGGCTTCGTAGAGATCGCAGGTGATCGTGAAAATGAAGAACATCACGCCGGCTGTGAAGACTGCGTTCCTTGCCGTGTAGATGTCGGGTTTCTGAGACGACGTTAGAGGCCAGACGCCGATCAATCTGAAAAGATGGATGGTCAATCGAGTTAGAATAGGAATGGCAGTTATCTGGGATCTTGTGAATCGTTTTCTAAGAGAGTAGGAATAGGTCCCAAATTTTATGATGATCTCCGAGTTTGGATTGGGGTTCAAGATTCGTCTCCAAATTTGAACTAGGTCCACGATGAGATTCTTGAAAACATCGTCAGTCTTGTCTTGTGACTCCTATCGCCTGTAATAAATTGTTGATTACAGAAAATCCTGTAGGATCAGTCTGTTAACGTGCAGTATAGAATCTAAAGTATGAACATCCTGTCATCAACAATTGTGTCACTAATGCCTGAAACACAATACTGCACTGCGCCAGCCGACTTTATGTTACGATGACGCACTGCGTTGAAATAAATACTCAATTTATCAGCTGTTCTCTCTCTCATCTACTAGATGAAAAATTTTGCCGCCTTTCTGCATACACTCATTTGAAATGACTTTTGTCATTATATAATTAATTAATCAGCTGTTTTCATTTCTTTAATGACACTTGACTGGTCGCCGTGGCGTAGTGGGTAAGTGCGTCGACTCCTACGCAGAGGGTGCCAGGTTCGATACCCGAATTTACCACCTTTCATAATTCACGGCTCCACCACTTTCGAGTCACTGACAGTGCTCAAAGAGTATTCCTGTCTAGAAAAAGCTTCTCAACTTCGCCGTTCGGAGTCGGCATTAAGCTGTTGGTCCCTTCCACGCGTGAGAGAACAATAGCATGCACAACACGAGTGGTTGCTGAGAAGCTTGGCCCAGGTCTGCCTCGGAATGTCGCGCCACCCATATTATTATTATTATTATTATTATTATTAAATGACACTTGACACAAAATACTCTCAATTTGGAAGAAAACTCTCAATCTGGGAGAAAATCTCTCTCACAGCGCACCCCTCTGTCAAAAAATATCCAACATGTTGAATAATGACGTGCGATGGACTCCATTTTACGTTTTATTACGATCCTATCAATCTCTCTCATTATTCACTGACGCTGTATTTTGTGCTTGGCCATGGAAGTATGTGTGTTGAAAGCCAACGCCAGCGCAAACGCACTATTGTGTTTCAGGCATAACAACCCTGTCAGCGACGACAGCGCCACCTGACTGTGAATAGCCGAACAACTTTGTGATATGACAGGAGGAACTGGACGATCCTTTGATCTCATATCACATCTGGCACTCTTGCGGCACCCATCCAAGGAGGAACATAGCGTTCAGCTAGAATCTTCTTAATTGTAAAAAAGTGTGTAAGGACCTTGAGAAAATTTGAAATAAAATTCAATTTGACTTAAAACGCGATCTTCAAAATCAAATAGAGGCAAAAGGCGGTTTTACGCCTTAAGGTTATACCAGATTCTAGTCCCTGGCTGCAGAAAACAGTCACACTCAGGCCAATATGGACCTCAGTGAGATAGATGCCACGTGGATTTGACATTATCCACTCAGGCACTTGATGTTTCCTAGGAACGAGGCTTATGCTGTTACTATTCTCTTTGGTCCAGTTTTCGATGAAAATGGCTCCGATTTGTAGATTCCAACGAAATTCTCCTCTTCCCTGCAGATTCCACAAAAATGAATGTATACGGAAGCCATTCATCAAGCATCTGTGGATCCGCTTTGTTTTAGGTAGTGTTTTGGTTTGACTTCGATTGCAGGCCTTCATACAAAGTCTGAGCAGAAAAGTGAACGGTTGAGCGTTGGCCTAAATTGTATTAAGGCAAGCAGAACATTTCAACCATTTGCGATTGTATGTCTCTTTAAAAGGTGCTTAGCGAAAAACATAGAGGCTATGAGATAGAGAAAGGATGGGTTTGCTACCGAAGAGAAAGATGAGGTCGTGCCACTATTAGCGACTTCATGGGATTCTCAATTAGTCGGTATATCTTAATTTCACGGTACGCACCTGATGTAGACAATTATTTAGTTTCTAAGACACATTCGACTTTGAATGGATGGTTACTTTGCTCTGTGACCTAATCACGGCGCAGTATATCGGTCTGACCCCAGTACTGGCAGCTACCTGTCTTCCGAATCCAACGGAGGAAGTTGGAGAATCATGGAACGTTCCTCATTTTTAATTTCCACGCTCTTTTGCAATGACATCCCAAGTGATAGCTCTCTAAAAAAAAAAAACCAACCTACACATCCTCACAAAATTATTCGCACAAACACTTAACAGCCGAATTTATTATAAAAAATATATTTTCTATGTACAACTGTTTTTGGTATTGTACATCTGCTCTATATATTCAATAGTCATATTCAAGGTTCAAACTGATGGAATCAACCCTAAGGGTATTTTTTTTTTCGACTTCTCCGAAGACGGCAAGAGGAAAGCAGACACAAAATTATCCGCACAAACTCAAACGTTGTGTTATAATAACCGCTCATTCTTTTGAATGCTGTGATCAGAGAGATGATAGAGATGATAGAGATATCCAACTTCGGCCCTTTTTTCCCCTAGCCCACAACGAAGATATAGTGGTAATCCCTTGTATTTCACTTATACATTTACAACGCTCGTCAATTCACCACAATATGGCGGCCGATTCGTGGATTTTTGGGGGAAAAAGCGGCAGATCCATGTTCTTTCCATGTAACGTACATGGGTATGTTGTTCGGAGGGTGTTCCAAAGTTGACTAGTATTTTTAAGAGGATTTTCTTACATTGTTATATGGACTTTCGTGAATAACAATGTATTGCAATAGCCATTTAACTGGAACTATTTGACCTAAAATTAATTCTTAAAGTGTATATATAGCCTATTCATAAACCATACCCGACAAATTAACTCAAAAAATAAAGTTCGCTTTATACGCTAAATTCATGTATTCTAAAAAACTCATGAATTCAATTTAAACAATTTGATAAGAACAATGGCAAGATATTGCAACTTTTACTAATGCATAAAAATGGTTGCCAAAGCTTCTTATTTGTGATTCACTCTTCAATAATATTTTCATTATTGGTTAACTGAACGTGTGAATGTATTATTAATTTTTATTCATACGAAAAAATGCACACTATGTTGTGCATTCATTAATTATGTCCAAGTATTTCAGATTGTAAATTGCTCAAAGTTTTGAACATAAGCTTTGTTCGTTCGTTTACCCCTCCAAACTGTGTTGAAAATTAAACACCGAAATTTGAAAAAGCGTTCAAATAACGAGCGAATTTTCAAATAAGAACTCTAATTCACCCCATTACTAAGGTGGGGAAGGGTATCAGCTGTTCCACAGCTGTTCTCAAGAGCTCACACGTATTCACAGACAGGGGACAAAAAGCGTATAAAAAACGCTGTCAGATGAAATCAAGGGGCAAGGGAGGTAGAAGTTGGATATCTCTATTATAGGTTATCTCTGATAGAGATATCCAACCTTAGCCACACCGGGGAAAATGCAAAAGTATTGGTATTCCCTTGTATTTCACAAATACTCTTACAAAAAACCATGGAACCACCACGCAATGGCGGCCGATTCGTGGATTTTAGTGGGAAATTACTGCAGAGTCGTGAATTTAGTGGGAAAAAATGGCGGCAGATTTTTTAATTTGCCCACAATCCATGTAACGATATATGGTATAGTGTTGTTCGGAGGGTGTTCAAATGTTGACTCGTATGTTAAGAGAATTTTCTTACATTGTAATATGGACTTTCGTGAACAGAAATGTATTGCAATGAATTTTACTGGATTTAACTGGAACTATTTGACCTACAATTAATTCTTAAGTTTATATTAGCCTATTCTAAGTTTATATACAGCCTATTCATAAAGCATACCTGAGAAATTAACTCAAAAAATGAAGTCCGCTGTATACGATTAATTCATAAATTCTGAAAAACGCATGAATTCAATTTAAACAATTTGATAAGAACAATGGCAAGATATTACAACTATTACTAATGCATAAAAATGGTTGTCAAATATTCTTATTTTAAGTGATTCACGCTTTAATAATGTTTTTATTATTAGTTACCTAAGCGCGTGAATGTATTATTCATTTTTATTCATATGCAAAAATTCAGAATATGTTGTGCGTTTATTAATTATGTCCTAGTATCTCAGATTGTAATTTGCTCAAAGTCTTAATGAATCCACTTCATGAACATAAGCTTTGTACGTTCGTTTACCCCTCCGTACTGTGTTGAAAATTTAACACCGAAATTTGAAAAAACGTTCAAATAACGAGCGAATTTTCAAATAATAACTCTAATTCACCCCATTTCTAAGCTGGGGAAGGGTATCAGCTATTCTCAAGAGCTCACACGTATTCACAGACAGGGGACAAAAAGCGTATAAAAAACGCTGTCAGATGAAATCAAGGGGCAAGGGTGGTAGAAGTTGGATATCTCTATTATAGGTTATCTCTGGCTGTGATCGAGGTAACAAGCAGAAGGATAGAGGATATTCTGAGAAAATAAAATTAAAAAAAACGAAAAAAGAGCAAAATGGGACGAAAAAATCGGAAACTTCTATAGAAGAGCGAAAGGTTATTTTAAAGTTAGTTTGCGAAGGCAAAACGTACCGAGAGACTGGTGAACTTGTTGGAAAATCCTATACCGTAGTTAGGCATCCCTAATCCAGCCCCTTGTCCCTTGTCCATAAGTTCAGAAATGAGGGTTGTTTAGAAAATAAGAAAGATAGGGGTCGAAAAAAAAATATTATCGGAGGCAAATGAGAGGCATATTGTCAAGAAAAACCCTAAGACGCCAGTACAATTATTGACAGCAGAGATGTCAGGAATCATTTAAAAAAACCACTCTCTGTCGAAACAGTAAGGCGGACTTTAAGGTCAAATAATTTTAACGGTAGAGCTGCACGTCGCAAACCCTTTATTTCCAAAGTTAACAAAGAAAAAAGACTCGCGTTCGTCAAAGAGTATGTTAACAAGACTCTAGACTTTGGAACACCGTTATTTTTAGTGACGAAAGCAAGTTTAACTTGTTTGGCAATGACGGGAAGCAAAGGGTTTGGCGAACACCAAATACTGAGCTGATCGAAGCTAATCTTCAAGCGACGGTGAAACATGGCGGTGGTAATATCATGTGTATGTCTGCGCGGGAGGTTGGTCCAATGGAGTTCATTGACTATAGAATGAACCAATATGACTACCTCGACATCCTAAAAAGAAATTTGCAGCAAAGCGCTACTAAAATGGGTCTAGGGCAAAAGTATGTATTTCAACAAGACAACGACCCAAAGCACACTGCTCACAATGTTAAAATGTGACTGCTTTTCAATGCTCGCTAGCAGCTCAAAACGCCTCCACAGTCACCCGACATCAACCCCATTGAACATTTGTGGGGCTGAGCTTGAAAAATATTCGAAATCGAGCTATCAGCAGCAAAGCTTCTCTTAAAGAAGCTCTACAACGAGAATGGGAACTTTTACGCCCAGATTTATGCAATAAACTTGTCGGGAGTATGCCAAACGACTAAGAGCTGTTAGGGTGGTGCAACTACCCACTCACCTACTTTATTTTAAGTATTTTTTCATGTTTTTATTTTTGTGCGAATAATTTTGTGTTACTTGTGTTACCTTTAATTGAAGTCAGTTTGCTTATTTTCGTTTTTGCCTACTTGGATTTATTAATATTTGATTTTTTTGTACTAATTTTTAATCTTTTACTAATTAAAATTTTTTTAATTTTATTGAATTAATTTTTCACGACTAAGCTAGTGGAATTCAGCTTATTTCGTTAAATGAAGTCTTGTGCGAATAATTTTGTGAGGATGTGTACGTCCTGTGGAATTTTGCGGACAGCTCATATCTTTCAGATTCTACTTCGTCTCTCCCAGTGATCTGGATCATTGATTCTACAAATAGACAAAATTTACTTTCCCACTCGTAGTTGCAAGAGAACTCTCAGCCTAGTCATATCAACCGGTTGATTTATCGACATTGGATTTCTTCTATGTGCAGGCTCTCCTCCACACCAAGCAGTTTCTTCGGGACTACGTGACAAGAGAATGAAACAAACCCCTTCGGTAATCCAAATTCCCAGCACTCCATCTGCCGCACGCGGCGCATTTAGTCTAACGACACAATACACTTAACGGAAATCAATTAAGCGCGGCCACGTGCACCGAGCAGTCGCCTCAGCAAAAGCATTCCTGCCCACCAGTTTCCAATTCGCCGTCTATCGCCACGCACAAGTATACCACCGAGATGTGGACGCTCCCCAAAGTGGTTACCCTCGTTCCGTACGTGAAGGGTCTGTACGATCTGCACACCTGTCTCGGGCTATCGAACTGCACTTACAACGCGCACTTACGCCGGGTGGAGTACAGTCGACAGCGCTCGCTGCTTTCGCGAGCGATACTCCGCTTCTTACAGGTTTGCTGCGGCGTAGTCATGTTCGTTCTTGTCTTCTTGGTGCTCTTCCGGTACCTGACCTTGAACTCGGATCCGTCACTTGGCACATCCATCGAAACTCAGGAGAGCTTGCTCAGCTTTTCTCTCCTCACTTCGAGCCTGCTGAGCGTGTTCCTCGTGACGTGCAGCTTCCTGTCGTTCAACAGCGCCATCATCCCGACCGTGAATGAGATGCTGGACGTCTTCAAGACCCTCGAGGGCATGACCGACTCAAGGGTCTTCTACCCGTCCTCGTTCCGCGTGCTCCTGCTCGCGAAGCTGTTCATCTGCGCCTTCACCGTCTTGAGCGTGTTCCTGCGGGGCATGCAGGCGATATTCACCAGCAACCGCACGCTGACCCTGTACCTGGAAGTCTTCGTCGCGCAGACGTTCCTGATGCACGCTGTCTCGCAGCTGCTGCTGATCTGCCTTTACATGAAGATGTCCGAGTTCGTTGCAACCGCCCCCGGCCGGATGAGCACGAGACAGTTTTCGAAGTGCGCCCGGGCCATGCTCAAGCTATCCTTTCGCATCCATCGGCTGAAGGTGACGCTGAACGGCTTCTTCTCGCGACTGTTCCTGGCGACGTACCTGCGCCTGTTCAAGGACATCTGCCATCTGTACGAAGTGCTGAAAATCGTTGTGTATGGCAAGTCGTCGAGCTTGTTCATGTCGAAAGTGGTCGAGGTTCTGGACAAGACCGACTGGAACTGGCCGACCATCCTGTCCGCGTGTCTTGACATTTACCTGCTCGGCCGGCTGTCGGACATGTTGATCGAGGCGGAAAGGATCTTCTGCGACCTGATCCTGGTGGCCGCCTGCCGAGGGGATATTGACTGTCGTAACGGACTGGACCGTGAGGTAGTTTGATTGATTTGACTTGAATAAGGAAGGTGACGGGGTTTCTTTCCGTTTCAGGTGGATGCCGCAATTCTTCTGCACAACGTCTACGATCTGAGTACGAGCACTTGCCAGCGGATGCGCTTCGATCAGCCGTTCGCATTCGAATTCGCCACGGACATTGTTTTTATTTACGTCATCATGTGCCTGCAGTTCTACGCCGGGGAGGTGGTGTACTCCCGCCACCATGGCAGGCAGAGGAGTGGGCTTTAGTTTGCGGTTTGGAGGGATGAAGGATTTTGTTTTGTATCAAATAAAGGCTCTTTGTGTTCACGAAAGAGGGTGGATTTTATTCTTCAAGCTCTATCTCGGGTCTAGAACGGTTTACAGAAATGGAGGACAAGTTCGTTACAGGCGTCTGTCGTTTAAAGCCGATAAATTAGGCACACAATTCGGACAGAAGCCTGCCGGGACGAACTACTTGTAGTTGAGTCGCTTTGGATACTGAAAATCTGGAAAGATCACTTCTGCAGGACAAGAGGACTCGCTGTCAGGCAGAATGTTCCACTCATAAGGGACGATCGATGAATTCGGTCACCCCGACGAGGTCAAGATATCAATGAGAAGACAAAGTCTAACTGTCCGCTGAAAACTTTAAGGCAGCTGCAGATGATCTGGTTGGGCGCATGTCCCAGCTTATCTGTAAGATATGGTCGGAGGAAAGCATGACGGACTAGTGGAATCTCTGTATCGTTAAGAAAGGGAGACCCTTTTGACTGCGCCAACTACCGTTGGATAAGTCTCCTCAACATCGCCTCTAAGATCCTCTCTTCCGCTTTATGTAAGCGCCTAGAACCGTTCCTCAACAACCTGATAGGTCCTTATCAGTGTAGCTTCAGGGAAGTCCACCATCGACCAAATCTTCACATGACGGCAGATCCTGGGAAAAAAACCCAAGAGATGCAGATCGACACCCACCACCCTTCGCCGATTTCAGGGCCGCGTATGACAGCGTGCTATACAACGCCATATCTAGTCTTGACATTCCTGCTGGAGAAGAAGAAGAGAATATTCAAAATACAGTTGAGAAACAGTGTCATCGCACTTGCGCAACACACTGTGTCTCGAAGAACCCCACTCATGATCGGCAGATCCTCCCGTTAACATAGACTGCATTGGCGATGCTATAAATATCGCCCACAATTCATGTACACGCTCTCTTTTGGTAATAAACTGTCACGAAGTAAGCTTGTTGTTTTTCTACCGCCCGTCCAAAATTTTACCTCCCTCCCCACACTGCCAAACTCGTCAGGTTGTGCAGGATGACGATGGAGAATTCTCGCTGCTCCATCAAGGTCGGTAACGAACTCACCGAGACATTCAATGTCAAAAAAGGTTTTAGACAAGGCGACGCACTGTCCTGTAACGTCTTTAACATCATCCTGGAGAAGATCATGCAAGACTCACACGCCAACACTAGAGGCACGATCTTCCAGAAGTCCGTACAACTGCTAGGATACGCGGATGACATTGACGGGATTGGCAGAACACAGCGAGCCGTCAATGAGGCGTTTGCTGGCATTGAGACGGGTCATCAAGAAAGGACATACAACTTCGACGTCTTGGACAGAGCATCACAATGGGTAGCTGTAAGTCGGGGTATTGAAAGACTTCGTCTACCTCGGCTCCGCAGTAAACAGTACGAACAACATCAGTACCGAGATCAAACGCAGAGTAACTCTTGCCAACCGCTGTTTCTATGGGCTCAAGAGGTAATCGAGTAGTAGAGCCATCTATCGAAGGACCCAGCTGAGTTTATACAAGACCTTGATCATCCCAGTCCTGCTGTACGGGGTGGAGGCATGAGGAGGTCCTTGGTCTCTTCGAAAAGTTCTGCGTGCGATCTTTGGTCCTGTCGGCGTTGACGGTTATTGGAGGAGAAGATTCAACCACGAACTGTACGGGCTGTACAGTGGCATGAGTCTAGTCTAGTCTACAGATCTAACGCCAAGATGGCTAGCCCACGTAGAGCGTAGAGAGAACTCACCTCCGGCCCGAAGATTCTTCGACTCCGAACCCGTGGGACAACGTAACAAAGGACGCGCGCCTTTAAGGTGGCGCACCCAGGTGGAGAAGGACCTCAACCAACTTGGCGTGCGACACTGGAGACAGCTAGCCAGAGCCCGCCCTAGTTGGAGAGGCTTGTTGGTTGGGCCTAGGTCCACCCTAGACTGTAGCGCCAAATAAAGAAGAAGAAGAGATTGGTGTATGACAGCGGTTTTGACACATGCTTTCGACGAGGGCTTAAATTAGGGACAGAGCAACGGTGGGACGGGGGGACGGAGGGACGGAGGGACGGTGGGACGGAGGGACGGAGGGACGGTGGGAAGGAGGAACGGAGGGACGGTGGGACGGAGGGACGGAGGAACGGTGGGACGGAGGGACGAAGGAACGGAGGGATGGAGGAGCGGAGGAACGGAGGGACGGAGGGACGGATTGACAAACGGACCGAGGGAGAAACGTCCGTTGGCAGGGAAGGCGTTTGTTGGCAAGAGTTCAATAATGTCAGGTCTTTTCTCTGAATTGAATCGTGTCAACCAAGGCGTTGCTCTAAGTTCTGTCACGAGTCAGGAACCCGAAGAGAGTGGTAATCCGAAAGTCGATTATAGTCATTAACCGCTTTTTTCTTGCCTCAAGAAACCGGCTAGACGGCAGTCTAAGGAAACACTAGGACAATAAGCAAATGATTGGACAAAAAATGTGGCGATGGCAGTAACTCCCCGAGCGACATTCGACACAGAAACAGACGACAGAAACGATATGCAACGAAATAAACTGTGGTGAATTAAGTAAATGCTTCCGATTCCGGATGACAATCTCAAACTCGACGTCCCCGTCACACCTGTAGTCACCGACTTCACCCTTCTCTCACAGATATCATCAACAAGACGCAATAGGTAATTTCAATTCGGAAACACTTACCGCAAACAGAAAAAGGTCGTCTTGAGCACAGTCCCTGTGGGATGTTCTACCCGCAGAACGGCCCGCTTGAACTCCCGAAATTCATTCAATAGAAATCTCACCGACTCCATCCTCGCAACAAGCAGTCCACAAACGAATTAAGACTTCAACCAGCTAATTGGCCATCGTCAGGGCGTGTTATGCTTCTTTTATTGTGAAACCGGTAGCAAATCCCAAGAATCAGCGATTGTTTGTGGGTCTTATTAATTCATTCCTCCACAAGCACTTACACTCAGCACCTGCCAATTACTCGGAGGGTACTCACCACTTCGACCTTGTGGCCAAACAGCACGTGGAACAATCGGCTGTCAGGAACCGGCAACGATCATCCCCAGTGCCTGGCTCGCTTAACCTATAATTTCGCGCAAACTGCACCACAATTGAGCACTCAAGATCAATAATTTATGAGATTATCGGTGCAGTCTTCAATCTAGGAGCTTGGCATTCCGTTTATCTAGTTCGGAATCGGATGATACTCTCTGGGGAGTGGTACGCTATGCAGTTTGTTGCGCAACAACCGCCACTTCTGTGCGGCTCGCTAGGGTGTACGGCAATTATGCGGTTGTAATAAATTTATGACAGTCGAAGACTGAAATCAGACGGTGCTGCTGGCGCAATCGGAAATGGAAATGAAAATGCAGAAAATGCACTTTTCCAAAACAATTAAACTAATGGTCGGGTATGCGACTGGGACCGCTCGGCGGATGTACAGGTTCATCGAAGCTAGCAAATTTGTTGGAATATTCATGCATACGTTGTTGTTTTCCACGGGTACTTCAAGGATAAGATTTTTCCTATTTTGAGTGGAACAAGAACAAAGCCGACTCAGCCCCAAGGCCGATCAAGAGATATACCACGTCGGCCGATCGTCTTGTCACTTGGGGTGGGCAAATCTGAAGTTCTACCGATCTCTGGCAGAATTTTAACCTCGTGTGCTTCTTTTGCAAACACAATCGCCTACAGCACGGGCAAGACATTCTAGGAACATCCCGCAAAGCGAGTGCTTTGGAAGCAGTGCACAAGCTCCGGGACCAGATACTTCTGGTTCACGTACTTTACCATCTTCTACTACGTCATTCCGGCTGCTTTCACGGACCTATTGCTCAAGCTGCGCGGCAAGAGCTTAAGGTAACTCATTTAAAATTTCCCCCATGCCACAGTGTCCACAGAGTTCTGCCGGTCTACAGGCAGGCGCAGCGCTTCATCGTGGCCCTCTCCTACTTCATGCGACGCAACTGGACTTTCGACGACTCTAACATGAAACGGGTGCTCGCAAGGATGACACCATCGGATCAGGAGTTCTTCCCCAGCGATGTGAGTCTTAAGCTGGGCCTTAAGCTCTACCGGGCCATCGAGTTGCTCGATGCGATGAACGAGGCTCGCAAGAGCTTGGTCGTGCTGCACTACATTGTCCTTTCCTTCTACTACGGCTTTCACATATTGGCGTTCACGTATTTGGCCGGCAAGTAGAAAGTTCGGAACAGCGTCGTCGACACGTACGACTTCTTAAGCAATCCCCAGTTGGTGCACTAACCTATGTTTAATCTCTGTTCATTAAATGAAAAAAAAATGCACGAAAACTTTTTTTTAATCTTTTGACTGTCTTAACAACATTTGCCAGAGCAGTGACAGCTCTTCCATAACGATGACAGCGTAGGGATGTAATAGCGAAAGACATGGCGATACTCGAGGATGATTTGATTCAATCATCTTCAAACGAGTTGTCTGCAAATTCATTACTCATTCTCAACAAATGATTCTGTGTACCTACAATGGTTTAGGTTCCATTGAAGATTGTTTTGAAAAACAAAACAAAAATCCGCTCTTGAGTCATGTGTAACATAATATTTAAATTTATAGTCATGCTCCTCTTCGTCTTATGTGTTATATCGCAGATAACTAAATATTCATTTTTTTATTTTACTTGATAACTCGAGGTCTTGATGACTCGAATTTTTTTGTGGCAAGTGGTGGTTCGAGTTTTCGAAGTTCGACTATATTTCGTATCCATATTTGGCGTGTTTGGAGAGTTGGTAAATAGCTTTGACTCCATTTTTTCCAAAACAAAACTTGTTGCATACGATCCAAAACTTCGATTAATTTGAAAGAAAGGAAACAAACTATTCGTCCTAGAAAGCCATTAAATGAAGCACTTAAAGAAGCATGAAGTACATGCGGTCCCAATAAAAATTAGGGAGAGTGGGAAAAGGAAGATAGGAACAGAGTGGATGACTTTGCGGACTCCGTAAGACAATTCGAAGGACATATAATTACGGAACTAACACTTGTTTGTACACAAATCTGTTAACTAAGGGAGTACGACAGCGGAACCATGGGGGGTCTAAGCCTGAGCAATAATGATCCTGCTTCCAGACATCAAGACCAAGCTGTCTTTCGCCCTCGAGGACTAGGTCTTTAAACCGAAGATTTGGTCCTTATCTCCTTCTGCAACCAGTAGACTCGAGTGCAAAGTCCTCGCGCTCTATGAAGCCGAGCCAATGCAGTCGACGGATTCTCCAACAAATCACCATAATCATTCTTAACCATGCAATGCCGCATTACAATACAAAAAAAATACTCAACACACATCAAATGTCACTCAACTAAGTACTTCAAATTTTATATGTATTTTCCCAGCACTCTCAAGGTGTGAACGTTTCCTAAAATTGATTTATGATCTAATTCATGGTCAATCGTCCCCCCTAGCGCTTCGCCCTTCGAGGTAAGCGATGCGGAACTTATTTCATATCCAGCAGGAAATTGAGCTCATACAGAGTAGCTTTGGCAAGTGTTCCTGGTATCAACTGCAAAGTTGACAGATTCTTTTGTCTATGTTTCGGGGTATTGTTCACTTTCGGTTTTTCCAGACATTCATGGAATTATGATTGCAATGGGTTTACTCAATGATTTTAAACGCCAATTCTAGGGGTCCAATGAAATACATTGCTCCCTCAGTGACTGTAACCTTTTCCTAAACTTGTTGGGTGTCGCGCCATTCAATTTTGGTACTAAGTATGGTAATAGTTAAAATTGGTGAGTTCAAACCTTCAGAATCTTAACAAGTGGGTATTGAAAACCAAAGTCGCCAACATTTGTCTCAAATAAGTTCATACCCCTCTAAAGTGTCTGCAGCAGCAAAGAGGTATCCTGAGAAGTAGGGATTTGAGATGAGAAACTCGAAGGGCGTGCTGTTCAGCAGCACGTACTGCTAAAAATACAACGAAGATCGAGGGGGAAGTAATCAGTGTATTCAAGGAACTTTTAATATGAATTCAATGTGAATTCACGAGAATTCAAATTAAATTTACAGGAATTCAATGAAACGTGTAAATTCACAAGGAATTCAATTGAATTCGCATAAAAACCTAAATTCATCTTTTAAACACTGAATTCAGTCCGAATTTAATCCGAATTCGTGAATTCATATTGTGAATTCAGGAATTCAAAAGGCAATCACTGTCAAAGTGACATTAATATTATTCTGCAATATTCTTACCCGAACGCAACAATCGCTCTCGCTAATTTCAATTTTTCTTTTTTAAAAATGGAGAACGAAGTTGATAGCATTTGGAATATAATCGAAAATAAAGTCGGAATTGTTCCACAAAATATAAAAATGATTTTAAAAAGCAACGAGTTTGAAAGTCTTACTAAAATTTTACAAATAACACAAGAGGATATTGTGGAGATAGAAAAATCTGCCCGCACAATATTTAAGACTATTATCTCCGAAAACGACTACAAAATTTGCTTGGGACCATTTGCCAATCAATCTGAAATGTAAACTGTTTTTTGATTCGTTCTTATAATAATAATAATAATATGGGTGGCGCGACAGTCCGAGGTGGACTTGGGCCTAGCTTCTCAGCAACCACGTGTGTTGTGCGTGCTATTGTTCTTTCACGCGTGGAAGGGACCTACAGTTTAATAACAACTCCGAACGGCGAATTTGAGAAGCTTTTTTTCTTGACAGGAATACTCTTTGAGCATTGTCAGTGACTCGAAAGAGGTGGAGCCATGAAATAGCAAAGGTGGTAAATTCGGGTACGCACTTACCCACTACGCCACGGCGACCACGATATAACATTTTTATCGGTTTCAGTTTTTTCCGGGACACAGAAAGTTAATTCCAAATGCGAGTAGTGTTGCCAAAACGTGCTCAAGAAACAACAATCATTAGAAGGACATACATCTGCTGATTTATCTGCGAAAAAGCGGAGACTTGGTACATCTCCAGACTCATCTTTAGCAAACCAACAAGATACAGAAACTTTCTCTGCCATATCTCTTAATAACATTACCGAGCTAATTGCTAATGTTGCAGCTACAAAAAGAAATTGGGACTTTGAAAATAAGATAGAAATCAAAGTTCACTTTGATACGAAACATGTTCCACATGCAACTGTGGGCAAGGCAGTCAGAGACCGGTATTTTTTTTGCCTTTGGGTGAATTAGAGTTCTTATTTGAAAAATTCGCTGGTTATTTGAACGCTTTTTCAAATTTCGGTGTTCAATTTTCAACATAGTTTGGAGGGGTAAACGAACGAACAAAGCTTATGTTCAAAACTTTGAGCAATTTACAATCTGAAATACTTGGACATAATTAATGAATGCACAACATAGTGTGCATTTTTTCGTATGAATAAAAATTAATAATACATGCACACGTTCAGTTAACCAATAATAAAAATATTATTGAAGCGTGAATCACAAATAAGAAGCTTTGACAACCATTTTTATGCATTAGTAAAAGTTGCAATATCTTGCAAATGGCTATTGCAATACATTTTGACTCACGAAAGTCCATATAAGATAGATAGATATTTTATTTTAATTGCTCCATGAGTTACAATATGTTGTCGCACAATTTACAGTAAATTACATTTTTAGAGATATGACATAATACTGTCTTTCAACTAGATAATTATCTAATATTTTTTTATGAGTTAACACTTTTAACAGCTTTGAAACAATGAGGAAAATCATGGAAAAAAAAACCTCAGATTAGAAAGAAAAAAAAATAAATAAATAAACAAATAAATAAATAAATAAACTAAAGATCAGGAATACAAATAAAAATAGAGAAATAAATAAATTAAAAATAAATAAATAAATAAAAAGGTAAGTAGATAAATATATAAATAATCAAATAAATAAGTTAACAAAGAAAACAATAAATCGATATATAAATCATAGATAAATAAATAAATAAATACATAAATGTATAACTAAAAAAAAGAGAAAAAAATAAATAAATAAATAAAAAAGTATGTAAGATAAATAGCTAAGAATATACGTTTAAAATGATTTAATGATCACAAACGAAATTGTAGATATCATAACAAATGCAATTGGTTGATTAGTGGATTGTCAGGAATATTGCACCTTAGCTTGAAATTATTATTAAGTTTGCATATTCTGGAGGAGACCAGTTCAACATTAGCCATATCGTGTACATCCAATGTAGAGTGATACCAAGGGAGATTAAGCATCATTTTCAATATTTTATTTTGTGTAATTTGAAGTTTTTTAATATTATATTTGGCACAATTACCCCAGACCATACACCCATAAAGTAATTGAATGAAAGCTCATCTTGTGCATAATGATCTTATTTTCTTTCGAAAGTAAGGACTTCCCATTAATAAACGGATATAAAATTCGTATTACAAGAAGGACTTTGTTAATTATTTCTAAGACCTGTTTATTGAAAGTCAGTTTGTGGTCCAAAAATATGCCTAGGTACTTAACATTTGGCCTCCATTCTATTAAGTGACCATTAACACTTAACTGATTTGCCGGGAGAAAGCAAGGCCTTCTTTTCCTTGTGAAAAAATGGCTTGAATTTTTCCGGGGTTAAGTTTAATTTTCCACTTAGAAAGATAAGATTGCAAAACTTCAATTGCATTTTTTAAATTCGTCTCAATATTGAGACCGAACATATGCGAAGATAGTATTGCAATATCATCCGCATAAATAGCAATTTCACAATTTGGAATCTTTGGAATATCAGACGTAAATAAATTATAAAGAACGGGACTAAGTACAGATCCTTGGGGTACACCTGCACGAAAATTGACTACATCAGACTCACTATTATTGACAAAAACTTTAAAGCAACGATAGATACAAAACTTTGAACGATTTTGCAGAGAAATTGAGGAAAACTGTTGCTTAACATTTAATAGATAAGCCCATCATGCCAAACGGAGTCAAAAGCTTTCTCTACATCCAGTAAAACCATTCCTGTTGATTTACCTATTGAGCGATTGCTCTTTATAATATTGCATATTCTCATATTCTCAAAGCTTGGTGAGAAGTACATCTAAAACCAAACTGCTCATCGGGATAAATTTTCTGCTGTTCGATAAAATTTACAATTTTACTTTTCAGCACTTTCTCGTAGATTTTACTCAAATTGCTCAGCAAACTTATAGGCCTGTAACTTGAGGGATCATTAGGAGGCTTATCTGCTTTTGGTATTGGAATTACCTTTGCAAGCTTCCATACATTGGGAAAATATTGTGCCTTAAGACACGCATTGATGATGAATGTAAGGACCTTAAATCCGCTATTAGGTAATTCCTTTAGGTAGATATTTTTAACTTTATCAATGCCACTAGTCTTCCTTATTTGCAATCGCTTGATAAGGTGTCTTATGTCACTTTCAGTCACAAATTCATTTGGTGAGGTACGATAAGAAGTCGCATTAAAGGATCTTAGTGCGCACTCTACAAGAGTTGTAGTGCTTGGGTCTACCAATTGTTCAGATACCTTATGATTCTTTGAAAAATTCAGGGCAAACACGATTGCCTTTTCGGCCTCAGAAACGAATATATTGGAGCTGTCTTTTAAAAAAGGTATTTGTCTATTTTTGTTCTTTATAATTTTCATTATATTCCAGAAAGGCTTTGAGGCTTTATCAAGGTTTTTTAGCTTATTGTTCCACGATGAATTTCGATGCTCACTTATGTTTATACTTATAAGTTTATTGAAATAAGCTATTAGGGTTTTAGCCATTGGTTGGCGATAGGTTTGCCAATTCCTTCTGTGGATATTTCTAATTTTGATTAGTTGAAGAATATGAGAAAGTCCATATAACAATGTAAGAAAATTCCCTTAAAAATACTAGGCAACTTTTGAAGACCCTCCGAACAACATACCGATGTATGTTACATGGAAAGTACATGGAGCCTTTTCCCCCAAAAATCCACGAATCGGCCGCCATATTGTGGTGAATTGACGAGCGTTGTACAAGTATAAGTGAAATACATTGGGTTACCACTCCATCTTAGTTGTGGGCTAGGGGTGAAAATGGACGAAGTTGGATATCTCTATCATCCATTATCCCTGTCTGCAGTGGTGGCCCTACCATATGTCCAGGATGTGCAAATGCAAAGGGTGCAAAGCTCTTAAAGGGCACATTATGGAATCCAAATAAAACAAATCATTGATATTCCCATCCATCCAACACTCTCATCAGTTCCAATAAAATCTGTTTCCTAGGAAGATAAGATTTCTTACTAAAAAAAAAACTTTACAAACCTTGGTTTGATGGCGAAAAAATTCACACCAGCAAAAATAAAATACACCATATTTTGAATTTTTTCATCGATTAGGGTGAACACGCAAGCTAGGGGTTAAAATTACCACACTCTTTTAACGTCAACAATTTATTTAGTTCCGAAAACAAACTCAACTTGTATTTCGCATTTTATTGCTTAAATATTCAAACCACTGTTCACTCTAAACGTTCAACAAGCAATGCCATATCTCTCCTTTTCCTGCAACAATTTTTGAAGCTCTTCTTAGTGCTGCCAAGTCTCGCCAGACGTAAGCGTTACACTCTTAAGGCCTTGATATTGCAACAGTAAATCATGCGCAGTTTTGGCTCCATTGATCCATTCCGTTGAACGATTTCGATTTCAAAGATGCACCCCGCTCTGGACGTCTAAGCGTCGTTAATGTCGATAAAATCATAGAAATCATGGAATCCCCCAGGAGCTAGACATTGCACAAAAAACAGTTTAGAACCCTTTGAACAGGCATGGATACAAAAGAAGATCGATGTATGGGTACCACACGAGTTAACGCTAAAGAACCTCATAGACCGAATTTCCATCTTCAAATCGCTGCTAAATCGCAAGCACATCGTGGATGAAGTGAAGCGGATGGTGACTAGAGACGAAAAGTGGATAACTTACGATGACTTCAAGTGAAGACGGTCGTGATCGAAACGCGTTGAGTTGGCGCAAACGGTGGCCAAGCTAGGATTTCGGACTTGTCAACAATGAGATGGAAATAATCGCTCAAACGCTGCCATCTTTGGCCCATAGAGAAGAGTTGTGTTCCATCAGGAAAACGGGCCACACACATAGCTATCACCTCGCTAGAATCTCCGAGAGCTTAGTTGGTAGGTCTCTATACACCCATCTCATAGTCCGAACGCAGAACCTAATGTTTCACCCCTGTTCCTGTCCATGGCGAACGATTTTGCAGGTGAAAAGTTCACCTCAAGAGAGGCTTGTGAAACAAGGCCTTTTCAGGTTTTTACCAGGAGGGACAAGGTCCGAGTCATTAGCCTAAGCTAGTCGCAATCAGTCTACGATTATCCACGCCTTCAACAAAGTGAGTGCTGCATCAACGGAATTAAAAAAATTGGCTCAAGCAGCGTGCCTAGGACTGTCAAGGCTCCAGCTCAGACCCCCTTTGGGTTGTTAACCGGCTAAGCTGCCTAAATTCAGCTACAAACAAAAAAGAAACTAAAACCTCCATTCATCAGACCTTCCGTTTCGAGTCTAGTCGATCGGTTCAGCGTCACGGAGAGGACCTATTCTATCCGCCGTCACAAATGTCCAGCAGTGCTGTGGTCGCGCACTGACCTCACCCCTATTCGAGAAATAGCAAATATTCAGGCTTCAGTTGTCTGCTAACGAGAGACAAACGACCACCATAGCAACAAGCATCCAACGTCTATGGTCTGCCGCACCTAGACAGCTCCACCGACGATACCGCGAAGAGACTCAAATCCAAGAGTCTCCACCCTCTCCATCCACCTTGCATGCCGATCCTAATCACACCCCAAGAGAGAGAGTGAGAGAGAGAGACCATTCAACAGTGGCTGTGTGCGCAACTCTCGGTAGTGATTTCCGGATGTGTCGGAACAAAAGGGTTCCGGTCAGATTAACATGGCTGACACATTTGGATACCACGCCAGAGAGGCCAGAGAGAAGAGCATGCTGCTTCGGTGGCACTGAGCACCCACACCGACGACGACGACGACGATGCCACGGAGTTGTGTGTTGAAATCCATAATATGTCTCATTGGAGTTACTTGGTTTGCACGCAAGCAATCGACGAAGTTCACCGATACGTGAAACTGCCACTAGTTCTGCGTTGCCCGGCTTAGATAGCCACCGCGCTGGCGGTCCGGTGTGTGGCGCCGGGAGAATGGACAGAGATCACCAGGCAGAGAGGCCTTGGGATCAAGGGAAATCCATCACAATGGCAGCGCAGTGGTGTGCGTCTGGTGTTTGGCGTTTTGCGTTTGGAAAATGTGACCAAAGTAGGCGGTACGTGCTTATTACACCTGTGGAAATTGAACCCTTTAATATCGGTCCACTGAACGCCAGCGGGTGGGGGCAGTGCGGTGTGTGTGTGCCTCCCACTCCGGACTGTGCTCGCTGGTGGCGACTTTATGGGTTTTGTGCTGCTTTTTTTGTCAACTATTATTTTTTTTCCAGTATTTGTGTATCGGATTGATGTGATTCTTTTGTTGAGCCCACCTAATTAATTCAGAATGCGTGGACTTCTTTGTGATGGGGCTTCGGTGGGCATTATTTTTTTTGATGTTGTTTAGCGATTCCTGAAAATGAGATTTTTAGTTGAAATTTCATCATCGAGTTAGTACGCCGCGAATTACTGGATAAATCGGTTGGATTTTCGTAAAACATCCTCAGTTCGTCTTGTTATGCAATGCAAGGGATACATGTGATTTATTCAGTTCGGACTTAACGCTGTGCTTCAGGATCAAAGCGTGCCAAGTACGCGCTCAGAGTGGTTAATTTTTACACATAATCGATTTGAAAATCGAAAAAGGAGTCGTGTGTTTTATTTTGAGAGCATTTAAGGATCAAGTTACATTTCAAGTGTGCATTTTTAGTGATCCGAATTGAGTGAAAACAATTTTATTGTTGGATTATTTCGAAAAGGAAGCTGAGGGTGGGAGCAACCTTGAGTGCTGTAAGTTTTTGTCAATGTGCCTTGATACCAAGTGTGAATAGTACCAAGTGCCTGTAAAGTAAAGCAAATACTTTTGTTCAAACCGAGTTCAAAGAGTGATTGCTGATTGAAAAAATAAAATCGGAGTCATGTGTAAAAAATGATAAAATCAACTTCCAAATTATCGCATAAAATCTGCAATCTAATCGTGTATCTGTATTCAAAATAAGCCCAATCAAAAAATCAACTCTAGATATGCTCAACTTTAGAGTTTGCGACAAGTTGATCAATAGTGAGGCCGTTTTCTTTAGCTTTTTTTTCGTTTTTTTTTTAGTTGAGCAAAATATGGCCTGTAACAATGAAAAATCGCATTATTATCGAAAATTAGACCTTTGGCAAAAAAAGGAGACCATATTTCTTCCTTTTGTTTATTTCGCTTCACTTTCCGGAGGCGCTTTGCCGATCGCTCCAGACGCTAAAATAAGTCCTATAAGTGTCTAATTAATATTATAATGTGTTATGTCTGAGGTGAGTCCGCTACTAGCTTCTAATCGGAAGGACTTACAACTTAACGCCTACTCTGAACAGGAATTGAAGAAGACGTTTATACTCTTAGAGCATTGTAGAGAAAAATAGAGAGTTCAATTCCCAGTCCAAAACACTTCCGGCCTAGGTCGTGGATCCTACAAAATCCCTTATTTTTAAAAATAGAAATCCCTTAACGACGAAAAGGACACGAGGCTCTTGCTCACGGAGGTCATATGCATCTCGCCATTTTAAAATCTATTTATTTGTATCTGTGTATTTGCTTTCTTGGCTCTTGATTGCAAAACATGAAGGAACGCTTATTTTGTTTTAACTCTCTTGCTGTGACAAAATGTTCTTCTACGTGTGTACAACATTAATTCTTTACCAAAGTTTTACGAAAACCTCATTCATAGAGAAGGCTACAGAATTAACACAGCTATGACATAATTGCAGTGATCGGATATACGAATAACGTCTGTGACGATTTTCAGCAAGTAACTTAAATTACAGTGTAACTTCTCTATGTCGGACAGCAACGGGACCATCATGATTATTCGTTATGCTGGGGTGTCCATTCTAAAGGCGTTTAAATACACGAATATATCCATACCGGGACCATGATCAACTGTCCGTAAAGAGAGCTGTCCGTTTTAGAGGGATGTCCGTAAAGAGAAGAGAGAACGAACTGAATATATTTGTTCTGTTGTTCTGTCTCGTTGGCAATGGTACAAAGGCAATTCTGTTGAAATTCGTGACTATATTTCTTAGCAAAATTGGCAGTTTAAGGCCATCCCAATTCTTGGTCGATACTCAAATGATTAAAGATGATGATTCGTATCGTCTTAAAGAAAAACCATTTTTACTTTTTGAAAAATTCGCTTTTTTTATTCCACATAGTTGCCATCAATACCGAGATCAAACGCAGAGTAAGTCTTGCCAACCGCTGTTTCTATGGACTCAAGAGGCAATTGAGTGGTTTAGCCATCTCTCGAAGGACTGTGCGGAGGCATGGACAATCTCCAAAGCGGATGAGGAAGTCCTTGGTCTCTTCGAGAAAAAAGTTCTGAGTGCCATCTTTGGTCCTCTTTGCGTTGACGGTTTCTAGAGGAGAAGATTCAACCACGAACTATACAGGCTGTACAGCGACATGAGTCTTGTCAGGCGTCTTCGGATCCAACGCCTAAGACGGCTGGGCCATGTAGAGCGTAGAGAGAACTCAGCTCCGGCCCGAAGAGTCTTAAACTTCGAACCCGTAGGACAACGTAACAGAGGACGCCCGCGTTTAAGACGCCGCACCCATTTGGAGAAGGACCTCAACCAACTTGGCGTTCGACCCTGGAGACAGCTAGCCAGAGCACGTGCTAGTTGGAAAGGCTTGTTGATTGAGGGCCAGGTCCACCCCGGAATGTAGCGCCAAATAAAGAAGAAGAAGTTGCCATCGAGCGATCTTCTAACTATTCGATGCCATTTTTTGTCGTACGATTTATCTTCTCCTCCAAATAGGCCTCAGTCTCGGCACTATATCGCCCTCTTCTTCGGGACTATAATTGTTTGCAGCGATCATTCTCCGGTGGCCATATCTGGAGAACACATTTCATGTGGAAGTATTTCGAGGCCCTACCCATGTAATTTTGCCATCATCTTAATTGATTTGTAGCATGCTTCAAGAACGACTGATTGAAGCAGTTGCTAGAGTGTCTGCACTTGGTTAGTGGGGTCCGTGGTTCAAATCACAGCGAAATCAAGGTTGATACGCTCTTATCTGGTTTTCAAATCTGGTCCAGTCACCATTTGCCGTTGGGATCAAATTAACAGCACTATCACTGGAGTGACGCAGGGGGGTTGGGTTTCACAATGGACCAATATGGTAGCCCCTTACTTAATCTACCTTATATGCTGCTTTGTCCCGAGTATGGGTTCGCCGGCACCCATTTTGCACCGAGTTTTCGCTTACAAAAGTATTCATGAATGATATCTTGAGAGTCAACACTCTAACTCAACACGCTAGTTCAATTAACTTCACTTCACTTTATGAAATTATTTTGTCAATTTGTTTGATGTTTTCGTCCGTAACAGCCTCTTTTCGACGTCGACTGCATGTATCGTTTTCGGTACTCATATGCCTTGTACGAAATTTAGCGAACCACTGACGAATGGTTGCTCTGCCTGGCGCAAAGACCTGATAACACTCATCAAGCCACTTTTTGGTATCAGCAGCTTTTTTTCCATTTGTGTTTCAACATAAAATTAGTTACTTCACTCAAAATACTATGCGTCACAAGCTAATAGTCCGACAGCTGTCAAATTTATTATATACACGTTTCTTTTGTAGGTTGGTACTAATTAAGAATGGCATGGATTTAATTCTAGTGACGCCCTTCCATAGAAACGGACTTTTCCGCCGACCTGGTATCTACACGTATAAGAATCTGATTGGTTTCTTGAAGATAGGGATGTCTTTGATCTGAGTTCTTAATTATTTTTTAT
Source organism: Eristalis intricaria (assembly GCA_964034865.1). NCBI lineage: Eukaryota > Metazoa > Arthropoda > Insecta > Diptera > Syrphidae > Eristalis > Eristalis intricaria. The sequence goes on from OZ035877.1 coordinate 62,358,064, forward strand.
TTATTTATTTTTTTTTAAATTAGATTTTCTCAAAAATGGAAACTTACATTTTTTGACTATTAATATAAGAGTGGCCCTACAGCCCGTAGAGGGCCATAAGAAGTTTAGTTATAGGTGAGGAAGAAGGTGGTTGTTGACACAAAAAACTCGCCAACCGGAAGAAATGTGTCAAAAGGCACGCCTGTATTTCATATGGTAAAAGAGAACGTTGTTACGTGAGATGAAGTTGCTCTAATTTTTTTCACAAACGTTAGACCGCTAGCACAACGTAGTTTTCGGGATGTGTAATTTCAATGCATGTGTTGGTTGTTGTTCACTTGTCATTCGATGGCAGCTCAAACGTAGTATGCATTGTACTTCATGCATAAATAGGGACATGTATTGTACGTCGCTTTACATCAAATTGCGATTATAAAATGTCAATGAACAATACTTCATCCACAGCAGATAGTTTTTTAGAACCTAATTAGCACTGTATGCTGTTTTGAAACCACATCTCTGGCAGTTGAATGTTGCGTTTAGAACCATCTTGACGTGTCCACGAGCATTATCATCAATTGTCCGACGCTCATTTTAGATATGTATCTCACCGAGAGATTGGGGAAGGGGTTTGCCTAAATTGTCCGTTGGCCTGCTCTGGCAAGTGCCGGAAAAGTGCACAGGAAGTAAGTCAAGGGTTCTGTTTCTATCTCGTTAAAAAATAATTTGATTGATTTTTCTGTTATTCTCGGGAAGTAAATTTGAAATGAGTGTGGGTAAATTTGGACGATGGCACTCCTTACAAATAAAACCGTCGGTACTTTAAATTGTATATACCACGTCATCGTAATCGATTGAGTTCAGTAGTGGGTGGCTGAAGCAAGTCCAGCAACAACTCAACCCAGTCATTAGGAGGAGGAAGATGTAGCTCAGAGAGAACTTTGAGGTGGGTATGTCCATTGTGATACCCACAAGCAGATTGCTACCACAGATTCCCCACTCCAGTGATAGCGTCGTTAATTTGATCCCAACGGCAAATGTTGACTGAACCAGATTTGAAAACCAGATAAAAGCGTACCGTTTTCGCTGGGATTCGAAACGGGGACTAAACCAAAGGCAGGCAATTAACCAACTGCGCCATCCAGTCATTCTTCTTCTCGAGCTTTTACTCACACACTACTGCTTTGGTGCTTCCGTTTCAGGCACACTTTGAAATGCCTCATGACTAATACTGTAGCAAATTGTATGTATTCGTTACTGAGTAACGAGTATTCAATAAAGTACCATATAACGAAACGTTACTCCTCAACGTATATCGTTATCATTAAGGTATCATTACCTTTTTTGCCTACATGCACTATCGACAACAGACATTGGTGCGTTCACTTTCTTCTATTCTCTTCTAGTATACACTCAAATACACGTTTCAAAACTAACCACACAAAAAAAAAATCGCATAAAAAAATACACTAATGTAGTGTAAAAAATGGAATGTGTTCCATTATTTTCAAAAACGCACAACCCCAAAAATCGTTACGTTCCAAATTTTACTATTAAAATTTAAAAAATTAAAGGTCTTAATCAACCAAACGCGTCTTTGCTCAACGAAAGCATTAGCTCAAGTGATAATTCATTCTTACACTAATAGCATTGATCATATGTAACTATTGCTTGCTCTGTATAGAAGAAATATTTAAAAAGGCGTATCCCATACAAAATTCTATAGAAAAACAGCGAATAACTTCAAAATCTTGTACAAAAAACACAGGATTAGATTCTCGGGAAAAATGGCATAACTTCAAAACCGCATAAAAAGAATCCGCAAAAAAATAGAATTGATTGTACATTGTCTCTATACTGTTTTTGTTGAGTTGTGGGACACCAAGCATCGATATGGCTTGTGGGAAACCCTTTCCGTCATGTGTGTATGTTATACATCTCTTGAATACGAAGAGAATTTTTAGAATTTTAGAATTTGTATGGAATATGATCGCTTAGGTATGATTGGGATGATAGACAGTATGATTTTGATTTATTTATTCGTATCGGTAGAAATCGATGCGGTATAGTAACGTTTCTATACATTTGCCCCACGCTACACTTGAAAATGCGAATATTTTATGTACGTACGTTTGTTTTGATTTAGTAGAATAGTTTCATTGGGTTTTTTTAAAGAGGTAGTTATAGTAGCCGTGTTTTTTTCACAAATCTATAAATAGTGAAGTTGGATTTTGCACGTAAAGCACATACAACAACCTACTGCCTATAATATCGGCAGTGAAAACTGACTGCCTATAAAAATTCGAGTTCGAATTTTTTTTCATATATTTTGACAGCGATTCGTTTTTTTCATGTATTCTGACCGATAAAAATCCAAGCCACAGTGAATCGTTTTTTGCATTTTACTTCACTTCACTATCGATAGCGATGAAAAAAACACGGCTAGTAATAAGTGTTCTGCTAACAAAAAACTATAGTTATTTGTAAGGTTAATTTTTGTTCGAATTTTGTGAACATTCTTATGATCATACTGCCATTATGAGTGTTTGTGTCATGTTATTAACAAAAAAAGTAAATATCATTCATGCCTACCTAAAAACTTTACTCATTGAATATAACGTTCCCATTTCAGGTCCTTAAATCTAGAGTATCAATTTTAACACAAAATTATCACTTTTGAAGAAAGTAACGAAAGTGGTCGCCGTGGCGTAGTGGGTAAGTGCGTCGACTCCTACGCAGAGGGTGCCAGGTTCGATACCCGAATTCACCACATATCATAATTCACGCCTCCACCACTTTCGAGTCACTGACAGTGCTCAAAGAGTATTCCTGTCTAGAAAAAGCTTCTCAAATTCGCCGTTCGGAGTCGGCATTAAACTGTAGGTACCTTCCACGCGTGAAGGAACAATAGCACGCATAACACAAGTGGTTACTGAGCAGCTAGCCCCAGGTCCACCTCGGGCTGTCGCGCCATCCATATTATTATATATTACGAAAGTAACTAGTAACGATATTAAGTAACGGATAAACGGATTCAATATAACGAATAAGTACGAGCACTCGATTTGTCGTTACTTTTACAGCCCTCCTCTAGACACGGCAATTTTCAAGTCGGGTTGAAATGATAATCCATTTCCACTCATTCCCAAACATGAGGTGACACGCAAAAGCTCTCAATTTGATGGAACTGGTTAAACTATTTGAGCGATAGATTGCGGTGCATTCATTTTTGAATGATAAGCTAGGCCCAGGTCCACATCGGACTGTCGCTCCACCCAGGTTATTATTACGTCGCGTCGCTTAAGTAACAGTAAGACGACTGGATGACACAGTTGGTAGAGTGCCAGCCCCTGGTTAGCGGGTTCGAATCCCCAGTGAACGCAAAGTTAATACGCTTTTATCTGGTTTTCAAATCTGGTTCAGTCACCATTTGCCGTTGGGATCAAATTAACGACACTTTCACTCGAATAGTCAATCAGTGGAAGTAGTCTGACTATGGGTATCACAATGACAAATATGGTCTAAGTGTGCTGGTAAATGCACTTGCAGCCTGCCTACCTAACGAAACCTAACCTACAGTAATAGTAGAGTCTTCGACGAGGAGTCTTTAAATGTTGGATTTGAGCTGTTCCTACGAAGGAGCCTCTCATTTCTTTTCCTGTAGTCAGTCAAGCATCTTAAAGCCACCAAACCTAACCCGAATTCCATTCTCCATACCAATGTCATTAAAAACACCAGCACATCCCATTCGCCCTTTTGATCGAAAATCTGAAAGAAAACGCCTTCAAAAGCTACGCACTCTTCTAATGACACAAATTAAAACTTTTTGCCTCAAATCAAATTTCATAACACACAACCCAACGACCACAACGCAGTTAGGGACATTCCACATCACCTGGCAAAGAGGTCAATTCCATTTGGCCGCTATTCAGCTCATGGTCTCGCAGCTCTCTGCAGGGCAATTAACATTTGGAGCATCGCCATTCCCGCATTTGACATTTGCTAGCTTCACTTCGGGCCCGAATCGGAATCGGAACTGAAACCAAAGATTCCCTCCCTCTGATGTCGCGCTTGGTTCGTGCGTTTTGTTGTTGCTGCTCGCGGATGCCAATGACATCCGAAATTCAAATCGAATGGAAACACCTAGACATTAATGGTTCAGCAGACCAACCCTATTTAGGATTCCGTTTAATAGAAAGAATCAACTCAAAGCGGACCAAAACCGGAACGTACTTCCGCAAGACCGACTATCAGATTCGTCACGCGTCGTGCCTTTGTCATGCAACACCCTCCTCGGTCGGTTGTCGTGTATTTTGGTCGGTATTGAGGTCAAAAATCTTCACTAAAGTTAGTCTCTAATTACGCATGGCCCCATAAACGGGCTTGTACGTGGACGCCGCGCCGCGCCACGGCCGGTGTGGCGGTATTAAGAGCAATTTTGCAATTAGGCTTAGAACTCACAATCGCTGAATGGGCAGGCATTTAAAGCGCTCTGACACATGCGATCGGTGCACAAAAAGAGCCATCATCGGAACGAATAAGATCGTTCAAGCGAGACATTGTGATCATGTACGGGGTTTCTGGTTTTTCCTTTTTTTTTCTGTGTCGCGAGTGTGGAGCTGCATCTTGATTGGATCCTTGTCAGTCGGAGCAAATTTCCTGTGGCAGAATGTGCACAATTCCAGCGATTCGCAGCACTTGTTGTCAGAGCGCGACATGACGTGAGATGTTCGGTTTTGACTTGAAGAACAATGACTGTGGTCGTGAGTGGTTGAAATGGCACATGTTGATGAATAGCCTGGTTTTTTTGATGACAATATGTGGCATCTGATAAATGGGGACCAGTTTTAATAGAAGCTTTAAAATTGTTGTGTCAGTCGGCGCCGAAGGGGGGGTGTTCTACTTCACCTTTGTTGCAGCAATTTGTTAGAATAATTTAGAAACTGTTAGGGTCTCAATCGACCGAGATACTTAAACTTCTCCACTTGCTCCAATGGAACTCCACTCACATGGCGACCTGGAAATAACCATAACCTCGAATTTGTCAACGTTTACCTTCATCTCAACATCAGCAGTAATCATCTTCCATCGCCCATCATCACAACCTCCAGGCCATCAGCCACAACCCTAACGCTCGCTGGAGTTCCGTCTAGCAGAATGTGAGGATAAGTATGTGAAGTATTCCTTCCTCAGTTGCTCTACAGTCCTGATACAGTGGATTTCGTTTTATTGGGACAGGTTAGATTAGGCTAGGTTAATGTGATTGCTGAAGGAGTTCAGGCTTAAATTCTGATTGAGTCCATTTTGATATCACTAATCTGCAGCTAACGTGCCGAGTGGTATGCTAGTGGCATATCCTGGATGATGCACTCCTTTGCTGGGTAACATCCAATTAGTATTTTTTATAAATATTGCTATGTCCACAATTTAAATGCCCGACATTTCCTCAAGGCTATTGAATGAATAGCTGCCTAGCGTGGTTTTCCTTGTCGTTACAAGTTCTGGCCATGTCCTGAGGTAGTGAAGTATAGTTTCTTCTTCCTCATCGTCCCTACAGCTCCTACAAAAGTCATTGTAGGGGGGAACCCATTCTCCTTTCGTGTGTGCCTAATAGGCAATGAGCAGTAATAATGCCAACTACAGCTGTGTTTTTTACAAGCGTATACACGCTTAAATATCAACTTGCATGTAAAATACACTAACAACAAATCCTATATCCACTTAAGTTACTCATCATATCTATCGCCGCTTAAGGAATAAGCGCGGATAAAAACAATGATTCCAATTATTATTTTCTTTGTGTTCATTCCTGAATTTATTCATTCATTGCTTAGGTTGCAGTATGTGGCTTAAATCTGCAGGTGTGGTTGATGTATTAGATCATTTTTAATTATTTCGGCATCCATAAGTATGCAATTTTTGGTATACTCAGAGTGTCTCTGCTAAAAAAAATGATTCTTTTCATTTGTTAAAAATTGTTTTTATTTTATAATTATTAAATGTTTTTGCTCTTAAAGTGATGGTCACGCCACACAGTCACAAAACGAAGGTTGTGACCATCAAAGATCAACCATCAACTTCCACTACTACACACCCCAGACTGCTTTGCAAATGTCATAAATGTCGTCGATGCTGCCAAGATTTTATTATGAATCACTAAGCGCCGATGATCGTTTCTGCTCATTTCCTTTCTATTTAGATTTAGAAGAGCGCTGGTTTTTTTCGGGATTTATTGAAAGCCATATTAGCCTTGAAGTCCTATGAGGATCTAATTCAATCCACCTCGGATTAGCGGCGTTAATGGCATCTGGAAGTAACAAAGTGTTTATTACTTGAAAAGAGGGGTATCCTGATTACTTGCCATTGGCAAACCCACCCCTGTTCTAGCTAGCTTGTCGGCGCTTTCGTTGCCTGGAATACCACTATGCCCAGATACCCAGGATAGGGTAAGGTTGCATCTGACCGCTATCTCCCTAAGAGATAGACGACAAAGTTTTACCATTTTTGATTTGATTGATCTTGTATCCAGAGCCTTGGTGGCCGCCTGACTGTGTATGTATATAACGATAGATAGCCCGTCTTTCTGGTTCACTGACAGTAAGCGGGCAGCCTCTTGAATATCCTCTACTTCTGCCTGCAATATACAACAGTGGATGGACAATCGACGGGAGAGGGAGAAGGATATTTCCTGCGAAGACGCAAATATTCCTAGTCCAGTGCCTTCTTCCATTTTTGATCCGTCTGTGTATACTTCCAGATGGATAGCTTCTCTGACTACGTCTGATGCCCTGTCTTCTCTTTTTGGGATGAGTGTTTTATACCCAAATTCAAAGCTGGGACACGTCGGGCTAAATTTGTTTGTCCCAATTAGGCGGTGGTCCAAATAGAAAGACAAAGTAATTTTCCTTTATTTTCCATTCGTAGCCGTAAAGCGGCTTTCCCGATAATCCGGTGTCCCAATAACAGGGAATCCCCTGTATATAAAGGGTATTCCAACAGGGACTTGACAACTTTGAATTTAATTTTGAATGCACTCTTTCAATAATCATCAAACTGTCACTGTCAATTTATTCAGTGAACTCATGGTAAGGTACACGAACGCGCGACGTCCTGAGGAGCCATAAATGGGATATGACCCTGTAGTTCGAGCAATCTCTTTTGTCCCCCTTTTTGGAAAGAGGGAGAGTTACCGCAGTTTGTCAAACACCAAGTGTCTGCCCACGTTACCTGGCCACCTTAATGACACTGTTAGGGTCACCAACACATTTTCCAGCTCAAAGTACAATGAAGGGCTCTAGCAAGTACTTAACAAAATCTGGCTTGGTTCTTAGATTATTTCAGTCAAGCATGGCTCATGGCACAGAGAAAAGGATGTGTCGCATACAAGATCACGCCTGAAGCCATTCATAAACAACCTGACAGATCCTTATCAGTGTAGTCTCAGAACAGGGAAATTTACAATAAACTAGATTTTCAAACTGCGGCAGATGAAGATCCACACTCACCACCTATTTGTCGATTTCAAGACCACATATGACATACATGCGATAATTGCGCAGTCAGTCAGTCCTGCAGCAGCAGAGATTCGGAATTAAGGTTCTGATACATCCTGTTAAGTTGACGAAGTCGGTTGAGGCTCTTCAGGTTTGCCTGTACATTGTGAGGCTCTGTTTAATACGACAATGTAAAGTATAATTTTCCAAAGATTGATTATCCTTCGTTTTGCTTCCGTAAGCCCCGCCTTTAAAGCTCCCGCCGTGTCACTTCATCGATAAACTAGGCATGGCGCTGTTTAGCTCGCTGTACGCAAGTACATACATGCGATACTAGCATGCCATTTTTCAAAATCACAAGTCGCCCTCAACAAATTCCTTATTTCTTCTTCTTAAAAATTGACAATATATCTCTTGTCGCTGTTGTCCTTACGGTGCGGCAAGTTTTAAACATTTCAGGTACCTTCGTAGACGTAGACGTCGGTACATCGCGACGCGACGTAAGCATCTTCTATCTTCTGTGGAAAGTACTTGCCAGAAAGACAACTTTTTGATATTTAAAACACGTTATTTCATGGTAGCCTAGGTGTATATACTCGCCATGTCTATCCGAGCTAATGGTTGGCTCCGTGGGTCGCCGTAGAGTTGGAACGTTGACTCCTGCGCAGACGTTGCCAGGTTCGATTCACGCATTTTCAATCTTGCTAAGAAATGGTTCCACCTAAGGGCAATACTCAAAGAGTATTCCTGTCTAGAAAAAGCATCTCAAAGATCACATCAACTCGTGAAAGAACAATACATAGCTCACAAAACAGGAGTGGTTGTTAGGGATGCAAGGCCCGAGTTCACCGCGGAATATCGAGCCACCCACATTGTTGCGTATCATTAAGGTAAGCTCCTTCGAAATTTCGTTCTAAATATTTGTCGTGAACTTTGGTCTAGCTTACATAAGCAGGTCGGTGAACTGAATAAGCAGGGATCTGCTATTTAGCCACATCCAACTATACGGAGTCAAGGCTTAACTCGTCATATATCCAACCTCAGATGAGCCAGGCTGATAAATTTGGACTGAATACAACTGATCCAAACCAAAAGATCTGCTTAAGTGAACTCGTCAAGATGTCCCTAGAAAGATGACGTTTTGTACGGGACACTGGCCGTCAGAAGATTATGCTGTTAAGCTGCCTATCCCACAGGACACACATTGTCGCAGTTGCATAACTTCAAGGGAGACCTATACCCAATTCATTTGTGCCTGACCGACTCTTACTAGAGCCACTTGATGTGATTTATGCGGATTAAGAAACGAATGCCCTTCCTTAATACATCGGCTTGAATGTAAATACTCTTTGTGAATAAGGAACCAGAGCTGTGGCATTTAAGCGACAAATGAAGCAAAAGCACCACCTACCTACATTTACCTGCCTTCATCAGATATCACACTTTTTTTGCACGCTATTATACTCTTATTTGTGGAACAAATCTCCGAACAGTATATCTTAAGAAGTTTGATTTTATGGAACTCCAAATCCAACCTAGACTGGAAAGAAGGATCATCCTACAAGAACTGACAATTCCCGACTTTAATCGCGGCGACTTTTGATTAGCAGTTGATTGGCGATTGTTGAATAATGTAATCTTTCCTTTGATTGATGCTTTTTATGAATCCCGATGGAATTTATTATTCCCTTACCATTTTCTCTCCTAGGAATGTTTTTTTTTTCCCAAGGTTAGTTCGAAATTGTACTCGAAAATCGGCGAATGTGGTATCATTTGAGGATATAATATTGCATCAGTTTCAAGGTTGGTTTGTGCATTAGCTGACTTCAGTAATTTCGTTGCATACTTCTGGAATTCCGGTTGGTACCTAGTAATTCCTTTTCATTTGTCTCGTATTCGATTTATTTAATTTTATGGCACTGATGAAAAATGTCTATAAATTGATAATAATTAAGTGTTTTAGCTTACCATTGATGATTATATATATAAACCTAACTTGGTTTCATACTTAAATCTTTTGATTCAATTTTATTCATAATAGGTGTTTATTTGAATTTCCCTACCAAAATGTTAGGGAAGAAATTTGAAGGAAATTCAGTGAAATTTACTATTTTTGACCAAGTTTTAATTTTTATCGAACATTCTTCACAAAAGCGAATTTCCCAATAATAGAAAAAATCCCTAGGGAACTTTATTCATACTAAGCATGCATTACATATGCTCCTGGTCAGAGAAACACCACACTCCTTGGGTGGCAAGTGACTTGGTAGCTTGAGTTCTTGGAATAGAGACCGTGGTCGCCTGCGTTGCCATTGTTTTACAGGACTGTTCGTCTAGGTTTCGTTAAAATTAAATTTATTTTTCGACGCTTTGGAAGATATTACATTTTTCTGCGCTTTTTTTTCCTTTTTAGGTCTCGTTGCCCTGTAAAGTCCGCTGTTTTGACTGTTCCTTCATTTCTGGTTTGCAGTGGTGTTTCCAAGTTCATTAACTGCACTTAAAGTGTACGAAATTCTATTCTGAGACCTTTAATTGAATTCGCTCTTGGCACAGATTTAAGAAATCTAACGCGGCACACACTTTGCATCCAATTTGTTCATGACCAAATGCTTATGAAAGTAAGCTACAATCTTAACTCGTGATCGTCCAAAACAGTATCATGCATTCTGCTAACCATTTCTACCGTTGTGACATCAGTTGGACGTTCTGAGCGCTCAGCATCCTTTGTGGTCTTTCACGTCCGCCACAATATAACATTTTTGGAGAACCGTTCGGTTGGTCCTTGGTTGTAGGTTTGGCTTTCACTTTGCGGTTTGGTTGGTGACTGTTCTCAATGGTTTCCAGTCAAGATCTTCCATTTGTTTCGATGTAACGAACAGAAAAAGAAAGCCTTCCAAACGCCTTGTTTTGAAATCTTCATTTTCGAATTTCGAAAGAAGGTCCATTCAGCTTCTCAAAGTAAAAAGCCTAAATGTCCGATTTCTTTTACAGAATCGACAGGAATAAACATGTGCACACCAACCTCCCCATAAGCACTGCCAGATATCATAAAGCCGCACAGCGTTGCCACGCTAACGACCGTGAAAACTTCGAAAAAGAAAAACCGCGCACAATGTTTACGAACAAGAAACTCTTCAGACTTGCATTCCTAGTTGTAATAATAGTAATTAACTTCACCAGCATCTGGGGTAAGTCCACGCAACCCTCGGCCGCGTTCCCTCTAATCACATTCATTCCACCCCCCTTTCCACAGCACAAACCACATGCAAAAATGGACTCGGCAGAGTCCTCTACGAACGGCTGCCCAACCAGCAGTTGCAGGGCTACGACGACGACGTGGTAAGACGCGACGAAGCCGAACCAGTCCAAGAGCGCCTCTAACTCAGTTTGCTTCTCAGGTTCGGGACACAGCACCACCCTTCAGGGTTCTGGAAAAATGCCAAGACCTCTGCCTGAGAGACCGAACCGGTACGAACAACCTGGTCCGCACGTGCACCAGCTTCGACTTCCAACCGGGCAGCCGCATAGCGTCGTTCGGCGGGACCGCGGAGTACGAGGAGTCCATCTGCTACCTGACCAGCGAGCAGGCCGGACCCGAGGGCATCGGCAGCCTCATGCTGGTGCCCAACAGTGTCCACTTCAACGAGATTTGCCTCACTTGTAAGTTGTGACGGGAGACACGCAAGACACACGAGATTCAAGCCAATTTTCGATCCCCATAGCAAGCCGACCAGAGCGGGAATGCCCCAGCCGGAGGTACGTGTTCGAGAGGCATCCGAGGAAGAAGCTGAAGCTACCCATTTCGGACATCAAGGAGGTTGGCCTTCGCAACGGGTTGCGCCATGAATCTTCTGACAAGTCTATATTTCAGATCACCGCTGCCAACAGGTCGGACTGCGAGGACAAGTGTCTCAATGAGTTCTCGTTCGTTTGCCGATCGGCCAACTTCGACTCGACGATGCGCTCGTGTACATTGAGCAGGTAAGTGGCTCTCCACTCGTTCGCCCGCCCCTCCTCTGCGGCGAAAGTGCCAATGAATGGGATGGAATATCTGTGCTCGGCGCTCAAACGATTTCTTTTCTCTCGCCTCGCAAAGATTCACAAGGCGGACGCACCCGGAGCTAATGGAGGACGATCCCAATTCCGATTATCTAGAGAATACATGCCTCAACGGTAAGATAATGCTCAAAGAGACCGAATCATCCGCATGATCGCAACTCTTTGTCCCCTCTTCCCATTAGCCGAACGCCGGTGCGACGGCCTGGCCGTGTTCGTGAAGGAAGAGAACAAGCGGCTCGGCGGGCCCTTCGAAGTGGATATTTTCAACAACATGACCCTCGAAGAATGCCAGACGATGTGCTTGCGAGCTGAAAAGTAAATATGTTCATTTTCCGACATCAGAGTGGCCCCCCAAGCTGACGCGCACTTGCGCCTCTATTCCCCAGATATTTCTGCCGATCCGTCGAGTTCGACGACCAGACCAAGCAGTGCATCCTCTCCGAGGAGGATTCCATCTCCCAGAAAGATGATATCAGCATCAGCTCGAGCCCAACACATCATTTCTACGATCTGGTGTGCCTAGATAATCGTGAGTGAATCGAGATACCCATCGCATGATCGCATGATCGCACGATCACCCATTGATCTTTCGTTTTCTAGAGCGAGCAACTGATTATCCAGATAACTCGGTGACTTCACACCTATTCTCCAGCGGACGACGACCGGACACTGCATTCCAGCGCTACAGGAACTCCCGTCTCGGAGGGGAGTTCCATTCGGAGATCACCGGCCGATCGTTGAGTGAATGCCTGGATGAGTGCCTGCGACAGACAAGCTTTCAGTGCAGGTATAAACAATAGACGCTGGGTATCAATTAAATCTCGCTCAGAGCACACCTGCTACCGTTTAACTCAAATTCTCATTTCGTTCCCTTCTCCCCAAGATCGGCCGTGTACAGCGATCGCTTTAGGACGTGTCGATTAAGTCGCTACAACCAAAAGGACGGCATGCGAATCATCTACGACGCGGACTATGATTACTACGAGAATTTAATGCGTAAGTACCGGTCGATTGGTATTATCCAATGCGCTCGGGCAAATCAGGCGTTTCACATTGGCACATTTTCAGTGAACGTTGTGGGCAGTGGTGGCAGCAGCGGCAGCGGCAGCGGAGCGAGTGCGGGTGATGACGATCGCGGATCGCACAATCGCCCGGACGGTGGCAGTGGACACACCAACTGGAGACAACCGGGCGATCGCAACAAGAACACTGACGATCGCTACGGCCCGAGTGCGGGCGGCGGAAAGTACCCGCACGCTGGCGACATTGGCAAGCCGTACGATCGCTATCCCGACACTGGTGACTATGGTGAGTTGATTAGCCGAACACTCCGTTTACACGTTCCTAATAAACCCCCAATCTAATGTCAATGTGTTGCATGCCGTGCACGGCCTTGTTATTAACCCATTAACCGTTTTAGATCGTTATCCGGGAGGTGATCGCTATCCTGGTGGTGGTGGTGATCGTTATCCAGGAGAAGGTGACCGGTACCCGTCCACTGGTGGGGACCGATATCCACCGTCCGACCGGTATCCCAGTGCCCCGGGCGGCATGGGCGATCGGTATCCTCTGATGGGTGGCGATCGTTATCCCGGCGGCGAAGATCGTTACGCCGATCGTGACAGGTATCCGGGTGGTGACAAATTCCCTGACTCGGACAGGGATCGCTTGCCAGACAGGGATCGCATGCCAGACAGGGATCGCCTGCCGGACAGGGATCGGCTGCCGGACAGAGATCGTCTGCCGGACAGAGATCGCTTGCCCGACAGAGACCGTCTGCCAGATCGCGGCCGCTACCCACCGGTGGACGACGATCGGTATCCCGGCAGAGACAAGGATCGTTACCCCAGCAGAGATCGTTATCCCGACAGAGACCGCGACCGGTACGCAGATCGTTTTCCATACCCCGACGACCGCACCAGAGACAGGTACCCGATGCCTCCGTATGGCGAGAGGTACCCCATGGAGGACGGCCGCTATCCACCCCGCGATCGTGACAGATACCCACCATTCCGCCCGGCAGATCGTTATCCGCCGATCACTGACAACACTTTGCCAGACCGAGATGTATCGCACACGCGTCCATACCCGCCAGGCGAAGGCCCCCCCTACCGTCCGTACCCGGAGGGCGGTCGCTACCCTGACGATGGATACAGCTCGAGATACCCCAGCCGCTACCCGCCCCGAGACCCCGGCTACCCGGGAAGGGACTCGCCCGAGAACATCTTCCCCGATCGCCGCTTCCGCCCGTCTTCCTACGACTCACGGTATCCCTCAGACGGCGGGCCGCGCGGGCATCCCTCGCGGTACGGACCCGACAGCGGCAGGTACCCTCCAGATGAGATCACTCTGAACGCCAGGCGCCCAGAGCCGGACTCCAGCAAGCGTTACCCCCCACCGCCACCCACAACGACAAACAAATACCCCACGTCGCCGAATCGCTTCCCAATCGGCACGGATCGCTACCCCATCGACATCTACAAGTACGGCAACGGGGACCGCTTCGGCGGAGGAGGAAGCAGGAGACCTTCAGGTAGGTGCCACCACTAGCTAGAGCACTCATTAATCTCATTAACCTGGCTAACGTATCATTCTCATTTCGAGGAGAAAGGCACCAGAGTTCCTCCTATGTCCAGACTAACACATGCGTTTACTCTACTTTGCAGGATACGATCGCATACCACCGCCCTCCTACTACGACCTGGACTACGATGACCGCTACGGCGACCGCACGCCACCGTACATCCCGCCGTACGACCGCGAGTTCGACGGAGGCTACGGCCGCAGGCCCATCAGCTACGGTGGTTCCTACCCCCCATACGAGAGCCCGTACAGCCGGCCACCGTACAGTGGTAGTTCCATCAATCAACTCCCGCCAGAGCCTCTAGGGGGCAGTGGAGGTCCTCCGCCATACGGAGGCGGTGGCGTTGGTGGCGGCGGCGGCGGTGGCAGTGGCGGCGGTAGCGGACTCACAGTTGGCGGCTCATCCAGACCACCGAGCACGAGATGCGACGAGAACGATAACTTCAAGCAAGTGGCAGCCAGGCACAAGATGCGACGACACTTCGTGCGGCGGGCCTTAATCGTGCCCTCACTGATCCAATGCGAGCGCGAATGCATCGAATCGCGCGACTTCGTCTGCAGGAGTTTCAACTACAGGTACGTATCGCCACGGTACGTATCTACCGCTCACGACTCAATGCACGTCTTTTGACAGAGATGCCGCTGCCTCCACCTACGACGAGCGAGACCTGCCGAACTGCGAGCTCAGCGATCGCGATTCCCGCGAGCTAGACGTCCACGATCCGAACATATTCGATCCAGGAAATTATGACTTCTACGAGCGCAGTGCGGGCCGCAGCGACGGCGAGTGCTTGGACGGTAATTGATGGGATCCACTATTTGCATTTCGGTTAACTCATGCCCCCTCTTCTCACAGTTTCCCAGACCTGCAATGAGGAGGGAATGGAATTCACCATTCGTACGCCGGAGGGCTTTATCGGGCGCATCTACACCTACGGGTTCTACGACAGGTTTGTCATCGGCCAGGCCACCATCACGGGCGGACACACGTTTGTACTCAATTAATAACATTTCCCCGTTGCAGATGCTTCTTCCGCGGCAATGGCGGCACGGTAAACGTTCTGCGTATCAGCGGCCCACAAGGTTATCCTGATTGCGGCACACAGCGGGTAAGCGATGCAATCGGAACGAGTAAATCGCATCTTAATGTTGCGCTAATTTTGAGACTTCCTCTGTAATCCCGCTCTCTCTCTCTCTCTCTCTTTTCCAGTACGGCGACACACTCACGAACATCGTGGTTGTTCAATTCTCGGACAACGTTCAGACCAGTCGGGATAAACGCTACAACTTGACCTGTGTGTTCAGGGGTCCCGGAGAGGCTGTTGTCACATCGGGATACATCGGCGCTGGGTATGAGCTTGTGGCAGTAGGTGGCGGTCCGCATGGGATCTCTGTATCTCGTGCGATCACAAATAATAGATGATAGTGGATTAAGTTGGATGATGTAGATCGTAGATTGTAGAAATCCGAAGGCTAATTGCGCTTGTGTGGTGCCCGTCTAATGGATGGGGCAGCATTGTGCTCCAGCATGCTGGTTGACACTTTTCTAATGAACTTTGATTTGGCTGCGCCTTTGAGTGTGCGATCGTGTGTATTTGTTGGACGGTGGGACATTTCGCCCAAGAGCGAGGGAATATTCGATCGGAGAATATTTACGTCGGTTCACTTCGAAGATTGGCGAGAAAGCACTTCACGATCTTGATACGCTTGCTTAACGTCATTTCATCATGATCATGGCTTCCGCGTTATCAAACCTATGGCTTAGGCCAACATTTAGCCAATTTCGCGTAGCTTAGGAAAGCATCCAGTTGCATCGACTAATTGTCGTCGATCTTGCATTCAACATCCACTTCCATTCACATTCCACTTCAACTCGTCTTCCACTTTCGCTCGCCAACAACTTCCAATTGTCTTCCATGTCCATTCGGCCCCCATTGCTATTTACGTTCCAATACCAGTCGTCTTTCACATGTACTCGCCTTCCACATCAACTCTCTGAAATCCTCAACCCGCCATACTTTCCTTCATTCTTCCATCTCCTACTTCCACTTCCATTCACCTTCCACTACAACTTGGCTTACACTTCATCATGTCTTCCACATCCTCTAGCCTTCAATTTGTACTCGCCTCCATCCACAATCATTCGTCCTAGAACTGGACTCGCCATCCACAAGGCAGGCACAAAAAGGCCAAGATGTGCATTGAAGAAAGAGTGAAAGGGTTTTCACCACCAGATGGCGAAATTAAATAAAGTGCATCCAACACGTAAAGTCTCCACTCCATCAAGCCCCCGCCTGCAATCACTCCACGGAAGAACAAATTTCCACCAAGCGAATGTGCATTGCATACTTCTAGGAGAGTTCCTCCAGAGCTCCTCAGCCTTCTCTGCTCTGCTGCATGTCTTCTCAAACCTTGTGCATGTTCTCGCACTAATTCTACTAAATTTAATTAAATTTACTTTCGCCATACTAACGTCGTAGAGTTGCCACTAATCTCTGAATAACACATTCCTCCACACTTACGGCGAGATCCCTTGGAAAGGATTTTCGGAGTGGCCGACCACGCCCTGAAAATCGTTTTGAAGGACTCCCATTTGCATGCTTGTTGTTCTTTAAAGGAATTTCTATGATCCCGACAGATCTGGCAGCCCCATCCCCATCGAGTACCTGCCGGCCGAGAATACGCTCAGCTCGAAGGTGCGCCTGATGATTCTTTACCAAGGCCGGCCGACCACGACCATCGCCGTGGGCGACCCGTTGACGTTCCGCCTGGAGGCGCAGGACGGCTACAACCACGTGACGGACATTTTCGCCACCAACGTGGTGGCACGCGATCCGTACTCGGGCAGGAGCATTCAGTTGATCGATCGCTTTGGGTGGGTATTGTGGTCCGTTGTTGCGAATGGCGTGTGCTCAATGTTTGCGCTTGCAGGTGCCCGGTGGATCCTTACGTCTTCCCGGAGCTGGACAAATTGCGGGACGGCGACACGCTGGAGGCGAGGTTCAATGCTTTCAAGATACCCGAGTCGAACTTCCTGGTGTTCGAGGCGACCGTGAGGTCGTGCCGCGATGGCTGCCAGCCGGCCTATTGCCCAGGACCGTCCGGTCGACAGGAGCCGTCGTTTGGCCGCCGCAGGAGGTCCCTGAACGAGACAGAGGACACCGTGATTGACATTGACGACGCAAGCAATTCCACCGCACTGAACACTGGAGAGTTCAACAAGAGTAAGTAAGGCTTTCGGAAAAACCAAGCGGAGTCGCTTATTGTCTTGCATTCTAGCGGCGTCCGAGGAAAAGGTGGAAAAGGGAGAGGCAGTCGAGGTAGAGGAACCGGAACAGGTCCGAGAGATGATCGAGGTGAGTGCTTAGCAGGGGACAGGGTTTCAGGTTCGGAATGTCACGACTTTTCCCACCACAGGTCTTTGAAACGCGGGAAGAGATCGAAAAGGAGTCTTATCCCAGGAAACTCGTCGCGCCGGTGGAGACGATCTGCATGACTCCCTCCGAGTACCACGGCCTGCTCACCGCCGTCGTCCTTCTCATGATCCTACTCATGAGCATCAGCCTCGTGTCCGGACTGGCTTACAGGTACCTCAGCCTCCATACATTCCCTCTTGATTCTCATGCGATTTACTTGCAGGCGGTACTGGAAGACCATGTCAAAGAATCGCATCGCCGATCGCAATTCCCCGATGACGTCGTTCACTGCGTCCTCAGTGCGGACACATGAGCGATTCAGCGAAATTGGCCAGCTGAACAACGGCTCAACAGGGCGGTCCAATCAGCTACGTCCGAACTTGTCCATGTTTGGCGGTGGTCTTCAGAAGACCTTTGCCACAGGGTGAGTCCTCCGAGGAGACTCGCCGAAGACCAACTTATGTTGATCCACTTTTCTTCCGCAGGAACCTAGCCAGGATGTGTCAAATTCCAGTGATGAACCCGATTCGGAACAACTCTTCAAGCAACAATCAGTTTGACGATCCAAGCGAACCCATCTACACGGACCCGTCGCTCTTTGAACGCTCGAGGTAAGTGCGATGCAAGCTCCTCTGTGTGCAGTGTCACGCCGTCACAGGCGGAAGTGAAAGACTGTGCGCCGAGCTAAGAATTTCTGTTCCACAGAACACTTCCACGAAAAATGAGATTTTTTCTCGAAAACTACGACCGCGTGCAAGTGGATGTAACGTGATACCTGACGGCACGTAGACGCAAGCAGACGCGTTGAATGCGGCGGCCAATGAGTCTGGCTGCTTCGGTGCATGGCTTAAACGTGAAATGTGCTTTTTACAGACATTTTTTTGTATCGCGGAAGTCTGGAGCAACCAGTGGAATGTAGGAAACTTTGCTTGACTCGTGTGGTGTCTGAAGCTCTGTCAAAGACTATGTTCCACCGAACTGAAATCGCGCGGTTTGGATGAACTTTTACTAAAACCTCAATAGGCCGTTCCCACCGAGTTTTTGAAGGACTTTCAAATGTCCTCAGTTTTGAGTTGGCCGGCAAAGCAGTTGTTTCTTGACAGGGTGTAATAGTATTGAGAACACCAGAAAAAAAGAGAGAGAAAATGAACACCAAAAATACCAAAATAAACGGAAGTTCACGCTGTAGGCTTGTTCGGTTTGAGAACCTTTCGAGGACGCATGAGCTCAGAGGGGTTTCAACTAGATTTCGTTGTCAGTGAGAGGTTTCGAAACCCTGAAGATGTTTGACGAAACCTCGGATGTTTGGAGAAATTTGATGAAACCTCGCGATTTCGTTTGGTCGGAGCGTAGCATAAGTGTCTTTGGATGAGCCTTCTCAAGATATCCTGTCGGAGATGGAGGCTGAAGAGAACACGATGCTAACTTCGGTCCAAGCTTCTACAGCAACAACTTGTGGGCTCACAGTTGGAAGGGATCTGCAGTTTTCTGTCGATTCTGAATGGCTTAGTATGAAAAGTGACAACCTATCTCTTGTGACTATCGACAATGGCTCTAGAGACCAGGAGCTGTTCGTATCATCTAGATCTAGACACTCAATCGCACCGACTTCGCCGTAGAGTGGAGTGCATAGCTTCTACCGCAACTTCCCCTTGAGCTCGACAGATGATTCGAGATCGTAGCAGCACATGCACCGTTCCCACCCCAGTGTCAAATAGTGGGCGTAGAAATTGTCTTTTGAGTCGTTTACGAGTCCTCTTGAGTCATTCGAGTCCAAAAGTGTCCCTGGCACTTCGAGGCACAAACATAATTGAGATCATCGAGATATCACATAGAACTAGCCTTCAATGTCTTAAGCGCGTGGAACTTACTTCCTTACTGATCAGGCTGACGACCCATGCAGCGTCCGAGCTTGAGTGATTCCATTTTTGACGGTCTTGGGCACGCTTCTTCCAGTCATCAAGACCAAGCTGTCTTGCATCCGCGATTACTTGGTCTTTATACCCGAGGTTCGGTCTTCCTCTCCTTCTCGAACCAGGAGGCTCGTATTCGAAGACCCTCTTAGCTGAAGCGTTGGTGTTCATGCGTCGCTGTGGCCGAGACAGTGCAGTCGACGGATCTTTGCCTTCCGGACTACATGCACATCCTGGTACAGCTCGTAGAGCTCGCGGTTGCTTCTTCTCCTCCATGCGCCTTCCTCGCAGACGGTACCTCATACCCGATGCAGAATATTTCTTTCGAAGACACCAACTCTGCAGCTTTGCTTAGCGTCCAGCTTTCGAAGCCATACAGCGGAACTGGCAAAATAAGGGTTTTGTAGGGCATGATCTTGGTCCTTCGAGTCAGGAGTTTTGAACCCAATTGCTTCGACAAACCGAAGTAACAGCGGCTGCCAAAGGCGGTTCTATGTCGGATCTCCTTAGTGATGTCGTTTGTGGAGTTTACGTTTGCCCAGAGGTAGACAAACTCCTTCACTACCTTAAAATAGTAGCTATCGATGATGTAATGTCTTGCCCTAGGTGGTGTTCGGCGCATCTTTTCTTGCTCGATAGCATATACTTCGTCTTATCCTCATTGACTTTCAGCTCCCTTCGTCTCTTCTTCAATTGACATGAGCTGAGAGCTTCATCTACGACGTTGGGAACGCGCGACGATGTCGATGTCGTCTGCATATCGCAACAGTTGGGCTGACTTGTAGAATATAGTGCCTTCCGTGTTTACAGCTGCCCGCCGCATTATCTTCTCCATTACCAAATTGAAGAAATCACACGACAGAGCCGAAGACCGGTGCAGGTCTCAAACGGCTCCGATGTCCTCGAGCCAAACTGCACTGTACATCGCGTGTTTATTAGCGTAGTGCGACACAACGGGATCAAGTTTTCCCGATATCCCGAATTCGGCCATCGCACCAAATAACTCCTTGCGATGAATGCTGTCGTATGCGGCTTTAAAATCCATAAAAAGGTGGTGAGTACGATTTGAAACTGGGCCTGGTCTTCTCCAGGATTTGCCTCAGCGTGAAGATTTTGACGATTTGCCGGGCCCGAAGACGCATTAGTACGTGCCGATTAGTGCGGGGAATATCGGCTTTAGACGTCCACACAGTACGCTGGACAGGATCTTGTTGGCGACGTTGAGCAGAGATACACCTGCATAGTTGTTTCAAGAGGTAGGCTTGCCTTTTTTGTGGATAAGGGTATATGGAGCTGATATTCCAGACGTCGGGCATGCTTTCGTCCTCCCAAATTCTACAGATGATCTGGTGCATGCTCCCTACCAGAACATCGCCACTGGCCTTGAAGAGCTCTGATGGTAAGCCATCTGAGCCTGCGGCTTTGTTGTTTTTCAGCCTTTTGATGGCTGTGCCAACTTCTTCAAGGCTAGGTGGGAGGACTACTCGACTGGGGGAGACTTCATCGGCTGGAGTTGGGATTTCTTGATTCCCTATCACTCTCTCTTGGTCAGGCTCGTTAAGTAGCTATTGGATATGCTGTTTAAACAGTCAGTAACCAGGTTACCCTCACAGTTTCGAAGAGAATGGATGTCTTTCTTAGAGCCAGCGGCAAGGCTTTTGGACGGTCCGTATTTTATGCTTGTCCCTAGACTCTTCGATATCCTTGAGATGGGGGGTTGCGTGAGACCTTTCTCCTCCATTCTTCCTGCGCTGGTCTAGTTTTTCGTTGCAGCTCCTTTTGGTATGCCTCGTCAGTTGCATGTTTCTTCTGCTCACACTCGCCGTCATACCACGCGTTTCTCGTCGGAGGTTGTAGGTAGCCTAAGGTGGTTTCGGAGACCTCTTTGATGGCCGAGCGGTAAGCCAAATCTCGTTAGCGTTGCTGTATGACGTAGGCATACCGGAGAGTCTCTCACTTAGTTGCTCTTCGTAGTCTATGGCAATCTCGGGTGTGCTCAGGCGTCCAATATCAAAACTCCTCTTTGTTGGCTGGTGCAGCTTTCTGACATCGGACCGTCGAGCTCTGAATCTTGCTGCTACGAGGAAATGATCAGACTTGACGTTTGCTCCCCCGAGTGTTCACACATCCAGAATATTTGACGTCAATGAGCACATGGTCGATTTGGTTGGCGGTTCTACCGTCCGGAGATCGCCAGGTTGCTGTGTGGATTCTTTTACGAGGGAATCTTGTGCTGCTTATGAACATATTACGTGCTGCCTCGAAGTCTGTGAGTCGGAAGCCGTTATCTGTTGTCCTGTCGTGGAGGTTGTGCTTTCCGATCACTCCGCCAAAGATGTTTTCCTTACCGATTTTGACATTGAAGTCTCCGAGCACGATCTTTACATCGTACTCCGGATAGGCTCCGTAGGTACCCTCCCAGAGGTCATAATAGTCATCTTTGACAGAGCATTCAGCCTCACCGGTAGGGGCGTGTGTACATATGAGGCTGATGTTGTAAAATCTGCCTTGGATGCGGCTCTCAGCCAGCCGATCACTTATCGGTTTAAAGTCGAGGACCTTCCGCATCCAAATATGTGCAACCTTTTGTGACAGCTGTAATATATGTCGCACTCTTTCTTTTTCATGATCCCTTGTCGCAGTAATATCCGCCTTGTATTGCGTGAGGATATTTTCCAGTTTGTAAACGGCCCCTGCAGTGTAGAGTGTTCTTACATGCCAGGAGCACACTCGCAAATCATTGTCCTTTTTCGCGCCGTGTCGTCGTTGTAGGTCCGTCCGCATATCCGAGGCAGCTTGCCCTCTCATAGCGGTTATTTATTTATATGGGGGCGTGTTGTTAGCCTTCCGCTCAACCACGGGGAAATCGCTGCATACATTGGTTCACCTCATAGCAGATGCTGTGAAAGCTATCCAGAGGCGCAGCGGGGAGGCTGTAAGTCAACTTGATGGATCGTTGCTGGCATCCCGCCAAGTTGGGAGCTTCGATTATTGTAACATTTCGATTATTCCAACACCTCATGTTTTAATTAGTTGCAATAATCGAAATTACACAGTAGTTCGTTCGTAAAATACACAAGTCTACTCACAGGAGATGTCTTCAAACCAACCATAAATTAAAATCCAATTAGATTAACCACGCCTTTATTTCATTCATCATCACAGATTGGTGAGTAAACTTTCCCGCACACCGTCCTAAAATTAAGTCAGCCTTAAGGCCTTCACATTGGCTGACAGTTACAGTTGTGAGCCTTGTCGCACCTTCCGCCACGTCCACCTTCGGCAACACACTGTGCCGTGCACAGGTCACCTTGTCCTCGAATCTCGCAAAGCTTCGTTGGATAGTCCACCCAAGCTGCACACGTTCGAAAAAAATAAGAAACAAAAATCAAATTCTGCACAGTCAGCACAATTTAGAATCAAAAACTCACTGGCTGCGGTGAATTGAGCAAAAATTGCAAAGAACACCAAAAGTAAGTACCACCGCATTTTGATCAGATGTCCCACTGGAACAGCGCGAATAGAAAAAGTGAACTACGTTTCAACTGAAAATTAAACAGAAACCGAACGCGGCTCAGGAATGATCGCTTTCAAAACGTATTCACTTCGAGAGTGATAAGCGGAACACCATCCAGTGTCCGTCTGGCACTTTCACAATCAGTTCTGCGATCAAAAGGTTAACAATGCAACATTTGGGACAACGTAATTTGCTATCGCAACTGAAATAGCATTTCACACAAATTGATACGACGAGTTGGGTGCAATGGGGCAATGGGGCGTGAGTCACATGTAAGGTGACAATGGTTTTGGATGAAAACAATGTGTGACGCAAATGTTGATGGGGATCAACGAGAATTTGTCAGGCATTCAATTTGTACAGATAAGGACGATAATAAAATGAATATAAATGAAGCAACAATGGTGTGAGACATAAAATTGATTCTATCTCTATTTGAAGCTACATTCATGTCATGAATGAATAGCAAATCATTCAAATGGCCGCCTCGGCTTCGCTGGCAGTGCCGCGCTTGAGTTGGTTCAATTTTTGATGACTCGGTCCAATAGGTGCGGCGTTGTACCGGCTATACCGTCTCGAATGTTGGCCTCGACTTTGGCCAATGTTGTTCGGCTTCTTAGCGTAGACTTCGTGAACTTGACTTGACGTGACGACCCAGCCCCAGAGAAATAATCGAGTTGTGTCAAGTCGGATAATTGCGGCGGCAAATTGATGAGAGTCGCCAAATTTCTCCTTCACCACTCCAAGTGGAGCGTCGATTGTTTGACGCTAGTCGGGTAAATCACTGTCGTCGAGCTCTGCCCACACAAAGACGGTTAACGATGACGGTGTCTCCATCCCCATTTCGAACGGAATTAGGGCCGATGATGTAGCCATGCATGCCATATATCGAACGAACAAAATCAATTTTTGTGGAACTTGTGGATTGTGATCGCGCAGCAAATTTTGTTAAGAAAGCGCTAAGTGAAAAATGAGCCACTTCCGAAAGTTGATTTGCTTCGAGAATCCCGATCGCCGGCCAGCATTTTCAGCGAACTCAGGATGGTGTCTTTGTTCGGATATATTCAAAAGCAGCTTCAATTCAATCTCAAAACAAGCCGGGTCGAATTTCTGGCCATGCCCAGTTCAGCTGATCGGTTCAGCATCGAATCGGCAAATCTAGTCCTTCTTCAACAGTTATTCCATTTTGTACAATGCCGGATATTACGTTTGATATTTGAGGTTGAAATATTGGACCCTGAGAACTAACTTCAAAACATGTCTGGTATGGTTTACAGACTGATCAAAGAAAGAGGTTGAAGTCATTGGACACAGCACAAGGATTTCGGTGCCTATGGGGTCGAGTCCTCCAGATCTGCGCGAGACACAATATCCTCCAAGGTATTAAAGGGGCTAGAATGCAAATCTTTTCAGATATATCGCTAGGGCTGGATCTGGTACTTTAATGTCAAGTGGACCCTATCTCACTTCGGTGGAATAAATGAAATCCTCTACAAATGACATACTATCTTTAATAAGGGAAGTGGTACGTGTTTGGGAATAACTCCAACCTTTCGGATTGATGGCTTTACGACATGGGTTGTACAAGAGGAAACAAATATGGCAGCTACGTTTTCTTCATTATGCACCAAGCTCTGGCTGGTCGGTGTGTTTTTTTTCTTAAAGACACTATGGGGACCGTTCCCACATAGCGAAAGGGATTTTTACCCAGCAAAAACACCTCCCTTCAAATAAAATATATTTCCTCTACAACTAAGTTTTAGACTTATCCAGCAGTTTTTCTTTCTTGGTTTGGACGCATTTGGCAAGAGATTCTCCTAGAGTTCTTGCTAACACCGCAGTTAAGCGCGGGTTGAATTCACCGTGCTACGTCAAGGGGTTTAGTCTTTTGAAGACGGCAATAAGAGTTTCTTTCGTCGAGAATTGGGAGGACAGGAGAGTTTATGTGCTCTTCCAGGCGACGCTTATGCTTACGAGCAAAGTTCGTAACTTCATCTTGGACTGATGAAATTCCAAGATCTCGGTGGATATCGTTGTTTCTTACATACCACGGTGCGTTGGCGATGGCCCTTAGCACTTTATTTTGAAAAGTTTGTAGTATGTTTCTATTACTTTCTTTGGTACAACCCCATAGTTGTATACCATACGTCCAGACGGGTTTTAGCACATACTTGAATATAAGCAATTTGTTGTCAGTACTTAGCTTGAAATATTTTCCAATAAGCCAGTACATGTCCTTGTATCCTAATTGGAGCTCCTCACGTTTCTTTTTGACGTGCTCCTTCCATTTAAGCTTTACATCGAGAGTCATGCCAGGGTTATTTGGCTTCATAGCCGAAGGGTATTTAAACATTATTTATAAAAACGGGCGAGTTATTCACGTTCTTATATGTAAAATTTATATGAACAGACTTCGCTTCGTTAAGCTCAGTTCGCTGAGAGTTCGTCCATTCGTGTATCCGGTCTAAAGCACATTGCAATTTCATGGTTGGCTCTTCGGCCGTTTTGGCAGTTACCGAATTGACGGTGTCGTCAGCAAATGTGCCTAGCACTGTACCTACGTCCTGCGGCATATCGCTGCTACAATAAGTAAAGGAGGACACCAAGAACACTTCCTTGTGGTACTCCAGCTTGTATAGATTTAAATAGGGAGTATTCTTTCCCATATTTCACACGGAAGATTATATCCGATAGATAGTTCGATAAAATTATGCAAAGTTTTCTCGGGAGGAATTGTTGGAAATCTTAGTGAATATTTTGACAGCTGAACGGCATCGGTTGTTTTGACAGCTGCTTCGAAAAGCTACCATTGCCTTTACCCTTTAATTTTGTGTTACACACGCAAATTAACGCGACGAAAAACAAACTATAAGCTCAACACATAAGACACAAGTGACTAATAAATGATTTTTGTTTTCTTTCACAGATCTCTTCGAAGTCTCTCGGAGGAGGGCGACAACAACCACGTCTAAGACCAGAATTGAAAATTCTGTAAATAACCAACCAAAAAAAAATAAAATCCACGGGAGTTGATCCCTCATAACCAGAACCAACGCGATAATTTTGAAAAAAAAATACAAGTTTTCTTAAATTTGAAGCATCAAACATTTTATATGAATAGTTCGTAAGGATATGTAAGAAACAATTAAAGGAGCACACTTCGGTCCGAAGACTCCTTAAAAAGCTCATACAGTTAAACTGTGATTATGAGGCTTAATTCAATCAGTCGTTTAATCCATCACAATCCAAAGTGAATTTTTGACATTGAATAGAATATAAGAAACAACCAGTGCACCACTCCGAGGACGAACATTTTGAACACACTCAAGTGAATCTTGACAGTTGCAACTGACAGCCGACAGGAAATGTTTAGAATTTAAGTGGATTTTGGAATATATTTGAAAATAAATTTGCATTTATCTTAATTTATTTTGAATTTTTTAATTGACTTTTAGAAGTTTTGAGACGAACAGGGTGTCAGAACTTTTCAAAACCCTTGTGGTTTATTCTTTCAATACTTTCTTCAATGACTCAGAATACTTTTGAATACTTTCTTCAGTGACCCAGAATGTATGAAAAAAAAAAAACTAAAAACCCAAGTATTTCTCAATAAGTGTAATCCCACGTTTCCACCGAACGAAACCGCGAGGATTCATAAATTTTTTTCCCGAACCTGCCAGGTTCCGCCACACATTTTCAGGGTCTGCAAAACCTCGCGGTTTCTGATAAAACGCGTTGCAACCCCGTTGAATTCATCCCTGCATGAGAGGTTGTCAAACCAAACAAGCCTACAGAGTAAACTTCAGTTTATTTTGGTGATAATTTTCTCATTCCATCTCTTTCTATCTGCTGGTGTTCTCACACTATTATTTCCTGTCAACGGTCATTTAAAAATTGAGAGCGAGTGACATTTGTTTTGGTGGGCACCAGAAATTAAGTATTACAGAGATGCCCGACTTCTACCTCTCTTTCCCCTTAAGATTTTTGACAACTGTTTTTTTTTAACGTGTTCATAAACCAAATTGACCAATCAGAGGACGGCATTTACGTTATTTCGTGAATAACCGTCAAAAATTCATAAATATCTGTCAAAAAGGTACTCAAATTCGTCGATAGACTAGGGGGCAATCAGCTGTGAAGTCGGCTATCTCTGTAATACTTCATTTCTGGGTGGGCACTTACAAATTGAGAGCGAATGACTTGAGAATTGAGAGCGAAACCTCTTCAAGCTCCGTGGAAACGGCCTATTGAGGTTTCAGTAAAAATTCATAGGAACCTCGCCGTTTCGGTCCGGTGGAAGCGTGGTATAAAGTAGCACATGCAAAGGGTGTTGAAACAAAAACACTTGAAGCTAGTTTCTGATATTAGCTTAATTTAATAGATGATATGCCATGATTTCGAATAAAACCGTCCGCTGCAGCTTTCAAGCGGTTTGCAGTTAGTGAACTTGGTTAACGGCTCACCAGATCGCAACACCGTATAGTACGCAGCTGAAATCCCTATTTGCAGCATACAGAGCCGTGCAGGCTTTTTTGACGCGTTCCTGGATGTTGGGTTGCCAGCTTAGCTTCGCGTCCAGAATGAGCCCAAAGAATTCGGTATTGTTGGGTAAATGGGACTGCCCTGCCCATTTTCCAGCATCATATCTTTAATCGTGGAAATGAATTTTCCAGAGGCCGTGATGGCATAGGCAATGACCTTACACCCTGTCCTTTCCAATGCTAGTAGAAGTGAATTCACTACTACGTTGTATTGGAGACGAGTGAGCTCTCTGTTAACCGCTCTGCAGATCGTGGTGTCACCAAGCGCATTGCTCTAGTGTTGAGGAGTTGGTGAATAAAAGTCACTATGGACTTTACGATCCCCAGCCGGTTGAGTAACTCAGCACTCAAACGGCTCGGTATCGAAAAGTCCACAGTGTCTTTTATTCACCAACTTCTCAACAATAGAGAAAACTGCATGTGGTTCGTTCGATATCGTCAACAAAAGCAGTAAAGGTAAATTCATTACGCTCCAGGGATATCCCTGCTTAACGTCGCTAACAAGATCCTGTCCAGCGTTCTGTGTGAATGTCTTAGCCGTTTATGTACCGCACTGATCGGCATGTAAGAGTTAGACTTCCGTCCCGGCAAATCGACTATAGACCAAATCTTCACGCTAAGGAAAATCCTGGAGAAGACCAGGCCGAATTCAAGATCTCGGAAAAAATTTATCCGGTTGTGTTGCACCACGCTAACTCATACGCGATGCACCGTGCAGTTTGGCTCGACGAGATCGGAGGCCTTTGAGACCTGCACCGCATTTCGAGAAGGGGATGCGCTGTCAGGTGATTCCTTCAATCTGATAATGGAGACGATAGTGCGGCGGACACCGGTAAACACGAAAGGCACTATCTTCTACAAGTCAGTCCAACTGTTGGGTTACGCAGATGACATCGACATCGACATAGTCGCGCGATCCCAACGTGCCGTAGATGAAGCCCCCAGCTCACGTCAATTGAAGAATAGGCGAAGCGATCTGGTCTTAAGGTCAATGAGTATAAGACGGAATACATGCTGTCGACCGCTGTATATAAATGACATATTAGATGCTCTGCCAGAAGGTGTTAGAATTGCTAATTCCACAATCAATGTGTTACTATATGCAGATGATCTCGTCGTACTTGCAGAATCCCCGGAACATATGCAATTGATGATATTGTAAGAGAAGGTGATTAAAAATCAATACAGTTGCGCGATCTCCAAGAATTGACAATAAAAGACAATGGAACTACGATGGTCAACCACTTGAAACCGTTAAAGAGGTTAAATATTTGGGATTCAACTCTAAATTTCAGTAAACTCAAACTTTTCTCAGAGACCAAGTAAATAGCTCTCAAAGTCTGCTTAACCTTTAGTGGAAAAATATGTTCTACAACAAAAAAATTGAACTATCTGTAAAATATAAGATACTTAACTCAGTCGTTAAATCCACTCTCTGCGGGCTACTCATAGTATGAAGAAATTGAAGCATTCCAAAGGAACTTCATTAAAAAGCTCTCCAATCTACCAATAAATACACCCAATAACGCTATAACCTTAGAAACAGGTCTACCAAAACTGTCAACAGACACACTCAAGGCACGACATCATACTTAGAATAGAATAGATTTTTATTTTGTTCTTAAATATTACAATGGTATGCCACCATACAATTTACAGTTCAGAGATGTAAGTATATCTTACAACTGAAATAAATTTATTTATAAATTATAACGTTAAACAATCAAAATTTTACCGAAGGGAAACAACAACAAAACCCTTCATTTATGTAAAAAAAATTAATAATAATAATAAAATAAAATAAGTAAATAAATAAATAAATGTGTAAATAAATATACAATAAATAAATAAATAAATAAATAAATAATTAAATAAATAAATATATATATAAACAATGAAATAAATAACTAACAAATTTATAAATAGATTCATATATAACAAACAGATAAATTTATATAAAGATTAACAACAAACGATGTATGTGTACACATCTATATATATAAATAATAACATTTCACAATTTTATACAGAGAAGAAGTTCATTTATTAAGGGGTTTTCAGGGAGGTTATATCTGATTAAAAATGTTTCAGTGAGCTTGCGTATTCTATCGGAGATCAATTCAACGTTAGCCTTTTTATGAAGATCATGCGTTGAGTGGTGTCAGGGGAGATTGAGCATCATTTTCAGCAATTTGTTTTGCAGTATTTGTAGTCTTTTTAAATGGCGCTTGGCACAACCATACAGCAAAATAGCTTGAAAAATGACTTTATGGATAAACATTTTGTTTCCATTTGACAGTAAGGACCTTCTATTTACAAAGGGGTAGAGCAACTTAATTGCTACACCTGCTTTGTGTAAAGTTTTTGAAATATGTTCCTTGAATGTGAGTCTTTTATCAAGATATACTCCTAGGTGCTTCACATGTGACTCCCATTTTATACATTGACCGCTTATTATTAATTGGTTTGGCGGTAGAAAGCAAGACTTTATTTTTATTGTGAAAAAGATAGATTGCATCTTTTCCGCATTTACTTTTATTCTCCATTTGCTTAGATGTTCGATGAATTTTTCCGTCGCATACTGTAAATTTGTCACAATGTTAAGACCAAATGTATGCGACGAAAATATGATAGAATCATCAGCATAAAGAACAAAATCGCAATCCGGTAAGTGCGGGATGTCAGACATGTACAAATTGAACAAAATTGTGGCAATGACTGATCCTTGGGGAACACCTGCTGCAACATTTATTTCACGTGAGGGACTGTTATTAACGAACACTTTGTACGTACGATTCGACAAAGAGCTCTGAATAATTTTGGAGAGGAATGTTGGAAAATTAAATTGAATCATTTTGTACAACAGACCATTGTGCCATACGGTATCAAATGCCTTCTCGATATCAAGAAGAATCATTCCTGTAGATTTGCCAAGAGGACGATTTTTTTTAATTCCATTGCAAATTCTTAATATTTGGTGGCTCGTACTGTGGTATCTTCTTAAGCCAAATTGTTCATGATGAAAGATAGAATTTTCATCAATAATTTTTTGCAATTTTTCCTTCAAGATTTTTTCGTAGACTTTACTCAGTCAGCTTAACAGACTAATAGGCCTGTAACTATTAGGCTCGTTGACAGGCGACTTCATACTTAAGATATGCAGATATGACGATACAAGAATAGCAAAGAAACTGTTTTTGTACGAGTTAAGGAATGCAGATTGGTGGTATGCAAGCTGGCAAACTATTAGCAACGACTGTGCAACTTAACCGCATTATTCAAATAAACGAAAACAACACCCGAAATATGTTGAAAGTAAATGCTCGAGAGTCAGAAAGCAGGATACTATACAGTCAACTAAATTATGATCTGAACCAAAGGAACTATTTTCATGACTCGTTTAGTTATGATGAAATGTCTCTGATATTCAAAGGAAGATGTGAAGTTCCTTCACTACATGGTAACCCCTACAATGGAAAGTTCAACCAACATTCTGTACGCTTTGTAATCTGAAATCAAAGGAAGACTGTTTTCTTATTATAAGTATATGGCCCATATTCAGACCGCAAAGGATAGCCTTTTTTGGAAAACAGACATTGACAATGATCGAAACCTTAGAACTTTTAAGCGAATGTGAAAATTCTTATCAGTTTTTTTAAATCAATTTATAAATATAGAATGCTGTTAAGGACTGAATATGCTTGAATTTTAATTTAAGTTTGTAATTAAAGATATAAAATACACATTTAGAATTCTGCTAACCAGGCTGACGGCTTAGCCATAGCTCTTAAATTCATATTATATAAATATCTATTTTTCTTATAATATTTCTAATAATAATATGAGTGGCGCTACAGTCCGAGGCGGACTTGGGCCTAGCTTCTCAGCAACCACGTGTGTTGTGCTTGCTATTGTTCTTTCACGAGTGGAAGGGACCTACAGTTTAATGCCGACTCCGAACGGCCAAGTTTGAGAAGCTTTTTCTAGACAGGAAATACCCGTTGAGCATTGTCAGTGACTCGAAAGAGGTGGAGCCGTGAAATATGAAAGGTGGTAAATTCGGGTATCGAACCTGCCACCCTCTGCGTAGGAGTCGACGCACTAACCAACTACGCCACGGCGACCCACATCTATTTTTCTTATGAATTATTATGAATTATTAATAAATGAATTACTTAATTACTTAAAATAAATAACTTACTTATATGCTGTCGACCGAGAAACGTTCCGTCAGACACCACCTTCGACAAAACATCACGATCGACAGCTAAACTTTCTAGGCATGAAAGGAGTTTGTTTACCTTGGGGCAAACGTGAACCCCACAAAAGTCTTCTGATCTGACATGGAATCGCCCCTGGCCACCGAAACATGTGGGCTCAAAACTCCTCACTCGAAGGACCAAGATCATGCTCTACAAAACTATTATTTTGCCAGTCCTGCTGCAGCCGAAAGGCAGGCAAAACGGGAGAGTTGATTCTTGGTGCCTCCGAAAGAAAAACGGCGAGGAAGGTGAATGGAGGACATGACACAACAGCGAGCTCTACGAGCTGTACCAGATGTGGTAGTCCCACACGCGTGCAGGGGCTTAGAATGGGACATTTCAAATTGTTTTAAAAAATATAGTTTTTCGAGGATGAGGACAACAATGTGGTTGCTGAGGTAATAATACCCAAATGCGATGAATTTTTTCACTATATTCGATAATGTTGCGACATCTAATAACTGGTTGCAGAATTGAATGCACTTTTTATGTAGATATATACTTAAATCAAAATAACTCTTAACGCCTAGACCGGTTCAATTAAAAAGGGACCTCTATGATGGTTCCACCTCCTTATCGGACCACTTTTTTCGGACCCAAGGGTAGTCCTCTAAGTCAGGTTTGACTGTATTGCAGGCAGTAGTCTAAGACCAATTAGAACGTTGCCTTAAGTTAGGTTAGGCTATGGTGGCTGGTGGCCAACATGCAGCTGTCACATTTAGCCCACCATAGTCCCATGGATCTAATCGACCCTATACCAACTGTGATTTTCACGAAGCGATAAAGATCGCTGACTCGGCCAGGTTATCGAAGATCGAAACATGCACGCGTTATTTCCCAATTGCCCGTTGCCATTTATTTATATTTTCTTAAAAGTCAGCTTGCTCTGCCGCTTGTGCTGGGCGAATGCTTACCCATCTGGCGAAGCCTACTCGGAATCTTTAAGTGAGTCGTGCTCTTCCAAGCAACCAATCACTCGCATTGATACGAGTCTTGTAAGCTGAATCCAGAAGTTTAGAAGTAGGTACTTATCAACTGAGATATAAGCTTGACCTTCTGCATACCTTGGACACGCACTTATCTCGTGTGCGTACAATTTTAGCGCCTGCTGCGTGGCGCCAAACACCTGTGACACCTCGCACCAGCCCTCTGTTCCGCGACCTTTTCTTATGCATTTGCCTGACTTCGGAAGGTGAAGCCAACCAATAAAATCTCGAAACAAAAGCCCCCATCAGCCAACTGCTATCTTCAAAATAAAGTCACGCACCGCACTCGAAAAGATAGAATTCTATCATGTTCTCTCATCCATTGTCAGCGGCCGCATCAAGCGAACAAACGATTGCCAATGGTACCACAACGTACCAGAAGAATGCCCTCACGTGTGCTTGGTGCTCACTCAAACAACGAAAGCAATTCTTTCATAAAACTCGCAAATTACCCCACATTGCAATGGTGTTGGTGCATCGGTGTGGACAACAAAGCACGACTTCGAGTCCAATGTCAGACAGATTTTTGTAATTAAATTCAGGTCACAGGTCGAAAAGCATTAAAATCGAACGAGAAGCTGAAGAAGATAGTTCACTTCTTCTGCGGTTCTTGGAAATTGTTCGCGCATTCGTAAATTGATCGAAACACACAGCCAACGATAAGTTACACGGTGATCCTGCATACGGAATACGGTCGTGTCTTGATAATGTGGATAGTGAATTGTGCGTTAAACTGTGCGATTTAAAAACATAGGGACACAAGTGATTGGATTACAAACGGGGGGCTCTTCTTAACATTTGGACATTATGCGGGATCCTACAATGTCCACGCTCACGTTGCTTGTGAGTTTTGGATGCTTGCTAGCGGGCATCGATGCGAGATATCTTTCGCAAATGGCTATTGGTGATGTAAGTGAAGTTCTAGTGTTATTCTTAATGATTTCTTCCTTAACATACGTGTGCAATGTCAAGTTTTAAGTTGTGGAACAAGCATCGAGAAAGGGGAAACGGAGAGTTTGAAATTTCCCCAATGTGTGGGTGTTTGAAGGGTTCGTTGGTAACCTTCCCTTCAGTTTGGATGTTCCCTGTAATTTGAAAGACCCTTCCTTCAGGACTAAATCCTTTGATATTATTTACTTTGATTCACCTCACACTCATCTCACCACATTGCGATCTCCTGCCCTCCGCTGTTGCCGTGTTGCTATATTTGTTTAAAGCTAAACTCCAGAAATTCTTAGATAAGAGTACATACAGTAGAACTTATGGAGATAAGTGGAATCGTCACGAGAGCAAGTATTTTCTTTGATTTAAGGAAAATTCGGCTTAAGGCTGTTCGACTTACAGAGGCTTGACTGTATTTACATTCTGTGACGACAAATTTCTGTACTTTCATGCCCCCTCAGGCAGTGGGCCCGTAGACACCTCAATTCATTGTGCGAACTGTCTCATCTATTCTTGCAGTCATAGCAATTGGCTGTACCCACAGCTTTTGTCTTGGAAAGACCAATCCGCTCTAAATAAAGTGCACCCCGTCATAGAAGAAGAAGGCAAAGTTTTGCAAATTAGGTCATTCGACAGAGGGAGACTCAATTGCCGGACCTACAGGAAAAAAGAGCGACTTGCAAGAATTGTTCTGGAAGTCTGTTTCAAATATTCACAAACTGACAAACTAAACGTCAGATAATCAGAAGAAGACAATCTGATGAGACAAAATGAAATTCAACACGTATTTTTCTGAAGAAATCTCCATTCCGTGTCAAAAGTGTTGTCAAACTGTTTTATCTCTATCTACCCATCAGTGTTAAGCCACGTTCAATATCGGAATAGTCTTCGAAGTCATGCCACTTTCCAGATGTTTTCATATTTTTCTTAACGATTTAAAACAAAGGTGGTTCTGATTCTTTGCAAAGATAGCTGAAATAAGAAAGCAGAATCACAGAGTAACAATAAATGGAATTTTTAAGAAGTACATCCTTGAAAGCACCAGAAATCGATAGCTATAGAGACAGCCGACTCTTTTTATACCGTTTTTCTGATCAAAAGTATCCAACCAGAGAATGCTATTGAATCACGTGAATCTCGTGAATAACTTTCAAAAATTCAAGGAAAACTTTTCAAAAAGTCACTCAAATTCATCTTCCGGACATCTCTTGTCCTTTTTTCTCATTATTCTTGTTTCCTGGACACGCAAATGAATCCCTCCGGCAAAAGTGCTTAATCACCTCTCCTTTTACCATCAACAAATATTATTTACTGATATTATGAGCATTCAATTCTCTTGCCATTTAACCAGTATTCACAATTTTCTGATTTTTGACAGTCTGCAAATTAATTCCACTGTGATCTTGACTTTGTGATAGTGATCACAATGGAGTAAATTACTCTCAAAATGTTCCCCACAAATCCGAGTGAGGGACATTTAGAGACATTTTCGGCAGACTTAATACGCTTCCAAACAAGTAAGCGAAAGTGAACGAACCTAACGAAAGTGATCGAAGCGGTTATGTCATAGCCACTGCATGGCATTTTCACCGATTTTTTAAGTTTACATCATTCTTCGTACGTTCACTATGGGTGACACATATCGAAACTGAACAAGGTGGTTACAATGGTGGTGATTAAGTTGGCTTAGATTTCCTTCCGTTAGTTAGCCTTTAAGTATATACAGTCAACATCATCATAAGAGTTGTTAAAATTTTAAAAATGGTCCTGTCATTATACACCTTTGAATCATGAACAATTTCAAGTTTTCATATTTTTAAAGATTCTTAGATCTAGACCCTAGATCTTGGACCTTACATTTAACATTCAGACGGAAATGAGGATGTTTTTTTGACCTGATTCTCAAATATGTGACATCAGCCAGTGTTCTAAAAATGTCTTTAAATCATGCCCAGTTATCTTCCTTCATAGAAGCAGATCTTTAAATCATGCCCAGTTATCTTCCTTCATAGAAGCAGATCAACTTGGATCTAGATTCTACTCAGAAATCAAACAATCATATCAGGACATCCAAGTCCTACTCATAATGAGCCTCTTGACATCTTGTTTACAGGTTTTTGTATAACAAATTTACTCAGAGATCAGATCAGAGAATACCATTTTCATGCTGCAATGACGAGATCAAACAAGTGTACAAAGACTCTTCAAGCTTAAAATTCAGAATTATGGCAAACATTTTTAAACCCAAATACAGCGATAATAAGCAATAAATGAAATGAAATGAAACTAAAAATACGTTCACTATTTTGCTGGAAGGCTTGGTTCTTTTGACAGTTTCGCAGTCAGTTATTGTCGCAATCATTTTATTTCAATGGTGAAAGTCAAGCAGATGTCGGGACCGTTGTCTTAGCTTTCAAGCATGACAGCTCTCATGTCGAATGAATAGTTTCCCACAAACGACTTAAGCATCGCCTTGACTCCGACTATATAATAAAACCATTTTGGTGACTGTTGTATCAATCGACATCTCTAGATGTATTGTTACTTTGTGTGCAAAAGGTTAGCAAATAAACAAGTGATATTTCCCAATCAACGAACTGCATTACCGACATATGTTTTCGTGTTTTGATTGCCGTATAAAAACCTGTTTATAACGATTGATTGACTTATTTTTTTATTTTATTCGTGTTATCGCATACGTTTTTCACTGATTGGTGGAGATTGCTGCTGGAACCATTTTCGGATCAGAGCTGATTCAATTTTATAGGTCGATAGGGCAGTCTGAATTCTTCTTCTGGGTACACCTCCACAGTCGGTGGTGATACTAGAGGTCAACCAACAATACAGCGCCTCTTCAGACGACGTGATCTGTGGATAGCTGTCTCCAGTTGCTCACACCCTTGTCCATCATTAGTTTCTTTTGCACTTGTGTGCGACATCTTATATGCTGGTGTTCTTAGGATCTTAGAAGTTCCGCGCCGGAATCAAGTTGTCCATGCGGTCCAGCTCAATTGTCTTGTGGATTCATAGACGCCTGGCTTAGACAGTTCCTGGTTGAATCTTTCTCCCCGGATGAAATTATTGCAAACAAGACCGCGGATCGCATGCAGACCTCGGGGAGAGTATAATGAACAGTCAAGAAGACTTTAAAGAAGAGTTCCGTTCCTTCAGTTATTACCAATGTCAAGATCTGTATTTATGCTTTCGCCTTTCCAACTCTACTTCTTACTAAGGAATGAATGCGTCTCGCCCTCTCGTCATCGAGCCATCATCCCCGTGTGGCTGTGGTGTTACAAGAGCAAGAACCCCTTTACCTGCCTTTGAAATTGTTCTTGCCTCTACTTGATGGCAAGGTTCCCGATAAAATTTCAAATCTCCCAGTCCTCAGTACATCCTAACTTCACTCACTCTTATCATTTTTTTCCAAAATTTGAATTTTTTAGCGGTACGCTGGTAGATTCAGACCACAGAACGAAGTTGCGACATGCGCCCCCTTCGCCGCATAAACAACTAAGTGCAACAAATATGCATGACACGGCGAAGTGTGTCTCATTATTTTGTGCTTCGCTCTCGGTTTTCGTATTCGATTTCACTTCTGTAAACTAAATCGCTCGCCTTGACTTTGACTGAAAAGACGTGCCACCAAAACTTTAAACTCAATTAACCGTTCGTTGTTTGATCGTCTCTTTCTTCTTCAAAAGCAAAAATCTTCACCACCTGGCATGTTCTATGATGCACGTAACGGAATGTATCGCAGTTTTCCCGGTGGCGGCAAGCCGCTTCTCGTCGACTATGTAAGTTGTGATTGCTTCGCTGACATTCGGGGGCGTATTTGTGATGTACAAAATGTATCTGATTACAGAACAAACGCTGTGCCAATGGATACCTTGGACCGAAGGCTCACTCCGAGCAAAAGGAATACTACTACGTTTGCAAGAAGGATGCCGTCGTTTTTGGAAAATGTCCCAGTTTGCATGTAAGTTCAGTTTAACTTTGTCGATGAGCTCGAAATTGATCGTTTGGCTTTAGATCTTCGATGACAGTCGTAAGAGATGTGTTAAGCAGAGATTCATGACATTCCCCCCGAACGACGTTGTTCCCGCATGCAAGAAACAGGGTCAGTAGCGACTGGCAGCCAGCCCATCTCTCTGAACGTTAATTGAAATTTCTCTCCCCCCTTCAGGACGTTTCCCCGTTCCGTCGGACTGCTCACTTTTCTACCTTTGTGACTACAATGGAAGTAGTTTTAAGAAACAGGTCTTCCGTTGCCCTGGCTCGTCTTCCTACTGCCCAATGACCAGGAGATGCTCCTTCAACTACAGATGCATACCCACGCAGGTTTGTAGCTCAGTGACCACACACTTGGACTCTAATAGAACGGATACCAATTCTTCTTTCGCAGATCTCTGACCAGAGCACCTTCAGTGCACCCGACTGTGAGGACAAGTTCCCTCCGTGCGAGAAATCCGGCGTTTTCCGGTCGCCCTTCGACTGCGCGCTGTACTACAACTGCACTTTCCAAAACAGCACGTTCCTGCAGACACGTTTCAAGTAAGACCAATTCACACCCGGACGAGGTGGAGGTTAATAACGCAACCCTTTTGCAGATGTCCAGAGAACAGTTGCTTTGACATGTTAAGAGGCCGATGTATGCCGCGAGCGCAGGTTGGGTGCGAGTACATGAGTCCAGGCCAGTACGCGTTTCCTTCGTCCGAGGAAGTGGCCGAAGATTGGTCAGCTTCAAGTGATTACTCGGATCAAGTTGAAAGTGAAGAGTGCGACAGCGAAGCTGACTCAACAGCACCACCATCCCCATCACCACCCCCAACGACAACGACGACGACGTCTACAACAACTACAACGACATCAACAACCACAACAACAACCGAACCACCACTTCCAGAATCTGGTAAGTCTCAATTCGTCTCAGTTCGTCTCAGTTCTTAGAGCTAAGCGCTGATATTCAAAAATGAGAAACGAAATTTTGCATAACTTTTGAAATCGAACCCGGATTCATGGCTTCAATTTTGTGCAGATGAAAATGTGAGGGAAGTGAAGAATGCCTACGTAAACATTCCAATAAAAATTGGTTCGCGTGCCAACGAAGGTAAGGTTCATCAAAAAAGCGCATACAATTACACACGCACACGCACACAGACAAACACTAAAACTCAATACAACACAGCCACAGTTGCGACAGAAGATGCACAACAGGAAAGCTACACACAACTTGTAACAGTACACGAGATACAAATATGCCAACACTATTTATTGATTTATCAGAAAGCTGCTATGTCCACTCTTAAGTAATCTAACGTTTATTTGTTTCAATGTCTCTTGTAGGATCACCATCTACTCGGCCGTCTAAGCCGTCAACCGCAGCTGCATCAAGTGTCGAACTGGAGCAATCTTGTGAAGGGGATGAGGACTCTTCGGAATCAGAGGAAGACATGCCTCACGGAAAGCCAAAGACTAAGGTAACACCACCAACAAGAGGACCACCAACAAGAGGACCACCGACAAGAGGACCACCAACGAGAGGACCACCAACAATGCACACAACGCCAACAACAAAGCATACACCAACAATACCAACAAAGCACACACCAACAATGCCGACAAAGCCAACAATAAAGCCCACACCAACGATACCGACAAAACCAACAATAAAACCCACACCAACAATACCGACAAAACCAACAATAAAACCCACACCAACAATACCGACAAAACCAACAACAAAGCCCACACCAACAATACCGACAAAACCAACAACAAAGCCCACACCAACAATGCCGACAAGACCAACAACAAAGCCCACGCCAACAATGCCGACGAAGCCAACAACAAAGCCCACACCAACAATGCCGACAAAACCAACAACAAAGCCCACACCAACAATGCCGACAAGACCAACAACAAAGCCCACACCAACAATGCCGACAAGACCAACAACAAAGCCAACACCAACAATGCCGACGAAGCCAACAACAAAGGCTTCAACAAAACCGTCTATTTCGGACGAATGGTGCGACTCTTCTGAAGAAACCACAGCTCACCCACAACCAACAACTACGACGCCATCTCTGCCAGTTACAACAACAGCTCCACCAACAAATGCAACACTTCCACCCCCATCATCACTAACAACCACCCTGCCGCCGCCAACAATGCCAACGACAATGCACCCCTCTCAACCAGGAAGTACAACTATGCCCCCACCGCTAACAACAACGAAACCATCCCCAACAACAACCGATTCCGATGAATGGTGCGACTCCGACGAAAAGACACCCAAACCAACTCCTCCCACAAAAACCACCACCTCACCTTCACCACCAACAACAAAGCTCCCACCTTCACCACCAACTACAACGCTCCAACCTTCACCACCAACAACAACGCTCCCACCTTCACCACCGACAACCACGCTGCCACCTTCACCACCAACAACAACGCTCCCACCTTCGCCACCAACAACAATCACGACAACGCCACCAGTCACAACGCCAACCTCAATCCCGCCAGATTCCGATGAATCATGCGAGTCTGATGAAGACACTCCCCCACCCACTCCTCCAGCATCAACAACAGTGAGACCTTCACCACCAACAACAACGCTGCCACCCTCACCACCAACAACAACGCTGCCACCATCACCACCAACAACAACGCTCCAACCTTCACCACCAACAACAACGCTCCCACCTTCACCACCGACAACCACGCTGCCACCTTCACCACCAACAACAACGCTCCCACCTTCGCCACCAACAACAACCACGACAACGCCACCAGTCACAACGCCAACCTCAATCCCGCCAGATTCCGATGAATCATGCGAGTCTGATGAACACACTCCCCCACCCACTCCTCCAGCATCAACAACAGTGAGACCTTCACCACCAACAACAACGCTGCCACCCTCACCACCAACAACAACGCTCCCACCTTCACCACCAACAACGACGACCCCACCTTCACCACCGACAACAACGCTCCCACCTTCTCCACCAACTACAACCCTTCCACCATCACCACCAACAACAACGCTCCCACCTTCACCACCAACTACAACCCTTCCTCCATCACCACCAACAACAACGCTCCCACCTTCACCACCGACAACCACGCTGCCACCTTCACCACCAACAACTACCGCTTCCTACGAATCTTGTGAATCTAACGAAGGTACAACAACACCACATTCACCAATAACAACAACGATGCCACCTTCGCCACCAACAACAACGCTCCCACCTTCTCCACCAACTACAACCCTTCCACCATCACCACCAACAACAACGCTCCCACCTTCACCACCGACAACCACGCTGCCACCTTCACCACCAACAACTACCGCTTCCTACGAATCTTGTGAATCTAACGAAAGTACAACAACACCACATTCACCAATAACAACAACGATGCCACCTTCGCCACCAACTACAACGCTGCCACCTTCGCCACCAACTACAACGCTCCCACCTTCACCACCAACAACAACGACCCCACCTTCACCACCGACAACAACGCTGCCACCTTCGCCACCGACAACAACGCTCCCACCTTCGCCACCAACAACCACCGCTTCCTACGAATCTTGTGAATCTAACAAAAGTACAACAACACCACATTCACCAATAACAACAACGATGCCACCTTCGCCACCAACAACAACGCTCCCACCCTCACCACCAACAACAACGCTTCCACCTTCACCACCAACTACAACGCTCCCACCTTCACCACCAACAACAACGCTCCCACCTTCACCACCGACAACCACGCTACCACCTTCACCACCAACAACTACCGCTTCCTACGAATCTTGTGATTCTAACGAAAGTACAACAACACCACATTCACCAATAACAACAACGATGCCACCTTCGCCACCAACAACAACGCTCCCACCTTCTCCACCAACTACAACCCTTCCACCATCACCACCAACAACAACGCTCCCACCTTCACCACCGACAACCACGCTGCCACCTTCACCACCAACAACAACCGCTTCCTACGAATCTTGTGAATCTAACGAAAGTACAACAACACCACATTCACCAATAACAACAACGATGCCACCTTCGCCACCAACAACAACGCTCCCACCCTCACCACCAACAACAACGCTTCCACCTTCACCACCAACTACAACGCTCCCACCTTCACCACCAACAACAACGCTCCCACCTTCACCACCGACAACCACGCTGCCACCTTCACCACCAACAACAACCGCTTCCTACGAATC
Organism: Eristalis intricaria; assembly: GCA_964034865.1. Classification (NCBI taxonomy): domain Eukaryota; kingdom Metazoa; phylum Arthropoda; class Insecta; order Diptera; family Syrphidae; genus Eristalis; species Eristalis intricaria. The sequence goes on from OZ035877.1 coordinate 62,400,015, forward strand.
TTGTGAATCTAACGAAAGTACAACAACACCACATTCACCAATAACAACAACGATGCCACCTTCGCCACCAACAACAACGCTTCCACCTTCACCACCAACTACAACGCTCCCACCTTCACCACCAACAACAACGACCCCACCTTTACCACCGACAACAACGCTGCCACCTTCGCCACCTACAACCACCGCTTCCTACGAATCTTGTGAATCTAACGAAAGTACAACAACACCACATTCACCAATAACAACAACGATTCCACCTTCGCCACCAACAACAACGCTGCCACCCTCACCACCAACAACAACGCTTCCACCTTCACCACCAACTACAACGCTCCCACCTTCACCACCAACAACAACGACCCCACCTTCACCACCGACAACCACGCTGCCACCTTCACCACCAACAACTACCGCTTCCTACGAATCTTGTGAATCTAACGAAAGTACAACAACACCACATTCACCAATAACAACAACGATGCCACCTTCGCCACCAACAACAACGCTCCCACCTTCACCACCAACTACAACCCTTCCTCCATCACCACCAACAACAACGCTCCCACCTTCACCACCGACAACCACGCTGCCACCTTCACCACCAACAACTACCGCTTCCTACGAATCTTGTGAATCTAACGAAAGTACAACAACACCACATTCACCAATAACAACAACGATGCCACCTTCGCCACCAACAACAACGCTCCCACCTTCTCCACCAACTACAACCCTTCCACCATCACCACCAACAACAACGCTACCGCCTTCACCACCAACTACAACCCTTCCTCCATCACCACCAACAACAACGCTCCCACCTTCACCACCGACAACAACGCTGCCACCTTCGCCACCAACAACCACCGCTTCCTACGAATCTTGTGAATCTAACGAAAGTACAACAACACCACATTCACCAATAACAACAACGATGCCACCTTCGCCACCAACAACAACGCTCCCACCTTCACCACCAACTACAACCCTTCCTCCATCACCACCAACAACAACGCTCCCACCTTCACCACCGACAACCACGCTGCCACCTTCACCACCAACAACTACCGCTTCCTACGAATCTTGTGAATCTAACGAAAGTACAACAACACCACATTCACCAATAACAACAACGATGCCACCTTCGCCACCAACAACAACGCTCCCACCTTCACCACCAACTACAACCCTTCCTCCATCACCACCAACAACAACGCTCCCACCTTCACCACCGACAACCACGCTGCCACCTTCGCCACCTACAACCACCGCTTCCTACGAATCTTGTGAATCTAACGAAAGTACAACAACACCACATTCACCAATAACAACAACGATGCCACCTTCGCCACCAACGACAACGCTCCCACCTTCACCACCAACTACAACCCTTCCTCCATCACCACCAACAACAACGCTCCCACCTTCACCACCGACAACCACGCTCCCACCTTCACCACCGACAACCACGCTGCCACCTTCGCCACCTACAACCACCGCTTCCTACGAATCTTGTGAATCTAACGAAAGTACAACAACACCACATTCACCAATAACAACAACGATGCCACCTTCGCCACCAACGACAACGCTCCCACCTTCACCACCAACTACAACCCTTCCTCCATCACCACCAACAACAACGCTCCCACCTTCACCACCGACAACCACGCTACCACCTTCACCACCAACAACTACCGCTTCCTACGAATCTTGTGAATCTAACGAAAGTACAACAACACCACATTCACCAATAACAACAACGATGCCACCTTCGCCACCAACAACAACGCTCCCACCTTCACCACCAACTACAACCCTTCCTCCATCACCACCAACAACAACGCTCCCACCTTCACCACCGACAACCACGCTACCACCTTCACCACCAACAACTACCGCTTCCTACGAATCTTGTGAATCTAACGAAAGTACAACAACACCACATTCACCAATAACAACTACAATGCCACCTTCACCACCAACAACAACGATCCCACCCTCACCACCAACTACAACGCTCCCTCCTTCACCACCAACAACAACGGTGCCACCTTCACCACCAACTACAACGCTTCCACCTTCACCACCGACAACAACGCCGCCACCTTCACCACCAACAACCACCGCTTCCTACGAATCTTGTGAATCTAACGGAAGTACAACAACACCACATTCACCAATAACAACAACGAAGCCACCTTCACCACCAACAACAACGCAACCTCCTCTGCCACCAATAACTGTAATACCTCCAACATTACCTCCACCACTTCCACAAACAACAACGCTGTCTCCACCAACTACCATGACTCCAACTCCCCCATCCCCTACGACAACGGAGATCCCACTTACGCCCCCTGTAACAACAACATCATCAACTCCACCACCAACAACTGTAAAACCACCAACACCAACGCCTCCAGCTCCAGGATCAGAGTCATGTGAAGATAGCGGCGAATCTGCACCGTCAAAGCCGTCATCGCACCCCCATGGGCCGCGATCTCACCCTCATGGGCAAAAAAAAAAAAACTGCGCAAAATGCCAGTCTCCTTCGCTAGACTCAAGCATTTCTAGTTCCGGCTGCCAAGCTGCCTGTTCCAATGACCCCGACCACAAGCTACCGAAACTCAAAATAACTGCCATGGAACCGTTCGATCTCGTGGTTCGATTCTGCCCGCCGAAGTGCGACCAAAACCATAAACACAAATTCCCAAGTAGTAAGCATACCGCGTACACCTCGAAACTCCAACCAATATACTCACCTCCCTCTCTTCCAGGTACAAACAACAAGGGCATCTTCATAGACTGGATCAGGCCCAGCTGTTCGGGAACTAAATTCAAGCTGAACTCGTAGAGCCCTGGTGTGCGAGCATCCCTCCTAACCCCACTTAATGCCTTCCCAACCGAGACATGCGTTCGACCGTGGAAGCAGCTCACATCGTGCATCATTTAAGGCGCATTATCGTCGCCGAAGCGTGGTCCCCACACCACATGTGATACTACCTTTTTATACCTATGCTTACGTATTTTTTAAGGCAACCTACTTTTGTATACTCCTTCTATAGGACCTTATTTATAAGCCAGTCTTAGATTATTTATCCACCAGACTCCCTGTCAAAATAAGTTTAAGTACAACCCAAATGAAAAAAGTGTCAAATGGACCATCAAGCTTTGATCTGAGCGGTTTGAGGAATACGAACATCCCCGTGAATCACTGAACGATGACAAGCTGTCGAACGACTTCTGTCATTTTAACTCGAACTTTTCTTCCCAGCTGATATTCCGCGAATGTAGCACCTTCAAAGCGCCTCAAATCAAAGGTCGACGGTTAATTTGGCAGACACAAGAACCGTTGCATCGCTAACGGACTACTTTCACTCAGACTGATAGTAGTAGGAACTGATCAAAATTCTGCCGTAATTTAGGATATCTTAATTTATAAAACCAAAAATTTGAGTCCCCTTTTTATACGAATCGCCCAAGAGATTATTCATGGCAGTTAAAAAAAATAAACAAAAAAAATTAGCACTTAAATTAAAAAGACACAATAAATATGTATTCGAAAAATAAGTTCCACATGTTTTTGATTTAGGGTCAACATGGACATATTGCCGCGAACGACTTTAGGGACATTAGTGTCCACAAACTATTGCGGCGAAGGACTTTAGAGATATGAGTGTCCACAAACTTTTGTGGCGAAGGAATTGATGGACAGGAGGGTGCTGGCGAATTAATGGACAGGAGTGTCCAGAAATTATTGCGGCGAAGTAATTTAGGGACAGGATTCTCCGGAAAGTATATCGGCGAAGGACTTTATGGACAGGAGTGTGCAGAAATTATTGCGACGAGGGCTTTATGGGCAGGAGTTCCAGAAGGTAGTGCGGCGAAGGAATATATTGACAGTGGTGTCCACAAACTATTGTGGTGGAAGAGTTTACGGACAAGAGTGTCCAGAAACTATTGCGGCAAAGGAGTTTATTAACAGCAGTGATCAGAAACTATTGCTGCGCAAGAGTTTATGGACATGAGTGTCCAGAGACTATTGCGGCGAATAACTTTATGACCATGAGTGCCCAGAAAATATACTCCTGCATCAGAACAACTGATGCTGCAAGTGTGGTGTACTGTGATTGGAATTTAGATTTCAAAACATTCACTCAGTTATTCCTTCGTTTTTAGCCGTTAATAGTAACTTCAGGCGTAAATAATTTTTTACAGACTGAAAAAAAAGCAATCGTCATTCAAAATTTTGGAAATTGTGTCCAATTAAACCACAATGGAAAAGCAACTCAAAATGAGTGAAAACATCGAACTCAACAGGATTGCATGCACCCAACAAGCATTCTACACGAACAAACCTTTTTACCAACTTTCACAAAAAAAATGACAGCTGTCAATGTCAAGCCTTGCAAAACAAACGTTTTACAAGTTAGTATAATCCTTACACAGAATTTTATTCTTATTTTAAGTAAATGGATCAAAAGATTAAAATGTATGCATAAAGTATTTGGTGTTATAAATATGCATTCGCTTCTAACCCTTATCAAATATGTTTCAGTTTAGTGAGTGGCGATGTTCATGGCCATTTTAAGCAATTATTTAATCGTGTTGAGTCCATCAACAAAAAGGCGGGACCCTTCGAAATCCTTCTGTGCGTTGGGGAATTTTTTGGTGAAAACAACGATGAGCTGATTGCTTACAAAAACGGCTTCAAACATAGTGAATATAATTTATTATTGTGCATCTGCAGTCGAATGAAAAACATATCATCCTTACAGTACCCGTTCCTACATTCATACTGGGTCCGAACAGAAAGGAAAGAGCGAAGAACTATGAAAAGATTGATGATGGAGAGGTTTGTCCCAATCTAACGTATTTGGGTAAGACAGGGAATGCTCAGGAAACACAAAGTACATGATAATTTGCTTTCAGGCAAACGCGGTTTGTATACACTCTCCAGTGGAATAAAAATAGCATATCTCAGCGGCGTTGAAGGCACCGGTGAGTGCACATTTGACAAAGAAGACATCATATCACTCCGAAACTCGTGCTTAGTGAGCAAAAACTCTACAACCGATTACAAAGGTGTAGATGTGCTAGTAACATCACAATGGCCACAAGGAATCGGAGGTCAAGAAGTGAGTACAACTGTTTCTTGATTAGTACAATTCACATTTAATGCATTTGTTTTTTTTTTTTTTAAGAAAAACACATCGAAACTGGTTTCTTACCTGTCAAAGGAGATTAAACCCCGCTACCACTTCTGCGGCATGAACTCCAAACACATAGAGCCACCGCCGTACAGGTAAATTAATCTTTCCTCTTCAACATACTCCTCCTTAAGCACGTATTTTCTTTAGAATACCTGCAGACTCGACCACACAGTTTGAGCTGTGCACAAGATTCATATCGCTGGCCGATGTGGGAAATACAAACAAAGAAAAGTATATCTATGCGTTGAGCTTGGCGCCGGTGGAAAAAATGCGCGTAATGGACCTTATTCAGAAGACGACAAACGAGATTCCGTGTCCTTTCGAGGGCATTGAGTTTTCCGATTTGAAGACCAAGGCGCAACAAGTGAGTTCTTGACGAGCACGTATTCATGTCTGCTCAGTTTTTAACACAAATCCACTTCAGGATGACGGAAAGCAATATTTCTATGATCTGAAACCAAATTCGAACGACAATCGCAAAAGGAAAGGATTTGGCCATGACGGCCACGAGAAACGTCAGAGACAAGTTATCAATCAAGGTGAGAGGAAAAATAGGAGTGGGAAAGTTGAAAAAAGTTCTGTTTCATAGAAAAGTGCTGGTTCTGCCTGTCATCGGCCGATGTTGAAAAACATCTCGTCATCACAATCGGAGATAACTTCTATTTGGCTCTTGCCAAGGGTCCCATAAATGAATATCATATACTTATCCTTTCTGTGACGCACATTCAATCCTCTGCGCTCCTCTCGAATGAGGATTGGAAGGAGTTAAGACGATTTAAAGATGCTCTAAGGAAGTTCTTCAAAGAACAAGGACAAGTGGTTTGCTTTACTGAACGAAACTACAAATCGTCGCATTTGCAAATCAATGCCTTGGGCATGGAGGAGGGCTACGCATGGAAGATTAAGCATGGTTTTGAAGTGAGTGTTTACAGCTTCAAACAATTAGAACTCATCAACGTTTGCCCTTTCAGGACAAAGCAGAAGAATATAATATAAGTTTGGAAACCCTACCTGAGTTGACAGATCCATCAACGCTCCCGCAACAAGGGCCATTTTTTGTGGCTGAACTGCCCGACAAAACGACGATGCTCACCAGACAGATGAAACAATTTCCACTTCACTTTGCAAGGTACATCAGAATGGTTGAATTCTTACTCACACTTAACATTTTGCCATTCCCAGAGAGGTCTTCTGTTCGGAAAATCTGCTGAACTGTGATGAGAAGGTCGATTGGAAGGACTGCAGCCTGAGCAAAGACGAAGAAATTCAGCTAGTGAAACAGTTTCGGGAAAAATACAAGAAATTCGACTTCACGTTGTAACGAAAACTAACATCAACACGTCGTGTCGATGCAATAAAAAGCAGTTTGTTGTAACATTTCTCAATGAAAATATTTTATATTTAAATACAAAAAAAAATTAAACAAAAAAGTACACACTACTAATCTAATAATTGTATAGTTACTTGTGTATGCTAATTTAAGGTTATAATTGAAAAAGGAAAACTAATTCGATATTCGATAGGACGTCTTGTTCTTTCGTTTCCTTTTTACTTCGATCACAATTCAATTTTGTTGCTTATTCATACCCGGAGTGCAACTGTACATCTGTCACATACTTCACCAAAAACCCCCTCGAACTTTTCCCCAATGCCAGTGTTTCATTTTCCTTGCAACAAACAAAAGAACACCAAATTTCGTGATAATTGTGTGTGTAAATAGTAGGTATGTGAACATTGCTAAGATTAATATGAATTATGCGTGTTTTGAAGATCAATTAATGCAGTGATAATGGCTAAACTCTTCGCCTCTTATTTCTCTAAATTACTCGTTCAATTGAAGAGTTCACACATTCAGTCTGGTTGTTGGTTAAACCCTTAGGAGTCTCTGTGGTAGATTTTGTTGAGAATTTGCAAGAATATTTCATGCGGAACACCGCGTGAGGTTTGCTGAATGTGTGTTTTGATCATATTATAAGACTCCTCCTCGTAAGTTGCGTATGTGTTCGGCAGTCCAAGTTCTTTGTACAGTTGTTTAACTCGGGCCACTTTGACAGGATCTGAAATGAAAAGCGAAACATACATAACTGCTACATTCTTTTCATCAAGTCTGTTCGACTTACCATTCTGTCCATAACACTCGGCCATTATCTTCTTCTGATCATCATTGGCGCGCTGCATGCAAACCACGGCCAACCAGGAACACTTGTTATCCTGAATATCTGTTCCGATCTTGCCGGTTATTTCTGGATCACCGAAACAGTCAAGGAAATCGTCTTGCACTTGGAAGAAGTGTCCCATTTCCAAGAGGATCGTCTTCGCTTGCCTAAAAGCCTCTGCATCTTTAAATCTGAAAATGGATCATAAGCAATGGTCGAAATGTGTTCTCGTGCTGTGCAAATCTTACCCAGCCATGTGCATAGCCAGAGCAAAAGGCAAATAGAATGTGTAGAAAGCAGTCTTATTTTCCACAATTGACTTGTACTTATCCATTGTGAAGCTTGAAATATCTTTATTGGCTGTCAGGAGATCCAACGACTGTCCACAAGTGGTGATGAAGATCACTTCGTGGAAAAGATCAAGCAGATCTGCATAGTATTCCGTGTCACGGAAGTGATTTTTCAAGATTGAAAAGATTGCGTTCTCAATCATAATAGAATCATTGATTGCTGTCATTCCAACGTCTTCCAACTTATGCCAGCAGGGTTGTCCGCGACGTGTCGAGCTGCCATCCATTATATCGTCTGCCATAATGAACATGCTTTGAAGCTACACACGAAAAGAGAAGAGCGTTGAGTTTTGCTTGGGGTTGAAAACCTCAATGATATCATACCATTTCGACGCACCATCCCAAATATTGGGCTTTTCTGATGTTTTCTGGTGTATGCAGATCTTCGGGGACGAGTTTCTTGTATGTTAAAACGGTTAGAATGCCACGGTTCTTCTTACCACGTGGTACATTGTATTCCAAAGCCTAATTGTGTGTAACGAAAAAAAGTGTGTGTCAATTAACGATCTATGTTTCATTCCTGTTTGGGGTACATACCTTGCCAAACCATTTTGAAGCCAGGTTAGCGTTGTATTCGTTTGCTTTTTCAGTTAGTTCTTTTACCAGATCTGAAAAGAAGTAAATATGAAAAATGATGAAAATATACGACTGAGCGGAGTAAGTAAAAGAATATGATTACACAAGCCTACGATTTCACGGGAATTTACGATTGAACTTGTGCTACCAAGTAAAGATGTAATTAATCAGATACGGCTACACGTATTCCCGCTTATACTTCTCTGGCTAATTGCATGTGGACTTCGGGCAGTGCGGTATAGCAGAATTCAATGAATGAATGCTCACATCTGAAGCTGTACGACAATAAATCGGATGATGTAAAATCGTACAATTTATGTGATGTGATTAATTAGGAAAAAAATAAGGGAAGGAATTATGCAACAAGGCAAACAGGTCTGTACAAAAAATGGAATGTAATAAGTGGTCGCTTTGGTGAGTCCCCGTGGCGGAGTTAGTTGCTTCGTCGACTGCTACGCAGAGGGTGCCAGGTTCGATCCCCGAATTTACCAGCATTCATGATTCACAGCTCCACCTCTTTCGACTGACAATGCTCAAAGAGTACTTGTGTCTAGAAAGAGCTTCGCAAACTTCGCCGTTCGGAATTGGCACAAGACTGTAGGTCTCATCCACTCCACGAGTGGTTGCTGTAAAAGGTAGGCCCAGTCTCGAACGGACGCGCCACTTCTTCTTTATTTGGCGCTACAGTCCTGGGTGGACCTGGAACTTAACCAACAAGCCTCTCCAGCTAGCACGAATCGTCCCTCTTGTGCTGACGTGGGAGTCTTGCACGATCTTCTCCAGGATGATGGTAAAGAAGTCTCTGCAAATTGAGACAGAGAACCGAGGGAGAATTTTTTCCCATGACCTCCATGATATATCAGATATTCCATTTAAATCTCTTTGCAGGTTTATAAGGATCTCTGGTTGGCTGAAGGGAGGACAATAACCAACAACACCTTGGAGACACGACTTACCAGTACAACACCGACGAGTAGGACAGGAAGGTTTACCCCATGGGCATCACAATGGGTCCAACAGGACCTCAGTGTGGCGCGGCCCCACTGCATCAGCCCACGTACCTAACCTAACCTGACATTGAAAGTCTCGGTGAGTTCATTACAGATCTTGATGGAACAGAGAGAATTCTCCATCATCTTCGCGCACTACTTGAGGAGTCTGCCAGAAATGTCAAAATTAGACAAGGTCTCTATGAACGTTGTCTTATATGGGGATGGTGGTTATCGATCTGCATCTCTTGGGCCTTTTTCAGGATCTGCCGTAATGTGAAGATCAGGTCGATAGTGGACTTTCCTCGTGTGAAGCCACTCTGTATATAAACGGCTACAGGCGGGCACACAAAACAGGCAGAAAAGAAAACCTTGTAGGTGATATTAAGGCGAATTTTCCCACTGTAGGCCCTCTCACGTCGGCCATGGTTGCCTCCGATCTTACAGATGAGTATCTCCAGCTGCCTTAAAAACAATCCACCCACACCGGCAGCTTTTTTTGACTTCAGTCTTTATTTTTATTGCTATCTTGACCTCGCCTAATTCGGGGGGACGAAATGCCAGTCGATCATCGTCCAAAGTGGAACAATCTGCCTGACCGCGCTATTTGAGTCCTCATCGCAGTTTAATAGCCTACAGAAGTGATCTTTCCAGATTCTCAATATCGACTGGGACTCTACTACAAGTTCACCATTTTGATCCCGACAGGCTTTTGTTCGAACGTTATATCCATAAATGATGACATCATTCCTGCCGTAGATCAGATCATCCTCCAACAGCCATATCGGCCCTATCAGACCTACCTACGACTTAGAAACACCATTGATGATGTGTAAGTGTGTTGTGTATTAACAGAATCCGATGCGTTGGAGCGCATTTCAGGACATCTGAATTTTCGGGTCATTTTGCATGCTCCTTATTTTTCCTCCTCTCTGTTCGCAGAACTTATGAACAGCTCTCGTGGCTCTTAAGAGAAATCACAAAGAATAAAAATGGTGTTCAGCTATGTGTGCATAAAGTTATGTGAAAACCAAACGAACCCAACATCGTCAAACCCTTAGTTGCTTCTTGATCCTACTCAAAATTACATAGACTGAGTTCGTTCTCGCTTAAGTAAGCAAAAGTGAACAAAGACCACAGTGCGAAGTTGTTATTCCGGTCATGGGTATAACTTCTGCGTATACAGAGCACAAGGGAGTAACAAACTAGAAATGGAGAATAATAAAGCAAATTAAACCCTTAAACGATTATTAATTCGTAAGACGGCACTAAAGAGATGGAAACGAGAACATATACACACTCCAAGTAGGATAGGATATGGCATAGCTCGAAACATAGAAAATTGAAAATGCATTATGAAAGCAAATACAATTGTTCGTTTCGCTCAAGCCAACGTAGAGAAGCATTTAAACAATTTAAGAATACAGTTGATTGTCAGAGAGATCATGAATCAATTCGTAACGACCGTTGACTGTCCCTTGATCATTCAATGTATGTTCGTAACTCTTCACAAGCAAAAGACATTTGAAAAAGAACTCTGATCTCTAATAATTACTGTTTCACCTTCAGTATAAATTACAAATGACCACGTGCGCGACAATTCAAAGTTCGTACGTGTTTTCATTGAACCTAATGTTAAATTCCCTAGCAACTGCCTAGTCGTAATTTGCAGAAGGCAAATGATTGCAGTCAGATGTTCAGATTTCCGTTTTTTGCAAAGTTGTTTATCTTTACTTGCTTTGCAATGACAAGGCAAACAAAGGTGTCTGATAAAAACACCATTTTATGAAAATTAAAAGAATTAGTAAGTGGATAATAAGTGAAATTCATAACAGTCTCAGTTGTAAACAGATGTTTATCTGTTCGCTCCAAAAGATAAATCGCAAATATGTGCTTGCTACTTAGAGGGCAACCTCTATCACCCCACAATGGCTTAACAATAAACATTGTTAGTTTACTGACGACCATGGCAACAATATTCAGCAGAGTTTAAAGTTAAGTATAGTTACCTGGGAACACAGCCATAAAATCTCGGCCCTCATCCTTCGATACAGTAGCACGTGCTGCCAATGGGACGGACTGGTTGAGCGTTGATAAAGTCCTAAAAAAAACAGAATAAAAATGTTTAACAATTAAACTCAAACGACACGAGGAAACTGAAACCGAAAATATATTCTCTTTTCATGTAAATTAAGTGCACTTCCGGAAGCTCACTATTTTTAGATTTCACAAGCATCCCAACAATCTGATAAAAGCCTGAAAATGGCATGATTTTTTGTAAAAGGTAAAACGAGATAGGTGACGCTGGCAGTCATTGGGGGGCCTTCATGCGAAGCTTACATGTTCTGAACAGATAAGCGGAGTTATCAATTATGGCCAAGGCTGATGATATAAATAAACTGGTATACCAATCACTTGTTTGTAAACAACCGGCAAGAGATACGTCGGAATTACGTGACAGTAACCACAAACGCTTAGTGTACACGGATTTCTAGATCGGAACTGGTTGGATCGATTTGGCGACTGAGATTAGTCGTGATTGTAAACTGCAACAGAGTTCGCATGTCCTTCTTCCCTGTGTTCGCTGCCGGCCGGGGTGCTCTCTAGCTACCGCGATTTCTGGTTAGTTGCCACCACATTGGTCAAGATTTTGTAGAGCTGATGCGGCGTCGTATACAAGCGTCTTCACTTAACCTCTGTTAACGGACATCCATCTCGTTACCACGTGCAGGAATGAGCGAACCAAGAACCTTCGACTGAAGATGTGGAACCCAACGCCCATAGAATAAGCAAGAAGGAGAAGAAAGGAAGAGTTCTAATCTGCAGGACTAACATAATGCACACTCCTCTTAAAACTACATAGTCGTAAGCACCCGATAATAGACGAAGCTCGCGACTTTGGATTAGAGCCGGAGGCGGACGATCCGTGTTTAAAGCAAATTATGCCCTCAGAGAGGGTAGCGAAACAAACCAGATATACCCGAACCATTAGGTCGCTTCCACATTCGCTAAATTCGTTGTCGATATTGTGGACAAGGAAGCTGAGGCAAAAGGAAACAAAGGTAAAAGAAAAAGGCTCCAGTGTGAAAGCAGCCTTAGCTGATGGGCAAAGGAAGCCTGGACTGCCAGTGGGAGGTTATACGGAGTCACATGCATACAACGCCACAGCCGCCACTCAAACAGCATTTAGTGAAGATCCAATGATCGACAGTTTCCTCAAATAGTCGGCATTTTCTGGCTGAGCATCTCTAGTAGACCACACGTAAGAGAATAATAGCTCGTCTAAAACGATCGGTCGTTGTAGAAGACAGTCACATGTAGCCGACAAGCCACAGCGCAGCCCATATTATATTTATTATTTACAGTAGACATTGGAGACACTCAGACAGCCCTATTTTGTTAGCACAGCCCGAGGTACAAGAGGTGAACAATATCTCCAACAACCGTCCACTTAGGAGAAACGCGTTTATTTAATAGACATTCCTGTTTCAAATGGGTACAGGAAAATCTGCAGAATAACAAACGCCGCAATGAATACAAATCAGCTATTCAAATTACCAGCAAAACTGGACAACAACTTCTAAGTTCAAAACAAAACTGTTTTCATACACTCTATTAGTTTTGTAAATATTGTTGTTATCTGCCGTGTGGCACGAACTCATGCACACTGGGTACCAGGTGCGCCACAACAATCTATTTTCGAATTAGTCACAACCTTATCTTGCATACAAAGGTGTTGTGCAAATTATGCGTGGCGAATAGGGAGGGTGTGAAATATGTAAACACAGACTTTGTATACAATTGTTCGCATATTTTCAATAGTTTAAGTACTGTTGTCAGCATCTATTCATCACGGATGTTGTGCAATCACCGGTTTCGAATACAATGGCTATCCATTTTAATCGCGTTTTAGGATGTAGCACGGATTTAGTACACAGCCCTCTTTCGAGATATCTTGTTGGGTTCAGGAATTGTAGCATTGGATGAGGGTTACAAAACTTTACATAGCCCGCCGCTCGTTGGCCAACGAAAAGCCACCGAATCAAGAAGATTGATGGAAACGGATAAAATTATTCGACCAGAAACTAGAAAGTGCCCAGTCAGCATACCAAAGGTAGGCGCTGTATTGATTAATCAAAACAAATAAGTAGGTTATTTGCTTTCAGATAAGAAGTGAAAAAATAAAACGCACCTCGACCGGTAGGTTACCACCAAAGCGATGAACACAACAGATACAGCCACAATGAAACAAAATGTGCTGCTGCTTGGTTTATTTCTTTACTCATAAGTTTCACCGATTAAGACTCCCGCATTGTTGCGATTTATTACCTTTTGCCTCTTCCGGAAATAAAATATCATTCGACTGAAGCGTGTACAATTAAAAGTGTTACTCAACTCGTCTGTACTCATAATCATTCCCCTGACAAGGAGGCAAATGATCTCGACACTTTGGACGATTGTTTTTTCGGTTGTTGACTGAAATTGTCTATTTTTGAATGCGTGGAAGCCCCTTGCAGATGCATAAAGAAAGAAACATTCTTCTTTAACTTGCAATATTGTGGAGAGTGTGATCACTGGTGTGGCGCATGCACACAATGGGTTCAAGATCACGAGCGGTTCGAGTGCATGCGTTTTTATGCGCAGATTGTCCAAAGAACAACAGAACCATTTAATGATAAGACATTTTCAGTTTTTTTGTTTTTTTACTGTACATTACCCTGGGGGACGAGATTATTTCTTTTGGCAATGATTTTCTGATGGACATGCTTCGCGAAAGTGGATCTGCGTGTTAACATGAATCCCCCTTGCGCAACCTGGTGACAAGAAGTAATCCCAACAAAATACGGTTTTTGGGAACTACAAGGCAGTGCATTTATGAAAGAGCAATAATCAGACAACCTAATTTCTAATTATAAACACTCGTGAATAGATATTTCCGAGATTTATTCAACAGTCTGGAAACAGTTTCATCCAACGCTGTGCTTCAACAAAAATAGATGCAATCTCAGGTCTACGCAATAGTTTCGATTTATGTTTGTATGTATGCCCTTTTAGTAAAACGACGAGGGAAATCGTATTTTAATATGCATGCTTTTTGACTATACCGTTTAGTGGCACGAACTATTTACATACAACCTGAATTCCAATCCAATGCACAGTGAAATAAGATTTTCAAGCATTACGTGACTCCTCCTACAATCTAAAGTCCATCTTGGTCTTCGAAGAAAAGACATGAAAAGCCGCAGAAAGAAAATAAAACCAGTTCCCTTCCCTATATGTGCGTCTTCTCATATTTATAGAATAACGAAATAGAATAATCCTCAAACCAGATTTATTTATCACGCAGCAAATGAATGTACACGACCACGGTGGAATAAGAGCCATTAAGGAATCATAAACACAACATCTTACTCTGGTGACTATAAATACTGAAGAATACCACACTTCCAAGACGAAACCGGTTATAACGTCGCAATCCATAGAGCAAAACAAAATTTTCCATGTAAACAAAAACAATCCTTGAACTAAATTCAGATGCAGACGCAGAAGCCGGTCTTCCATATATTGTTTATAAAATGAAACAGGTTAATTTGCAGATAACAGTCGTACGGGTACAATCTAATCAGATGCGTATCATGGTTAATTCTACAACTCTTTTGTTCCATGACATCTGTTTGTCCTCTGGCCAGAGATATGTGCACGAAAACAAACCAATCGATATTCTAAACCAAATAGCAACGACCTGCAACAAGCTGTACACATAACAACATTTTTCTGAACATACTCTCATCTGGCCAGATGGGGGGGAATCATAACATTTGAGACCATGCGCGAGGCGTACGTGACCAGTGCGATGGTTCATATGGAGGGATGTAATTTGAATTGTTTTTCCAGTGATAAGAAAACGATAAATGCACCGTACAAGAAATGAATATGCTAATCTACTTAATAAACATACTATCTCACCTTAGAGTAGTTTTCATTTTCTTCTTGTTTACCAAGTCGCTTGGCAACCCACCAATTTTATCAGCTTTCGTCATATGTTCGGAATTTTGGGGACTTTCGCTGGTGGAGATTTGTCTGCCCCCATTCACTGATAATGCAGATGTACCATTTGCAGCCAAGATAGGGCGCACTATTTGATTCACGGGTAATTTGCGTATGAGAGAAAACATTTTCGTTGATTTTATGTTTCAATTGAACAATTGAACGATCGTTCGTTGGTTATACAATTTGCGGAATTACAATTCACACACAATGGGATGAAAGTTTATCAATTTCACTGACTAGCAACAGAAGTATTAACAAGAGGTTTTCACTTTTGCAATTTCTAACTCAAGTAACTCTTCGACAGTACAGTTCGACGGACGAATAAGTTATAAAATTCCAACTGGAGAAAGAACTTTCGAAGACATCTTCGCACTCCAGGTATTTCTCATAGTCTCTTCTCTACAGTACAGTCGTCGTCACGTAAACAAAGATGGAGAGAAAACACTGAACAGCTGTTTGAACAGGGATGTGCAATAAGGTGGAGAATGTGAGAAACATCATTTTGAATATACGTAGTTTACTTTACGTTGATACAGACGTTAAATTCGTTGATTACATCGAATAACGGTCGATATTAGAATATTCAACGATAATTCAAACCGTGTGGCAAATTTTTCTTGGCCGCCAGAAGTGATGGCCGAACAGCTCAACACTTCGCCTATGCTGTGGCACGGAAACATTACTGACAACTGTGTGACGGATGTGGTAGCCACTCTACTGAATACAAGTGAATAGGGAAACCCCTGTAAACAACGAACGACGATAGTAACCGAGCTAACCATCACGAGGTGGCTGGCAGTGACTATATACCAGAGATGGATAATATATATAATTATAGGGTATCTCTGCTATACACCTAACCTTCGAATTAATCGGGCCTAGACAAGACCCAAGACGTTCTAAACGACCTATCTATCATAGAAATGGATAGAGTACCTATCAGTCAAGATCCCAAGGGTCCGAGTGATACGACAATGGATTAGTTGCGTATAAGTGCATGTCATCAGTCAACCCATTTACCTCCCTAACGTTTAGGGCTGGAAAGGATAAATGGCATCTGTTCACGTTCTGCTTAGAAGGCTGGTGGATATAGCACTGGTGGAATTGCATAATCTTCAAAGCATGGCGCAGTAGTTCTTTACTTTTCAGATTTCTTAATACATCTGCCATCACCAACTATCAACACTATATCCCAACCCATTTCCATTCCATTCCATCCGATCATAAATATATCTCTTTCTATTTTATATAAACATTCACCATCTCCCTCCCTGAATACCGTTACTGTTTACAATTGATGATGTATTAGGAGAGTCGATGTAAAGCAACTGAAGACAAAGGACGTCTTGAATAAAGAGTTTATTATTAAATAGTGGCAGTGTGTAATTTTTAATCGACCATCGTGACACATCGGAACAACGGACTTGGGTAGCAAGAGGACTCCCTTCGCACAGGCGACAAATAGGTCCAGAAAGACATAAGTAAATCTTGGAAGTTGTATAACTCCAGTTCAAAATATACAAATATGTTCAGATGTTGAGCACCAGAAGAAATTTAAATTTCAATACACTTACGGTATTTCAAAATGGTGAGGGGTGCCGTGATTATGACAGCCTGCCAGTTTTGTTAACAAATTTTACTGGAGGTTTGACCAGTCTTTTAAGGTCGCTTAGATTGTCGTTGAAGTGGGAATCTATTGTATTTCCTGGTTGAGGCCAGAGCAGGAAAGTTGCCGAGAAGGTATTCGGTGCTTTCCTCCTTATCCTCGTCTAGGAAGTTGCTACAGAAGTCGTTGCCAGTGTCCGGTAATTATCCCCACTGCAGTAGATTTAGGAAGTTCGGGCCACTTGATCTTTTTGGATCAAGGTGAGATTATATTTGTTTTGAGGTTAGACAGGTGATGCCTGTCAACCATCTGGGATTGATTTGAGCTTTAACATGAAGGTACCTATAGGGGTACTCATGTTTCGAGAGAGTCTAGAGGCGAGTTTAACGAGTTAATCAGCTTTTCAGTTTGCCCCTATGGCCTGGCACCCAGCACAGCCGAATGTGTAACTGTTTGAATATCCCGTTAAGAGGTGCGCGGTAGTCTACTGCTATCTTAGATTTTATAGAGAATGAGACCAGGGATTTAATTGCTGCTTGGCTATTCGTAAATATACAGATATCGCCGGCAGATATCACGTTGTGCATTAGCCAGGACAGGACTTCGCTAATCGCCATTACTGCCGCTTGGAAAAAAAGTGATTGGGAAGACGAAATCCATTCCTACTCCATCTGTGTAAAAGTGTATGTCTTTACGAAAGGGGATGGTGCCACCGTAAAACTAGTCTCTGTCCGGAATCAGGGTTTCGAAGTTGTTCTCTGAGAAGTGTCGTGTCTAAGTGAGTTGAAATAAGTAATCATACACGAGCAAGAGTATGATTTTGGCGTGTAATCACACCATTGGGAGAATATCTTTCGCCCGCCGAGTTAGAAGTAAGTAGCCAGTAAGTTAGAAATAGTAAAAATGTTCGTCCAACTAGTTCTAAGCATTTTTGTCTAGCATGTAAGTCTGTCATGAATTCCTGAAATAAAAATGAATTTAAAAAAAAAATAAAAAAATAAAATTGCCTTTTGCTTATTGCTATTTATATAATATAATATAATATAATATAATAATATGGGTGGCGCTACAGCCCGTAGACGGCCAGTGCCTAGCTTCTCAGCAACCACTCGTGTTGTGCATGCTATTGTTCTCTCACGCGTGGAAGGGACCTACAGTTTAATGCCGACTCCGAACGGCGAAGTTTGAGAAGCTTTTTCTAGACAGGCAATACTCTTTGAGCATTGTCAGTGACTCGAAAGAGGTGGAGCCGTGAAATATGAAAGGTGGTAAATTCGGGTATCGAACCTGGCACCTTCTGCGCGTAGGAGTCGACGCACTAATCCACTACGCCACGGCGACCCACTATTGCTTATTGCTATTTGCTTACCAAAAATATCCACCGAATTTCCAGGGATTAGTTCTAAGGGCTCCATTGAGGCAGATGCAGACCTGTCTCTGTACCTTCAGATTCCCGCAAAGATTGTCGTATTCAAAACAAGAGATGACTCGACTTAAAAATGCACATCATTCTTACATTTATTTTGTATTCTTTGAAAAACATGTTATCATTCTTAAAATTGTAATCAGCTTAACTCATAGACATCCGCGATGGCATATTTATTTACAATCGCCATTCATCGGTAGTCTTACTTTAGAATATATTCTACCTATGCTTATCAAACTGACTATGATCTTACATGTGTGTGTGTGTACAGTTGTCAGGGAAGATGTTACAAAATGTGAATAATTGAATTATGTGAAATACAATATACAAAATAATATGTGCGAGAGAGAGTCATGTTACATTGTTTGGGGGCTTGTTGGACATAAAACGTTTAAGTACATTTGCACGGATTTAAATTAACTTAATGGACCTAACAAGAATTTGAATATTGATAGCATTAAGTATTTTTATTGAAAAGCAAACCATGTTATTTTTTTTCTTAACTAAAAGTAGTAAGTATTGAATAAATAAATTACGTGTAAGTACGTTTTAACAAATGTATTTGACGAAAACTAAGGGGTTACCTTTTTTAGCAGTACATACATTTAATATGGACGGTAGGCTCGTGGTTGCAGTTTAGTATAAAACTTGATATCTTGATAGGCAAATTTTATTTACATGTCGACTCTACCCTTTTCGAAGCCTAGCATAATTACATATCTCGCAAAACGCCCTTTCATGCAGTTTCTGTAGTAGAGGTTGTAGTATTTATTAAAATGATTTTTTTTTCTTCAGTACACAGTTAGTGTTATTTAATGTGGGTGCCGGGACACTGACATTCCAGAGAATTGCGTAGTGGCTGAACTCGCTAGAAAGGGCACAAGCTCCGTGCTCTTTCCGGGTGGAGACCCACCCTCCATGCCTATCGCATGGACTGCTAAAGCTTGAAACACTTGCTCAAACAAACCGCGGATGGACATCGGGCACAGGATGCCTCACTACCAAACAACTATGGCCTATGATCGATCCCAAGCGATCGCTTAGTCAGATTAAGCAGGCCAAACCTCAGATCTCTTATTGGCGTTTTAAAAGGGCATTGTGCCATCGGTACTCTCACCTCTAGACTAGGCATTCCCTACAATGATTTCTGTAGAAGCTGCATGGACGAGGATGAGGAAGAAACCATCGAGCAATTGTTATGTACTTGCAGTCCTCTCTCATCCCGTAGATTCAGACTTCTGGGGGCCCATTTCTTTGTTAATCTGGCTGAACTCAGCAGCATCAGAATCAGTCCTCTTCTTCGCTTTATTAAAAGCACAAATTGGTTTGCGGAATAGGTAGCATAAGATCCGCGTGGTAACACAATGGGCATAAGCTTGGCATAAGTGTGTCTGATGTCCGTATGCGCGGCAGTCAGTCACCTCTACCTAACCTAACCTACATGTAAATAACATAAGGATTCATATTTTTCTGCCGACTTTGAAGTGGTCCGGCTACTCGACTTTGGGAAGGTTTCTTTTTATTGTAAATTGAATTAATCAATAATATGAACTCAACTGCGGTTACAATAAATTATATGTCCAATCAACAAGACGATATATGTATTAGAGGACTTAACCTATAAAACTACCAGTTTTTGTCTCTTTACTTGCACAGTAAAGATTCAATTTATGCAACCAATAGAAACTAAGGCAGTGGCAATAACCGTGGCTACGGACCACTTATCCCATAAATAGTTTTTAAATAAGAGAGTTTCGATAGAGAAAGTGGCAATGAAATGAACAAACATATTTTTAAAAGGGAAAAAATCGTTATTTTAAAGCGTGATTGTCTTTAAAATGAGAAAGCGGAAGGTTAGAAAATATACATACAAGACTTAACATAGTACAGTAAAGAAGTGTGCCGAATTTAGTGTTGCTTAAGTCGAGTTTGGACTGTATGCTCTGTCGCAGTGACATTCTATTGATGAGAAAACAAATATCAATAATTTAACTATAATCTGTTAATTGCTTGGATATGATGAAGCAATCAACAAAGCGATGAATGAATAAAATTATCATGAATCGTGTTGTAAAGATTCTAAAACTGAAAAGGACCTTCGGTCGGTGGGAAGAACGCATGATTTGGCGGCTTCTACACGATGAAATATTTCAATACACAGCGGTTCACATTCTATACGATTAGTTTGACGATCGTGCTTGCTGTTCCAAATCGTTCAATGTGAAACAAAAGAAAAGTTTCGAAGTGTTACTTCCAGAGATAATGGATGATAGAGATATCCAACTTCGGCCATTTTTACCCCTAGCCCACAACGAAGATGTAGTGGTAATCCCTTGTATTTTACTTACACTTTTACAACGCTCGTCAATTCACCACAATATGGCGGCCGATTCGTGAATTTTGTGGGAAATAGCGGCAGATTCTTGAATTTAGTGGGATAATGGCAGCTGATTCGTGAATTTTGTGGGAGAATTGCCCACAATCCATGTACGATCCAAGTAACGTACATGGGTATGTTGTTCGGAGGGTGTTCAAATGTTAACTCGTATTAATAAAAATGTATTGCAATGCCCATTTAACAGCATATTCATAAACCATACCAGACAAATTAACTCAGAAAATGAAGTCCGCTTTCTACGCTTAATTCATGAATTCTGAAAAACTCATACATTCAATTTAAACAATTTGATAAGAACAATCGCAAGATATTGCAACTATTACCAATGCATAAAAATGGTTGTCAAAACTTCTTATTTGTGATTAACATTTAATATTTTTATTATTGGTTACTGAACGTGTGAATGTATTGTTCATTTTTTTTTTCATGTGCAAAAACTCACACTGTTTTGTACATTCATTAATTATGTTCTAGTATCTCAGATTGTAACTTCCTCAAAGTTTAAATGAATCGACTTCATGAACATAAGCTATGTTCGTTCGTTTACCTCTCCATACTGTGTTGAAAATTTAACACCGAAATTTAAAAAACGTTCAATTAACTACCGAATTTTCAAATAAGAACCCTCATTCACCGCAGGGAAGGGTATCAGCTGATCCACAGCTGTTCTCAAGAGCTCACACGTATTCACAGACAGGGGACAAAAAGCGTATAAAAAACGCTGTCAGATGAAATCAAGGGGCAACGTAGGTAGAAGTTGGATATCTCTATTATAGGTTATCTCTGATTACTTCTTCAACAAGCCTGAACGAGCTAGATGTGAACTTTGTCGTTCACCTTCAGAACAGTTTTCCTTTTGATTTTGAATTCTAGAAGTCAACATGACAATATGACGTCAAAGTGGACAAAAAAGTTTGGTACAATTTTTTGGAGTTAAAAACAATTTTCTGATGTGTGCTCTCATGTCCAGACTTCGAAGATCCCGACATAGCTGAAGTATTTAAGGCATACGATGTAAACTGGTTAATAAGATAGAAAATTTACAAGAATAAAGCAATTCGAAGAAAGAGATGAAGGCGAATACTCGCATGGTCAAGCAAAACTCGCAATATGTAGCCTCTAGTACGTATCGTGCAACAGTGTTCCATCGTGAAGAAGCGGCCTTTATACCTTAGGGCTATATGGGATATAATGTTTCTTTTTGAGGTATCAATTAATCACGCGAAATTAAGTTAAAAGAAACGGTGCAACCAAGATGCACTACCATCAGTTGAAACTTTCCCAATCTTCATACAATTTCTAACATTGTATGCCAAAGCCTACATGATATAAATACACGTATTTCCAACAACAGTTAGCTCTACAATACAGGTAATCAATTTCACACACTTATCTCTACACTCATCTAACTTATTACCTTAAAGTACTTGTTTGTGTTTAACACTGTGCTGCTCCGCATAAGTAATTCGATTTTCTTATCACTTACTTAGGAATTAATGGCTTCACACGGACCAAAATGATAAATGCCTAAAATTGTTTGATCATTTTGAGGTTATTGTTCTAAGATTTGATGGAAACTTACTTGCTGCCAAGAGGAATATGATTCATCAGGAAATAAAAGGGGATTTTTAACAAAAGGTTTGAGATTCACAAAATTCTAAAAATTGTAAAATTTTCGTCCTTAACCCTACGTAATACACAAACAAGAAAAAAAACTCATAAATCAACGTTAAAACTTAATCCTCAAAGAAGAGTATCTCAAGGATTCGTTTCTGCACCACTTTCCGGCGTTCCTTGTTCATTTTAAGCAGCTCCGATGTAACCAGCTCACCAAGCAGATGTTCGGAAGTTCTAGTAACACCTACAGACGCTGCATTTGAGTTCCTCTCCTGGTGTGCCACAGCGGCTGGTGCCATTTGTTGGTACAGAGAAAATAGGAAGTCATTGTTTGAAGGATATATACCGGATGGTGTGGATGGCCCATGGCTCAAGCTATTCATGTTACGAGCTGCATTGCTCAACATTTTGTTATACTGCTGTTGTTGCTGCTGCTGGTGAAGCTGCTGCTGTTGATGAGACTGATGCAAGTGGCCGGCATGATTATCACTCAGCATGTTCGGATGATGTAACGGACTGATGTTGTCATCCGAATCCGATGTGTCTAAGTACTGGCTGGACATTTGCACACGGGGTTTCTTCATATTGTTATTACTTGTTGGAGCGAATTGATGATTGTCACTTAGTTCAGCCGCAGCGTTATTTGAAGCCACTGGCGGGGGTGCAGGTTGCGGCGATGATAAGGGTGACTTCATTGATGATGATGTCGATGAGGCCACACCGTTTGTGACCGCTGACGCTCCATTCAGGTTATGAGGGTGGTGTTCAGTTTCTCGGTATTGATCGAAGTTGTCGACGCTTTGTGTCATGTTTGGCATCACGCCATTATTTGAGCCACTGAGGGAAGTGGAATTAAACTGTGGATTGTTCATCTGCTGTAGTTGTTGCGAGGCAACTGCTGCTGCGAAATCTCGAAAGGTTTGATCGGCTTCGGTTTTGATAACTCCGTCAGGCTGAAAGTTGCTCGATTGCGACTGCTGTTGCGGTTGTTGATGCGCAGGGTAGGTCAGGTTCTTCAAGGATCCGTTGGACTTTGACGAGTCCATGTTGTATTCGCCGAATGAACTGTTTGCATTTGGTGATGTTAGGAAACTCGACACATTGCGATATGACTTTCGCGGCTGTATGTGCTGATCGAGGAATTTCATTTTTTCCAGATATGGCCGTGAGAGATGTTCGTAAACGGGTGGGTCGCCATGCTTGCGCTGGGAGACATAACGCTCGCGGAGGTACTTCCAACGCTTTTTGCACGTTTCAACTGAAAGAGATGTTGATTAGTTCAATTTCTATTCACATAACCTTCAAAAGGATACACGTTGCTTATGAACATGAAATGAGTACTATTCAGTTGAAGGAAGTATTTTAATTGTCAATTGTTTCAAATTGAGGATACATTTTACTGTTAAAGGCAAAGAAAGCTTTTGAGATAGGTAAGTTAGCGACTAAGATCTTTAAGACTGTTCGCAATCGCGGCTGTGCCTGCGGTAGACTCTTTGAGAAGGATGTACTGAATGTTTGCTTTCCATTGATACTTTGTTATTAACCTCCGAATAGTGGCGTGGACCAAGTCACAGTCTAAGTGCGGCCTATGTTTTAATCCGCAGAAAACAGATTTAGTCCCCTTTACCAGGAAATACAACAGTGGAAAATTAAAAGCCTCATTCTGGACGCGAAGTTAAGCTGGAAATCCGACACCCAGAAACGCGTAAAAAACCCTGACCTGCTCTACATTGCTGTAAACAAGCAAATGGGGTTTAAAACCGCATGTTGTTCTGTTGGCTATTCGTATCAGTAGTCAGACCTATAGTCGTAGCGGTAGTCATGCAGCTGCATCAGCGGAGCAGTGCGAACTTTTCCTTCTTTGGCTTTAAATACACTCCTCAACCTTCCGCCGACAGATGTCTTCGTCAGGCATGTTGCTACCAGTAAGTACAACGATTAGATTGAAATCGCTGCTTATGTGAAAGGAGATTTGATCCGGACTCACATATTTTTTGGACTCTTCCAGGAAACACCGACCTCACGATACCCAATCTCATCTTCGAGAAAAATCTGCCCACTAGACGTAGGACGGTCCTCTGAGAAATTTCACAGATGGATGGAAGATTGGTAAAGGAGTGGGTGTGTCTGAGTTTCCAACTTTCATTCCGACTACCCTCACACTGTACCGTCTTTTAGGCAGAGACTAGCGATTAATAAAGCTCTACCCTGGCTTAAAAAACAATGCAATATTAGGGACAAATATTTTCACCTCTTCGGACAGCCAGGCGGCGATCAAATCTCCGAGTGCAGTCACATTTAGCTTCAAGACGTCTCTCAATTGCCACCTATTAAGTTTTTCAACATTGAACTGTCTGCTGCCGGTACACTGTGTCATCCAAGAAAAAAGCTTAGCAGAAGAACTCGCTAGAAATGGTACTTCGTCAACACTCTCGGAGAACTGCCGTCCAAGCCTCCTGCAAAATATCTAGTAAAGCTTGAAACTCACACCAAACGTAGATGGTCTTCTGGAACACAAAGCAAACATGGCAGATTAATGATCACGCGACCTGATCAGAATGAATTAATGGCTGAATCTTAGAACCCTCATCGGCGTTAGATTATTGATCCAAAATGCTCACGCTACCTTATTAGAATGAGTAGGCTGAATCTTAGAACTCTTATCGGCGTATGCAGTCCCCTCTCATCTCGTAGATTTAGTCACTTGGACGCAATATATTTGTACGACTTGGTAGAACTAAGTAGTATTAGCACTCATCTTCATCGCCTCATTAAAGTCTCTCTTGTGATACCACAACGGGCCTACTTTGTCTTTAGTGTGGATGCCATTTCAGTTACTCAGCCAATCCAACCTAACCTAAGTCAGAGTATATGACAAGAACACTGACATTAGCGAATTAGAGTGGAGGAGCCGATGGATATGTCTTTTTTGTTCGATGTTCTACTGGAAGGACAAACATTAAGAAACACTTAAAACATTGTCATTCCAAGTGGTCAGGTTAGAAATTGTTTTACGTCCCATTCAATCGGTAGCCAGACCAACCAGACAGACTAATGTTGAGCGTTCTCGGTTTCGTTGCTACTCTGGTCTCGGAATGGATTTTCTGAGCTGAACCAATGCTTTCTACGCTCGGCAGCTGAATCTCGTACGTCCCACACCTGTTTTTTCTGCGCAAGCAGTTCTATGGGATCCCATGAGATATCGTCACACCTCCATTTTTAAAGACCAACGTATATACTGAAGTAAACAATGTAAGCTTCAAGTTCCTAGAGCAATCAAATGATGTACGAGAATTCCTACAAGCAATAATCGATCCCAGAATATAATTAAAACGCCTCTCCTGTGAGTAATTCTCCTGCCAATTATTCTACAGAATCTATTGCCATTTTACTGGTACAATAAAAAAAATAAAAAAGCTGATATTCTACCCTTCTCCATTACCTTTCCGCTGAACGAAAGTCGATTATGCAACGCTTCTAATTGGATTTTAATTAGTCTTATTTCAATTATCAATTTCCGCTGTTAAATTACACTCTGACTGCAACTCCGACAAAATAAATCCATTCGATTGGG
The DNA here is from genome assembly GCA_964034865.1 of Eristalis intricaria. Taxonomy (NCBI): domain Eukaryota; kingdom Metazoa; phylum Arthropoda; class Insecta; order Diptera; family Syrphidae; genus Eristalis; species Eristalis intricaria. The sequence continues at coordinate 62,425,977 of OZ035877.1, forward strand.
TTTGTTGTTCTTCGAAAATTGAATTTCTGTATGTACACGAATAGACTTGAAACACGGCTGTACGGCTGGCCGTAGTACATAGTACCTTTGGTGTGAAAACTTACCATCTGATCGTAATTTCATGGCGATTATCCGCCATGCTTCATCCTTGGTTTCGTACTTGTTGACTCCACCACCAGTGCCACCGGCGGCGCCTCCCGGAACACCCATACTGTTGATGGAATACTTCTGTCTGTTATATATGACCCCATGCTGCTCAACCTCCGCAATTAACTGTTCATCCATCATCCTTTAGTTTTGCGTCTTTGCAAAAGCAAGTGAACAAAAATATGCTTTGGATTATTCTAAGTTCCTCCCTACTGCGCGTAAAATTGGAGAAAACGAAGCCTTGATTTAGAAGATATCTCACTACACTGTCTGAGAAGCACACTGTTCCAGCGAATAATCATTAAATTGTGTTGTTTTATTTGGTTTTAATTACTTTACGCGGTATTCACGATATGTATAAGTGATTTGAGTGAGGAACGTATTTTGGCAGCTTTCGGCCGTAGTTTGCAAATTAAATAGAAAACAACCCAACAGCTGTGCCTGGAGATGCGTCCATGTCCATTTTGTTCCAATACAAACAGTTCGGATTCAGTTTTGGTTCGGTTGTGAATTTCGCTGCTGGATTGAATCTTATCTGGTGATGATGGTGATAGTGTTGCCATGTAGCGAGAGAAATGCGAAAAGTAGTTTGTATGTGTTTTCAGTTCGGCATGACTTAGGGATAGTGGCTTTGTGGTGTTCTTCGTGTGGTAACCCACGAGACATTCGATGGCCTGATTGCAATTACTCTCACTTGCACCTAACCTTTGCTGTACTTCTTCTTTGTGTGGCGCTTCAATCTCGGTGAGGGGCCTGAACCTCTCTGACTTGGAGTGATCCCAGTTGCAGGGTTGACGTTCATCTCCATATTAAGCCCTGGCTTCGTTTGATGCGTTGGCCCACAGACTGGTGCAGCAGGAGTAACGACGGGATCAAATTAGACAGAGTGGTCAATTAGTGGTAGTAGTCTGACTGTTGGTAACTTCACAAGCACCCCTTCCTACTTACCTACCTGTACAGCATGACTAGGATGATCAATTTTTTGAACAAAGTGAGCTTGATTCAAGAGTATGTGCTTTTGCATCCAGGGCACAGTTGTTGATTGCTCTCAACTTGATGAGATGACAGCAATGATCATCGTAAATGCACAGCTCAACTTGACATACAGCCTCCTCGTCGCGCCCCTCTGTACCCTGTACAGCAAAAGCTTAAAGGTGAACCAATGTTTGCAGCGTTAGCTAAATATCGTGCCAGCTGGAGAGGCTTGTTGGTTGTGGCCCAGGTCCACCCCGCACTGTAGCGTCATTAAAAGAAGAGAGAGAGGTCTCAATTGCATCTTGTTATTGCTAGACTCATTTTCGTCTCAGTTGTAGTCAGAAACAAGAGAGCAAGGATATATCCAACTTCTGTCTTCTTTGCGTCTTTATTTCTTCTAACAGCGTTGGATCATCATACGATGTGTCTGTGTGAACAGATGAAACCCTTCTCCAACTGGGGAAACTAGGTAATTCTGGTCGAAGTTGGTCTAGTGCTAGCCAATGCCTCACTTACAGATCCTTGCATTCAATCAAATCTCATCCATGTGTGCCATTTGCACAGACGCCTCTATTGTTGGGCGCAGTCAATTGTGGCCCTTCCCAATCCTGTGAACTGTTTTTAGATCCACCAGCCGCAGGCATTCAAACGTTTAAACTCCACATGCACACGAACAACAAAGAATTCATAACTGCGGTTAGATAATAAATAGTTGATCAATTTATTTATGATTTTATTTATGCCTATAAATGTGCAATAATGATACATGATAAACGAATAAATCAAAACAACAACTTTGTGGATACATCTACACATCCCTCCCTTGATTGGTGGCACATCGCCAACACTCGCCAACCGCCGCTCGTTGATGTTGTCCCCCAAATGCGCCCTTTGAAGCTTAATGAATTTAATGTAATTATAATTTACATTGGCTGGATAAGCATAAGTAGATCTTCCTTTAAGAAGTTTCCGTCTGATAAGTTCGTAGACGCCGCAATGAAGAGAAACAGCACATTTGGAATGAGTCTGAAACGAGAAGGGAATTCCATGTGGAATGTTGTTGAAACAACATACAATTGAACTTGCGATGCCTACCGTAAGTCGTAGAGTGACTTCTCCAAATCGTCGTCAGAGAACTGACATCCACTGATTGTTAGATTGAATTCAGTTGCTTCATCCGCCAAGCAGGACTGCACAAACTGATAGATGTCACCCAATTTTTCATACACATTAAATGTACCCTGGGAGAAGAACAAAACTTTCAAAGAGCTCAAACGAGATAAGGAACCTTTTACAAACCTGCAAATAAATGCCATTGGGAAATTTAATTCGAATCAAAGCGAACCGGTACATTCGCAGATTCCTCTGTTCTTCACGCTCACGCATCGCCTTTGTCTTAAGTAGTTGTGCACTTTCAATGGCTTCGCTTCGGAGCTGTTGTTCTCGTTTGATTTCCTCTGGACTAATGCGGAAGAAGTCAGCCGGCAATTCAGTGCGTTTCGCTTGCATTGGCAACAAGACTTGAATATTCCGATCCAGTTCGAGATGAATAGGTTCAGCGTTGTGCAGAGCATCCAGAAGAACTGTGAGATCAGTTTCGGGCTCCAGATTTTCCTTGGACCATAGAAGGAATGGCTCATTGTCAATTTCTTGTTCCCTAAATCCTGCTCCGTTGAGAAAATCAAGTGCACCCTCAACGTATCGCACTTTGTCGCAGAAGATTCTGAAAGAACTTGTGTTACAAAAGACAGCACAACGCATGTATCAATCTTCCCACCTGTTGGTCATCCGTATCTTATAATACTTCTCTTCGTCAGGATGGTTGATTAGGTTTTCAATGTATTTGGAAAGCGTAGCAACGCATTCCTCAGCCTGAAGGTGAAATTGGAAATATATTCATGTAGCAAGAGCCTGAATCAACACAAACCTTTTCTTTCAGATTACAATTGTATATGATGAGGCAAGCTGTTAGGGCTCTCTCCGTCTCTAATTGTTGGTACAAAAATTCTTTAATCTTAACTTTCCATTCCTTCTTCGGAAGAATTTCCTCTCCAATCATTGGGCAGCGGAAGAAAACTCCGTGACAAGCTAAGTTCTTGTTTTCTACTTCCCTTGGTGATTCATTGCCAGGAGCAGATGAGTTGGCGTCTTCTTCCTCGGCTTTCAGTTTTTTCTCAGCTTCCAGTTCACGTTTTGCTTGGGCTTTTATTGCAGCCAACGAAGTGTTAAATTCTTTTTTGTCCTTTTTCTCCACACGCGCTAGGGCGGCAGCAGCTGCCGCTTTTGCTTCGTCACTCAATTCTTGTCTCTTTGGTGGAATGTAGACATCCCTTGGGGGAGGACGACTAGATGACGACGATGGGGCATTCAACTGATGACCAGTTCCTATGTTACCCACTTTTAACTAGGGGAAACATATATTAAAGTTCTCGGTGTGATGCAGAATGTTGACTTGTGTCTTACTTTGAATTTGGCCTCCTCCTTCTTTTTGGAAAAGAATTTTCGTATACGATTCGACATTTTTTGTTTTGTTTGTTTAGAGAGGGGAGCTTATATTCTTGGAGAGTGTTCCTTCGGCAGTTTCAGTTTCGCCACAGACAACTTCAATTCTTCAATTTCCTTCAAGGTACCTTAAATTAGAAGAGGAGAGAAAGCATTACCATATTGCTGCTTACCTCACCGGCGGTATATGACTTTTTATAATCCGCTACTTACTTGGTTTTACAAATTTTTCTGTTATTACAGTACCGTATTTGCGCCAATAGAACGCAATTAATATCAAATTCACGACCAAAATGAACAGGAGCACCTTCAGTAGAGTCACTTGCAAGTCACTGAATTCAATTGGAATCTGTAATGCGTCTGTGGCTTCGTTAAATTCAGTGCGTAGATAAAGAGCGAATTTTACAGAAGCATTTATCAGCTTTTCAGAATAAATTGCGAATCCTTCTAGCGAATTGTTAAAAGTTTCGTAAAATGTGTCAGCAACACTCATTTGTTACAAGTCAATAAAGAAAACGAAAGGAGAACAAAAAAAAAAAAAGAAACAAGATTTCAAAATTAAAAGGGTAAAGGTTAGTGACACATGAAATTTGTATTTCAGTAGGACAAGAAAAAAAAATGATTTCTATTTCTTTAAACTACAATTATTGTGTGCTTCTTTTGCGAAAATCCAGATCGGCTGATTCAATCTTATTTTACGTTTTTTTTGTCTGTTGTACCATTGGGCATTAGTGACGTTTCGTTGTTGTCATTTCGTGGGGAGGGAATCAATTGAGAATGGAATGGAAATGGAGAGTGTTAATGGACTTTTAATGATCATTATCAAGTTTTTATTTGGGAAATTATTTAAATTTGAGTCGTGCGTGTGTCACTTGCTTAAAAGCTGCGTCAAATTGACACATGCGAAGATGGCAATGTAGAACACAGGAGGTTATGTAGACTTAATTAGGCGTAGGTATTTGAATAAACTACTCGCCCGACTCGTTCTATTTACTGCCTCCATTTGTTATATGTCGCTTTTGCAGTGTTTTTTTTTAGAATGTTTCCACATTAATTTCATAAAACATCACTGAACTCACGTTTAAAGGACATCACAAGTCTCACTACACTTTGACACTTCGCTGCGTCCACTACAGTTTCTTACGAATAATACAAAAACTACCTCAATAAGCAGCAGGCGTACAAATGTAGTCATTCCAAAAAGTGACATTTCTGCAATCACTGGACACATGCACGAAGGTTATATGATATCTAACAGTCCTGTGCAGTGAGTCGCCACAATAATGTACAGTGGTTTTCTAAAATAGTTGAGTATCCTTAAGTGGCGTAAGGTAGGCTCTTCAAGGAGTAGCTTTTACTAAACTTCTGGATTTTTTTCACATTATGCCCACGAAGCAATAACGTAATCCTAACGATAGTTATTGCCATATTCCATTGACATTCTTAAATGCACTTAAGAATATACACAAAAAAACATCGCATTATCTTCTCTCCTGTAACTTCATACTTGGAAGGACAAAAAATAATTTATTTAATCAAAGGTTGCATTTATGAACGTATCTCATTTTCTGTTCATTCCATTCCATCACTATCATAAGTGCCAACTGGAAAAAAATAAAGATAAGTATATATTTTTTTTTCTTAACAACTGTCACATGATCTTCACCTGACTGACATTTTTCTTCACAAATTCGAACCGAAGAAAGTGAATTGTTAAGAGATTTTTCCTTTTATTCGATTTGTTGGGGGAGTTATCATTGTGTAAAGAAAAATGAAAATCTGTGGTCCTAAATTGTCCCTTTGTGGTCTCATCATCTCCGTATGGGGAATCATTCAATTGGTATGTATATTCAACTCGTGCCTTGACAGTAGAATGTGAAATCGATAACAAAACTTACAAGGCTCGCCACCCCCGTGACTTGAGAAATTAATTCTAATGCATTAATTTGCGTTTTATTTCGCTATTAAGATTTGAAACTTCAAAATACAAATTGATTATAGCATTATTAATGAGTTTTTGTTTATTTTCCTTATGATTTCAGACTTTGATGGGATTATTCTTCTACATACATAGTGTGGCACTTATTGAAGATCTGCCACTGGAGGAGAATTACGATACTATAAGTGATTTCTATGCGGCCGCGAATGCTGCGTATAATCAGGTAAGGTATTAGACGACATGGCTGCATTCTTGGCAGTGTCCTAGTGTACATTTTAAGGTGCTCGCTTAAGCTTATGTGACTCACTATAAACAAGACAATCTGTTTGCACATTTGTGCCACTTGCACTCAAAATCAGTACTGACTAGACTAGAGTTTTCCTTCCTATGATACCTGTTTGTTTAGGCCTCAACAAGCAGGATGTAAACTTCGCATTCACAAGGTTTTCTTCGTGATAGATCGAAATCTTTAATTGAGCACGAGATGTCGCACATCGATTCTATTCAGTGATCACTTTGCTCCATACGAAAACGCACAAGACATATTGTTTATTTTGTGGGTTGGACCGATACTTGATTATGTCATCGCAATTGCCCAAACATTGAAATTATTAACCACGAACTTTTTGTTTCTTTATAGAATGCCTACAACTGCTGGATCGCAGCCTGCATCTACGTGCTGACACTGCTGTTATCCGCACAACAGTTCTACGCCAACAGTCGGGTGACTGCCAACTAAGCAACAAAGTACAGTGCGCTACTAGTTTGCATAAACTTATTTCTTTATCATTATGTTTTACTCCTCTCTCTCTTTTTTTTTGCCCTCAACCCTATCCCCTCCTCCATTCGTTGTGCCTCCTAAGTCGTAAGAATAAAATAATTTACTACGATCGGTAAATGCATAGCTTTTCATTGGGTTTGGGATAGCTTCCTTATCCATCCATTCGTCAAGCAACAAATTGTAATCTTCGCGTTTCCAATGTATTTTTCTCCCCGCAACACTTCCCCCCTTATCTTGTACAATTGTTTTGTGTATTTCACCGTTTTGGATCTTGTAAAATATGATAACCATACACACGCAAAAGAAACGATATTGTATTATAATTTGTGTAAGAACATTCCTAAAAAAAAAGAAAAATAATGTGTCCAAACGGGAGCAGTGAAAAACACAGAAACACAAGTATTTTTATGTTAATTTGTTTACCTTTTTTTTGTTCTTTTCTAAATTATTAGAAGCAACTGTCAAATGTGTATAAACGATATCCTCTGTAATTAAACATAGAAAAGAAACCCTCAATGTTGTCACAGTTATAACGGAACAAAATAAAATTCAAACAAATGTAAAATAATTGCTCTGCATGCTTAGGCGCAGGTTTATTAGTCATTTAATAAAACACACAAAATAAGTTCCCCCTCATATCGTGTGGAATTGTTTTCTTTTATTCAAAATAAATGTTACAAAGTATTATTATAAAAAATATGAGTTTTATTAAATTGATCTTGTGATAAGACAAAAAATAAGTGTTTTTTTTTTCAAAACTTCTAAAGGGTGGTCCAGCCATAATGCATGATGTTAATTGTAAGTCTTCATTATCGTCAAGTTTTCGTGGCCAACTTAATTTGACATTTCTTTCAGTGTTTGACAAATTCCACCATGGGGAGGTACACAATTACTACTTACTTAGGTTCGAAGGATCGGATTCGAAGACCCTCCTAGCTGAAGCATCGTTGTCCATGCGCTCGATGTGGTCGAGCCAGTGCAGTTGACGGATTTTTACCTTCCGGACTACATCCACATCCTGGTACAGCTCGTAGAGTTCGCGGTTGTGTCTTCTCTTCCATTCACCTTCCTCGCAGACGGAACCATATATCCGACGTAGAATTCCGACTTTCGAAGGCACCAAGAATCAGCTCCGTAGTTTTGCTTAGCGTCCAGCTTTCGGCTCCATACAGCAGGACTGGCAAAATAAGAGTTTTGTAGAGCATGATGTTGGAGTAAGGAGTTTTGAACCCAGTTGTTTCGACAACCTGAAGTAGCATCGGTTGACAAGGGCGATTCTACGTCGCATCTCCACTTTGATGTCATTCGTAGAGTTCACGTTTGCCCCGAGGTAGACAAACTGCTTAACTACCTCAAAATTGTAGCTATCGATTGTGACGTTTTGCCCTAAGTGGTGTTCGACGGATAGCTTCTTGCTCGACAGCATATATTTCGTCTTATCCTCATTCACCTTAAGACCAGGGGCCTTATATTGTATCAATTTCGGAGTCGGAAATGATATATTATACTACAATCAATTCGTATTTCGTATCATTTCTGGACTGGATTTGAATGCTGCCAATATTTTACCAGTAACTTATGAGAATTGAGCTCTCAAAATAAAATAAACAAAAATAAGTCAGTTGCAAATCGATTCTTCTTCTTCTGGTGGCGCTACAGTCCGGGGTGGACCTGGGCCTCAACCAGTAAGCCTCTTTAGCCAGCTATCGCCAACTGCGCACGCCAAGTCGATTGAGGTCCTCCTCCACCTGGGTGCGTCATCAGTTCCATGGGCGTCCTCTATTGCGTTGTCCCCTCGACGACTCTTCGGGTTGGAGCAGTGTTGTCCATGAGCTCTACCTGGCCTAGAAATCGTAGGCTTTGAATCCGTAGACGCCTGGCGTGTGATTGTATCTTCTTGTCCAATAACCATCAACGCAGACAGGACAAAAGATTGAACGCAGAACTTTTCTCTCGAAAAGACCAAGTGCTTCTTCATCCGCTTTTGAGATTGTCCATGCCTCCGCACCATAGAGCAGGTCAGGGATGATCAAGGTGTTATATAATGTAAACTTGGTCCTTCGAGAGAGGACTCTACTTGTCAATTGCCTCTTGAGCCCAAAGAAACAGCGATTGGCAAGAGTAATTCTGCGTTTAATCACGGTAGTGGTGTTGTTCGTACTGTTCACTTGCGAACCAAGGTAGACGAAGTCCTTCACTACCTCGAAGTTATAGCTGCCTATTATGACGTTTTGGCCAAGTCGTCGATGTTGTGCGGCCTTCCTTGATGACAGCATGTACTTCGTATTGCCCTAGTTCACCGCTAAACCTATTTTGGCCGCCTCCTACTAGCAATCAATTCTAGCAATCATTAACGGTATGCTAGCAGTTGTACGGACTTTTGGAAGATCGTGCCTCTTGTGTTAGCGTGTGAGTTCTGCAAATCGATTCAGTTCAATTTATTTCCTTAATATTTTAACACATTTAACAAATAAATATTAGTCCTTAAAAAGCATATCAATTATTCTTAGAGTGTGTTCCCATTTTTAGATTTAATTATTCAGTTTGTTTCCTCTGACACCGAGCAATATCCTTTCAGGATTTGTTCATGTCTGTTCGGATGCCTACGACTTTTTTTTGAAATTGGACTTGGTTGTCCACATATCTTTCCAAAAATCATCTTTTAGTTGTTGTTTGTCGATTGTGGGTGTTAGAAGAATGTTCAGGGTAGGACAGCTGTCCATTTTCTATAACTGGCAACGTATGCTACGCTTAAGACTTCCACTCCTCCAGTACCTTCCTAGTTCTTGTGTGGCTGGGTGGGCGATATACCGTATGATGATGCATTTTGTATCCGCATTGGTGAGCCTTCAAAACTAAATTCCTATATCAGCTGTCCAAAGCTGGTTGGATTTCTGCCTTGCATCTGCATATCGAAGAATACCGACCTTCATGCTTGCATATAAATCCCCCTTCAACCAGAGATCAGACCTACTATTATTAGTTAATTCCTGCTTGTGTTCAACTGTCCTTGGTATGTCCTGGGCTCTCATCGCGTAAGACGACGATCGCCTGACGACGTCGTTTCGACGATTGTATTACTTCGTGTAACGTTAAAATTATTGAATCGTCTAGTCGACGGTGTTTTTGACCATTCACTATTGCTTCGTATAACTTATTGAACTGTCCAAAGCCGACGATTAAACGATTGTGATTGAACGATTGCTGTCTTTGAATCGTTTCATACTTCGTGGTTGGTTGTTGTTTAATTTCGTTTTTTAATTTTTTAATAAAAATCGAAAAAAAAAATGCGTCGGCATTGCAATGTGTTGTTTTTCGATGACGAAGAAAGTGAAAATTATGTTGCCAAAACGAAGGACGCTTAGAGATGCATCGGATCCTCTTTTACTTTTACACGAAAACAATAAACTTGCTAAATTGTATTTGCATTTTAGTTTTATTCAACGTTTTCGCTTATCAAAAAAGGCGTTTGTACTAGTGCTGGAAACGGTAAACCCAAGGAGCGGCTCGGGGTCAACATATAGTCCTTGGACTTGGAGGTGGCTACATCTACGCATCTTCATCCGTCTAACAGTTCGCTCTGTTCGGCCCTCAGTGCACTTCGACCGCACCATAGCCATTCGAACTGCTACTTATCACAGCCCTACAAAGGGAAGCCATCTGAATTGCTTTTTCCTCCAGCTCGGATATTGGAATTTGATCAGATGGCCCACCCCGTTTATTTAATGAAATCAAATTATGGCTGCATTTCTTTTTTGCTCATATTATGCACTTACTTTCCTCCACGCAGGTACCGACTTATTGGGTAGCCCAATGGCATTCAGTTTTTTAGCCACCGCTTGTTAATAGACTGCCAACATTGTGTGGTTCTTGGCATTTCCCATTTCAGGATGTTCGTACATGTAATGAATGAGAACTTCCATTTGCCTATTTGGTGCTGACCTAGTGTCTTAACTAATAAATCAATTAATTGACAACATGTTATTTAATACTTACATGTTTTCGAATTTGGATTTCAAGTGAATAGGCGAATCATCAACGAATTTTAAACGTGACTGCATAAATTCCGTTTTCTATATGACATTTAACGTGTTTAGGAGTTCTCAAACTGCCTACTATTTGAACGATTGACGACACGACTGGACGATTCGATTGTAGTGTTACACGAAGCAAACTTTTGACGACGTCCTTTAATATAATCGTTCGAACGACGATAGTCTTAAAAGTTACGCGATGAGAGCCCTGTCTTTTTAGTTTGGCTTTAAAATTAATATTTGAATAAATAAAGACAAATGTAGCACAAAGAAAATATACTCACATGTTTCACCGACGCTTAGGTGCACAAATTTATAAGTAATTTATCAATTTCTTTTCTCTCTTCGGTGAAAAAATGAATTACTTCCATCAAAATAATTTTTTCACAACCAATCCGATAGCAAAACAGTTTTCGAATGAAATCCGTAAGAGAAGACGATCTTGACATCCGCTTTCAGAATACAAAATACCAAATTTCCGGAAACGAGTTGGCATAACTTTTGATTTCCGAATGCTTATAGTGTGCGGTTGATATACACATACAAAATACAAATTTCCAATTTTCGGTACTATAGCAATACAAAATAAGGCCACAGACCCTCAGCCGCCATCGACTCTAACTCATCAAGATCTATGGCCAAGCGGATTCTTTCAGGGCGAGTAACTCCCACAACACTCGTCATACGTCGCGGGTATGACGAGTATGGCATATCGATCCTTGGGATCCTTGAAATTTTCAGTACCCAACGACATCCTTGGGCTCTTTGATGACAGTTTGAGAGTGGCCAGGAACACCTCAAACTTTGGGAATGAGTGAGCCAGAGCCGGTAGACCATGTCTCTGGTCCAGTCTCCAAATTTAGATTTCGCACTGGCTTATTTATGGAAGTCCTCATTTACTGTCCCAATCATCCAGTCGAAATAATGTTCCACTGTAGAGGAAAAAGTCTCCCAAAACGTAGACTTAAGTTGGGATCGTTTTGGACCAATTTATTTTTTCCAACTTAAATATATACAATAATCATTGATTTACTTTTCACATGCATACGCCAAATTCGGCTTAATTGACCACGATTTTTTTTTAGTTTAGATTACTTCAGTCAATTTTGGTCGTTTTCGAACCGTGGTATTTCAATGGACTTTGTGTGAAGCAAGAGTATCTTCAAAACAGGAGTAAATTCATTACTTCATTTATCTTAAAGATTTTTTCCTTGACTAATAACGAAGAGTCTTTACCTTCCTCTTCTTTGGTCTGCGCTACAGTCCGGTGTGGACTTTGATTGTTCGAAAGATGGCTTTATTCCTCATGGAGAACCTTGTATTCTCATTATTCTTCCAGAATCTCATTGCCCAAAGTTCATTACTGGAGGTGAGAGTTGGAATATAATAGTAATATTGAGTTGAAAACCTTTAGCTTGCAGGTCTTCCAAGCAGTTTTAAAATTGACCCAGCCTAGCCTTAATCCTACAGGCAAGCTAAGTGTTATTCCTTCCATCATTCGTGAAAAAGACACCGGGATGCATGGGACACCGCTAATGTAGATGCACTCTGAAAATAACCATTATCTCTGATTTGTCCACGTTAGCCTTCATCCCGGCATCAGCACATACGGCCACAAACAGATCGAGTGCGCCTTGGAGTTTCGTCTGGGAGGATGTGAGGATAGCTGAGTCATCCACAAAAAGAACACGACTTACGCTCATGTCTTCTAATGTGAAACGGGGAATACCCCGTCTCGGATGCCCTACAACACCCAGTCCATATCTGAAATGAAAAGGAGAGGTGACAAAACGCACCCTTGGTGAAGTCCATGGTGAATGTTGTTGCCTGAATTCCGAAACGCCAAACAGTGATGCGCCACCGTTGCTTTTTTGCGATACTGATTGAACTGTTAATCGACATTTCAGAACGCATTTTTTACGCTCAACATTTTCGGGAGAATTTGGCAGTTCTTCTATGAAAGGAGAAGAAAGCACTTTAGGCCCGGTGCACACCTGCGTTATTTCGACGCTTGGATGCCGCAATAGTTGAATGCAAACATGCTGGTTTATCTCGCAGGACTCAATGTCCAGTTCGCATTTGGCTTGCAGGAATGGAGGTTTATAAAACGAAACGACTAAATTCCGCGTACATAGTGCAAAAAAACTTAATGTTCTTAAAAAGAAACGTTATTGGGTACATCCTTTTGTTGATCATCGGCTAACAAAATGAATATTATATTTTGTCAGTCATGGAATGCCTCGAAAGCAGGACTCCCTCAGTGAGACTTAGTTGCCACTTTAGTAAAGTGGACTTAATTCCCATGCATGGTGGGAATTTAGTTCCCTCTAAATGTGAAATAAATTCCCACTCTTAAATGAGATAATGCCTGAAACACAATAGTGCGTTTGCGTTGGCGTTGGCTTTCAACGCCCACAATTTAATGGCACAAAATACATCGCCGACCTGCGTTAGTGAAAATTAAGAGAGATGAGAGGATCGTAGTAAAACGTAAAACGTAGACCATCGCACGTCATTATTCAACATGTTGGATATTTTTTGACAGAGGGGTGAGCTATGAGAGAGATTTTCTCCCAGATTGAGAGTATTTTGTGTTAACTGTCATTTGAGAAATGAAAGCAGCTGATTAAAAATAATTGAATGGCAAAAGTCATTTCAAATGAGTGTATGCATAAAGGCGGCAATTCTTTTCATCTAGTAGATGAGAGAGAGAACAGCTGATAAATTGAGGATTTATTTCAACGCAGTGCGTCATCGTAACATAAAGTCGGCTAGCGCAGCGCACTATTGTGTTTCAGGGATTAACCCGCTCACGTGACTTCGTCGCTCCGCTAAGGGTACATATGTCAACAACTGTCAGGCAGGCGCCTCGAGTTAAGTTAACAATCATCGCCAGTTTTTTTTAAAGCGAAATACAGCCAACTCGGAAAATTGGCGTTATTTCTTTAGAAAAACTGGCGATAGAATATTTGTGTTTTTTGAACGAATAATCGGTCGGTGGTGGTCGATTTCCTACTCATGTCGCGCCAACTGGGCAACTTTCCAGTGCTTAGCTACTCGACTAGAACAGACTGGATACAATAAATCAAAAACAAAATTGGATGATTAAATTTTGCGCCACCTTGTACATCCGTCGTAAGTGATAAAACAATACCGCGAATAAAACACACCCCACAGTGATATTGTTAACATTATTTTATTTCAACTGTTTCCTTCTAAGCACAATAATTGATTTTGCATCGCCTTCTTGCATAATTAACTATGTATATGTGTACTGGAGTTTAGAAATGTCTGTCGCAATAAGTCGAATTCTAAATAAAACATTTTACTGCTTAGCTTAATAGATACAACAAAAGAAGGGGAGAATTTACAAAATCATAACTCAACAATATTTAAAATCTATTCCAACGCACAAGCAATTTGCCATGCAATATAAATATAAATAAACAAAACGCGAGAAGAAACGAAAGAAAACAAAAAACAAATCAATAAAATGTACACTTTGCTACATAGACACACTTGCATATGCGAATTAGTTGTCATTTTAAATAAGTTAAGGGTATTGTAAAAAATTTAGATCCATATTATTGTTTATTTATATTTTAATACTTATAGCATACGATGATTTTAAACATAATTACATAATTATACAGTTCGCTTAGGCTAGACATTGTAATAAATATTTTTGTTTTTTATATTTCATACTTATTGCTTACAAAAGTTACACTTGTACACAAAGTCAAGGTTTGTTTATAAAGTGTTTAATATTAATATACAACTTTTTGTTTAGAAGAACAAAAAGGAATAGAAAATCGGTAGAGAATGTGTATAGAAAAAAAAGAAAAACACGAGAGAAGAACAAAAATGCGGTTTTGAAATATCTTTTCGCACAGAGACTAGAAGACGGGATTTCAGGCGGGAGCCTCGAGGTTAGTTTGATAGTTCCTCGCTGTAGCTCGATTAATTACGATGGACTTGAAAAAATTGTGTATTAATTTTGGTTAATTTAGATTCAGTTTAATGTATGTAAGCCGCTTATTGGTCGTTCTTGATTCCTACTCGAACTTCGAGATGACTTTCGATTGATTGATTCCAGGTACGCTGCTGGGGTCCAACCTTCTGAATTGGCATCTACAAGATTGAGAAAGAAAGAGAATGTTGCAAAAATTATTGAAGATGTTAAGTAGTTTCTGTGGAAATTTACATGCAGTGTTAAGAACATACAGATGTGCGGTTAGAGAGAAAACTAAGTTACATAAGTTTTGTTCAGTTATCGATGTGGTACAACTGCCTACAGTTTACTTTACACAGTTGAAATTCTACTCTGTCGCTGGAGATGCTTTCTTTTAATTCTTATCTTGCAACGTTAAGCAGTAGTCTCTTGTTTACTTGTTTAAATACCTGTAAGAGGTCTTCAAGTGTGGTACTGGAGGCCATGGAGTTGACCCCTTCGCGACTGAATCTTGCTGGCTGGGTTCGATTCCCGGTGCGACCAAAATAATCACGGCCCTACCTCCTCCCTTAGAGTAATGACAAAGAGAGAAAAGCTTTTAGAGAAAGCTTCTCAAACTTGGCCGTTTGTAGTCAGCATAAAACTATAGGTAGCTTCCATCCGGGAGAGGACAATAGCCCGCACAGCGGTTGCTGTAGAAGTTAGGCCCTGGACCTCTATGGGTTGTAACGCCACCAATATTATATTATAAGAGGCGTTCAATAATATAATATTGGTGGCCGTGGTGTAATGGGTAAGTGCGTCGACTCCTACGCAGAGGGTGCCAGGTTCGATACTAGAATTTTACCACCTTTGATAACTCACGGCTCCATCTCTTTCGAGCTGAAAATGCTCAAAGAGTATTCCTGTCTAGAAAAAGCTTCCTCAACTTCGCCGTTCGGAGTCGGCATTAAACTGTAGGTCCCTTCCACTCGTGAAAGAACAATAGAACGCAAAACACGAGTGGTTGCTGAGAAGCTAGGCCCAGGTTCGCCTATGACTGAAGCGCCACCAATATTATTATATTATTATTATAAGAGGCGTTCAAAGCCTAGATAGGTAAATATTAAGCCTAGCATTTGTCAGTGATCATTCAAAACGAGCATTACAAGGTCCTGTTCCCGAAGTAGCAGTTTTCTATTTTCTGAAAAAATAGACGGTTTGCCATTCTTTCAGAGAGTTAAACAAAAAGTTGCAAGCTTTTCAAACGACAACTGCATTTATTTGTAAGTCCTAAATCGATTGATTTACATTTTGACTTGCATTTTTGAATCGTTTAATGCGTAAAATGTATCAGTGACAACGAAGATTGTTGGTAAATCGTGCCAACAAAAATAATAATAAGTTAGCTTGAAGAGTTTCTTGTTGTACCGTAGTGTCACACGAAGGAGAAAGTTCCATGTTTCGATTCTATGTCTTGCTGGAATTGTAATTTTTGGCCTAAAATTGGCTGTTTGAAAAATTGGTTGCTCTCTATTTTTTCCCAATTATGAAAAACTAAGACATTTTTGAGCAGATGAACAGATTTTCGTAGAATTGAATTGAAGAGACGGGTTGTGTGACAAATAATTCCCAAGTAATCAATACGAATGCGACCAGTACTGAGATTAAACGCAGACTAACTCTTATCAATAGCCGTTTCTTTGGACTCTAGAAGTAATTGAGTAGTAGAGCCCTCTCTCGAAGGACCAAACTTACATTAAATTAAACCTGTCCTGGTCTATGGCGCGGAGAAATAGACACACTCTTTAAAGCGGATGAAGAAGCCCTTTGTCTTTTAAAGAGAAAAGTGCTGCGCCTGTTATACGCCTGCGTACTGTTTGTGTTGACGGCGTTGGAGGAGAAGATTCAACCATGCGACATCTACGGATCCAACGCCTAAGATAGGGCATATAGAGCGTATGGACAACAGTGCTCCAGCCCGAAGAGTCGAAGACTCTGAACCAACGGGACAATGCAATAGAGGACGCCCACGGAACCGATGGTGAACACAAGTGGAGTAGGCCCAAGGTAACTGGATAAAGATCATGGCCGCTGGAGAGGCTTGTTGGCTGAGGCTCAAGTCCGCCCCGCGCTGTAGCGCCACTAGAAGAAGATGTTTTCCTATTATTGAAAACGCCGTCGGGAAAGTGAGAAGATGTCGGTAGAGTAGTGTTCAATCCGAATCAAATTGGTTGCGGATTGTTAGGAAGAAGCATGAGTTGGTGCAACAATTTTAGATTCCAAAAGAACAAAATTAATTTACTTTTATATGTTATATGAAAGACCCAGAATTTGTTCAGTGAATTTTTGATCGGATTTGATTCGCTTCTGATAAGTGGAACTGCGGAAATTCCAAAAAACTTTGCTCAACTACTTAGATTTGTTTATTCTGGTGGTTGCAAGTCTTCATCATTCACATTGTACTCTTTTACTCTTTGGAGCTCCAACACCTTTTTTAAATGGTGTAATAGATAAGAAATGTCGAAAATGGATACCCAGCATCTAGATTTTAAAGGAATATTGTAATGACATTGCTGAATGAATGATCTTCCAATATCGATAAAATATTTCTCGCCCACGTTTTATTTTCTCATCACGGAAATCATTCACCCCTATTCCAAAACCCGCGGGCGGGAATCGTCCACCGATATAAAATGTTCGATTCCGAAATCCTATCGAAGTGAATCGTCCGCATGTCGGTAATGTGAATTGAGATTCAGTGCATTCTTAAATCCGACCGAATCGAATCACTCCATACAAACGCATCAAAATCGTTGCGGATTCCTTCGATTTTAAGTAGATTGCTGGTAAGAAATAGGTTGTTTGTATTCTGTTTAGCATTATTTAAATAAATGAAATTCTAGGAACAAAAACTACAAACAGTTAACAACTCAAAGGACATGAAAGGAAAAATATATCCGGACATAGCGAAAAACATGACAAAAATACGCCATGAAGAAGTAAAGGATTTTTAAGAAAATTTGCGATGAAGTTTGAACGAAAAAGCCTGAATCAGCATTTTTGTCATTGAAATTGAAAAAAATACAATTTCATTTATTCGCTAATACGTACATATATGTATGTACGTACATAATGTATGTACTACATACGTACATACATTCCAACTTGCTTCATATGAGTCAGCTTGCTCACTTTCAGTTACTGGCTGGCCAGCAGTTCTCCTTGTACATGATCGCAATATTAATTTGTTCACTTTTGTTTTGTGTCATCAAAAAAGCGAGCAATACTATCCATTATCTTCATTAAACAAACAATTTGGAAAGAAAAACTCAAATTTCAATGTTTAAATTTCAAATTAAATTTCTTACATCAGACGTCAGATGTCTGAACAGCTGACTTCGAAAAAGAGAGAAGTGATGTCGATAATATAGTGCATCCGACGGATTCAATGATAGCACGAATCCGTTCACATGAATCGGTCGACTGAAGCAAATCTCCGATCCGTTGGATTTGGGAATAGGGCTGATTGTCTTCTCCTTCTAAATCCATAAAGAACAAATGAAACATGAAAATTCAAAATTGACAGAAAACAGCTGATAGAAAAAGGATCGGTAAGGAAGTTTCGCTGAGCGATAATGTGGTCCGTCTGTTGGTTTCCACAATAAGGCTGAACTGCGGATGCGAATCGGATGAGGTCCGCTTTCAATCCGTTGATTTCCATCATCGGTTTGGATTTTACGGTATGGAACCTTCGACACTTGATCAGCTTTATATTTAATTTAGCTCCGACAGCTGAATATTAGCAAAATTAATTTTCAAGTACAAATTATGATCGCTTTGAGTAATTCCTTGATTCAATCCTGGACGGATGAGTACAAGTGTTACGTAAATGTACGTTTAAATTCTCTAAAATTATAAAACTGTAGTCAGGTGCTCTCATCATCTCATGCATACTTTGCAGATGCTATGTGAGACGACTCGGATTGAGCATTTTACTTCAGTCCAGAGAGCGCTCAGTTTAGTTCGAATCTGTTTATTGAACTAGTTTGGTCTTCTAGTACATTTAGTTCAATGAATTTCACTTCTTAGGAAACTGAGTTCTGAGCGATTCGTTGGTTGGTTGTCATATTGTCGTAATTCGAAAAACGCACATCAAACAAAGGAACGGGAAAGTATTGTAAAGGGCTGCAGTATTCCCTCTTATTTTCTTAGTCGTGTCACCTTGACAAATTTGTATTGTCTTAGTCACTTTATTTGACTTTTTTTCAGTCCTCACTGCGGTCCTGTGTGTTCGCGTAGTCACATTTCGTGAAATGTGATCGTCGTAAGGGTGACAAAAGTCACATAAATGGATTAAGAGAATACAAGTGACTCATATTTTTGGGTGACACGACTAGGCTTGTGCATTTTAGTTCAGTTCAGAGAGCGTTCAATTTAGTTCAAATCTGTTTATCATACTAGTTCGTTCTTCTATTTCATTTAGTTCAATGTATTAACGCAGTGTTTTATTAAAGGCAGAAGAACTCTTCCCAACCGCTGTTTTTATGGGTTCAAGAGGCAATTGAGTGGTAGAGACATCTCTCGAAGGAGCAAGCCGACTTTGTATAAGACCTTGATCATCCCAGTCCTGCTGCACGGCACGGAGGCATGGACAATCTCAAAAGCGGAAGTCCTAGCTTTCTTCGAGAGAAAAAGTTCTGCGTGTGCTGTTTGATCCTGGTTGCGTTGACGCCATTTGGAGGAGAAGATTCAACCACGAACTGTACGGGCTGTACAGCGACATGAGCCTTTTCACGATTCTACGGGTTCAACGTAAAAGATGGCTAGGATAACTCAGCTCCTGCACGAAGAGTCTTCGACTCTGAACCGTGGGACAACGCCGCAGAGAACGCCTGCGTTTAAGGTGGCGCACCCAGGTGGAGAAGACCCTCAACCAACTTGGCGTGCGACATTGGAGGCAGCTAGGTAGAGAACGTGCTAGTGGAAGAGGATTGTTGGTTGATGTACACGTACACCCTGGACTGTAGCGCCAAATTAAGAAGAAGAAGAGGCTGTGTCTTCTGTCTATATTTAATTTTTTCGGTAGTTTTCAATTTTAACACATGGAAAGGTTGCAGTTGCACTATGAGGCATAAGAAATGGACGTCGAAATGTCAAAATTGACAGAATCTTGTTCCTGTTCAATCTGACAATAAAATGGAATGTGTTGGCCATAAGAAACGTCGACTCCGACAAAGTGGGAGAAGCCATTAAGTAGAGTCCGTGGAATTAAGAGGAATTGAACTTCAACTTCAACAAGTCTGATTTACTACGCTGAAGAAGCAATAAAGGTTACTGCTAGTCGAAAGGGTTCTTAGTTGAGCTATAAGTCCCTAAATCCCTACAATTGCATTTTCTTTTCTAAGCAAAATTGAAAATATATTCTTTCTGTAAATCATTCGTTAAATAAAAATCAATTGTCACCAGCTACCACATCTAAATATCTACAAAACTTTTTAAATAAATCAACAAAAAGAAAAGCATTAAGTGTAAGAAAAAATATATATTATGAACTTTACCTAAAATACGAACAAACCACCATCCAGCGCAGCCGACTTTAAGCAATTCAACTGCATCACCTTCACGCATTGATACCTCTGAGTGACCCATAGCATTATAGTCAGCCAAAGCAATAAATCTACTTCCCTATTAGTTGGGTGTGTGTGTTAAGTGTGTGAGAACATTTAAGACAAAATATTAGTTCATTATAAACCCTTCAATTTTTTTTTTTTTAAACAAAAACATACAAATATGTATAGATGTTGATTTAATTAGTCGTTAGAATGGTTATGATGGCATGGGTTAGTATTACAAGCGCGCAGTTGTTAAATTGTATTTAGTTGATTTAAGGTTAACTAAAGTGAACAAATAACAAATTAAAATACTACAGTGCAATGAATACTGATCAGATGATGCGTTAGTCTACGAAATTCACTTAAGGCTTTAGTACGATCGATAGGCAAGATGCTATCGTCGAAACATCGGCTTCAGAATCTATTGATTAATATGTGTTTTTTCTTTTAGTACAAAATCAGCTGTCAGTGCTGAATCAATTCTCTGATCCCACACTGTGTGGGTGGAGATTTGACAAAATGTCGCTTAAGATTAATTGTGTTCAATTGGAAGTGTGCCCCCTAGGAGAGCACCACCTCATCATGAGATCTATCTACAAAACCCTTGCGCTAAAGTTATCTGTTAGTGACAGTAGCAAAAGCAAATTCTAATCATGGTTAGTACATATGCATATGTGACAAGAACTTGTAACAAAACTAAAACTTACGTAATAAGAACAATGATGGTCAATGATGGCCTCCACACTGATGCTTCGATGGAGTTTCATTTAATTTTTATTTTTTTTTTTTTGCTATTTTGAACCGTGAAAAGTGGCAGATACAGAGATACAAATAGATAGACCAAAAAAAACGCTTTGCACCCAGCCGCACCGATATAGATAGATACTTCTCATCCACATTTCTTTTACATTTTTGGTTTCCTTTTTTTATTTTTATATTTACAAAATGTACACAAGCGAATTTATTTTTTATGCAATATGATGGCAGCTCGAAATACTGTTTCGCAGGAAAAAAAGCAACACTTTTTGGTTTTGTACTATCTGTGAGTTATTGGTTTGTTTTTTTTTTTACATTGATTCCATATCCAGCAGAAGCGGTTAATGCTCAACCGAAACATAGAATTTTGAGTTCGATTTGTTTGCACGCGGGTATGAGCCACCATCATGATTGTAAGCCCATTGTGCCAGGAAGTTTAGAAATGTCTAGATTCGTTTGAATTGCGAGCATAGCGCAGGATTTTTTGAACGGTTTTTATTTTTTTGTAATTTTTTTTGGTTTTGTTTTGGTATTGTGCATGAAAAGTGAAGAGGAGGAGTCCGAGATAAAATAAAACAGAAAGAAAGAAAAAAAAAAACAAATGAAAAACAAAACACAACAAAACACCAAAAAACAAATAAAGCACAAAAAAAAAATAAGAAGGAAAACAATCAGAGAACATCACTCATTTGTCAGCACTTACCGGGGTCGAGTTGTCCTCGATCATTGACATTTCATCCTCGCTGTTGGAGTAGTCGGAACTCCAGCCACAGCCGTCGGGATTCTCTTTATCCGTGGAAGAAATGGAACTGACACCGGGTGTGTGAGGTGGACAGCTGTCGTCGCTACTGCAGTTCGAGTTGCGATTCGATTCGGAGGAGACTTCGCAGCTCATTGTCCGTTGAGGTGTTAGGATGATCGAATTTGGGGTGTCCCAGGATGCAGTTTGACGCAGGCCCCGATGATTGAGGCCGTACTGTTTGATCTTCTCCCCCTTGAGCTCTTCGAGCTGGTTGAGGAGCACCCTCTTGATCTCTGCTACCCACTTGTTTTTCACTTCAATCGTGGGCGCTTGCATGGTGTGTACTTCTTGTCGTCCCTGCAGCCAGACTTCGAAGCGCTTTGGATCGCCGCGTACGGACTCTGTGAGTCCGATCAGAGATGTCTGCAATGGAAATGGAATGGAGGGCTGCCTTTGCATGTGCTAATCATTCGAGTGTTTACCTTCACATAGTGCTTGAACTGATATGTGCTCTTGTTGTGGCCCGTCTTCGAGGTTTGTTTGCAGAAAAGCATCGACTTTTGATACAAAAATATATGCCTCTGTTGCGGTTTGATCCTGAGACGGATGTCCTTCTTGCTCTCGGTCCACACTTGGAAGGAGTCCTGCAGCAGAAGCTCGCCCTGCTGCGCAAGATCGCTCTGGAAGAAATCAGAAGATTAGCAAATCTCATTTGAGAGACTCCCATCGAGGTGAACACTTACAGGAAAGCCGGTGATGGCTATTTGGTGCATTGAATCATTGACACACTTCAGCACAATCAACATGCAGTCGAGTGCCTTTTGCAGCTCTTTGGTGCAACTTCCACTGTCGCTAAATCGAAGCAGATCCTTGAGCAGAAGCTGATACTTGGTTATTCTTTGAACGGGCTTCAGTAGGTAGGCAGCTAATGGCAGTTTGTGACCCAAGCGTTTTTGGCATTCTTGCAGGAACAGATGGGTATCGACCAGAGTCTCTCGTAGACGTTCCGATCGTGGGATATTTTGACAGTAGAACGAGTACAGGCGATAGAATGTGTCCCGCTGTGAAATAAAAAAAGAAACCCATCAAAGTCTGATCACAGCCAGTTGAAATCGACAGACTTACCCTTTGAACGAAGCACAACGCCACAAGTTCGGTTGTGGAAATGCAGTTCTCCAGGTCCTTGAGGAAGATGTCACTGTGAAAGGTGTACAGCTCGTGCAGATTGCCAAAAAGAATGTCCTCCTTGCCCTGCAGGCTGGCGGGGACTAGGTGCATCATCTCTTCCGACTGCATTTGGTCGCAGTAACCCTGTGGAAGAGGGAAAGATGGGAAATTTGCATTAACACTGTCACGTTTGCGTTTGGTTTGCATAGAGTTACGAGAGTAAAGTTAGTATTGCTCTGGGACGGACGCGGCCGTCCACCCTTATCGTGGAACGTTTCAAGCTCCGAGTTGATGAACGGTCTAAACTTGGCATCAACGTACGCACTCACGGTCGGATACCCATGAGACGCAACGAATTTGTGCAGAATTTTCGAATATTTCTCCTCGGTGAATGCCGGGAGGTCTAGTATCGAGATGTCCTTCTTTCGGTTTTCTTTGAAGCTCTCCTCGAAGAAGTCGAAGCAGAAGTTGTAGATGTCCTTGTAAGCTGTGAGGATGGTCTTCGATTTGCCTTTTCCCTCAGCTCGCTTCTTTTCCTCCTTTTGCAGAACCCCCAAGTCGTTGGGGCGCCACACGTTGAATCGCTCCTTGCACGACGCACACACGTGGGTGCACTCCTCTGTGAGGGGCAGCTCCTTCGGGTTCGACAGCTTCTTCGTGTTGTTCAACGACGGCTTCTGAATCGACGACACAGAGCTGCATCTCTCGTTCAGATACTCCAGAATGTCCACGTAGTTCTTTCGCTGCAGGTAGTTCTTGAAGTCCACGTCCTTTTCGATCTCCGAATAGGAGTTACACTCCAGATAGTCCTTGACCAGCTGATACTCCAGCGATTCATCGCAGCTGGACAGTTCGATGAGCTCTTTGAAAATGGTCTTCCTGTCGTCCTTCATCTGCTGAATGCTGTCCGTTTCCGAGCTCGCTTCGGAGAATATCTTCGTGGACTTGCCGTTGAGCAGGTTGGCCGATGAGAAATTCAACAAATTCAATCCGAACACGTAGTTCTTGTCCGACGGCTCCAGCTTTGGCCGGAAATCACTCGGACTGTAGTTGACGTCTGTCTGCCTGTCTTCCCGTGTGTCGTTGAAGTTTTCCTCGAACAGCGAGCCTTGAAACGACAGCGGCGACTCGCAGATCGGTCGGAATCGGCTGAAAGAGCCGATTTTTGCATTGAATCTACCCACAATGTTGCTGGCAGTGTTCTGGACTTTTCGCAGCCGAAACGAACGCCTGGTTTTCGTGGCCTTTCTCAAATCATAACCACCGTACCTCATTTTTTCTCTCGCAGCAAAACTCAACGCACAAAACACAGAAACTTAACACTCCGAGGGAAGATTGGCAAATGAGATTGCTTCGTGTACGTTGTGACCGTGCAAGTCATATTCCTCAACGCACCAGTTAGCTGTGAAATCAACCAAGCATTGCAGACTTAAAAATGTGCATTGAAATGAAGTTAATTGTGAGCGTTCAACGATGCGCTTCGACGATGATTTACTGACCATTAGGGTGTTCGCAATACAGCCCGGAAGCGTTGCATTGCCGAGAATCGGGTGGAAAGAATCGCGGTGCAGTCTTGAGTGTTGGATTAGCATTTTCAACGGACTGTTAATTCATTTGATGATGATACTGTGGGGCGGTTGCCGGTGGCTTCACTTACCTTTAGGATTGAACTCATTTCTGTAACGTAGATTCTTTCCGTCTCAAGTAGTTCCGATAGAACATGGCCACGTTTTAGACGACGCGCTTCAGAGTCCTGCGAAGAAAATAAATAAGCACGATAAATTTTTAGAATAAATAAAGGGTTTTTTTTACTTAAACTTTAAATTGGCAGCATTGATTTTGACAGTTCTCGATTGTTTTGAGGTTAGTTTGGTTTGGCAGTTCATCGTGAATAGACTCGCAGATAGAAATGAAGTATTACCGAGACGCTAATTGCCTCTAGTCCATCGACGACGAATTTGATTGCCTTTTTGACAGATATTCATGCATTCACGAAATAACGTAAATGCCGTCCTCAGATTGCTCAAATTGGTTTGAGAAAACGATATAAAAAACAGTTGTCAAACATTTTAAGGGGGAAGGGAGGCTGTAGTCGGCCATCTCTGTAATACATCATTTCTGGTCACAACGGAGCAACATGTCAACAACAGCCAAACTAAAGCCATTAGGTGGTGTGAATAAAAACTGAGAAAACACTCCGAGTAAGAACACATGAGTCCAGTATTTTCGTTAAAGGAAATACTTAATGTGGTGTGAATGAAAAATGTCCTCAAATTAGGTACCCTCCCTTGAATTGACGTTTGAAAATTAGAGTTCTTGGCGTTTAATGGTGAGTGCAAAGTCGGGTAAAGGTGAGTGCAAAGCACATGCAATAATATTTTTAAGCATATAAACGCGAAGAACAAAGAATTATAGCTCATGTCCTTTCGGGTACACAGGGGATAATTTCAAAAACGTGTACAGATTCGAGTTTGATAACATGGAACGGTTAAGTACTCATTTCCTTTCCGATATTCCTGAAGAAATCGGTGGAGGTGCTATACCTTTGATTGTTTTTATTCTTTTGATGTGATGTGTCTTATTCTTATCCTCTTTTGATTTGACGCGGGCTTTCATGTTATCAATTTTGTTCATTATTTGCGAGATTTTCAAATTAAAGCCATGAACTTTTCATATCAGCGCAGATTGCTTTTTATTTTTCCAGCAAGCACGAATAAAATTGCAAACAATTGATGAAATCGTTATCGTCCATTCCAGATTTCCTCTTTTTTGATGTAGTATTTTCCATTATTTTAAATTGTCTTCACTTTTCTCTCTCTTCAAGTCACCTCCTATGCACACTCAACTTCTACAAGCGATATCTGAGCATATTCCATCTTTATTCACACCAAAACGGAGGAAAGACTTAGCTGTCAAAATATGTGAGCAGAGGATTCGTTAAACTTAACGAAATAAATTTGTGTTCACACCATTTACTCCAAAATGCTGAGGAAATGATCACACACAGTTTTTATTTACACCACCCATTGTGGGGACATTAAGTAGTGTCCGATCACCATTATGATCGCACTTACGATAACAACCTCCCTGAGACATGATTGAAACAACCTCCCTGAGACAAGATTGAACATGCACACAAGACAACGAAGATAAGAGCTAAGATGAATGTCACCATTATGACATATCGAACAGCACCTCCCACGTTTCGGCGCTCGACCGTAGTGTGGACGCGTCGAACAAGTCCAAGTCATTCCTAGTTATTGGTCCCTATGGCTTTAAAAAAGGTTATGGTCAAGACATTACAGTCAACGGGGACAGAATTGGAACACTTGAACTTGGTTGAAAACATTCGATGCGTTCTTGCCGAAATACAGCGCGATGTACAGGGAAGTAAAGTGGTCTTACTGATTACGCTATGTATGCACGAGTCGCGGCGGAAATCGTATTCAATCATTAATACCATAATATTAAGTGTCAAATAAATTCAATTTCATGGATATTACAATACATACAATATAAATAATACTTTTCCGTGTTTTATTCAAATTTAAAGTTCTCCGTCTTTTAAAAAAGAAATATAACATTAGGCGTGTTTTTTTGAGATACTCAGCAAGCTGATCAGAAATGAAGTATTACAGAGATGCCCGACTCCTACCTCTCTTGCCCCCTTAATATTTTTGACAGCTGTTTTTTATAACGTGTTCTTTCATCAAATTGAATATTCAGAGGCCGGCATTTACGTTATTTCGTGAATAACTGTCAAAAATTCATGAATATCTGTCAGAAAGGCACTCAAATTCGTCGATGGAGTAGGGGGCAACCAGCTGTGAAGTCGGCTATCTCTGTAATACTTCATTTCTGAAGCTGAGTAGGACAATTTCAACGCAAAGCAACAACAACGTCTAGTGAAACTTTTACTGGATAATCATGCCCGCGGTCTTTACTCAAGGTTGCGCGTTGAATAATGTCAAGCATAGGTGGCGTTTCAGATACCACAACTGAATCTCAGATGCCGCTGACAAAAAATCTTGAAGATGCAGCAGCATTTTTGCCATTGGAGTTCTAAATCTCGACATATGATATTGTAATTCATCCTTTCTTTAATATACAAACGCTTTTAGTGAATAAAACCATATTTGTACAAAAATTGGCAACAAACTGCCAAAACTATTTTAATTATGACGTCTAATTAATGTCACGGAGGTACCGCAAAGTCACGAACCACCTTTGACAACAAAGAGTAAACCTTAGTAAAGAGCCTCTTTTTGAGATTTCACTTACTCCGCTGTTTCAGTTCCTCAAAAAACACGCCTATAATAAGGTCCTCCAATTCATGACATTAGAGAAAGTAATTGTCAAATGTTTCGATAGCCCGGCGGCGATTAATTCTCTGGATGCCGGCACTTTTATCTCGAAGACTTCCCTGTCTTGTCGAGGTGACCGAGTATTTTAGCCTCGATCTTAAGTAGGTACCGTGACGCTGTGACATTTCAGAAAATTGAAAGGCTGGGGAACTCGCTGAAAGGACACTAGCGCAGCACTCTTTCCGGGTGGAAATCTGCTATCCATGCCTCTTGCCACTTCTTGATGCTTGCAGCACTTGGTCACTCCAATCGAAGCTGTAATCGAAGATCGGATGACCCCAGGATGCCTCACTACGAAACAATTACTGCCTCATCTCAATCCGATGCGATCACACGGCTTGATCGGACTGAGCAGGCTGACTGACTCAGAATTCAGGCCATTGGAACTCACGCCTTCCGAACTCAAGTTGAAGAGATGATGAATAGCCTCATTTCGTACCTTTTTTACACTTGCAGGAAAAGTCACAAAAGGGCTTATTTCTTCGATCATGTGGCCGAACTAAAAATACTAATATCAGCCACCTTTATCACTTTCTTAAATGCACCCACTGGTTATGGAGCAGAACGTACTAGATCCGCGTGGTAGAAGTGACACTTATTGTGACAGTGGGATGTTGACAGTCTGCCACCTTTACCTGGTCTAACCTAAGCCGGGGAAGGTACGCTCGGTTGCTTTGATAGGAATATTCTTCGGGTGATTTTCAGTCTCGTCTGCATAGATGGTGAGTGGAGGAGGAGATATAACGACGAACTGTACGAGTTGTTCAGCGCCATTGACTTAGCCAGAAGAGTGAAGATCCAACGATTTAGAGCGGAAGGAAACCAATGCTTTGTCTTCGAATCCACCCCAGAGGTACGGCGGAGTTGAGGAAGACCGCGAATCAGGTGGCGCACGCAAGTGGAAAGGGACCTCTACCAACTATGCCTGCGAAACTGGATGCAGCTAGCTAAAGATCGAGCTGGCTGGAGACGCTTCTTGGTTGAGGACCAGGTCCATGGGGGACTCTCCCCTGCCACCTTAAGTAAGTAAGTAACCTATTGACCATTATCCACTCAAAGTCGGGTCCTGTAAGAACTTCCATGAATTAAAATTGTTCTCGTCAATGTCATCCGTGCGGGCTTCTGGAAGGACGTGCAAGACTCTCATGCCGACATTAGAGGCACGATCTTGCAGAAGTACGTACAACTGTTAGCATAAGCGGATGACATTGACGTGATCGGCAGAACACAGCGAGGCGTCAATGAGGCGTTTGCTGGCATTGAGACGGAAGCGGATAAAATGGGTCTAGCGGTGGATGAGGGCAAGACAAAAAATATTCTGTCCTCAAGAAAGGACATGCAACAGCGACGTCTTGGACACAGCGTCACAATGGACAGCTATAACTTCGAGGCAGTTAAGGACTTCGTCTATCTCGGCTTCGCAGAACATCACCAGTACCGAGATCAAACGCTGAGTAACTCAGGCCTCAAGAGGTAATTCAGTATTAGAGACATCTCTCGCAGGTCCAAGCGGACTTAATGTAAGACCTTGATCATCTCAGTTTTGCTGTACGGCGTGAAGGCATGTACAATCTCAAAAGTGGATGAGGAAGTCATTGGTCTTTTCGAGAGAAAAGTTCTGCGAGCGATCTTTGGTATTCTTTGCTTTGTGGAGGAGACGATTCCAACCACGAAATGTACAAAGACATGAGCTAGTAACTAAATAGTCTACGGATCCAACGCCTGGGACTAAGGTGGCTGGGACATGAAGAGCGTATGAAAAACTAAGCTCCAGCCCGAAGGGTCTTCGAATCCGAATCTGTGGGACAACGTAACAGAGGATCCCGCGTTTAAGACGGCGTAGCCAGGCGGAGAAGGACCTCAACCAACTTGGCCTGCGACACTGGAGGCAGCTAGCCGGAGACCGGCTTGTTGGTTGAGGCCCAGGTCCACCACGGTTGTAAAATCAAATCCAGAAGGAATTTCCAAGAATGTATGCTTTTCAGGAAGAAGCATGCGGCATTACTCGGGAATGAGGTTATGTTTTCACACGACCAAGACGTTGATGCGGAAGAGTGTTTATCAAACGGTCAACAGCATGTTTTTGAAATGTTTGTACGCACTTTATAATTGAAAACGAAATTCTAGCACCCTCCTGAGCAAGCTGAGAACCTCTTGAGTTTTAATCGACTGAAAATAGGTCACCGCGTTGTTTTGACTTTCACAGATCAACACGCTTGAACGCATTAACAAATTGGACATTCTTGCCGGGGAAACATGCGTTCTGAGAAGAAAGAGGAAAGTAAACTCTCCATCCGATGAGATATTTGAAGAAGTCGGAAATCAAAAACCTCATCTTTCTTTTCCCACAGTGGATGATGAAAAAGAAAAATCATTTAAGGTCAAGATGCCATAGGCAACCCACCACTAATTGCCACTTACGAAGGCCGGAAGAAAGAGCTAGCCAATAATGAACGATAACGCAGCAAACGATTGTATCAAATAATAACAAATCGTTGACAGCTGAAGCCGTCCATCGGCCAATTGAATGCTTGCACAGCACTCGAAAGCGAAGCGATTCAGTTGGGAGACCTCCTCCAAGCCCACCTCCTCCAAACCAGTCTGCAACTGTACGGAGTATTCCCCATCCACTGCTCGTGACGGAGCGACGAATTAGGTAAATATCTTCATAATAACAGCAGATTTTGTATTGAATTGCGCGATATGGCAGGCGCATTCAATCACTTCTCCTCGCCGTGCAATCGAATCCGAGACTTTGTGTTCGATTTGAGGTTTCTTGTCATTCATCATGGTGCCGTTGGGTGCGTACAGAGGCGAGGAAGACAGAGCCACTTGCGCAGTGTCATCGATGCGATTACTACCGACTGTAGCGAGTGTATTACTTTTCAGTTACTTGCATTGCGGAATAGACACACGGCGCACACTTAAGGAACGGCGATGGTCAGTTAGCTTACCTGTTGATTTTGCATGTGTTCGCTGTCGGGACTGGAACCGGTATCGCCATTTAACGAGACTCCCGAGTCAACGACTCCGTCCATAGATCGTGGCCGCATATCGTGTATTACATCAGTCTGCAAAGAGAAGATCAAAAGGAATGTGTCATCAAATGGTCGTTTCTGGCGACAAGCATCGTTAGATGCTTATCAAGGTAAGGTTTCACAAAATTCACGCGACTCTTCTGAGAAGATGCATTGCGTGGGTTTAACTGCAGAATGCAAATTCGATCACATCTAGTAGTAGCGCACAAAACTTTCTTTAGCGTCTGCTCGGAATAAAATTGTCCCTGGCGCGCCGTGATTTGATTTCATTTGCTGCCGGATCTCGAGCAGAGGCAAAAGGGAAATAAATGATATGTACCCGCCCGCCCGTTTGAATGCCAAATGACCGATGATTTCACCTTCGACGCGTGAAATAGCAAGTCTTTTACGGATTTGAGATGAAAGTCGATTGAGTTTTAGATCATTTGGTCGATGGTTATGCTGATGACTTGGAAGAATCTCAAGAAGATTGTAACGATACGCTTTTTATCAAAAATTCAGATTTACATTGGTAATGGGAAGTCGTTAAGGAGAACTATTCGGATTTTGGTTTTGTAAGAATTCCACGGTGTCCGTCGCACCAACAGCTGAACCCAAAGATGGTGCAGTTTAATAAATGGTATTGGCTAATTTATTCAAAAAGAAACCACAGCTGGTGGCTTTTGTTTCCAATCTTAAGCTGCGTGCTTTGGGATTATTGGCGCTTTTGTCATTTATCGATACTTAGCGAACTTTAATCCCCTCGCCATTTTTGGCGAATTTGAATTTTCTTTTATCTTCGACGTTTTGTCTTAGTAAATGCTAATCTTTCCTTTCCAGAGCGCCAATTAAAGACATCTTGACAAGTTTTTGAAAAAATGGAAAGTACAAAATCCAAACAAATCTTGACAGTCTCACAGTGCTCGCTTTGTGGGTTGTGTGACACGATTCATACGCTGGGCTGGGAATAAAACAAACAGAACTCACGTCTCCACCTCTCTCAAATCACTGGCAGGGTTCAGAGCAGAAATGAAGTATTACAGAGACTTCACAGCTGATTGCCCCCTAGTCCATCGACGAATTTGAGTGCTTTTTTGACGGATATTAATGAATTTTTGACGATTATTCAAGAAATTACGTGAATGCCGTGCTCTGATTGGTCAATGTGGTTTAAGAACACGTTATAAAAAACAGTTGTCAAAAATTTTAAGGGCAAGAGAGGTAGAAGTCGGGCTTCTCGTTAAAGGCTCCGGCACATGGAATACTTTAAATTTACTTTGACAGATACATAAAAGACGCTCAAGCAACGGATATAGTTACTCAACTTTTAACTTTTCTCTCTCCATCAGCGGTGATAAAACTCACATAAAAACATTTCAAGAGAATTCGAATTTTATTTTAAAGTTTGGGAGTTGGTTCTCCTTGCAACGTTCAAAATAGATAAAAAAGTAAATGAATATTTATGATAATAAGAATAAACATAAATAAGCAAAACAACTTGAATTTTCTATTCAAGCTTGGAACTGTCAAAAGAAATCAGCTGTGAGTTGAAGTATTCACTGTATCATCCCCTTGGGTCAGATACTATACTACAGCGTGAACGTATGCTCTGACGCTACACAAGTAAAGTATTCTATGAGCCGGAGCATTAATACTTCATTTCTGGTTAAGAGAATATAATTGTCAAGAAAAAAGCTGTGTTCATAAATGCAACATTGTCGTTATACAAAACTATTTTCTCAATACATTTGTGAACACACATATTGCCCAAGTCTGCAACAGGTCAGTTAGTTGTCAAAAATGCATCATATCAAATGCATCAATATAAGTAGGAGTGACAAAAAGTGTTTAAGTGACTTCAGTAAGCAAAAAGTGAACGAAATTTGGCGCGGCCGTAGCATTGTGGGTATGTGCGTCGACCCCGACGCCACTGGGTTCGATTCTCGGTGTGATCAAAATAATTTTTACGGCCACACCTCTTTCCAGTCACAATGCACTAAGAGTAATAATTGTACTGTAGTATATAACTCGACAAACTTGCCGTGAGAAATTGGAGACAGCTGGCTATAGATTGTGCCAACTGGAGAGGCTTGCTGACTGAGGCCCAGATCAACCCCGGACTGTGGCACCACTAGAAGAAGAAGAAGAAGCAGAATGAGGCTACCAAAGCGCAGAAGCATGCTTCGAGCCATGGTGGGACAGTAACAGAATAAATGTTCAAACGATTCGTCACACCAGATTCTAGATGAGTAACCTACTGATTGACCAAATTCCTTTAATTGATTTTTAAGGTCGTAGTTCGCAGTGAAATACTCTCGTCATTTCGAAAGCTGTCACTCCGACAAGCTGAATGTTCATGGTAGAATTCCCCACAAGTCATAGTTTGGACTAAGTTTATTTAATTTTATGACAATGTACAAGGCTAGTCTAGTCTATACCGCTTCGGAACCGAAGGCTTCTGGTTGGTCGATAAGATGAAAACACAAGCAATGTGATGCACCTGTATAGGTACTCTCCTACACAGTCTTCTCTTTGGAAAGTATTTCGAAGAAGGATCATTGTTTGTCCGATCGACAAAAAAGGAGACCCTCTGAATTGCTTAAACAAAATAGAGGCATTAGTCTTCTGAACATCGCCCACAAGATATTATTCGCCTTGTTGTGTGAGCCTGGTCGGTCCATGCAGAAGAGGCTTTTCGATCGATGCCTATTATCTCTTGATCGATTTTAAGGCCGCGTAAGACAGCATTTGTAGAGGCGAGCTAAAGTCTAGTTTTGTCATCCCTACCAAACTCGTCCTCGTCAGCTCCATCAATCTCGGGAAAGACTTAACCGAGACCGTTGATGTCAAAAAAGGATTTAGACAAGGCGTTCAAAACTCGCACGCCAAAACCATATGAACAATATTTTAGAAGTACGTCAGGCTTCTCGCTAAGGGTCGACGATATTGACATTATCGGAAGAACATAGCGTGATGTCAATGGCATTTTTGTGAGTATTGCATCGGAGGCCGTGAAGATGGGTTTAACTGTAAGTGAGGGCAAGACCAAATAAATGCTGTCAACGAGAAAGGACTCCCAACACCGACGTCTTTGACATATCGTCACGACAGACAGACATAGCTTTGAGGTAGTCACAGAATATGTCTACACACACACCCCTAATTATTCAGACAACGAGACCAGCGCTGAAATTAAACGAAGAATAAGTTTTGCAAGACGCTGATGTTTTGGACTACGAAAGCATTTGAGAAACAAAGCCCTCTCTCCAACAACTAAAGAGGGTTATATAAGACTATAGAGGGTTATATAAGATCATGATCGTCCCAGTCCTGCTATATGGCATGGACTTTGTCAAAAGCGAACGAAGGTACTTTTGGTTGCTTTGAGACGAACAATCTTCGAGTGAATTTCCCGTCTGTATAGAAGGTGAATGGAAGAGGAGATATAGCAACGAACTGTACGAGCTGAGGAGAGTGAAGATCCAAGGTTTGAGATGGCTAGGTTATGTTGAGCGGATGGAAACTAATGCCCCGGCGCGGAAAGTCTTCGAATCCACGCTAGAGGAACGGTGCAGTAGAAGAAGACCGCGAACCAGTTGGCGCACGCAAGTTGAACGGGACCCCTGCCAACTATGTCTGCTAAACTGGAAGCAACTAGCTAAAGATCGAGTTGGCTGGAGACGCTTCCTGGTTTAGGACCAGATCCAAGGTGGACACTCCTCTGCCACCTTAAGTAAGTGAGTAACCTATTGTCCATTATCCACTCAAAATCCGGTCCTGTAAGAACTTCCATGAATTAAAATTGTTCTCGTCAATGTCATCCGTGCGGGCTTCTGGAAGGACGTGCAAGACTCTCATGCCGACATTAGAGGCACGATCTTGCAGAAGTACGTACAACTGTTAGCATAAGCGGATGACACTGACGTGATCGCAGAACACAGCGAGAAGTCAATGAGGCGTTTGCTGGCATTGAGACGGAAGCGGATAAAATGAGTCTAGCGGTGAATGAGGGCAAAGCAAAATATATTCAGTCCTCAAGAAAGGACATCCAACATCGACGTCTTGTCACAATGAACAGCTATAACTTCGAGATAGTTAAGGACTTCGTCTATCTCGGCTTCGCAGAACAACATGAATACCGAGATCAAACGCTGAGTAACTGAGGTCTCAAGAGGCAATTGAGTAATAGAGCCATCTCTCGAAGGACCAAGCTGAGTAAGACCTTGATCAGTCCTGTACGGCGTGGAGGCATGTACAATCTCAAAAGGGGATGAGGAAGTCGTTGGTATTTTCGAGAGAAAAGTTCTGCTTGCGATCTCTGGTCCTTTTTGCGTTGACGCCATTTGGAGGAGAAGGTTCAACCATGCGTTATCTTTGGTTCCAACGCCTAAGACAGTTAGGCCATGTAGAGCGTATGGACATCCTTGCTCTAGGCCGAAGAGTCTTCGACTCCGAACCCGTGGAACCAGAGAATGCACCCAGGTGGAGAAGACCCTCAATCAACTTGGCATGCGACACTGGAGGCAGCAAGCCAGAGACAGGCTTGTTGGTTGTGGCCCAGGTCCACCCCGGACTATAGCGCCACCTTAAGTGAGTAAGTAAGTAAGATATGCTCTAAGCATGCCAGAGGTTTGTGTGGTATCCTAAGACCTTGGTTTCAAACGTTAAAGGATTGTCTTAAGACTCGTCGACTCGTTAAAGGATTGTCTTAAGACTCGCCTTCTAAAGGTCATCGGGTTTTTTGATGGCTCTATAATCGAATTTTTAGATTTATTAGAAACACGCAAGTGCAGGATGTGACTCAATAAAATACCTCAACGAAATAAAAGGCATTGAAAGTCTACCAAAACTGATACGGGGGTCGCCAAACTTAGGGTCTACATAGGGCGCCCATTTGGCTCGGGCCGGTCCTGGAAACAGGGCTCGACCTACAATTTTGGCGCTTTTTTATTCAAAATTTGCGAATGGGAGAATGATGTAAAAATTGACTTGTGACGTTTAAACCCTTAAACCTGAACTAGATGGAAAGGTTAATGGGTTTCCGAATTCAATCATTTTCAATCATTTTTCATTCCATCTGAAGACGGACTCGAGTTGATTTACCGTCTCTTACACATGAAACCTTGTGGACACACATTAAATCATCAAATTTGTATTCACAATGTGAAATCAACTTTTTTTTGCAAGTCAAACAGTAACAAAAAAATGTCACATAAAAGTTATTTAATTTCATTGTTTTTCTTCGACATATAATTTGATTTTATGTGTTGTAAGAAGATTTACGCGAACATCTACAGACATTTCAAAGACTGCAATAAAACCCGCAATCAACAATACCTCAAAAACTAACTTTCAGGGCTTTGACTTTAGAAATTCGTTGCATAACGCCATTAGCAGATCTTTCTTAAAAAATTCTTCATTAACTCGCTACTTTTCTATTTTCCAACTCTGTTGCGTAACTCAACTGCAAAGCAACATAAAATTTGGATCTTAAATCGAAATATGCAGAGATTGTGGTGTCATATGACACGCCTAAGGCATGCGGTCTAATCCGGAAGAAGATCGACCGATGTCAGTGAATGTCAATCGCACATGCTTGGCGATGTCCAGAGATGTAAACTTAATTAGTAAAATTCATCGAATCTGTTTTGGTTTTTTGACGCACCTGTGTTGATTGATTCGCTGGGCTGTGGTGTGACGATGCTTGGGTGTAGAAAGCTAATGATCGCCATCAACAACTTGATCAGATTATTCAGATTTCGGAAAAGGTTCAACTCACAATCACAATCGAAACGCCGCGCAGCTGGAAGTTTGTGGTTATTCAATCGGCGACTAATTATCTTTTCTATTCGGCGGGTCATTCGGCATTGTCTTGCTGGCATTGCCGTTTAAACGGGTAGGCTCCATTGATCCGGCTTTGGGTCAACCACCTTGAAGAATAAATGTTAATTGCGGAAAAGTCGACTTGATCTGACTTATGTTTCACAGGGTAGATTGGATACAGTTGGTTTTAAGCGCGATTCATTTACGGGCGTGTTCACCAATCAATCTTCCTGCAGAGACTCATGCATGACACGTAGTATGATGTCAGTTGGGAATGATACGAATCTCCTGTGCTCTAAATTCCAACCAAATTTGGCAACACTTTTATCCGATGTCATTCCGCCAAGGCTGGTTCACAGTGAAATAACAATTGAGATCGCGAAACCCCACCATCTTCACTGACTTGTGCTGAATAATTGCAGCAAATTGCAACTAAAACCAGCGCATGTGGAACGAATAGCAAACATACGCAATCTGTGGGTTCCACTTCGGATCGGTTTGTGCAATATTTGACAGATGACATCTGTCACATGGTTTTCGCCTTACAATCAATGCGACGCACGCACTGATCAATCTGAATCAAAACGCATATTTGTGCGGCTGTAAATCAAAATGACAACACACATGAGCCGCACAACAATTCAATTCAATTGAATTCACCTTCGACGCAATCCACGTATCAGATGTCTTTCTCGCCTCGTTTTTTTTTCTGTTTTTCTCAAATTAAATTTAGCTTAGCTTATTTTCTTCTTTCCCTTTCTCATTTCTCAGTTCGGCCTCAATTAACGCATATTTTTGGTTTCGCTTTGTATCTAGAGCATTGCAAGTGTGTACAAGAAGAGAGGCAGAGAGAGATAGAGAGAGACTTAAGCGTTCAGATCAAATTATTTGTAATGCAAATTGTTATGAACACGTTTTGGATGTAAAACTGGTTCCTAACGGCATGGCGGACGCAGAGTAAACGGGAAGCGAACAATGGGTGAATCTAACTTGTAATGCTCGCCGGATTATATGTGAGATACTTGAGAATTAATGCACAAACTCAATGCTAATTGGAGCTTCAATTCGTCGCTTCTTCGAGGGGGCCTTTTTCTTTTTGAGGAAATTTCCTCATTCTTCATCCATTCAACAGACTTAATGATCCGATTGCGGGGAAAAAATGTTCTTCCGCTCGTATCGCGGCGGATCTCTTAGGTGTTCCTTCAGAGGCATCACCC
Source organism: Eristalis intricaria (assembly GCA_964034865.1). NCBI lineage: Eukaryota > Metazoa > Arthropoda > Insecta > Diptera > Syrphidae > Eristalis > Eristalis intricaria. Next base: position 62,462,987 of record OZ035877.1, read on the forward strand.
AAAGATTCCATATTGAAATTTGAAAAATATTCTACCTTCATTAGCATTCACTCCGACTTCTGATAAGACTTAATGACCGACTTTCGACTAGGAAAGCTCATTAACTCGTTAATCATCGTCCATTTGTCAAGGTTCTCCGGCTGGCTATTAAGTATTCTCGATTGCCTTGTGGTGTGTGCAAAGAAATACGCTTTGATTGACGCATTCGAATGGTGCCGAGAGGATTATTGATGCTTCTGGTGGAAGGGCAGGAGTGGTGTGTCATCTGCTGTCGTCGGATGAGTGGGACAAGTTCATCTTGAAAACGAGATCAGCCAACACATTAACCTCGATTTCGAGATGAGATTCTGGACTAGGTCGTAGGAAAGGCAGATCTTCTATCGGCGACCGCTCCGATTAACCGGTTAGTTCTGAGATGGCTTGGATATTTATGATATGCATAGAATTTGGTTGCATCAGCTGAGAAAGAGTAGTCTTGCCATGGACTGGGAATAAATCAACAAGTGAAGAAGGTCGATGCGAGAAAGTTCTGTGTGTGACCTTTTGGTCCAGTATAAGTGGATGTCGGCTGGGGGAGGAGGTTCGATTCGAATGTGGGCCACACACGGGTGGGTGTATAGCTCCAGCTCAGAAACTACGGGACTTCTCAACAAAGGAGCCACACACAAGTCCAAAGGGGACCTCTTTAAACCTACAGAACTAACGAGATGTTGGGCCTGCTGGATGGGGTCTGGGCCCTGGAACAATAGCTCCAACTAAAATGAGTCAAGTATCTTCGAGAAGTTGTCAGAATGCTGTTCAGCAAGTCTTGGGAATTTATGGGAAAAAAACTCATAACTCTTGTGAAAGCGGAGAATGTACTGGGAATTAAATCAAGACCGTTGCTTCATTGCAAACATGCATGCAATCTTAAAATGGAAATCTGACTAACTAGCCATGATGGGACTCATCTGTGATCTGTCCGTTGGCCAGTCAATGCATCAAGAGTACGAAGAGATGTGAATCCGTTGCCTATCTTGTTAATGATTCGCACGAGTTGAGTGCGCTCACGCGAATGATGGAATCTACAGTTGATAAGAGCCGAACGCTTATATGATTTGTACTATCAGCCGTTGGATCGGATTGTGCAATGAGGACAATAAAAATAATATGGGGGGCGCGACAGTCCGAGGCGGACCTGAGCCTAGTTTCTCAGCAACCACTTGTGTGGTGCGTGCTTTTGTTCTTTCACAAGTGGAAGGGACCTACAGTTTAATGCCGACACCGAAATTCAGTTTGAGAAGCTTTTGCGAGGCAGGAATACACTTTGAGCATTGTGTTGAGCGATATTGCACGAGGAATAAAAATGATCCCTTTTCTCAATCGACTCAATCATCAACATAAACTACCCTCTTGAGTGAAGGAGGGTGAATCAGAGAGGACATGCATGACCAATCGACCTTGGATCGCGAAAGGGTACGGTCGTTGGTTTACCCGTGGTAGCTATATTTCTAACTTAATATTTCAGAAGTGGGATATAAACGAACTTGCGATAACATTACAAAGAATACAATCGGTGTCGTATACGGTATATTTTGAATTGTGCTGTAGTGGCTTTGTGTTTAAAATTATATTTCTCCCTCCTGTAAACTCTCTTAACAAAAGGCCGTTAAGATAAGAAAAAGGATCGAGGCTCGGTGTGTACCCCGGTGAATGAAAATAAAAAAAAGGAATCGGTCGGGGTAACATGTTCGATCGTAGTCATCATGTTTATTTAAAAATATCTTATCTATCCTTTCTTAATAAAATAAACTCGTGTTTAGACAAAAAAAAAACGATCAGGGTTACGTCGGGTGGCGCTGTGTACTTAGTGCGTGAAAATAAAAAAAAGCGATCATAAAATGTTGGGTCGTCCTAGTGGTGTATCTAAACATATTTGATTTCTTCGTTTCCATTTTACTCCCTTATGCAATACTGCTGGTGTTAGTATGTCTGTGTGATTGTGTTGTGCAAAACAAAACAAAAAAATATTTATACCCTTTAATTTAGGGCTAAGTACACACAGTTTCACTGTTTAATAATATGTGCAATGAACCGTCAACCGAAGTGGAAGAGAAAGATTGCAACCGAAGAGTCCAAGGTGAGTTCAGAAATGAGAGGAGTGATCGAGTCGATGAGATTGTTGAAGAAATGAATGGCACTTCGACTACTGCACGATCCAACTCATTAAGTAAAGGTCCTTTTCTCACAGTGGTGTGTTTTCCACAACTGTGCTTTTGGAAAAAACAGGAATGAAATGCATGAGAAGATAGTTCTAACGTGTGTTGACTCATGTTATGTGTTTAACGTATAAGTTATTGGGCGCAGGTGGAAGCATCAGAAGCTCTAAAGACTATTTCTGCAATATGTAATCGACGACTCGGAGAACGGGAATAGCTGAATTCAACTATTAAGTATATAGTGTCGACGTTAAGGGGTGCTTCGCTTATTGCCGTACTTAATGCGGGGAGGTCGAAAACGCTCGGTTAATTGAAATCAAAGTGCAAGAGGGTGGGGATGGCGATGGATCGCCAAACGCTCCCCAACATGCCACGATCTGACGAGCGGTATAATCATCATGAAGAGAGTCGTGCACAAGGATAAGAATATGTTGCGTATCCGGGGGTGGGTACACACACGAATATCAGAAGCCCCACAGAAGAGTGCAATGAAAGGGATCATCGATCTTACTGAATGCTATCAGCAGGTGTTTGTAGAGGGACCACGTTTAGACGGATTTATCGATCTAGAAACAAATTTCGTTCTCAAACAGAGTCTTGGTGAGTACTCAGTTACTGACTAGATGCCGTGTGACGCCTAGAAGTAGCTGGGAGTTGTCTGTGTGCAGACTGCGTTCGAGCCCTTGTGGATGGACGAGATGGAAACCGGGTACCTCATCTGAGTCCCGTGGTGTGAGAAGAATATAGAAAACAAAAAAATAAAAATAAAAAAGAATTTGTCGGGCGACAAAAATGTCGGATGGCTGAATGTTGGGCGATATTGCACGAGGAATAAAAATGATTTCTTTTCTCAATCGACTCAATCATCAACATAAACTAGCCTCTTGAATGAAAGAGAAGGTGGCCAACGATCTGGTGAATCAGAGAGGACACGGAATCGACTTTGGATCGCGAAAGGGTACGGTCGTTGGTTTACCCGTGATAGCTATATTTCTAACTTAATAATTGTCAGTGGAAAATTCGGGTATCGAACCTGACATCCACTTACCCACTACGTCACTACGAGATCAAAGAAATAAGCCAATCCAGCTGATGTAACAAAGGCGTTTACAGAAATTGACCAATTAGCGAGTATGCATTTAGAGGTGTATGTTGACAAATTAGAGGTTTACCCTCTAGCCAATCTGAATGTCATCCAACTACAGCATCGATGTACACTATGAACCAAATGTTTCAGACAATACTCATCTACATCAAAATGGAATTGACCCAGTGAACATTTCATACAGGAACGCAGCCCGTGGTGTCCTTGCGCACTGACAACAATCTACCAAGCCTAAAACATCTCCGTCAGATTGAAGATGCTGTTGAGTAGATTCCGCAGTTTGAATGATCAGACTTCATCGAATATCCATCCCTCCATAGTTTCTGATTCTTTCCGAAAAAGTACGCATTCGAGGGCGCTAATAGCAGTTAGGTTCGAAGACCCAGGGTTTCCAAGTCAAATTGAATCCTACGAGTCATAGATCAGTGTTTTACGGTAAATATTATGATTTCTCTTCGAATCTAAGCCCCAGACGCACTCAAGTTGAGAAGTACCGCAATCAACTTGATGTACATAACTGGTGATCGCAATAGGTGAACAGGCCAAGGTCCATCCCGGACTGTAGCGCCACACAACGAAGAGGAAGGAATAGGTAAAAAAATAACTGTTCACACAGCAACACAAAGTGCGTTTCAATCATGAACAATAATCCAACTGTCATGAAGACTGACTGACGTCAGACGCACATGGTGAACCGATGCTGAAGCCCGAGAAAGTTGACAACCGGTTGTTAGTTCTCCAGCTGTCTAATGAGACTCGATTACATTTCGTGGTTAAGTGGCGATTGATGCAGAATTTATGCTCGTTTGACTGCGTCGTTATGGTTAATGAATAGAAAAAGCTCATGTGTTGCTCAAATGACGAGCATAAAGATCGTCTCGATTGGCGCTTACACATAAACTCATAGAGATCATTGATGATCGAGATTTTATTTTTCTCATTTTAAACTACACGTAGCAGTAATCCGAAAATGTGATTGTGCATGTGGATAGACCCTTTATCACATTTTAAGTGTGAAAGTGTCGAATTGTGTAAACAATGTCGAACGGAAGGGCAGCCCTTGTGCGCAACTCACTCAACCCAAGGGAATGTAGCTCTGGTGCACAACTCAGACCCTGAATCGACTTTAACGGGCAATTCAAATCTCTGTTTCTTTAAAGCAAGGTCTAATTGTAAGGTCTCCATTTGTATACATTTTCCAATGCGACTATTTATCCGTCACACGTTGCAACTGCATGACCTATTAGCCAGTCAGCGCCCAATGCAACATGACCACAAGGTTGCAGACTTGGCCCACCTCAATGGGAGTGTGTACTTTGAGATGTTAAGAGTTAAAGCACATTCGTCACATTGGATTTGGATCAAACTAATTGCTCATTACTGGAAGACCTTCAAGCCTGAACAACAGGCGTACCGAGGTAGTGACAAATTGGCTAACAGTCAAGACTAAATGGCTGGCTTAATAGGTGGTAAGTGGTTTAATTTAAGAACAGCCACCCTGAAGGTTGCGTCCATGGGTGATCTTTGAGACCACAGTGAACGATTTCTACACGTGCTGTTTCCATTCGAAGGAAAAGGTACTGCAAATTGTGTTTCCACATTTAAGTTTTTGCTAACACACAAATTCCCGTGATGACGTAGCGTACGGCTTCAATAAAACTATCCAGCAGACGTTTATATCCTTCCACCATGGGTCTCCCTCATCTGTCATCCAACTTAATTGCTTCATTAAAAGCAGAAAATGCTTTCTTAAGTGTGAGTTGTACAATTTGCATGGTGCCTAGAAAAGGAGTTAGTTTTGAGGAAATTTCTGCCGAACAATTGCAAAGAATGACAGCGTTTCCTCTTCTTTTACGGACAATGTATGGTCTATTATAAGTTAAGTCCTCTCGCCTGAGATCGCCTATAAGAACTCTGACCAGATTCCCAATAGTTTTTCTTCTGATCGGACTATGTTGCATACAAACGTGCATATCTCTTTATTGCCTACTTTCCTCTGAGGTTTTAGTTTCGGGGTAAGCATGAACGTAGGAGACCGCTTGGCAGATCCACGAGTTTCAAACAAGTCCAAACACTCGCCCGGTTGTATACTCGCCCTTTAGTATAGCTCCTGATGAGTTAGAGTCGAAAGTCGTTTGATGATAAATGTTTAGTTCCTTGGCGTGGTCATGGCTGCTTCTGTGACGGTCCTGGTGAATATTTTCCATAATTTCATCGACTTTTTCAACGATAGGTCGACCAGAGCGGGGTGCATCTTTCACATCGGAATTTCCAGAACGGAAGCGAGCGAACCATTGCTTTGCTACACGAACTGAAACAGCGTCGTCTCCGTAAACTCCACAAATTTCATTGGTGGCTTGCGTGGAATTCTTCCCTTTTTTATACAAAAATTTCCAAATAAAGCGCATTTATTCATTATTTTCACTCATTTTTGAACAGCTGTAACTTTTTTTCAACTTCTCCGGATTTGATTTTTTTTTTGGTTAAATGAAGCTTAAAATGTCACCTTTTTAACACCATATGGTATGATACAATGTGATTGGTAGGACTGGAGATAGACGACTCCAACGACATCTATTGACAAAATACGAAAATAATTTTTCGACTCCCCCCATTAGATCAATTTTTGTTGTCAACTTTCATTGCCGGCCATATTTTATTTTTGACATAACGTCACCCATTATTGTTTTGTTATTCAATCAGCCATCTTTAATTTATATATGCGAAGCGGACATATTCTTGGGCAAGCAGTCGAAGTTGTCATTGAGAATGATCAGACGCGAATAAAATGAAAAAAATCCGAAAAACGTAATCCGGTGTTCTTTTTCTTTTCAAAATTAAAACTTCAAATGGGACTCCAAGAAAAAACTTATTTCCTAGTAATTAGCACGAAATGTACATAAAACAAGAAATTATAAAAGGATAGCAACAATTATAGGCACAGCGAAGAATAAACCAAAGAATGAAGCAAAATCAAAAACAACCACTTGTAAATCAAGATCCAAATTTTGGGACTTCTGGTAGCATGTGTTTGTGTTTAGCAATTTATTGGTTGCTTCAACAATCCCCAGAGGAACCTGTGTCACTGAGTGAGACGACTGGATGGCGCAGTTGGTAAAGTGCCTTCCCCTGGTTAGCGGGGTCCCCGGTTCGAATCCCAGTGAAAACAAAGTTAATAAGCTTTTATCGAGTTTTCGAATCTGGTTCAGTCACCATGGGGACAACGCAACAGAGGACGCCCGCGTTTAAGGTGGCGCACCCAGGTGGAGAAGGACCTCAACCAACTTGGCGTGCGACACTGGAGGCAGATTGCCAGAGACCGTGCTAGTTGGTGAGGCTTGTTGGTTGAGGCCCAGGTCCAACCCGGACTGTAGAGCCAAATAAAGAATAAGAAGAAGTAGTCTGTGGAAAAAATAGGACTGGAAAGACCATTCCCTGTTCGTATAGACCGACTTAAATCGAGTCTCTAGATTTAAATGTAGATTTAAGGATAAACTGATGAGCATTCCGGTGAGAAGAGCTACGGAGGTGAAGTCATGGAGAGGATGAATGCAATTGGCTTAGGGTTGCCATGGCTAGCCTAGGACAAACATTTTTAAGATCGCGGACTTTGGAGGACATCGTCTACCTTAAAAAAGAGCACAAATAAAAACAGCAACTAGGTCTTCGAATCGACGAATTTGAGTGCCTTTTTGACAGATAGTCATGCATTTTTGAAGGTTATTCACGAAATAACGTAAATGCCGTCCTCTGATTGGTTATAAAAAACAGTTGTCAACAATTTTAAATTGTTTTACTTAATAATTTAAGTGTTCTATACAGAGCAAGCAAGCAATAGTTACATATGCTCAATGCTATGTAAGAATGAATTATCACTTGAGCTAATGCTTTGCTAATGTGAGCTAATGTGAAATAAATATATTTAATAAAAAATAATGTAATGTTATGTATTCGATTTGAATTTTCCAAAACTTTTTACTCTGCTCAAAAATTCTCATTTTTTTTTAGCTGAAATCTATTTTTTCTTTGCGATTTTTAGGTCCTATGAACTTTTAAAAATTTTTGGAACGTATCCTTAATTATATAAAGTAATTAATGTCTTTTTTTATGATTTTTTGGTTTTATGCGTATTTGAAAATAATGGAAAACATTCCTCTTTTTACACAACATTAGTGTATTTTTTATGCGATGTTTTTCGTGCGGTTGGTTTTGAAACGTATCTACCGCATAAAAAGAGAATTGAGTGTACTTAGTAGGGGAAGTAGGGGTTCCGCGGCAGGGTTAAAAAGAGGACATGTCCTCGAAAAAGAGAGCCTAAATTGTCCATTGAGCATCGTTTGTTGATCTAGCGAACAGAAAACAAAAGACGCGGTACGTCGGTGTTCGAGCGAGTCTAATGTTGAAGTGAATCGACTGGATGATGGTCGCCTGAAAACTTAAGAAATGAGAGCCCCATTTTTTTTTGTTATTTTTTATATGTCACCAGAGACGGGGCATTGGGGATAAACGAGTACGTTATTATGCATCAAGATCAGGGGGCAATTATAAAATACACAAAACGAGTGGCGCTGTAGACCTTTCTTCTAACTTCGATAGCCCGGGGCATTGCATGAGCAAATGGCGACACATTTAGTTCAAGTTCAAATGTCACCACCAATTCTGACTTCAACTGTAGCTCGAATTGCTTATTTCAAGCTTACTCCTGGAGCTGCATCGCCCAGTTCAAAAAGTCCAACCAAACAGACAAGACAGATGATAAGAAAAAAAAGCAATTATTCACTTGTCGCCTAGATCGTTAAAACTGATTACAATCACGTGGGCAGCCTCTTGATTAACTACACTGTGACATCGATACACTTCATCGCCAAACGATGTGCCGCTGTGCCCGGTTCATAAATAATGACTAAAAAAAAACGCGTCACCTTTGAATGCGCCTTCAAATTAATTTCGGAGTCATCTAAAGAAGCGCATGATTTTGCAATGAGCGACTACGAAATGTGTCAGCAAGATGTCCTAAAGTGAATCAACTTAACCGATGTCCATTCGAGCATAACTGGCGGCCACACTGACATAAGCTAATGAGGGTCTTCATCGCTCATCTAGATCGATCTTCGCCCGTCTCAAGAGAGCCGCTTCAGATCAGTTGGTAGGCGACAATCTTTCAGGTCACCGATAAGAAGAAGACCTATTGATTCTTGCAGACCACCTGGGCTCCCACTTAGCCTCAGACAGCAAAGGTGTGACTCCACGCATTTCAGTCCAAATTTACATAAGAAACCCCGTGATGGAAAACAAAGGCAAAAATGCAAAAAAAAGAGAAAAATTTGCAAAACATCACAAAAATAACTTTGAATACTATTATTAAATAACGGTCTCATTATGACGAATCTACGATAAGAAAAAAAATGGCTTCAGCGCATAGATGAATAAAAGAAAGTCGACTGGTTTGACAAGCCCGGACCTTGTGGCCGTCTCTGGTGCAAAGATCGCCGAACAAGTTTCAGGCCGTGCTCTTCAATTCAATGCAATGCATATTTCCCCTTCCTTCCGTCCTTCCTCTCTAGACAGCAATTCAAATTCGCTAATCACTACTTGCTACCTGCAAATGAACTTGTTCCTGCATCTGCATCGATTGAACCAAGCGAATCGATGCAAAGCGGTTGCTAATCATTTCAGGTTTGGGCTTCCGACTGCCGACGGTCGACACCCAACAGAGGCGCTGCCTTTGATTAGAATTCAACTGGCTCCGCTGAACAGTGCATCAAATTTGATCCGAATCGTGAGATATTCCACAATGCTTCGAGTCCTCTGTGTCACCAGTGAAAGGTAGTCAGTGTGTGATGAATTTGAATAATTATTGCCCTACAGTCCGAGATGGGTAAGTTCAATGAAGTTCGGTTTACGTCAAAGCCTCACTCTTCGGCAGTCATGTGAATATTCACCTCGGCAACTTTCTATAAGCCAGCCAAACGGCGTGTATCTATGGCTTTGGGTCTGTAAACTTTGGGAGAAGCACAAAAACAGAGAGACGTCGATGAGGTGCGATGTGATGACTTGATGATGATGGGAATGAAATAATGGCTTATGAATATGTTGAAAGAGGAAGTCTATCCCACTTGGCAGGGCGCACATGTACAACGAAAAAAGTCAAATTAATTGAAGAAATGACGAGCGCCGAGTTGGTGCATGAGAACGACGAATTTGCTTCCTTATCGACAACAAAGTGGAGTTGGACTTAATTGGGGGTTTGCGGGATCAGTTGGAAGATGCAGCATCAATCAGCAAAGGGATTTATGAGAAAGACGATTAATGACTTTCCCAACAAGTTTAAGATGGAGCGGCGGAGATTTTGGTAGGTGGATGGGGTAACGTGGTTTGTGGTTCTCACGTGTAAACCCAGGAAGCCACCAATCAAGTGTACTGCTGTAGCTCTTAAACAGCGACTGGGATTTGGATAAAACTTGATGAATAGGTTGCTTGTTTCTTAAATTACATAAGCAAAGAAATAAGACTTAACGAAACTTAACGAAGAAAAACAACAACACACACAATTGTAAATTGTCACCGAGCACCTAACTAAGGTATAAACCAGAAATGAAGTACTCCGGAGATAGTCGACTTCACAGATGATTGCCCTCTAGTCCATCGACGAATTTGAGGGCCTTTTTGACAGATATTCATGAATTTTTGACGGTTATTCACGAAATAACGTAAATGCCGTCCTCTGATTGGTCAATATGGTTTATGAACGCGTTATAAAAAACTTAAAAATCTTAAGGGGAAAGAGAGGTAGAAGTCGGCCATCTCTGTGATACTTCATTTTTGGTATAAACCATTGGCGGAAATGAGGACTACAGCCACGCAGTGTTGACTGGATATGAACGTGGATCGGTGGCGTGGTGTGGAATTTGAATATGGGTGGCGCGACAGTCCGAGGTGGACCTGAGCCTAGCTTCTCAGCAACCACTCGTGTTGTGCGTGCTATTGTTCTTTCACGAGTGGGGGAGCTACAGCTTAATGCCGACTCCGAACGGCGAAGATGAGAAGCTTTTTTTAGACAGGAATACTCTTTGAGCATTGTCAGTGACTCGAAAGAGGTGGAGCCGTGAATTATTTTAGGTGTTAAATTCGGGTATCGAACCTGGCACCCTCTGCGTAAGAGTCGACGCACTTACCCACTACGCCACGGCGACCCACGTCGTTACTTTACAGTTGACATCGAGAGAAACCTTTTTAGTAGATGTAAAAGCAATAACTTAAAGAAAATTGATAGAATGTGATGATTTTTTCAAACAGAAATAAAAAGAGAATGAAAAAATCTAAAAGAAAACAATAAATCCGCAAATTAGTCGATGAAAAACCTCATTTTTTGCATAAGAAAGCCTGTGTTAAACAGAGAGGACTCAACCACAGCGAACGATGAATTCAAAACAAGGACAGAGAACCAATTTGTTCAAACCAGAAATGAAGTATTGCAGAGACGGCCGACTTCTACCTCTCTTGCCCCTTACAATTTTTGACAACTGTTTGTTTTACAACGTTCTCTTAAACAAAATAGAGGACGTGAATAACCGTCAAAAATGCATGAATTTCTGTCAAAAAGGCAATCAAATTCGTCTATGGACTAGGGGGCAATCAGCTGTGAAGTCGGTAAATACTTCATTTCTGGTTCTAACCAGCCAGATATTGTATAACACGAGATTTTTCGACTTACTATGATTTTTCACTCTCTAATTTGCTGCCGCTTTGCGATTGTTCTCTCTTGGGCTATGGAGTATGTGTTGGAGAAGAGGCATGCAATGATGTGTATAGTGCAGTGTTCCGACTTTAGAAATCGGATTTCGAAGTAGATTGAAAGAAAAAGCGAAGTGATAATCAGTTTCAAATAAACATACAATTTTCTACAAAACAATAGTACTTTTAGTAGTTACGCTTATGATTGGCGTGTATTATGCTGCGACGGACCTGTTTGAGTGAGAGAATGGCTGCTTGCCTCGGGCAAATTGGTTTCTCATTTTTTTTTAACAAATAATTGAGTGAATTTTTTCGATCAAATGACAACAGTCCAAAGGATCTCACAAGAATTTTCACGTGGCAATTTTTCGAAGTAGATTGTGTCTTAGACAAATTCACTGTCTATTTGATCATTTATATTTGTAAAAATTATTGATATTTTTGTCATGAAATAAAGATTAACACCCCTATTCTGGCAACCCTCAGTGATGTGTTTTAAGTCACAACGACCTCACAAGAGCATGGTTAGTCACAAATTGTGAGGTTTTCGTATTCTGAGCAAAACCTCACAGCTTGTGAGCATCACAAGAACCGTCACAATTGTGATGTTCTCATGAGTACATCACAAGGAAAAATAGCAACAAAAGAACTGTCACACACAAGGAAAAATAAACAGATGTTGATTTGCAAAAAGGCGAAAATAAAGAAATAAATGGAGGAGATTGTTTTGATTTTGTTGCTTACTGAAGAGGGAGAAAATAGAGACAAAGGGTAATTCCCTTTTATAATGTTGTAGAAAATAAAATAAGGTAAATATTATTATTATTATTATTTATTACAATATAAATAAATTTACATTATAAGTGTATGTGCAGCACTAGCTACCAGGGCTTTCGGCTGGCTGTAAAAAAAAATTAGATTTTTGTGTCGATGTTCAGTATTGTTAGTAATTTGTAGATAGATCTTACATTGTTAGTGGAAGTAACAGTTAGGAGATCGGTTAATTTTTTGTTATGAAAAACAGCATTACATAGTTCGTTAATTTTAGGGCATTCCGATACAAGATGGTTGATAGTTAGGTTGCGACTGGATTGGCAGAGATGACAGATGGGTGGGGGATCCTTGTTCAAGAGGTAGCTGTGGGTCAATTTCGTGTGTCCGAGGCGAAGGCGAAGAAAACATGCATTCAATAAGGTAAATATTTTTAGACTGCAAGGTAGAAGGATTTTAAGGAACTTTCCAAAATCAAGTATTAGTAGACTGCTCAGTAAGAAAAAAAAGCGCGAATATAATTATTGTCAAAAAAAACCATTTTTGACATGGCAGCGAATTCACCTCACCATGGTGACTATGCTTGTGTGATTTCTTGTGAGGTTTTCGCCAGAATACCAAGTAGCTGAAACCTCACAAGGTAGGCATCATCATTTTCGCCTCACTGACATTCGTGCGTTGTGACCACATCACAACTAGAATAGGGGTGTAAATGTCTTGAAATGAATAAAAAATTAAAAATATTGTAAAAAGCGATGTGAATCTACTCCTTTTGGAGTAAGGTCTGAACACTGGTAAAGTGTATGTTTACGTAGATCACATATTAAGATTCATGTTGCTGGTTGTATCGATACATTGGTGAAGAGTAACTCAGTAGGAATCGGTTTATATGGACGCCACGCCATTGCTGGATAATCACCACGATTGGTCAGACCGAGTGTCTTTATTTGCTCAACAGCACTAAGCAAAGCTCTTGACTGTAAGGCACTCAACCGGAGTGTATCATTGGAAGGTTGAAGTACACTCGTCTTCTTCCACTGGACGCACTTGACAAACAGAACGGCCCTAAGACTCAAAACACTTCGACTGTGTTCCGAACTCACCATTATGTAGTGATAAACGATAACTTTCAACTTTGATAGTAGATCGCGGACTGCACTGTTCTCTATTCCATACTTCAAGCACAACCAGGTGATAGCGTACACATTGCCAAACCCTTGAGAAGGTTGGCTCCCAAGCGCCTAGACAGTGCGGCTTAGATTACGTTTGGGGCCAGACGCAATATGAGAAATATCAGATTTACTACAATTATTTAGTTACTCGAGTATTCTTATAGAACTTTCCAACGACACCAATTAATATCTATGCCGCTTGATAGAGTTTAAGATTTATAAAAGGTTTTCCAATAAGGACTTGACAAATTTGAATTTAATCTGTGAACACACTCTTTCAGTAATCATCAAACTGTCACTGTCAACTTCTTCAGTAAACTCAACATTTTCATCTTGGTAAAGTACATGAACGGGCAGCGTCTGGAAATTATAAAATGGAGTTCAGCTTCGGCAGCCAATGTAACTCGCAACAGCTTAGCTTAGGCTACCAGTGTACCGTGTCTTTGCGTGGTTTTGGATATCGTGCAAGCGAACACAACTTTATCATAATGCCTTGGCAGGCTCTTCAGTACGTAGGGGCCCAGGGCTTAGCTTCTACAGCAACCACTGTGGTGTGTTATTGTTCTGCCACGAGTGGAAGGGACCTGAAGTTTTATGCCGAATCCGAATGGGGAAGTTTGGGAGCTTTTGGAGACATTTATTACTCTTTGAGCATTGCCAGTGACTCGAAAGAGGTGAGGCTGACGTGAAAATAAATTTTGTCGTACCGGAAATAGAAAGGGAGGGAGAAGGAAAGGGAGTGCTACAATAGCTGCGTTTTTTTGCAAGCGTATATACGCTTAATTTTCAGTTTCCATGTAAAATACACTAACAACGAATCCTATATCCGCTTAAGTTACTCATCATATCTATCGCCGCTTAAGGAATAAGCGCGGATAAAAACAATGCTTCCAATCCTTAATTTCTGTGTGTTCATTCCTGAATACATTCATTCATTGTTTAGGTTGCTGTATGTGGTTTAAGTCTGCAGGTTTGGTTGATGTATTAGATCATACTCAGAGTGTGTATGCTATACATTCCGTTTTGGCTTCCTAAACGATTCTTTGCATTTCACGAAATTTTTTTTTTATTTTATAATTATTAAGTGTTTTTGCTTTTAAATTGATGGTCACGCTACACAGTCACGAAACGAAGATTGTGAACATCAAAGATCAACCATCCCCTTCCACGACTCCACCCCTGACAGCAAATTTCATAAATGTCGTCGGTGCTGCCAAGATTTTATGATGAATCATTAAGCGCCGATGATCGTTTTTTTTGTGTATTTCAAAATTAAGCGCGTATTAAGCTTGCAAAAAAACACAGCTAATAATTATCGACGGCGTATCATCAGCGTATGTATGGGATTAGGGACCGCATACAATCGAGTGAATATTTTAAATGGAATACGCATGTTTTTATCTTTTTTTTTTTTGTGAATAAATAGACTATCGCGAAAAGTCAAGAACTCCAGATCCACTCTTTATATTTTGTTATGTTATTGTAAGTCAATGTCGTTTAATACCGATAGGTCTTGTTTTGACATTTGTCGGTTTATTCAGGTTGACTACTTCGAAATCCTGCAGTTAGATGCTTCCTTCTTCAGATCTTCGACATCAAAACAATGGAACAAAACAATATAATACGCCAGCGCTCAAGATGGATCGCTAGGTATGGACAATTGGAATTAACTAGCCAGATATCTCAAGAGATGGAGAAACATGTTATATGAGGCCCCTGTCCACCCCATACAGCAGCACCACTCAAAGATGAGCATTTCAATCAGACCATGTCAAGTCGGCGTTGCCCTGTGATCTTTAGAGGCATCGTCCCTGACATCAAATCGCAATGAATCGACTACCCTTTCGAGAAAGCAGTTTGTCATGACTAATACTGCTTTATTTTATTTGTGAGTACTCTGTATGCCAAAGGTGTTCCATCGATGGCCATGGATTGATCGGCAATAATTCCGAAGAGGAAGTAGCTTTACTTGATTTTTTTTCCACGACTGCCATTCACTAGCCCTTGGAGTTAAGGTCGCTCCATATTAACTTTGACAACTTGGTCAAAGTCAAGTCGATGTTTGCCCAAGCTTGGCATTGACTTAATCAAATGTACCTGTGTATATATTTTTAAGAATAGACACTTCCGCTTTCGACTAGATTATGCACACTTTTCATAGCCAAGTCGCTTTTTTTAAGTTTCAATTCTTAAAGGAACACGCTCAGACCGCCTATGCGTCGAAAGTCTGATAAGTAGTACATATATGAGTGATTGTATAAAATTATACAACATATTTAGCCCTCCAGTTCGTGGTCCGGACTCGGAAGACCACTAACAAACGCATGCGCGCAAACCGAAATGTCATTCCAGACTGCGTTTGTTTAGATTCGACATTCCGTAATACAGTCCAGCTTCTCTATAGCGGACAAGAGCGGCACCATCATGATTGTTCTTTCTGGAGGGATCAAAATAGACGAACATCTTCCTTCCGGGACCATGACGACTTGTCCGTAATGAGAGGTGTCCCTTATAGAGGGAGCTCTATAAAAAGAAGTTTCTCTGTATACAGTGTCAAGCACATCATTTAACTTTTTGTGGTTTTTCAGAAATAAAATTGTTTCCTTATGACCGATTTAACTGAAATTTTCAGTTTCGATCGGAATGGAAACCTTTTGATTTTTACTCGTTTACAGTCTTCTGTAGTTCAGCTTCTATGTTTTTTGAAGAAAGACAGCAAACCGATGTAGTTCTCAAAATTTTTTAATATCTAAATACAGTCGAACTTCGATTACTCGAATATTTGATAACTCGAATGAAATTGGTTGGCAATAGCACCAAGACTGAAATTTACATGTAATTTCACTTCGATAACTCGAACTCCGATTGCTCGAATGTCTTGATAACTCGAACAGATTATTTGGCGTCACCTTCGATAAGTCGAATTCTGAGGAGATATCCTGATGAGCGATTGCATGTTCCTTTGATCTAGTATAAATAAAATCGTGGTTTTGGTGCCAGGTTCGATACCCGGATTTACCACCTTTGATAATTCACGGCTCCACCTCTTTCGAGTCACTGACAATGCTCAAAGAGTATTCCTCTCTAGAAAAAGCCTCTCAAATTCGCCGTTCGGAGTCGGAATTAAACTGTAGGTCCCTTCCACTTGTGAAAGAACAATAGCATGCACAACACACGTGGTTGCTGAGAGGCTAGGGTCTGGCCCTCTATTATATTAAACGACCAAGCGAGAAGTATAAAAGGTGTTACGTATGATGATTTTCTGCAGGTGGATGACTATATTGTTATTTAGGAGATTTTCCACATATGAAGATATTCTCGAGATATTTAGATGTGAATCCGAATCTTCTCAGCTCGACAATAACGATGACAGCGGCAGTGATGCAATAGGGAAAGACTTGGCGACAATTGGCGATGAATTGATTTAACCACCTTCAAACGAGTTGGCTGCAATTTCGTTACTCATTTAGCGCTCATATTAAAAAGACTCATGAATCAACAAATGATTCTGTGTACCTACAATGGTTTAATTTCCATTGAAGATTTTTTACAAAACAAAATAAAAATATCCACACTTCACTCATGTGTAACAGACTGTTTGAAATTATAAGCCGTGTTTTTTTCTAAAATTTATAAATAGTGAAGTAGAATTTTGCACGTAAAGCACATATAAAAAGCTACTGAAAAGTGAAAAGTGACTGCCTACATTCGAGTTCGAATTTTTTTCATATATTTTGACAGCGATTCGAACATTATAACGAACATATAAATTGTTTTCTCCATATATTCGGACGGATAAAAATTAAAGCCACTGCAAATCGTTTTTTTGTATCTTACTGAAAAAAACACGGCTATTATTATGCTTCTCAATATTTATATCAATTTTGTATTTTACTGGTGGTGAGTCGAGTTATCGAAGTTCGACTGTATTAAAATTTTAAAAACAGAAACAATTTTTTTACTAGAGTGGCGAAATTACAAAATATGATACGGCACGTATGTGGATAAGGGTAGGTAAATTGGGTGTCCTATTGGACTTTTGGTGGCGGCTCACTGCCATTGCGGCCACGTTACGGAGTACTAAACTACTGTGCAATAGTTTTAAAACCAGCCGGAGTTATGTATGAATCCCAGGAGATTTATCAAACCAACACCGCTTAATTCCTCTAGCTCTAAGTAGAACTGTTTTCCTAGAGAATGCCTTCTTTTCATTGCTAGGGCTGAGCAATCGCAGAGCAAATGCTGAATAGCCACGATTACATCTACATCTACTACATCACAAAAGACAAGAAAAACAAAAAATAAGAAGGATTCATTCTAATTCTTCGACTTCTTTCACTGTTGCCCTTTTCTATAAGAAATTAAATAAGAAAACAAACCTGAATTTCTAGCGCTATTTGACATTTCCAAGGTCTATCTGTAGATCCTAAATCCATCAACGTACTCTTCCCCGGCCAACACCAGCGCCCCAACATCATCATCTTTTGAAGGACATGATCCACTAAAGGAGTCGCGGGGGTAAAGCACGAGAGGTATCCAGGCAACTCGATCCTCCGCCATCGACTCTAACTCATTAGGAGTTATGGCCAAGCGTAACCAGACGAGTTTATGAACTTGAGGCAATCACCTGGAATCAATGGAATCGCATTCAAGGCCCGCCTTGGAAATAGTGATGGTCGGGACATTCGTGCTACTTGACCAAAACATCGAAGATCCTATGTCCATCCCCAGGGAAAAATTGACACTCTATGGTTGCTTTAAATGAAAGTGTTGACAAGACAAAATCGAAATATATCAATTTCACGAGGAAGACAGCATTAGGACCTGCTCTTGGCTAACTTGAAGATGAACCTCTGGTTGTAGGGGTCCTGAATATGTTTTTGAAGTAAAGTATAAGACGCTACATGTCATAAAAAGGACTCAATTGCCCAATTACCAGAGGATTGTCAAGTAGTTAGCCAAGAACTGAAATGCCTGGATGGCGCAGTTAGTTAGCCAATACCTTGGTTAGCGGGGTCCCCGGTTCGAATCCCAGTGAAAGCAAATTTAATACGCCTTTATCTGGTTTTCAAATCTAATCCACACACAATTTGCCGTTGGGATTAAATTATCGCCACTATCTCTAGAGTGGTCGGTCAGTGGTAGTAGCACAATGGACCAACATGGTCTATGTGTGCTGGTGAATTCACTACCGGCTCCCACTAGCTACCCTACCTCCCTAGCCAAGAACTGTCCTCCAATCCTGGCGCTCCTTAGCTTCTCGCTGACAGCTATCAAATGCCTTTAAGTTGGTTAGTCCACCACACTTTCCATCAAAAACGACATCCAATTGTGTAGCTGAACTGGATTTTCTTCAACAAAAATTATAGATGAGCCAGCTGTGGGGTCTTTTAATTCACGAACCCGTGAGTTTGGGACGAGAAAGCCATCGCGGCTCTGAAGAGGCTTAAACGATCACATTTTGGCTAAGCAAACCACAGGCATCTCGATATGCAAGGTACTTGTATTTGAGCCCATTCAACCCAGTCTTTAAATGTGCCAGATTCCAACACGATTTCTCTGCAATTAAGTTCGGTCAAATGCGAGTTGACCACGCATTCGATGAACAACTTTGAGACAAAAGCGATCTAATACATTTTCCAGAAGCTTAGGTCACTTGATATCTTCATCTCCCCGATGGATTAATTGGAAACAACCATATTTTAGCCGACGAACCAATCTATTGATTGGTTATTCATTAGCTGACGCTGGTCCACACAGAAAAGACTGTGACTCGTAGAGAACCACATCAGTGTCGTAACCGAGTTACATCACACGTGGGCCCGTCTGTTTATGCATGCTACCCGATGTGGGTTGTCACCTAAGGCACTACACACCGATCGAGAAGAATGCATTCGATCGACGATGGAGATATCGACTGCCGCCACAAAGAGGACAGCCATCGGATCGGATGTGAAACTCTCGGAGCTGATAACAATCAGAATGACTGCGCCAAATGCAGTGAACTAGTAACAACGGCGCCGGCCAGCTGCCACCGCAAATGCAGAGACAGGCAATTTCCATTCCACGTCAACCTCGTTCTTTTGCATAAAAGCAGCAGATGTGCGTAGACGCGTCCGTTCGAATCCAGGTTGAAGACATCCAATCCGATTCATAATTAGAATTTCACCAGTGACACATGCCCACACTCGGCGGTTAATTGAAAATCACCGTAAATGTCCTGCTTCACTTAGCAATCGGACACGGCGAGCCCCAAATGGTACATACGGTTGCCTCAAATTTCGATCAAAGCCGTGCTCCGAGCGGCGAATCCGGTTGTCCGTGTGCCAAACCGAAGCGGACTTCCTGCCAGAACTCGACAGTCGACTGGAGTCAGCTCAAACTAGTTCCCCACGGTGGCCTGGTTAGCATTCGCTGGACATCCACTCATCGCTCCATCTGTCATGATTTAGACGCAATCTTTCGAATTTGGGTTACGACTTACTCACATCATGTTTCCCACGACAATGCCCTAGTGTCTCCATTCTCACTGCGATTACGCGCCGACTTAAGAGATGTCGAATCGATAAGTGATTTATCGGCTCATCGGCGGACTCATCCGTCAAGCGGGGCATTCATATTCAGATTGTTGCAGCTAATGTTATGAGAGGAAGCACGTTGGAGTACGTTCGCGTGTTACGGAAGGCATTTGTTGCGCAACCGATCGGAGAGACAAGCCTAATTTGTAAGAAACAAATGAGACTTGCCGAACAAGGAAACTCAAATTTGGATTAAGATGATTTGTTTGACATCTGGTCATAATTGTCGTCCGATTGTTTTTCTTTCTTTCGCGTGCGTTACGTGGCCGGGCGCGTAACACGCACGGAAGATTGGATAATTTCAGACATGTGCATACGTTAGGCTTAGAAAGTTGGCCGATGTTTACACGAATAATGTTACAGTTGCGAAAATGTTAATTTGGAAGGCAGGTAATGAGGACCGGTCTAGCTAGGTTAGGTTAGGTAGGGGGGCTGCTAGTGCATTCACCACCACACATAGACCATGTTGGTCCATTCTGATACCCACAGTCAGACTATTACCACTGATTAACGACTCCAGTGATAGTGGCATTAATTTGATTCCAACGGCAAGTGGTGACTGAAACAGATTTGAAAACCAGATAAAAGCGTATTAACTTTCCTTTCACTGGGATTCGAACCGGGGACTCCGTAAACCGGGGGCAGGCACTGTACCAACTGCGCCATCCAGTCTTCTCACCGGTCTAGCTAACAGACATCTTGATCTAAATTGCTGGGAGGTCACTGCGTTCTCCAAGCGTGACTCAACGTTAAAGGTGACTAGGACATGTAGAGCATCTTTTTGTTTTTGAAATACTCAGACACAAAAAGGGATAATTTTACTGCGAGGCAGCAACCTATTGGCTGTACTTTTCCTTCAGAACACGCTTCTGTGACTGGGAGCCTACATCATGAGCCGTCAGCACATCAGCACCGACCACGATCCCACAAAAGGCAGAAGAGTGACAGAGGATGATGCTCTGCAGTGTCGTCGTCTTCGTCGCTAAGGCAAAGCACACTTAGATTTTTAGAGAATGTGTAGTAACGCCGTTAAGTCGTCTCCAGTCTTTTCTGTCAAGGGATAACAAGAAAGCCGCGACCGCAAGGCCACGACTAGCAGGCTGCCTTTGAAGAAGCAAATTGCGTTCAAGAACATTTGAGCCATTTACTACATCGAACCTGGTCTTATATGCAGACAAACCGAGATATCCTTTGTGAACACGAGCAATCCCCTGGTGTCCTTACCGGGCACTATGCCATTTTACACTTTTGACTTTTGCAGAAGCTGCAGAGATGACGAAGAAACAGAATCCATTCTATCCAAAAATGTTCTGCGCTAGCAAAGACAAGATGCCAGTCCATAGGAAAGCACGTCTTCAGAGAGCTGGAGGACTTATACATACGCTATGACAGTAACTACCTTTTCTCGGTTTCGTTAAGTTTCGTTCACCTTCGCTGAGTTAAGTGGGAGCGAAATCAATCGACAAATGTAAGAAAAACATACACTTTAACTATAGATATCTTTTTTTGGGTTTCGTTAAGTTCCGATAAGTTTCGTTAAGTTTCGTTCACCTTCCCTGACTTAAGTGAGAGCGAAATCAATCGACAAATGTAAGAAAAACATACACTTTGACTATAGATATCTTTTTTTGGGTTTCGTTAAGTTCCGATAAGTTTCGTTAAGTTTCGTTCACCTTCTCTGACTTAAGTGGGAGTGAAATCAAATGTTCTCCATACATGTAAGTATCATAAATCTCAGTTGGTGTTAGGATTTTGCGAACACTTGCCTCACGACTACCTAAGCTTGGAGGGAACGAATTGACGCGAACTGTGCAAAAAAGACTGCCATAGATCGTGCTACTTATTCGATGTGGGGTTGTTGGTGGAATTCCAAACTTAATCGAATAACTTCAAAAAATACGGAAATTCCTCTGCAAGCGATTTCGTTTTTGAATGGAAAACAAGGCAACTCTTGCTTGCTTTGAAAATGAAAGGAAACATTTTTCAAACTCCTAATTCATTGTCAAATGTGTTTATCTCCATCAACTGGACATGTATTTAATACTAAGCTTGTCAGGCCTTTGTGAAACGACTGGTTGCTGTATAAGCTAGGTCCACTTCGGACTATCGCGCCAAGCACTTTGCAGTAGCAACAACCGCCACATAAAGTCAATCAAAAGTTTCCAAATCTAAACCCTTTCGATCTCGTTTCACTTGTCACCACCAGATCAATGACAACTTCTGAGCCGCAGCGGCATGATGGCCATCTGTTCTCATCGCATTAAGTGAAAGCGTTTTCACACCTCGACTCCATTCACCGAAGCACACACATCATCCCAATGGCAGCCGTCGTAAGCGCATCAAGTCACGAAAACCATTAAAAATCTCACACGCACACACTGCTCGAATTTCTAAAACAATCCGTGCTAACGAACTGCAGCTCTTTCCGTCCCAATCTGTACCACACCATCTCGGAGACAGACCTTGAAACCATCGACCTCCCCCGAGAGGCACAGATGCGTCACGTACTTGAGCGCGCACGAACGCGTTCACAGTTCCGAGTCGAGTAAAAGCGAATACAGACCTTTTTTGGAATCCTCTTGTGCGTTGCCGGTTTCGGCGGATGACCTTTCTCTCTGCGGCAGCCGTCGACTTGGTCCGCTTGGGCGGGGGCGCGACGCAGCTCGTCCTCCTCCAGGTCGTAGTACGGACAGTTGTCGTCCTCGCAGCTGATGGCCGAGCAGCAGTAGTTGCTCTTGTCCGCGTCGTAGAAGTAGCAGTTGTTCCAGAAAATGCCGCCGTCGCAGCCGAATTTCGTGGGCGGAAAGACGTTTTGAACGGTGGTCGGGGTGGACGACGACGAGACCGTGACCGATGAGCCGCAGTTACTGCTGCCGTCCGATTGGTACTTTCGAAGATCAGCGGAGAGCGCGCTTCCGTTGCCGTCGTCATCATCTTCTTCCTCCTCGTCGTCGTCGTCATCGTCCGCCGTTGACGAGGAGGAGAGTGTGACGCGACTGGATCCACTAGCCGTCTGTTGGCTGTCGTAGCGCAGGATTCGGCTGGCGATGCCGCAGGCACGTCGACCGCGGTCGTCGGGGTCTGACAGAGAGTTGCTGTCGGCCGACGAGGACGTGCTGACGGGATAGTTGCGCACGAAGATCTTGACGCTGTTGCGCAGATGATCGTCGGCCTGGGTTCGGTGGTGGTGGTGATCGCCGCCGTGGTCGGCGTCAACCCACTGATTGATATTCTTCAGATCGTTGAACTTACGATTTTCGATATTCTTCAGGTTGACGTCGACGTTGCTGACCTTCGCCTTGGACGAGGATCGGATGATGATCGTGTTGTTGAGGACGGACGGTGCCAGCAGCTCATCGGTGGTGGCCTTGGTTATGTTCTTGTTGCTGAAGTTCTGCACGTCGTTCGGGTCACTCTGCTGCGATCGGTTGACGACGATCGTGATCTGGTCCTTCAGGCGGTGATCCTCCACGGAGGATAGTTTCTTCTTGTCCGTTGCCGGCGAGGTGGAGATGATCTTGTCCGCACTGTGCGGCGTCGGTGACTTTTCCAGGTTGCGCATGTTATTCTCCTTGACCAAGTGCTCCTTTCTGCTGCGATCGTTGTCGCAGTCGATGATTTTCTGGGGCTCGCTCGACGACATGGGGCAGTTCGAGAACGTGCAGTTCTTGTAGCCGCAGGTGTTCCGCACCTTTTGATCGGCCTCGGAGTTGTGTGTGTTTGGCAGCTTCTCGTGACCGCCTTCGGTGGGGCTGTGGTCGTGGCTGTGGGCCGTCTCGGAGAGCTGATTGATGATAAGTAGGGGTTGACGTTTCTTGCGAATGTGAACCCGCTCCACTTTGACCTGGTGATGGCTGCTGCGCTTGTCGCTTCGCTTGCGGAGCATCTTCGAGTCGATCAGTTGCGGCAACTCGATGTCGGAGCAGGGACTAGACGCGTCGGGTTGATTCTCCGAGTGCGACCGGTTTCTGGTCGGCGGCGTGGGCGACGGCACTGTCGGCATCTCCTGTGCCACCTGGAACATCTTTTTTATTTGCTGGTTGAACTGCTCGTTGGACTCATTCCTGGGCCGCTCCCCCGGTTCTTTGACAACCTTGTTCTCGGTTGTTTTCTTCAGCTGCCAGCTAATTAGTTCTTTGGTCTCGCTTTGGCTCTTGGATGGGTCCTCGATTCTCTGACCCTGCCGACCGTGACGATCTCTCGGTTCCTCTCCGTTTTTCTCTACGATTCGGTTGATTTGATCGTTTTTGGTTTTCGTTTCGCTCGCTTTCTTGAACTGCCGACTCGGGGACTCCTTCCTCTTCGGTTGAGCCTTGAGATCGACCACGTTTTTAGCGGGCGCAGAGGAGTCGTTGTGCGGCCTCCAGTCGTGGCATCTCTTGAATTGTCGGTTGGGCAGCTCTTTGGGCTCAAACTGGGCTTTGAGTTCGGCCATCTTTTTCTTCGGCTGACTCGCGGGCTCATTGCACTCGGGTTTTGGTTCGGTTTTCTTGGGAATCTTCGACAGCTGCTTGAGGTCGCTGAGGGACTTCCTGTTGCCCCTGCACTCGCAGCAGTCCGAGTCGTACGGCTCCGGACCCTGCAGCCTTTTGATTCGTTCGTCGCTGCCCGCGGGCGAGAATGTCCTCCGGCGCGGTGAGTCCGCTTGCCTGGCGTTCGCCTTGCGCAGGGGTTCGCAGTCCAGCGACTCTCGATGCCCCGCCATGTGGCCTCTTTGCTGCACCGCTGACTCGAACATCTGCTGAATCTTCGACACATCCGAGCAGGACTTGGTCGCCACGGGCTTGTGAGGCTTCCGCTGGTGGCGCAGCTGGACCACGTCGTGGACACAGTCCACTTGGTCGATTTTAGCGTAACGCTCCGTCCGGGGCTTGGTTTCTATCTCCTCCTTCTTGGCCGCTGCCAGCCTCGTGCGGTAGTTCCAACTGTGGCTCTTCTCAACCGCCGGAGAACAGCACAGTGAGTCCGCAGTGGTCGAGGAGCAGTCCGAGCACTCCGAGCAACAGCAGTCTCTGCAGTCCTCGCAGTCCTTCGGCTGGCGCGTCTGGATGGCCCGCTTGTTCTGCAGGAAATCCCACGACTCGTAGTGTGGACCTGGGATGTCCTTCCGCGATATCTCCGGCTGGCTGCTCGGCCGCTTGTACGCCAGGTACCTGTACACCCGACTCGGATCGGTCTCTATCTGACGCTGGGGCACGGCCCCCGCCGATGACCTGACCCCTGGCGACGACCTGGTCGCCGAAACCGCCTGCTTGCACTGGTTGACATAGTTGATTTTGAGTAATTCCATTTTCGGTATGTCATTGCCAGAGAGGCGCGACTCTAGGGTGCTGTCCTTGCTGGACAGCGTTTCCAACGCGGACGGCTTTCGATTGCTCTGTTCTAAGCTGCCAACTGGCATCGCGTCGCGAATTGCATAACAAGGAGGCGCACTCACACGAAGTTTCTCTTTTTTTTTGAATTTAACTCGAAACTCTAAAATCAATTCTTTTTTACACACACACTTCTTCACTCATCGATTGCATGCATATTTATATTCTTTTTGGTACTTCGTTCACTGGACCGTTCACTGACACACATTTGCATAAATTTTGGCAATAAAACTGCCTTTCTCTCGCTCAACACCCGATCGGCTGTGACAGTTAAGCTTGATCGCCGCGATGACGGTATTCCTCCACGGGGAGATGCATCCCACTTGCATGGGCACGACCACGATGCTCAAACGGCCATTTGGGAGACGATCTTTAATTAATTTCGGTTTTCGATTCGATTTCGGGTAATAAATTTGAAAAAATTTATATTTTTTATTTTTTTTTTATCTCTCATACACTTTCTTCGTTTAGCGATCGGATTGTACGGAGAACGCGTCGGACGCGCACGATTGGGAACGACAACGACGACGAAGACGATGCTTACCGCGGCACGGTTCGGAGTGGACTAACCGAGGCGATTTCCAGCAAAGTCGAAGTATGCTTTGGATATCCGTTGTTGGTGTGGTTTGCTGCGGGCAGTGGATATGTTGGCTTCCTCTTCATTTCTGTCTTTCCACCTTCTTCGGCTTCGCGTTCGTTCCGTTCGGAGTTTTGCGTATTTGGTGGACAAGCTGATGGAGTTGTTTGCGGTGCGTTTTCAGGCGGAAGACAACGTTATGACTGTGGGATAAGGTGTGTTTGCATTGCGTGCAGTTTGTTATGTGATACAAGCGGTGCAGTGCGGACAGTGGTGGCGCACGTTGGGCGGTGAATTGGTGATGGATGTGAATGACTTTGGGAAGTGGAGGAACGCTTTACTTAGATTTTACGCTTTGGGTTTGGGGGGTTCGCAGTGAAATTTTGAGCCAAGCAGACAGTGACAATCTTTCTGTAAAATCGTGAAATGCATATAAAGTGGAACATCTCTTGGTTTTAGGTTCACTTTCCTAGGGCCAGGCCTAGTCAGACAGCGACCCAAACAATGGCTGGGAAGTGGACAAGCATAGTCTCTACCTTCTGGACAGACTATCAAAAGTGACTCACTGTCTCTGTAGGAAACACATTGCACAACATCTATTTAAGATAAGTTGGTGTGTATGTTCGCAAGGTCTATTAGTCAGAGTCCATGCATTCCAGGCAGAACTTCTCGCCTCTCGGGAACAACAGAACGTTCAAGATACCGTATTAGTAAGAGCACAATCGAAAGGAAACGCACGAGTGAGTCAGGCTCAGTTCATGTTGTCTCTTATCTAGATGAACTGGTCACGCAGATGACATGCGTTTCACTGCATCTTTAAGCGCCGTTTGCTGATACTCAACTTAGCGATTTAAGTTGCACTTAACAAGTTAAGAACGACTTATCGATTTAAGTTGCACTTAACAAGTTAAGAACGACTTATCGATTTAAGTTGCCCTTAATAAGTTAAGAACGACTTATCGATTTAAGTTGCACTTAACAAGTTAAGAACGACTTATCGATTTAAGTTGCACTTAACAAGTTAAGAACGACTTATCGATTTGCACGAATCGAAAAGTAGATCATAAAGTCGACTAAGTATAACTTAAGCTAAGTCCAAGAAATAGTGGGTCATAAGACCAGAAGTTTCACTTTAATACTGACCATGACATGAAATCTTGGAACAGTTTGTGAATAAAAGGAAAAGTGATTTTGAAAATTATAGTATAGTAGCAGCCCTTATAACGAATTCAGGCACTCTTCTAAGAAAAAGAGATAAACATGTAAAAGGGTCTACCGGTGTGAGAGCAGTGAACATGAATAAAGATCACTCTTGTGCAGTTTGCGAAGCGATACGTACCTTCAATAAAGTTGATCAGAAAAAAATATATTCAAGTGTTTCATTATTGCTACTTCTATCGATTAAAGTATGAAGTACGTTGTGAGTCGCCGTGGCGTAATGGGTTAGTGCTTCGACTCCTACGCAGAAGGTACTACCAGGTTCGAGTCCACAATGTACCAACATTCATAATTCACGGCTCCACCTCTTTCGAGTCACCGACAATGCTCAAAGTGTATTCCTGTCTAAAAAAAGCTTCTCAACTTTGCCGTATGGAGTCGGCATTAAACTGTAGGTCCCTTCCGCTCGTGAAAGAACAATAGAACGCACAACACGAGTGGTTACTGAGAAGCTAGGCCCAGGTCCGCCTCGGACTGTTATTTTTAGTATGAAGTACGTATTATTTGAAGATAATGTAGAAGTGATAGATATTTTTACAAAATGAATGTTTTTATGTTTTCGAGGAGTTTTCGATTTAAAAATCTTTTCAGCTAACCAAAGACATTAGAATGGTTGTTTTCAAATAGAGAATGTACTTCCAACGGGTATGGTTTTCTTTATAGATTCCCTAATGCAAATTTTGTAATGAAGATACATTTTCAAGAAAAAAACTCAATTGCACTCATCAATCAACTATTGTCACGCTGACTTATGTGATATCAAGGTTTTATGTGGTCAGAACTTATTTACAAAGGATAACAATTCGGAGAAGTGCACTTTTCGAGGGAATCCTGAATCGTTTTGATATAAAACCTTAACAGCGATGGTAAATACCAAGAAATATTTTTTTCGAATAGCAATACCTTCGTTTCCATTAGTGTTTGGCGCCATCTATGGGACCCACAATAAAATTCTCTTTCACACACACACACACACACATAATGAATTTGACATTTAAGATCGAACTTAAGTTGGTAGCTGACGTTAAGCCCGACTTAAGTATTTTCGAGCATCGCCCGACTTAAGTATTTCGAGGTAAAGTTGTACTTA
This sequence comes from Eristalis intricaria, assembly GCA_964034865.1. Lineage (NCBI taxonomy): Eukaryota > Metazoa > Arthropoda > Insecta > Diptera > Syrphidae > Eristalis > Eristalis intricaria. The sequence goes on from OZ035877.1 coordinate 62,490,802, forward strand.
TAATTTAAGTGTAACTTAGCTATGAAGTAGATTTAAGTGTATTATCAGCAAACGGCTCTAAGTGCCACTTATATTCCATAAGACGAATGCTAGTAGTAGGGACTAGTAACGTTTGCTGAGGATTTACGCCATTTTGTAATCAGCTGAAACGGGCAAGATTAAGCAATCTGGTCTTCACATTTGGCGAGTCGCCATTAATGAAATTAAAGTCTGCCATTAGAAATTCAAGTGTAGAAACCTAAATACAGTCGAACCTTCATAAGTCGAATAGTCGTATGATTAAATTATTTTGTTCGATTTATGGAATCTTCTGTAAGATATGGCAAATTGAAGTCGAAGTTCTGAAACATTTAAGTAATTTTGTTCGTATAAGAAAATTCGTCTTAAGGATGTTCGACTTATAGAGCTTTGACTGTAGTATAAATAATAAAAGCCTGCAGAGGACCAGCGCAGCGCCTAGCTTGCTTCAGCTCAGCTTCTACAGTTGCTTTCTCATGAGTGCTTGAGGTAACCTACAGTTTTATGCTGACTAAGAACAACCAAGTTTGAGTCAAGTTATAGGTTAGAATAGGTTAGAGTGGATGACTAGCAAACAGAACTGACAATAAGGCCAGTGTAAGCCCGTGGAGTTACCAGGTAGAACCTTCGTAAAAGCGATGCAGATTGGCGGACACTAATCCTTTCTAGTTTTTTCAGGTTATTGAACATACAGTAATAATAATAATATGGGTGGCGCTACAGTCCGCTGTAGTACAAATAATAAAACTAAATATAAAAGCCTGCCAGCGCAGCGCCTAGCTTATACAGCTCAGCTTCTACAGTTGTTCTCTCATGAGGTAACCTACAGTTTTATGCTGACTCCGAACAACCAAGTTTGAGCCAAGTTATAGGTTAGAATAAGTTAGAGTGGATGACTAGCAAGCAACAGTGTAAGCCCTTAGGGTTATCAGGTAGAGCCCTTGTTAAACCGATGAAGATTGGCGGACACTAATGCTTTCTTGTTCTTTCAGATTGTTGAATATACACTAAAATCCCTTTAATTCGAAAAAACAAAAATGAACGAATTTTCTGAATTAAAGAATTCCAAATTCAATGGATTTTACTTACAGATTTTACAAACTAGAAAACATTCGGAAAACAAATTATCTGGTTAAATGAGAGTCGGTATTCAATAAACAAAATAAAACAATTATATAACGCACTTGTTGAATGCAATGACGTAGCAAACGGATCTCAAATATGTAGAAGACGCAACAAATCATTAAAAATGTCGATTGGGGAAGTCCGGCAATAAACGATACAAAAATTGTACTGCGGAATCCCCAAGTTATTTATTATTCATTATTTGTAATCTTTTGTCTTAATAAAATAAATTTTCGTTTTAAGTTCTTTGATTTTTCCGTCAATAGAAACGCGTTTTACGGGCTGTACAGCGGCATGAGCCTAGTCAGGCGTCTACATCTTAGAGACTACTAAGATCGCTGGGCCATGTAGAGCGCATGGACAAAACTACTCCAGCCCGAAGAGTCTTCGACTCCGAACCAGTGGGACAACGCAATAGAGGACGCCCACGGAACCGATGGCGCACCCAGGTGGAGAAGGACCTCAACCAACTTGGTGTGCGTAGTTGGAGACAGCTGGCAAAAGATCGTGCCGGCTGGAGAGGCTTACCACCAGAAGAAGAAGAAGAAGAAACGCGTTTTAGTGCATTAAACAATCTCTCATTAAATCGAAACATTCCGAATTCACGGGATTTTATTTTATTGTTATTGCATATTATGAAGAGAGAGCGCTTCAAGTGAAGAGGGGATATACAATGCTGTCGTCCGTTTTTGTCGTCTCTTCAGCTTTTGTAGAATTCAAAGTTGGGCATAGCGAATCTATAGGCGTGACCTCCAATGTCGCAGACCCAAGCGTTGACGACGACCAGATTCCTGAGCTTCGTCCTTTTTCACTCTGAACAGGCTTTGTAATCGTCTCAGATTGAGCGTCGGTCAGTTCATTCGCAGTGAGCCACCATTAGTCATGTACCATTAGAACATTTAAGATCGGTGTGATTTGAATAACTTGAGATCTTGAAATGGTTTCAAGCTTAAGAAGCAGGATGGTTGATCTGAACTGGTGCGCTTCCTAGCGAGTTCCTGCGCTTTGTAACTTTCTCGGCACTCAAGTATGTGAGTTGGATTCTGAAATTCTCGGCAACCTCGTCATTCAGTTATACTCTTTGAGAACGACTCACGACGTAGACCTAAAACAGAAGCAGCGGGATCAAAATAAATGTTTCGCCCTTAGGAGTGTACATTGATCTGCGCACTAACTCTCAAATAATTTGGAAAAAAAGACATGTTAAGAAAGTGACTCAAAATTGGAATTTTCGTTTAAGCCACATCAAACATATTCGTAGACAACATTTAAATAAAATCTAAGTACAGTGGACTCCCTTTTTGTATGAAAAATTGAGGGAAATGCATGAAAAATGTAGAGAAAAAGTTCGCGTTAGAGAGTGGTTCCAGTCGACTGTATGCACAAAATTGTTAAAAGTGCTTTGTGACTTTATAACACACGAGCGGTGAAACTGAATTCATGAGTTTTTATGACAACATAAGATGTGTCCATATAAAGAAACACCAAATGAATTTGATTCAATGTGAATAGTCATGTGTAGTGAAACTCACCGGCATCCGCTGTCTTACAAAAATAAATGATAAATACATAAATATATTTACAGTACATGTTCGACTATCGCAACTTATAGAAACTGCGGTAGTTCCAATTATCCAGGTTCTGTCTATTTGAAAAAATGCGATTACAGCGTCAAGGTGTTGCGAAAATCGAGGAGTTGCGTGAATCGAGAATATGCTGTACATGAAAAAAATTGTTCGACAATCGGCAAGAGATAATTTGTCGATCGGTCTTTTGCTTGGCTTACACGAGGATCAACATTTATAAATTCTGTGATTTCAGGAAATTATGTCTTCCTTGATTATGAACAGTGGATTTTACCACATGTCTGAAGCAGTGTTGTCACTTTTCGTTTATAAAAAGCGTGGTAGAATTAATCAAGTGTAATCAGGGTCGCCGTGGCGTAGTGGGTAAGTGCGTCGACTCCTACGCAGAGGGTGCCAGGTTCGATACCCGAATTTACCACCTTTGATAATTCACGGCTCCACCTCTTTCGAGTCACTGACAATGCTCAAAGAGTACTCCTGTCTAGAAAAAGCTTCTCAACTTTGCCGTTCGGAGTCGGCATTAAACTGTAGGTCCCTTCCACTTGTGAAAGAACAATAGCACGCACAACACGAGTGGTTGCTGAGAAGCTAGACCCAGGTCCGTCTCGGACTGTAGCGCCACTCATATTATTATTATTAAAATCAGACAAAATAAAGGTAATTGTTAGCTCAAATCTAATTAATACATAAGTAACAAAAATAATGCAAAAAAAAAATCAAATACATAAAAACAACCTTCAATAATTCATAAAGCATTAAAAGTCAAAATTCATTCAAATAATTCGGTGCATGTATAGAAAATAAACATTTAGTTATGATGTTCAGTATTTTGTACTATTAAATGAAAAAATGCCATTTCCTTGGCAACAATTAATGAGTTTACAGTTTCTACATTCAAATATTTTTCTTTATTTTGTGGTAATTTTGTTTACAATGTCATCTTTAAAAATTTCATTTATTTTATTTTGATCATAAATTAGCAACGATCTCCACTTATTATAAAAAATGTCCTCTGAAACACCGTTAAATGGGAAAATTCTAATTTTGTACTTGTAAAACTGATTGCTGTATTTTTTAATTTCTCTTTCATCTAAAAACTGAAGTAGTTGAAGATGGTCGCCAGAAAAATAGAAAAGTTAAATACCATCTGTCGTGCCACTATTTAGGCATATACATGAGAAAACATAAGCAATGAAGTGCAAGATTTCGTAAATGGCTGGATTTAAGTGAAATATCAATCAAATGTAGAGAGAAAAAAGGAATTTATGTAAAAAAGAAATCATTTTTGTTTCATTGTCATTGCTGGATTTATTTTTTGTAAAGATAGCAAATATTCTTAGAATTCTCGACTTCCGTGAAAGAAGTGATATATTGTGAAATTATGGTAAAAGAAGTGGTAGATCTACTACTTTAGTGGGCAAGTGACAAGACTGATCTGGAGCTGAGTAAATGGTAAACAATTAAGTTCTTTGGCTTGTTGCTTCGTTGAGGGTGTGTAATTCGATCTAACTTGTCAATTGTGATTACACTCGGATTTCACAATTCACAACTGTTAAGGAACCATTTGGAGCTTAGAATGAGCTTAAAACATCATCACAAACGGAAGAGATTGTAATTACATCAACAATGCATTTTTGAATGACCTCACATGTCATTGCGCCAACTGTCGAGGGATAAGTCATTTTAACAAAGGCGTGTCATTGCTTTTTATCAGACATGTCCTCATCAGTGTGTCTTCGGGCCAGGGGAATCCTCAATTAGTCCGTCCTTCACCCTGTGAAAGTTGCCCAAGAAGATAGACACACATCACCTAATCGTCGAGTGTGCATAGAACGAGCTATACACGGGTATGCCCTGTACTTCCTGCCAAGCTCCTCCGTTTGAGCCGTTCTCGCAGTACCATCAAGATCGCTAAGGAACTCATGTAGACCTTCAATGCTACAAACGGTGTTGATGAGGGCGATTATCGTGCAAAACTACTGAATTGTTAGCAGACCACGGCGAGGAGTCCATAACTTGTTTGCAATGCTAGACGGAATCGGCCAAAATTTCCCTCACAGTGAACGATCATTCTAGTTCAGTTCAGTTTCATTCACAGTGATGACACATAAAAACCCCATCCAATCACATTCTTGACGACAAGATCGGCGGACAAATGCTCCCCAAGTGAAATGGGGGAGGCCCCACACACAAAAATGATAAATCACACTACGCCACTGTCCGGGCAACTTGACATCGAACAAAACGTTCACTTCACACCCACTTCATTGTACATCGACCGCTATCGAGAGACAGGGAGAGGAGAGAGAGGACACCAGTAAGACATCAGTAAACGAACAAAAATGATAAATCATACGGAGGGGCATTAATGAAGAAAACAAAATCTGAGCGGACGCCCGCGTTGCATACACAGCTGCATGCTCAACCAGTCGCAGCAGCAGTGTTCATCAATAACGCCTAGCATTGGCATTGAGCCGTGCTCGCCGCTTGACTGCAAGTTTAAGGTTGTCCAACACCATTTGCGTTTACCTAGCGGTGCCCGGGCGGTGGGTTGCCCCGCAAAAGGGAACGAAAGGAATGCTTGTACAGAAAGCACTGTTTCCCGATTCGGATGCGATTGGCATGCATCGCCGACGACAGCTGGGCTAATTGAGTCGGCCAAAGTATCCATCAGCGATGTTTATTGGATGCCAGCGAAACCGTGTCACGCATGATAATCCGCCGTCTTGCGCGGGGTGCCGATCACTTTTTGGCCAATTTAATTGAACTGAATTTTTGGTTTTGTTTTCCTCTTCGCCTCCGATTTGAGAAAACCGTGAAATTGAGCGCTTGCGGAATTTATGGCACCAGTGGCAGGGACGGAGAAAGGTAAAACCGGACTTTTTACGCGGAGTCTGGGTGAAAATAAAACCGAAAGTGTTCATGCGGTGATTCCTTAAGTACAAAACAAATCTTTATTACCGATCAATCTCACTGGATGCCGCTGAGGTGTGCAGAGGTGGAACTTTCCAGTCGATTACATCGAACGGTGGATGCTCGCACGCGCGATGTACGAGTACATTTATGCTCGCAATCAAATGTGTGACTGAATGGTTCTCGAAAGGGTAGCTGCGGTGAAAACCAGACATTTGGCCAGAGATCTGGTTTATGGCGAAGATGAGCACTGACAAGGGGGGCTCTGCCCAGTTTTCAAATGTGAAACGGTCAACGAAACCGAACAAAGCCAGTCTCTGGCTGGAACTGGTTTCGGCGTTTTGGGAGAAATATTGCATTTGCATGTGCCGGCTGAGAATGGAACTCTGTTAGAGTGCGATCAGAACACGTCCCCTGCTTGTAAGAAAGGCTGGTTGCTTTGTGGTCTTTTACTGTGTTTCTGGGGCCTGTTTGGGTTCATTTTTTACGAGGTGCATTGCTTTCTTCTCGCGCTCGAAGGGATTCATTTCACTGCACCGAGCGCGTTAATCGTTGTCTCGTTCTCATAGCGTCGCATTCAGTGGAGTTTTTCCCCCCCGAGGTGGTCAGGAGAAACTAGAAACAACCATGTGAGCATGTTGGGCAGTGACACATGCAATGACTTCCTACATTCCGCGCGGTGTGGACTGGCTCTGCTCCGTCCCACATGGGTGTCGACCAGCTCGTGATGCAGTTTCCGAAAGTGGGTGACGAGTAAGCTTTGTGTGCACTTTCGAAGCAGATGCCAGTTCATCATTTGTCGCAGTTGACCACTGCTAGCAGGCAAACTATCGACTGTCGCACCAGCTGCCACAGGAACAAGATGCTTCGGATTGGCTTTTGCAGCTAGGTACGTAGCTAGAATTCGAAATCGGGGAGAGAATCTGCTTTGAAATCTTCAACACAAAGGGAAAAGAAACGATGAAGGAGCGTATAAGCGAAACGTGTAAGGAGCTGCTCGACTTACCAGGTCTGGGACCCATGGAGGATCTGTCATTGCTGCCTTCCATCGTTCACGTTCCCAATTCGCCACCACTAGGTTGGGTTGGGTAGGGAGGCTGCTAGTGCGTTCACCAGCACACTTAGACCATGTTGGTCAATTGTGTTCTCCACAGTCAGACTACTACCACTGATTGACCATTAGCCGTTAATTTGATGGTAAATGGTGACTGAACCAGGTTTGAAAACCAGATAAAAGCGTATTAACTTTGCTTTCACTGGGATTCGAACCCGCTAACCAGGGGAAGGCACCCAACCAACTGCGCCATCCAGTCGTCTTAATTCGCCCCACAAGCGCTTGCTCATTCTCTCGTTTTACACAGCGACAAGCCGCCATAACAGAATCTGTTTCCTATTTCAAATTCTAGTTAAATGTCGTTCTAATGAAACTCATCGAACAACAATGTTCTCGCCGTGCCTTCGTTTGACTGCGAAACAAAATGTCACGGCACAGCTTTTGTTTATCTCAATTGATGGTACATTCCCAAGAGTTGCTGCCCACAAATTGCATACAACCATAAACTGTGGCGACCAACGAGTCAAGGGCCGTCGCTGAAGTCGAGATAAGTCAGACTGGGTAAATTGCACACTGGAAACCGAGTGAAAAAAGAGTGATAAGCACTCGGGCTTGGAGAATGAAAATAACGTGGATATCAATAACCTTTGCAAACGCAGCCCATGTGCGGAATGAGTGATGATAGCAGAGGCCTTCAGTCAAAAAAAGGGAAGATGATGTGGATGCGTAGTGGCACAAGAGGGCTAAAGCTAAATGAGGTTGAGGGAGGATCTTAGTTATTTTCGATCTCAGCTTGGTACAAATAAACCGGTTCGTCTATGTCTATTTTCGATCCATTAAGTACTTCGCTTCTTATTCCTGAATCGAATGAATGTGCGTTTTATTTATAATTGGGGAAATAGCAAAGCAAGCGCATCTAGACTGACTGTTGATGGAACCTCTTGTAATAAGGGTTTCCCCTACAATTACATCTCAATAAATTCACCGCAGAGAAAATCAATGACAGATTTTTGACAGGCATCACTTGTCGGACCTTAAAAAAAATCCGGCCTCATCTCGATCCAAAAAGATGAAGTACCCTGGTCTAACGAAGGGATCTGTAGAACTGCAGTGGGAATAATTACCGGACACTGCCATTTAGGCCTTCACGAAAAAAGACTAAGCCTATGCTCCAACGACTTCTGTAGGCGCTGTCTAGATGAATATGAGGATGAAAGCACCCAGCAGCTGTAGGCCCCTTCTTCTGTGATAGTATAAGCGGACACAGGAAAAATACCGGCCAACGACAAAACTGGAAACTAGCTCGTTGTCATAATCACGGCAGCCCTCTCGATTATGAAACACTCATGAAGCCGACCAATGGGCCTCAGTGCATTAATGCCACTACCTACCTCTCTTGTGGGTTCGTATGGCTCGATTTTTGCATACCGGTTGCCTTACTTGAAACAAGCTGTTTATGGCAATTTTGGAGGACCGATATTGGATATTGGAAAAGTAACTCAAGGAATATCAGATGGCTTCGAAGGGGATAAGGTCCTGTATCAGGGGGTGAAATTGAATCTTGTTTTTTTTTTTTTGTTAATTTAAAGCCGCTTTTAACACAATCGACCGTCGCTACTCCGAATGGTTTGAATCTTAAATACGAGCGCGGCAAGGATGCGAGTGTAGTCCTTTCTGTTTGCCTTGTAACTTAAATTGCAGTGGGTTAATTTGTTAGATTATATTTTCATTACTTTTTTAATTTATTTGCCTCTACAAGTTGGACCATTTAAATAATTTGCTTTCTCCTAGCTGTCCTGGCGAACTTTGTTTTTTTCACGAGTGGAGGGGACCTACAGTTTTATGCCGACTCCAAACGGCAAAGTTGAGAAGCTTTTTCTAGACAGGCATATTCTTGGAGCATTGTCAGAGACTCGAAAGAGGTGGAAGCCGTGAATTGTGAATGTTGTTAGATTGGGGATTGTAACCTGTCACCCTCTGCGTTGGTGTCGACGCACTAATCCACAACACCTCGGCGACTCACTCTGACCACATTAAATACTGATACCGATTCGATTAAGTTTAGATGCCTCATCATTTCTTAAGTAACTCCTCGAACCAAGAGAAGCCCACCTCACGAGACAAAAACACTGGAAAATGTGCCATCAGAAATCAATAAGAAAACCACTCTCACGGCCGAAGCCAATGACATGTCGCCGCACAGATATCGCCTTTCAATCTATTTCTCCAACAAAGCCAAAGCCAGTCCCAATCAAAGAGAAGATTCACTCCATTCTAGTCAATGAGCTTGACCAAAGTGAAATTATACAATTCCGAGAACGCAACAAAGCCACAGATAAGCACACTAACGTTTCCAAGTGACAATGCCTTCAAATGGCCTCCAAGACCTGGCTGCTGTTCCTGCCCGCTCCATTGTGCGGTGATAAACATCTCAGCCAAGAGCCGGGGAAAGAAGATCTTCTTAAGAGATTTCGAACAATTAAACAACAAACGACATAGTTCCACTTGGATGTTTATCGTTGGCCGAGCCTCCTCCTCCTTGCCGAGAATAGCCTCTTGCGAAGTCCGAAACGAGCAATGATCTTGCCGCTTGAGTCTTTCCCCGCCCCGGTGGATAATTTTAATCGGCGTCGTAATTATTGCCTACCTCCGCGATGGCAGCCACACGATGTGCTGGACAGGCGAACAAGAGAAATCCCAACGGACGACTAGCAAAAGAAAGTGAATACAGTGATTAGTCTCGAGGCGTGACACAGGCGCGGACGCCCTTCCCACCCTTCCTGGGATGGCCGCGCTGGACAAGTGGAAAACTTTCGGGCGGTAATGTGTTTTTTCCTGAGATTTATATCACACTCGTGGGTTTCGTAATATGTGCTACTGGGTTAAGGAAACCTACGCTGAACTCGGACAATCACTGCGATTGTTTACTTATGAAACCGCGCGCCCTCCCCCCGTGTTGTGTGACACATTTCTCTCCCTCTCTCTCTCGTGCGCACTAATCGATGGTTACGTATACGAGCTTGGTTTTTGCTTTGTTGCTTGTCCAAATTTTGTGCTGCGGTTCCCATTTATTTAATGACACCCGCGAGCAATTAGGGATGAAGCCATTATGCAAAACGTTCGGTTTCTGACGTACCGATTGGCTGCAATGAAGCCCACACGCATGTAGTTGGTGGGACACAAGGCCAACGACCCAGCGCGGCGGTTTAATTGATTTCCGCGATGTGGAAGTTGGAGAGCTGATGGATGATTGAGGTCGAAGGAAGTGCATTTTTGTGAGTGATTGGGCAGGCGTGACTCCACTCGCGAATTTCCATTTAAACTCATCAATCGTCTGGTGCTTTGCGGTTTCGGGATTTCACTTAACTGGTATTTCAAGAACGCCGCTGTAGGCTGCGACTGATTGGGGATGTAACGAGATGGGGGCTTCCTGGTGATGAGTGGAAGTGACTGAAACAACACATTACCGACAAGATGATGAAGCACCTAAAACGGCGGCTTTGTTATTCTTTGCTGTCACGACGTTTTCGAAGCTAGCTGCGAGGACTATATCATCGCATGGAGTGGTGATAGGGAACACTTAATTTGACATTTTATTTATTATCACCGCGCTGGTGCGAACACTTAACATTTCCCTTTAAATTTAAGTACATCCTGTGGTACATTTCTCGATAAGTTGAAATGCAGGCATTTTAGACGGTTGTAGTGCAATAAAATAGAAACAAAATCGATATAGACCAACAACCTCACTGCTTTCTTCTACTACATCTCAAACATTTTTGAAAAACCTGTCAGGAGTAGAATTCTACGTTTCCTGAAGAGAACTCAAGTGTTTAGTCCTTTTTAATTTGGCTTTAGGGAAGGACTCTTCACTGAAGATGCGAAGGCCTGGGCCAATGTCTACAAACAAGCTGTCACAACTTTTTTGTTGAAGACGTCAGAAATCATAGAATTCTGACGAGGAAATTGTATCGGGCTGGTTTTCGGGGATGCATTCATAGGTGGCTTGCTTGCTATCCAAAGGGTGGAAGGCAAAAAATTAAGGTTAGGAACTATTTCAGTAATTTGGGAACAATCCATCGTGGGGTACCTCAAGGGTCTGTTTTTGGGCCGATTCTTGTTTTTAATCTATATCAATTCCGTGTACCTTCAGACTTTGCAGGTGAAGTTATGCCTTTTACTGACAATCCTTTTGCCCTTTGAACCTTGTGCTCGATATTAACTCTTATGTGCATCTGCAAAGATTGTGGTAAGCTTTGCATAAACTTACAGTTAGCATTCAAACAAAACTTATGTTCTTTAGCCTCAGTTATGTAGGTTGGTAGGTAATTGGCTTTGAAAAGATGCATTTAGGCCAGAGTAGGTTTATTGTGCTGCCAAGTGGGCTTACAAAAGCAAGGTATTTGGTCGAGATTGTTACTATGACGGCCAGCCAGTTTTGCCGGTGAATTCTAGAATTAATTTGATCGGGGTTTCACTGAGATCACTTAGATTGTCAAATATTTAAGTGCTCATTATGGCTTAGTAGGTGTAGTAGTAGTACACTTTTCCTCCTCTTCCTTCATCTACCCAGCTTTTGAAGAAATCTTCTTTAGCTTTATATCACAGGATTTACCTGACTTTGATTTCATCATTTATGCAGCTGATTGTGTTCGTCACAAAATGTCAAACTGCACTAGTTCTATTGTTCCCGCTGAGTCTGTGTTTGATGAAGGTCCTGCATGTGATCCCTGTTTCAAAATTGATACTCTAACATACACAAGTATTTATGCAAACAAGTATTAATTATAGTGAACTTGAAGCAGTATTTTAGTTCCTCTATCCGTGGATTGCATCAACTCCGCAGATTCTACACCAAAAACGCGACGCGGCGAAGTTGAGAAGCTTTTTCTAGACAGGAATACTCTTTGAGCATTGTCAGTGATTGAAGTGAAAGAGGTAGTGCCGTGAATTATTTTAGGTGGTAACTTCGGGTATCGAACTTGGCACCCTCTGCGTAGAAGTCGACGCACTTACCCACTACGCCACGGCGACCCGAATAGGACGATAGTCGTCTGAAAAGTTACGCGATGAGAGCCCTGCTTCCAATCATCAAAACCAGAGTTGTCTTGCCCAAGTGTCGCTACCCACCGCCTCGATGTGGACGAGCCATTTAAGTTTTTGATTTCTGGACTCTTAAAGTCCACGATTGTGTCTTCCACTTCTTCTTCTCAATCTGAAGTAACTAGGCCCCTAAACAAGAATCTTGTACAGCTACCTGATCCTTAGTCAGCTGCCTCCAATTATATACTCCAAGTCGGGTGAAATCCTTTCCACTTTGGGTGGTCGTTGGGTTGTCCCACTCGAACATTCTTTGGCCTGGATCAGTGTTATCCACACGCTCTACATGGCCAAGCAAATCTTGGGCGCACTCTTGGTAGACACCTGATCACAGTGACCTTATCTAGCTTTTTTCTAGAAAAGTCCAAGGGCTTCTACATCTGCTCTTGAGATCGTCCCCGTCTCCATGTCAGGGGGATGATTGAGCTTACAATGTCAGCTTGGTCCTTCGGCTGTACTACTCAACTTCCTCTTGAGCCCAATGAAACACCGATTGGCAAGAATTATTTTCAATTTTATCTCGGTACCGATGGTATTGGTACTGCTGACCAGAGAGAGGATGTGGACTATGTTCTGCCTATGACCAAGTTGTTGATTGTGTGTGTTCCTCCTTTAAGACATCAGATACTTCGTTGTGCCCTCATTCTCCAATGGACCCATTTTGGTCACCTTCGATTCAATGTTAGCATACGCCTCATTGATGACTCGCTGTGTTGGATCAATCACGCCAATGTGGCCCTTGTATGTTAGAAACCACGCGAACTTCTGGAAGATCGTGCCTCTAGCGGTGGACGGTTGAGTATTGCACGATCTTTTCAAGAGCGATGTTGTAGAAGTCACATGACAGCACGTCGTCTTGTGTGAAAGTTTTTTGACTTGGAAGGTCTCGGTGTGTTCATTACTGTCATTGATAGAGCAGCGAGAATTCTCCATCGTCATACCCTGCACAGTGTGACGAGTTTGGCAGCAATGTCAATTCTAGACATGGCATTGTACAGACTGTCCCCATTGACGCTGACACCTATGGTCTTCCAGGATCTGACATAGTAAGATGTTTTCTACCCGGGGTTGGCTAAAACCTTCGCTTAGTCGACGCACCAACCCACAATGCCACGAGATCACGCGTCAATGGTGTCTACGAATTCGATGCCACTCAGAGGGCATAGACAATATGGCTCTAGGCGCCCTCAACCCAATGTCAGACAATGCCTCAGAGGCCGATCAAAAGAGTGCAAGAAGAGGCGAACTTGAAAAAACAAAGTCACATGCGATGAGCAGGTTTAGGCCAAAGCTAGACCCATTGCGATAAAACAAACAAAAGGGGTCGAAACATCGCATCCGTGAACGGATCGTCCATTATACGAAGAGAAATTACTTTACTCGTCTTACGAACGAACGTATTGAGATCGTGTCATACGAATGCTGACGGAACGTAATTGTTCGATGAAGGAAATATTGTACTAGAGTGGAACGTACTAAATGTAATAGTTAAACGTCAAGTATGTGTCACTTGTGAAATTATTTATTTCAATGTAACCATTGAAACAAGCGGATGATTCTCTTGCATTTTATGTATGTACCTACTATATTTTAACAGTTATTCGTATGATATATTATTTTCATAATTCTCAATTTACCGCTCAAATCAATACGTTCACTGTCTACTGATAGAGTGGCGTGGTGAGTGATCCCAAATTTCGCTCACGTGTGCTGTAATCCCAAATGCACGATTTTCGACAGAGATAACCTATTATAGAGATGTCCAACTTCTACCTCCCTTGCTCCTTGATTTCATCTAACAGCTTTTTGTCCTCTGTCTGTGAATACGTGTGAGCTTTTGAGAACAGCTGATGCCCTTACCCACCTTAGTAATAGGGTGAATTAGAGTTCTTACTTGAAAATTCGCTCGTTATTTGAACGTTTTTTCGGTGTTCAATTTTTCACACAGTATGGAGGGGAAAACGAACGAACAAAGCTTATGTTCATGAAGTCGATTTATTAAAACTGAGCAATTTACAATCTGAAATACATAATTAATGAATGCATAACATAGTGTGAATTTTTTCATATGAATACGAATTAATAATACATTCACACGTTCAGTTAACCAATAATACAAATATTATTGAAGCGTGAATCACAAATAAGAAGTTTTGACAACCATTTTTATGCATTAGTAAAAGTTGTAATATCATGCCATTGTTCTTATCAAATTGTTTAAAGTGAATTCATGAGTTTTTCAGAATTCATGAATTAAGCGTATTCATTATTTTTTTGAGTTAATTTGTCAGGTATGGTTTATGAATAGGCTGTATATACACTTAAGAATTCATTCTGGGTCAAATAGTTCCAGTTAAATGGTCATTGCAATACATTTTTATTCACGAAAGTCCATATAACAATGCAAGAAAATTCTGTTAAAAATGCTAGTTAACTTTTGAACACCCTCCGAACAACATACCCATGTATGCTATATGGAAAGTACATGGATTCCCACCAAATTTATGAATCTGCCGCTTTTTTCCCACAAAATTCACGAATCGGCTGCCATATTGTGGTGAATTGACGAGCGTTGTAAAAGTATAAGTGATATACAAGGGATTACCACTACATCTTCGTTGTGGTCTCATCCATTATCTCTGATTTTCGATAGTGATTCATTCGTGCACGGATGCGGTGCTTCGACCCCAGACAAAGTTTGTGGAAGAAATGGTCAGAGGTCAGCTTTGAAGATACCACTTTTTAAAAATCGCCGCCGCTTGTCCCTACGGTAATACGTTTATTTTCATGAATATTGAGTAACTTTCAGAAGACCCCAAAACCGTTGACCTCCACCGAACATTCTCAAAATTCCACGAGAACGCATTCCAACATCACAAAGAACACAGCAGACCGAGAGTTTCTGTTTAGCCGAAATTTAAATTATGTACTTTCACGCGAGCGAAGAATTTGCGAGTTCTTTTAATTTCTCTCATCCAATTCTAATCGTTCTTAAACGCTTGTCGACGCGAAGAAGAATAACATCTTCAACTAACGGTTACACCGTAAAATAACGTCCATAAATCACCGCGCGTTTATATTCTCTTCCGCGGTGCAGAACAAATTTGCACATTCGGTTCTTTTGACCCCAATGACGGGCAAGAATCTCGGCAAACCACTTGGCAGGCGATTACCCGTGAGCTGCGCACGCACACGACAAACGCTAATTGATTTCGTTTAGCATAAATCACCGCACAAATCATATCTGTTTTCCCAAACGCAGGCGTAAGTGGGCTCCTAGCGGTTATCCAAACGACCCATCGTCTAAACATGATTAATTTTGACAGCCTGTGCCTCTGGAGACCAAACGCCAGCGCGATTAGCAAGCCCAAACCTGTCGGAAATCTCTTGTTGATTCGTAAATCTCCGCGGCACCAGAAATGTGCGCCCTCATCGCCAGTCCCAAAGGCACATGTGTCAAGCAAGACGCCATAAAACCTTCGCTCAAACGCGTTCACTTCAGTTTGATGTTTCTTCTTTCAATTTGGTAAACATTTATTTTAATGCGTTCATTTAAAATGCAACGTTGCACAGCGCGCAGATATGTCGCTCGTTGCCAAGATTGTTTTCACAATTGTTTTGCATTTCAAATATTTGACGTGATTGTGATGGCGTCGAACTCTTGGGCGATGACTGCGATGGCTGTGAGATTTTCGTGCGAATTTGTTTGCCATCGACCACTGGACGCCTGGGCTGGGTTGGGTTTCAAGTGACTCTCGGGAGTTTGGTAAGCAATTTTACTCTACTCGTTGGGTTGTTGCAATTCGAAGCCGATTGTGCCAACAATTAAGGGCAAGGTTAAGTGCGGAGTGTTGTGAGCGTTTTTATAGCGGTTTTAATTTGTTTTTTGATTGTTTAAACGATTTTGATCGATGAAAGGCGAACCTTGATGGACTCGTAGGGAATTTTATTCATTTTTTGGCATGGGCTTGACCTTGATTTTGTGACCTGTTCGTTCGACAGGTTTCCTCAAAACACCATGCAATGCATTTCGAACCGAGATAAAGGTGTGTTTTGTTCAAATTTATTTTCGAAAAAATTGAAATCGATAGGACATAGAGGAAACTTACAAAAAGATACTGGAAAAAACTCGATAAATACTGATCGATAATCACCACCTATTCATCTGCTTCAAGGTCGCTTATGTCAGCGTGAATAGGGATAAGCTATACACCGCCAACCTATGTCTAGTTTTGACATTCAAGCTAAACTGTGACGATGGAGAATTAACGTCACTGCTCGCTGATATCAAACTCACTAATGAACTCATCAAGACCTTTCAAGTCAAAAAAGTTGTACACAAGACGACGCGCATACGACGACGACTTACAACGCCAACACTAGAGGCAAACAACCCGATAGGTCCATATCCGTGTGGCTTCAGGCCAGGGAAGTCCAACGTGGACCAGACTTTCACTCTACGGCAGAACCTGGAAAAGACCCAAGAAATGCAGTTTTTGTCGATTTCAATGACAGCGTGCATAGGGACGAGCTATACAACGCCATGTCCAGTTTTGACATTCCTGCCAAACTCGTCAGTTTGTGCACGGGGACGACGGAGAATTCTCGCTGCTCCATCAAGGTTAGTAACGAACTCACGGAGACCTTAAATGTCAAAAAAGGTTTTAGAGAAGGCGACGCGCTGTCATGTGACTTCTCTAACATCATCCTGGAGAAGATCGTTGATGACTCACACGCCAACACTAAAGGCACGATCTTCCAGAAGTCCGTAAAACTGTTAGTATACGCGGATGACATTGACGTGATTGGCAGAACACAGCGAGCTGTCAATGAGGCGTTTGCTGGCATTAAAGCGGAAGCGGCTAAAATGGGTCTAGCGGCGAATGAGGGCAAAACGAAGTATATGCTGGTATCAAGAAAGGACACACAACATCGACGTCTTGGACAGAGCGTCACAATGGGCAGCTATAACTTCGAGGTAGTCAAGGACTTCGTCTACCTCGGCGCGGCAGTAAACAGTACAAACAACATCAGTACCGACATCAAACGCAGAGTTACTCTTGCCAACCGCTGTTTCTATGGGCTCAAGAGGCAATTGAATTGTAGAGCCATCTCTCGAAGGACCAAGCTGACTTTATACAAGACCTTGATCATCCCAGTCCTGCTGTACGGAGCGGAGGCATGGACAATCTCAAAATCGGATGAGGAAGTCCTTGGTCTCTTCGAGAGGAAAGCTCTGCGTTCAATCTTTGGTCCTGTTTGCGTTGACGGAATTTGGAAGAGAAGATACAACCACGAACTGTACGGGCTGTACAGCGACATGAGTGTAGTCAGGCGTCTACGGATCCAACGCCAAGGCCTAAGGCGGCTATACCATGAAGAGCGTATGGACAACTCAGATTCGACCCGAATAGTCTTCCACTCCAAACCTGTCCGCGTTTAAGGTGGCGTACCCAGTTGGAGAAGGACCTCAACCCACGTGGCGTGCGACACTGGAGGCAGGTAGCCAGAGACCGTGCTAGTTGGAGAGGATTGTTGGTTGAGGCCCAGGAAGAGTCAAATAAAGAAGAAGAAAGCTAATCTGGGTGCCAGGACATGAGGACCATGAATTAAATCAAAAAAAATGACATACAAGCCAAGAACAGTGCTCAGATACCTTCCTCAGGCCTCTCCATTTTATGCACCTATCACCTACACAGATGGATCACTAAACAGATGATCCAGTTTTGGAACAACCGTCGCCGATGCTCCAGTGGAACAAATACAATGCCAGACGAGCCAAGGAAGTTCTAGAACTCAATGAAGCTTAAGTGGATGCTATGTGGGGTACTAATAGAACTAAAAGAAATCTGTAGGCACAGTGGCTAGGAGATGAACGACTGGATGGCACAGTTGGTAGAGTGCCTGCCCCTGGTAAGCGGGGTCCCCGCTTCGAATCCCAGTGAAAGCAACGTTAATACGCATTTATCTAGATTTCAAATCTGGTCTAGTCACCATATGCGGTTGGGATCAATTTAACGACACTGGAGTGGTCAATCTGACTAGGGTTATCACAAAGGACCAACATGGTCTAAGTGGGCTGCTGAATGCACTAACCTACCTCACCTGTGGCTAGGAGAAGGAAACCATGGAACACCTGATGATCGACTGGCCAAGCCTTGCGTAACAGGGGGAGAAAGACTTCAAAGAAATCACATCTAGCAAAGCTGCCAAATTTTTACTTCCGCTCTGAAGGCAGCACTCAAATCAAAGGAAGGATTACAATAGATCTTCTTACACCTCAAGTTCTTCAATTTAAGTATACTTACTTCGGCGATTTGCATAGAATCCTGCTGTAGGAACAGAGGCCATTTTTTTACTTCAGAGAGTCTACAGAGCCTGACCGATTCTAAGGCAACACGTTGGTTGCTTTTGTGATGTCTTTGTCCCTTTTCCTCGTCTTTGTCCTCAGCTTAGTGATTCCAAGGAAGGCAGCTATTTAAGCCCTGAATAAATGGCAAAGCAAAGGTGGATCTTGTTGACTTAAGAAGAGTCGAATAAACATTTGAGAGGACATCCAGAGATAACCACTTCTTGACGATAC
This sequence comes from Eristalis intricaria, assembly GCA_964034865.1. Lineage (NCBI taxonomy): Eukaryota > Metazoa > Arthropoda > Insecta > Diptera > Syrphidae > Eristalis > Eristalis intricaria. Next base: position 62,509,181 of record OZ035877.1, read on the forward strand.
CATTTTTCCTATCTCCCGTCATCTGGTCAAAGATTGCAAGAATAGAATAGGCGCTTCGTCAGGCTCGTCATATTTGTTCGTAACATCCACAGACATACCAATGGAACACACGTGTTGACTTTGACACAGTGTAAACATTAACCCAACCAGTCAATGAATGGTGAAATTTCATTCAAAAGTCAAAGATCTGCATTCCCTCGCTCGAAAGCAAAGCTTTCCCAACACAATCGCAAACATGAACCTGTCCGCAATTAAATCAAAAACAAGACACAACTCCACAAATATTTACTATCGTCTGTCTGAACATGAAAACACACAGAAAACAACGACATTATTCGTATTAATTTGTAAATTTAATCACGCAGTGCCACCGACAGCACGCCATGCATACAGACGCAGACCATCACCTCCGCCGATGCGAGCGTACAAAGTGTCCGCAAAACTGCTCACGCGGCATTTTAATTGTCTTTCCCCGTCGAGGCATCTCCTCTGCAGCCAACAATGAGAACCATAATGAAATTATTAATTAATTAAAGCCGAACCAACCGCACTGATGGACTGGGGAGTTCAGAGAAATTGCGCAAAGCAGCACTTTGCGGCGGAACGTGGAACGTGTCAACTGCACAGATACTTTCGTTTCACCCACAATCTGGGTTAATGTGCGTCGGATCGCGTTGCAGGGCTAGCCTCTGCCCGCGCTTGCCCAATCCACTTGGGTAATTAATGAAGTTTTCATTTTCGTTTGGCAGTTTGTTTGGCTTTGGCGAAGCCACACAAGTGCCCACCCGCAGCTACGCCACCGATCGTGTTATGGTTGCTGCATAAGGAGTGCGTGTCGATTTGTTGCGGGGAGTGTGTCTAATTAGTTGTCCAACGTCAAGATTTGGCCAGGCATGAGGGCTTCTAAGTGAGATGTCATGTTGGGCGCTGCTGGAGAAAGCGTGTGCGCGCCCAGCAGTCATGGTCAGTGGCGGTGTCTCACACAAGTCGGAAGTTGACCCTTTGTCGGGTGCAAAGGAGAGTGAAATCACGATGGTTCTCACTGGAATCGGGTTTGCCACCCGAAAAGGAAGTAAAAGCTCGAGGCACACACACTCTCCCACAGCGGCATTTAATTGAGCGGACATGCTCGTACAAGGAAACGGAAGCACCGAGCACAGAGCGCTGGCGAGCTCGCCTCTTGTCTTTGTCGAAGCAGATTAATTCACTTCAGATTGGCGGCTGTTTTTTTCTTAGTTCGGCGACAGGGTATTGAGCAATGGAGTGCGACTGGCACAGAAACTCCATTCGCTCGCGGGAACCTGACTCGTGATGCACAAAAACATAATCGATGCGATCGGTGACAGCGCGATCGGACGGGTTGTGGTGGCACCACTAAACCACATATTCTCAGTCGAAACTAATAACTGTTGAGCAAGTGACAACGATAATTGGTCGAGGAGAATGGCCTGAGGACGTTGACAGATGCCACGGTCTGCAACAGATGTGAGGCACTTGCTTTGCGGTCGCTGCTGTGTGCGATTAGGTAAGAGGGATCTTAGACCAGCGCAAGAATCTGGACTTGTGGCTGGTTGTAGCAGATCAACCACTTGCTTGGATCTGTCTATCTTGCCTGCAATGTGAGCAGGTGTGGATTTATTACGCACAGCAAGAATTTGAACTGTGTGTTCAGGTTTTGAGAAATGAGGAATTGGTGCAGGGAATTCCATTTTCACTCGTTTGAGTGATGCAAGACTGGAGGGATCACTTGACAAATAGACGAAATGTTTGAAAAGTGTCAACGCCACACAGAATGTTCAAACGAGAATGCGAAGCTAGATATGTTCACTCAGCTGAAGCCACTGTACTAATCCGTCCCCGTACTAAAATCTACTGCAGATTCGTTTCATGAAACGAAATCGCCAGGTTTCAAGAAATTTCGCCAAACCTACGAGGTTTCGATCTTATACTACGTTGCCATCGAAAGAAACCGCAAGGTTTCGTAATTTTTCTCCAAATCTCCGAAGTTTCGCCGTACATTTTCGAGGTTTCGAAACCTCGCGATAAGGACGAAAGCTAGAAGACACCGCCTTGAGTTCATCCGTCCGCGAGAGGTTATCAAGCTAAACAAGCCTTCATTGTGAAATTCAGTTTATTTTGGTGTTAATTTTTAGAAGTCAAATATATAAACATGCTCGTTCCATCGAAAGAAACCGCAAGGTTTCGTAATTTTTCTCCAAATCTCCGAAGTTTCGACATACATTTTCGAGGTTTCGAAACCTCGCGATTAGGGCGAAAGCTAGAAGACACCGCCTTGAGTTCATCCGTCCGCGAGAGGTTATCAAGCTAAAAAAGCCTTCATTGTGAAATTCAGTTTATTTTGGTGTTAATTTTTAGATGTCAAAATGTATAAACATGCTCGTTCCATCGAAAGAATCCGCAAGGTTTCGTAATTTTTCTCCAAATCACCGAGGTTTTGCCATACATTTTCGAGGTTTCGAAACCTCGCGATTAGGGCGAAAGCTAGAAGACAACGCCTTGAGTTCATCCGTCCGCGAGAGGTTATCAAGCTAAACAAGCCTTCATTGTGAAATTCAGTTTATTTTGGTGTTAATTTTTAGATGTCAAATATATAAACATGCTCGTTCCTTTCACTCTACCGCTTCTTCTCTTTTCTTCTCAGCACTAGTTTTGTTTTCCTTTCAACAAACAGCTGTTTTGCGGCCTTCTTCAAAGCAGAGAGATAATGACATTTGTAAAACACTTTGGTGAGAACGGTTTAACAAGCAATATAATATTGAAGCCTCAGTCATCGAAATCCAGGCTCCACAGAACATATGTCTGAGGTCATGGGTGATTAAGAAGATTCAAATCCATGGATTTTTACAGAATTCGCACTTGTTTTACTGCGTAATATGGCTTCCTTACAATAGGCGTGTTTCGTTGAGAATCTATAATCAGCTCAGTAATGCTTTGACATGCGTAGCAACAAGAAAGCAATTACTGAATTTACTACAGACTATAGCGCATTGAAGAGTCAAAATCACACATAGCGCCTCAACTACTACCACTAAATCATAGATGCCGCAGATCATAGAGTTCTTGAAGATACAGTAGAATTATGAGCATAGGTGTTCTAAATCTCAACTTAGGACACCGTATCTCAATTTGTAATCCATCCTTTGTTTAATATACAAATGCTTCTAGTGAATAAAGTCATATTTGTACATACAATGGCAATGAACTTTGATGTCTAGTACAATAAAAGTAAAGTCACGAACCAACTTTTGACACAAAAAAGTAAAGTGAATATAGAGTGTTTTATTGAGAATGAGTAATGTGCTGAGTATAGATTGTTAATAAAAGACGCCTAAAGTTGAACTGAACTAGTCAAGCACGGAGTATATGGAACAAATACGAGAGGGTGCTTTCACACAGAGGAATCTACGAACTTGTGGAAACACTTATGGCCTCGTGAATCACCCTTTATATAGAAAGACAGTCCTTCTATAACTGGCAAATGCTGAGGAATAGTGAAAACGTGAGGACAACAAAGGAAAATTTGTTGCTCAACTATTTTTCCGCATGACCCAAGAGTTGTCATTTTCAATCCAAATAAACTGTTAAATAAATGCCCGCTTCTCAAGGTCGGTTAAGACCTAACCGAGGTCTGTGATGTCAAAAAATGATTCAGACAAGGTAACGCACTCCGATGCGACTTCTAGAACATCATTTTTGAAAGAATTGTTCAAAATTCGCACGCCAAAATTAGAGGAACAATCTTTTCGATGTCCGTCCAGGTTCTCGCATAGGCTGACGATATTGTCATCATCGGAAGCGCGCAGCGTAATGTCAATAACACTTTTGTGAGCATTGCGACGGATGGCGCGAAGATGGGTTTAAAGGTAAATGAGGGCAAGACCACGTCTCGAACAGACCGTCACAGTAGACAGGTACAGAGTGGTCAGTCAGTCTTTGTCTACCTAGGAACCGCAACCAATTCAGACAACGAAACCAGAGATCTGAAATCAAATGGGAAATAACTCTTGCCTGTCGCTGCTTCCATGGGCTAACAAACCAATTGAGAAACACTGCTCTCTCGAACTACCAAAATAACCCTTTATAAGACTTTAATCGGCATGGGCTTTGTCAAAAGCTGACGAAGTTGCTGGAAGATCAACATCTGAGAACGGGTTAGTATAGCCTTCACGGTCTTACAAAATGCCATTTCACTTATAACCGTCTTGACAGCAGAGCTGATTCTTGGTGCATTCGAGAGGAATTGTATGCATCGGATGGAGGAAGCTTGGACCAGCACAAGAGTGGCCTTTATTCGAGCCTCACTGTTCGAGAAGAAGACCGAAGGTCTGTCGTAGAAACCATCGTCATCCTAGTTAACCGACCGTCAACAATGAGAAATGGTTTATTCGCGGTTCCTCGATCTGTAATTTTATAAAAAAAAATAAAAACACTAAATTTTTCGCCAATAGAAACGACTGGATTGTGGTTCGAACCCCAGTGAAAGCAAAGTTAACATGCTTTTACTTGGTTTTCAAATCTGGCCCAGTCACCATCTGCCGTTGGGATCAAATTCAATCAGCACCAATCACTGGAGTGGTCAGTGCTGGTGAATGCACTTGCAGCCCCCCTACCTATCTTTGCTAATAGCGCTGCAAAGAAAATCGCCATCTGTTCTAGCCAGCAATAAGCCCTACCTTTGTTCCAGATAAATTCGAGTCGGCTGCCTTTCTCTCAATATCATGTTTAATTGTCATCAGTCTCTTGCGGCCTATTATCAGCTGGCCGTGAATTGATGCCTTCGATTGCACTGCAAAGCCCCGGGAAACGATTCTCAGAGCAGCATTAATTCTCAGACTAATGATTCAACCACGAACTGTACGGGCTGTACAGCGGCATGAGTCTCGTCAGGCGTCTTCAGATCCAACGCCTAAGATGGCTAGGCCATGTAGAGCCTATGGACAACTCAGCTCCGGCCCGGAGAGTCGCCGACTCCGAACCCGTGGGATAACGCAACAGAGGACGCCCGCGTTTAAGGTGGCGCACCCACGTGGAGAAGGACCTCAACCAACTTGGCGTGCGACACTGGAGACAGCTAGCCAGAGGCCGTGCTGGCTTGTTGGTTGAGGCCCAGGTCCACCCCGGACTGTAGCGCCAAATAAAGAAGAAGAATGATCGCACAGAGAGCGAGAGAAACATGAATCTTAAATCATTTTCGAACCCCAGCAACAGCGACAGTCACTGGTCATAAATCGATTCCTGACCCTCATTGCAGCACATTCCGCTGCAGTTTCATTTCTGGCATTCCACAACATTGTTCGATTTCCAATGGAAATCTCCACAAAACTCCGCGCAGCTTGGTCCAGTGCAAGAACAGCATCGCTCAATTTCTTTTCACTTTCATCTCTAATAACAGCAGCGACGACGGATACGCGAGTACACATCTCAGAAAGCAGCAATTAATTTTCGTATCTCTATCTAAATATCGTGCAATTAAGACCCCAACTCTGCCCGCCCCACGTGCATTACCGGCCAACCTCTGTCCGAAATGAAAAGTTACCCGAGAGATGCTCCACTTCTTCGCTTGCCCTTTTCACTCGATTCAATTTACTCGCTCGTACTTTTCATGCTTGCATCAAATTTTTGTGTTTTCTGTTGAACCACAGAACACACACAAAAACAAAGCAAATTTTCTTTTCTTCTCCACGAGATGTAATTGTTGTTGTAACCGAAAGTACAAGGAAAAAAAAAACCGGAGAAGAATAAAAAGTTTCATGCTGATAATGACTCTGACATAGAAACCGCTGATCTTATTAAGCATGTTCCGCCCGCCGCCGCCGCCGCCACCCGTCACTGTTTGTTGTCTGTTTGGATGAGCAGTGAACTATGTGCACTTGAAGATGAGAGTATCTCCACCGAGAGATGCTTCTGCCAGGCCCCTGGACTTAACGTTGGTTCGTTCGTTCTTCTCGCCTGACGCGTTTGGGTCATGGCCATTATAGCATGACATGGCTGCGAGTGGCCATTTATGGCGATGGTCGGTGCGAGCGTCGACCGTCCGTAAGGAAAGTATCCACGCTTTTATTTATTCTAATTTAATAAAGATGAAGCGAGTGAAACGTGGACATGAATGGGTTTTGTCTTGTAATGGGACTACACTTGGGTATCATGGCAGAAGGTAAGAGCAGAAAAATGGGTTGATATGCTGTGGTGGAATTTTCCCCAAGATTGAGAGGTGGAGGCCATGAGGGAGGGAAGGGGCGCTTTAAAGTGCTTGATTCGAGAGATAAGACGATTTCCAATGAGACGGCATTGCTTGAATATGCTTGCAAATGGTCTTTAAGAGGAGTGGGCAAGGCTTTGCTTTTGTTCGCGAACTGCTGAGGAATGGCATTCTTACAAGGAATTCAAGCCTTGCCCTATCGATGCGAGTAATGTCATTTGTCACAAATCAGATGCTGCTCACCATTCGTTAAGAATACTCAACTGTTTCGTGGCGAATTCCTGTAACAACGCAGTCGCCCGCATATGGGAATCCAGGGAAACGAAAGAGCTGATGAACAAGCTTAGCATGGTGTCATGTCATCTGGCAAACTAAGCGTCGCAGCTGCGATCAAATTCTTCAATGAACTCGACAAAAACTATTTATTACCACAAACAATGCGTGTCATAGCAATTCATGCCTCGAAACCAAGGGCATGACTTCTGGCCCAAATACAACATCGCCAATACAAAACTAAATCTAAAATAGCGCTGCTAGATGTCCCGGATTTTAGCTGGGGATATGTTAAAATAGGGAGCACAAGCCGTGAAATAGTCCTCAGCGGACGTGAAAGGACAGGCTGACTGGATTATTCATAAAGCTTCTTCTCTGTCCTTAAAACGAAACTCGTATCCCCGTAATTTCATGCAGCAAATCTGACATGTGACGTTTGCTTCTGGACAAAATTTTGACTTGGTTAGGCGCTCTGAATTTTTGTTATCCTGTTGTGAACGACTGGATGGCGTAGTTGATTAAGTGCCTGCCCCTGGTTAGTGGGATCCCAGGTTCGAGTCCCAGAAAGAGCAAGTTTTGGTGTTCTAATCTGGCCCAGTCACCATTTGCTGGTGGGATCAAAGTAACAGCAATCACTCGAGCAACTGGAGCTGGTGCGCTTGACGGGGACTGAATTTCACACCGAGACATGCTTGTTGTAGAACCAACCAGATCCAGGTTTGAAGGTCTTTTTAGGTGGATGGGGGAAGAAAGTGTTTCCCAATTGCATCCATTTTCCATTCTAGAGCTGGACATTCTCAGAGCACATGTTGAATGGATTTGTTCCATGGATTTGTCCAGTGTTCGGATTTTTTCACAAGTGTGGTTGATTTACTTTTAGTTCACTACTTACTACTTAAATCCAACACATCTTCACATTTATAACAAAGTAGGACACTGATACCTGGCCACAATGCATGCTCAGACCACCAAGGGTTCAGAGTCAGGTAAGAAATGCCATTAGCAAGTATACATCCGTGCGGTTAATCTTGGGCTCTGATTCTTCACCATTTCTTCTTGCTAAGCGCCGGTGATTGGACTATGGAATCCTATGTTAGGTCGGAATGAGAGGCCAGGACAAAAGATTAATCTGATTCAAACAGCTAGCCCGCTTTTAAACGAGGCATTGAACTAAGTCGCCAAAATTCGGGATGTGTTCAAAGAGTGAGTACAAGCCGCGAAATCAATCTGGCCCAGTCACCATTTGCTGGTGGGATCAAATTAACAACAATCACTGGAGTGGTCAATCAATGGTACTGTGGATATCATAATGGACCAATATGGTCGAAGTGTGCTGGTGACTTCACTAGCAGCCCCTCCTACCTACCTATCTAGCTAGCCTCCTCTTCGTGCATTGCAGCGAATCGCCTTGGAAGTTCTAAGAAAAGGTAAAATTCAAGTTTGATCAGTCACTAATGTTACAAATTATTTTGACATTTTGACATTTATTTTGATTTCCAAAGACACGTCAGAGTTCTCAATGCTTTTGTCTGACGTCTGTCATCTTCTCCCTATCATCCTCTCTTTTTGGATTTGGCAGTACCTTGGCCATATTTCATGCATTTTCTAACGCTACCCAAAGCTGAACTTCCTTTAATCCGAACACAGCCCAGTCAAAAAAAAAAAACGTTATCCCATCATCTTACGTTATCGCCTTAAAGAAAACATTAATCAACAAATATCAATTTCCCCAGCCTCTCGATCTGTGACCATCATCCGATTGCATTACCCGACCTCAACTGTATCCAGCAGATACCGTACGCTGCAACCTGGTCCTTCATCGGCTGGCTCTTTTCCGATCTTAGCGGTATTTCGAAGAAATTGCTCAACGAACACAGCGCAACTCCTGAGAGTCCATGAATCTTCGATTTCGATTAAATTGCTGCAATTCCATGCCGCACACACATGTGCACTCCGCGAGAGAGAACAACCAGAAGAAACTTCCTCTTGGAAATCACAAATCACCGCTACGCTTTTCTTTTGACCAATAAATTGAATTTGTGCCCCGCTTCCAGATTCTGCCGCTGCGTTTCGGTGTGAAGGTCACGCTCGCCGCATTTGCATGGGCGATTTCCATGCCGTATTTTACTTCTGTTGCAACTGTAACCGACATAATTGCTTATCGCAACGCACACTGGCGCGTCCGAGGAAAGCGCGCACAAGAACGATGGAAACTGCAGCCGATGCGCATTTCCGCGACTGCAACTGTTGATCGACTTTTAACGTTGCCAAAGGGAATTGATGTGCGTGCCCACTCGAACCAGCGATGACTCAACATCGACGAGTCGTTTTGATTGAATTCGACGGACGAAATATGCCAGAACGACAGCTCGGAGTAGGAAGTGAAAACGATCGTTGTTCTGATTCGGCGACATTAACTCGTTCATGTTTATGGTCAGCGCTTGCGTTGTCGTTTGCGGAAGCGAACGTCATGTGAGGGCAGTTGCGAAAGAAGCACACAGAATTGTGTCACATCAGATACCCGAAATTGACCAGTCAACCGCAGTGATGCAACCGAACGCGAGCTCAGCTCTGCCAGTCTCTGGGTCAAGTGATGTCGTCACAAGGCAGGGCATGAGATAAAGTTTGCCTCACATGGACCAAGCCGAGAGGGGGTTTTGTTCGCAAAAAAAAAAACTGGTGTGGGTATGGGAAGCGAATGAACCGCATTGACCTCTCGCATGATCTTGTTTCGTGTCTCTCGACGGACGGGTCACGTCGGACCGCCTTCCGATGAAATGTCATAATTGAAATCATAAAATGTTGCAAATCGCCGTTGAGTGAGTGGTGAATTCAATTACAGATCCAGCGGTAACCGATATCGAATGGCGTCTTCGTCGGTGAGTGAGAGCGTTACCGCTAAGACGATGATGCGCCGAGCAGCGTCGTGATGTGGTCGATTACTTGTGAAAGTAAGCGCTGGACTGTGATTCTCACCTTGAGGTGAATGCCTGATTTGGAGACGCGTTGCAGAGGGCGGATGACATCTTATCTCGTCGAGAGAGTCCTAAAGGTCGGGCGTTTGGAGACCCGATAAACACTCGACTCCACGCTGACTCAGAGCGACTGATGGCTCTGTGGCGATCCGTTATCCGGAAAACATGAGTGTACGGCGCAATAGATTATAATTTACACACGCCACTTGGACGGACTTTCCATCGGCTAAGTTAAAGGAACTTAGAATTTTAGAAACTTCGTTTCTGCGGAAGCTTATCTAAAGGGAGATTAGTTAAAGCGGAATTTATTTAACTAGGGGAGATGCTGATAAACCAGCATGGACTTGAGCCTTGGAGGGAAACATTACCCGTGTTGTTAGCGAGATACCAGGCAATATGCTAGAAGATGTGACTTCAAATTAAACTCCCCTTACGGATCACTTTAAACATAATCGTGAACAACGCTTACAAGAAACAGTCTCTAAAAGTAAATGGCAAGCCTTGATTTATCAGTTCTCGTAAAAATTGTGTACACTTTTCCAATTTTCGTGCAGACTTTCTGATAAACAAAAACCAAATGCTAAATAAATCACCTCTATGTATGCCAATGCAACAAGAGGTGTCAATTTAAAATTGTTGAACCGTCAACATTCGGGAACAACATTCAACTGGCTGAGTGAAGAGCCGTCACATAGATCAATAAAGCTACCAGGGATCGAGCAACTCCTGCTCTCAAAACTAACTTGGTTCGAGTGTGGTGGCAGCCGCTGGTTGTCGAAGAAGGATGGTCATACGCGGCACTTTCTTCGAAGAGGACCAGGAGCAGAGGGAAATGTGATGGTTCCCATCTGGTCCAGTCACCATTTGACAATTGACAATTGAATCTGACAAGTGTGCTGGTGAATTCACTAACAGCACTAACTTGCTGTATGTGGCTTACGCCTGCAGGTTTGGTTTATGTATCAGATTATTTGTAATTCTTTTGGCATCCATAAGTATGCAATTTTTGGTCTACCCAGAGTGTCTCTGCTATAAATTCCGTTTAGGTTTCGTAAACGATTATTTTGATTTGATGAACATTTTTTTATTTTATAATTATTAAGTGTTTTTGCTTTTAAATTGATGGTCACGTTACACAGTCACAAAACGAAGCTTGTGACCATCAGAGATCAACCATCACCTTCCACGACTACACCCCTGACTGCTTAGCAAATGTCATAAATGTCGTCGGTGCTGCCAAGATTTTATGATGAATCATTAAGCGCCGATGATCGTTTTTTTGTGCACTTCAAAATTAGACGTATATACGCTTGCAAAAAAACACAGCTATTATTACTCCGTACATAAGCCTGATAATCCGTATGAATAGACAGTGGTGCATAATGCCTTTCATCCTAATTTGCATCGCATGACCTTTTTACAGCAGCATTTGGCCTTGGAGGCTTTGCTAACTTCCTGGATATTGAGTTTCAAGCTTAGAACAAAATTCAGCACGAGAAAATGGTGTCTTTCCGAATGACTTCCACGCCCCAAACTATGAGAGTGTCCTACATCTTCTATGTACTTGTCTAGCTCGGGTATCTCTTAGAAAAACAGTCCCCTAACTCTTAAACGATCTCCGTGACCTAAGCGAAATCCTTAGCATCTATTGCAAGTTCAGTTGGTTATCCACCAGTTGGATAGTGAGGTTGTTCCAGATTACTTCAGCATGGCAGATGGCCCACACCAAGGTATACAGCTTTACAAGGGGGTGCTACCCTGCTTGATTTTATAACTTCCTTTATTGGCGTTGTGAGTCGCCGCGACGTAGTGGGGTAGTGGGTCAACTTCTACGCAGAGGGTGCCAGGTTCGAATAATTCACAGCTTCCACCTCTTTCGAGTCACCGATAATGCTCAAAGAGTATTCCTGTCTAGAAAAAGCCTCTCAACTTTGCCGTTCGGAGTCGGCATTAAACCTTAGGTCCTTCCACTCGTGAACAATAGCACGAACAACACGAGTGATCGTTGAGAAGCTAGGCCCAGGTCCGCCTCGGACTGTCGGGATACCAATATTATTATATGATTGGCGCTATTGTCCGTGGTGGAATATGGCACATGAATCACTCGTTATGGGCGTCGTATTGTTTCCTGACAAGTAGAGGCGAGGTCTGAGAATCTCCTCTTGGCAACTTTACCCTGTCAGAGCATTGCTAGTGACTCGAGAGAGAGAGACAGAGAACATGAGAGTTGGTGTGGTCGGGATCGAACCTTGCGTTGTAATACGTCTACTACGTCACATTGGTGAAGAATAACTTTTCATTTAAAAGGACCAAACCAAATTGACACGAGCTTGCTTGGTCTGTGGTCACATGCTCTCAAAAAAATCAACTACAGTGGACTCTCCCTAAGTCGAAACTTTCCCTAACTCGAACTTTTTCGCCATCTTTTGCCTACATTTCCCTCAATTTTCCTCTCAAAGTCATACTCTCTCTAATTGTAACAAACTAGGTTATCCCGAGACAATTCGCCTTAAGGGGAGTACACTGTGTGCTAAAGATACACCAAGTCATCTTCTTCTTCTCAGACCGCTACAGTCCAAGCTGGACCTCGGCCTCGCCCAACATGACTCTCAAGTCGGCTCTATTCCTAGCCAGCTGCCTCTAGTTTCGCCCACCAAGTTGGCTGAGGTCCCCCTCGACTTCTGTGCGCCACCTTGTACGTGGACGTCCTCTGTTGCGTTGTCCCACAGGCTCAGAGTCGAAGCCAGCACCAAGTCACTCGCATAAAAAAAATATCTAAAAATCCTTCAACTCACTCTCCGACACTCCGTGCGTATCTTGCCATTTTTAAGATTCGTAAGCAAAAGAAAATAAAACATCACGTATCCACTCCGAAGTGGAAAGATAAACTGTCTGAACTTCAGGTTCGACGGGCGCCTTCCTAGATACGCATCTTAATTTCTTATTCTCATTTTCCAGATGATTAATCGCATCTTCTAGTGTGTTTAAACTGCCGCATGACTACTGCCACCACAAAACCTTCACAGTTCAAGCGGAGAGAAAAAAAGGAACGACACAACAATCCATTGTATCTGTGACTGTATCCATGACGCAGGCGTAAACACAGCAAACAACAATCAAAACAAAGCAAAAAAGGGAAACAGAGAAAGAAACACCAGCAACTACGAGCGGTCTTTGTTGTGGCCGTTGTGCCATTTGGCGCAATCAAAAGATACAACTGCAGCAATTGGTGCAATTGCGCGAAGTATGCTAATAGCGTTGGCTGCCGGCATGAGACACTCCACGGGGCGTTGAGAACAAAAGTGAAACTCACTCGTTGCTCATTCCCTCCGCGATTGGCTGGTGCGAAACGAACGTAGACGTACGCTACGTGTTCGTTTGACTATTTGCTCCGACGATCGCGACACGGCTGGAAGATGGGACGTGAGAGAGTGTCGCGTGATAGGTTTTATTGTGACGTCGTTAAACTGCGATCCGCACTCTTTACGACAGCTAATGAACCGGGATTGAGATGAATTTTGAATCAAATTTGGGTCACCGCCTCGATGCGAATGAAATGAAGAACAATCGATGACTCATTCTCGACGGAAAGGGGTGTCTGGTGTGTCTTAAGCTAAGGACTTACCTTCTTGCGGCGCAGAAGATTTGGCGCACCACCTGGTGGCTGCAGCGGCACAGCCGGCTCGGGCGTCACGGTTTGAACTGGGCGCGGTGGCTTCAGTGTGAGTTTCTTCAGGCTTGCTATCCGCTTATCACACATCAATGACACATCGTCGATTCTTTGTAACACCTGCAAATAAAGAGAGAACAAAGCACACGTTTATTTGAATTCGAATGAAAATGAGACAAGGGAAGGAGACAGACTGGCAATTAAACAGCTTGTCATCTTTAAACGACATTTGCGGGAAATAAAACGCAAGCACGCATGCCAGTCCACTGCGCGGACCGGATAAGCTTATCCATTGACTCCATTTAAATGGCTTCAGTTGATTAAATGAATAAGAACTTTTACACGATTTCAGAAAACATAAAAAGGGACGGGGAGAGATAAGGCAGAAAGATTGCTTCCTACAATTGGCAGTCGACTGCGGGACTGAGAAGCAATGGCACGGAGAGGAACTGCGGATGAGATTAGATTAACAGATACTGACATCTAGCGACAGTTGGCAGTAACTTATTAACACTGCTCGTTTTGGCAATCGTTTCGTGCATCACGAATTTAAAGTGACAGCTCAAGGGAGGGGGAAAGAAAGGCGTTTCTGACAACGAGACGCTGGATGATCCCCTGCGTATCTTCACAGATGGAAGGAGGACGGACATTGGTGCAGGTGTCCGAAGACCTTAATATGGCCATCTCCCTGAAGCTCGCTGATCACTGTAGCATCTTCCTGGCAGAAACAATAAAAGCACTGTCCTGTCTGAAGAACAATGTTATATCCAAAAGAGACATCACCATCTGTTCGAACAGTCAAGCTGCTGTGGGATTGCTGAGGACTATCAATCCGCGTGGTATCACAGCGGCCTACTTTGGCCTAAGTATGGTATGACCTAACCTATGCTCAGGGTTTCACCGGCATCCAAGAGACTTGTTAGAGTAATTTTTTATTGATGCTTTTATATGTTTCCTTGTTGCCGCAATTAAGTCCCTGGACAATGTCAAGTTTAACTCAAAAACATGGCTTAATAGTAGGCTCCTGGCGACATGGCTGAGCATTTCAACACACACCTCACGTGGGTGCCAGGACTTTATGGCATACCGGGCAAGTGCAAGGTCGATGAACTCGCTATCTGTGGTACATCTAATATTGGGAAGAGTTCTACCTTCCATGTCAATCACAACAGACTACCATCTACACAAGATACACAATGCTTACACACACACGTGCCTTAAAACAAAGGACAATATGGCCATCACACAATCTCAAGCGATCACTCAATGGGTGGTGTGAATAAAAATTGAGTGTGAGTGTTTTCTCAGCATTTTGGAGAGATCACTCCATTTTGTGTGAATACAAGTAAATTTCGTTAAGCTTAACGAAAACGCTCCACTCACATATTCTGACAAATTAATGTTGCCTCCATTTTGGTGTGAATAAGGATAAAATGTATTGAGTGAACTCTTGAAGAAGTTGAGTGTGCATTGGAGGTAACTTCAAGAGAGAAAAAAGTTTGAGAAAATGGAACATTATTTTTCGGAAGGGTAATACTTTGACAGATTAAGTGAAAAACCTTCATATCCGTGCTTGTTGGAAAATTACCCAAATTCCAGACATGTTTATCTATAGATTTGCTTTATATAGCACAACACTTGTCAAACTGTGGATCTATGAATCCCAATGTCCTCACCAACTCCAACTTGGAATGCCGGGTATCGAAGGAGTATTTGTATTTGTATTGTCACCTTCTCAATTGGTATGGCATTACCACGGGTTCCTTCAGGAATATTGGAAAGTAACTGATTACTTAACCATTCCATGTTTTCAAACTCGCGACTATGTACAAGTTCTTGAAATGATCCCTTTTGTCTCCGAAAAGATGTGAACTTTAGTTCTTTGTTTGTCGCGTTGGTATGTTTAAGAACAATATTGCATATACTTTGCAGCCCCATTTACCCGACTTTACACTCGCCCTTAAATGTCTAGAACTCGAGTTTTCAAACGTCAACTCGAGGGAAAGTACCTTTATTCACACCAAATTGAGTGCCCTGGTTTTTGTGTTCCTTGATTTTTATTCACACCCCCCAGTCTGCTTAGACTTAAGAGATCTTCACTCAGGACGCTCCTCGGAGTCGTAATCAGACACTGCCCAATTGGCATTCCTGCCCGCAGGATAGATGTCCCTTATAATGACTTTTGCAGAAGCTCCACGGATGAAGAGGAAGTGGAAACTACCGATCATATATTCTGCTTGTGTAGCGCTCTGGCAAGTCCTAGGCACCTACTACGTTAATAATCTTGATGAGATAAATAGCGTCCGCATTAGCCAGCTAAACCGCATCGTCACAAGCACCAACTGGTATTGTTAAGGGAAATCAATCCGCGTGGTATCACAACGGGCCTTCTTTGGCCTAAGTATGCTATGACCTAACCTATGCTCAGGGTTTCACCGGCATCCAAGAGACTTGTTAGAGTAATTTTTTATTGATGCTTTTATATGTTTCCTTGTTGCCGCAATTAAGTCTCTGGACAATGCCAAGTTGAACTCAAGAACATCCCTTAATTGTAGTCTGTCTCCTGGCGACATGGCTGAGAATTTCAACACACACCTCACGTGGGTGCCAGGACTTTATGGCATACCGGGCAATTGCAAGGTCGATGAACTCGCTACTTCAGAAGAAAACCTCTCACAGAATGAACCATCATGACTTCTACTAGGCGATAGCATGAGGACATCAATCATGTCTTCCCTAGCGGAGGCGGCTTTTCGACGTGGCGTAGTGGGTTAGTGCGTCGACTCCTACGCAGAGGGTGCCAGGTTCGATACCCGAATTTACCACATTTCATATTTCACGGCTCCACCTCTTTCGAGTCACTGACAATGCTCAAAGAGTATTTCTGTCTAGAAAAAGCTTCCCAACTTCGCCGTTGGGAGTCGGCATTAAACTGAACTGTCCCTTCCGCTCCCATCCCATGAAGCTAGGCCCAGGTCCGTCTCGGACTGTCGCGCCACCCATATTATTATACAGTGGAATCTCCCTAAGTCGAACTCCCCATAAGTCGAAACCCTCTCTGACTCGAACTTTTTCGACATATTTTACATACATTTCGCTCAATTTTCCTTACAAAAACCTCTCTCTAAGTCAAACTCCCCTAACTCGAACAAATTATGTCATCCCGTGACAATTCGACTTAGGGAGAGTCCACTGTATTATTATTATAATACTTTCCACAAAGAGATGAGACTTGTCAAGTGACAATAAAAAAGGAATTCACGAGCCGGCTTTGCTTTTGAAATTCGATTTTGTATCGTCCTTAATCTGCCGCAGAATGTGTATACGGACCAACCTAGGCCCAACTTCGCACTAGTTGGGCGAACCTATTGTTCCACTTATTAATTTTGACCATCATTGATGAAGAGGTGTGTAAATGAAAAGCGATGTGCTCTGGGATAGGTCCTACTCACTAAACTAAACCTTAAATGTCTCGTTCTAGACAAGGAGAAGATGGAAGACTCACACGCCAACACTAGATGCACGATCTTCCAGAAGTCCGTGCGCGTATGATATCGACGTGATCGTCAGAACACAGCGTCAAGCCAAGGAGGCGTTTGCTATCATTGAGCTAGCTAAAATGGGTCTAGCGGTGAATTAAGGCAAAACGAAGTATATGCTGTCCTCTAGAACGGATATAAAACATCGACGTCTTCGACAGAGCGTCACAATGGACAGCTATAACTTGGAGTTAGTCATGGACTTCGTGTACCTCGGCTCCGCCGTAAATAGTACGAACAACCCCAGTACCGAGATAAAACGCAGAGTAACTCTTGCCAAGCGCTGTTTCCATGGGCTCAAGAGGCAATTGAGCAGTAGAGCCATCTCTTGAAGGATCAAGCTGACTTTATACAAGACCTTGATCATCCCAGTCCTGCTGTACGGCGCATGGACAATCTCAAAATTGGATGAGGAAGCCATCGGTCTCTTGGAGACAAAAGTTCTGCATGCGGTCTTTGGTCCTGTTTCCGTTGACGGAACATGGAGAAGATTCAACCACGAACTGTAGAGGATTCACGGAAACATCAGCCAAGTCAGGCGTCTACGGATCCAACGTCTAAAATGGCTAGGGCATGTAGAGCTTATGTAAAACAAAGTTTAGAGATGAAAAAAGACGAGTCTTCGATTCCGAGGGTCCGTAACAGAGGACGCTTTAAATGTGGTGCGCCCAGTGGACCTCAAGTAACTTGGCGTGCGACACGGGGCTAGCCAGATACCGTTCAAGTTGAAGAGGCTTGTTGGTTGAGCTTCAGGTCTACCCCGGACTGTAGCGCCAAATGAAGAAGAAAAATCCATCAAAGTGGTACAGTCAAGTTATGCCCTGTGAGATCGGAACAAGATCAAGCATTGTGTACAGCCAGACTCAAGCTAGATTCCGGATTTGGAGGTGATTAGCTTCCGGTTTACACGTAGAAAATATGTCGCTAACGGTTTACAAGCATGCGTTTCATAATCTAGACGAGAATCCCATCCAACTCGACCGAGACAAGACTAGAATGGATGACACAATTAATCACAAACCGACCCCTAACGTCGAAGAAGAGGATTTCTGCTGGACGGGCTCTGGCGCCCAACGAAAACAATTGAATTTACTTCACTGCTGAGAGTTGCTCTATTCAGAGGTCTACGACTACTGACTGAGTCCAATTGATCTTTTATCAATTTTGTCAAGATAAGGACCGCAGCAAAAGAAAAATGTCTTCTCTTTTTTCCCCATGATTAGCAGCCCCTTCCTCTCAAGTGACTTGTCGGTTACTTAATCGCCTCTCCGCGTCGAGAGTGAAACAAGTGAGCTCTTGCATGAGAGGAGTGATAAAAGTGAAATATCCCATCAACCAGTGCAGCTACTGAACTTTCTTCTCTCGTACTTCCCAGACAAACACGCCGTGCTCTTGGCAAAAGCGTCTGCCTGTTCACAAACATCGCCTTCTGATTAATCACCCGCCTACACAAAGAACGAGCTAGTTTTCACATTCACAGCATTCCCTTCCACTTTCAATGGGACTCACTGTCGAAACGAGTGCACTGCCGACGAGGCGAGTGCATCATAAACAGACACAACTCCCCTCTAGAGCACCGTCTGTCTGGGATGCCCACCTGATGGAAAAGTGAAACGTCACGTGATACCCGACCGGATTCAATTTCAGAGATTTATGTCACCGCTTGGGTTGTGTTTTGTTTCTGTTCAAACAAAGGCATCCCAATGCCACACGGGGTTTTTGCTCTGATTTCGATACACATCTCATAGATTCACAGAATACAGAAAACAACAAACAAACGGGACCGACGACGACGACGGTGTTTATTGAACGACGCGTCGTGCCGCGCCGCCCGATTTTCTTCTTCAATGCGAACCACTTTCTCTCGGCCACGGGATTGTTCTCGTCCCATTGTCGTCCATAAGTATTCCTAAGACAGTCTGATTCTGAGTCAAGAATTCGGCCACGGGCAAGACCCAAATTTATGTCGTTTTGCCAGTTAATCCCTGAGCTGTTCGGTGTGTTCTATCGAATTGGTCTATTGTGCCAGTATGTTAATGCGATTGAAATGATAATGAATCTGGCGAGGTTCCGTTGATTATGGAAATGAATTTGCCGAAATTCAAACGCGCAAATTCGTAGATTCCCTGGCTGTTCGAATGGCTTTCCTGGGAGCTGTGTGGGTTCGGTGGTGTATGAGGGTCCTGAAATGTTGATGGGGACTTATGTCACCATGCGCCTGGGCAACGCCATTCCGGAGAAAGGAATGATGTCACCACAGGGCCTAATTGGAGCCTATTGAGATAAGACGAACGGTCAGTTCGGTATCTTTGACAGACGCATGAGATAATAGGCAGGGCCCAGCAAAGAGATGACAAATGTCGTGTGTGGTGATGTAACCATCAGAGTTTAATCTTGTTTAATGGGCGTTTGAAACGTAATCCCTTCTGATCGATGTCATTTATAAACAGAGTTGATCAGTATTTAAAGCGACATTCAATGTAATCGTACCACTAACCCATCAATACGGAAGGCACTATGGGATAAGCAGACGAAATCGACATCGTCGCGCGTTCCCAATGTGCCGTAGTGGAAGCATTTGCGGGCTGGTCTTAGGGTCAATGAGGATAAAACAAAGTACATATATGCTGTCGATGAAAAAACGATCCGTCACACACCACCTAGGACAAAATATCACAATCGACAGCTTCAATTTCGAGGTAGTAAAGGAGTTTGTCTACCTCGGGGCAAACGTGAACTCAACGAATGAGATCCGGCGTAGAACCCCCTTTGGCAACCGGTGTTACTTCGGTTTGTCAAAACAACTGGCGTCAAAGCTCCTGACTCGAAGGACTAAGATCATGTTCTTCAAAACCCTTTTTTTGCCAGTCCTGCTATATGAAGCCGAAAGGTGAACGATAAGCTTAGTGCGTTCGAAAGAAAAATTCTACGTCGGATACATGGTCCCATTTGCGAGGATGGCGAATTATATAATACATTGTTGTCCTATATTCCAAGTCAAACAATCCAAGTAATTCAGTTTTTAATAACTAATAGAAATAACACACAAAAAATACAAGTTTACACAACAAAGGAAATACAAAGAATGATCAAAAGGACAGTTTATTGCGTTTCCTGGAATGTAATTAGTCCCGACACCGTTTATTACTCTCCTTCTCGTCTCTTTCGTTATCGCGTTGAAATATCCTTATGTAGGAATTTCCCTTATGGCGCGATCACGTCCTACATTTATTTACTTATGATTATCAAAATGTTTCTATCATGTACTTAGATTATAAGAATATTATCATATGGTTCCGAAATCTGTAAGAGTTAAACTCGGTTGATGGAATAAATAAAAATAAGTAATTAAATTCTGTTTCCCACAGGGACAAATGGCTTTCGAACCCCGAAATTGTCCCTATCACCGACGGATCAAAAATGGACACAGGTACTGGGGCCGGATTCTACTCGGATACCTTGCAACAAAAGAGGAATTATTTAGACTCCCTGATAGAAGTCCATTAGTCACCATACTTCGCGCCACAGATCTAAAGCAGCGACCAAGAGAGCAAGCGAATTGGACAGACAAGGGTCTGAAATGGACCACAGCGAAGCGGATACATCACTGCAGCCACCGATCAGTGCACTATACCGGACTGCAAGTGACACCAAGTAGCCAACTCATCTTGGCTCACAAAAGATGACTGTCCCACGACAAGACCAACGTGGCTTAAGCTTAACAACGGCAGAATAAAGACGCTTCTGGCGTTGACGTGTGCTCGTCGAAGTTATCACAGGACACTGTTCCATCGGAGCGACTTCATGTGGACTTCTGATGTTCTATGATTTGTATAGAGCACGGGGAAGTTTAAGCCATCAAGTGACACAGGACAGCTTTAATTAGAATGTATGCTCCACAAATAAAGGGATATTCGCAATGGGTCCTAAGGCCTCCCAGTGGACTAATGATGTTCTATTATCAAACTATCCTTCCAAAACCTAACCTAACCTAAATAATTGAACCAGTCCACGATACTCCTGTTATAGAAACACGGTGCTCAGGTAAATGGAAACCATCAATGTTGACAAACTACCGCTGGTAGCTCACAAGAGAGAGTCTCTTTTAAAATATATTTTCTAATTAATATTTATCGGTTCAATTCTTAAATTCAAAGAAAGCATTTTCTCAAAAATTCCCGCTGTGAACTGGCTATACTAGCATTCTATAAACACCAACGATTACGAATCACAAAATGTTACCACCTTAACCCTCATCTCCTGTTTGCGTAGATAACTACAAGAGAGCTACTTTTTGTCTTATTTTCTTTTCAAAAACCACATATTGGAAACTTTCGAAATGTTCTGACTTTATTTCAATTATTTTACGCATTCCCTCTTCCCTAGGATTCTAAAAGAGGTTTCAAATAAATAAAAATCATGGAAAACGCACTAAAAGAGTAGAAATCTACGCACAATTGAGGATGAGATGAGGGTTAACACGATGCGTACATATTCCATACATGTACGTAGCCGTAAACCTGGAGGAAATAAACCTGGAGAAGCGCAAAAAAAAAAAAATCGCTTCCATACAAGCCGCATTCTTTGTATCAAAAGCACTGAAGAATAGCAGGCTTAGAACTCCAGCTTAGATCCTCCAAAAAAAATGCGTACTTTCCCCATTCTTCAAAAGTAGTTTGTCTAGAAGATGCTGCTTGGTCCTTACTAGCATCGTGCAGACAAACCGGCATCGAGCGCACAATTGACAGCTATACGCAACGAAAGTGAATATGAAAGTTGTTATTTCCGGGATCGGAACGGAACACGAATCTCCTCCATCGACTGCCACTGAGTATCAATAATCATCTGTCAAATATTTTCAAGAAAAATCATGCTCCTCCCATCGACTTGGCTAGCAAAAGCCTTCGGCAACGTTTGGCTCTAATAATTCCAGCAGGCTGCCGGAAATGTATTGTTCCTCGGTTTCACTGAGAACCGCGCACCCCACTGCCATCATTTATCACACCGAAGACCCAATCATTAAGTAAATAGATCACACTTTCAACAAGCTATTTCTTGAACAAACTTTCAATTAAGAAGCATTTCCCAGAGCCACAGAGACACAGCGAGAGGGAGAGACAGAGAGTGGAAGAGAGAGAGAGAGGGGGAGGGAGAGTTACGTCATTATGACCTGCAGTTTACGGAAATCGAAACACCTGACATTCAACCCGTCCCTCAGGGCCAGCATTTATCAGACCAAAACCCATTACAAGAGGCACCGGTAATATAAGGCTGAGCACCCACAACACCCCCCCCACACCAGATATGCATCTCTAAACGAAAGTTCAACGGCAGGCCCGTATCTCGGATGCGATCGGCGCCGCATGCTACTGAACGTGCTCTATGCGCAATCGCACCGATCTTCCCACACACCACGCGCCGTGTTGGTTAGGTTACATCTTCTGACCGTCGTCGTCGCACTGTTGACTTGTGCAAAGTTTCGGTACGAGCATCCCCTGGCCTTTTTTGAGGGGCGGGTGAAAACCGCTTGAATTCACTTTTCACACAGATGCTCCATCCACCCGGTGACTTTCACTCTCTGCGACGACGACGACGACGACGCATGGCCGCCTCCTCTGTAGTCGGAGACGAAGTCAGAGGAGCTAGTTCAAATGCAGCATCTTCCTGTGGTCTGCGGTGCTCTCCAACGGCTGCCACCGCGCGATTATCATTGCCAAAGTCAAAGTGCATGAAAGCGATTGTAGCTGGCACCACGTAATCGCCGATGACACTAGGAAACAAGGTGTCTCCCCGGTCGTCGTGAGCACACGACCAGGATGGTCATGTGAATAGCTGATGGGCTTCACAACTTGTGTAGGATGAGCCGTGGTGGCGCGCTGTGATTTACCAGACGACAACGTTGTGGGCACGATAGCGTTGACCCCCACTGAAGCGATGGCGGATGGGTCCCATGGTCGAAGTTCGATTCGGAATTTACGAAATAAATTCAGCATCTGGCAAAGGACCGTGTGTTTGCCAACGAAGATGAAAGCTCCGAGGCCCGGCTCGGGGGAAATCGCTTCCTGGACCCGAACGGATACCCGTTTGATGGAAAGTGAAAACAGTCATTGTCATGCGCGTCTTGCGACTTAGCATCCAGTGGTGATTAAGAAAAGAAACCTGACACAGCACGGATAATAGACGGCGACGAGCAGAATCGCAGACGGGTTAATGTCTCAATAGGGGTTCCAAAGGAGAAAACCCAGCCAGTCGCCAAGTTTGGCAGTGCAGAGGCGTCTTGTTTAATCAATGCATTCAAATGCATTCGGCAATGGATGCGCTCGAGCGGTGATTTTTCATTCCTAGTGGATGACAGCACCGAACTGGTCTGGTGTGTGTGCTTTATGTTCTGAAAGTGGCGTCGCATCGTTTGGCGACGACGTGAAGGCGAACATGCATAACGTTCATTTGCGCGATGGATCACCTTTGGACCGGTTAACATTTGAAAATCGCCACATCAAATTGTGCACAGGCATTCTGATGGATCAGGCATTTGATTCAAATGACGGCGACGTGCTAGTGGATGGCATGCGGACTGGTCGTCGAATAGCTGGGTAATCAAGGCAGCAAATGCCGGCAGCTATTCTGTGCGTTGCCGTCTGACAGGCGAGAGGTGTTGGAGTTGAACAAGTTGGCATTTAGCGGAATGGCTAGGAATTTTTGATGAGGCTCCGCTGGGAGCGTTCGCTTAGACTGTGATTTCGCACGGCACGCAGAGGACTTCTTTAATTGCAATGAAAGTGGGTGAATGGTGATCAGGATAGTTTTAATTGATGGAGGCTTAAAAATAATGTTTATTTCCTTTTCAGAGGACTTTCTTCTTTTGCCAGCACACTTCGATGAGTTGACGCACTCAACGAATTTTACAATTAAATATTAATGAATGCGATTCCCTCAAGTAGTCCACCGCTTGCCGATCCCGAATGAAGTGGATAGACCAAGTTCACCTGTCGGCATAACTCCTGGTGAGTTAGAGTCGATGGCGAGTGTCCTGGACTTGCCTGGCAACCCCTATAGAGGATCATGCGGGCAACTGAAGATGAGATGAGAAAAAGGATCCTCATTTGCTGATCCTCGTAAGTGATCGAGCGAGATTCAATGGTTCAGGAAACGTGCCCCTACTCAGTTAAAATCTACTTCCTAGTCTTTTTGAATGGAAACCACATTAACAGCTTTCTAGTCTTAGGTTTTAGGTATTATATCAGACTGGTAGTAAGAATTCGGTTTGGAAACCGGGAACAGAGCCTTTATTCTTGTACCTCACGTGGTCAGGACTCTCTGAAACTCGGTAATGCTTTCAGCATTATTAGACCGATTGTTTGCCTTGTGAGATCGTCGTTTAAGCCCCCAAAATGTCGGCAAGTAATGAGGACTATGCCAACCATGTCATGGATTTTAAAACGACTGAAGTCTCTTTAGGCTTCTGAGATGGAGTTTCAAAGAGCAGCAAAAGTCTTATGGTCGGCCTCACACTTAACCAGAATGGAGGGTTTCCTTATTGTGAACACAATTGGTACTTGAAAGCCAACCTGATATCGTTGGGTCGGCGGTTCTGATCGCCTTGGATGATTGGACTTCCTGATATAAGCTTTTAAGGCAGGCTTATATCACTTATATCTGACACTCACTTCGACATCCTACGGAGTCGTGAAACTCATTTCAACAGAATTAAAAAAAAATCTTGTAGCAGAGATATTTGGGGGCGGCAATCAATCAGGCCTACAAATCTCAGTCAAGGGAAAAGCGAACACGATCACACGGCCACGTTTTTATCAAACGATTCTCAAGTGTACTAGCCAATTCCATTTACCCTCTCCATGCATTCAACGGCATATATTTCTACTTCGCCAGGAAAGGGTATCAGTTTACAATTAATTCTGCTTTCAGACGCATACTTGAATTTATAATAATAATAATAATATGGGTGGCGCTACAGTCCGAGGTGGACCTGGGCCTAGCTTCTCAGCAACCCCTCGTGTTGTGCGTGCTATTGTTCTCGCGTGGAAGGGACGTACAGTTTAATGCCGACTCCGAGCGGCGAAATTGAGATGCTTTTTCTAGACAGGAATACTCTTTGAGCATTGTCAGTGACTCGAAAGAGGTGGAGCCGTGAAATATGAAATGTGGTAAATTCGGGTATCGAACCTGGCACCCTCTGCGTAGGAGTCGACGCACTTACCCACTACGCCACGGCGACCCTTGAATTTAGTGAGTCGTTTTTTAAGCCGCACTAAACGAATAAGAAATGCTTTTCGTGAACAAACAAACCGCATAGGTACCTCCTACCCTTTTCTCCCTATTCACCTACGCCCCGTGCTATGCCTTGACTCCGGACAGAGTGCGCTTAAATTATAAAACAGAGGGGAGCGATTCTGGTTCATATCGTCTGGTTGCAGTTGCAAATGACTTGGTCAATGGGGAGGTTACATTTCTAGTGGGATACTAGTTGAACTCAGTCAATGGAAAATGTCGGTGGAACCAAGTCAATGACGAAAAAAGAACAATCAACAAAAATGTTGAGTTTCTTTGGACTCAAGGGTAGTAATCTGTGCAGACACTCTCAGTTGAAAATGCACTTAATCGATTCGGAATAAAAGCAATTGAATGATCTCTGGTGCTGCTACATGCAAGACTAAGATACCTCTTCACTCATGAGCACAAATTAGAACCATGGGTGTCAAGAATGCAACTATCAGATGCCGGAATCTGCCTAGTCCAACCGACTTCCCAGTTTCTATCTACTTATTTAACAACCGTGTTAATAAATTGCGAGGTTACTACATTCGTTCTATATACATATACAGTGAAACTTCTCATTACGGACACCCCTCTATAAGGGACACCTCTATCTATGGACAGTCGGAATGAAGGTGTTCGTCTGTATCAACCTCTGCAGAACGGATACCACTACAAAATGAACAATTATGATGCTCCCGCTGCTGTCCGCTATAGAGAAAACTGTGTTATGCGTCAGGAACTAAAATTTTCCACAGAAACCCTGAGAAACTGCATTCGAAAAAAGCACCAATTCAAGGATTTGGAATTTTGGAAAACTGTAATTTTTACAGATGAATCCAAATTTAATGTCTCGGGATCGATATGGCGAAATCCAAATACCGAGCTTCTACCGGGCGGATCAGTGATGGTTTGGGGTTGTTTCTCGGCAGATGGGGTTGGGAAAACTCCATATTATTGACGGACTAATGGACCACAGAAAATAAATTGATATTTTAAAGCTAAATTTGGCAGAAAGCGCACTTCTCTATAGCGGACAGCAGCGGGAGTATCATAATTGTTCATTATGTGGAGGTGTTCGTTCTGCAGAGGTTGATACAGACGAACACCTTCATTCCGATTGTCCGTAGAAAGGGGAGACACTGTGTTAGCAAAACGATGACAGGAGGACACACTTTAAGTCTAGACAAGCTTGAAATAGGTCGTGCTATTTTCCAGCTCTTGTATTATTAATTTATAAATACCTATTAGTCCTACGTAACGGATTATGTCATAATTTTATTTACTTAAATTCATCTTTTTCGTTCGATCTTATTTCGTGTCAACGAATTGTTGTCCTACCACGTTCATGTGTGCGGGTTGTCTCTTGAATACAGACGTGCACAGTTTGTTCTACGCTCTAATGAGTACTGACCAGTTATTCTGCTCATTTGTAGAGTTGTAGACCACGATTGTAAAAGCGAAAAGTAACGTCAACCAATTTTCCGTGGGTCGCGAAACAAGTCCTTGTGAAAGTCCATATGGAAGAGCTTCAACGTAGTCAGGAAGTAAAGTCAGAAAGCAAGAGAGGTACATGAACACTGATATTTTTTTTCTCCACGGATCAAATGATAGGTCATTGTCTGATTAGTCGAATTTCGGCCCAGCCCAGTTGCGCCAAAAGGCCATCGTGTGGGCCACGTTTAAGTTTCTAACACAAATTCACGGTTCCCCTTTTCAAGAACCACAATTTGACTTGGAACTGCACCGACGCAACCATTTTATTATGAAATAGCGCCACGGTTTGTCAAGTCAAACGTCTTCCCTAGATTGAATCTCGAAGGACAGGAAAACAGTGTTCGTTCTGTCTGCTTAAGACGCGTCACTTTCACTCCAGTCCCCCTCGGCTAGTTACTAATCAATCCACTTGCGACGGATGGAAGCGAAGATTTCAAATAACAACACAATGTTTCAGTTTCGATTTGATTAAACCCACAGCGCAGTGAACCTGCTCTGGTCTGAGAGGACTATTAGACCAATGAAACACATTATCCTACAAGTTCATGATACATTTTAACCACTCACACATGACATTACCCCAGCACCGCATTAAAAGTGAAAACACTGGCATCAGAAAATTGCACAACACGTCCACCATGTTTAAGACAACAGCATTCCTTGCAGGTTAACGATTCAAAACAGCCACTTCCCCGTAAACTACACACGATGCAAGGTCAGAGGAGTCAATCGAGACTGCATGCACTGCCAGTGTCATGGTCAATTAAGTTGGGTTCAACTTGAAGTATTTGCGTTCGCGTCTCGACAACGACAGCGACACTTCACCACATCGCTCCGTAGGCAACGAACAAACTACCAAGTATCAAAGAAAATGATCTATATCTACGGCTCACCTCACAGCGAGCACTTCGGGCGGACTGCTAGGTTAGATAACGTCCGGATACCAGTCCACTTAGCAGATGATAATCGCAACTTTGTCTAGGCCCCACGGACTGGCGACGAGAGGTGTTAATTGAGGAGCTTTGGCTCTGGGGTAAACACACACAGATTCGGTCGGAGTCGGTCTTGTGAGATAACTTTTGAAGAACCCCGACCCGTGGATTGGCACTTCAGGGCGAGAGCGCCTCGGGCGACCGATTGATTGATTGCGCGAGAATGACATAATGGAACAGATCTGACAGCTCCTCGCCTCGGAATGCATTGTGATGTGAAAAGTCTTTGAGAGGCGGCAGTGATCTGATTGGATTTTGAGGTGTGATTTGGCGGCGAGGGGCGTGGTGAGTAATTGTGAGATATGGCTCTGCGATGCAGCCGTCGGCAATAAGTCAATGATCTTTGGTTGGGTTGGCTCGTTGAAGCGATACAAGGAAATCAGGGTAATTTTTGGATCTTAAACGATTTGAAGTCCGTTGAGATGAAGACGAACCAATCACACGTCCTCTGTTTCGTGAAGAGCCGGGTCTACATTGAGAGATTGGTTTGTATGATTTTCTGGATGATCAAGTAATGCCCATCGTTCTCTCTGCACTGCTTGCTTAGCGGATGGTATTTTTGAAATCCGCTTTGGAGTGTGAGCAACCAATGAGACTTCTGACGACATTCTGAAGTGGACTCCCCATTTCGCTGATCTCGTCGTTCGGGCTTTGACATTTTCAGTAGCATACATGTAAATCATATGTTGAAGTCGAAATAGGGCGGTCGCGCGGTACGAAACCTTCCTTTATTCATCTTCAGAATTTAATAAATTCCTTCTTGCTCAAACATAAACAACATCTAAGACCGTGAAGACATTGGTTACGAGATTCATTTGAGGTTTCTAACACTTTTACTCAAAGTAGCTCGCAGATAAACGCTCAATTAGAAAGTAAGTTCCGTCGGCACCTAATGAACTCTGGCATGCATAATGGAATGCACATCATTAAGCATTTTGTACGGTACGGATTCTCTCACCGTGTTTCACAAGAGATAAAGATATTAGAGAGGAGAAGGAACATGACAGGCAGCCATTTTTCAACCGTTTGTGAAATGTTTGCGCATGAAATTCTTCTAACAATTGGAGTCAGCTGCACAGACTCTGATGTGCTGTGATAACAAAATGTTTGTAAATAAATTGTTGATAGCGTATTTTATTCTTCCAATTCTCTTTCATCGCCTTCAATAGTACACGATTCGCGATTAGGGTTGCCAGAAATATTTCTTAGCTAATCGCGAGATTTCGATTATTTAAAAATTCATTACTCCGAGATGATGAATTCGTGGTTGTGCAAATGCAGTAACCTTTTATGGTCTCTTATTTTTCGTTGTGAGTCATTCAATTTGCATGTTTCTTCAAAGCCAACACAACTTCATATCGAACAGAAATTTTTAACACAAACGAAACATCGAACTGGGAATTCATCATTTCTTGAGAGGAAATCCTTATGTACGACGTTGGAAAAGGATTCGCAATTAAATTTGCTCTCATACTTGTTTTCCTTGTGTTGCTGTGGCTTTTGCGTTCAATTTGACGCATACCCTTCTTCTTCTGATGTCTTGAACATTAATTAATGCTATTTAATTATAAACAGCATTCATTTGTTTATTTGTTATATATTTTTTTATTTTTTTAATTTAAATTACATTACATTTGATAT
This sequence comes from Eristalis intricaria, assembly GCA_964034865.1. Classification (NCBI taxonomy): domain Eukaryota; kingdom Metazoa; phylum Arthropoda; class Insecta; order Diptera; family Syrphidae; genus Eristalis; species Eristalis intricaria. The sequence goes on from OZ035877.1 coordinate 62,538,262, forward strand.
TTTCCGTAGACCACTAAATATATTTTTGGAAATATCAATTTATTATGGCAGTTCCAAAGAAGAAAGTTTTTCCAAAGAAAAAAATATTTTGCATCCTTGCATTAGGAGCTGATTTCGTAATAAACATTTTTCTGAACTTTTCGTGACTTTTTGGGAAAGTAAAAATAAAAAAAAACTGGAATATCTGAAGAACTGGCAACCCTATTCCTGATACAATACGTCTACCATCTTTCGCATTCACAAAGCAATTTTAAAGCCAATAAAAAAGTTTATGTGTTTTTTGATTCGGCTTTTGTCTTCTCTGGTATCCTCAGAGACCGCTACGGGCTTAAGTATTAGAATTGGCATTTTGCTGATTTTCACTTCCCTATATGTGACACTTTTGTTGCTTAATGTATACGCTGTGCAAAGCGAGCTTCATAATTGATGAAATGGTTTTGCGCAAATTGGTCATGCAAACAACAATCGATAACCGAAAATTTACCAGAATCGATATTCTCTCCAATCCATCGTTAGCAGGCTTCAATTCTTGAGTTAACCGCACTTTGGAAGTGTATAGGTTCAAATCCAAATGCAAAATATACCATGACGAGACCTAAGACAAGCCAAAATACTGTGCTAAATACTGTGTTTAGTCTTCCCCAACGGCGGCATCTTTTACTTAAGACGTGCCTTTCGTTGCTTCTGTAACAGAACATTCAAATGCTGCGCACCCTGTATAATCGTAATATTTGAAACTTCGTCAACACATTCACTAAAGGCAACCATATTTGTGTAAATCGTGCAGCGAGTCGTAAGATGGGACCTAGACGGAAGCGGTTAAGATGGGTCTGTGTAGTGCAGTGAGCGACGAGAGAAACGAAGTACAGTGGACTCCACCTAAGTCGAATAGTCACGTGATTCCATAATCTGTTCGATTTAAAAAGAGTTTGACTTAGAGAGAGGTTTATTTATGGAAAATTTAGGGAATTGTATGTAAAAGAAGACGAACAAATTCGAGTTAGAGAGAAATTCAACATGAGGCCTTACTTAGTCCACTGCATCCTCAAGAATGGACATAAAAAATATCATGGACTTCTCGGACAAAGCGCCATGGAAACACTAGCTTTAAGCTAGTCAGGTACTTCAACTACCTTAGTTACGCGTAAACAATACTAAAAACTGGAAAAAAAAGAAAATGAAGGCGATGAGATAAGATGAAGGGGTTGAAAAAAAAACCTGAAGCCCATAACGCGCCAATCCGAAAGAATGGAAACGAGTGGGCAAACGAAGATAAACATAAAGCTTATCTCTTCGCTGATTACTTGGAAGAAACGTTTAAGCCATTCGACGGTCAAACTCTTCCTGTCACTTACAATGGATTTGACGCATACGACGACAACTATGTTCTGAGAAGTGCTACCTTGGTAGAGCTCAAGGAAGAACTAAAAAAGCTCAAACCGAAAAAATCTCCTGGTTACGATTTAATTACAGGAGATATTCTTCGTTCTTAAGTTACCCTACTTAATTAATGCCTCGCTCAGACGTGACCATGTCCCTAGTCAATGGAACGTGGCAGAAGTTATAATGGTACCAAAACCCGTCCTTAGACCTTAGGCCTATCTCACCCGATAATGTCTAAAGTATTTGAAAAAATTCTGCTGGGACATTTTAGTCGAATTGTGGAAGAAAAACAGCTCATACCAAATCACCAATTTGGTTTTAGAAGTGAGCACTCAACTATCGAATAACTGATGTAACAGAAAAGGCTCGTTTGTTCAGCCACTCGATGTTTCTCAAGCCTTTGACAAAGTTTGGCATGAAAGCCTGAAATATAAACTATGCCGATCTCTACCGGGAAAACAGTATAGTATTTTATCTCTCTGATAGGATCTTCCGTGTGAAGCATGGAAATAAATACTCTGCTTTTAAAAAAATAAATGCTGGTATACCGCAAGGGAGTGTTCTTGGCCCTCTGCTATACCTACTGTGTACTAGTGATTTACCTCAAGAAGAATCCACTATTCTAGGCACATTTGCTGACGACACCGCTATTTTGGTAACAGCCACACCGGTTGAAGAGTCTACAGCTAAATTACAACGTTCACTAGATCAGTTACACGAATGGATTGTTTCTAATGAAAGTAAATCAGTCCATATTAACTTCACTTATATGCACGTTAATAATTTGCCAGTTTACCTAAATCGTGTCGAAATACCTTTTGGCAATGAAGCAAAATACCTCGGGATGTCTCTTGACGTGAAACTCAAGTGGAAGGAGCACGTTAAGAAGAAACGTGGAGAACTTGGCATGAAATATAAACATCTGTACTAGCTTATTGGTAAACATTCCAAGCTAAGTATTGACAACAAACTGCTTGTATACAAGCAAATCCTAAAACCAGTTTGGACGTATGGCGTACAACTTTTGGGTTGTACCAAAGCAAGTAATTTGAACGTAATACAGACTTTTCAAAATAAGGTGCTTAGAACTATCGTTAATGCACCAAGGTATATCAGAAACGGCGATATCCACAGACATCTTGGACTATTACCACTCCAAGATGAAGTTAAGAACTTTGCTTAGAACATAAACTCTGCAGTTCCTTCCAGATCCTTGAGGAAATTAATGACTTGCGCCGACTACAAAGGACTAGACCCCTTGATCTCGTGCTATAGTCTACACCCGCGCATGGTTGCGGTGTTAGCAGGAACTTTCATTGGAGAGTAACGTGCCGATCAGTACCTAAATCATGAAATACAAACTACTGGTTACGTGATTCACTTAGTTGTAGTAATAATAAATTCAGGGAGGTGGTTTTAGTGAGTAAAAATCTCACACTTCTATGTGCGAACGTTCGCCATAGAGTCTTGTCGAATTTCCACCTAATCACGAAAAAAAAGGTGTACTAAAAACATCAGTACCCCCTGCTCCTTTAGAGCAAGATGCAATTGAATAATAGAACCGTTTTTCGAAGGATCAGGCTGACTGAATATAAGACATTGAACATCGCAGTCCTGCAGTTACGACGCAGAGGCATGAAAAATCCGAAGAGAGGATGAAGAAGTCCTTGATCTCTTCGAGAGAAAAGTTGTTCATGCGATCTTTGGCCATTTTTCCTTTGATGGCATCTGGAAGAGAAGATGCTTACCGATCAGACCCCTAAGGTGGCTGGGTCATGTATAGCGCATGGACAACTTAGCTCGCCTCGAAGTTTTCGACTCCTGTGTGCCGCTGTAGAAGACGCCCGGCGTAACAATCACCTCAATTTAGTTAGTGCACATAACTGGAGGCAGCTTAACAAAGATCGTTGGTTTAATTGAGGTCCAGGTACACATTTGACTGCAGCGGCACACAAAGAAGAAGAATATAGTTAAATTATAAACAAGGTGATAGGATAGGTGAGGGCAGTTGATTACTATTTAGTTCCTTCCTTCAATTTTCAGATAGCTAAGCCTAATTAAATGTGAAAGAGTGTGAATATTGTGCGCAAACATGACAGTCAATGCGACTTCGCTGAACAACAGCACTACTTGTCAACAAAGAACTCTCAAACTGAAGGCTGACGGTGTCTGCAATTTGTTAATCATTCACACTCTGGTGTAGTTCAAAGCAAGACCAACAACTATCAGAAATCTATTTAAATCTATAATTCCGCCAAGATTACGAACTCTGTAGGCTCAATTTAATAGTTTAAGGGAGCGTAACCAAAACCCACATGTTGGTTGAGGCCCAGGTCCACCCCGGACTGTAGCGCCAAATAAAGAAGAAGAAATAAGAACCAAAAACCACTACTTAGGGGTTACTGAACAAATTTAAAAAGAAACCCAATCGAAGACGGTCTAAAAAAAGAGCCCACTTCATCCTTCAACAATAAATTAACAAAAAAAAAAACTAGTGCACTCTATTCACACTGCACGAAAGGCCTTAAGACCGAAACAAAACGTTGTTCGAGGGCAACGCCAATTGAGCTTCACATGCATAAATGTATACCGACCGGATCAAGCTAAATGCCAACTACTTTGAAAGTTGTTTTTATTTGCTGAATTCCAGCACGTCGTGCGGGAGGAGGGAAGCTATTCAAGTGTGGCGGCGAATGTGAGACAAATTCTGCAAAATTATGCAACCAAAAATAAATACACTGTCCATCAAGGGGCATTGTCGTGGTGAGTAATTGGATGTGCGACTGCCAGAAACATTGAGTCTGACAAGCAATTTAATTTAGCATTTCCATTCCACCCATACACCCAAATCGAGAATTAAGTAAACGAGTGTTCTCGGTGAACCCTATTGAATAATAAATATGCTCTTTCTTGGCCAGCCTATGGTGTCACTCTAGTGTTGTGTCAAATTTTCAATTTGCAGATCAATTTTGTACAATATATGGAAATGTCTTTTAAACAATGTGACGCAGAGAAAATCCACTTAAAAATGTTTTTTGTAAAGTGTAAAACGGATCAGGGGTGTAATATAATATAATAATAATAATATGGGTGGTGCGACAGTCCGAGGTGGACCTGGACCTAGCTTCTTAGCAACCACTACGTGTGTGCGTGCTTTTATTCTTTCACTAGTGGAAGGGACCTACAGTTTAATGCCGACTCCGAGCGGCGAAATTGAGATGCTTTTTCTAGACAGGAATACTCTCTGAGCATTGAGTGAAAGACGTGGAGCCCTGAACTATCAAAGGTGGTAAATTCGGGTATCGAACCTGGGACCCTCTGCGTAGGATCGACGCACTCACCGACTACGCCACGGCGACCCACCCGGGGTGTTATAATTCCCCTTATGTTCTTAGTCGTGTCACTTGTATTCCCTTCACTTTATGTGACTTTTGTCACCCTTTCGACGATCGAATGTCATGAAATGTGACTAACGGAATACACAGGATCGCCGCACCGTGTAAGCAAAATATGGCTTAAGCTGGGCACCTGCTTATGGCATCTAAAATGGTTTCCCTGCAACTAAAGGCATATTTAATGGGTTCCTGGTCACACGACTGGATGGCGCAGTTGATGGAGTGCCTGCCCCTGGTTAGCTGGGTCCACGGTTCGAATCCCAGTGAAAGCAAAGTTAATACGCTTTTATCTGGTTTTCATATCTGGTCCAATCACAATTAACGGCTCTATCTCTGCAGTAGTCAATCAGTGGTAGTAGTCTGACTATGGGCATCACAATGGACCAATATGGTCTAAGTGTGCTTGTGAATTCACTAGCAGCTCACCAATCTCATCTAACCTAATGGGTTTCTGGGCAGGTGGGATGTTGGTGGGTGGGTGGTGGGCCTAGGGTGGTAGGTAAAAAATCATTTTTCTTTTAGCTGATTTCAATATGCAGTAATTCGTTATAAATACAGTTTTTATAATTGAATAAATTAGAATCATTCAGACTCAGCAATCACTACTTAAAAGCAATAAGCTTAGGACTTAATTCTAACCGATTTGAATGTACGCCATTATTCCTCGTTACTGGGACCACTGTTACTGTTCTTATTGTTTCTTTAACTACCCATGATTTTCCCAAATGCAAAAACCTGCAATAGCTATATTAGGAAAAACTTACAACTTATATTTTTGGGCTGCTGCTCTATAGAACAGCATGAACAACAGAGCTCACTAAGTTTCAAATAACTCAGAAAGGCGCACACAACGTTTTTTTTTCGATTAGAAGACATCTCAAGGTACAAAATAAAACATAATTTGAGCTGAGACTGGTCTGTTACGAGTCTTGTTATGACTGGGGAACATGAACAAATCGTTAATTTTGTTTTGGGGTTAAGGAGAAAAACAGCCACTGGAGAGGTGCCGTAGGTACAGTATTGTAGGTACAGTATTATACTATTATCATTTGTTCAGCAAACACATTCAGGAACCGATTCCATTTCAAACCCGGTCCAAATAACTTTAGAAAAAAAAAACACACGAAAATGTCTTTATATTGTTTTTCAAGCGCTTCAAACTGCTCACGTGATCTACGAAAAACATTCAAATTTACACCGTCATTGTGGGCAATTTGTTTGACGGATTGATAGTTGTTTTGTTGTTTTGATAGCTACGATATTTTTCGTCTGCAAAATGGTTTTTCTTGAGTTGTAAAAAAAATGTTGGGTTTACGGCATGTTTTGTGGTCAAATACCCAACTGTGCGCCGTGAGGGTGACTAATACAATAGCTGTGTTTTTTTGCAAGCGTATATACGCCTAATTTTGAAGTGCATAAAAAAACGATCATCGGCGCTTAATGATTCATCATAAAATCTTGGCAGCACCGACGACGTTTATGACATTTGCTAAGCAGTCAGGGGTGTAGTCGTGGAAGGTGATGGTTGATCTCTGATGGTCACAATCTTCGTTTTGTGACTGTGTAGCGTGACCATCAATTTAAAAAATAATTATAAAATAAAAAAATGTTCATCAAATGAAAAGAATCGATTACGACACATAAACGGAATTTACAGCAGAGACACTCTGGGTAGACCAAAAATTGCATACTTATGGATGCCAAAAGAATTACAAATAATCTGATACATAAACCAAACCTGCAGGTGTAAGCCACATACAGCAACCTAAACAATGAATGAATGAATTCAGGAATGAACACACAGAAATTAATGATTGGAAGCATTGCTTTTATCCGCGCTTATTCCTTGAGCGGCGATAGATATGATGAGTAAGTTAAGCGGATATAGGATTAGTTGTTAGTGTATTTTACATGCAAATCGAAATTTAAGAATATATACGCTTGCAAAAAAACGCAGCTAATATAATATCACATAAAGTGACTAAGAAAATACAAATTTGTCCCCGTGAATAATAATAACAATAACAATAATTTTTTCTCTTAAAGGGAGACAGTAGAAATGCTTTTTTTTGTTGACCGTTGACCATCCCCGTGTGTCGGACTCGTTTAAGTTACCGACTAAAACTCCTTCATAATCAACTTTCTGGTGGGCACACCACTAGTTTGAGAACACCAGCAGATAGAAAGAGACAGAATGCGAAAATGATAACTAAAATAAACTGCAGTTCACTCTGTAAGCTTGTTCGGTTTGACAACCTCTCATTAACGAATGAAAGGTTTGCAGAAAATGTATGGCGGAACCTGGTAGAAAATTGATGAAACCGCCCGGCATCGGTTCAGTGGAAACACGGTATTATATTGAGTCTATTTGGAGATGCCAGCTGATGCTTTGGAACGTTTGCAATTGATCTTATTCCAACCATGTGCAGTGCTGGTTATACGTGTTCATTTTCATTTCAATAATTCCACAGTCTAAGAGTGTGAATAAAAAAAAGCGAGGAGCATAAAAGAATGCTACGAAAAGGGATAATGTTAGTGGCTCAGTCATGTAGTGAAAGCTTGTTCTTCCGTGGAGAGCGCAGAGTTGTGGCCCTCTGCTGGTGAGCTCGTCCGCTTCCCCTAAGACTAATCCGGATCCTAACGCGATACGACAAATAAGAAGGTATGTAAGTTACTGACTAGGCACAAAAAATGCGTGTTTACTGATTCGTTCCTTTTCATTCATCAATTATTTAGACTTTCCATGCTTTTAAGGAGAAAAATTAACCATCATGTGACAAGGCCTCAACTTGGGACTGATCTGGAGTGGAAACATTTGAACTCATCCAACGTCAATTCTACGCTCAATAAAACCAAAAACTGTGCCAGCCACGCACATAGAACGAACTCAAGTTTAGAGAAAGGTCCACTAACCAACGATTCCAAGCCGCCACTGTGAAGGAATTCTTGCATATGTTTATGCTCATTTAAACGACGAGCAACGCGCTACTTGTTCATCTATTAAAACCGGAATCTCGATGAGTCTTCACACTTCTTAAAGCCATCAGGCTGGCGTCAAGAATTTATCGCGTCACATAAAGTTGAAGTTCAGAGTGACACATGATCTTTTACGTTCACGCATCCTCGAGTCGCATCAATCAGTCGTGACATTCTCACAAGTTATTCACATCAAGATTGCGGCACTGTCCCATCTGCGACATCGTCGCTTCGGGCTTGACATTCAAAGAGCAACATACTCGCGTATGATCATTCATCAGGAAGCGATCGAGCACACCGAGCAAGGTTACTCCGTATCGCATCGGAACGATTAATCTTGCGGTTGTCTTCCATGTCTTGTGGCCACAACTCCAACAGAGTATCTAAATCCAATTAAATTGAACCGAAATGCAACAAAGCAACGATCGAAATCTCATTTGCTGCTCCACAGTTATGTAACCTCGAAGTTGCAGGTATTACCGCACATCTTCTGACGTGCAATTATCATTGCTCGCATACTGATGCTCTGATGCGGTGCGATGACAACAACGGCAACGAAGACGAAGACGACGACAGCGGCAACGGCGCAACCAGAGTCGGTTCCAATGCACGCCGCAGAAGTTGTAGACTTCAACTTGAACTTCTGACTAGTTCTAGATACCGACTGCGAACTTGTATTTCTGGTTCTGGACTCCAGTTTCCAGTGAATTTCCGACAGCAACCCAGATTGCCACACGCGGTGGAACCCTCGATCCTCACGCTGATGCATTTTCCCGATGCACCCCGCGGGGAAGTAATGAACTTGGCGGCAGCAGGAGCCGAGGATCATCTGCGAGTGTCTGCGGCAAATTCGGTGGTGAATGTTGCTCCACTGGGTTTCGGTCGGCCTGCCTGTGGTACCGTTGCATAATTGATTCAAACGTGTACCGCAGTGGCTCGCAGAACTCGGTAACTGGGTCAAGTAGACCAGTTTCCCGGGGGTCGTCGCCGGTCCGCCTCGGCTCAGCGGCTCGTGGTGGAGGAGACCCACGAATTCCGTGAGAGATTTACGAGCAATTAACATGAATCTATAGATGCTTCTGAAACTGGTATACGCGCGTGGTTCGCTGGCTTTGGCACAGACGCTGCTTGGTGCCTCAGAATGAAGTCCGGTGGTTATTGATTGCGAAGATCTGGGGAAGCGTTCTGTTAGCTGTTTGCTGGCTCGTAATTGGGAATGATATCCCCCAGCTGCACGGGGAGAGGGGCGCGTGATGGATTAAGACGAAGATGCAGTTAAACGAACGTTTTTGTTGCTCCGACGTTATCTGTTTTGTCGTGGTGGGTAGGTATATCTGCTGTCGATGGGTAATGAATGAACGGTTGCACGGGGTAGCCAACGAATGGCCCCACAGTTGCCCCCTCATTCTTGTTAGAAAACCACTCTCTTGCTGAGTTTGGGTCAGTTTACCAACGAGAATAGGGAACGTTAAGCAGCCTGTCCCATTTCCAATCGCAGGGTGATTAGGAGGTGACAGCACTTGACTCTTTGGAAATTTATGGCGGAAATCAGGTAAATGTGGACATCTACTTGTTTATGGTGATCGTGATGTGTCGGGGGAATTGGCTTATCTCTGGACTGTCACTGCTTCGCGACGCAGTGAACAGCATTTCTAGATGTGGGAGGAGGTAGAGGACAGTCATCAGAGAAAGACATGTGGCTTGGAGGGGGACTTTAAGGTAAAATGGATTCAAGAGTTGGAGTCAAATGACTTTCATTCGCAATTTACTTGGAAATGAATCGGTTTTTGTGGTTTGATTTATTTTTGAAACACAGACCTTGAAAGTTTTGGAGTGTTGCCCACTGGTGCTTGTCCACCACAATGTACGAACGAACGAAGGACGTCTAGAGCCCTTTTGAACCTGCCACAGCGGGTATTGGCCAAGCAACTCGATTGTAGAGCAAACAAACAGATGTTGGCTTGTGCACTTTAGTTCAGTCCAGAGAGCGCTCAGTTTTTGTTCAAATTTGTTTATTTAACCAGTTCGTTCTTCTCGTTCATTTAGTTCAATGTAGATCACTGCTCGGGAAATTGAGTTTTGTTCGATTTTCGATTTCAAAATAGAGTCAATTGAGTTCAGTCAACTTTGAGTGTAAGGTGTACCCGAGTTTGTTGAACTACTCAACTAAATGAACTAAAATAAAATGACTTTGTGAACTAGTTCACTTAGTTCATTTGTTAGAGTTCTTTTTTGAACTGGTTTCTTCGTGAACTACTCAGATGTAGGACTAGACTTGCGTTTGACTTTTTCATCATCACCATCCGATGTTATGGTTGTCTACGTGGCGGCTGCTCAATGCACTCTACGTGACGTTAGTGGGGTTCCATTGAAGAAGCTGGAGAAGTTTAAATATCTCGGGGTCTTTTTCACGTGTGATAGGAGGATTATTACTGAGGCTTTCTGTAGGATTGAACACTGGGAGATCTCTAATCAGGAAGACCGACCTTGGAGTCAAGGCCAAATTAGTGTTTTCAACTCAATATTTGTTCAATCTCTCACCTTTGGTCATCAAAATTTGGGTAATAAGCGAAAGAACAAGATCGCGCATTCAAGCTGCCGAGATGAGATTTCTTCGTGCTGTTGTGGATATGGCCCGACAGGAACTCAATATTGAGCAGCTGCTTCTTCAAACGAAAAGGTTATGTTTCGATGTTTTGATCACGTAACACGAATGTCCCCATCACGTCTTCTGAGGCAGGTCTTGACTACGATTAGGTAGAAGATCACTTGGTATACCCAGGACGAGGTGATTGGACCAAGTCCGAGTAAGTGTCTTATTCCGCTTGAGTTAGAGTTGATGGTGGAGGATCGATTGAGCTGAAGATCTCTCGAGCGTGCTTTACCATGCGACTTCATAACTGGATCATGTGGATCACTGAAGTTGAGAGATTCCATCCCTCTCGATCGAATACAAGAGTCATGTGGTGTCATTGTGTGCGAGTGTGAGGCAGTTCAAGAGGATTTTCGGTCTAAAACATGGGATAGAAGCATAAATAATGCCTTTGACAATCCCCCAGCTCAAGAATAACGAAGAGTCAAACAAGCAAAAATCTACTAGACTTAGATAAAGAAGCCAAACGTCTGTCCGCAAGATGGGAAGGAAAGGCAACCAGGCTACCTGAAACTGTAAGGGTAATTTCGCAACTGACCGGGTGGCTAGAAGTTGTAGATGCATTTAAAGAGCCCTTCACAGCGATTTTACGGGCATGTACAGGAGGTTGGGGAACCAATAAAACCCAATTCTAGACGACAAAGTATTGCCCACCGATCTGTGATTGCAGACGGTCCAGCACTCAGAAAGCTGAAAGACGACGCGGCCGGAGATTCAGTCTCTGTTTCTGATGGTGCTCAGAATTTGGAAGGACGAAAGCATGAATATGAACTCCATGAGACCCCGCCAAAAAAATAGGCGATCTTACCTTTTGCAGCAACTTAGAGTTAATCGAAGAATCGACAGGTACAATTTGGAGGTACTAAAGGAGTGCGTCTATCTCGGGCTTAACGTGAATTTGTACCCGACTTAGAATCGCCCTTAGGCTAAAGCTCTCCTAGAATTAGATAGGAAGCTAATTAGCAAGCTAGTAGGCGTAATAACTGGCCATTGACTAATTGGCAATCAAGGCAGAAGCGCCCTACAACGACTTCTATAGAAGCTGCATGTAACATGTCTAGGAGGAGGAGGAGGACTAAACTGTACTACAGTCCCTCGGGATCTGCCCTGGCCTTGCAGAAACAAGAAGAAAACTATTGGGTATTGGTTCAACAATATCAAGGACATCCCTAAATATCTCAAGACCACCAACTGGTTATAGGTAATTAAAATCAAAAACAGACATCTGCAGAGGTCATGCCCTAAAAGCAAAGGAAGAGTAAGGGGAATAGAAGGGATATCACAATCGGTCTTAAAGGTCTATGGGAAGCATTAGTTCTTTGATATAGTTTCTTATCACACCTACCTACCTACGAACCTAGAACCGCCCTTAGCAACCGCTTCTAATTCAGTTTGACGAAACAACTGTGCTCCTGACACTAAGGACCAAAATCGGCGGTCTCTACAAAACTCTTCTTTTGTCAGCCTGCTATATGGACCCATAAGCTGGACGATAAACAAAACAGTACAGTTGATACATGCCTTGAAGGTGAAGGTGGAGGCAATTGGTGGAAAAGTCTTTACCACGAAGCCTACGAGTTGTACTAAGAAATAATATATAACCATTCAATAAAAATGTGTCATCTGGTAAGAACCAAGCACTGATGGAGAATTCTTGCTGCTTCATCAAGCTCGGTAACGAGCTCACCAAGACCTTCAATGTCAACAAAGGTTTTAGACAAGGCTACGTGCTTTTTCTTTGAAGTCATTCTAGAGAAGATCGCGCAAAACACACACGCCAACACTAAAGGCAGGATCGTGAGAAGTTGTTATGGGCTCAAGAGGCAATTGAGTGGATCAAGCTGAGTTTATATAAGACTTTGATCACCCCAGTCTTAATGTACGGCGCGCAGGTACGAGCACTAAAGCGGATGACGAAGATCTTCGTTGATCCTGTTCGCGTTGACGATTTTTGGAGATGAAGATTCATCCACGAACTATGCGGGCTGTACAACGACATGAGCCTACTCAGGCTTCTACGGATATAACGCCTAAGATGGTTAGGCCACGCAGAGCGGATAACTCAGCATCGGCCCGAAGAGTCTTCGACTCCGAAGCCGTGGGACACAGAACAGAGTACGCCCTAGTTTAAAGTGGCGCAGCCAGGTGGAAAAGGACCTCAATCAACTTGGCGTCTGACACTGGATGTAGACAGCCAGCACCGTGCTAGTTGGAGAGGGTTGTTGGCTGAAGCCCAGTCCACCCAGAACTGTAGGGCCAAATAAAGAATAAGAATGGAGCAAGCACTAGATAAGTTGCATCAAATTGCCGCGTCGTTGTCCATGTACATTCATTTGTCCCAATCCAATTGCTCGTGGGACAACGGAACAGAAGACGGTCGTGCGCGACAGATGCAAGTTTGGGACAACAATGCAAACGCATCTTACGCCGGGGTCAAAGCCTGGATGTCAGACATCTTTTGTTTCCGAACTTCGAGGCACAACAGAAAATGAACTACCCCAAAACAGATCGACTTCCCAAACAGCTTATTCCTTCCTTTCTTGAAAACAAAAATGTGGAAATCTTCCACATGTGTTAATTGAGATTAATTGTTTTTATTTCGGGACCACACAAAGATTCGTTTCATTTATCACATGAATTAATATCAATTCTCGGTACGGCTCGAAAGAGCGAGAGTCTTGCTGAAAGTGATTTATGCGCCCGGAAGCTTGTTACGACCCGCGATTAATTAGTGCTGTTAAAATGCATGTTTTACACTGTATCCAATGAACTGGCATCTGGCACCAGGATAGCAGCACAAGCCTAGTGGCGATTCGAATTCATTTGACGCGCAGCAAACCAGTTAACCAATTAAAACATACGCACTTGAATGGGTCCAGCTTGTGCGGGTGGCGGGCGTCAATTCCATAGTCCAAGCTGAAATCTAACTTCCGTCGAAATTTTCACACACTCACATACACAAAAACACGCACTGGTTGTAAACAAAAGAATGTCCACTGATAAACGTGGCGTATTTGGTTATTTTATCTTAGAACCCAAGCGGCGAGCTCGACGAGTTAAATTTACTGAACTGCGCTTCTATTATGAAAGCAATTTGCCCACTGTGAATATGCGTCCACAGTCCACACATGTGTGGATTGTTTCTCGGAATCAATTTATCACACGAACACAGCACCGATGTGACTCACTGTGGAGCACTCGAATGGAAAACCGACGCGAAAGCCGTGCTTTACCGAGTGCGCGGAAAACACAATAAATTTTATCTCAAGCAACGCGAATGAAATGAAAATTCCCAGAGCCGGGTAACGGAACAGATTCACTTTGAACTCACCTCAAGTTCGAGGTCCACACGTGTGGAGTTTTGGAAACAATCAAACACTGACGCTGGGCTGGACCACCGCCGCCGATTGCACTCATCGGACACAGTCACTGCCATTGCACTCGTCGGCGAGGGAATGCTGCAACAAACAGCACTTGACACTGCGTATGTGACTGAGGAGCCACTAGAATTATAAACCACTTCTGATTTGCATTTATGTTGAATTAATCATTTATGGGCCCATCGAGCACAACAACAGAAACAGCTGTGCTGAAATAAAATACAATCATCGAGGCAACACAACCACTCCCCAGGCCGGACCGAGAGACTGAGAGGCGAGCGAGCATTCTGCAGGGTGCCTCCGCCTCAATCACAGCCGAACTTTGAGGGAATGTCTCCGTGATAAGAGCAGCCGAGCCGTGATGTGTGGCTGTGGATGCTTATGACACTTAACCAGACGCTGACTGACGCGAAGCATTGTGTAAACACACGCCATTTTATCTGCATACATGTGTTTTCGGGAGTGTTTGTGTTTACTTACTTGTGTGACTAGAGCTTTGGTCTCTGGTGTTGTACTCTCAAGGAAGACATTCTTAAATTCTCTAGGACTAGACAGCTTAAATTCGGACGCTGAGGCAATGAACGCTTGAATCTCTTGTAGACTTTTCTCCGCGATTTCGGCCGACGATGAGCATTTCTCAATACGCTGCGTGGCAAGGAGCTCCACACCGTTGGCACACCATTTATTAGCCTGAAAGTAAAAAAAAATGCACACAAATAAAATGATATACGTACACGGAAGATTTATCAGATTGTTGTTTAAATTCTTTCAGATTTTTTTGTGTGTTTTATTTTTTAGCACATATCTGTGAAGTGGTTCAGTGGACTTTTTGATTAATTTCGGCAGAAAAACAAGAGCCAGGGGACTGCAATGGGAATGGAACATGCTTCAAATTTGTTGAAGCTTATCAATCTCGAAATATACTTGTGGTTGGGACTCGTGGCCTTTTGCTGAAGATGGAGGAATACGTGCTTTGGATTGATATGCACCAAATGATGAAATTCAAAACGGAACAGTGTGTCACACTTTGAGTCCGACCGATCATTCGGCTTCGGCTGAAAACATCACCTTCGGGTAAACAGTCGGCTTTGGCCGAATGAGACCGAAGATTTTGCCCAAGCCGAATGTTGGATTTTTTGTAACAATGGAAGTACGGCATTTTCCGTATTTGTCTTTGCAGGATTCACGAGCAGGTCGCGCCGTGTTTGTTCGGCGTTGCAAATTTTTCTAGTCCGTCTATAAATAGAGGTGAAGTTGCAACTTGCAAGGAAAGGTGTGTGTTTTTGATTTTTTTTTTTAATTTCGAGTATTTTGTTTGATTGTTTACACCAGAAATGAAGTATTACAGGGAAGCCCGACTTCTACCTCTCTTGAGCCTTAAAATTTTTCTCAAACAAAACTTGACCAATCAGAGAACGGCATTCACGTTATTTCGTGAATAACCGTCAAGAATTCATGAATATCTGTCAAAAAGGCACTCAAATTCGTCGATGGACAAGGAGGCAATCAGCTGTGAAGTCGGCTATCTCTGGTTTACACTTTCAATATCAACAGATTTTGCACTTGCAAGTTCTCCATGGTTTGACAACGAGTGTAGGCTGCAGCGAAGCTGGACGCCTACAAAGCAACGCTGCAACGAACAACGAGAGTTGTTAGTGAGCTCTACGAAAAGAGACGAAGGGACGAGCCCCGGCTTCTCAGGAGAAAGAAGAAAGAGCATGAGAGGCGCGCGATCGAGAAGATGGAGAGGTGGTATGGCAGGAACGATGTCCGAAAGTTTTACCAGAGGATGAAACAGCTATCCAGTGGATATAAGGTTCGGACAGAAGCCTGCCAGGACGAAAATGGGTAACTAGTAGTAGAGTCGCAGTCGATACTGAGAGTTTGGAAAGCTCATTTCTGCAGACTGCATGACACCAATACCGCTTTCAGGCAGAATGTTCCACTCAATATGGACGATGATCGACGAGAATTCGGTCCCCCTGACTTAGACGAAGTGAAGATAGCGATATCGCGACTAAAGTCGAATAAAGCTGCTGGTGTAGACGGACTGTCTGCGGAACTTTTTAAGGCAGCTGGAGATGAGCTGGTAAGGTACATGCACCAACTCATTTGTAGGAATGGTCGGAGGAAAACATGCCCGACGAGTGGAATCTCAGTATCGTTTGTCCGATCCACAAGAAAGGAGACCCCTTCAGCTGCGCCAACTACCGAGGGATAAGTCTCCTTAACATCGCCATCGCCTATAAGATCCTGTCTGCCGTTTTGTGTAAGCGCCTGAAACCAGTCGTCAACAACCTGATAGGTCCTTATCAGTGCGGTTTCAGGCCGGGGAAGTCCACCACGACCAAATCTCCACATTACGGCAGATCCTGGAAAAAGCAGATCCAAGAAATGCAGATCGACACCCACCACCTTTTTGTCGATTTCAAGGCCGCATATGACAGCGTGCATAGGGACGATTTATACAACGCCATGTCTAGTTTTGACATTCCTGCCAAACTCGTCAGGTTGTGCAGGATGAAGATGGAGAATTCTCGCTGCTCCATCAAGGTCGGTAACGAACTCACCGAGACCTTCAATGTCAAAAAAGGTTTTAGACAAGGCGACGCGCTGTCATGTGATTTCTTTAACATCATCCTGGAGAAGATCGTGCAAGACTCACACGCCAACACTAGAGACACGATCTTCCAGCAGTCCGTACAACTGCTAGCCTACGCGGATGACATTGACGTGATTTGCAGAACACAGACAGCCGTCAATGAGGCGTTTGCTGGCATTAAGGCGGAAGCGGCTAAAATGGGTCTAGCGGTGAATGAGGGCAAAACGAAGTATATGCTGTCATCAAGAAAGGAAGCACAACATCGACGTTTCGGACAGAGCGTCACAATGGGCAGCTATAACTTCGAGGTAGTGAAGGTCTTCGTCTACCACGGCGTCGCAGTAAACAGTACGAACAACATCAGTACCGACATCAAACGCAGAGTTACTCTTGCCAACCGCTGTTTCTATGGGCTCAAGAGGCAATTGAGTAGTAGAGCCATCTCTCAAAGGACCGAGCTGACTTTATACAAGACCATGATCATCCCAGTCCTGCTGTACGGAGCGGAGGCATGGACAATCTCAAAAGCGGATGAGGAAGTCCTTGGTCTCTTCGAGAGAAAAGCTCTGCATGCGATCTTTGGTCCTGTTTGCGTTGACGGTTTCTGGAGGAGAAGATTCAACCACGAACTGTACGGGCTGTATAGCGACATGAGTGCAGTCAGGCGTCTTCGAATCCAACGCCTAAGATGGCTAGCCCATGTAGAGCGTATGGACAACTCAGCTCCGGGCCGAAGAGTCTTCGACGCCGAGCCCGTGGGGCAATGCAACAGAAGACGCCCGCGTTTAAGGTGACGCACCCAGGTGGAGAAGGACCTCAACCAACTTGGCGTGCGACACTGGAGACATCTAGCGAGAGACCGTGCAGGCTGGACAGGCTTGTTGGTTGAGACAAAGGGCCATCCCGGACTGTAGCGCCAAATAAAGAAAAAAAATGTATATTACAACTAATATATATAATATGGGTGGCGCTACAGTCCGAGGTGGATCTGGGCCTAGCTTCTCAGCAACCACTTGTGTAGTGCGTGCTATTGTTATTTCACGAGTGGAAGGGACCTACAGTTTAATGCCGACTCCGAACGGCGAATTTGAGAAGCTTTTTCTAGACAGGAATACTCTTGAGCATTGTCAGTGACTCGAAAGAGGTGGGGCCGTGAATTATGATAGGTGGTAAATTCGGGTATCGAACCTGGCACCCTCTGCGTAGGAGTCGACGCACTTACCCACTACGCCACGGCGACCCACATCAACTAATCAGATAATCCAAATTTTCTCTTCTAAAGGTTTCATATGTATTTTATTTTTTAAGGACCAAATGAATATAACAAAAAGTTAAAGGGCTGACTACAAATGCGATCACTCTATACGCTGCTGGATCCAAGATGGACAACCGCCTTCGAGTTTTTGTCACTTTAGTCACACTGTAGTCATCCCTGTTCAAGGAGAAGAGTTAAATGGAAAGGCAATGCTATCATCCGAGAAAAACTAAGCCGATTTGGAGTCAATTGATCAATGATGTGTTTGCACAAGTGATGCTCAAACAGGGAACAGTGATAAAGGTGGGAAATTGCTTCATATTTACATATCTTCGATCGAAGATTCTCATTTCTGCTAATTTCCAGGAACTTTTGAACGAATTGTTTTGATAAACACAGCATTCGTGTATATTAATGGACGGAGTATTCAATCAGCTACCAGGTGGATGTAGCATTTTCAAGTCAGATATATTGCCATTAAGTAAGACCCTAAAAGCCTGATGGCAGTGCTGACAGCTCGCATATACATGAATATCTCTTGGGATAGATAAGCCTCAGTAGTCACATTATCGAATCTTAAATGATTCTAATCGCATGTTATTCTTCAGAGAGAACCCGGAGGATATAATCTAGAGTGCAAGTAACCAATTTCGACGTTATTAAAAATGATCCAGAGCATTGTTTTATTAGTTAATATCCCCAAGGACTAGAACTGGAATAGGCAGAACCCAGCACTGGTCAAAAGAAAGTGAGTTCTGCTAAACTACACGTGACAAACCTAAATTTTCTTCTTCTACTCGAGCCTGTACAACAAACACTCGTATTGTGAGTACTTATGTTTTATCACACAGTTTCATGTCGACTCCGTAAGGCGAAGTTTGAGAAGCTTTTCCCAGACGAGCACTGGCAGTGACTCGAAAGAGGTGGATGTGTAATTTATGAACGTTGGCCGTTGTAATCGAAGCACCAATTCAATGATCTACTGCGGCCACTTATTAAAATTATTGTATTTTTACTTGCAACAAAGGTGGCACTATGGACCAAGGTTGGTCTGAGTGAGGTTAAGGTCGTCACTCAAACTTGAGCTAGCTTCATTTTTAACTCTCACAACTTGATTTCTATGAGTGACGGAAGACACAAACCTATTTTCCCCAGATTTGTCAGTCCTTATAAGATATTGTTTAAGAATAAATAATCTTAGAAAGCTTTAGCTTTTCAAAGCAGAGCATTAGTGGCAGGTCTGGAACCTTAAAAATAAGTCAAGTCTAACTGGCATCAATTAAGTTCCTTTCTTTCAATCATGTTTTAGAAAACTCAAGTTGCCTTTTACTAAATGCGAAACTCATTAACAACTGACAGAGAATTCGACACACATATGTGAACCAAATAGAAGAGCATAGCTCGACTCTTTCTGAATCAGAGTTAGACTGAAAAACCTGAATCACTCCAACTACATTTCGATGCCAAGCAGGCACCACTTCGTTATGCTTACCTTTTCAACTCTCTCCATAAGTTCTCGGTTTTTATTTAAAATCTCGATCCGCTTACACAGGCGTTCATTGATTATATCACAAACCCGAGCCAATTCATCGCATTTTGGCTGAACAATCTCCCAAGGGTAGGCGCCGCGAATGCCGATCAATTGCTGTCCGGCCGAGATCACCTGCTCGGCCCGTTCTATATCGGTTTCGCACATTTTTTGAAAAGTCCTCGTCTCCTTGAGCAGCGTGTCCACTCTGACGACAGTCTCCCCGATTTCTGTCATGTCCGCAACGGTCTTAAGATGTCCATCGAAGTTCATCTAGAAGAGAGAATCGCATTCGTAAATTTGAAATGGTTGCGCGATCATATTCCGGTCATACCTGCAACTCTCGAAAATCCTGCTCGAAACGCCTCAACTCAAGACACTGCTTCAGGCGATTTTTGTGGGTCTTCCAGAACTCATCGAATCGTCGCTCCGTCTCCTCCAGCTGGACCAGCAGTCTGCGATAATCGCGACAATCATCAACAACATGTGCAACATTTTGATGACGCATCAAACTATTCCCTGCACTGGGTCTGTTCGTTCACACATTCGATTTGTTATATGCACGATTTTAGTGCGTTTGTTGTGAGGGATATGTTTTCAGATTGTATTATTTAGATATTAGTTTTTTTTTATTTGTTTAGTTTCGTTTAATACCCGACGGAACAATGTGTTTTCGTTGAAACAGAAAGAAAAAAGAGGAGAGACAACAATATGTTCACAATGAGCGATGAAATGTGTGAGACTAGCACAAAAAGTTGAATAAAACAAAGCAGATCCAAGCGATTTCGGAGAAATCAGAGATCTGCCGATTGATTGATTGAGTTTGTGGGCGCAAGAGTGTGTGTTGTGGATCGTGTGTGGAATGTGTGCTAAATGTTCAGCGGATGACAATGTACATATACCTGATGTAATGAACAAACTTTTACAGAAAACAAAAAACCCAAAACGGTTCACACCGAATGTTGGAAAACAAAACGCTCTCAAGTGCCTTCGTCCGCGGGTGACTGAAATTGAATATGAAAGCTGTGCAATTCGTGAGGGGTAAGCAAGTTTTGAAAAAATAACATTTCCAAGTGAATAGCGCCAAATAGTTAAGCTTTAAAAAACCGAATTTTTGAATTCAAAACTCGCCTACAAGTGTGTGTGTGTGTGGTTTTTTTTCTGGTGTACTGTACTATGGTCGTTTGTGTAGGAAAACGTTGGAAGCGTAAAACATTTATATGGTCTATACACAGCATGCACAAAGCGACTTTAAGGTCTTAACACAAGAATCTTTAAAAATATGAACAAAACAAAGTTTAAAAAAAAAAATAAAAGAAAACCACATGCAAAACCGTAAAAAAAAACAAGAGAGCTCTCTAGAGCAGCATCTTCAACATCTATATGAAACATATACCAACACGGACAAATACACATGATCTTAATGATATTTAATCGATATTTTGATATTCTTTTTTTTTTCATTATAAAGAGATACAGGTCTCGGATAGTTTATATAAATTTACAAAACCAGTGCAGAGCTATTTATAAGTAAGTATTAAGAAAGTAGGGACGACAAAAAGTTGTGATCAATCATTTGGGGCGATGTCGTTTGAATTCAACTATCATTCAATTTTGTTGGAGGGGCTTGGAGGAGGTTCTATTCAACTAATGAAACACCGTGGAACTACGACATCGATGGTCTAAATGTGCACTAAAGGGTTGCTAAGAGACTCTTAGAATGGTTGAGATTTTGTCAATTTTGAGTAGATTAGGTTATGAAAAAAAAAATAAATATGAAAATTTGGCTGAGATACCTTATAAATTGTATTTTGCAGTCGAATCTTAGGTTGGAGCGTATAGGGGTTTTACTGTGACAACTAACAACTGTGATACGACGAAGATAGGTTCGACCATAATCTGATGCGGAGAAACAAATCATTTTGGCGGGGATACAGGAAAGGATTGCATGTCAAGCAACAAACTGCATGGAAAAACGTAAAAAGAGGCTGCCAAAATGTTACGGCGATGATGACTGGGATGACGTGAATATGATGCAAAGTGGCACTGGTTTTTCCGAAATAATGTAATCTAGAAATAGTCCTGTAAAATTACACAGAGGCAGACATTTTGAAAAACGTATCCTGCAGAGTAGAGGTGAAAATATTGACATTAGAAACCAGCCTTCGATCAAAATGAATACACACAGCACGGCTCAAGCTAACCGCTGCGTTGAATCAGTAAATTTGTCGTGAGTCTAAGAACAAATTTCTAAACGAACATTGACTCGACGAGAAAGCTAGTTCGAGCGAACTTACCGAATTCATTGGGAAAAGTGTGTGATCGTGTCAGCTTTAAGGCTCCCGCACATAGAATACTTTACATGCGTGAGCGTCAGCAATACTTTGACAGATAAATAAAATAATTGTGTTCTTATGGGTGGTGGCACCAGAGATAACCTATAATAGAGATATCCAACTTCTACCTCCCTTGCCCCTTGATTTCATCTGACAGCGTTTTTTTATACACTTTTTGTCCCCTGTCTGTGAATACGTGTGAACTTTTGAGAACAGCTGTGGCACAGCTGATACCCTTCCCCACCTTGCTAATGGGGTGGATTAGAGTTCTTATTTGAAAATTCGCTCGTTATTTGACCGTTTTTTTTTTTTTCAAATTTCGGTGTTAAATTTTCAACACAGTATGGGGGGGTAAACGAACGACCATAGCTTATGTTCATGAAGTCGATTCATTAAAACTTTGAGGAAGTTACAATCTGAGACACTAGGCCATAATTAATGAATGTACAACATATTGTGAATTTTTGCATATGAAAAAAAAATGAATAATACATGCACACGTTCAGTAACCAATAATAAAAATATTATTAAGGCGTGAATCACAAATAAGAAGTTTTGACAACCATTTTCATGCATTAGTAATAGTTGCAATATCTTGCCATTGTTCTTATCAAATTGTGTAAATTGAATTCATGACTTTTTCAGAATTCATGAATTAAGCGGACTTCATTTTTTGAGTTAATTTGTCAGGTATGGTTTATGAATATGCTGTATATATACTTAAGAATAAATGTAAATCATGAACATGGATCGTACATGGATTGTGGGCAAAATTCACGAATCAGCTGCCATTATCCCACTAAATTCATGAATCTGACGCTATTTCCCACAAAATTCACGAATCGGCCGCCATATTGTGGTGAATTGACGAGCGTTGTAAAAGTATAAGTGAAATACAAGGGATTACCACTACATCTTCGTTGTGGGCTAGGGGTAAAAATGACCGAAGTTGGATATCTCTATCATCCATTATCTCTGGTATAAGTATTGCCTAAAACATAATAGCGCGTTGCGCCAGCCGACTTAATGGTACGGAGAGAGTGCGTTGAAATAATTACTCAATTTATCAGCTGTTCTCTCTCTCATCTACTAGATGAAAAATATTGCCGCCTTTCTGCATACACTCATTTGAAATGACTTGTGTCGTTAAATTATTTTTAATCAGCTGTTTTCATTTCTCAAATGACAGTTGACACTAAGCACTCTCAATCTGGGAGAAAATCTCTCTCACAGCGCACTCCTTTGTCAAAAAATATCCAACATGTTGAATAATGACTACGTTTTACGTTTTATTACGATCCTCTCAAACTCTCTCATTATTCACTACCGCAACGACGTTGTATTTTGTGCATGGCCATTGAATTGGGTGCATTGAAAGCCAACGCCAGCGTAAACACACTATTGTGTTTCAGGCATCATTTATTCTGGAATGGGTCACCTACCAGCGAAGACAATAGCACGACGCATAGTACTTCTTTAAATTCTTTTTATATCTACCTTAATTTTATAAGCTTTGCTTTGTTTAATTTTTTAGTTTTCTGATTTAATAATAAATCGATAAGAATTAATCTGAAGTTCTACATATGTACGTAATTTCACTCGAAGCTAAATAGGCGAAAAGCATCCAAAGAGTCTGTATCCAGGTCCGAGCCTTTCACTTTTGATTTTTTTAAAAATAGTTTTCGCATTCACATTGGCTGCACAGTGACCTGGTTCGGAAGGTCTTAACACAGGGATCTGACTAACGTATAAAGTATGCCCATGCTTATGTAACGAATTGAAGAATCTTATTCACACAAGGTCATGTGGAAGATGTGGAAAAACTAATTTCATAGAGGGCTTGTAAATAAAAAGCTTAGTTTTACTCTAAAATGAAACAATTAATATGACAGGAAAAGTGGTCTCTAATCGAGAAGTTTCCTATAGAAACAAATAAAATCAGCAGAACACCAATTCTTGACAAGGAGTCTATGGTCCTACAACTACAATGAAGGCATTTTAATACTTTATCTTAAAATCTTGCATTGCACAAAACAATGGGCTTCTGCAACTTTCTACTACATCTTCTAATGTGTGGGATAAAGAAATATGTAGACGAATCTATAGAACACGGAAGGACGGAAGGAGAGGTGTGACATGGAAATGCATCTAAAACTGTGACTATGAATATAAGTTCATAAGTTCAACGAATGTAAATTAATAATAACACAGTGCAACTTCTCTATAGCGGACAGCAGCGACACCAGGTATCCGTTCTATGGGAGTAACCCAATTTTTTTGTATTTATTGAAATTGAGAAAATAAAAATTCACTTCTCCTTTTTGTTTTAAAATGAGGATAAGAGAGGTATCTCATAAATAGGCGTGTCCATTGGGAGAAGTTTCACTGCAATGATAATATGAGTCGCGCTACAATCCGTAGAGGGCCAGGCCTAGCCTAGCTACAGTATTATTTTTTCACGAATAGAAGAGACCTACAGTTTTATGCCGACTCTGAACGGTGAAGTTTGAGAAACCTTTTCAGGAGTAATCTTTGAGCATTGTCAGTGACTCGAAAGAGGTGGGGTTGTGAATTTTGGGTATCGAACCTATCACCCTCTGCGTAGGAGTCGACACACCAACCCACTACGCTACGGCGACCCACAGAGAGTTAGTGTCTGAGCTAAAACTGACTTCCATTTAATCAAAACAAGCATAGGCATTATAAGAACAAATATCGGTGAATAAGGGAGTAGACCCGGTTGAGATGGATCTCAAACGTGAGTCCGCATTTTTAGAAGAATCACATTTTTATAAATTGCTTGCCGGAGCATCGTTCAGATAAATATTAGTTTTTAATTGTTATGACTTTCAGATAATCTAGTTTCGAACTACAGTTATTACCGCAATCTATTTGTTTCAACGAGTTTAATTTTCTTTCCCCACGAATCAAATGTCAAAATGACACTTGGTCGAAATGTCACAGCTAATTCGAAGTTGAATTTTGCTAGCCCGAAATTCATGAAAACTTTTTATAGTTCGGGCGAACAAAAATAATTCGGGTGAAATGGTGGCGAGATTCATGATGAATGAATATGTAAAAAGGAATAGCACGCATCTTAGACGACCAACAAGTGGTCTTGATCTTAGCGGGGTAACGAGTTTCGCCAATTACCCGAGTACCCGGGTAATGTGGGTAATACCCAAGTTGGCAGATACACGTCATTATCGGGTAACGGTAACCCCATGCAACAAATACTCTAAGCTAGCTTACTAATAATTAAAAAAACCCCTACTGGTGAATATTATACAAGCAGCGAAGAAAGGTGAAAAATGTGTGCTAAGTCGGATAATGTAATTTGTACGAGTTAGAGAGAGTTTCGACTTATGGAGTGCCCACTGTACCTATAATGTCTGTTTTAGACATAAATCCACGGGTGAATTTCTGGTATACGAGTATCAAGCTTCTATCAAGTTCTTGCTAGACTAGGTGGCAAGAATTTCTTACGCATAATGACATTATTCTTCCGAGGCGGACCTGGGCCTAGCTTCTCAGCAACCACGTGTGTTCTGCGCGCTATTGTTCTTTCACGAGTGGAAGGGACCTACAGTTTAATGCCGACTCCGAACGGCGAAGTTGAGAAGCTTTTTCTAGACAGGAGTACTCTTTGAGCATTGTCAGTGACTCGAAAGAGGTGGAGCCGTGAATTATCAAAGGTGGTAAATTCGCGTATCGAACCTGGCACCCTCTGCGCAGGAGTCGACGCACTAACCCACACACAAACTTGCACGAAATGCTTCTAAGTAAGTTTTTGTGTAACTCTGAAATTTTGTATTATATATTATATTCTCTTACTGAAATAAAAACTACATCTACTCCAATTCCATGATTCGATGTTTAACAAAATGTACAGATGAGGCAAAGCAGATTAGAAAACCTCTAAAAGCCCTCTTAACCACTGACTTTGAGCAATTTAAAAGAAAAAATAACTTTTTGTCATCCCTTCGATCAGTAAAATAGAAGATAGGCAAAGAAATCAAACCGATGCCCACTAACATTAAGCTAAATTCAATTCTACAAAAAATTACCGCTCAATGGAGCTGACATTTCCGGTTCTCTCAGAGAACTCCTTGATTTCATCGTTTGACTTGATGCTGTTCAGCAGACCCTCTCCGTGCTTGGCCGCAGCTAGTATCTCCTCCTGAAAAAAAAAACAAAGACGAATCAATTCACTTCTGCTGCGAGTAAATCGATTCGATTCAAACCTTTAACCGATCGTAGTCCGATCCTTGGTCGTCCAACAGTTTCTGTGTGGCTTCAACTGAATTGGGGAACTCCGTATCGTGAATCGCCTGGATGAACACGTCCAGTTCATTTGACACTTGATGGGTTAGACTAGAAAACTTCTCCAGAGACTGAAAGAGAATTACAAAGCTGTTAGGTACTAAGTGATCGCGCAGGGCGTTCTCCCTTACTATTCTCTGTTGAATCCATTCGTGATGCGAGTAGATCAGTGTTCCGCCCATGTCCGTTGTTAGCTGGGATTTTTCCAGATACTCATGCAGATCGGTGAGGGCGGAGCATATGATCAAACGAAAACGATACTCGTCTTTGGAGAACTTTGTACTGACCTAAAAAAAAACAAAAGGCAAGACTGAGATGATGTGTCGTAGGATTGTGTGAGGACACTTACTTCCGATATCGCCTTTTGAAAGAGTCCAGCGGGCCGAAGAACGTACACCACGTGAACAATTCCAGGGAAGTATATCTGCAAGTGGATTAAACAAAGGATTACTCAAACAATTGCCGAGGGTCTAGCGGAGTTCCGCAGTACCGAAATTTTGTGTAAGACCGCCTTCACGGATGTCCACTTATCTTTCCGCCTGTCGATTATCAGCTGATATCCAAGATCAGCATCTTGCATTCTGGAATAAAGGGAAGGTGCTTATTAGGTTTGAGAGATATTTGTCAAAGATTTAAAAATGGTTAATGATGGACGAAGGAGTGAGAGGGGCAGATCGGGAAATTAATTCATCTAAGTCTGACAGATTTAATAATTTACAAACGAATTAGGAATAATGTTTCTCCGTACTCAGCAGTGAAACTCTAAATTGTGAGACCGAACTGCAGGACAATTTGGAACATCTTCTTCTTCTTTATTTAGCGCTACAGTCCTGGGTGGACCTGGGCCTCAACCAACAAGCCTCTCCAGCTAGCACGGCAAAGATCCTAGCAGTCCGTTGCGATTGTAGCTTTCCGACGTCAAACCGTGGTGTATTTTCTCGACTCCGTTGATCTCTTGATATCCGAGTTCTTACCTTGGCTACAACAAGGAAATGGTTCGAGTTGATGTTGGCTCCTCGGAATGTTCGGACATCAAGAATGCTGGGGGAGTGTCTGACGTTGGAACAGCTCCCGAGAAAAAATAAGAATCAACTAAACCCATCAATGCCGCGCTCATTTACAATGACATTCCAGCTGTCAGCTCTTTAGACAAAGCTCATCTGCTTGCGGCTCATTTTGCAGCTAGCTCAACACTGCCAGATTCAAATTTGTCTCCACTTGTACTTGAGAGCGTTGATTTCACCATGGGACAAATCCACTTCCGCACTCGTACAGTTGCAAGAGTACTGAAAGATCTCGACGTGCACAAATCCGCTGGCCCGGATGGTATTCCCCCTATACTTCTGAAGAGGTGTTCTTCTGTGCTGGCAATACCACTGCGTAAGCTTTTTCATTTATCCTACTCTTTAGGTCTCTTTCCGAGCAGATGGAAAACAGCATTTGTCCAGCCAGTCCCTAAAAAGGCCGAATCTTCGTCGTACGTCCCTTCTTTCTAAGGTCATGAAAACGCTGATAAATCGTCAGCTTATGAAATATCTTGAATCGCGGAAGCTTCTTAATGACCGACAGGTCCACTGGTGATCTGATAGCTTATCTCACCGAAAAGTGGAACCAATCTTTGCACAATTCAGGCGAAAGCAAGATCGTTGCGCTTGATATTTCGAAAGCATTTGACAGAGTTTGGCATCAAGCTCTCTTGTCGAAAATGCGTGCCTATGGTATCGATGAATCTCTTCTTCTATGGATTAGAAATTACATTTCGAACCATTCAATTCAAGTTGTTTTGGATGGGTTCAAGTCTGATATGCACCAAATTAATGCTGGTGTTCCCCAAGGCTCAGTTCTGTCTGCGACACTCTTTCTCATTTTTATAAATGATCTCTTGTCTGCTACTTCTAATCCAATCCATTCCTTCGCTGATGACAGCACCCTTAGCTTTTCATATTCGTTCCAAGACCACCGACCCCGCCTTTCTGCCGTAGAATTGGAACGGCAGCGTATATTAAGCACATTGAATTCCGATCTTGACAGCATAATTAACTGGGGAAAAAACAATAGAGTGGAATTCAATGCTTCAAATACTCAATGCTGTCTGCTGTCACTCAAGCAAACCCTTGATAATAAGCCATTATCCATGAATGGCGCTTGTGTCGATGAAACCGGAAAACTTTCCATCCTTGGTATGTGTATCAACACAACACTTAGTTGGAGAGATCACATATTTGAGGTCGCCAAAAATGCTGCGAAATGTTTAGGTTTTCTTAATCGATGCAAGAAATATTTCACACCTTCTGATTTGGCTTTAATTTATAAGGCGTACATCCGCCCCAAGCTTGAGTATAACGCTCATATCTGGTCTGGTGCCCCCAAGACCACACTGCACCTACTTGATAGAATCCAAAAGCGAGCGATAAAACTTATAGAAGACAACAATATCGCAGAGTCATTAGACTCGCTCGAACATCGACGTACCGTCTCTTCTTTGTCCGTGTTTTATCGTTATTTCAAGCTAGCCAACTGCATTCCTCCTCTCCATGAATTCACCCGCAATACTCGTCTCGCCAGGAATGCCCATCAGTATACCCTTAAGCCTACTTTCGGACGCACAGTTAAATTCAGAGACTTGTTCTTCAGCCGCACTGCACGAATATGGAATGCTCATCCCAAACTAATATTTCCCACAGACTACAACCCGCAGATATTTAAGACCAATGTGCACAGGTACCTCCTCTCCCTTTCTCCCTCTATACCTTCGGCCCGTGCTGTGCCTTGACCCCGGACACACAAGGGTATCCCTTGAGCACGCGCAAATTATAAAAAAAACGACTAACATGTTTGCAAAGTTGATAGCTCAATCGATGACAAAATCATCTACAAGCTTTTCAACCTGGTGCAAGGATGATCTTGTATCTACAATGGCGCACAGTGGTTCGTTTTGTAACATTCTAAGTCGACTCTTAGAAAGGCCAACTTTTGATTTCATCGTATCTACCCTCTCATGCGAAAACAAAACGGACTGAGCCAGAAGACGAAGTTGCTACTCTACAAGCAACTCATTCGGCCAATTATAGACTATGGGTTCCCCTGTATGGCATACCATATCCAAGACCAGCATGGAGAAAGAGATCTTCGAAAGAAAGATACTCCGAACATGCACCGGTCTCACCTACGACAGAGACCGCCAGAAGTATCCCAGCAACAGAAGACTTTACGAGGAAGCTCGCATCATTCCTCTACATCAATACTTGGTGACACTGTTCCAGAGGCAACTACACGACATCGGCAGCCATCCAAACATGACCATCAGAGAATTAAGAAGCACGACTCCCGGACAACGATACCTCAACGCATTGAGTCTGCTGAACGAGCAGACATTCCCACGAACATCAACCAACGGACTGTATCGCTTCTATCAAAGCAGTGATAACAGTCAGCATCGTGGCTAGAGAGACCACCACCAACAGACCACCAACGAACACACGCACCTGAACACCCCGATGTTAAGATCATAGATTAGAATTAATATAATATAAAACAATAATTGTAAAACCATGTCAACACTTTATACTCTGTAATCATTGAACATCCGTTGGGCCCCTATTGTTGAGCCAACATCTCCTTATAGTTTAAGCTTTTAGCAAGTAAGACCAATTGTACAGTTTTTGTTCAAATAAATTTGAATTTGAATTTGAATTTGGTTCGCTTTGTATGGGAGCGTGGAAATAAATATGTACCTGAAGCATAGTACATCTGGCACGAGAACTTTTTGTGGCTCAAAAATGGTTGATGTAGTTCAAACGGTTTTCTCATTAACGGTGTAAACTTGAGTGAACAAAATTATAAAAATATCACTTTTTTGAAGCACGAACAAATTTCTTGGTATTTGTAGTATGTTTCAATTTTCATTAAAAACGGTCCATGGGTTCAAAAGTTACATATTTATTACTTTGCAGAACTAGCATTCGTCACAGCTTGGTAAATACAATCTTATTGTAATTTTTTGCATCTAAGGACGACGTATTGCTACACTTAAAGGGCTCTTGCGGCCAAAAAAAGGTCGGTAGGCGGATATAATAAGATAGAGCACGTTTTCAGCTTTCAGTAAAACTAGGTCTCCCACTGGAGCCTCTTGGAGGTTTTTGTCTTCAGCTCAACAAACTATAAAACACACCCCCTGCACCATTTGTAAGTGCTAGATTCTACTATAAGAAATGGAATGTCTCAGAGGTCCGTTTATGGATCCATTTAATTTCCCTTTAAAAAAAAGCTGTTTGTTTTTTCTAAAAATAAAGTCCTAGTTGCATTCATTCCAGGAAAGAAATTGTGACTTTTGTAACATGACCAAAGTCAAAACCGTGTTGTTTAAATCCGATACAGCGAAATAAATTTGAATATAACACCGAAGGTTGCAGCAAATTTGCCAATGCTGCAACTTGAAAGTATGAAGCACATATTGATATAAGTCGCTACGCGTAACTTTGCCATGGATTTGTTTGAAACTCAAAGACTTTTAATCAAAAGTTTTTTTTATCACTTATGTGAGACGAAGGTATATTTGAACAGTTTTTTAATATTTTTTTTTAATTTTAAAGGGCCAAGAACAGGCCAATAGAATGATGTATAAAGACACAGAATTTATTTTATGAAGCTTGGGTTAGTCATGTAAACTTTTGTTAAAATATGGCGCGTAACTTGAATAAATACTTTGTTGACTTTAATCTCTTGTAAATAAGTGTTTACTATATATATATATTACAAAAACGTTTTGAAATCATAAGTCCGGGTTATCTAAGAGAACTTAGACCTTAGAAGGCCTTAGAACTTAGAAGGCTACAGGGGACTTTTTCGAAAGACCTTTTTTTCGGCGTTTCCCACAGTGTGGCATTGCGCTAAGGATAACAGCATCTACTTCATTAAACGCACTTCTTCACCTTCCTCCGCCAGGGGTGTCTAGGCTTAACAATAATTTGATATTTAAAATTATATCCTAATCTATTTTTTTTAGCTAGGCTTTGATGATATAAGGATATAAGGTTCGGACATAAGCCTGCCGGGACGAGAATGGACAACTAGTAGTAGAGTCGCAGTCGATACTGAGAATTTGGAAGAACCATTTCTGCAGACTGCTAAACGGCGATGATGACACCAATACCGCTGTCAGGCAGAATGTTCCAATCAATATGGACGATGATCGACGAGAGTTCCGTCCCCCCGACTTAGACGAGGTCAAGATAGCAATATCAAGACTGAAGTCTAACAAAGCTGCCGGTGCGGACGGACTGTCCGCTGAAATCTTTAAGGCAGCTGGAGATGATCTGGTTGGGCGTATGCACCAGCTCATCTGTAAGATATGGTCGGAGGAGAGCATGCCCGATGAGTGGAATCTCAGTATCGTTTGCCCGAACCACAAGAAAGGAGACCCGTTTGACTGCGCCAACTATAGAGGGATAAGTCTCCTGAACATCGCTTACAAGATCTTCTCTGCCGTTTTGTGTACTCGCCTGAAGCCGTTTATAAATAACCTGAGAGGTCCTTATCAGTGTGGCTTCAGGCCAGGGAAGTCCACCATCGACCAGATTTTCACACTACGGCAGATCCTGGAAAAGACCCAAGAAATGCAAATCGACACCCACCACCTTTTTGTCGATTTCAAGGCCGCATATGACAGCGTGCATAGGGACGAGCTATACAATGCCATGTTTAGTTTTGACATTCCTGCCAAACTCGTCAGGTTGTGCAGGATGACGATGGAGAATTCTCCCTGCTCCATCAAGGTCGGTAACGAACTCACCGAGACCTTCAATGTCAAAAAAGGATTTAGACAAGGCGACGCGCTGTCATGTGATTTCTTTAACATCATTCTGGAGAAGATCGTGCAAGACTCACACGCCAACACTAAAGGCACGATCTTCCAGCAGTCCGTACAACTGCTAGCATACGCGGATGACATTGACGTGATTGGCAGAACACAGCGAGCCGTCAATGAGGCGTTTGCTGGCATTGAGGCGGAGGCGGCTAAAATGGGTCTAGCGGTGAATGAGGGCAAAACGAGGTATATGCTGTCATCAAGAAAGGACACACAACATCGACGTCTTGGACAGAGCGTCACAATGGGCAGCTATAACTTCGAGGTAGTCAGAGACTTCGTCTACCTCGGCTCCGCAGTAAACAGTACAAACAACATCAGTACCGAGATCAAACGCAGAGTAACTCTTGTCAACCGCTGTTTCTATGGGCTTAAGAGGCAATTGAGTAGTAGAGCCATCTCTCGAAGGTCCAAGCTGACCTTATACAAGACCTTGATCGTCCCAATCCTGCTGTACGGCGCGGAGGCATGGACAATCTCAAAAGCGGATGAGTCCTTGGTATTTTCTAGAGAAAAGCTCTGCGTGCGATCTTTGGTCCTGTTTGCGTTGACGGTTTCTGGAGGAGAAGATTCAACCACGAACTGTACGGGCTGTACAGCGACATGAGTCTAGTCAGGCGTCTTCGAATCCAACGCCTAAGATGGCTAGGCCATGTAGAGCGTATGGACAACTCAGCTCCGGCCCGGAGAGTCTTCGACTCCGAACCCGTGGGACAACGCAACAGAGGACGCCCGCGTTTAAGGTGGCGCACCCAGGTGGAGAAGGACCTCAACCAAATTGGCGTGCGACACTGGAGACAGCTAGCCAGAGACCGTGCTAGCTGGAGAGGCTTGTTGGTTGAGGCAAAGGTCCACCCCGGACTGTAGCGCCAAATGAAGAAGAGGAAGGCTTTGATGATGGTTTTAACTTTCTAGACTGATACCAGTTCAGCAAGTTCTTCCGGAGGCTCACCACGGTAGTCTCTAGAGTTAAACATCTCTTAATGCTTGTCACGACTTATGATACCAATGGTTGCTGGTCGAAGATCAACTCTTGTCTCACTACAAAATAAATCTTACCAGCTCTCGACTTTAAAGGCTCACCTCAAGAGGAGTATCAACTGAACAGCGAAAACTGTTTGAATAAGTAGGCTTTAATGTAGTGTAGTTCACAATCACCAATCTACAACATTTCCTTCATGGACTCACGCTGAAGCTATGAACCAAACGAACTATCAACGCCACCTGCGGCATCACGAATACGCCTATATAGAGCATATCGTAGATGGAAAAAGATTCGGAGACGCTTTTTTAAGATGAATGTGAAAGAATAAAAAAATATTAATTCTGACTTTGGTATCGTTCGACTACGACTACTTCAACTGCCTATAGAAACATTCGCAAATCTGATGACTGTCGACTTATACATTGTTTTATTCAAGAATGTTTAGATACACTTTAGTATGCTTGTACTCAGACTTTAGAATTATAAATTGGCGCCCGAGCAAAAACAAATGCGTATGAGGGTGAGCCAAAATTAACGCAAGATTTCAATTAAATTGAAGTTTTTAGTCTTTTTTTAGTATTAAAGTATTGATTGGGATTGGGTTATTTCTGGAATAACCTATCGGGAAATTGGCCTCCAACGCATTGCTGGCACATATGCGTTCTTTTGATGAAATATTTCATTAATGTGGCATAAGTGTGATGTCTCCAGTCTAAAATCTGCAACAAGGAGTAACACGTTGGCGACGCATTTGTTTTCCGATAATCACATGCGTGTTTTCCGAACCTTTAAGACGGAAGTTTTGACAATTGGCTTGGGTAATTCGAGTAATCGAGGTGAACATTTTAGATTTTCTAACTGTGACCACCAAATTTTCATTATTTTTCAAATATTGGGTGTTGCGAATGAAAATTGAGTAGTAGTGTTTTTTCAGCATTTTTTAGGGAAAACAATTTGGTGTGAATACGGGTTGATTTCGTTAAGTTTAACGAAAACTCTCCACTCACATATTTAGACAAATTAGTGTTGCCTCCATTTTGGTGTGAATAAAGATGGAGAGGTGGCCGTGGCGTTGTGCGTTGACCCTTATGCAACTTAACTTCATTGCCTGAGTTCGACAACCGGCCGGTACGATCAAAAATAAATTTCAGGGTCTCCCCTCTTTCTTTCAACAAAGGTTATAAGTGTCTAGAAAAAGCTTGGTCATTCGGAGTCGGTATAAAACTGTTGGTCCCTTTCCCCTCGTGAGAGGAAAATAGCACGCACAACACGAGTGATAGAATCTAGGCCTTGGCCCTATACGGGCTGTAGCGCCACCCGTATTATTATAATTAAGAATGGAATGGAATGCATTGAGTGAACACTTGAAAAAACTTGAGTGTGCATTGGAGGTAACTTGAAGAGAGAAAAAAGTAAAACAAATAAAAATGGAAAACAATGTTTCAGAAGAGTCTTCGACGGATTAAGTGAAAAGCCCTAAAAAAATCTGGAAATCTGGAATGGAAGAAGATTTTATCAAATTTTTAGAATTTCATCAAAAATACAAGCTCCAGACATGTTGCGTTGGAAGTTGCGGAAGAAAACACAAAACTTGCCACTTGTGGGCGATTTTTTACACTTGCAATATGGGAATTTCAACTTGGGTCTGCTTTGATTCCTGTTTTGGAAAGTGGGTAGACAGGATTGCCTACTGTCAAGACAATCGAAGCAGTCTTTTAAGTGAAATATATCGGAAGGTTTACTCTTTCAAAGTCAACGCTCATAAACAATACCGCAAAGAGGAGCACCAAACACCCAGTATTTTGGAACGGAAAATGGAATGAAGAAGTTGGAAATTAGAACGAGAGACTGGCTTGAGTACGGAGATGTTCTCCACCAAGAGATAATCAGTGAGCTCATACAGGAACGAGACATCATCCGAGAAGACGACAGAGCCAATATTCTAAAAATTCAGCGAGAGAATATCGAATGCTACAACCGGAAGCGAAAAGAAGCCATCGAATACAGGATTGGAATTTTAGTTGCTCTAAGAAGGACTCAGTTCGGTTAAAGCTGATGTTGAAGCTGAAATTTTTGGGACCTTACTAAATCACTCGGGTTTGTAAGCGTAATCGCTACGAGGTGGCAAAGGATGGCCACCACGAAGGGTCTGGAGCAAGCATCTGCAGACGGGATGAAACCTTGGAGTGACCAGGCAGGACCGCCGAATATAGGATCTGAATGCCGCGCCACTAGATTCGGCCGTGTGTATGACAAGAGCGTGTAGCGACACGCACATACACTAAACACATGCACGCACTATGTATCTGCGTTTCTCCCTCCATTTCTCTGACTCTATCCGTAGCCGTTATCCAGAAGTTAATGAGGGAGTGTGGCTCGAGTGCGAATAAACCTGTCCGAAATATTAAAACAAAACTGATAATTAAAAACAGGCAAAGAGATACTATAATCCCACATAAAGGAACAATAAATTGAACAGAGTACAGATGGCTTTGTAAAGACGCAGGTCCTCTTGAAGAAGCATATTAAGGGAACGTATGGAACATAGGCACTAGAACCTGATTGCAGGGAGTAGTCATACTTGGACCCATTTTGATCCACTGCACATTTTACACCGGTACTTTCCAACTGTCTTACGCTAAGGTAACTGATATCGCTCATATTATTGAGGAAGTAGGTCCTTCGGTATATATTTCTACGAACAGCAGAGTCACTTCACGACGACGCGATACGTGGTCTCCTCGTCCGCCTCGTCCTTCCAGCTCCTACAGACGTCAACTTGACAAATCGAAACAAAAATAGAAACAAACCAAAGGGAAATGAGCCGCACACAGAAATAATAAATGTCAAAGCATTTCCGTACCTCTCCCAGAACACATTTGTTGTGCTTGATTATTGAAAGAGATTAAAACCCGTTTGCCACCAACACGTGTACACAGTCATTGACACCAGCATTCGTCCCCATTCCCCAGAAATAGGACACCACCACCCCGACCGTAGTACATAACAAAACTATTTCGCCCAACTGGGTGCAGAGCTCCATTTCGCGTGCCAGGATTAAGTCATTTCAACTACTTACACAATCAGGGTAGAACCCGGTATAAATTAGCATAATAAACAACAAACAAAGGATAAGAAGCATGAATCAACCAGATCGGCAAATTCTTGGATGAGACCGGGGAGGTTGTTGAACTTCCTGACCCCTTACACCAAACATGGCCGAGATGTGTGGAAGCAAAACAACAGGACTTCCTCATACACAGGCGGAGACTACAAGCAAGTATCGATTAGCAGCCTCAAGTGAGATATGAATGGTTTTTTCGCCCATTACCACTGAAATGTCGAGTGGATTAAGGACGAGCGAAGAAAAAGAAACTCGTTTGACGTGGCCAAAGGAGAATGTGCGTATGTATCGCTGAGGATAGATGCCCATGTGTTTCTTGCGAAAGAAAATCTGTAGTTTAGTGTATTTCTTTAATCAAAAACCACCCCACTACATCGAGGGACATCTGAAATGGCGGCCCAGCATGAATTGAAACCATTTCTCAGCACATATCGAATTCAATGCGCATCCGAAGTGAAAGAAGGCCTATTACATAAGCCCAAAAACTCATATCATAAAAAGGAATTGAAATGAAGCAAGCGTCAGACCGTTCGTTTGGAATACAAAGCTCCTTGTGTAGCAAGGGGGAAAATCGAATTGCTATTCAACTCAGAGGAGGCACCTGCAGGGCGTGTGAACACTTATGGCAGTTTCTCTCTCTGGGAGAAAATTAACGCCACGAAGGGAAATCGATTCCACTTGAGGAGCATGGTATCAATACATCTTGAAGATGAACAAGTCAACAACTTAACACGAGTTTAAATGCTTTCTAACTGCATTAGGGCACGTTATTCCTCTGTGAGAATAATCCTTTGTCGGGAAGGGTGTAATGCGTGCTAAGTGTGAACAAAAGGGTGTTTCAAGGTCAAGCTGGAAATAATGTTAGCAAAAGAGACACCTTTGCATTAAAAAAATCAATTTATTGATTCTTAAATCAGGCAGTGAATATGAAAGGAAATGATCGCCGGCATATCCGTACTCTTTCGTCAAAATGATTCGCACAACTTTAGTCTCGTTTGTCTTGGATTAAAAAGCTCATGTCTACAAGCTCTTAGAATAAGCAGTTGGAACAGCAGATCATACACTCATGCTCCTGGTTTGGGTTCTATAATTATTATTTGTATCGGCAGACATTGAAAATTGATTTGTAAAGGGTTTTCGACTTGACAACTTTGAACTTTCACTGCGAGCGCAAATATAAACCGGTGACCAAACTGACGATCAAATGTCTAGTTCATGCTGAGAGAATGGACACTAACGCTTCGAGTTCACCCGCGAGGGACAACGCAGTAGAGGGAGATGTATCCGAAGGCGTAACCAGCTGGAATGAGACCTGGATGTACAAAACTGGAGGCGCCTAGTCCAAGACACTTTTAATTGGAGCCATGTTGACTGAAGCCCGGCTACACACCGGCTTAGTAACAAACAGGATATGTGTTATTGGTCAGACGAAAACTTCCCTTCATCCACAAAAAAGAACTGCACGGTCTGTTAGTGGTTTTCATGTGTGTGTGCAGTCTTTGGGCCATTTTTTTTTTCTTCAATGAAACTGTTCGTTATCTATATAACCGTTCTACAGCTTCTTCTTCTTTGGCTGACGCTACAGCCCGGGATGGTTCTGGGCCTCAGCCAACATGCCTCTCCATCTAGCACGGTCATGTGCTAGTTGCTTCCAGCACGTTCAGCTGATTGAGGTCCTTCTCTTCTCCAGATGCGTGCGCCACCGGAGGGGTGGTTTTACTTTTCCCCGTTGTCCCTCGGGGATGGAGTCGAAGACTTTCCGGACCGGAACATTGGATTGGTGTCCATTCGCTCTACATGGCCTAGCCATCTGAGACGAGAGACGCGAACTCCTTTGACCAGATGGATGTCGCTTTACAGCCCAGCGCAGTTCGTCGTTCGGTCTCCTCCTCCAAACACCATCAGTACATAAGGGACCAAAGATAATACGAAGGACTTTCCTCTCGAACCAAGAATTAAGAATCTCTTCGTCCGCTTTGGGCCATGCTTTTGCGCCATACAGCAGAACTGGGACTATCAAGGTCTTATATAAGCATATCTTGGTTCTTAGAGAGACGGCCTAATCCTAGAACTAGACTACTCTAATTCATTAGTCTGCAGTGGGGAAACTGAGAGCCAATATTGAAAAAGAAATAGCGGCTGATTCCATCGAAATGTGTGGCATTAAACGGCATTTAGAAATGCCGTAGATAAATGCTTTGATCGTACCAACAATCAATAATAATACGCGCGTCAATTTGCATGTAGAATACACTAACAACAAATCCTTTATCCGCTTAAGTTGCTCATCATATCTATTGCCGGTTATGAATTAAACGCGGATAAAAACAATGCTTCCACTTATTATTTTCTGTGTGTTATCGATTATTTATTCCTCAATTTAATGTTGTCGGTGGTGCCAAGATTTAATGATGAATTATTAAGCGCCGAAGACCGTTTTTTGTGCACTTGCCAAAAAACACACCTAATATTATCAAGCCATTAAAAATGGTTAGCGTTTTATTTCAAAAAAAAGTTCAAGTCGACATGAAAAACTTGATTATACGATTGTACAGAAATTTCCAAGTAAATTTTCCAAAATTTGTTTAAGACTACTCTTTAGGACTTAAAGAAGGAAACTATGCAATATACATGGCCAAGACTGTGTGTAGGTAGGCGTATGAGTGCCCTGGCGTCCTTATGAGCGTGGCTTATTTAAACAAACATGTTGTGTCTCTTAATCCCTGACACTTTCCTAATTCCTAGAAACCAGCAGATCCGTATATAAAGGACGAGGCTTTTCAGTTCAACCCTACCTTGTTCAGTCGTCCAGCTTTCCAAGTTCATTTTTGCTTCTAGGGATAGCAATGATGTCGAAAATACTTTGTTTGTTCTTCGTGTTTGCAGCTTCTGCAGAAAGACTGTAAAACGACTGTTCACAGTGCATAGTCCCGACTTCCTAACTGGTTCAATCAATGCTCGACGGACAAAACAGGGGCGATTTATCCTTATATGTTTACTTACTGAAATTTTTTTGTTACCAACATTGCCAAAATCGGATGCTTAGTATCCATTTTATCGTTGTTAGAAGTGACAGACTCTTATACACTTTCTGTTTATGTTGATAAGGAACTGGACTATGACATCGCTGTAAAGACCATCTTATTACAAAAATGCGGCAATATTGATGAGTGATTTTGAATGATTTTTTATGCGTCAAATTATTCGACGTCTTAAGTTGAAGTAGTATTTCTTCAGGCAAGAATTTGAACACGAACTCAAAAGACAACACTACAGTTAAAATTCGACTATGGAAAGTGCTGCTACTGGTACTTGTCTATACAATGTCTTGACCTTAAAACCTAAAACGGACGGACATAATAATGAAATTTGTCTACAGGAGGATATGGCGGTGACTCCGATGTGGAGACCAAGTGACGCCGGATGTACAAAACTGCAAGCAGCGGCCTAGTCAAAGGCTGGCAGGCAGACTTGGGGAGTTTACGTCAATATTTTGAATCGATGAAAAACAACATGTACCATATTTTAAAAGTAAACGGAACCACCTTACATTTTTTTAAACATTGCTTAATTTTTTAAATTCTTGATAGGATCGTACGGACAGTCCATGCACTTTTTAACAGCCTGCGCAGTTAGATGTGTTTGTATGTGTTGTGAACGAAGTCAAAAAATCCAGGAAAATATAGAAAAAAATCAGAAAAGGTGTACCAAGGCGTAAAAAAGTGTTATGTTTTACACAGCAAAAAATAATTACGTATACGCCCCGATGGATAATGAATAGTTGGCATCAAAACGTACATCCTCCCCACTCGTAAAGTGCAGTACGAGCTACTTTTGGCATAGCAAGGAGTACGAGTATATGCATATTATATTTTTCCTTATACATTGAAATCTCTCTTAGGTGGACAGTCACGGAGCCGGAGTTTTGGTTGTCCACATAAGAGAGTTTCCGCTTAAGAGTAATAACGAAAAAAAAACGCTAAATTAACATTTCTTGTTCACTCAATTAATTCACTTCAATGTTAATTTTATCTATTTTCTTCCCGCGTTGTCCCTCGGGGTTGGGGTCGAGCACTTCCCTGACCAGAACTTTGGTGTCCATCCGCTCTACATGACCTAGCCATCTGAGATGAGGGACTCGAACTCGTTTGACCAGATCGGTATCGCAGTACAGTATTTTATTTGTCCCGATGCAAAAATAAAATCACGGCTAATAATTTCTAGAAGCTTCGTTTAAGGCAGCAGCTGACAAATTGATGGCAGCACATTAATAAAACACTAAGCCTCTCCTACATTAGTAACGTCATCCATTTTGGCAGTAAGATAGTTTCCCGATTCTTCGCAATAACTTCTGAGGAATCAGTGATCCAAGGGTGGACAAACGGATGTGGCGTATGTTGGGGAAAAATATTAAAGTGATGTTGCCTTTAGTGAGATGAGGCTGCGAAGTTACATTATTCCGAAAAAGTAAAAAAAAAAGTGTTTCCCTCATAATTATCAGATTTATCACACAAATACGCTTATTAGAAATCCATTTTATTGTCAGATCTGCTTTGGGTATGATTTTCAAGAAGGCTGGGTGTAGGAATTTCTCAAGAACAACCAACGGCTCAACTTCTCCCAGACGGTTCACACAGTGTCACAGCACCGTTAATCTTTCCTTGGAACCTTTCCCCTCTGAACAGAATTCGCCTCTTTTTGGAAATGCATTGTAGGGATACAGTGAAAACTTCCCTAGGCGAACAGCGACGTTCGCAGCACTTTTGTCATAAGGGAGTTGCGAACTTGTCCGTCCATGGGAATGTATAGAGCGTCAATTCAAGATACACGGTCCTAAGAATTTGTCCACTTAAGGGGATTGTCCGCCTTAGAGAGTATCCGTAATAGGAGCTTTAACTGTAGCATTAAAGAACAAACCAGTCTCATTCGCGTTGAAAATATCCTACGGATAATTTTTTTAATTAATGCCCCAATTCGGCTTGTCCACTTAGCATCTTTCTGGCTTCACATCTGCAGCTTCCCTAGATGCCACTCTGTATGACATGTTTCGAACAAATTTTGAAAATTCAACTTTGTCGCAAAATGTCGTTTTTTTTGAATGATTGGATCAAAAATATGGATCCGCTTTACCCGAGCTTTGATTTACCATTAATGATTGAAATTGATGGCTATGAAACCTTCGTTATTGTAGTTCAGCAATAAAGGATTTTTTGTCGTTCAATATGCGGCCATCAAACGATTTTTTAACACCAAATTGTTTCCCATACTGCACACTTCGCACAGGTTAAGGAGTTAAGGCGTTCTACTTTTTCTATTATTTTCTATACATTTTTTTCTTATATACATATGCCAATTCACATCGTCCATTTAAGGGAATATTTTTACCCAAATATTATGCAAACACTGTCATGTCATTTTAATAGAAACGCCCACTTAAGAGCAAAATAACAAACACAACCCACATCATACCAGCCAACCTTTACATCAGTTACATATTGTCCTCTAAAAGGAATCGTCCACTTAAGAGGGAGTTCACTGTATTTACTGAAAAGTGATAAATCTGATAAGACATAAATAAATAAAAATGGCAAACATAACACATCCGGTTGCTGTCGAAGGTAGACACAGTTTCACTTCGGATTGTATAGGCACTCAATTTATATTCTTCGTAAGAATATTACACCTCACTTAACCTAGCCACCGAATCTGATTCACTTCAATCCTCTAAGAGTCCCTCATCAGTCAATAAAGCTGCTCTCTTGGTGCACATGACCATTAAAAAGCTCTCGGCATATTTTCCTCCTTCAAATGACCGCTTATGTAATTCGACCCATTGCTTACCAAGATGGATAGCCATTCCACGGAACCACTTGTAACAACTGTTATCATTTAACGGCACAAGTGTAATTTTTCAAAGCCGTCAGAAATCCTAGCACGTGATAAATGACTTGCTGGCGGTCCCCAACGAGCCAAGACAAGGCAACAACCTCCAAGAGATGATGGGTGTTAATTACAGTTCATTAGCAGAAAATACTGTTATCTCGAACGACGTCACAAGTGTATCCCCAATTACACCTTCTGATAACAAATTAGTCGCAAGTGATCGATTTCGCTAGTTGAATTAATCACACACAGTGAATCAGAAGGGGGCATGGGTGGGGGCACGAGTGAATTCGCGAGGAAATTTGTGACACACGCACTCGCACACACACACACACAGGAAATCAATACTTACGATGGCACTGAAGTTAAATATAAAATTAATTTTTGGTAATCAGCTTCTTCGAGCAGATGAAAGTTGTTGTTGTCGGGAAAAATGATGAGGGGACATCCTTCTGATGATCTACCGCCTAGGGAAGAGAGAGAGAGAGGGAGAGGAGTTTTGATATTAAGCCATCTCTCAGGCACACACAATTGCAACCAACCTGTAATGATGGCGTGCTGGGGATGCAACAAGTCGGCCACATCACCTATGTTCAAGGTGCTCTCACTCACTCCGGGTCCACTGCCAGTGGTCATGGTGGCGGCTGGATTGATTTGTTCCAAAAACGAACTTATACTCTCCGAGGGGTGGTGGGTGACGGGCTGCTGTTGCTGATG
Source organism: Eristalis intricaria (assembly GCA_964034865.1). Lineage (NCBI taxonomy): Eukaryota > Metazoa > Arthropoda > Insecta > Diptera > Syrphidae > Eristalis > Eristalis intricaria. The sequence goes on from OZ035877.1 coordinate 62,580,668, forward strand.
TGAATACGACTGTGATTGTATCGAACCGTTGCTTATTGTCGATGTTTGAAGTTGCGTTATTGATGTTTGCAGTGTTCCATCGGACTGATGCAGGACTGTTTGTATTGAGGCGGTGCTGTTGACAGACGACTGCGACTGAAGAACATGCTGGCGGGACGTGCTCATGACCATTGCCTTGGACTCGGTAAGAGCGAACTCGACATCGTTGTCTGAAAGAGGGAAGAGGAAAGGATGCATTTAATTTGAGGAGCTAGGGGAAATTGCGCGGTCAACAGTGGAAAGTCCGTTGTTTTCTCTTGCGTTTCTTTTAAAAACCTTGGAAAGACCCCTTGACCTTCATCAAATTCGACAACTAATGCAACTTGTTAAACATGCCTGCCTCAGTGTCAGATCAGTGGAAAGGGCACTGCAAAGTGTTTTTCGTGAAATCGAGGACTAATTGAATTTTAAAAAATTTACAATGACCTGCCTTCCTCGATTTCGAGGGGGTCCTGGAAGAGGAACGTGGGGGAAAGGATGAAGAAATGATGAAATGCTTGCAAAGAGACCTTCGGCAAAAGATGGGGCTTGCAACCGCAGCAATCATTTAATTTTATGGGTCCCTAGTCTGGTGGACTGCTAGCAAAACAAAAAGCTATATGAAGATGCTCAACGAAGTAAGAAGGTCAGCCATAGTTTTTTCCAACGGGAGCTTTTCTTTTTTTTCTAAATTAAGATTTATTTCAAATTTTTTCTTTTAGCTAACAATTGCAAATTTCTAGTAAGTAAAATTTACAATAATTTGTTTTAATGAAAAAATATGAAATTGTTAAGTACAATCTGTTGGCTTATAGGTAAGTGGTGAATGTACTCTTCACATGGAGGATAAATACTAATATTAAATATCGTTGCTGAGGGAAGAATTCAACGTAAAAAAAGAACAATGAGATAAAACTCAATTTATACATTAAAAAACAAAATTCATTGGTGAACAAACTGTTGAATAGTGGAAAGAGAAGAGCTATATTTTGATACCATTCAAAAATGCATTTTTCACTCGTTCACATCTTAGTGAATCTGGAAGTAAGTTAAACAGACGGGTTGTTGAAGCAATATAAATTCGTCCAAAATGAGCTTTATGTACTGGTGCAACATCTACATAACTTCTGGAATTCAGTCGCAAATTATAATTATCAGTGTTTCGAAATGTGGAAGAATTTTGGACAAAATATTGTTACATTGATGAACACCCTTTGAGGCGTAACTCTGACACTCGCTCCCACACCGATGCAAGTGCGAGTTGTTGTACTCTCGCGACGCTCAATAGCTTGAGCTATTCAACATTGAGCGGGCGTTGGTTCTCTCTCAGCACAATACCGGTCTCCCATATCTTCTCTCTGAGAAGATGTTGGGTGGATCGATCTACGCATCGTGTCAGTTGTAATGTGTTATAAGAAGATGAATAAACGATTATTAGCTTAAATAATAAAACGTGTTTTTTCTTTTAAATACAATTAAGTACTTAGGCCCAGGTCCGCCTCGGACTGTAGCGCCACCCATATTATTATATTAAGTACTTAATTATATTTTAAGAAGTCTTAAGGCTACTGAACAAATCAAAACTTGGATTTATGCGGCTGAACTTAAACAAGATTCTGATAGATTGCTTTTGTTTTATTAATAAAGGCTCGGTTTTATTAAAGTAAGCAACGCCCCAACAAGTGATACCATATTCCAATTTGGATTTGAATAACCCATTGTACACTAGGTTTAGTGTTGAGAAAGGAAAATAAAGACCGATGTGATACAATTGTCTTACTTACTTACTTATCAGGCTGACCCTGCCCCCCAAATTGTCTTACTCCTTTTTTTAAATATTCTCTTCGATAAAGTGTATGGTTGACCCAATGGAGCTTTTTATCCAATATTATGCCCAGGTATTTAAAGTTTGCAACACATTCTATCTTAAAGCATTTGCTGCGACAGGATGGATTATAATTAAAAGAAAAGCATTCATCGACATTCGACAGTCGAAAGCTGGTACAACCCGGAGACTGATAGAATAAAGGTAAATCATCAGTATTATTGAGTATTAGACTAGAGTTAGGGCTAGGTTTAGGGTTAGTTTAGGTAAACCTAACCTATTATAAGAGTTAAATACCATGGATTTTGTTTTGTCACTGATAATGAGCTCATGAACTGAAAACCATTTTCTCAATAAAACACGATCATGATGTGTCTCTAAGAATACATTTAACAAACTTTTGTTTGAGTATGAAAGAGCGGTATCGTCGACAAATGCAGTTACCTTGCAGACAGTGAGTTCACATAGATCAAAAACAGAATGGGACCTAAAACTGAGCCTTGTGGAACACCGGTTGTAATATTTTTTGGGCAGCTATACAGTACCTCACAAAATTGAGCAAACACCTATCATAACTTCATATTCGTGCTGTTTTAAGGCCGTCCACTTTTTTGTTTTATTTTTTTTTGTATACAATCATAACTGAATACATATCTTAAACAAGAGTATATGCCAAATTCACAGACAGGCGACTTCCTGCCGGTACTTTTCGCATGAAAAAGGAAACAACCCCTGAAATCGACACACAAAATTGAGCATACAGATGTCATGTGTGCGTTATGCACAAACTTCGCGAAATCGATCCATGCAAATTTGTTCAGGAATGAAGCAACAAATGTCCCTGATGATCATTTCTACACACGCTTTTGAACTGAAAAGACCGATATTCTCTTCTTTGTGCGAAAATATGGAAAACATGCGAAAACAGACTACTTTGTCAACGAGAATGCTCATAATTAAGGTATTTTGCGAGGGGAAGTCGATGCGAAAAATAGGAGAAACTGTAGGGCGATCGCATGCAACGGTACAAAAAATAATAAACAATTATAGATATGAAGGGACACTAAAAAGCAAAAGAAGGGGAAGAAAAAAATTGCTCTCAGAACAAAACGAGCGGTATCAAGTCCAATCCAAAATCTAGTGTTCCAAAGTTGATGGCTGAGGTGTCATCCGTAATTAATAAGCCTCTTTCAGTGGAAACCGTTCGCAGAGTCTTGAGAAAGAATAATTTAAATGGTAGGATCGCCCGAAGAAAGCCGTACATTTCCCTAGTTAATAGGAAGAAAAGATTGGAGTTTGCTAGACAATATGTAAACCACCCGGAAAGCTTTTAGGAAGGTGTTTTGTTTTCAGATGAAACAAAAATAAATTTATTTGGGTCTGATGGCAAACAAATTGTTTGGAGGGAACCAAATACAGGTCTCAAAGCTAAAAATATAAAGTCAACCATAAAACACGGGGGAGGATCTGTGCTGTTGTGGGGTTGTATGGCTTCAAATGGCTGTGGAAAGTTCGAATTTATAGAAAATACTATGGCAAAATTTGGTATTTGAATATTTTAAAACGAAATTTACGAAGTTCCGCAGTAAAATTAGGTCTACCTTCGGTTTTCTACTTCCAACAAGATAATGATCCGAAGCACACCTCCTATTTAGTAGCAGCTAAAAACACCCCCACAATCGCCGGATCTTAACCCTATTGAACATCTATGGCACGAAATAAAAGTGCGGGTTAAAGAAAGTACCTGCTCCAATAAGCAGGAGCCAAAAGCTAAAATTCAGGCAGCTTGGGAAGGGATTCAGCCATCTTTTACTGAAAAACTTGTAAAATCCATGCCACGGCGGTTACAAGCTGTCATAGATGCTGAAGGAGGTGCCACGCGTTACTGAAATTTTATTTGTAACTGTTTTTGTTTTGTGTTTTAGTCGTAACTCGAATTTACTTTAAGTGTATGCTCAATTTTGTGTGTTAAAATGAAGTGCCTTTTTTTATTTTGCTTAGAAATAGCAGGTAACTCCCAGACGTTGCTTACGACGTGTTAGGATCCCTAGGTGTCCTACCAGGTTTCCTTCTTTGTGACAGGATAGCTTGATAGAAAGAAAAAAATTAAGGGATCCACAATGTGACCTAAGGCCTTCTAGTGGACGTCACGTTCAACAAAACCTAACCTAAGCTTTCTCTTGTGACTCCCATCACTTCTAAGAGTCAATCGATTTCTTTCAGCAGACACGAGAAGAATTCGCGAAGAGGTTAAGGAACTGCAAACAAAAATGTCGTAAAAAAGGCGTCTGTACATCATTCAAAGTCGCTGGCGTGTTATCGCTTCTTTATGGCGTCAAGCCCAACATGAATATGGATGCCAACCAACGAGACACATCACCCAGATCCATAACTCCGCGTCGGCGACGAAAGCTGACGCAGGCCCTGACTTACTCAATTTTATGTTCGTTTTATAACTTGTTCCCCTCCCCCGATTGCCTGATTTAGGAGTGCGTCCCAAATTTAGTACTGAATGTTGTTTTCGTTTTATGAATTTGACCCACATACCTCACGTTGGGGTGCTTCCGCTGCCGCCGACGAGTGTAACACCTCATTGGCGCACCCACCCACCCTGCTGCGTCCAATTACGCCGGCTAACTCGTACTCGTACTCGTATCGAGTCTTTTCACTCACAGGGGACGAGGCAACAAACTCCGGAATAAATTAAACGGAAGCACTGGCTGTGTGCTTTTGTGTGAAGATTTGATTACACTAGAGCACGGCAGTGTGTTCATTTCACGTTCATCTCGAACGTTTTGTTATGATTTTGTAAGACCTTCTGCGCCGAAGGAAGGTGTGAAGAGTTCTGCAACAAGTTGCACAATGCCCCCTTTGACAAGAGTGAAAAGGAATTAGAAATTCTCGCAGCGCTTTGTGCTGCGTCTTATTTCGAAATTTCAGTTCTACCATACAAAACAACATTCCAGCCTATTCAGCGCGTTAATCACCTGTCGTTGTCACAGACACTGGCGCGCACACAGTGCCCCGTGCCCCTTGCCCCGTGCGTCGGTGGTCGTCCTCGTCATCAATGTCATTTGTGTGATTGCTGGTTGGCTGTGGAGAGCAATGCTCTATTGAGTGTTTTCTTTCTTTTTCTCTGTTTTCTTCGAAGGTGTGTGTTGTTTGTCGGGGGCGCGTGAAACGAATTCAATCGAAAGTTATCATTGCGGCCTTCGACGGTGCTTGTAATTGCAACTTGAATGATCGCATTACAGCGGCAAGGGATTTATTGGAACACAGATTTGTGCCGAATGGAGATGTCGACAGCGATGTGTGAAAAGAAATCTGCTTGATGGAATATGGTTGTTTGGATGATGTCTTGCTTTGTGTGGATGTTGGGAAAGAATCGAAATGGCTCCACGCGGGGAGAGGCACAACAAAATAGGCGACGAATTGAATCAATTCTCTCAAAGGGCTGTATGAATATAGACAAGGTGTCCGACGCGGTGGATTTGAGTGAAGGTCGCGAGGGGGATAATATTTGAAGGGGCTTACACGATTAGGTTCGGTAGGGGGGCTGCTAGTGCATTCACCAGCATACTTAGACCATACTGGTTCATTGTGATACCCCGGCGCGGTAGGTAAGTGGGTAGGTGCGTCGTTCGCGGTCGGCGTTAAATTGTCCACTTGTGATAGAACAATACCGCGCTCCACGTCGGTAGTTGCTGTAGAAGTTAGGCTCAGGTCTATCTCGAACCGTCATCCCACCCACATTGTTCTTCTTCTTCTTATGGCGATACAGTCCGGAATGGACCTGGGCCTCAACCAACTAGCCTCTCCAGTTGGATCGATCTTTATCCAGCTGCCCCCGATTTCGCACTCCAAGTTGGTTAAGATCCTTCTTAACTTGTCTGGTCAATCGGTTTCGTGGACGTCCTCGTTTGCGTTGTCCGATTGGTTCGCCGGGCTGGAACAGTATTGTCCATGTCCTCTAGATGCCATATTAGACCTGGCCAGGCTAATGACGCAGTACAGTTCATGGTTAGAACTTTCTCTCCAAAATCCATCAACGTAAGCAGGACCAACTTCAACCTTCGAACTTTTCTCGCGACAAGACTAAGGGCTCCTACATCTTCTTCTTCTTCTGGTGGCGCTACAGTCCGGGGTGGATCTGGGCTTCAACCAGTAAGCCTCTCCAGCCGGCACTATCTTTAGCCAGCTGTCTCCCACTGCGCACACCAAGTTGGCTGAGGTCCTTCTCCACCTGGGTGCGCCATCGGTTCCGTGGGCGTGCTCTATTGCGTTGTCCCACTGGTTCGGAGTCGAAGACTTTGACTCTCTACATGGCCCAGCCATCTTAGGCGTTGAATCCGTAGACGCCTGACTAGGCTCATGCCGCTGTACAGCCCGTACAGTTCGTGGTTGAATCTTCTTCTCCAATAACCATCAACGCAAACAGGACCAAAGATTGAACGCAGAACTTTTCTCTCGAGAAGACCAAGTGCTTCTTTATCTGCTCTTGAAATTGTCCCGGCTTCCGTGCCATAGAGAAGGACAGGGGTGATCAAGGTGTTATCTGAAGTCAGCGTGTTTCTTTTTCTTTATTTGGCGCTACAGTCGGGTGTGGACCTGCGCCTCAACCAACAAGCCTGTCCTGGCTAGCTGCCTCCAGTGTCCTAGGCCAAGTTGGGTGGGATTCGGAGTCGAAGACTTTTCTGGCCTGAGTTGTTCAAACGAAGCTCAGCTGTTCATACGAAGCTGAGTTGTTCATACGCTCTCCAAGTCTCAGCCGTCTTAGGCCTAGGCGTTGGGGATTCGTAGACGAAACCGATTGCTTCGACTGCGTGTGTGACACATGTGGAAAAATGGAAAAAGACCAAAATCGAACGCGCAACTTATCAAAGAGCGCTTGGAAGCTGTGTAAGGTCACTCTCCTCCTTCAATGGCGATCGTGAAAAATTGATTTAGCGACTTTCAACGTGGTCTGGTCGAACGTGCGCTTTTGAGAAGCCACGTCCCGGTGCTTCGTAAACGGCTTCTACCGAGGATAACGTGAAAAAACTCCACGATCTCGTATTGGCATATTGTCTTCACTCCGGATAACAAGCTCAACCGGGAGAACTCCGCCATCGCTACGACCACAAATTGGTCGAATTAGGCTACGAACTGCTGTCCCATCCACCGAACTCTCAAGATTTAGACCCGTGCGACTTCTTTTTGCTTTCAAACTTGAAAAAGAAATTTGAGTCGAATGTCAGTCAGACTCAAAGCCTCCATGATTCGAAGCATGAATCGGCCTCATAAAGAGGTTAAGGACAGTGACTGTTTGGAGACGGTATTCCACTTACTTCATATGTTGCGTGCAAGCGGTTGTCTTGACAAGATCCATCCAATTTAAGGGTTGGATCTCAAACACCTTTTGTCATGCTATGGAAAGTCACTACAGACTGGCTTTCCTTCATCACTTCCCAAGCAGGGAGGATCCTTCAGATGGGTTAAAGAAGTTGGTTCGTCGCTGGGTCAAGTCGGTGTATCGAACTAAAAGGACTATGTTGAGAAACAAATCGCAACTTTTCGACTTTAGACGGGTTACAGATGTTGGAGCATTGCTGGGTCAAGTAGGTGTATCGAGCTAAAAGGACTATGTGCAAAAATAAATCGCAATTTTTCGAAAATGTTTGTTTTTCTCTTGTAAGCTAAGTACTTATCGGACGACACTCGTAAAACCTGTTTTTGACATTGAAGGTCTCGATGAGATCGATTCCGACCTTGATGGAGTTTCGAGAAATCTACGTCGTCATCCTGCACAACTTGACGGGGTTTCCTACCCCAACCATATTATTATACTGTTATACACACGAGAGACAGGGGCTTAGAGCAATTGGTCCTTCAAAACGTAAGTAGCCGCCATGACACACTGAGCATGTGATTCGAATCATACGTTGAATGTCCGGAAATAAAACATAATTTCCATTGGAGACAGAGATGTGCCCCTAGAGTGGGCGAAAATGCGCCAAGAAACTATGTGAAACGGAAAGAAAACTTAGTCATTCGAGAAAGGGGTTTGCTACTTATGATCGGGTCCACGCGGAACCATGGCATCGTTCAAGAAAGGAAGGAGAATTATTGGAATTTTACTCTGAAACAAACGTAGTCTGTTGCAACAAGTCTCGAATCGACCAACGGAATTAAATCCAACGTATCATAAGGAACGTACGTTTTACGTACGTGGTCGCTATCCCGGACCAAGTTCTGGAGCTGGACCAAGTTTGGACGTGAAAACCTCGACTTAATTTTTAAACTGCAGAGGGTTTTCCTTCGAGTCATTGCCAGTGTCTGGAGAGAAAGGTGAGAGAGAGGGAGAGAGAGAGGGAGAGAGAGAGAGAGAGATAGGGAGAGAGAGAGAGAGAGAGACAGAGAGAGAAAGAGAGAGAGAGTGACAGAGAGGGAGAAAGAGAGAGAGAGAGGGGGGAGAAAGAGAGGGATAGAGAGAGGGAGAGAGAGAGAGATAGAGAGATAGAGACAGAGACAGAGAGTGATAGAGAGAGAGAGACAGACAGAGAGAGAGAGAGAGAGAGATAGGGAGAGAGAGAAAGAGAGAGAGAGAGAGAGTGCCGTCCAAAGCCTGCCAAACTAATCCATTTCAATTTCAAGCATCACCTCGCATACGCTTGCGAGAAATCATCAAAAGCGATAGGCGCCCTTTCAAGACTCATGTCGAATATCGGCGGCGAGAGTTATGGCTTCCATACAGCTGTATGGGGCACAAATATGGTCTGACGTTGCGAACAAGAAGACACGCATGAAGGAAATCAAATCCGTCTACAGACTCTGTGCGGTGCGAGTTAGCAGTGCATTTCGTACGGCACCCCACGACGCGGTATTGGTACTATCCTCTATGGTACCAATCAATATCCTAGATTTAGAAGCTAGATGGCTCTATGGCCAAACACAAATCATGCGAAGAAATTCGTAAAAAGCCGCAGTATTGAAGCGTGGCAACAACTATGGAACGAGTCCCAAAAAGGGAGATGGACGTACCGACTAATCCCACGGATTGAAAGTTGGGTAAATAGAAAACACGGCGAACTGAACTATTATCTTACACAGTTCTTGACTGGTCACGGTGGTTTCCGGAAATTCAAGCGAAACCGTGACTCGAGTCCGGCCTGTCCTCACTGCGTAAACGCGGCAGAGAACGTGGAACACGTCTTCTTCGAATGTCCTCGATATGCAAACGGACGAGCTGTATTGCGGGACGCATTTGGTGAACCGCCAACACCAGGAAACATTGTCCAACATAAACGACACTAAACGTGACGAAGCAAAAAGCTCGAATTAGTCCCTCGCGAAGTAATACCTAGCGTTAGTTCCGCGAGGGAATAAACGGAAACACCTCCACGGGAGGTGGTTTTAGTCAGTAAGAATCTGACACTACCAATGGACGTCGGACCATTGGTGCCTATGCAAGGTTTCCACCTACCCACGAAAAAAAAAAAAAAAAAACTAATCCATTTGGAAACAACGAACAACTGTAAGAAACTAAGCAACACGATTGAGTGATATGATCATGGTGTCATTCCACCAAAAGAGAATTCAGGAGGATTTTTATTGGGATCCATAAACGGTAGAGGAAACCTGATGCAGCAAGAGATCGATCGAGCTGAAGGGATTTCAGATCAAGCCCATGCTCACAAAGATTTCTTCCAGCACCACTTGTCGTCGGAAAGAATCACACTCAGATACGCATTTAAAAGTAGCGCTGTTTTAAAGCGCAATTCCATGAAATGATATAATTAAACCGTGTCGGTATCGTTAATGACTTAAGCAGCGGCCAAAATAGAAAACAAAAACGTTTCCCTACGGATGCTCACTCTTCGCTGCATTTTCATGGGTCAGTTGGGATGTCTATTTATACAAAGATCTTAAGACTTTTTAATTAAAGTTTACCGACGCGAAACGATTGCATCCAGGAAGGTGTCTCATTTGGAGACAGTGCCTCTTGTTATTTATAGAATTCGTCTGTCAATTGCTCAAGGAGTAGGTATATTTAGGCTCAACGGAACAAGACGTTATAATTTTGTTCTCAAAAGCTTTCAGATTCAGCCTTTTACAAGTGGCTGGCACGTACTTTTTGAGCCGGTCGGAGAAATGGTCTGTCATTGACACCTCATTGGCTCACCCACCCACTGTGTGAACACGTCTTCGACTGGTCTGGTGTATGTTTTTATTTCAACTGTGTTTCTGGTTTTAAGCAAAAGAATAATCTGTTATATTTAAAGGACGCAAAATAAACACACTTGCTTTCTTTGAATTTTTAATTTGAATACGAAGGGTGTCAAGGCAGATTTCGTCGTCGAGAAGATAATTACTGACAACTACGTGGAGCAAGTAGAACGATATCTTTCAGACGTTATCGAGTTTTTCAGAAACTACCATCGAAACGCCATCGCAAGACCATTGTCGTGTCTGTTAGTCCGACTTCTACAAGCATAACGCAGATGGTGGATTGGACCAGATTTGAGGCCGGATAAAAGTGATTTAAATTTGCTTTCAGTGGGATTCGAACCAGGGACAACACTAACCAAGGGCAGGCACTTAAATAACTGCGCTATTTAGTCAACTCTGGAGAGGGATCGCAGTCAACTTAGCAAGCATTCCTGGAGGCAGCTGGATAAAGATCGTGCCAGCTGCAGAGGCTTGTTGGCTGTGGCAAAGGTCCACTGCTGACCTCAGAGAAAGGCTTAGTAGTACTTTAACGACATTCATGAATAAAAATCAAAAAATGACTTTTTTTTTTAATATCCTTTAAATTTTTTGTTGGATGGTACATGACTTCTAGAAGAAATATATATCCTATGTTAAAGCTAATATGGGTCTAGCAGTGAATGAGGACAAAACGAAGTATATGCTGTCATCAAGAAAGGACGCACAACATCGACGTCTTGGACAGAGCGTCAAAATGGGCAGCTATAACTTCGAGGTAGTCAAGGACTTTGTCTACCTCGGCTCCGCAGTAAAGAGTACAAGCAATATTAGTACCGAGATCAAACGCAGAGTAACTCTTGCCAACCGCTGTTTCTTATGGCTCAAGAGGCAATTGAGTAGTAGAGCCATCTCTCGAAGGACCAAGCTGACCTTATACAAGATCTTGATCATCCCAGTCCTGCTGTACGGCGCGGAGGCATGGACAATCTCAAAAGCGGATGAGGAAGCCCTTGGTCTCTTCGACAGAAAAGCTCTACGTGCGATCTTTTGTTCTGTTTGCGTTGACGGTTTTTGGAGGAAAAGATTCAACCACGAACTGAACCGGCTGTACAGCGACATGAGTCTATTCAGGCGTTTACAGATTCAACGCCTAAGATGGCTAGGCCATGTAGAGCGTATGTACAACTCAGCTCCGGCTCGAAGAGTCTTCGACTCCGAACCCGTGGGACATCGCAACAGAGGACGCCCGCGTTTAAGGTGGCGCACCTAGGTGGAGAAGGACCTCAACCAACTTGGCGTGCGATACTGGAGACAGCTAGCCAGAGACCATGCTAGCTGGAGAGGCTTGTTGGTTGAGGCCCAGGTTTAAACCGGACTGTAACGCCAAATAAAGAAGAAGACGACTAAAGGGTTCAAAATGTAAATCAATCACTCTAAAGCAGATCAATTTTGTTTTTGGTATCATATGTACCAAATAATGAGTGTATTTTTGTGAATTTTATCAAGTATTCGACTCAGTGAACTCACACGGTTTACAAGATTTTTACGTCGAATTGGTATGTGGAACGAGTTAAACCAACAGTTTAGGTAACGGTTTTATGGTATAGCAGTCTTTCAATAGACCTGTTGGAGAACATATATACCAGGCTTTGCCCCCTCGTGACCTTCCTGTCAAATTACGATGGGCTGCGCTTTAACTAGGCTAATCAGTGAGACTATCGAGAATGACAACGCGTCTATCGACTGAGACTTAGTTGAGTGCACACCAGTCCAAGACACTAATACTCGACAGCGTAGAGTCATGGACAGCTTCGAAAACAGATGAAAAATCCTTTTAGAAAGATGCCTGCGGTGTTGGCATTTGGTGGATTCAACGACTTCACTCGTGATAGGACGTTTCCACGAAGAAAGCCAGTGTGCTTTTGAAGCTAGGTTCAAATCCACCTCTGACTGTCACATATTATTATTATTGTTACTAACCACGAACTTGCTTCCATTTACGCATGGACAACAAGCTTGCGACCGGAAGAAACTGAAGGATCATTCGCCTCTGGTGACTTATAAACTATAGAGTGTTTCATATTTTCGAAAATCTTAGTTTAAAAAAACGACACACATGTGAATATAATATTATCTTTATATTAAGGATTATCCTTGCTTATGCAATGCAGCAGATGAAATCTGCACTTAAGGCCGAGTACCCAAGTTCTTGCTCCGGTTCTGTAGAGCGATCCCCGCTCGAGATAGGAAAGAGTCTGCCAAATAATGACAATTTTACTGGTGGCTACACCAAAACCAGCCTCCGCCACCGCTAGCTTTTCCACAGGATTAGATAGTTGACCATAGTTGCCAGCTTACATAGTTAAGATAGTATTAAGTTTTATCTTAGGTAGTTTAAGTAATTAAGTTTAGCCAAGTTTTCTTGGCAATTAAAAAGTAATAAAAGATGGTCATAAATACTAAACAAAAAATGTAGATTAAGCCGAAAGGCACATTTATAAAGTAGATTAGATTAGCTTAGAGTACCCGCATAGGGTCAGTAGGTTAGTATTAAGAACATTTTATAATTCTTAAGTTTGTTAAGCTGGTTTAACTAATTTTGTCCAGCAAGTAAGTAACATATTTCAAATTAAATAAAATTATATGAAAAAAAAAGAAAACAAGTTCTTGTACGCAACCAACCAGAGATGTCAGTTGAGGCCCAGCTGCACCCCGAAGGCCTTTCTCATGGGGGTTTCATGAATGCAAATTCCTTTCTTCTGAACACCTGTGTACTCTCTTAGATTTCCTCACATTCCTGTTCATTAATTAGAAAGTAATTTGCGCTCAAAGCCGCACATATCGAGAGGAATGTCGAGTATCTAACCTTTCCAGCAGTTGTAATAAATTAAAGAAAAATGCTTGTTTCCATTGCCCCCGGCCACATAACGTCTCTCGGACAGAAATGGCAAACGGGCTTCACATCATTTGACAGGTAGTTTTTTTTTTTTAACGACTAGGTGCATCATAGTTTGTTGAAGTTGTTGCTGCCTGCCACAGCAAGTATGTATGTACCACTCGGCACAGCTGACTTTCAAGTTTGCAAACCTGTCATACGAGGCTCAAGTTTAAGCAAATTCAAACTGTGTTCGATGTTTTAGCAATGTTTGTTTTCCAAATTTGTGTCGACTTGTACAGGGTGGGCCAGATACAAGTTTCTTTTTAAAAATGCAATAAAATTAACAAAATTAAATTTGTCCACTTATTATGGATTTTTTAGTAAAAACAAATATTCCCATTAATTGTGAAAAACAATTTCGTTCGTTAAAAGGGCCGCATGGCTTCGCAGTAGCGCATTATGTCTCGGCAGTCTCATTTCATTTAGTATTGAGTACATTAAGAATGTTATATTCTTTAAGAAGTACAGGCCTTAAAGTTTAACATTGGATAAATATATGCATTAAAGCCTTCGATAAAGTGCATCACACAAGCTAAAGTCTTTGGGATTCCATTCTTCAATGTTAGAGTGGTTTTCCAATTACTTAAAGGGCAGGAATCAATTGGTAAGGATCTATAGTTCTACATCTCGGGTAATAAAAGTTACATCGGGCGTGCCACAAGGTAGCCATTTGGGGCCATTACTATTTCTTTTGTTCATCAATGATGTTTATGAAATTTTCAAATACTGTACAATTTTAACATTCGCACTAAGATAGGTAGACCGTTTTCCATGAATAACTTTGAAGAGTAGAATGGAGGTTCCATAATTTAGAGATGCCTCCAATTCTCATTCTCTCTCGAAATCCTCGAAGATTGAAAACATACCGTGCATTCGCTTTGATTCCTTTAGCAGGTTTTGCAGAGATCACAGTCATATAACAGTTAACAGCCATAGATTACGAGTGGATCTATAACTGCTTTGGCAAGTTTTAATTTAACATTGATTGGGAGCATAAAAACCTCTAAGATATACCTTTGGTACTACACTGTCTATATGGTCAGTCCATGTTAGTTCATCATTACACATTATTCCAAGATTTCTAACACAGGTCACCTATTTGTCTGGAACAGAGTTTAGTTCTATAGAGGGAAAGTTTGAAGGGGATGGATGGTGTTTAGAAAATGGAATGAGATCGAGTGTGTGACCATTTTCATTGGCCCACTTCATAATTGATATTAAATCCACGTTTAATTTTGCAACTGAATCTCCAACCATATCTGAAGGAAAACTTTTGCATACTTATGGCATTTTCAATTAGATAACACATTTGGAAGATGATTAATAAAAATTGAGAACAATAACAGAGCGAGAATAGAACCCTGAGGTACACCAGTGTCGACATCATCACAATCACACACACACAAACATCAGAAAAAAAAATAAATTGGGTACGTAGGCGTATTCCATTTCCACTTGGGTTTGCGAATTGTGCATGCCAGTAGCAGGGGTTATTAGTAGCTTTAGAAGATTGCCACATAAGGTTAGATTAGGTTGAGGTGACTGACTGCCGCGCGTACTGACAGCAGACACACTTAGGCCAAGCAAAGGCCTAATGTGTTACCACGTGGATCAAGGGTGCCTATTCCACAAATTGCCACAAAGCAATTAGTGCTTTTGATACGGCGAAGAAGTGGGCTGATTCTGATGCTGCTCAGTGCAGCCGGATTAACAAAGAAATGGACCCTCAGAAATCTGAATCTACGGAATAAGAGAGCACTGCAGCTGCATAGCAAGTGCTGAATGGTTTCTTCCTCTTCCTCGTCCATGCAGCTTCCACAGAAATCATTATACGGAAAGCCTAGTCTAGAGGTGTGAGTTCCGATGGCACAATGCCCTGTAAAACTGCCAACAAGAGATCTGAGGTTTGGCCTGCTTAATCTGATTAAGCTAAGCCAGAGTTGTTTGGTAATGAGGCATTCTGTGTCAGATATCCATCCGCGGTTTGTTTGAGCAAGTGTTTCAAGCTTTATCAGATGTTTTATAGTAGCGATAGACGTGGAGGGTGGGTCTCCACGCGGAAAGAGTACAGAATTTGTGCCCTTTCTAGAGAGTTCGTCCGATTCGCAATTCTCTGGAACCTCTGGAATGTCCCGGCCCCGCACATAAGTTGGATGTTAAAATACTTGGCCATCTCGTTAAGAGATAGGCGGCAATTAAGGGAAGGAATTAAAAGTGACTGAATCCAGAGATTTTATCGCTACCTGGCTATCGGAACAGATGACGATATTTGTGTGCGATATTACATTCTTTTTAGCCAGGACAGGGCTTCCTTAATCGCTATAGTTTCAGCCTGAAAGACGCTACAGAGATTAGGTAGTAGGAAAGATAGCTGGATATTTAGACCCTTGGAATAGACGTCAGCACCCACACATGTATCCATCTTCGATCCATCTGTGAAGCTGGACAGACTCCCAGTAAGATCTGGGCGGTATGCTGGTTGAGAAATTCTTCTCGAAGAGGAGTTTAGGTATAGTGAAGTCTCTATCTATGGTTGTAGAGGCTTACCTGCGTAGGATTGTTTAATGCCAAAAATGTAGTTCTTTCCAGCTGTTCAGCGATCTTAATCTGATCGCCGTGCTAGCTACTGTCTGTCTGCCAATTTTTTCTATCGGTGGCAGGTTGAGGAGTATGTTGAGTGCTTCGGAGGAGGCAGTCTTTAGCGCTCCGCTAATGCATACGCAAGCCATCCTCTGGACTCTAGCGAGTGGGGTGAAGTTGATTTTCTTATCCAGTGCGGTCCATCAAATTGCGACGCCATACAGCAGTATGGGTCTGACTACTGATGTAAATAGCCAGTGAACCATTCGTGGCTGAAGTCCACATTTGCACCCAATGGCCCTTTAACAGCAGTAAAGAGCCGTGGGGGCCTTCTTGACACGTTCCTGAGTATTTAGCTTCCACCTTAGCTTCGTGTCTAATATAAGATCTAAGAATATAGCACTAAGAGGGTCCTGCATAACGTGGGAGGGTCAAAGGATTTTATACTTCCTTGTAAAGAGGACTAGATCTGTTTTTTGCGGATTGACACCTATCCCTGATCGTGGATAGCAATATCATCTGCTTAGGCATTGACCTTACACCCAGTCACCTAAAGTTTCACAAGCAGTTCGTTGACCACTATGTTAAACAGTAGAGGGGGGAGTACACCACCCTGCGGTGTGCCTCTGTTCACAAGATTGCCACTTACTTGGACGTAAACAAAAATGAGTGTGTACAGGAGTGAGGTGTAATATCGTCTCTAGCTCTGTGGTTCGAGATGTGCGCAGTGCGCCTGTGATTGATACACGCGGCCAAGTTTAGTAAGCGAAGTTGTCGTACTTGTCGACGTCTTGCTGAAAACCAATTTTAACTTTTCCGCCTCCTGGCCAAAGTTGGCTCTAAGTTAAATGCCAAAAAAGAACAACTTCGTAGTAAGACCACTTTATACACTTTTCTTGGAGATTTTTGTTCGGGTAAATAGATTAACTATCCTCCTTCTCAAACCCTGACCAAAAGTCTCTCACAAAAGACCCGCCATGACTATTTCAAACGTCAACATGCGTGCAGAACGCTATTGAAACTTTCCAAATTGCAGTACGACACAAACCAAATGGGGAACTGATTTCGTTTTAATCACCGCCGAGGATGTCTCGCATACCTGACACAGATCCACTTAACACCGTGCCCCGCACTAGCAAAAGTGAGAAAAAGCATGCATTCCTTTTTTTTTGTGTGTTTCTTAAATAAATCACGATGATAAGTGGGTAATTATTTGACGAGAAAATCCGTATACTAATGCTCTACGGGCACGAACTTCGCCGAGTTCTGTTCCGCATTTGCCGGTTGCGGACTGCGTCATTTTTTATTTCTGTGCCCAATGGTGGCAGAAATTAAGTTCAGCACAAAATTTCCTATAATTTAAAAATAATTACCGTGTGCTCAGGGAGATGTGTGTGCATGTACAACGTGCTGATTTGTTCTCAAACATTCCCCGCAAATCCTAACCCATCGGCATTTTTGTTCGATTGTGAGATTATTCATCATTTACTCAGTCGCCAACCGGCATTGACATTCCTCCACAAGGTATGAAGGTCAAGGTCAAGCTAAGCGAGTTAAGGAAGAGGGAATGTGTGTGCCACACATCTGTGCGAATTGTTATTGAAATCAAAGGATCAAAGCACGTGCACGGGCACGGTGAAAATCCTTCGAATTTGCTACAAAGGGACGTTGGATATGTAAATTGTTGTTTTTTTTTTTTCAAAAGGGTGAACATCTCATTGTATCGCCAGCAGCGAGTAAATTTGTTTCTTTGCAAGTACATTCCGAAGTACACACGTGAAGCGATCAAATGGAGCCAGGCACGTACGAAGGGTGATTTCGAATCGAAAACAAACTGCAGATGGCAGCTGCTTTCCAAGAAAACGTGTAACTGAAACGACGGGTACCTATAAGAAATTATGTTCATTGGACTTTGTTAAATGTGTGTGCCCAACACATGCCATTGGTTCGGAAAGACACCGGCTTACGTAACTGAACTTCCTTCTGTCAAGAGATATTCCATCCAATTTGGAGGGATTTTTGAAAAAATAACTGAAATTATTTTCGTATTTTGAGAGCTCCATCAATCTTCATGAATTCATGTGGAGAGCAAATCTAAATCACAGCCGAAGGAGATTCAGTTTCAAGAGATTCTTCACAAGATCATGTCCGATTAGAAGGTTTTAAACACGCTGGACTGTCCTGGTTCTTGGCTCAATTGACACTCGTAGAAGACGAAATTCTAATAATGGTGTAAACGAGCTCAATATATCTAAATGTAAGATATTCACAGCGCACCGTATTAAAGCGCCGATCTCATTCGATGATTTTACCAACGACCTTCTACTTCTTCGTCTTGATGAAGTTAAGGATCTAGGGGTCATATTGATACCAAATTAGATTTCCATATCTAAGTCTAGCTCATTGTTAGGATTTCTAAACCGGAATACTAAAAACTTCCAAGAAATGTATAACCTTAAGACTGTATACTACATACACCTGTTGGATGGCGCAGTTGGTAGAGCGTCTGCCCCAACAGGGGGCCATCGGTTCCCTGATCTTGTTTTCTATATTCACTGCAGATCTTATAGGTTCCATGCCGCAACTTAATTGCGCACGCCGATGACCTAGTTGCCTACAGATCAGGTCCAAAGGTCGAGGTAATAAACATCTTGTTGCAGCGTGACTTTCAGAGAATTCAGTGATTTTGCGACGACTGGAGTTGCTTATCAACTTCCAGAAGAGCGAAACTAGTCTTTTCCGGACCCCGTTGTACAGGGCACCGCGGCATACGCACCAAAACTGGTGTAAGTTGAGCATAGTTGACCCGCATGGTAGGTCGTTAGCTGTAAAAAGTGAACTTAAATATCTAGTGGGTCGCCGTGGCGTAGTGGGTTAGTGCGTCGACTCCTATGCAGAGGGTGCCAGGTTCGATACCCGAATTTACCACCTTTCACATTTTCACGGCTCCACCTCTTTCGAGTCACTGACAATGCTCAAAGAGTATGCCTGTATAGAAAAAGCTTCTCATCTTCGGCGTTCGGAGTCGGAATTAAACTGTAGGTCCCTTCCACGCGTGAGAGAGCAATATCACGCACAAAACGAGTGGATGCTAGGCCCTGGCCCTCTACGGGCTGTAGCGCCACCCATATTATATATTATATAAATATCTACGCTAGAAGTATATGCTGTCATCAAGAAAGGACACACAACATCGACGTCTTGGGCAGAGCGTCACAATGGGCAGCTATAACTTCGACGTAGTAAAGGACTTCGTCTACCTCGGCTCCGCAGTAAAGATTTCAAACCATATTAGTACCGAGATCAAACGCAGAGTAACTCTTGCCAACCGCTTTTTCTATGAGCTCAAGAGGCAATTTAGTAGTAGAGCCATCTCTCGAAGGACCAAGCTGACTTTATACAAGACCTTGATCATCCCAGTCCTATTGTACGGCGCGGAGTGCGGGGATAATCTCAAAAGCGGATGAGGAAGTCCTTGGTCTCTTCGAGAGAAAAGCTCTGTGTGCGATCTTTGGTCCTGTTTGCGTTGACGGTTTCTGGAGGAGAAGATTCAACCACGAACTGTACGGGCTGTACAGCGACAAGAGTATAGTCAGGCGTCTTCGGATCCAACGCCTAAGATGGCTAGGCTATGTAGAGCGTATGGACAACTCAGGTCCGGCCCGAAGAGTCTTCGACTCCGAACCCGTGGGAAAACGCAACAGAGGACGGCCGCGTTTAAGGTGGCGCACCCAGGTGGAGAAGGACCTCAACCAACTTGGCGTGCGACACTGGAGACAGCTAGCCAGAGACCGTGCTAGCTGAAGAGGCTTGTTAGTTGAGGCCCAGGTCCACCCCGGACTGTAGCGCCAAATAAAGAAGAAGAAGAAAAACATCTAGGCATTTGGCTGGATCAATATCTGTACAAAAAGCTGTGACGAAAGCCAGAAAAGCCTTTGCTGTGGCAAGGAGGTTGTTTTTTAGCAGCCAACTTGATACCAGAGGGAAGTTAATCTGCTACATGGCTCTCGCACCCCCAATTATGGCGTACGGTTGTCGATTGTGGTTCAACGTGAGTCCTTTCCAGATGAGAAAAGATGAGGGTGTTCGAGAGGCAGTGTCTTAGGAGCTGTCTCCGTCTGTATCGTACACCCGAGTCCGAGTATAAGAAGTACTATCCTAACGAGGTCCTGTATAACGAGGCAAACTTGAACAGGATAGATAATTTTATTATTAAGCTGATCAGAAGGCACACTGCACGAGCTATGTCCTCTTCCAACAGTCTGATTTTTGGGGCTTCCAATCCAAACACGCCTCAACGGCCTTATTCCACCTGAAGCATTCCTCTATCTCGATCAAATTGGCCTTATACAGGATACGGAGGGATGCCCGCTGATCTTCCATGTCGTACGCCGAACAGTAGACAGGCGACTCTAATACGAGCCGGATGTCGCTCGCTGTCACGAGGATCACCTCCGTTTCAGTAGAGCGAGTTCTGCTCGGGACAAGAGAGAATGTGCCAAAGAACGACACTTTTATTGGTGGTTGCGCCAGAACCGGTATCAGCTGGAGTTGGCTCTTCCAAACGGCGAAACAGTTGACCATGGTGGCCAACGTACATAGAATTAAGTTAGTTTAAGATAAAAATCATAAAAAATCCAAAAAAGGTGCACCACGGCGTATAGATGTACGTCTGTCTCTTACGGACATATTTAAGGTAATTTTAAGGTTATGTTAGGTTAAGTTAGGTTAAGGTTTACTTTAGATTAAGTTTGGTTTAAGTTATTTTTTTCATAGTTTAGCTAGGTTAAACCAAGCTTTTCAAGTTTTCTTGGCAATTCAAATTAATAAATTACTGTCTACAAAGACTAAAAAAAACGTTGCTTAAGCCGAAAGGCATACATGTATGTACAGTGCCTCACAAAATCGAGCATACACTCACAGCTTAAGCATATTTTTATCTTTTTCGCCTTACAAAAAGTAGTTAATTAATAAAACTTAAATGCAGTTCGAATTGACATATTTCAATTGCTAAAAACCATAAACAAAAATATGAAAATAAAAAAAAAACTTGCTATTTCTAAGCAAAATAAAAAAAGGCACTTCATTTTAACACACAAAATTGAGCATACACTTAAAGTAAATTCGAGTTACGACTAAAACACAAAACAAAAAAAGTTACAAATAAAATTTCAGTAACACGTGGCACCTCCTTCAGCATCTATGACAGCTTGTAACCGCCGTGGCATGGATTTTACAAGTTTTTCAGTAAAAGATGGCTGAATCCCTTCGCAAGCTGCCTGAATTTTAGCTTTTAGCTCCTGCTTATTGGAGCAGGTACTTTCTTTAACCCGCACTTTTATTTCGTGCCATAGATGTTCAATAGGGTTAAGATTTCGAGCGTTATTAAGCAACCATTCTCGTACTAAATAGGAGGTGTGCTTCGGATCATTATCTTGTTGGAAGTAGAAAACCGAAGGTAGACCTAATTTTACTGCGGAACTTCGTAATTTTCGTTTTAAAATATTCAAATACCCAA
Source organism: Eristalis intricaria (assembly GCA_964034865.1). NCBI lineage: Eukaryota > Metazoa > Arthropoda > Insecta > Diptera > Syrphidae > Eristalis > Eristalis intricaria. The sequence continues at coordinate 62,601,734 of OZ035877.1, forward strand.
TTTTGTCCATAGTCTATAAACTATAAATTCGAACTTTCCACAGCCATTTGAAGCCATACAACCCCACAACAGCACAGATCCTCCCCGTGTTTTATGGTTGACTTTATATTTTTAGCTTTGAGAGCTGTATTTGGTTCCCTCCAAACTATTTGTTTGCCATCAGACCCAAATAAATTTATTTTTGTTTCATCTGAAAACAAAACACCTTCCCAACAGCTTTCCGGGTGGTTTACATTATTCTTTCTCAAGACTCTCCGAACGGTTTCCACTGAAAGAGGCTTATTAATTACGGATGACACCTCAGCCGTCAACTTTGGAACACTAGATTTTGGATTGGAATTGATTGTTCGAACAATATACCGCTCGTTTTGTTCTGAGAGCAATTTTTGTCTTCCCCTTCCAGGTCCCCCATTTTTTGTACCGTTGCATGCGATCGCCCTACAGTTTCTCCTATTTTTCGCATCGACTTCCCCTCGCAAAATAGCTTAATTATGAGCTTTCTCGTTGACGAAGTAGTCTGTTTTCGCATGTTTTCCATATTTTCGCACAAAGATGAGAACATCGGTCTTTTCAGTTTAAAAGCGTGTGCAGAAATGATCATCAGGGACATTTGTTGCTTCATTCCTGAACAAATTTGCATGTATCGATTCTGCGAACCTTGTGTATAACGCACACATGACATCTGTATGCTCAATTTTGTGTGTCGATTTCAGGGGTGGTTTCCTTTTTCACGCGAAAAGTACCGGTAGGAAGTCGCCTGTCTGTGAATTTGGCATATACTCTTGTTTAAGATATGTATTCAGTTATGATTGTATACAAAAAAAATAAAACAAAAAAGTGGTCGGCCTTCAAACAGCACGAATATGAAGTAATGATAGGTGTTTGCTCAATTTTGTGAGGTACTGTATAAATTAGAATAGCTTAGAGTACTCGCAATAAAAACAAAAATTACATGAAAAAAAAAATTGCCTGTCCCTATTTAGCGCGGTCCCGGTTCGAACCCCAGTGAAAGCAAAGTTAATACCCTTTTATCTGGTTCTCAAATCTGGTCCAGTCACCATTTGCAGTTCGGATCAAACTAACGGCACTATTACTGGAGTAGTCTATCAGTGGTAGTAGTGCGACTAGGGGTATCACAATCGACCTACCTAACCTAACCTAGCCGGACTGTACGGTGCAGAAAGGCTTAGTTCACGCAGTATGCTGGACAGCCTCTTGTAGGTGCCATTGAGAAGGATACCTCTGTAGTTGTTGCAAGAAGTAGATTTGCCTTTTTTGTGAATGGGGCATATGGGACTGGTATTCCAGTTTTCGGGCATGCAGATTATTACATTTTTTTAAATCATCAAATATTGAAACTTGTGATGCGCTGAACTAAGCTGTACATACAGCATAAGTCATCACAAGTCCGTCTCCATACATTTCGTTACTCAGAAGAAGAGAAAGGCTCAATGGGCACAATGGGTTGATTGATCCTATTCCGCAAACGAGTAAGATGACTGACTGACTGACTCGTTCATAGTTCAGCCAGGTTGTTAAGGCAGTAAGCTTCTAAATGAGATATTTTTCTTCTGCTGTAATTGCAGTGTAGACAGTAGTTTTTCTTCGTCCTCGTCGTCTTTGCAGCTCCTGCTAAGGTCATTGCAAGGAGGACCTCTTATATATGTTGTATAAGAATGAACCTTTGGCAAGATTATTGGTCTTTTGGCATTGTACGAAAGGCAAATGGCATTATCGACGCGACCGGATAATCTAAGGACTCCATTTTCGTCTAGAACAGGAGTAAGCTTATAGATCGAGCTAGTCTTTGGTATTATCTGGTTGCTAGAAAGAAGATGAACTTCATTAGGATAGGCCATCCTTTGCACTTACCGGCACAGTACTAATTCCGCACGTGTTATGTTCATGATAAACGAGCCTAATGACAACCTTTTCGAATTTGGAAAGGAAAATAAGCTTATAAAACGAAGTACGTGAGCAACGACTCTCAATAGTTTAGAATAATTCGAAAACCTTTCGAATTGAATGAGCGATGCAATTTGATTCACCGTAAAAACGAATTTCGTTCGCTTTTCTTCAGGTTCTTCGCAGTTCATCGCATCGTCCGGTAAAGTCGGCCAATTCTCCTGTGATTCTCTTAGGAAGAAGGGGCTCCGTTGGCCAAATCGAGTTTGAAGACTTTGTTTGGTAATATTGCGGCCTTGTTGCCTCATCCGCGGGATTGTACTTCCCTGGGACCCATCGCCAGTTATCAACATCAGTGGACTCAAGTATTACCGATATTCTATTAGACACGAATTGTTTATAGCAACGACTATCAGATCTTATCCAATTGATAACTATTTTAGAATTCCACCATAAGACTGTTTGATTTGGTGTTAACTATATACTCTTTCAAACATACACCCAACACGGCAGCCTGGAGCTCCAAACCTGGTATAGTTGTAGACTTCAAAGGATCGCACCTTGTTTTCGCTGTAATAAAGCAAACGCTGACATCATCGTCCACTTCTACTCGCCAAAAAGCCACCGCGCAGTAGGCAACCTCGCTGGCGTCGACAAATATGTGAAGCTGAACATTGGCCATTGATGGTCACTTGTGAGTGGTAGCACCTAGGTACGCCGAAATTTTTTACACTGTCAAGAGACCATACCATTGTACGTATATGTCTTCTGATATAAAATCGTTCCAGTCTACATCAGACGTTATGGTGACATTAGCTAGCAGGCCGAAGGGATCAAAAATTGGCATTGTCAGGCTTAGAACCTGCCTTTTCGTAGGACGCACTTGCCCCTCTAATACCTTCATCGGAATCCGGCCAAACTTTAGAAAAAAAACAAAACCTATCACTCTCAGGGTCCCAATACATCCCTAGTATCTTTTCTTTATCTGTGTTGTCGCAGTTTATATTTTTCGGTTTCAAAACCTCAGTGGATGTGCAGTCCATAGCGTTGAGGAAGTAAGGCTAGTTGGAGACGAACCCCCTTAATTCAAATCCAGCACGGCTGTGTACTTGAACGACTTCCTTTGAAACACAAATAGCCTCTTCTATACTGTCGAAGCTGTCAACGTAATCGTCGACATAATGACGATCTACTATAGGCACGCGGATAAGCATCCTTGTAGGCACTGGGATTTAAGTTTTTTATGAACTGCGCTGAACATGGCGAACATTTAGACCCGAAAATTATACAAGACAAAACGAATGTTTCTGGTTCTTTAGACAAATCTCCGTCCCTCCACAAAAGTCTTTGCGAGTTTTGGTCTTGGCTTCGAATTTTAACCAGTTATAACGCCAATACGGGTTCTGTGCGGTCCTTCCATTCTGATCAGGCTAAGTGAGCGTTTTGGATCGATAGTAGGTCAGGGGTAGTTTCTTTGACGTTAGGCCTTAAGTCAAGAAATTGATTCTGGGTTTTAATTCGTTTTTACTCAATTTTCTCTCTTATACCTAGATCTTATTTTTCTTTTTACTGATGTCGACAATTTCTTGCCGTCCAGAAAATCGCATTTCCCTGTATTTCTAAGATTTCATTGAGGAAGAGGCCAATAAAAACAACAGCAGGCTTCTTAGACTTTGAAGTGTCTTACACACATATTTTAGCTTTGACCGAACGCTAGACACTATTCAATCGTGACCCTTACTAGAAACAAGCATTTAAGGCCGCTTCTACACGATCATATTTTGTCGCATCAAACAGCGCCATTAATCGAAAGGCATCGTACCATGCTTTCACACGGTCAAATAATCAAATTTCTAGAGCGTAGGATTTTTTTGTTTTTCTCACGCGATACGTGATCCAACACCCAACGATGAGAATAAAAATACAAAAAACACAGGAAAAGTGCGAAAGCTGATAAGATTTCTGCGCACATGCGATGCGAGAGTCGCACTGTTCCCTCTAAACCTCGCAGTTGATAAGATGGACTCTGACAAAAATGTTCTCCTGGACCAACTGTTCCAGGACTCTCCCTTTTTACTTGTTGTCACAACTGTTCAGACCTACTTTGATCATCTCAATTCTGTGTAGATCGCTTCAATTGACTTGAGACATAAATGATGTGACAGGTCTGAGAATGCAAGCAAATTGGGGTGCTTTTTGAAGAACAGAGTGCATCCGAGATAACCAACATCGATGAAATTTCCCATGAACGATCGATCCATCAATCAATGACCACTCAATCGACCTTGTGGCCTTATTATCTCCTCTTCGTTTATCGCTTGATTTATGCACTCAAGTTGAAGAAGAATAGAATGCAGTGCATTCATACAGTCCTAGTGGCATTCGGTTTAAGAGATAGAGCACATCCTGTACTGATCTCGAGTGTCGGTTGTCTTGGACTCGGGACTGATCGATCATAGGTAGCGGTAGTTCGGTGAGAGGCGTCATAAATACCTCTAAATCGGACGGAAGATCCTTGGACGGAGATCTTGTCAAGTGAGCTGCAGAAGGGTCTGACAAGGGCTCGCTGTCTGGATCCAGCAAATGCCGGACAGATACAAATTAAATGTGTGAAGTCCAGAAGAATCTTTAACTCTGGACCTGTGGAACAACGCAACAGAGGACGTCCACGTACAAGGTGGCGCACACAAGTTGAGGAGGACCTCAGGCGGCTTGGTGTGCAAAAGTGGAGACAGATCGCGAGAGGCATGTTTCGTACGGCCCAGGACCACCCACGAAGAAAACGAAGACGCCCATCAGCTCAGCTGTGTTGTTTGGCATTACTGGCAATGGGACCGAACAATACTTTGTGTGATGATCATCAAGGAGCCACCATTCCGTCACAGGTTAGACGAAGTCACTCAGTCTAGTCTGTCGATGGAAACCTCTAACACAAAAGATCTGGCTTTCACGAGTCAGTTTCGCTCCTCTCCACGTTGTCCAGCAGTTCCACGAGAGAAACTAGTTTCCCACAGGAGTTGATTATACAAGATTATCCATGACCTTATCTAGCGGGAAAGAGGCTATCGCTTAGAAGGGGACTGGAAAGAGTGTGTTTTGCGATAAGGCCAACTATTGCCACTAGTTTAAGTTCAGAAGAGTGTAAGCGCTGATAAGTTGACGCGAAGGGGAACACCACCATGACCACGGAAGTCACGACGTGGACCGGATTTTGCACTAAAACAGTTCTGATCGCGTTAGAAAGCGAGCTGGATGCACAAGAGGTGTTTCAATAAAAGGTGACGTTGATCGGTGATGAGTCACGTAAGCTGATGTATCCACAACACATTAAATCGCACTTAACAGATTCCGGAGCACACAGCGAGTCTGTTCCTTGTTTACACTCTGTTATCATTCTCACAGCCTTGAGACGATTAAACACATGTGAGAATGGCAAACTTATGAGCTAATATTTCAAGAGATGTCATACCGCAGCAGTAGCACCTAAACCGATCCTCGCTGGCCGACATGTTTCGGGGGCAGATATAAAAAACAAAAACACAAGACCGACAGTATTTTATGGACCATGAACTCGAACACCGTCTCCGATCAATCAGTTTCACAAGAACACATCTGCCGGGCGGAAAACAAATCAAATTCGTTATATAAGACAGAGAACGTATATTTTTGTTATTATTTTTGACACGCTACACGAACTCGGATGACAGCACTTCGTGCACGACGTCACTCGAACTGCAACTGAACAGCGGAAAATACACAAGAGAAGAACAAAAAAAAAACACGACTGAACACAGCAGTTAGAGAACGAACTAAAACCGATCGGGGAATAAACTGGGAGAACCATGTAAAAACAAAAAAAAACAACAAGTCAAATCACTCTTGATACATTTTCCCAAGCGATAGCCAGTCGGATCGGCGATGCGAGTACGATTTTTGCGCGTCTTTTCGTGTTGTTCGTGTGTTCCTCTGAACGAAAATAGAAAATGAGGGAAACATTATTCACAGAGCAAGATAAAAATAAGAAAAATAAAATAGATTCATACCGCCGCCGCTGCTCGAAGTAACAACTTCCATACTAGCACGAACAATGAACGACGTATCTGTTAATCACAGACTCGGTTTGTGTGTGGCGCACACAACCATGTGGGCATGGGCACGGGTATACGAACGAAGAGGATCCGCCGCAGAAGTAATTGATTTCAATTAGCGACTTTTAATGCGATCGGAGAGTGCCGACCGACACGACGAACTTCAATCGATCTCGATTGCGGAGTCCACGGGGAAAATGTGTAACAAATTCCCGCCCAAATGAGGAGCACTTGTCTGCTTGTCACTGCACGGCCGCCGCTCAATCATGTGGCATTAGGCAGACCTGTCGTCGCGTCCGGAATCAATTATGAATGTCAAACGTCTGAAGCCGCGAAATTATGACCGAACCACCGAGCGAGTATCGCGAGGCGAGAGCGTACACTCGTTAACTGATCGCAGCAAGTGAACCGTCACAAGTGCGAGCCACCTGAACTACCTTCGGTTTCAGACACATCTTCGTACACATCCATCATGCACGTGAGTTTACTCTATTTTGTGTTTCCATATTTCTCACTTGGCGTTACTCTCCCTCTCTCTCTCTCTCTCGCTCGTGCAGTGTGTTCTTCTTTTGTGATCCAGATACCCGTTGGGCTCATTCGAACCGCAGAGGATGCGGCGGAGACACTGATCTCCATCGGAGCGATGCTGTGGCGGGGCACCACACTGAAGGATGAGCCCCCCGCTTATCTGGCATTGGGTTTAATCGAGTCAAATCCACACATGCGTAGCTGTCCAAGTTGGTCATTGTCAGCGGAGTGTGCGGGGTGGGAATCCCCCCATTTCTGCCGTCAACAATTGAAGCATGCACTCTGATGCTCTGGATACGCCAACGAACGATAACGCAGTGCGATGCGACTTGAAATAATGCCAAGAGCGGGGCAGGACGGGCTTGTTCACCACACCACTGGCTGGTGATACGCACTGATGCCTTGAAGAGGTTTTTTTTTAGTTTTTCCATTTTTTTCGCCAAGTTTAGTTACGTATTGTGCGGTAGACCGAGAACGCCTGATCTTGGTCGGGTTACCTTGTGGTGGGAAGATAAAGTTCGTTGCCAAGCACGTGTGCCGGGGCGGATGAGGGAGGGCTCGGAGATATGTTGGTTCACCGCAGAGCAGTGCTTAATCTCCCGCGCTTTGGATACAACACAGACGTCACACCAGCGGCGTGCTACGCATTTAAGTAATGTGACTGCCCGTTGTTTACATTCTGAGACTCATGTGCGGGCATGAGTCTTAACTTCTCGAGCAACCAGGTGCCACTGTTCACGGAGGGGACGTACAGCTTGAAGACGAATCAGAATGACGATGTTTGCGAAGACTTTTGTGATAGAGATTAGAGCTCTGACTCTCTCTCAGTGCCTCGAGCGAGGTATTGACGTGAAAATAAGGATCGATCCGTGGAACATTCGAGCAGGTGTCGATTCAATGATGCAGATACTCACGGCGGTGATCTGTTTATGCTACTACACGGTAGCCCCAGAAGAGTGTGTATTTTTTTTTCCGCGCACAACATGTATGGTTGCCACTGTAGAAGCCAAAGTCAGCCCCTTGGTCACTTTGGGCTTAGCGCCATCTACGATTTTTTTATCTAATTTGATAAGGTTCTGTGAGTTACTGTCTAAGGCCCAGACAATAAGTTGTTGCCCCTATGATTCCTAGAAAGTGGGCCAACGCAACAGAAGTCTCTCGTGTCTAATGCGGTTCAAACAAGTGGAGAAGGAAATCAACCAACTTGGAGTGCAAAGCTGGAAGCAAAAGTTCACACTAGCTGGAGAGTGGCTTGTTGCTTGAGGCCCAGGTCGGCTGAAGTTCATGGTTCCAGATGACAACTGTTCAATCTTTGGTCCTTTTTGCGTTGATTTCATTTGAAAATGAAGATTAATACACGAACTATGTACTATGTACTGCATGAGTCTAGTCAGGTATTTACGGATTCAACGCCTAAGATGGCTTGGCCATGTTAAGCGCATGGACAACACTGCTCCAGCCAGAAGAGACTTCGATTCTGAATCAGTGTGCAACGCAATAGAGGACTCGCATGGCGTCTTGGTGAAAACAAGTGAGGAAGCACCTCAGCTAAACTATTTTTTTTCCTGGGTTGGTGTGAATCTTCAATAAGACATTATGATATCAGTGTTTTCATAGTAGTGTCAGATTTTTACTGACTAAACACACCCTTCACATTGTTTTTGTTGTTTACTACAACTAAGTTTCCCTATCCAGTAGTCTGAACTTCATTATTTTTACGCGTGAGGCAGGTAGATTTTCCATAAAGTCATCTGCTGGAACCGTTTATAGCGGCCTGTACTCATTGCGCTAAGTCGAACGGTTTCGTTCGTTGAAGACGGCGCATGAGTGTTTGCAGTATGGCATGGTTACAATGACCATGAAGTCGAATTCTTAACTTCCTCGTGAAGTTTTTATTTCTTCGTCCACGGTTGCGATCCCTAGATCTCATTGTATACAATTATTTCGTAGATACTAGGGAGCATTCACGACAGCCCTTATAACTTTGTTTTTCGAATGACTGTATATTACTTGCTTTAGTGCAATCCCAATGTTGTATACCGTAGGTCCACACAGGCTTTAGCACTTGCTTATATGTAAGCACTTTGTTAAACGCGCTTAACTTGGAATGTCGTCCCAGTAGCCAGTACATTTCTCTATATCGATTCTCGAGTTCGTCCCGTTTTTTTCTTTACGTGCGCCTTCCACTTAAGCTTAGCATCCTACGTCATCCCGAGGTATTTGGCTTCACTTGCTTACGGTATTTGTACCGTACGCCTTGTACCAAAGGCGTCTTTTTTCTATTAGTGCTTGTATTCGTTTCAGTGGAAGTTTCTCGAATAGCTTTGATGTTATAGGTAAAAGTGATATCCATCTATATGATTTTTTGCCTTTTGGCGGTTTACCCGGTTTCGGGACCATTATCACTTCAGCGACTTTCCACGAATCTGGTACGTATAATACTCTGTACGAAGCGTTTATTAAATATAATAATAATATGGGTGACGCTACAGTCCGATGCGGACTTGGGCCTAGCTTCTCAGCAACCACTCGTGTTGTGCGTGCTTTCACGCGTGGAAGGGACCTACAGTTTAATGCCGACTCCGAACGGCGAAGCTGAGAAGCTTTTTTTTAGACACGAATACGCTTTGAGCATTGTCAGTGACCCGAAAGAGGTGGAGCCGTTAATAATCAAAGGTGGTGAATTCGGGTATCGAACCTGGCACCCTCTGCGTAGGAGTCGACGCACTTAGTCACTACGCCACGCCGACCCACCTGGAGCTTCATAAACGCTTTTTTTGGTAATTCCTTGAGGATTTGTCCGGTAATTAATCCATAGCCAAGTGCTTTGTTACTTTTCAAAATTTTTTATTGCCTGGCAGAGTTCAGTTAACGACACCCGTCTTATTCTGAAGTTATCGGATATCGGAGGTATATCGGTTGGATCAACATTTGTCCATCAAACGGCTTAAACGTTTGTTCTCGATGTTCAGCAAATAGGTCTGCCTTTTCTTTGTCACTCTTTGCCCATTCGACATTGTTTTTTTCGGATTGATGCCGAATGCAGTTGAGGCTTTTTTATATATTTTTCACTGCTTTCCAAAGGGAATAATTTTAAGTTTTTTCGTTTCGTCTCGTGATCTTTCAAGTCTTTATTTGCTTTTTTAGGTTTATTTCATTTGCCATACCCTGTGCGCTCTCCGAATAAGTTCTTTAATTTCCGGCGGGTAATATGTTCCCGTTCTCCTTTGGCAACTTTTCTTCTTGAAATGTTTGTCCATGCGGTGTTCTGGATAATCGATATACAATTTTTAAATTCCACTCTGTTTTCAGTAAGGCATTCAACATAATTTTAGTTTCGCAATCATGTTTGAAACCGTCCCAGTTTGTTTTATTATTAGTTAGTCTAGGTGGTCCTTCTTATTTCATTAGACTATCGTTCATTGTCATCGTTCAGCTAAGCTGGCGCTAAAAATTGCAGGCAGCTGCCTAAAGATATTGCCCGCTTGTTGGCTGAGACCCAAGTCACACCAACGACGTTACTGATGTTGAATCCGTTCAATGATAGCAACTACTAAAAGTGCTCGAAATCCACTTTAGCCCAGATCTAGGTTTATTATGTAATACTTGCCAGCCATTGTTTCAGTTGACGTTTTCTGGTGTTAAGGGATATACCATATTTGAGAGTCGGAGTATTGAATTGATGAGATAATGCGGAAAAACACCATTTCCTGGAATGTCTCTGTGACCTGGTACCAAATTGCGGCAAAAATTTGGACTGCTCAGTCATCTCTTCTTCAGACGTATGACAGTTTGATTCAGGTCTTTAGTTAAGGGAGACTGTCTCTCATTCCAATATCTTCATGACTGCCTGACTGTCGGTGATGTTGCGAGCTGATATTCACCCTTATTCTCTCTGTCGTGTCACATGTCACTGTGACAAATTTTTCACTTAAATGTGACATAAAGTGACTGTACAAATGAAAAGTGACAGTACAGATTTGTCACTTCTAAGGGGTTCCACCCAAAAATGTATTGCCAATCGCTGCCTAAAGAACTTTGAAGTGTTCTAGGAGTCCCTTATAAAATAATGATATGGATGGCGCGACAGTCCGAGGTGGACCTGGGCATAGCTTCTCAGCAACCACTTGTGTTGTGCGTGCTTTCACGCGTGAAAGGGACTTACACTTTAATGCCGACTCCGAACGGCGAATTTGAGAAGCTTTTTCTAGACAGGAAATACTCTTTGAGCATGTCAGAACAGAGGTGGAGCCGTAAATAATGATAGGTGATAAATTCGGGTATCGAACCTGGCACCCTCTGCGTAGGAGTCGACGCACTTACCCACTACGCCACGGCGACCGACTAGGAGTCCCTTGGAAGGACGAATATCTGCAAACAGGGTCAAGGATCACAAACAGAACAGTCTTCTCGAAAAGAACGAGCGCTACCTTCATCTGGTGTCAATAAGCTGGTCATGCCTCTGCAACGTAAAGCAGATCATGTTTCCTATAATCAAACCGATCAAAAAATTACAATAATCCAAGACTGCTGACTAGCCACTTGAAAGAAATCAGGTCAAAGACCCGATACAACGATACATACAATCACTCAACATGCACCACTATCGTCAATCATTGATGGAAGCTTGCGATGAACACATAACTTCACGTAATGGACCCCCAAGATCACTTCTGTGGTCCGAAATAGGCCCTCCAGATAGCGGTTCATTGGAGCCAACAGTGGCGTCGAGGTGTCTTTATGGATAAAATCCAAATCGGGCAGTAATGGCGTAAACTTATCTGCCCCAAATGAAACCAATATCATGGCCACCATTTATATGCGTTTTAATTTGTCTCGCTTTAATGATGTATACCTCTTAAACCACCCACTTCTGAGTTATTCCGTATTTGGTGCGTTATTAAGCACATGTGGACTTGAACACATTTCAGAAACGAGTTACTGCTCTGAAAGTTGTTTTTACCGAGTTTGTCTTGCGGCTTGTAACGCGCTTTTTATGCCAAAAATTAACTGGATGTTTGATGGTGTGCCATTTAACGAAATTAATTTTAATTCCTTCTTTGAAAAGGTCGTCCGGGAGGAATGTGTTTCTGTTTCAAGCAGATTTGGGATGGATTACGTTTTGGAGGAAAGAAGGCTTGTGGGTCGGTAATCTTGCAAATGGCTCCAACCAGGGTCTGCAATGTTTGCCCTTGGGGCAATTTCAGGCAATTTTCGTTAGTAAAGGGTGACATTGACATCGTCGCTAGTTCCCAAGCTTTCACGGCGATTTGCGAAACGAGCTGGTCTTAAGGTCAATGAGGATAAGACCTCCCGACACACCACCTAGGGCAAAACATCCCAATGGACAGCTAAAATTTTGAGGTAGTGAAGAGGTTTTTCTGCCTCGGGGCATACGTGAACTCCACTAATGACGTCTTATTGGGGGTCCAACGTTGAATCATCCTTGGCAACACATCTTACTTCGATTTGTCGAAATAACTGGGCGCCAAACTCCTGACTCGAAGGACCAAAATTATGCTCTACAAGACTCTAATTTTGCCAGCTAAGCAAAACTGCAGAGCTGATTCTTGGTGCCTTCGAAAGAAAAATTCTGCGTTGGATATACAGTACCGAGCAAAAAAATGCAAACGGGTACAATATCAGAAATAATTCTGCGTAGCTTCCTGTAACGGTATCCAATCGAGTTCTTCTTTTGAAATGTGTATTTCCTTTGTGAAAACATTTGATTTTGAGCATCAGTTTGTGATTGGTCTCTTACAGATGTTAAAATCATTTAAATAAGTGGTATAAGACGAAAATTTGGACGAGCAAAAAAAAAATGCAAACTGAGAATATGTCAACGAAGGTAGGTCTATAAAATAGGTTATTCTTATAATAAACACTTGTACTATACAATAATTACAAACAACTGTCTACTGGATGCAAAGAAGCAATCATTGCAGCTTCTAACAATGGCAGGGTCATGAAGGATATTGCTCTCGAGTTTGGTGTTGCAACGAATTGTACCCCGATTCCGTGAAGATGGCAATGTTAATCGAAAAGTTGGTAGTGGGCGTCCTCGCAAACAACTCTCCGACAAGATCGTGAAATAGTCAAGCAAGTCAAAGTCTTGTCTTGCAATGGTCCCCTTAAGACTGTCATTGAAGTTACAGACTACGTCAATGAACATCTTGACCTTAGTGTAGGCGTACACACTGTTAGGCGACGACTGAGGAAGTCAGAACTGTTTACAAGACGCCCAAAAAAGAAACCATTCATCAGTGCAATAAATAGAAAGAAACGGCTGGATTTTGCAAAACGCCACATGCATTGGACGAGCTTGCAATGGGCTAAAGTTTTATGGAGTGACAGAGAGCAAATTTAATATATTCTCGTCAGAAATTCCCTATGTTCGAAGACCTCCGGGGCAAAGATATTGTCGCAGATATCAAGTTCCAATCACCAAACATGGGGAAGGATCTGTTATGGTGTGGGGTAAGCAATCTAAAAGGTTCTTCAAGTTAGATTTCTAGTAAAACTTTATTTAAGGTTCATTCTCTCGTCAAGGAGTTGGTCAGTTGGTTGAAATAAACGGTCGTATGAAAGCCGAAATGTATCGGGGAATATTAGATCGGGCAATATGAAGACTGCTTATTTCAACATGACAACGACCCAAAACACATCAGCCGGTTAGTCCGAGGGTTTTTGGACAGCGAAAATGTTGCTGTTCTCGCATGGCCGCCGCAGACTCCTGATCTCAATCTCATAGAAAATTTATGGGACCTTGTAGATCGAGAGATAAGGAAGAGGAGGACATCCAATAGAAACGAGCTATGGGAAAGAATAAGGTCCGAATGGGAAAAGATCTCACCGGACCTACTGATTTCCCTGGTAGATGCAATTCCCTCAAGATTGTGGGCCGATATTGCTAAAAAAGGTTATGCAACGAAATATTAAGACTTTAATATTAATCTAGATATTTATTATGTCCAAAAAAAATTAATAAATGAGTTATTTTTGTATTTTTTTAAGCAATGCACGAGACCAATCACAAACTGATTCTCAAAATCAAATGTTTTCAGAAAGGAAATAAACATTTCAAAAGAAGAACCAGATTGGATACCGTTACAGGAAGCTACGCAGAATTATTTCTGATATTGTACCCGTTTGCATTTTTTTTGCTCGGTACTGGTCCCATCTGCGTAGAAGGCGATTGAAGGAGACGACACAACCGCGAACTCTACGAACTGTACCGGGATGTGGATGTAGCCCGACAGGCAAAAATTCCTTGACTGCACTGCCTCGGGCACATCGAGCGCATGGAAAACATTTCTCCAGCTCCAGCTAAGAGGGTCTTCGAAGCCGAGCCTCTCGGTTTGAGAAGGAGAAGAAGACCGAACCTCCGGTACAAAGACCAAGTAATCGCGGATGCAAGGCAGCTTGGTTTTGATGACTGGCAGAAGCGTGCCCAGACCCGTCGGCGATGTAAGGCAGCGATATCTCAGGCTGGAGGGTCCGAGCCTCAGATATCGTTGCCTTCCATCCATCATTTCGAGTAAGTAAATAATGGGTGTTTTCTTTAGCTCTTCGAATGCGATTCCATCAGATAGGCGACCGCTTGGAAGATCCAGCAAGATGTTGTTGTACCATGTCCATAAACTCGGCTGGTTCCGCTTGGGCATGACCCCTGGTTCTTTATTTAACAAAAGTTTCCGGGGTCACGGCACAGCACGGGCCGAAGGTTTAGAGGGAGAGGAGGTACCTGCTCACATTGGTCTTAAATATCTGCGGATCGTAGTCAGAGGGAAATATTAGCTGAGAAGACCATTCCATATTCGTGAAGTGCGGCTGAAGAACGAGTCTCTAACTTTAACTGTGCGTCCGAAATTGTTATTGACGCCTTCAAAGTAATCTCCTCTCTTGAACATCGTGCTAATTATACTGATTCCACGCTGTCCTCCTACTATATCTTATGGATGAGCTGGATCATGTGGTTGAAGCTTTGAGCGCCAGAGTTGATCACAAGAGGATAGAGGTCGTAGTATACAGGGTGGTGCCTGCACTGAACTAGCACGCTTCCCGTACATTGAACGACTTCGCCATTTAAAGAAAAAGAGGACACTAAGTACGTCCAGTCCACAAACTGAATCATTGACCATGGTTTCTCCAAATTAACCTCCACAGTCAATGATCATATCGTTGGACTTTTTCTCTGAGGACATGGGTGTCTACCTCTTATTTTCTATCCGAACGCCGAATTCGGGAACGTCCACGTGATGATTGTTTCCTTCCAAAAAAGTGCTCCAGAGTCCATCCACGGCGCTTGGCATGAACATTCAGCCCGGTGTCAAGCCTAACATGAAAGTAGTAATTTTTCGCAGATAGACAACTGTCTTATTCACTCACTGAAACAAGAAGCGTTGAAGGCATCTGAAAGTGCCGTCACACTCATTCATCACACAAACTTTCTCCGCATTGACTGACACTCGATATCTTCTCCCACACGACACTTAACGCGTACCCATCTGCAGACGACTGCGTCTTCAACCGCCAGAAGAGCATAACAAGTTAAATGTCATTGATTGTCATTGAGCCGCCATCGCCGAACGAAGAATTGGCAAAAGCAGAATCGTTTGCAGATATTTAGGTCACCTCCATCACAGAATCAAACCCCGATACAACTGTGACCGCGTCCACAGAGCTAGTGTGTATTGTTTACTCGAAAACTGTTCAATTAATGTCACAATTGTTCTGCTTTCGGTCGCTCTCTGTCGCTCATCGAATTAAGCAATTGAAAGCGTCTCCATGTCATGTACCCACAAGCGAGGCAATAGAATCCCCATGCTCCCCATGTCATAAGCGATTACAGCACACAGTCGACTGCGAAACCATGTCAAGCAAGCGCGATTTAAGCAAAACGAAAAAAAAAGACCAAGAGCTCAGCTGCAAGCTTTGACTGTTCCGCATTCTCAAGTTAACCGAGGACAGTGCTGTAATTGCCATTGATTAACAAAGAATAACTGCACGGCGGCGCAGCGAGCGCGGGTCGCCCAATTGAGGACATAGGCAGCGCGCCCATAACCCCCGGCTTGTTGTGTGTTTACTCGAGCTTAGCCAGGCCGGTGACAGTGACGATTATGACGCGTCTGTCGTACCAGCTAAGGGGGCGCCTAGATGCGCACACAAGACGCTTCAAGTAACTTGAGAATAATTGGCAAAAGTGGCGTAAGCACAAGTCAGCACTTCACCCAGAGAACCCACGCCACTGCCACTGTCACCGCTTGTATTCCCATTTACATTTCCACCCGCAGTCGCACCGTGATGGGTGGGAAGGCCACCGAACGGCTGCCTCTTTGAGTGGAGGTGAGTAGTTGACTAATGAACTCTGCGCTGAAGAGGACAAGAGAGCCCTCGTACACAGGCACTACTTCGACTGCAGGCACTCCTGGATGCATTGACACGTCACGTGATGGAGGAGTCTTCAGGTGGATGTCTGTCATCAAAATGTGCAGTCTTCAGGGATGAGCTGTGCGGCGCGGATCCGGGGCGTTAAACTGTTTGGTTTTGAATGGATTCTGCTTATATTTCAGGACTGATTCACTGTTTTGATCGCTCAAAGGATGGCATCTTAGGCAAAGTCGGAAACATGCGAAGATACGCGGCTGCCATGAGTCATCCAACGAGAAAGCGACATCCCGAATACGTGACACGGACGCGAGAGTAGAGCCGTGGAATGAACGAACAGCCAAGTCGTCGAATGAGTGTAAGAAGGCAACTCCAATGGAGCACGGACGATGACGAAGGAATTCTGTCAGAGTCGACTGAGAAGAGCGATGACGCGGCGACTGAAAATAGGAATCGAACGACCTGACGATTGTTTGGAAACGAGGTCGTGACCTTCAAGTTGAGAATCGGCGAAAGTAAAAAAATTGATTTTCACATGCGTACAGGGGAACACTGAAATGCTCCCTTCACAGGCATGGGACGCAATCGTTAAATATAATTCGGCGGTCGAATAAAACCGTTCGATATCAATAGAAAACTTTCATTTGTTGGGTGAAATAACGGCCACTCCCGTCAAAAGGACATTTATTTTGCGGAATAAGGTCAAGATTGATGGCGTGCGTAGTTTTGGGATGGAGTGAGAGTTGGAAAAGAAATTGAAAAGGAAACGACTTGGGTCCCTGCGGGGAGTTGAAGCGCCCTTCAAATGAATAACATAACTCGCCATTTGAGGGATTGTAGTCTCCGTGGAGTCTCCAGTCAAGATGGATAGTATTTTGAAAGATTCGAGTATAGAGGCACTTGGACAGAGCGTCACAATGGGCAGCTATAACTTCGAGGTACTCAAGGACCTCGTCTACCTCGGCTCCGCAGTAAACAGTACAAACAACATCAGTACCGAGATCAAACGCAGAGTAACTCTTGCCAACCTTGCTGTTTCTATGGCTTTAAGAGGCAATTGAGTAGTAGAGCCATCTCTCGAAGGACCAAGCTGACTTTATACAAGACCTTGATCATCCCAGTCCTGCTGAAGGCATGGACAATCTCAAAAGCGGGTGAGGAAGTCCTTGGTCTCTTCGAGAGAAAAGCTCTGCGTGCGATCTTTGGCCCTGTTTGCGTTGACGGTTTCTGGAGGAGAAGATTCAACCACGAACTGTACTGGCTGTACAGCGACATGAGTCTAGTCAGGCGTCTTCGGATCCAACGCCTAAGATGGCTAGGCCATGTAGAGCGTATGGACAACTCAGCTCCGGCCCGGACAACGCAACAGAGGACGGCCGCATTTAAGGTGGCGCACCCAGGTGGAGAAGGACCTCAACCAACTTGGCGTGCGACACTGGAGATAGCTAGCCAGAGACCGTGCTAGCTGGAGAGGCTTGTTGGTTGAGGCCCAGGTCCACCCCGGACTGTAGCGCCGGATAAAGAAGAAGAAGAGTATAGAGGCGAGAGAGAGAATCACTTTAGGAGAGAAATCACTTTAGTTCTTGTGGTTTTTGGCCAAACAATTTTTTTTCCTTCTTAGTTACCGACGAACTGAAACCTACTGATTTTGACTCGTTCCACAAAGCTGTTTTTTTTTCTGCATTTTTTTAGACTGCACATTTCGTTGGTTATGAGCGGGTCAAAATAACCAAAACAGTAGACTGGCTTTGTTCGAAGAAACTTGCTCTGTTAAAGACGTCTCAAAGCCTATCCATCTAGCCTATACATCTAGCCCACCATAAACGCTAGACGCTTGGAATTGTCTTACACCGCATCGTGGCATATTTTGCATTGTGGATTTCATCTAGACCCTTATAAAGTTTAACAAGCTTGAACATTCAAGCAGGATGAAGCTTTTTTCCACTCAGTACACATAAGTCACATTTGGAAAAAGAAAACGGCCTTCAAAGCTTGGTCAAAGTGCTCCCCTAGCAATGGAGATGAAAAAACTCGCCTTGAAATGGAATATAGACGTCGTAAGCAAAGAAAACGTGCGCCCAAATTCAAGCTAAGAGTACGGAGGGGCTGTATCGGGAGTTTGAGGAAATATCTTCTTCGGATGCGGATACGAACCAGGCAAACCAAGAACTGCGGGAAAAAACCATGAACAAGGGCACAACTATATTCAAAATAGCCGCACAAAGAAGGAGAAATGCCCAGGAAATTCGTTCACCGAAGTTCATTAACGATGCGCAAGGTCAGCTTCTTGTGGAAGACGCACAAATTTCACACAGATGGCGACAATATTGTGAAAGCCTTTTAAATGAACAGTTTCCTCGGATAGCCTTTCCAAGAGCCGTCCCCAACTATGATGAAGTACCCGACGTTACAGTTGAAGAAGTTGAAAAGGCGGTCAAATACTCCAAGAAACGAAGAGCGGTTGGGCCGGACGAGATACCCTCTGAGTTCTGGAAAAAGATGGGAGCATCGGGTTCAAATGGCTCATGATTTTCATCTCCAAACTTATGAGAGACGATCCAATGCCTGATCAGTGGAGGGAAAGTTATCTTCTGCCTTTGTACAAAAGAAAAGGCGATACACGAAACTGTGACAATTACCGTTCTATCACGCTGATGTCACACACCATGAAGATCATTGAGCGGGTTTTAGATGGCCGATTGCGAAAAATAATACG
Organism: Eristalis intricaria; assembly: GCA_964034865.1. Classification (NCBI taxonomy): domain Eukaryota; kingdom Metazoa; phylum Arthropoda; class Insecta; order Diptera; family Syrphidae; genus Eristalis; species Eristalis intricaria. Next base: position 62,620,358 of record OZ035877.1, read on the forward strand.
GTTGTCTCCTGACCAGTGTGGGTTTGTCAACAACAGATGCAATCCAAAGTTTAAGGATCATAATGGAAAAACATCGTGATTCCTGAAAGGATTTGCATATGGTGTTGGTTGATTTTGAAAAACCGTTTGATAGACAACCAAGAGATCTGATATGGGTGGCGCTTAGAAAAAGATGAGTTCCAGAAACCTACGTACAGATTATCGGGGACATGTACGAGGGAGCAAAGACGAGAGTAAGATGTCCTGCTGCAGTCACCGAGGAGTTTCCAATCAAAGTCGGTGTACACCAGGGAAGCGTCTGTTTATTGTTGTCCTTGATTATCTGCTTGAAGGAAAAGTGACGGACCCAAAAGTGCATCGGTTAATCTTTGCTGACGATGGAGCCATCATAAGTGATGATCAAACTTCCCTGCAACGAGCACTTGATGTGTGGGTGGATGTTCTGAAGGGGAGTGAGTACCGCATTAGCCAGAAAAAGACCGAGTACCTGTGCTGCCCACTCTCCGATCCACTCAGGCCTATTCCAGACATTTATTTGAATGGAATAGTCCTTCCCAAGTGTGAAAAGTTCAAATATCTGGGATCTATGATCAATAGCGAAGGAACCTGTGATGACGATATCGGGTGGCGGGAAAACTCAGCCATCTTCTGTGACCGAAAAATGCCCCCTAAGCTGAAAGGAAGGCTCTACACCGCAGTTGTACGTCCGGTGTAACATACGGTTCACAATCTTGGACAGCGTTCAAAAAGTATGAGGGCAAATTAAGGAGTAACGAATGGAGTAACGAAGCTCGATAGAATTAGAAGTTCAAAGATCCGAGGAAGCCTCCAGGTTAGAGAACCCATCTCTAAGAAGGTTAAGGGCGACCGGCTCAGTTGGTACTGTCATGTTTAAAGGAGAGATCCTTCGAACTCTGTTAAAAAGGCAATATCAGTCAACGTACCAACGCAAGCGCGAAAGAAAGGCAGACCTAAGAACACCTGGATCACACAAATGCAGCATTTGATCGGCCTCAGTGATGAAGTGAACCGCGACAGGGAGGCCTGACAATATTTCTTGACGTTGAATCGGCGAACCCCATAGGCGGACCAGTAGGGATGCAGTTAAGTGGGAGTATGAGGTTATGATTCCCATAATTCGGATCATAACCTCGTCGGAAAAGGAAAAAGAAAGAAGAAAGACATAAGTCACATTTGGGGAAGTCGCAGTCCACATGTGTTCTGTAGACTGTTAATTGATCATTGCCCACAAATAGTCACAGGTGTGTTCACCGGAGGTCTGGGGGCTTTTTTGCGTACCACGCTTTTCATCCCTCCGGAAGAGTCAGAGGGGGATCCTCCGTATTTATTAGAGACAATATAGAGCACTCATGAATACAATAACAGAAATTGACCCAATATAATCAGTGTCAATTAAAATAAAATACAAGACATCGTATCTGGCCATAGCATGTGTATATTTTCCCCTGCGATGCGTGCCCACAAGGGATGACCTCGGTATGGAGCTCGGGTTTCCACTCATCAGGAAAACCGACATATTGGCCCGCCGATACGACAAAAGTACTTGACTTAGTAGACTTTTTTATTATCAAAGGGGTACCCACAAACTTCGTGAAAGTAGAAGAAAGCTTTGACCTCTCTTCCGACAACTCACATGTAATCTTGACCATAAGCAATAAATGAGGGAAAGTGGAAGGTGCGCCGAGATTGACAAATAACAAAACTGACTGGGAAAGTTTTAGACATGACTGTGAGGAAAATATTAGTCTAAATGGGTCTTTAAAAACAACTTTAGAGTAAGAACTCGAACTTGAAAAGTTTATTAGTAACATCCAGAAAGCAGGAAAAATACTCCTCGCAGTAAAAAAAATACCCGAATTTATTCAAACAAATCTTGCGCCAGAAAAAAAAGAACTTATCCTCGAAAAAAGAAAAGCGCGCAAGAAATGGCAGCAGTCTCGCGGCCCTCAACATAAAACATAACTAAATAGCTTGTTCAACAAACTAAGAAAATATTTGCATGTCTTTAAAAACCACGAGATATCGACTTATCCTGAAGGCCCAACAAATGAAAAATGTACAAACTACTCACTTTGGAAAGAAGTAAAAAATATCAAGAAGCCCCAAATGCAGGCCGCGCCAATCAAGAAAAACAATGATGAGTGGGCAAAAAGTGATAAAGAAAAGGCGGATCGAAAATTGGAGGAAACATTCCAGCCCTTTGATGGACAAATGTCGGAAGTTGATCCAAGTGTAACTTCTATATCCGACAGCTCTAGTGTTGAAAGAGTATCGCTAAACGAACTCTACCAGGCAATCAAAAATCTAAAAAACAACAAGGCTCCTGGCTATGATCTAATAATCGGACAAATCCTTAAGAGCTTGCCGAAAAACCGAAAAAGGCGCTACTTAAACTCCTCTACTTAATTAACACTTCATTTAGGCTATTATATGTTCCAGACTCATGGAAGGTTGCAGAAGTGATAATGGTTCCAAAACCGGGCAAACCGTTGAACAACAAAAAGTCATACAGACCCATATCTCTTTTACCAATAATATTCAAAATTTTTGAAAAACTGTTCTTAAAAAGCATTCAACAATTTATCGAAGAGAAGCAACTAATACCCGACCATCAGTTCGGGTTTCGAGCGAAACACTCGACAATTGAGCAGGTATACAGAATAACGAATGAAATTGAAGGCATATTAGAGGAGAAAAATATCTGCTCCACCGCCCTACTTGACGTTTCCCAGGCCTTCGACAAAGTCTGACATGAAGGCCTAAAATACAAACTAAGCAGGCTTCTACCGACAAGCTTGTATATACCAGAATCTTATCTCGATAAAACCATATTTAGAGTTTAACACGGAACTGAATACTTCGATTTTAAAGAGATCCGAGCAGGAGTCCCTCAAGGGAGTGTCCTTGGCCCTACATTGTACCTGCTGTTCACTAGAGGTATCAAGGTACACTTGTGGCTACATTTGCGGATGACACAGCGATCCAGGCCACGGGACGTTCTGTCGAGTCCTGCAACGAGCTCTGGACAAAATAGACGAATGGTCAAAACGCTGGGGCATTGCTCCCAACGAGACCAAATCAACGCACATAAATTTTACCTCCAAACATATTGAAAATCGACCAGTTTTCATTAATTCTGTACAAATACCGTACGAAAATGAAGCAAAATATCTTGGTATGACACTCGATGCGAAACTCAAGTGGAAGGCCCACGTGAAAAAGAAACGGGATGAGCTCGAACACCGGTATAGAGAAATGTACTGGTTACTTGGAAGGCACTCTAAGTTAAGCATTTAGTAAGCATTATAGAGAGTACTGAAGCCTATATGGACTTACGGGATACAACTATGGGGTTGTACCAAAGCAAATAACAGAGGATTTATTCAGTCCTTGCAAAATAAAACTATACGGGGTATTGTGAAAGCTCTCTAGTATATCAGGAATTGTGATATACAAAGGGACCTAGGGATAACTACCGTCGACGAAGAAATAACAAACTCCGCTCGAAAGCTAAGTATCACACTTCGTGGTCATTGTAACAATGCCATCCTCCAAACTTTGGACATGAGACGTTTAGTACGCCGACTCCAGCGTACGAGAAAGCTCGATTTGGCGCAACAATAATAAACCATCCTAACGATGGTCATGGCAGGTGATTTTACCGAAGGTCCTGCAACACGCGAAAATATCCTTAAATGTACGCTACTACATTAGGAAACTTAGTCGTAGTAAAGAAAAACCAAAAGGGAAGGGCGTTTTTAGTCAGTAAAAATCTGACACTGCTATGTGGACACGGGTCACATAGTGTCTTGTTAAAGATTTTCACCAATCCAAGTAACACAAAAAAAATTAGGTCTGGTGGTCCACGTCCACGTCACCATCATTTTTCTTGGCTTGGAATGTTCATCATCATTTTACCTCAAATCGAAAAAGACAAGACTGTGCCATATCTCATACAACAGGGCCTTTTTTGACTTTACCTGCCAGAAGATTAGGGAGAGCGGGGCTAGTTGTAACAGGGCTAAGAAGTAACCATGTGCATACTCATTCAAAGCGCTTAAAACACCCATTGAAACATTAATCCAGATAAGAGAATAAAGAACAAAATTAAAAAAAAAGAAGCCAACACATACCAGTCCGACTTGTAACTTGGAAGGTTAGCTTAAGTTATGTACGGGGTTCCTCTGCTAGTGCATTCCCCAGTACACTTAGGCCATATTGGACCATTGCGATACCCACAGTCAGACTACTACCACTGATTGACTACTCCAGTGATAGTGCGTTAATTTGATCCCAACATATGGTGACTGCACCAGATTTGAAAACAACATAAAAGCTTTTCTTTCACTGAGATTCGAACCGGAGTCTCCGCTAACCAGGGGCAGGCACTCCATGAACTGCGCCATTCAATCGTCTTTGGAACTTCGAAGGATTCACATTAGCTGCGTTTTTTGCAAGCGTACATACGCTTAATTTATAAGTGCAAAAAAATGATCATCGGCTTTTAATGATTCATCATAAATTCTTGGCAGCACCGACGACATTTATGACATTTGCTAACCAGTCAGGGCTGTAGTCGTGGAAATTGATGGTTGATCTTTGATGGTCACAGTCGTCGTTTTGTGACTGTGTAGCGTGACCATCACTTTAAAAGCAAAAACACTAAATAATAATATTATTAATTATGAAATAAAAAAAAAATTCATCAAATGAAAATAATCGTTTACCAAATCTAAACGGACGGAATTTATAGCAGAGACACTCTGGGTATAGCAACAATTGCATACTTATGGATGCCAAAAGAATTAAAAATTATCTAATACATCAACCACACTTGCAAATATAAGCCACATACTGCAACCTGAACAATGAATGAATGAATTCAGGAATGAACACACAGAAATTAATGATTGGAAGCATTGTTTTTATCCGCGCTTATTCCTTAAGCGGCGATAGATATGATGTGTAACTTAAGCGGATATAGGATTTGTTGTTAGTGTATTTTACATGCAAATTAATTATATACGCTTGCAAAAAAAACACAGCCATTGGAGTCTTTGACGCTTCGAGGTTACTTAACATTGACAAAAATAAAAATCAAAACAATTTTTAGTCGACCTTGTCCCGGTCGCATACGCGTACACTCTCACATGCGCCTTGACAAAGTGTTTCCCAAATTGAATCACTCGAGTGAGTTGGACTTTCCTTGCTTTCCCCGAAACCACACTGATAAAGTCTATCTGCTGTTTAACAAATTGTTTTTGGCGTTCAAACAAAACGGCGGAGATTGTGTGTTGTTAAGCACACATTTACTTGAGATTAATGCGCGCTAGCTGGCTACGTTGTTCAATATTTACTATTGTTTTAAAAATTATCTTGAAAAGAGTTATACATCAAATCAAAGACCGATTTGAGATTGAGCCGGACGCAGTGCCGCGTGTTTATCAACGCTGCGGCGGAGTTTGTACGGGGCAGGGTACAACTAGGTTCATATGGGTTGTGCACATTCACTTCAGCTGTCGTCCTATTTATCCCCAAAATTCCTACCGTAACGCCGCATTTTTGTTGGGCGGTGTAGAGTAAACCAGAACCCTACAGAGCTTTTTCTTTTTACTAAAATTGAAGGCTTGGATTTGGGCGATCACTGGTTCATGCAGGATGGCGCGCCATGCCACACAGCCCAAACCACAATCGATCTTTTTCGCACTATGTTCCCAATTCGTGTTATCAGACGCCTTAGAGGTGCGAATTGAGCCCTCATCACCATCATCATCTTCTGACCCGCATGGTCCACTAAAGAGGTCGCGCGATGCGTGGTTTACCCAAGCACGAGAGATTTCCAAGCAACTCGATCCTCCGCCATCGACTCTAACCCGTCAGAGGTTATGCCCAAGCGTAACCAGGCGAGCTAATGGACTTGGTCCAACCATCTCAACCAAGTGGACACCTACCTGATGGAATCCCATTCAAGGCCCGCCTCGGAAGTCGTGATTGTGGGGGCATTCGTGCTACGTGACAAAACCAACGAAGCATAGCTCTTTCCGTTCGAAGAAGAAGCTGCTCAACGTTGTGTTCTTCGCGCACTGTCGTGTTTCTCACTCTATCCCAGCGAGTAATTCCCACAACAGCACGAAGGAATTTCAATTCAGGAGCTTGTATTCGCGATCTTATTCTTTCGGTCATTACCCAAATTTCGTGACCATGGGTGGGAGTTGGAACAAATACTGAGTTGAAAACTGCCAACTTGGCAGTTTCACACTAAGCCCGGCCTTCCTGATTACAGATCTCCCAAGCTGTGTCAAAACTGACCCAGTTTGACCAGTCCTACAGGAAAGTTCAGTATTACTCCTCCCATCACTCGTGAAGAAGACCCCGAGATACTTAAACTTCTCCACCTGCAATGGGACTCCCCTAACATGTAGAATGCATTGAACAGGCGTTCTGGAAATTTCCAAAACCTCTGATTTGTCCACGTTCTTCACCTTCATCCGAGAATCAGCATATACGGCCACAAGCCTATCGAGTGCGCGCTGGAGTTCCGTCTGGGAAGAGGTGAGGATAAATAAGCCATTTGCAAAAAGAAGATGACTTACCCTCAACTCTCCCAATGTGAAACATTCCTCACTCCGGCTGCGCCAGAGTATATCCAATCCATATAAACAATGAAAAGGAGAGGTGTCAAGACGTACCCTTGGCGATGTCCAGAGCCCACGGTGAAAGGTGTTGATTTAGCACCGGTAAGTCAAACACAGCTGCTACAGATTGTGTAAAGTGATTGAATGGCCATCAAAAGAGGACCCTCAAATCCATATAGTCCAGAGTTTACTTCGAGGAACTTATTCATATGCCTTTTCCAAATTTACAAAACAGCTGTAGATGGGTTTGGCATACTCCCAAGCCATCTCAAGGACCATTCTTAGAGTGAAAAGCTGGTCGGTTGTACTTCTGCCGGGACGAAAGCCGCGCTGTTCATCTCCCATCCTTGCCTCGACCATAGCTCTAGAAAGCGCTTCCAAAACCTTAGGGTAGACTCTCTCGGGGAGAATTAAGAGGGATATGCCCCTGTAGTAGGAGCAGTCTCTTTTGTCCCCGTTCTTAAAAAGCAGCCAATCGCCAGGTGTCTTACCGCGTTCCCAGACAACCTTAATAACACAAGAGAGCCATAAAACTCCCTCCTTACCCATTGCCTTAAGCATTTCTGGTCGGATTCAATCCGCACCGGCCGCACCGGCAGTATGCGAGCCAACTCTTAGCGAATCTATCACCAAAATGAGTTCCTCCACCGTTGGACTGACCTCCGCCCCACTTGGGTCTGTCATCCTCACCTTGGTGTGCCAGGGCCCCATTTGGAGCCAGGCCTGAATGGTGACAGTATGCGAGCGTCAAATGGCCGGACTTTCCCGCTCGGCAGCCGGGCGAGCTTAGCCTGGAGGAACTACGAGCAACCCGTCAATGGCCATGCATACAACAGTGCGTGCGGGGATCAAACGATTTGACCCCTTTAGACTTTTATTTTGTGGGGAACCGTGAAGGACCGATGTTATGCCAACGTTATGTCAGATGAAGAGAGAGATGAATACGTGCCAAATTACCAAACAAATCTGGCCCAGTCTTGACCCCAAAAGATCTGTTAGTCTGATATCATTAAAAAGACCCAAAGTTAGCACGGCAGTTGGTATAATCATCGGACACTGCATTTTGGGACTACACGCGAAAAGATTAAGACTATTTTCTAACGATTTCTGCAGAAGTTGTCGAGAAGAGGGAGAAGAGGCAGGTGTACAACACATTCTCTGCAACTGCCCGGCACTTGCCCCAGCTAGGAAAGCTACTCTAGACTCCTACTTCTTCGATAATCTAAGCGAACTGAGAGAGACATCAATCAAATCGCTATTAGGCTTCATTGACAGATCTGGCTGGCTGTCGTAAAAACCACGCCGGTCAACCAACCTTTCTTTCCAAAAAAAATCTTAGCCACTTACTTCCTACCTACCTACCTATGCCAACACTTCAAGCACTTAAGGGCAATGTCATCCTAGCTTCAGCCCGAAACCATCAACAAGGTCTTGGACAACAGGGATGACAGAATGCGCTACTGTGAAGCTAGCCGACGCAGCCACTTGAACGACGTTGTATTTCACAATTTATGGCAATGTACTTACCAATAAAGCCATAATACATGGACAACATTTAATTTGGTTTAATTTAATGCATTTAATAAAAAAAAAAACTTGTATGTGACACGCCCTGTACTTAAGTTTACGAACAAACGAACTCGGACACTTAAACACCAGCTAGCTAGGGAGAGCGTAGTCACTGTACTTTTGGAGATGTACCCCCCTCACTGAAATAAAACGTGCAAATCCACGATCGATTTCTCAATTGACACCGCAACAGATTCACCATCGATGAAACCCCTTCAATGTGGGTAAATACGAGTTCACTTCACTAAGGCAACAAACCGTTTCGGAATCAACCTGCTTCGATCAAAATGTGTAAGTTGACCCCATTTAAAGTGGCCAGTGACCACCCAAGGCAATGGTGGATCAGAAAAACGATTCAAGGGAGAAGATAGAGACTTCCAGGCCACATTGCTCAACTTACAACACTTCACGTCACAGCACGTCAACGACTTAAACTTTGACCGGATATAACGAATCATTTTGATTTCTTTCTTGTATTTCCTTATTTTTGAAAAATTGTTTGCGAATTTCCGCGGATAAGATTTGCTTGACAAAGCAGTCTCTCACTGTACTGAACTCCCATGCGTTTGGGTGAATCAGTCGGCAAGTATTTTCCACTCGAGTCGATCGGTTTTGCTGCACTTTTTCGCATTCGAACGAAAACAATCGAAATTTTAAATGCGGACAATAAAGAAATGCCTTCCGAACTCAAACGCCGCGCGTCGACGAACAAAGGTGCTTGATATCGGATATTGCTGGTTAAACGGCGGGCACCACCCTCGGGCAGGTGGGCCCCGAGTGGCCCGCGTCGGAGGGAAAGCAATTGTGTCCAGCTTATGTCACGCGTTGCCGAAGTATTCATTTGCATGAGAGCATGGCAATGCGTTTGCAATTATTTCTCGTTAATTGATTAGGTTTCAATCGAAAAACGTCACTTTGACCACAACGGTCGAAGTTGTTTTGAGTGGTTCGCGCCGCAGCTGATTGGTATTCAGGGGGCGGGCGGATGACGAGTGTGAGTGCACGGCGGAGATGAGGGTTTACTGACATCCGCTTCGGGCGAAGGCTGTCAGTGGGTTGAGTCGAATTCGGGAAGCGCTTGCCTGGGGACTGGGTTATGCAAGCCGCAGGGGTGATTTGAGACTGATTGGCGATGTGCGGTTTTACAGCTGATCGCTCGCTGCAAACAAACCGTTCTTCTGAGTGCGGTTGGAGCTGATTTGCGGTTGAAGAGCGGCAAAACAAATCGTGGACTTGTGGCAGATGCCATTTGTACGCCTTTAACTTGGACTAGGAGACTGATTGCTTTACAGTGGCGTCCATCGGTAACCGTCGCCTGTGATGATATATGATAACTGAGATTCATTGTGTGATGACATGCCTCGATGGTTCCATTTTCATCTCTTCGTTGCGTGACTTCCACATCAGTTTACAATTAATTTGGGAAATGGGATGACTTGGGATGACTTTTAGCGATGTGCCAACAACTTCAGTTGACATCTTCAAGTTATTCTCATCAATCAGATTTTTTTGAGACGTGGAGAGTGCATATTTCGTATCCCAGACAGAAGCATTTTATTCAATCTTAGAGCGGGTGTAGGTTTTGAAGTTGGTTCTCATCGAAGCGATGTTCAAAATGCATAAAAATATAAGTAAATGTTTATAATTCAATTGAGTGCTTATATTAAAACACACATTTTATTTGTGCATTTATAACCAAAAACCACGAAACTTGAAGCAGTCAAATGAAATCAGCTGTGCGTTGAAGTATTCATTGTGTCTTCCTCTTGCGTCAGGCACTTCACTGTGAACGGATGCTTTGACGCTACGCAAGTAAAGTATTAAGTATGTGCCGGAGCCTTTAGAGATTAAAGACTTCTAACTCTCTTGCCCATTTAATTTTTTCCCCAGCGATATTTGTTACATTTTTTCGGACAAATCAGGGGAAGGTATTTAAAGGATCTCGTGAATAACTGTCAAATTCATAGGTTGTTATGGGGACCAGGGTTGTCAGATGTGGGGATTTATCGCCAAACTGGCGATGTTAGATTTCATTTCAAAAATCGGTATATCGCCACCACGCCAAAAAAAAATACGCTTTTTTGAGCTATTGCTGAATTTTTTGCATCAATCATAAAATTGAATGAAATACTTCACGGAATGCGAAACATTCCCAGAAGCCGAATGAAATCATTAAGTTGTCTGAATATGTACACACCTTTTGTCAATCAAATATTCGAAGCTCAGGTGTAAATATGTTCTGCCAAGGCCAGTTCGGAGCCTTGGATGACCAACTCTTATGACCAACGGTGGCATTCAAAACCTTAGCAGACCACATGATCCACCCCATTTATAAGATATGGTTGCAGTTTGCCCGATCTACAAGAAAGCAGAATCCTTTAGCGAGATAAGTCTCCTAAATATCGCATAAAAAACTTCGTTGCCATTTTGTGCGCCCGCCTGAAGAACTTCTTCTTTTTGTCTTATTTTCTTTTTCAAATACCACATATTGGCAACTTCCAAAATTTTCAGACTTTTTTACAATCCCTATTTTGCGCCTTCCATCTTCCGTAGAGTTCTAAAAATGGTTTGAAAAAATAAAAATCATGGAAAACACACTTAAATACTACATGCGGATGAGATGAGGGTTAAGATATTTTTCCACCTCTATGTGCAGCTTATCCGTCATCTGTTGCCTTCGCAGACAAAGTTCATGGTCTCGCACAATACAGATACGCAGGACTTTTACCACTTTTGTCCCTTCACAATTTTGACAAATGTTTTTTTTTATATCGTTTTCTGAAACCAAATTGACCAATCAGAGAACGGCATTCACGTTATTTTGTGAATAAACGTCAAAAATTCATGAATAACTGTCAAAGAAGCACTCCAATTCGTCGATGGACTAGGAGGCAATCAGCTGTGCAGACGGATATCTGTGTAAAACTTCATTTCTGGTTTTCTTGATTTATTAGTGTCAGTGTAAGGACTCTTCACTTTTCAAGGTGTAGTAAATCGAAAAGGAAAAGGAAACAACGGTTGATTTAAAAAATCGCGGTCGAATTTGATAACCTATTCAATTTCTAAGAAATTGTACATCCTGGGTCAAATGTGTGTCCTCTAATGTCGTTCCCCAATCCACGATGGAAAACAAAACTCTAGGCTCCCCTAGACTCAACAATCTGCCCACTAGAATGAAGTTTCCTTGTTCTTGCTTCACATTCGATGCATAACAAATATCACATTAATAGCACCAGTAAATACAGCTGGCTATTTATCTTTGACCGTCAATCAATCAATATCTTTCAGTGATAGATCTATAAATCAGAGAACTCTAGGAGCAACGAAGAATTCATTACATTCCGTTTTCAATAGAATCCATTTCCATATTAAATATGGAGGTGTCCTTGAAGCATGTCATTTGCTTTCGAAACAGTAAGGAATCTCTTCATTGATAAGTGGATTGCAGGCAGACGAGATGTTTAGTTAAGCATGTCTGTCCATGTTATTGATGACAGGATTTCTTTTGAGAACAATTGCTGGCGATTCATCGATTTCATTCGTTCTTCAGAGCTGTGCCGTTCTTGCATGAAATTCACCCCGAGAAGTATATACAGGGTGGCGCACGAGTCGTGCTGCATGTTACAGTAACTGTCAATGGGGACCATTATTTAAATACGTTAAAGGGTTTTTTTAACCAAAACTGCACCGAAGAAGGATCCGTTTCAACAGCATTTGATTCCAGCAAGATATATAGCCAGATCGGTTATGGGGGAGCATCAGACTTTTTTTTATGGGATTTGTCAAGCAAGAGGTGTACAAAACGAAACCAAGAAATTCGACTGAGTTGAAGCAATCCATTACAACAATAATTGAGGCGATCCCGATCCGGTGCCGCATATGCGTGGATGAGCATCATTTACGGTTTATCATATTTAAAAACAAAGAGAGAAAAGTTGAGGAAAATGTATGTAAAATATGGCGAAAAAGTTCGAGTAAGGGAGAGTTTCGACTTAAGGAGAGTTCGACTTAGGGAGAGTCCACTGTATAAATGTCTACGTTTGGTCTTTAACCTAGACAACTTAGTCATAATGAATGGAAGCATTGTATGCGCGCATTTAGATCTCAAGATTCTTTCAGAAAATAAAAATAAATATTATAAGAAATCCTTAGTAGGATAATCTCATAAAGAGCACCCAAATGATTTTCCTTTAGTCTTGAGTGCCATTCATAGTGACTACGAATTGCGAACTTCGCAAACTCACACACTTCATTCACATGAAGTTTTCACATTCGCACCAAAATTTTGATTTTACATTCCATTTTTTCAAAAACTATTGACATAAATAGGTTCACTTAAATTTAGGATTAAAGAACATGTTTCTTCCGGTATAGTACTTCATTTTAAGTGTTGCCGTTTTTTTTTCTAAAATAATGCTTCTTTCTTACCTGTCTACAAAACACCGTCATGAATTTTTGGCGCAATCGTTACCGTACTCGTGCCTAGTATTAACCCCCCGTGGGCACCTGCTTATGGCCAGGCACATTTCATTTTTAAGCGTTATTTACTAATATTTCTAATGAAGCTATAGACTTGAAATCGCAGATACCTTCCTTAAAATTTTATTTTCCATCGATTTATGGAAAACCCCATTCGAATGTATTCTCCTCTAAGATGGCAAAAAAATTAAAAGTAAATACGACACCTTCGGATGGACACATCGTGCCTAGCTTTGCCTATATCGTGCCTTTATATTTTGTAATGGAATATCATGCATTTTGACAATTATACTTATTTTTAACGCAATTTGCCTCATACTACTTTCGTTATCATAAGCAAAACAAATCGATATGCAGACAGTACCGAGTCCAGACTAAGAATGTGGAATGATTTGACAAAGACTGAATTTGATGCATTTGTTGGAATACATTTGGGCGCTGTGGCTTCTTACAATAATATTCAAAAATCGACAGTGTTCAGAACATACATGCATCTTATAAGAATTGGTGTTTAAGTGGCACATACCTGCATACAGATGCGTGTAAACTGATATGGGTCTGGGCAGGCACCATGTGTCTGTTGAAAGGTTTTATGATACGTATCCGATGGAGGGTTAAACTAACTTTTGTTGAAATTATCGTCGATAAAAAGAACTCGATATTTCAATCCAAATCTTTTTCTATACCAAGAAGCATAACTTTTTGTTCACCTACATTTGCTGGAACAAAGACCGAGTCATAGCGTCAGCAATGGAAGGCAGCGATTGATCAGGCCTGATAAGTAACTGCATTTGCTGGAAATTGGTTGTTTCTGAAAGCTCGCATATTAAGGTAAGGCTCAAAAACGTAATGCGGTATAGTAGACAAGATTATAGATTAAAGCATCCCTCGCAGAGACCTGTTTCAACTCTGTGGACACTGAGTAAAAGTTCATTTTAAGAAAGAAGACTGTTGGTACGTTGACTTCACTTTCCCTGACGGCATTGTTTGTCAATTGTCGCTTCATCATGGTGTATCGATCACGAGCACGTCAATCAGGGTCCGTTTTTGACATTGGATAAATGCAAAAACGGACCCTGAGTACCTAAATACAAAGGCGTCTACGCTTAAGATGGCTGGGCCATGTAGAGCGCATGAACAACACTCCTCCAGCCCGAAGTTTTCAACTCCGAAAACGTGGGACAACGTAAAAGAGGACACCCGCGTTTAAGGTGGCACACCTAGGTTGAGAAGGACCTCAATCAACTTGGTATGCACAGTTGGAGACAGCTGGCTAAAGATCGTGACAGATTGAGAGGCATGTTTGCTGAGGCGCATGTTCAACTTAGATTGTATTAACACCACCGTCCTCACAATCTCTTAAAGGCCGCGCAGTTGGATACAGCTGACTAAAGACCCTGCCGGCTGTAGAGGTTTGCTGGTTGAGGCCCAGGTCCACCCCGGAGAACAAGAAGGCGAACCAACGTATGCCATAAGTCTCGGCTATCCATTTTGTTCTCGTATATGCCCAGATTTCAAGACCCATCAGTTTGATAAATTGAAGATTTTAACATAAATTGTTGTTTCATTTCGAAAAGTCATCTCAAGCATTTAAGACCATTTCCAAGTGCGAGAATTCATGCACCGACGACTTCGGACTAAAACGTTAAACTCCCGTAAACATTCCAGTTCCGATTGGATTCTGTCACCAAATTGATCACGTGACAAGGACAAGGGTGTGCGTTTAATTAAAACGCCAGCAGTGTGTCAAGAGAGATAAATTCAAAATAACTCCATTCCCATCGAAAAGGAACCACTTTTCATTAGTTTCCCGGCACAAGTCGTGACGCAACAGGAATGCCGTCGCCCGATGCGCGCCCCATTTGGGGTCATGTCGCTGCCTTTGATAAAAATAAAACCCATCCCGATTCATAAGGGAAGTAGTCGGTGTGTTGATATGTCGTCGACTCTGGAATAAGTACCAATCACTGTCACGTGCAACAATTTATAGCGTCGTTATGTTAATTGATCTGTTTAGCCGGCTGACAAGCCATCGCTCCTTATTGGTCGTGCGACTGCTTGTGCGACAAGCTGTTTCACAAACGAGAACAGTCTCGCCGCAGTTTAGTTCCTTGGACTCTTCCCATGAACTCCGCCAACATCCCGCCGATGATTGCGTAAACCCCGTTGAACTGCCCTTATTTGGGAGCTTCTGCAGCTCATAACCATCGCTCGCATGCTGGAATGTTAATCAAAACAAACTACCAACACAATGGCGCCGTTCCACCAGTCCACCATGCGCCACCATAGACGACCATGATCCTTTGGCCGCACTGTCGTGGGTTAATCCACTTGGAAAGCAATTCTGCTGCAGTGCAGAAACATACACTCCCTGTTGTAGGTCTTCCAGAGACTGGGACACATTCTGCTGTACTTTGTGTAACCTACGACAAGCTGTTTCGTAAGATACGACTAGACACGGGTGTGTACTGTGCACACACGTACTGGACCCACTCGTGGCTGTGTGCAGCAAATTTTGTTGGGCTTCTCGTGTTCGGAGTCTGCTTTGGCAATGTGAACACAAATGTACGCAGCGCGGCGCGTATTATCTGGCCCGTATGGTAATTGGCCACATTCTGCTGCAATTTGTAGCCAAATGAATTCGAGCGCAAACCAAAGAACAAAACTGGCCATTGTCACGCCCTCATAAGTCGATGTCATGTTCGGTTACAGTCGCCCGCCTGCGAACTAGGCCAGCCGTCGGAAATCACTTTCAGCGCTGGCAGCAAAAGCAAAACGAGGCTTCTCGTAACGTGCACCCAGTAGCTGCTGTAGCCGCTGGAGCTGAGTGCATCCTTTGTAATGGCGCAGCTCTGGGAGTTCTCGCTGATTTTCAACTCAAGGGTAGTTGCATTGCAGAAAGATGGCCAAGAAGTGGGATGAATATTTTATTCGTCTTTTGTCATTCAAATGTGATTTGAGAGACGAAAAAACGAAAACGAGTCTCCCTCTCGGCAAGATGACGGCACTTGGGTGTCGAACGGGTAGTCTTTTGATGAATGGATCCACAAAAGAGGTTAAGGACGTTCGAGTAGGTAACTCGTTCGCGTCGTCATTCGTGCTGCACATCAAGTCATGCGGATGCTGCCGTTTGAGAATTGTGCAAAAGAACATTTCAACGAGTAATCACTTAAGTGGGTCGTCAAGGTCGGGGCTCCGACGCGACGTGTGGACGAGGTCAGTGAGTGTGAGTTTACTTCATGGGCATTTGCATTCAAATGTTTTTATTTGCCCTTTACGTTAGGTTCTGGAGGAACCACTTACTTAGGATGGTGTATCCGCATTCAAAGTCGGGGAGATGAGTGCCACAGATGAGTTGTTTTGTTTCTAGCCAGTGGAAGCTTTGTCACCTTGGACTGATGTGTACGGTTCTATTAGAGTAAGCGATGACATTCCAGGGTCATTTTTAGAACACATTACAGGACTGTTCCGCTTTTCATAACTCAAGTGGATTCATTTTTAGCATTGCACTCGATTCTGCTTACGTGCTTGCAAAGAGGATGGCCTCTTTGGAAAATGGTCTCATACCGGTCCCGTGTGTCCCTTGGTTCAGACAAGGACATCATAAATTTGCAGTCCTTCCTGAAGCTGCCTACAGTGTATCGTGTCAGCTTATTGAATAACGCCAACTGGTAGAGTGTTCGTTCATCCAAGGCTTCCCATGTTTGGTTCAGGTTTTGTTAGGTTGATCTTATGCCACAGTTTGGCACTGTGGCCACTTAAATCGTTGATATATTCATTCTTTAAACCTGAGTCTTTGTTATCTACTCAGGAACCACGAAACTGGACACTCGACACAACCAGAAATGAAGAACTGAAGTATTACAGAGATAGCTGACTTCACAGCTGATTGCCCCCTAGTCCATAGACGAATTTGAGTACTTTTTTGACAGATATTCATGAATTCTTGACGGTTATTCACAAAATAAAGTAGATGACATCCTTTGACTGGTCAATTTAGTTTAAGAAAACGTTATAAAAAACAGCTGTCAAAATTTTAAGGGGCAAGAGAGTTAGAAGTCGGGTAATAGTTCATTTCTGATCACAAAAGTAAGTACACAGTTCCTGTGTTCTCAACAAAAAAATAATGACAAACGGGACTCAAAAGAAAAATATTGGCTTATGACTTGCTGTGCCTATAGTTTTTGGGGTACCCTCATATATTTTTTTTTTTTCTAATTTCACAACTAAGATCCGAAATTATTCTCAACCAGAATACCGCCCAGATCTTATTGGGAGTCTGAACACCAGACGCTGGGAGGTTCACTGCGAATCTTCACTGATGTATCGAAGATGGATGCAGGTGTTGTTCCTGGTGTCTATCCAAGGATCTAAATATCCAGCTATCTTTCCGACTACCTAATCACTGTCGCGTCTTTTAGGCTGAAACTATAGCGATTAAGGAAGCCCTGTCCTGGCTAAAAATCAATGTAATATCGCGCACAGATATCATCATCTGTTCCTGTCAACTGACTTCAAGACAAAACAAACAAAGTTAAATAAATGACCGAATTATTTATTAAAATAAAGTTTGAAATCAGGATAACAAATTAATACAGAGTGTATGTTCTTAGGGTGATATCGCTGACTACCAAACTCTGACTGACTCCACTCGGCATTCACTTATATAGATAGAGCGACATAGAAGGCAGATCTCCATCTGAATTACATTGTCGGCCAATTAGGATCTACCTTCTATGTCGCAGAATCGACCGCAACCCACAGGAACATGAATGGCTCCAGTCGAACACCAATAAGGGGTTGGCTTCGATTAATAAGATGTTTTTCATTGAAGCAGTCGTCTGGACGGCGTCAGTCACAACCCTAATCATTTTATTCCCTTGACACAACTCACTTTCGTAGTCGCGTCGATCAGTCGTCAGTAGGGGTTCTTTTTAGTCACGACAACAGTTCCGATAGCCAGGCAGCGAAAAAATCTCTGAATTCAGTCACATTTAACTCCTTCCCTTAATTGCCGTCTATCTCTTAAAGAGATGGCCAAGTATTTTAACATCCAACTTATGTGGGTGCCGGGAAACTGATATTCCAGAGAATTGCGAAGCCGACGAACTCGCTAGAAAAGGCACAAACCCACCTCCAAGCCTGTCACAACTCCAACAAAAAACACTACTACTACTCAAACATGGATATCCGTCACAGGATGTCTTATTACCAAACAACTGTGGCCTATGATCGATCCCAAGCGATCGCTTAGCTCGATTAGATTAAGCAGGCCAAACCTGAGATCTCTTATTGGCGTTTTAACACGGCATTGTGCCATTGGAACTCACGCCTCTAGACTATGACTTCCCTATAATGATTTCTGTAGAATCTGCATGGACGAGGCTGAGGAAGAAACAATCGAACACTTGCTATGTAGCTGCAGTGCTCTCTCCTCCCGCAGATTTAGACTTCTGGGGGTCCATTTCTTTGTTAATCTGGCTGAACTGAGCTACATCGAAATCAGCCCTCTTCTTCGCTTTATCAAAAGCACAAATTGGTTTGCGGAATAGTTAGTCTAAGATCCATGTGGTGTCTCTGCTGTCCTTCTCCGCGGCAGTCAGCCACCTCAATATACCCAAGTTCACAATTATGTGCTTAAGAAAACTGCATTTAAGATTTTTCTTGGAGTCCCGCTCGAATTTAATTTTCGTTGAAAACACAGACAGCTTTATGCTGAGTACTTACTTTCGTGATTGACTGTATATTCAATGCATGAATTTTCTGTTTTAAGGTTGTATTGGAAGCGCGAGTCTTTTAAAATACACACTGAGGCACAAATATTTGCAAAACGCAAGATTTTTTTTCATCAAAATCGTAAGAGGTTGGGGTGCGCGTGGGGCAGGGTTCACAAACTTCACAAGACAACAGCGTACTTTTTGTGTAAAACAATTTTACAAAAGCAACGAGTCCTACGTTAACTGTGCGACGCAGGTGATATCCCATGGCCTCCGAGAAGCCCGGACCTTAGGTTAGGTTTAGCAGGTGGGCTGGTCGTGCATTCACCAGCACACTTAGACCATATTGATCCATTGTGATACCCAGGTCAGACTACTACCACTGATTGACCACTCCCATGATAGTGCCGTTAATTTTGATCCCAAAGGTAAATGGTGACTGGACCAGATTTTGAAAGCAGATAAAAGCGTATTAACTTTGCTTTCACTTGGATTCGAACCGGAGACCCTGCTAACCAGAGGCAGGCACTCTACCAACCAACTTTTTGCTTGTATTCATCTAAACGTCGAGTGTTTCTTAATGCACCGACGACCAAATCCCAATTTAAAAAAAAACAGCCAAGAGGAAATGGCCGGGATAGCTCGCAGTATGTGTCAGCGAGATGTCACAGGAGTTCTTTACGAGAGTCATTTCGACGAAGTCATGTAAAAAAGAAATAAGAAATTCAACAAACATTTTAAACCTAAATAAATGATCGCCGGAATAACTTTTGTAGTGTAATTTCTACTGATGTTTTAACTGTGCAAATAAATATATGGCCCACCCTGTACACTGAAACCTGTAAGCAATGCTTTCGGTTACACTCTTTAAATGAATTCACTCGTGAGCTCGAAACGATGGTTTAGAATTGAAAGAAATGGACATGGAAAATCGCAATCCAGCCGCCATCCATGGTGTGTGTGAATTGTGGTTCGAAAATAATTGAAAGGAATTCGAAAAAAGCGAGAAATCCCACCAACATTTCTACGATCCATTGCAGTACCGAATCATGCAGTACGTGCTGTTGTTGATCATAGTTGGATCGAAGGGGTATCCTTGACCATTTTGTCAGACATCAAACATTTCCAGGTCGTTGTCACATTCGATCTCCGGATTGGCAAACTTTCATAATTTCCGGCTCCACCTCTTTAGAGTCACTAAAAAAGCTCAAAGAATATTCCTGCATAAATATTCAATGATATCTCTCATCCTGTTTGCGTTTTAATGGCATCTGGGGAAGAAGATTCAAACACGAACTATACAGGTTTCGCATACGTCTTGCGACATACGTCTACACGGGCGTCTACAAATCCAAAACCTAAGGTGACAAGGACATGTAGATCACATGGTAACTACGGTCTGGGACCCGATGATTGTAAGACTTCGAGCATATAGGACTTCATTGGAAGACGTCGTAGGAGCGTGACGCACACTTGTGGAATAGAGTCTTAGACAACTTTATGCGTGGAATTGGGACCAGCTAACTAGAGATCATCAAAACGTGCAGTCCTAGGCTCCACACAAAGAGAAGTTTGACAAAAAACATAATACTAGTAATAACTTAAATAATACGAGTTTCACTTTAAAAACCGTCATGAGTGCACACCTTGCTTAAGTTAACCCATATTTGCATCAAGTGGCTATCGTATCATCATTTTATAGAGCTTTATGAATTAAGAGTCTGTACAATGCGCGACGGTGCTATGCGGTGTGGAGTTACACAGCTTAAACGCTAATCTTGTTTCTTCCGACTAAAGACTTTTGTTCAAATTTGTAATTAATACTTTGAAATGTACGTTAGATCGGGGCAGAAGGTAGTTTCTAATAATCCATGGTTGCTGGTAAGGTGGGAAGACCGAGGTACGGAATCATTTATTCGCTGAAAGTATGACATGACAAGCCTACGTGTGACAAGCCACTAAAATACCAAAAGATAGACAACGTAGCGACCATCAAGATTTAGAGCTAGCGCGCCACATTATGAGCAGACTTTACACAACTATATTTCACACATCTGTTTAGCCAAATAAAGCAAAACTCAATCTCAATCGATCTGTGACTACAAGACTGTTACAAAAATAATCTAAGACCTACACGAACGAAGTGCCGAGCGTTGGCACTTAATTTCGGTGCACGCAGCTACGGGTACAAATGCTTGATATTTCACATCTCCTTTAGGTGTGCTGATAACATGTATGAATGCACGCCTCCGAACTAATTTTATGACGCACAAAATATCCTCTGACTGAGTACACTGAATATTTTCCGTGGAGCGTGTAGGGAATTTGATTATTAAACTGATTAGATTTGATTAGCCAGAGTTGCGCATAACTGATCCCTCCTAATTATTGCTCACAGAGTGCAATTGTGAAAATGAAGAAAAA
Organism: Eristalis intricaria; assembly: GCA_964034865.1. Taxonomy (NCBI): domain Eukaryota; kingdom Metazoa; phylum Arthropoda; class Insecta; order Diptera; family Syrphidae; genus Eristalis; species Eristalis intricaria. The sequence goes on from OZ035877.1 coordinate 62,641,203, forward strand.
AGAAAAACAAAGTTTGAGTCCGATTTCAGCCACATCATTTTTATTTCCATTCCAATAGTCCAATCCATTTCGTATTTTAATCCTTCATTAATCAGACCTACGACAAGCAAAAGCACTCGGCTTGGAAAACCTTGATATCTTGCTGAATAAGCTCCAAAAAGAACACCTCATGAGACTTCCACTTTAACGTACATATACACATCTGTGGAAACATATGCCATGCAGCCACTTCTGTGCAAGCCCATCCAATAAGTTCGTGCACAAGTGCCATGGGAGGTTTCTGTAATTAGAGCACACAGCCGTATGAGTTAATTGCATTACAGTAAGCAACATCTGGTTCTAATTACGTATAAATAACAAACCATTCCACTGACCAATGACCGGAGAACTGGAATGACCTTGAACACACATATTTGCCACTGTTTCATGTTCATGTTGCCACAGAAATTATCCTCCTAAGCAAAACTAACAAAATTGTTTACACAAAGCCGTGCATATTTATTTCGTTCTCATTTTTTCTTGGCAATCTTCGTGGCAGATTATTCACCGTCTGCACACAGAACAAAGACTCTCGGGAGAGAAAATCAATAAATCTCAAGTGACCCATGACCAAGAGCAAGACCAAGACAAGATGTTTCGTCGTTATTCTTCGCTTTTTAACTATCACTTGGTAAATAAAACAATTATATATGTATTTATCGAATTCAATTAGAACCAATTTCATTTAATTCGCCCTTGCAGACAGATTAATTGAATTTACCTCTTGGGGTTTCGATGCACGGGCACTGTTCGATCGAGGTTCTTGTTCACTTAAACCATAGGAATTTCAACTGCGAGAACTCAAGAGCACTCCGCGATAAGCAATGTTCATTAATTTACACTTTTTCATTGATAACTTTTCCGAAACACATTAACTTCGCACACAGTTGGATTGTTCGGCTACTGCAAGACAATCGCTGCCAAATAGCATCCAAACATTTTTTTTTCGTTCCGCGGCTGTCAGATTTTTAAGAGATTTTCAGTGGGAGTGACAGAGAGTCTGAAGAGAATTGTAATAAAATCGAATTTCAAAGTAAACTTAGTAATCTAGTACTTTTTTTTTAATTGTCGAGGTTTCTCTTCGTTTTGGAAGAAAGAGAAGTTGGTTGCAGAGTTTAATAATTTTGAGGGAACGAATTACAGTGGAACACAAAAGTATTGTGACGACTGACTGTTGAGTGGGTTTTAAAAAAATATCTTGGGTGATTTCCCTTGGCTGTGGCTTTTGGGCACTTTGGGGAATTTTCCATTAGTTTAAGTATGATGAACCTTCGGTGGGTTTTGCGGCGTATTCCACATACATATCTGTCAAAGGATGGGATAACATACGCTTCTGCTGCGATGCTTATACATGCTGACTAAAAAAAAGAGAAACGTCTGTGTAAAGTAAGTGGTGGCCGTGGCGTTGTGGGTATATCCGTCGATCCCAACACAAGTTCGGGGCTTATTGCGAGAATCTATGCCCAGTAGAATTAAAGTCAAATAGAAACAAAATCTATTTCTATCGATTCGTAATAGAATTCGTCTCGAATAGAAATAAAAGCTGTTACCGGCGTGTTGAGAGTCTGAGATAAATGACAATTCTATCAGAAAATTCCAGTCGAATTTTCAAATTCGGTGAAGTTCGATGAAATGGAAAACAATGAAAATAAGTATGTAGACACATATGACAGTTTATTAATTGTTATACAAAAAAGGAGACTTCTTAAACAGGCGGCAGATAGAGAAATTAGAGATCCTTTTTGAAAAAAACCCATTACAGTACAAACTCGATTTACACAACCTTCGATTTTCACAACACTAAAATATTAACCTTCTTTAAAAAAATGCTTGCTTTTATATGTATCCATTCTTACTTTTGGTTTTCTGATTTTGAAAGAACTGTGTTCAACAATAATTATTTGCTTTCGTTCCAAGAATGTGTTTTTTTTTTTATCACAACGCCATTTTCTCTTACATACATAACCGTTTTAACAGTTATTTCTTATTGGGAAAATGTGACCCAGCAAGTGCAACAGCTTTAATTTCTATTAGATGCGTTAATCGAGTTTGTACTGTAATTGCAAAATGCTGGAGCCAGACCATCATTGGAAGAAGTCAAGTGAAATCGCTGCAATTAAAGCATGCATATTCACCAGATGGGAGATGTATTTCCTTATATATTTTCATCCATGTCCAGCTGATTAGAATGCTCTCTATCGATTCTATTTAATCAATTCTATTGCATTACGCGATACCACCACTTTGTTTAATAGAATCGAAAAAAGTGGATTAGACTTTTTGCGAATAGACTCTCGCAATAAGGCCATTAACCTCGCCGCCTAGGTTCGACTCCAAGCCGGTACGCGAGTCACTACAGTCACTACTGACAATGCTCACAGAGTAATAACTGTCTAGAAAACAGCTTCTTAACCTTGGCCGTTCGGAGTCGGCCTAAGACTGTAGGTCCCTTTGACTCGTGATAGAACAATAGCACGCACAATACGATTGGTTGCTGAGAAGCTAGACACTAGCCCTCTACGGGCTGTACTGCCAGGCCACCCATATAAGTAAAGAGAAGCATATTCACAGAGTACAGCCCAGTCTTCTAATGGATTGTGGCTTATTGAGTGATCACACATTTTCTCGAGTGCGAAGTTCGTCAGATGCTGTATTCTGGTACCAAGTGAGGTCAGTTAGAAAGGTGTTCCCCTTGTTGGAACGTCGCAGATAAGGATTGTGCATTAAACTCCAATCGCTGCGGTGGCCGGAGATTAACGATAATTCGTTCTCCCCATTGAGGTGGTCCACCGCCTTTAGGTGGTGTGCTACTCTAATATATAATCTATATGCAGTCAACTCTCCATAATTCGAAACTCAAGGGACTTTCCTAAAATTCGAAATAACGAATAATTGCCGAGAGGCACCAAAACGAAATAAGTTCATATGTATGGAATGTATGCAGCAATAATTTCACACTCTTTATTACAAAACAGACAATGCATTGCAACAAAACGAATTACTGAGATTAACCTAGCTACTGGTTTCGATTTATAGCGTGTTTCCTGGCAGTCCGACTGATCAATAACTTCGAATTAATGAGCATACCAAAACAAATAGGTTTTGTTCGATTTATCAAGAGAGGTTAAGTTAGGTTAGAGGGGCTGAATAACTAAAAGGTAGCCACACTTAGGCCAGAGGCAGGCCCATTGTGCTACCACAAGGGTCTTGCAGATCCTAATCCGCAAACCATCATCAGCGATGGAGCTAACTGAAGCTAATCTCACTTAGTTCTTTCAGGTAATAGAAATATGGGGCGTCCAAGTAACTAAGTCTGCGCGATGAGAGGACATTGCAGTTACAAGGAAGGTGTGAAATTGTTTCTTCTTCCTCCTCATCTCTGCAGCTTCTACAGAAATCGTTAAAGGGTGTACCTGGTCTTGAGGCGTGAATTCTAATGGGACAGTGGCTGCGATGAGAATTCTGAGATGTGGCCTACTCATTCTGATTAGATCGCGTGGGCGCTTTGGATCGATGTTAGGCCATAATTGCTTTGTGATGAGACACCCAGTGCCAGCTCAAGCTTTAATAGATGTTTTGGAGTAGCGATAGGTATAGACAGCATTTCCCTGTCCCGAAAGAGTGTTTATGTGGTACCCTTTCTAGCGAGTTCGTCCGCTTCGCAATTCTCTGGGATGTCACTGTGTCCCGGCACCCAGATGATTTGAATGCTGATATACTTAGCCATCTCGCTAAGAGATAGGCGGCAATTGAGGGACGTCTTGGAGCTGAATGTGACGGCACTCAGAGATTTGATCGCTGCCTGGCTGTCCGAACAGATGACAATATCTGTAATTAATATTACATTGTTTTTACGCCAGAACAGAGCTTATTTTATGGCTATAGTCTTTGCTTGAAATACGTGTCGGTAGTCAGAATGAGAGTTGAAAATTCAGATCCTTAGAGTAGACTTCCACACCAATCCTTTGTCAATCTATGTAGAAGACCATCCAGCGTCTGGTGTTCAGATGTCCAGTAAGATCTGGGGGGTATGCTGGTTGAGAAAATTTTCTGGAAGATGAGCCTAGGTATCGTGAGGTCGGTGTTTCCTGGTAGGGGCCTAAATTTTTCGAGTATTGTAGGGCGTCCGGAGCTAAGGTCCTTCCACATACCCCCCATTAAAATTTAATGCTACTGCCTGCCGAAGAGATCTATCGACAGGTGGTTGAGTAGTGTGTTTAGAGCTGGGAAAGAGTAGTACAGTACAGTAGTATGGGTCTGACTACTAAAACGAATAGCCAGTTAACCATACCCGGCTGCAGACCCCATTTAGCTGTTTTACAGCAGTTTAGAACCATTAGTTCGATTATCGAGAATTTCTTAATATCGAGTTTCGAACTATTGAGAGTCGACTGTGTATAGCTCTGGAAGGTATGGTGACGCCGAGAGCAGCAAGACGTTATCGGCTTCGCAATTTACCGAGTAATTTCGGACTGTCCAATAATTTATGAACTTAGTTAATATCTCAACTGAAACTCAAGGCGTTGGTTCGTTTCTGGCTTTCATTAGTATGTGGATTTCGTGATATAATCCTTAGCACATTGTCTTCCTCCGATGATTTAAATCTCTCCTCGATGTATACGAGCACATCTCGTGTTGCCATCTGTGTACACGATCGTCTCGAAATAATTTTGAAAAGTCGTGCGTCTTTCAAACTTTGCAATATCTTGAAAAGTCAATTAAAATAAACCAAATTATATTTTTAAAACTACACTTTCTGGTTGCAATGTTGTCACTTTGAAAACTATTTTTTCCGGCAACGCTGATCAGAAGGTCCCACCCATTTCGTCCGTGTTGTGTAGTCAGTCCCCCTCATAGAAGAAGGTGGATAATGTATCTGATGCTTCTATATCTATCATATTTATGTCATGAATAGTCCATAAATACATCATGGAGTGGCCTATCACATCACACACTCAAACTAAGCAGTCTTATTTGCGATTCAAGGGCAGATACATCCCATAACTTTAGACAGACTTAATAAAATAACCATCATCCGCTCGGCGGTGAATCGCCAGCCACCCACTACCATAAAATAAGTCGCCAAGTAAACTGCCTACGAAATGAATGCGAAAAACCGCATCCGCGCAAGCACACTGGAAATATAATGGTCACTTGGGAGAATCTTTTCTTGATTGCACACTCAAACGGAGCAGCCATAGAAGTTATATTTTACGACGCCAGAAGGTTGATTGTTAGATGAAGATGAATTTAAGGACCTGCTTCAACTTTTCTGATGAATTCTTCGGACCTACAGAGGGTAGGAAAATGATGCGCAATATTGTTCAATGTAAATTTGGTGGAAAACAAAACTAGAGAAAAGGAAAAGAACTGTCGGTTCAACAGGGAAGTAGAAGAGAAGGGACGAGGACGAGGCAATCGGTACAACAAGAGTCCCTTCAATTTGCTGTACCGTTAACAAACCTGCAGTAGCCTCGAAGTTGCGTCGTTAGAAATTCGTAGTTTACGTAGTTTTTATTGATACAGGGTGGGACAAATGTGAGCAACCACTTCCTCATATTTAAAAAATGTCGTTTTAAAACTTTTAAAATCTCTGTATTTTTTCTTGCATTTTGTTATTTGTTTTCGAAGCGCAGCGGAATAAGTAACAAAAATTAAAGAAAAAATACAGAGATTTTAAAAGTTTAAAAACGACATTTTTCGAATATAAGGAAGTGTTTACACTCAGTTTATCCAGGAATTAAGGTAAAACACTCCCGTTAAATTTGGGTTCAATTAATGCCACTGGATTCAATCTACCTACCTTACTACACTATATCTGGTTCAGTATCAGCTTGAATCTATTAATTACCTACTTACTTAGGTATTATCCACTTCTCGGATAAGAATGCTCTTGAAAGATTCAATAAGTGGGTATTGCCTAGCAAAAGCCATTGTCTCCAGAGGACCATTTATCAGTATAAATAAAGTTTGGAACGTTATCTTTTAGCCACGTTTGTGTTGCCGAGCAGGAGCGGAGACTTATTGGAAGGTTCACGGTTTATATCCGAACAGTAGGTGTTCATAAAGTTATATAAAAAAAAGAGCGAATGCAGCGTTGTTCGAGGCAGACTTAGGCAAGAAGTCTTAAGCTTCATTCGGCAACATCAGCCTGATCAGCGCCCACGCCCCAAGGAAGGATAAAGACGAAAGCAAAGAGGACTTTTGACGTGGGTCGCCGTGGCGTTGATCTCCTAGAAAGAACATACGATCAATGCCTCAGCTACGACACCAAGATCGTTCTAGGAGATTTCAATGCAAAGCTGGGCAAAGAAGACATCTTTGCTAGAGTCATCGGGAAGCACAGCCTGCACGACAACACGTCCGAGAACGGACTCAGGCTTTTGGACTTCGTAACGGGCCGAAACATCTTTATAGAAAGTACGCGGTTCCTTCACCTCAACATCCACAAAGGAACCTGGCGGTCTCCTGATCAATCAACCGTCAACCAGATAGATCACATTGCGATCGACGTCAGACACTCCTCCAGTATTGTCGATGTCCGAACATTCCGGGGAGCCAACATCGACTCGGATCATTTCCTTGTTGCAGCCAAGGTAAGAACACGGATATCGATAGGACAACGGAGTAGAGTAAGAGCAAAACAGTTTGACGTCGGAAAGCTATAATCGCAATTGACCGCTAGCAACTTTGCCGATCGAGTCTCCCTAAGGCTCTCAGAGAGTCCAACCCTGCCAGGCGAAACAGTCGACCACCAATGGAACTTTGTCAAATGCCATCAGAGAAGCTGCATCTGATGTGCTGGGTTTTAAAATGCCACCCAAAAAAACCCCTGGTTTGACAACGAATGCAGGCACATTCAGCGAAGCATACAAGGCGACGCTGGACAGAAGGACGAGAGCGGTTTGTGAGCTCTACGAACTGAAAGAAAGGGAAGAGCACTGAGTTCTCAAAAAGAAAAAGAAGGCGCATGAGAAGCGCACGATCGAGGACATGGAGAGGTGTTACGGCAGAAATGACGTCCGAAAGTTCTACCAACGGATAAAACAACTTTCCAATGGATGCAAAATTCGGCACAACTTGTAGTAGATTGGCAGTCGATACTGAGAATCTGGAAAGATCATTTCTGTAGACTGTTAAACTCCGAGGAAGACTCCAATACCGCTGCCAAGCAGAATTTTCCACTCCACATAATTGACGATGATTGACGAGAATTCCGTCCCCCCGACCTAGACGAAGTCAAGATAGCGATATCGGGACTAAAGTCGAATAAAGCTGTTGGTGCAGACGGACTGTCTGCGGAACTGTTTAAGGCAGCTGGAGATGAGCTGGTAAGGAACATGCACCAACTCATCTGTAAGATATGGTCGGAGGAGAGCATGCCCGACGAGTGGAATCTCAGTATCGTTTGCCCGATCCACAAGAAAGGAGACCTCTTCAACCGTGCCAACTGCCGAGGGACAAGTCTCCTCAACAACGCCCCTGCCGTTTTGTGTACTCGCCTGAAACCATTCGTCAACAACCTGGTAGGTCCTTATCAGTGCGGGGAAGTCCACCATCGCCCAAATCTTTACATTACGGCAGATGCTGGAAAAAATCCAAGAAATGCAGATCGACACCCACCACCTATTCGTCGATTTCAAGGCCGCACATGACAGCGTGCATAGGGACGAGCTATACAACGCCATGTCTATTTTTGACTTTACTGCCAAGCTCGTCAGGTTGTGCAGGATGACTATGGAGAATTCTCGCTGCTCCATCAAGGTCGGTAACGGACTCACAGAGACCTTCAATGTCAAAAAAGGTTTTAGAAAAGGCGACGCGCTGTCATGTTATTTCTTTAACATCTTCCTGGAGACAATCGTGCAAGACTCACACGCCAACACTAGACGTCGACGTCTTGAACAGAGCGTCACAATGGGCATCAATAACTTCGAGGTAGTGAAGGGCTTCGTCTACCTCGGCTCGCAAGTAAATACAGTGGACTCTCCCTAAGTCGAACTCTTCCTAAGTCGAAACTCTCTCTAACTCGAAATTTTTCCCCATATTTTACATAGATTTCCCTCAATTTTCCGTACAAAAACCTCTCTCTAACTCGAACAAATTATGGTATCCCGTGACAATTCGACTTATGGGGAGTCCACTGTAGTACGAACAACACCAGTATCGAGATTAAACGCAAATTAGTCTCGCCAATCGCTGTTTCTTTGGGCTCAAGAGGCAATTGAGTAGTAGAGCCATCTCTCGAAGGACCAAGCTGACTTTATATAAGACCTTGATCATCCCTGCCCTGCTCTATGGTGCGGAGGCATTGACAATCTCAAAAGCGGATAAGGAAGTCCTTGGTCTTTTCAAGAGTAAAGTTCTGTGTTCAATCTTTGGTCCTGCCGCGTTGATGGTTATTGGAAGATTCAACCAAGAACTGTATGGGCTGTACAGCGGCATTAGCCTAGTCAGGCGTCTACAGATTCAACGCATAAGATGGCTGGGCCATGTAGAGCGCATGGACAACACTGCTCCAGCGGGACAATGCAAGAGAAAACGCCCACGGAGCCGATGGCGCATCCAGGTGGAGAAGGACCTCAATGCGCAGCAGTTGGAGACAGCTGGCTAAAGATCGTGCCAGCTGGAGAAGCTTACTGGTTGAGGCCCAGGTCCACCCCGGACTGTAGCGCTACCACAAGAAGAAGAAGAGGGTTCTATAAAAATCATTTTGGTAAGCTTTCGGTGAGGCAATAAGAGCATTTTCGCAGAAATGGATCTCGGTGAATCCATCAAAAGCGAGTGGTACATACCAAACCGTCACAGCAGCTGGGTGCTCTTTCGTGATGACCGAACTTATATCCTTTCATTCTGTATATTGAATGTTAGTTATGTTCTCAACAGCAAAAATGGCGTTTTCATTGCAGACAGTTTAGCGCGGAAAAAATCAATTAATGTCACTTGTCAAGTTCGATCGAGTGCATTTAAAGCATTTTCAGAGTCAATGAGTCCATTTCGAGACCAAAACACGATCCCAAGGTAAAATTTGAATCAAACTTTATGTGTTTCCCGCAACCTGTCATCGGTTTGCTTCGAGTAAATCCCACCAAATTCCGACATACCTTCATGTTATCTGCACAAGCAAACACCACATTTCGCGTGAGGCATGTGGCAAATTTGTTTCCCTCTCATTCCCCTTGTCAGCTATTCTTCCAACCGATAAGAAAGGAATGCTAATTCTCCGACTCGGGCCCACTGCTCAATAGTTTCTGGTTTCGGTTCCAACAAAACCTCAAAGACGCTCCGAGATGTTTGATATCCAACGCGACACCACACCACAATTTCCAACTGATAACATGCGAAAATACGCTCCTATCTAATGGGAGACATTTGCCAAAACAACTCTAGCCTGATTGTGGCGGCCCACGCACTATCGCTTGTGTTATCTGCGCGGCAGACACACTGCACGATATTGTCATGTACAAATGGCCCCTATGGCAAATTAATTAAATGGAAACCCCCTCCTCACACGGCCGCAGATATCGCAGATATCTACTTAAATGATTTCGTGTCTGCTGTCCGCACTCATCACTGGAACGAGTGGTATCGCATACTTACCATATTGTCATGCTATCTTGGTTTTTCGTTCGAATTGCTGCATCGGCCAGCAAACATGGCGATGACATATTCATCACCCGATACGTCCGCGACTTCAAAGAGGCTTGCCATGAAAAGCAAAGGCAAACAAATACTTTGGGCAACTAGAAGTGAGAGAGCACGGCATGAATTCGCATGGAGCATGAAATCAAAATTGGATGCACCCGCCCAATGGTGGTGGATCTTGGCACGCAAAGTGGGCGTGTGTTGCGCTTTCATCAAGCTGTTTTTTCTTCTCCTCGCAAATAACAGCGCGTGTTGTTGATTTTAACACGTTTGCGTGGTTTAATTTGTTGAGTACGAATTTTATGAATATAATTAGAGATCTCATTAATTTGTGGGCTTCCAGTGAGGAAGGTGAATGTAGGTGGAAAGCTCTGCTGGATCTCTCAAATGGGTAGCTAGGAACTTCCGTCTTGAAATCAAGACACATACATTCCAACTGAAATTCGTACAAAAATGTGAACAAACTTTTCAGATCAGACTTCACTATGCTGATGCTTTGTGACTGTCGATAGGTGCTTTTTATAATTTGGACTACGGACTTAGGACAGTGAACCAACCTAAGGAATAGACGGAAAAAGCTATTGCCTAGGGGAGAGCGGGGTTAGTTGTAACAGGGGTAAGAAGTAACATAAACTTATGTTCCCTCAGAATTAGAAACACATCAAAGATCACATCTGCTTCGATTTCTGACTGAACGTCGAGAAAGAAAGATCAGCGATGGGTGACCAAAAAAAGGCAGGTTTGTGACTTTTTTTATTTTCTTGTATTTTTTGTCTTCTTTTCCTCACAAATGAGATTCAGTTCTGATTTTTGCTCTTATCATGCAATTTTGTGTTAGTTTTGTTTTTTGTGTAAAATTCCATGCCGGGGCAGGTTGTGCCATTTTTTTCTGGGGTAAGTTGTAACATGTAATAACCTACCCTGTTGGTTTTTTCAACCGAGGACTGTGCACATGGGCAATGTTTACCAGGCCCATAGGGGCTACAATCAGCTTTTTCAAACCTGACGGAATAAGGCATTATCCCAAGGCGGAACAAGGAAAGCAGAATACTATTTGGAAATCGAGAAAATGAGCTGTATAAACCGATGCGTCAGATAAGGAAGTACTCTCTCAGTACTATCAGAGGCTTTAGATACCTCTTGCGAGGACGAAAATGAGCAATGTTTGTCCCATATCCAAACCATTTGCTCAATGTTTGCCAGGTGAGAAGTGAATGTAGTGTACATCATGCACAAAGTGGGCACACACCGCACAAGGGATAACACATATGTTTGCAATTTTCAACGAAGATGACGTCTCTTAATAATTTATGCTTTCAGATTTATTTTTGTTTTTAAATAAATTATCATCAAAGAAGACTTTATCGTGCTTATTATGAATATTATGTCACTGGCTCGCCGCGAATTTTTGGATTGCTGGAAGGATTCTCTCATCACCCCAATTCATAAATCTGGACCTAAAAGTTCTATTGTCAACTACAGACCAATAGCTAAACTCCAATTAATACCGAAATTATTCGAGGCTGTTGTTAAGAAAAAAATATATGCTGAAGTTCGAAACCGAATATCACAATTTTAACATGGCTTTGTGAGTGGAAGATCACCTTCGACCAATTTGGTTATATTTACAAACTTTTGCCTAAGTTCCATGGAAGCGAGACTTCAAGTTGACTCCATATACACTGACTTCCCGAAGGCATTTAACCGTGTTCAACATAATGTGCTCATAAAAAAGCTAGAGATGATTGGTTTTCATTCTAAAATCTTGAAATGGATAACTAGCTCTCTTACAAATCGCAGACAGTTTGTAAAAATAGGAAATGATCTGTCACGGGTAATTTAAAATTTCTCTGGGGTACCTCAAGGTAGTCACCTCGGCCCTCTTCTGTTTCTTCTTTTTATTAACGATTTGCCTTCCTATGTTTCCCATTCTAACTGCCTTTTGTACGCTAACGATTTAAATTTTTTTTAAATCAGTGCGATCATTGGCCGATGCAATGGAGTTGCAAAATGATATCTCATCTGTACAGAATTGGTGCGATTTGAATGGACTACATTGCAATATTAGTAAATGCTCAGTTATGACATTTTTTAGAATTTTATCTCCAATAATCTATAAATATAAGATTGATGATACAATCTTAACAAGAGTATGTTCACATAAGGATCTAGGGGTTATATTCGACGTTCAACTGACTTTTTCTCTGCACATAGACTATATTATTTCAGAGGCCAACTCCATGCTAGGATTCTTGTTTCGAAATTCAAAAGATTTTCAAGGCCCTTACACTCTTAAGTCTGTGTATGTTTCGTTAATTCGCTCTATATTAGAATACTGCTGTTTAATATGGAATCCTTTATATAATAGCGCTATTCGTATTGAGAGAATACAAACAAGATTTGCTAGGTTTGCTCTTCGAAAGATGTCGTGGAATTCAAATATGCCGGATTATAATGCTAGATGTCAGCTTATCGATCTAAAGCAACTGCATGTAAGAAGGACTTATTATTCAGTTCTTTTCGCTCATGACGTCATTACTGCTCACATTGATTGTCCGGTGCTGCTTTCCATGTTCAGTGTTTACACCCCGTCTCGTTATCTGAGGCCTACAGATTTCTTTCATGTTTCGAGGCATAGTTCAAACCATGGGCAAAATGATCCTATAACTAATGCTTGCATAAAATTCAACTTAGTTGCAAATGTTATAGACTTTAATATGAGTAGAGATAAATGTTAAAATGAAATCTTGAATTTTTTGAGTAGCAATTTCCTCTAAATTACATTATAATTGTATGTTAATTTCTGTTTATACTAGGCATTATTGTTAATAAGATATGAAATGTTATTACTATTATCAGTTGTCTTAAAAAGCTTTGTACTTGAAAGACGGAAGAATAAATAAATAAATTCCACTCAGGATTTTTTTCTCTTATTAAGGAAACCGGTATTATGAAGAGAAAGCATTCCTTGTCTGAAGCACTTGCTAATTATTTCTTCTTATCATGCTATTGTGTCTTGGTCTTAATTGTTTGTAAATATTTATAATTTTCTGTGAATTTGTGTATTTTGTAAATTTAGTTTTTGTGTATAATTTCATGCTGAAACATTTTTTCCGGGGTAAGTTGAAACATGTTACACCGTTGGTTTGAGCACTGTTTACCAGGATCGTATGCACTTCAATCAGTATTTCAAATGCTGACGAAATAAGGCCTTATCCCAAGGCGGAAGAAAGAAGGATTAAGGGTCGTTTTGTTCACGATTGCTCAACTTGTCGCAAACTCGAGAGTTGATCAACTGCGCAGTTGGTCTCAACTCGAGGTTTAACCGGATAGTTGAGAATTGGTATTGTTCACTATTTCAACTCCAGAAAATGTCCACCAATTCACAATTACAATGGCAGTTTCAACTTTGAATTTACGGTGTGTGCTGTTCGTGTGCGCTTTGAGAAGGAGAATTGAGAGCGAACGTTTTCAGCAGAGATAATGGTTGGATATCTCTTTCCTCCGTTAACTCTGTTTTTCAGTTGCTGTCTATGGAGAACAGCACAAACGAATGTAATGCTTACACTAATAAGGTCTACATTCGCCTTCTGAATGTATGCGAGTACATAATTTTGTAATACGATTGGTCAGTAATTCACGGGGTTTGTTAAAATAATCCATTATTATATCAAATCAAATCAAAGGGTCAGTATCTTCTGTCATTTCACGGCAATAAATCCTGTATTAGTTCGACCACCATATTTTTGTCAGCTTTGAGACACGAAAACGATTAATTAAATCATTGTCATCCCATCTTGGATACAGGCAGGCAACACCGAAAATAGAAGAAAAGAGAGCTAAGTCCCTGATTTCATCCCTTAACTTCTGCTATTTCTGTAAGTTGACGAAATGAGGAGTTGATAAACTCATGAGTTGTAAATTGAAAGTTGAAACCATAAAACACAAGAGAAGAAAGCACTCTTAAGGCTCCGGCACATAGAATACTTTAATTGCGTAGCGTCAGAGTATACGCACATACGTATTGCTGGAGCTCTCACATGTAAAGTATTCTATGTGCCGGGGCCTTTAGAGGAGCAAATAAAACAAAAATAATTATCAGAGAGAGAAAAAAGGCTTAAGATTCTTCATCCGCGTCCATCAATTGGCCACCGGAATCATGCGACGTGATGCCACTCAGCCATGTTCAACATTTCTCCGGCTTGATTCCGTATCCAAACCATTTGCTCAAAGCTTGACAGGTGAGAAATGGGAGCAGTCTGCAATTGACGGCCGCTCCCCGTGAGATGACGCAGTCGACGCAAATTTCACCTGCGCAACATCGATCTTTGGTTCGCTTGTGACACCATCGTTGCAGAAGACAGAAACTCGGTTAACATCACTCTATAGCCACATTTACCCAGGTGAACCAAGTTTATTTTTTGTCCAAAATCCGCATCACAGACCAACATTACCAGCGTCCAATTAGCGAACTCACGGCGTTGTCTATACTTACTTACTTACTGACTTATCGGTCATGCGACTAGTGGAGAGTCCGAGCCTGAGATATCACTGGCTTCCATCGTTGACGGTCCTGGGTATACTGCTTCCAGTTTTGAATCCGAGATCACTTGGTCTTTATACCGGAGAATCGGTCTTCCTCTCCTTCTCGAACCAGGACGGTCGGATTCAAAGACCCTCTTTGCTGGAGCATCGTTGTCCATGCGCTCGATGTGGCCGAGTCAGTGCAGTGGACGGATTTTTGCCTTCCGGACCGCATTCACATCATACAGCTCGTAGAGTTCGCGGTTGTGTCTTCTCCTCCATTCACCTTCCTCGCAGATAGAACCATATATCCGACGAAGAATTTTTCTTGCGAATGTGCCAAGAATCAGTTCTGCGGTTGTGCTTCGCGTCTAGCTCTCGGCTCCATATAGGACTGGCAAAATAAGTCTTGTAGAGCATGATTTTGGTCACTCGAGTCAGGAGTTTGGTGCCCAGTTGTTTCGACAAATCGAAGTAAGATCGGTTGCCAAGGATGATCCTACGTCCGATCTCCAGTAAGATGTCATTGGTGGAGCTCACGTTAGCCCCGAGGTAGATAAACGCCTTCACTACCTCCACACTGCAGCTGTCCATTGTGATGTTTTGCTCTAGGTGGTGTGCGGTGGATCGTAACTTGCTCGACAGCATATAATTTGTCTTATCCTCATTGACCTTAAGACCAGCTCGTTTCGCCTTTTCCCAATCCCCCGCGGCGTTGTCTACGATCTCTTTAGTTCGAAATTTAGCACAATCGAATGTAAGGCAAAATCTTACTGCAGGATAAGCCGGGTTGACTCTCTGGCGATGTCCACTTCAAGAATTCTTTGAGATGAACTGATGAGCATTCCGAAGGAGTGGAGCAGGCGAACTCATGGATGGGTGGTTTCCCATTGACTATCTCACTTGTGCGTTGTTTGTTAAGATAGCGATTTCTATACTAGTAAGAATCTTACAACCCCCCGATATGGCCGGGTATGATAACGTGTTCTCTACATTGCACACAAATCACATAGCAACTTGCGCATACTCACAACGTTGTCCGATGAACACATCCCATAAGCACTGCAACTCTCTTCAGAAAGTGCAAACAAAACTGGTAAATTAGAAAAAAAAATTATTTGAACATTAAGATTCATCATGAATGGATCCAACTTGAGAACACTCCCCGTTGAACAAAAGAAAGCCAGCGTCCAAAAATACTTGCCCATCAAATGACTCAAAATTCCTTCGCATCTCGCTGCTTAATTTGAAAGAAAATCCACACATTAATGGCCTCCACCTCGTCACGAGTGAGAGAAACCTCATGTGCGTGCACGAAATGGACGTCTCTGGGACGTCTCTTTCACCACTTGTAAGTTCTAAAGAAACTAATTCTCCTAATCAAAGTGATATTCGCCACAGGCTCATCAACTTTCCTCAAGCAGGCGATAAATGACTTGACGATGATGTCTTCCTTTTGAGACTCAAGTCCCTGGGGATGTAAATGCCTTTGAGGTTTTTTTTTTCGGCGTCTGAATTATGAAGACTTTTTTCCGAACAAAATGACACTTATGCTAATCGATTGGGGATATGTTCGTTGAGTGAGTTGGTTGAGAAAAGTTTGTGAGGCGAGCGGCAAGGTGTTGTCATTGAGCTGTGTAACTTCATATCGTTCGATCAGTAAAGTGACTGAATAGCTTATGCCACTGCAATCATTTCAAGTAAAGGTCGTTCGCTTCTATTAGATCTGACCGTGTCTATATTTTACTACCATTTCACTCAATTCTATGCGAATATGTCAAAAAGCCCTCCATGGCTCTATATTTCTGTAAAAAAGGTGGAAACAGGATTCACATCCTGTCCACTGGAATGTAGCCGCGAATTGGTGGATCGCCCTCGATAAAGTCATCAACTGCAAACCGCTCGATAAGGTGTAACAGATGGCATGCGTATGTATCAGCGGAGCGTTAAGAACAGATCTGAATGAACTGCGTAATCTTTCCCCAGTAGACTTGATTGGCAGAAAGGCACCAGCCTGTAGAGCGATCAGATTGAAATGAGTTATGGAAAGAAGTCCGTTCTGGATACACTAGTTTCCTTGGAAGACATAGATTCACACCCGAAGACACCGATCTTATGAATCCTAAGCTCTTCTTCGAAAAGGATTTTTCAATCAACATCCCTCTCAGATCATACTGGAAGTCGGATCATAAGACACTGGATGGTCGTCTGAGAATCTTCACAGGTGGACAGAAGATAGGCGAGGGTGTGGGCGCGGATGTCCACTCTATGGACGTAAATATTCAACTGTCCTTCCGGCTACCAAATCTCTGTAGCGTCTTTCAGACAGAAACTATGGCGACATAGGAAGCTGTGCTTTTCCGCAAGTTAGCCATCCGACCCAATCTGTAAGTCCAGTCACACTCAACTCAAAGCCCTGAATTGCCGCCTCTCTGCGAGATAGGCCAGAATCTTAGCACCTTACTTGGGTGCCGGGACACAGTGTCATTTCAGAGAACTGCGAAACTTGAACGGACACATGTTCCGTACTCTTTCCAGAGGGAGATCTACCATCCACGCCAATCGCCGCCGCAAGACAGCTTGTTCATGCAGATCGTAGATGGTCTACTGACACAGGATAACACACAAAAATTATGGTCTGCTCTTAGGACTCTTATCGGCGTCATAACTGGACACTGTGTCATTGGAACTCAGACTTCCGGATTATGCCTTCCCTACAACGACTTCTGTAGAAGCTGCGACGAGGAGGAGGATTAAATTAGTACATCTTCTGTGTAATTGCAGCGCTCTCTCCTCCTGAAGAAGAAGTCACTTAGACGCCCATTTATTTACCAAGTAGACCGAACTATGTAGCTTATTATCAGCCTTCTCTACAGGCCTGAGAAATCACACGGGCTGTGCACCCAATCCCTCATTGCAATGTTCCAGCAAAGAACTGTCACCACAGAAAACGTCATCCAGCTGGAATCAATCAACGCATATAGGGCAACCTTGAAACCGTATTCCAACGTGCACCAGTGCAAGCTAAGTTTACGACTCCAGCACTTCATAAGGGTGTCGATCAAACTGCACAGTCCGACACCACGACCAGATGTCAGTCTGGCAGTGAATTATTTTCTGCAAGCTGTCATCGAAAATGTCACGTAATACTTGTGGACGCTTTGAGTGTGTTGTAATTTTTTTGAAGTTCAACTGGCTGAGAAAAATTTGCACATTTGCTGATCCAATTCCTTGTTGGTCTTCTGGAAAAGCTGATGATGTCACAGGCTTTGCCCTCTTCCATGTGTTTAGTCAAATGTTTCTCCACTGCACATTATAACATCCCTGTTCGTGCGTTACGTAAACACCGAGCAATTCAATTCACTCCCGGCTTTCGTGCTCTGCCGGCACTCTGCCCCCATTTGCATTTCCCCCAGTTGATTTCCGCATCGCTGGACAAGGTGGTGTCTTAATGTTTACTTTTGTGTTTGTTCTGAATGCGGACCAATGCGAGGTGAAAAAATGTTGACATGGAATGCCCGAGACTGCTTGGAGGAAGTAATTCGTGTCGAGAATGAGATTGGGGTAAAATATCGCCTGAGTTTGAATGATGGCGACGTATACGGCCTTTCGATTGTAAATAACCACGAATAAATAATGACACACATTTTTGGGCAGGCAGCCACCACAGCGGACCAGAGAGGTGTCTGCTTGTACTACTTTTCCAGATATTTTGCTTCTTTCCCGTCTTCCCTTACGCCATTGATGCCCCGCCAAACTCTTGCACTTTTAAAAAAATACTAAAAAAGTCAACAAAATCGTATCCTTTGCCAGAGAGACGACGAGTGCATTGAACTTGGAGTGCCAGTATTGGCTTCGAGATTGTGTCTCGTGTTGCCAATTCTTGCATCGCCGCCATCCGGATAACACATCCACTTGCTGATCTCTTGCCAATTAGTGTTCTTTACTTTTGTGTGAACGGCAAAAGGCCCTCCAGGGAAATCGAGATAACATTATACCTTCAGGCCACTCGCCGGATGTGAACAAAGCCATGCACTCCATCAGAAATGGGTTAAGATGCACTCAGTGTGTTGGCGACTCAAGTTCCTCATGCAAATTCGCTTCTGCATTGTGCACATGAGGAGAGAAGGTTCATTCATGAACTTTGAGAGGTAAATAGCGACATCGACCTGAATTGAGATTGGCCGATGAATGGAATACATGTAAAACACTCGCTTGGGGGATATTTCGAGGCGAGGAAACGGGAGAGAACAAACGAGCAAGGGTTGTGAACAAACAGAGGTTAGTTAAGTAATGGCGCGCGTTTCAAGAGATCAAAGGATTGGACGCTTGAATGAATGGAAGTCATATTTCCTTCGTTACTGTGTATCTTCTCTTAACGGAAACCCCTCTATAGGTTAGGATAAGTAGTGGTGCTGTTAGTGAATTCACCACATATTGGTCCATTGTAATAACCATAGTCAGACTACTGCCATTGATTGACCACTTAAGTGACCTTGATCCCAAGGCCAAATTGTGACCGGATTTGAAAAACAGATAAAAGTCTATCAACTTTGCTTTCACTGGGATTCGAACCGGGAATAGGCACTCCACCAACTGCGCCATCCAGTCGTGTAAAAGAAGACCGTAAGTCCCATGCTCCTGCACAACAGACATGCCAAGTATCAGCAATATTTTAGAAGGACAAGGCCTCATTTCTTGCGTCATCAAGTCAAATATGTGCAACTTACCTGACCATGTAGACTGCCCCAATGCGAACGGTTAAGGACGCTCAGAGCGCAGAATCAGTCAAAGTTGTTCAAATCTTAAGTTCAGTTCGTGTGGGAAACAGAACAACAGTGAAGCTTCTCTATAGAGGACATCACATTGACCATCATGATTGTCCGTTCTGAAGGGATTCAAAAGCCGGGACCATGATGAATTGTCCCTTAAGAAAGGGGTCCCTTATAGAGGGATGTAACAACTGGTAGAGTGCTTGCCCCTGGTTAGCGGGGTCCCCGGTTCGAATTACAGTGAAGGCAAAGTTGATAGATCCGGTCACAAATCCGGTCACAATTTGGTCTTGTAATCAAGGTCACTGGAGTGGTCAGTCAATGGCAGTATGGGTATCACAATGGACCAATATGTGGTGAATTCACTAACAGCCCCTACCTAACCTAACCTATTGTCTTCTTTTGAGGCCAATTCAGTCTCACACCGGCTGTATTCCGGGTTACCGTGATAAAGCAACAACTTTCACATTTTGAGCTTCGCCAGGGGTGCGTCTTGTCACCTCTAAGTTTCATTACATATTGTAGGTATAGCAGCAAAAATTCCAGATGGCTTCAGTAATCTATATCTCGTGTTGTATACGTCCCATCGAACCAAACTAAGGCCCGTTAGAAAAATTCGGGATTGATTGAGTCAGTTTGGTTCGAGCGGTTGTTAAAAATGGTATCTCTACAGAGGTGGAACTCACCACGACGGATGGAATTGTTTAACTTTTAGAAAGTTCAAAGTACGTTTGACAGACGTTGCAGAACAACTCCTTTCTATCCGTTGAGCAACAACAACGATGAAGACTAATGGCACTACTCCACAAGAAGACTCCATGAAAAAGCCCAAAGAAGTTGACATTTTTTATCTTTTTAAGAAGTCAAAAATTTGTTTCTACGAAAATTGCTCTTTATCTGATAATGAACTTCTAACTCAAATATCACTGAAAAGAAAGTCCTTGGAAAACCGACGGTAAAAGTGAAATACAGTAATCCCCGGTTAGTTGCGTTTGCTAAATTTCAAGTTTTTAGACGCATTTGACCGAGGGATGCAATTACAAGAACTCCGCTTAATTGCTTTGCAGACGCAATAAAGGAAACCACGCTTTATTACTTGTAAAAAGAAATAAAACACTAAAAACTGTTTTGCATTCTCCAATACCATGTTTGAAGAAACTATAGCTCCAACTATAGCTCCAACTATAGCTCCTCCGCCCACTTGGGGACACTACTGAATTTTTTTGATTGTCAGACTAGAAGTCTTCGACTTTTTAAGAATGGTATCTTTATTCTGTATAATCCGATTCAGCGTCGACCTGCAGCACCCATATCCTCCAATCCACTTTTGTTGTTTTCCATAGCTTCAGCAATTCGCAACCTTTGCTTTAAAGTGAGGTTTTTTTGTTTGTTCATGGTTGCCTGTAAAATATCGAATGGGACATCACGAAATGGATTCAAGCTTGATTATTAATCTAATAAATGCAATGGATGGCATATGCACACTGCTAATTCTTCATCCAAACATGTAATTATTCAAGTCAATCCGCAGCAATCGCAAAACTTTTTGATACAAATTTGACACTTGACTTAGCAATTCTTCGGGATTTTTTGAAGCAATTTTTAACTCTTCTTGATTTTATTTAAGCTGAAAACTCAAAAATTTATTTTTTATTTCGTGTGTTCAATTATCCAGGAGATTTTGTATTCAGTTTTATGAAAAATTAGCCTTATTCAATGCAAATAACCGGGTAGCGCAGTTAAGAGCGTACGCATTTAACTGGGAAAAATTATGTACATGTCTGATGGAATTTTTTATTTGCTTAGGTTTTCGATTAGTTAACCGGGAAACGCAATTAAGCGAGCGCCTGTATATTACTGTACTAGGTTAAGTTTCACATAAGGATTTTTGTTAATAGTTTTCACTTACATAATCATATAAATTCGTATAATCGGCAACTAATGACTTATTGTATTTTACTATTTCATAGCTGTAAGGGATCAATGTGTTTGATCGAGATTTGGCACCATTGTACGTCCCCCATCGTCAATGACTCCAGAGTCACCTAGTGGCGAACACCAACCTGTCACAGATGAAATTGAGCTGCCTACAGACAACTTCACTTTGCATTACGATTTGATCAAGTGTGGTCACACTTTTAGTTGGTTACCTCAGTTCATGTACGGAATGTTTTTTTTTTGTTTTTTTGATTTAAAGAATAAATTTGAATACATTTCTGAACTCTCGAATTTTCCATAACCTCTAACATAAGTCTTAATCTATCCTTTGTAATAATTCCACCTACTTGAAAATAAAATAAAATAAATAGCGGCCGTTTCGGCCGAAATGTGTGGCCGAGTCTTTGAAAATTGGATCCAACGAATCGACCGCTGTGTCCATATGAGCGAAGCCGATTTTAATTTATAAATGGTTTGATTGTACTTCAAGCCGATCATAAAGTTTTTCGAATATCTCAAATGGTTTGCGTTTTATTTAAGAAAGGTTACAAGTCCTTATTGGAAAACCCTTTACAAACACCAATTCCGGCAAAATCAGTTGATTAGTCTCATTTAGCTCAGTCTCCAACTGACAATCAATCTGTGTGCACTCTAGGTGTGGATAGACGCGATACTCTTGGCCAAGATATAGATAGAGATATCTACCCTGTCCAGACCCATTGTACACCACAGTCTTGAAGCTCTTTGCCATTGCGTTAGACTAAGCCCGTTGCAGCCAGCATTAAATGTCCCGCCTTTTCATAGATTTCAAATGACACCACTTAACCGACGATGCCACATGATCTCGCTCTGCTACTTGAAAAAGAAGACCCAACTTCCGCATTTCCAACCGCATCCACACCACGTTTATCGCTTCCAATGTCTCGGATTTGAATGCGCGCACCCTCAATAAAACGTGAGTCGTTAGAGCATCATCACAATCAAAACAAATGTCGGTCGTTAAGAGCATGCCGTGTGCATTTTTTCCCAAAATTACTATTCCAACATACGAGCATTTCATGGCGCCATACATCGTGTCCCCCCAGGGAAACCACTGTCCATTCAGATACTTTGCATTCTCTCATCAATTTTTCGAAAATAAATGCTGCCTATTTATAGATGCATTCCCTCCCCTCGGTATTTTTGAAGAAAAAAAAAACCGAAAACATTAAAACCCACTAATCTGCGATGCTCGTTTCCAGAATTAATTGTCCAAACATTCACCATCAATAAACCGTCAAACCTTAGGCAATAAAAACCACATCGCTTCAACCGGCCGACGCGACGTGCATGCGAGAGAGTATCTGGAATGGAAATCCAGCGAAACAAGGCCAAGTCGACCGTGCTTCTTTTCCTGGGAAATGGGAAACTGCGCGTGCTGCTTCGCATCCACGCTATTTTTGTATCTTTTCCCCGCGCACTGATTCGGTGCGTTTGTTCCGCGGCGCAAAAGTCTCCGGGCCCCGGCACGGCAAAAACGTGCGCCATACGTGTACTCGGCATGTTCACATGTTCTTCTCCTCAATTTCGCGGACTCGATGGCGTTGGTTACGCCCCACCTGAAACACGGCAGCACCTCATTCATTCACCGCAAAGCGAAATGCGAGACCCCTTCGGCGGTGGCGGCGGCGCGGTGCTTAAGCGACACTTTGTCACTTTCAAATGAAACCGTATCGCATCTGCTTTGAGTTATGCCATCGAGAGTGTGTTGAAACAACTCAATGCATCCAGGAGATACATATCGCCGCCGCAGAGTTTAAAATTAGTCTTCAAAAATGGGTCAGTTGATGCAAGGGATGCAGGAATCATGTCAAGCGAACAAACTCCACTCCGAGACCGCTGGCTATTTTCATCTGTGAATCTATGTGGCTGAGGGGCGGACACCTCATTTCGATCGCAACAAGACAAGAGCTTTCCCGGCGGCGGTCAGGGAAAAGGATTCCCGTCGGTGGAGCACGAAGTGTCCACTTTTGAACGACACTCAAGGCACACAGTCGATTCGGCGACCGAATGCAGCCCCGGCGGGGTAGGACGGCACATTCATTGAAAAGGGGCCAGATGAACTATGCGGAGATGGGGGGAATAAGGAAATTCAAATGATGACAGTTTTATTGCGCTCCGACGAGATAGAGGACGACCGAGGTAATTGAGAGCATCGGCGGGGATGCTGGATAATTGCGCAACCAGGGCACGAGTGTGCCTTTTAACTGATTGCTCAAATGTATTCAGCAGACGCCAAGTCGCATTGTTGATAGCTTCCGCTGCATGCCCATTGACTGGAGACATGAGAATCGGGGTTATGATGCTAGAAAGATGAATCGGGTATAGTTTGTCGTGGACAAAGATGCATTCACCTGCCGGAGGAAGACGAGTGTGTGGGCTGCACGATGTGGTCTAAGATCAAGCATAAGCGACGAATTAAGTCTCCCACATCCGCTTTCGATTTCGTCTCATTCTCGACCACGGAATGAACTGTAGAACAGGTTGGAAAGTCTCTTCCACGTCAGAGACTGTCTGCACGAGGTGTACCTAAGACGTATCAAAATGTTGAAAAGCGGGAAGAGTGGGAGTTCTATGCTTTGATTCATGACATAAATTGGAAGTTCTTGATAGATCCGAAAGTCATTACGCCTCCGAACTGGGCATGAGAGAAGCTTTCAAAAGCAACCTTGTCATCGATCGACTCATGGCAACTGATCCCAAATCGAAGCATTTGAGTCTATTTTTGTTGCAAGCATTGTGCAATTGTTTATGTTCAAAAGGACACCGCAACGATCTCACAAATGGGTCCTAAAATACAAGTGGTTATACAATAAAACAGTTTAGAACATCACATAAACTGTTCACAAATTTACCTCAATCGTTCAGGGTACAGAGAGAAAGCGAGGGAACAAATTTAGTTGTCGGCTTAAAAAACACGGGTCGTATACAAACAGCATTCATTGCAGATGGTGATCAGTCCACTCTTGTGAGCAGGACAATCGAGGCTCTGGAATGCGAACCATGCTTCAATTAGGCTTATGATGCTCGTTGGATTTTCTTTCTGTTTCCCACAATAACTTGTGTAGTTCACTTATAAACTTGTGAAATTCACACGGTCACTTGGAGAAACTTGACGAATATCTGTCAGACTGAAACGAAGCTGTCCTCAGTAAATTTGCGTGGGAAATTAAACTTCTCTTCTTCTTCTTATTCTTCTGACCTGGACCTCAGCCAATAAGCCTCTTTAGCTGTCACGGCAAGTTGGTTTAGGTCCTTCTCTACTATGCGTCCTTGATTCGGAATCGAAGACTCTTCGACCGGAGCATTGTTTCCTATGCGCTCTAAATAGCCCAGCCATCTTAGGCGTTGAATCCGTAGACGCCTGACCAGACCATCGCTGTACAGCCCGTACAGTTGGTGGTTGAATCTTCTTCTCCAAGAACCATCAACGCAAACAGGACAAAGGATTGAACGCAGAGATTTTTTCTCGAAGAGACCAAGAGCATCCTTATCCACTTTTGTGATTGTCCATGTCTCCACGCCGTACATCAGAACAGGGATGATCAAGGTCTTACATAATATTAGCTTGATCTCTCGGGAGAGGGCTCCATTAGTTACTTGTCTCTTGAGCCTGTAGGAGCAGCGATTGGCAAGAGTTAATCTGCGTTTATTCAAGGGACTGATATTGTACGAGCAGAAATATTTGAAGTCGTAGCGTTGAAGTTATAGCTGCCAATGATTACGTTCTGGCCAAGTCGTCGATGTTGTGTCTTTTCTTGATGACAGCATATACCATGAAACTTCTCTTTACGGACACGGCCTATAAGGACACCTCTCTTAACGGACAATTCGTCATAGTCGCGCCATGAATGTATTCGCATATCTCAACTCCTTCAGAATGGTCTACATAATTAACAGTCATGCTGCTTCCTCTGCTGTCCGCTTTACAGAAGTTTCATTGTACTTCGTAAACGCTTCATTGACGGCTCGCTGTATTCTGTTCTTCACGTTAATGTCGTCTGTATATGCTAATAGTTGTACGGACTTCTAGAAGATCATGCCTCTCGGGTTGGCGTCTGAGTTTTGCACGATATCCAAGACGGTGTTAAAGAAATCACTTGCAAGCTCAACGCCTTGTCTAAACCCTCTTTTGACATCAAAGGTCTCGGTGACAGCGAGAATTTTTCATCGTCATCCTGCACAACCCGACGAGTTTGGCACACATGCCCCAACTTGACACGGCGTTGTATAGCTCATCTCTATGCAAGCTGTCATATGCGACCTTGAAATCGACGAATAAGTGGTGAGTGTCGATCTGAATCTCTTGGGTCTTTGCCAGGATTTGCCGTAGTTTGATATTTTGGACGGCCCAATATCACTATATGGACCTATACCTAGGTTATTTACTAACCTGGTTTCATGTGCTGACACAAAACGGCAGAGAAGATATTATACGAGATGTTTAGGGGACTTATCCCTCGCCGCAGTTGACCATGTTTCGTGGGACCTATTCATCTTCTTAGGATCACAATTGCATAGTAAACCTCTTGATCTATTGATTCTTAATTTGGTGCTCGAAGTCGATTAAGCTAAATAATCATCACAATTACATGCATTCTCTTGAAAAAGGACACGTGGTGCAGGAACCTGACATTTCAACAACAGTCGCCATCATGCTCCAATGCATCATGTTGCATTTCAACAAGCAATAAATGCAAGCACCACTTCGCATTATTTAGTTGTAGCTCTAAAACACTTCGCAACGACAGAATATTTTAAACATTTAGTGTGTCTTAGAAAAATATTTACGTAAGGCCCAACCAAAATGGACGTAAAGAGCGTTAAGTGAATCATAAAACCACGGTTGCGTTCATTTGAGGTTTTAAGGTGGGGCTGTAATCAAATGCTCTCTTTACGGACACACTCATGTAAATGACAGAAGATCCCGGGAGAAATGTTGGGCTTTTTAAAAATGCATTCGTCTACTTTTCGATCGGTTTTGACAAGCTGATTGTTATAACCAGAAATGGAGTATTACAGAGATGCCCGACTCCTACCTCTCTTGCCCCTTAAGATTTTTGACAACTGTTTTTTTATAACGTGGTTTTAAGCCAAATTGACCAATCAGAGGGCCGTATTTGCGTTATTTCGTGAATAACCGTTAAAAATGCATGCATATCTGTCAATGTAAAATTCGTCGATGGACTAGGGGGCAATCAGCTGTGAGGTCGGTTATCTCTGTAATACTTCATTTCTGGTTATGACGCAAAAATACACGTGTCACATGTCACTCACATACCGGCAACACTGACAAGAGCTGACAAGAAAGAAGTTTAAATTTTGTCATCACTGACTGACTGGTAGGAGCATTCATCCTCTTCTTGGCGAAATTAATGCCTCACTCCGCTTTCAAAGAGAAAACGCCTTGATCTGGAACTGAACCGAGTGATTGTATCGATGTCGGTAATGAGGTGAGAACGTTGACAATTTTCACTTGTCGTAAAGATAATTTAGAATAAGCAATGTGTTCAAAAGCAACAATCTTTTAAGTAATCGTAAACCGAAATTACACGCTAAGGAGATCTAACTGTCCTCATAGTGTCTCCTGAAGTTTGGCTACGGTTTTACGTCAATTCATAATATCCGTACGAATATAGAGGACATACTTGTTTATCCACGTGGGTTAGGTTAGGTTGAGGTGATTGGGTGAACTGCAGCAATTGTGACCCACATTGATCCTTATTGGATGAATTGGAATATCACTGCCCGATGATTGGCACCGGTCTTTTTTTTGTTGAAAGGGACTACACTAATACCTGATAGCTACCTACTGGTACCATAATGTCCTATCTTGGATAATACACTGCTATGCTGGGTTAAAGCCAATTCGATTGCCTGATGAACTTAGCTATGTCCTGAATCTTAATGTGTGACATTTGAAAAAGTAGTTGCCTTGTATATTATTTTTTGTTCTGGCCAAGTGCCGAGGAATTGAAGCATAGAGTCCTCTTGCTCTACGTCTCTGCTGCTTCTGCTGAAGCCTGTGTGCCCCATTTGCCCCATTCTTCTGTCTTCTGTCTTCATTCACTCGTATTTAGTTTTAAGAGTGTACTTGTTTTGTTTGTATTTATTGAAGCCCAGATAAGCCTCGATGTCCTCCAATTATCTAAATCCATCTATTTCCGGTTGGCGGTGTTGATGTCATCTGTAAGTAACAAGGATATGGGATGAAGTGATGGATATGTGATGTCTCCAATGGCAGACCCACTCCTGCTCCTACTAACTCGTCTGCCCTTTCGTTGCCTGCAATAACACTAAGGTTACATCTTACCGCTATCTCCCTAACAGAGAGATGGCAAAGTTTTACCGTCTTTGATTTAATTGACGTCGGCGATGATGACACCAATACCGCTGTCAGGCAGAATGTTCCACTCAATATGGACGATGATCGACGAGAATTCCGTCCCCCCGACTTAGACGAGGTCAAGATAGCAATATCAAGACTGAAGAGATGATCTGGTTGGGCGTATGCACCAGCTCATCTGTAAGATATGGTCGGAGGAGAGCATGCCCGATGAGTGGAATCTCAGAATCGTTTGCCCGATCCATAAGAAAGGAGACCCCTTTAACTGCGCCAACTATAGAGGGATAAGTCTCCTGAACATCGCCTACAAGATCTTCTCTGCCGTTTTGTGTACTCGCCTGAAGCCGTTTATAAATAACCTGATAGGTCCTTATCAGTGTGGCTTCAGGCCAGGGAAGTCCACCATGGACCAGATTTTCACACTACGGCAGATCCTGGAAAAGACGCAAGAAATGCAGATCGACACCCACCACCTTTTTGTAGATTTCAAGGCCGCACATGACAGCGTGCATAGGGACGAGCTATACAACGCCATGTCTAGTTTTGACATTCCTGCCAAACTCGTCAGGTTGTGCAGGATGCCGTTGGAGAATTCTCGCTGCTCCATCAAGGTCGGTAACGAACTCACCGAGACCTTCAATGTCAAAAAAGGATTTAGACAAGGTGACGCGCTGTCATGTGATTTCTTTAACATCATTCTGGAGACAATCGTGCAAGACTCACACGCCAACACTAAAGGCACGATCTTCCAGCAGTCCGTACAACTGCTAGCATACGCGGATGACATTGACGTGATTGGCAGAACACAGCGAGCCGTCAATGAGGCGTTTGCTGGCATTGAGGCGGAGGCGGCTAAAATGGGTCTAGCGGTGAATGAGGGCAAAACGAAGTATATGCTGTCATCAAGAAAGGACACACAACATCGACGTCTTGGACAGAGCGTCACAATGGGCAGCTATAACTTCGAGGTAGTCAGAGACTTCGTCTACCTCGGCTCCGCAGTAAACAGTACAAACAACATCAGTACCGAGATCAAACGCAGAGTAACTCTTGCCAACCGCTGTTTCTATGGGCTCAAGAGGCAATTGATTAGTAGAGCCATCTCTCGAAGGACCAAGCTGACTTTATATAAGACCTTGATCATCCCTGCCCTGCTCTATGGTGCGGAGGCATTGACAATCTCAAAAGCGGATAAGGAAGTCCTTGGTATCTTCGAGAGAAAAGTTCTGCGTGCGATCTTTGGATTCTTTCAACCTGTTGTGTTGACGGTTTCTGGAGGAGGAGATTCAACCACGAACCGTATGAACAACTCAGCTCCGGCCCGGAGAGTCTTCGACTCCGTGGCGCACCCAGGTGGAGAAGGACCTCAACCAACTTGGCGTGCGACACTGGAGACAGCTAGCCAGAGACCGTGCTAGCTGGAGAGGCTTGTTGGTTGAGGCCCAGGTCCACCCCGGACTGTAGCGCCAAATGAAGAATAAGAAGATTTAATTGACTGTGTATCCAGAGCCTTAATGGCAGTCTGTCTACGTATACAGCAATAGATAACCTTCTATCATGAGATTCATTGACACTAAGCGGACCAAGAGGTTGCCCGCGGCCTGGAATAGCCTGGATAGCTTGTACTTCTGCCTGGATTACAGTAGTTGGGCACTCGACGAGACAGGGAGAAGGTTATATTCGACGCAGCTGCGAATACCCCCAGTTCGGTGGCTTCCTCCTTTTTTTTCCGCGTAACAGACTCGAGCTTAAACACGACAGTTTATCTAGCACCACTAAAAACGAATTCACGTAAATTCTCAAAAACTGGAGGCTCTAATTTCACCTCCACCCGAAAACAGAATCACATATTCAGAAACCACTGATTTTTTTGGTTCGACTACATTTAAGTCATGACCTGTGCTGGGTTAGGTCCAAGAATAACACAATTGAATTAATTTTAAACCATCAACTCCTCGCATTAATCCTCCCACTTCAACCTGTTGTCACTCCAATTCCATCATCATCTGTTTAGAAACTTCTTTGTGAGAGAGTAGAACGTTCATTTCACAAAGAGGCAGACTCGCGTGCTTCCGAAGATGATAAGCAGAGTTGATTGATTGATTGCCTCATCAAGGTTGTGATACAGCGACAGCGAAAGCAATAAATTGTGCCTGCAGTAAATTTCTTGGGATCACAGCTATCAAACGAGAAACAAAACGACCGACAACGCACAAGCGATAAAATGAAAGAAATCTGAGGTGTGGTTGTCGCTGACAGGTGAAAACAGCTCAAAACTAGAATATGAAGCAATGGGGTGTGTGATGTGGATTGCAAAATCATTCTGAACTGCAGCTCTGTGGAATGGGAATTATTTTTAGGCACGCAGGCAGCTCCAATGAATGGGAAATTACTTGTCCGTCACTGCGGTGTTTCAATTATTAGACTTTATTTTTTTGGCCGCCATATTTACCCCTTTTGACCGCCATATTTTCCCCGTATCACTGTCTCTAGGTGTACTGCTGCATTCCCCTCGTGATTACGAATTTTTGCAAGTTAAGAATATCTAGTCGGAAGAGACTGACTGACTTCTAACAAACTCGATCGATTGCAAGTTTATTGGTTGAAAATTACTTTTTTGCTTCAATCCTATTCAATTTGTTAAGAATTATATTTTTCTATGACAAATGCGAGAAGCAAAAGTGAAATGAAAAGGGAATCTGCTATAAAACCGTTTCCCGCGGACGAGAACCAGTCATGGAAAGCTTGAATGAAATAAGAAAATCAGGGCAAAAGGTCGCCGACACAAACATCGTCAGAAAGAACAAATTCGTCGTTCCTATTGGAGTGGGTTCGGAGCATTCATGAATATTGATCAGCACGTGGGAACAAATCGAACTTCCAACTAATCAGTGGAAATACGTTGTCATGCTTGAGTTCATTAAATGAGGTTCATTAAATTTTGTCAAATGTTTTAATTTAAAATTTATAAATACGTTCATAATAATAACAATGTAGGTGGCGCTACAATCCGTGGTGAACCTGGAAAGAGGCTGAAACGAGGCCAAAAGAGTAACCACTGATTGTTATCGTGTTTGGTTGACGTTATGGGTTTTTGTTAAATGGGTTCCTTGCTTTTGAAAACGTCGACTACCTTAAAAAAAGATAGTCTCTGAGAATAATCACCCTCATTCTCTAGTTGTCATATATCACTTCGTCATATAGCCCGGAGAGGGCCAGGGACTTGAGCTTGATTATGGTTCTCTCACAAGTGGAAGGGAGCTACAGATTTGGTCAACTTTGAAAAACTTTTTCTAGACAGTTATACTTCTTTGACCAATGTCACTGACTCGAATGAGGTGGGGCCTGGAAAATTATTTTGTTCATAGCGGAAATCAAAACCAGACAGCGAGGTTCAGTTGCGTGGGAGTCGACCGCACGTGTCCACAAAGCTATGACCGCCACCGGAGGTGAGAAACTTGACAAATTTAACGCTTACAAAGAAATAGAATGGTGTTAAATCGTGGTCGCCGTGGCGTAGTGGGTGCCAGGTTCGATACCCGAATTTACCACATATCATAATTCACGGCTCCACCTCTTTCGAGTCACTGACAATGCACAAAGAGTATTCCTGTCTAGAAAAAGCTTCTCAAATTCGTCGTTCGGAGTTGGCATTAAACTGTAGGTCCCTTCCACTCATAAAAGAACAATAGCACGCACAACACGAGTGGTTGCTGAGAAGCTCCCAAGTCCACCTCTGACTGTCGCGCCACCCATATTATTATTATGGTGTTAAATCACACAATCTAGAAGACCAATTCTGATCACTGAAACAAGAGAGTAAATGATTAGGAAATACCTAATACAGTAATTGAGTTGTTTCACGGGCTGTATGGCAACAATAGAACAATTGTGTACCACAACGACGTGACGATGGCATCGAATCACAGAAGTTCCACAAGGTTGAGACATTGGGCCATTATTATGGAACACAATGTATGACAGTGTTCTTGGATTGTGTGTGTTCGCGTGATAGACTGTAATTTTAATTTTAGAGAAAAAACGATCCAGCACCCAAGTCTTAACGGACAAAAGATAAAAATGTGCGGAGAAATGAAACACGTGCGACCTCTTCCTTTCGAGACTTCCTTATTTTATTGCCAGCCGGCAATAATAATGTAAAAGAATGACAAGTTAGAGGGAGACAAATATACATATACGTTTTTAAAGGATGTCTTAAGGGGCCGCTTGCATTAACGTCGAACAACGTCGCTGGTGGCTAATTTAAGTGGCTAATTTAAAAATTAAGGAGGTTGAGTTTGCTGCAAATGTTGCTGTATCCAAAATGAAAAACAAAAAAATATTACTAGAGGTTCTCTGCCTGTAAATAGGTGACCAAAAAGAAGAGGCTGTCCTCATAACATGCCGCAAGGAGGTGGAGAGTCAATCAAGTTTCCAGAGACTTTTATTACAAGCACATGTAGAGTAAGCCACTTAGAATATATCGCTGATTCAAGGAACAATATCTTGAACAAGGAGGAACACTTTCTTTAGAATAGCGGTGGACCTGTATAAGAGCGTAGAACGAGTTGTCAGGAGTCTTACTCTGATCCAATTGCGGAAAGAGACACCAAGATTTAGCTTATGTTATGCTTAATGCAATCAGAAAATCAATGAAATCCGGGCCATTTCAGACAACGCAGCGTGTTTCATTAGGTTTGTGCATTAAAGTTCGGTTCAGAGTGCGCTGAGTTTTGTTCAAATCAGTTTATTGATTGATAGTTCGTTCTTCTCTAGTCATTAAAAGCATATGTTATTATTGTTACGTTAGCTTGGATAAATGTAGTAAACCCTTTTGGAATATAATAAAGGTTATTAAGAACAAGCGAATGTTTATTCCTTTCCTGAAAACTTCTACTGAACAAGTTGTATCCAATTCAGAAAAAGCTAACATATTAGCCAGTGCATTTTTATCGAACCATCGAATCTGAAGGACAGTAAGTAATACCACTGATAGTATTGTTGAGGATTCTTAACGCCTGATAAACAACAAAACCCAGCCTTATGACGCTGATACGATTAGTCTGGATGAGCTTAAATCTATCTAAGAAGAAGTGGAAGGGGCCTCTCTAAGAACTCGTAAGTTAGTCGGATTTGACGGAATTACAAATATTTATCTAAAATACCTTCCTACGTTGGCTCCTAGGACATTGAAACAATTTTTAACGGGTGTCTCAAAATAGGTTACTTTCCTTTTTGACTCTTAAGACATTGAAACAATTTTTAACGGGTGTCTCAAAATAGGTTACTTTCCTTTTTGATTAGAAATGCGCCAAAATTATCCCAATACCCAAGCCAGGGAATCCCTCAAATGTTCCCTTGAACTATCGCCCCATAAACCTCCTAAGTTCTCTTAATAAATGTTTTGAAAAGGTCATGCAAAATAAATGAATGCATTTGGAAGAATATAATATTTTACCACAAGAGCAATTCAGCCTTCACTCACATCATAATACTACGCATCAAGTTTACAGAATTATAAAACACGTACTTGAATCTTTTTTATTGGCATGGTACTCTTAGATGTCGAAAAAGTGTTTGACACTGTATGGCATAATGGTCTTGTCCACAAACTCTTGCAATTAAACTTTCCTATGTACCTCATAAAAATTATACAATCTTTCCTAACTGCAACAAGTTTTAAAGTATTTGTGAACCGAACTCTATCTGACGTCCGTTGGATCCCTGCCGGTGTACCTCAGGGTTTCGTGTTGGCCTTCATTCTTTACCACATCTATACATCTGATTTCCCTGCACTTCCTGGATGCCATACTGCAATTTTTGCAGATGATACATGCATTTATTCGTCCGATTCGGTAGGCTCAATAATTGAGTCTTACTTGCAATCAGCGCTGGAACGGCTGCTTAAATATCTTTCAGATTGGAGAATTAAAATTAATCCTCAAAAAACACAAGAAATCTTTTTTTCTCGGCAAAGAAAATCTAGTTATTTAGTTCAGTGGAAATGAGATTGCCTGGGTACCATTTATTAAATATCTAGGAGTCATTATGGATAAAAGACTAACCTTTGGTCAACATACAAGTAATGTTGTTAATAAAGTCAACAAAACCATTTAAGTACTATACCCATTCATTTGTCTTAAATCTGAACTAAGCAAAGACAACAAGCTTATAATATACAAATCTATATTTCAAGCCATTTTGTTCTACGCAGCTCCTGTATGGGGGAACTGCGACAACTGTCACATTAAAAAGTTGCAAGTCCTTTAAAATGAGGTATTAAAATTGATCCTAAATCTTCCATGGTATTTTTCAACTTCAGAACTTCACGAAGTTGTCAAAATTGAAACGGTGAAAGATCGGACAATCCGACTTAATGAAAACTTTTTCCCTTCATGTAATATATCAGATAACCCTCTCGTTTCTAATCTTACAAATGTTATTTGATATTATTTGTCTTATTTATAAATCAATGTACAAAGCTTATTAAATTCTATAAGGAACACACCAACTTACAAAACTGTGATATTTTGCTTGAAAGTTTTTCATTAGATTTTCCTTCAGTTCCTTTCTTTTGTAAAATTGGGCTCGTATTTCACCGTGGCGTACTGGGTAAGTGCGTCCGAATCCTCCGTAGAGGGTGCCAGGTTCGATACCCGAATTAACCACCTTTGATAATTCACGGCTCCACCTCTTTCGAGTCACTGACCATGCTCAAAGAGTATTCCTGTCTAGAAAAAGCTTCTCAAATTCGTCGTTCGGAGTCGGCATTAGACTGTAGGTCCCTTTCACTCGTGAAAGAACAATATCACGCACAACACGAGTGGCTGCTGAGAAGCTAGGCCCAGGTCCTCCTCGGACTGTAGCGCCACCCATATTATTATTATTATTATTTAAATGTTTCATTTGTAAGGAACATTAACCAATGAACTTCTCAGCTTTAAATATGTAAATTGTAGCTAATAAATAAATACATACTGTTGAGGATAAACTGCACCACGACCTTTGGATCTATTGTGCCCTCCTAGTAATACCTTTGCTTTCTTAAGAGCTCCCCTCCCACCAGCTCTTTTCAGAGTTATCTTGAGGGTTATATTCTCCTATAGCGCGAAGGTGGAAGAGATTTCTTGCTTCCTTTAGGAATCTAAGAATGAGAGCTGTTTCCTCAAATATTAGGTGCTTGCCCAGATATCTTCGTCGTTTGTGGGCTAGCGCCTCACAAGATCTTAGGAGTTTCATTGGATTCACACCTTCTCTTACACGTAGTCTCTTTAGGTGCTCCCTGAGTAGGATACATTGGTTGGTAGAGGTTTGAGTCATGTATCAGAATTAACAAAAACGACGACTCAAACCTCTTCCGGTTATGCTGACCCAAAAGTTTTTTGGCCTGCTTCACGCCATGAGCCTTGTTCCATGTATCTGCCCGGTTCCTTATCTCTAGTTCCGTGAACTCTTCCCTGGAATTTTCCTAGAGCTTGATCTCCTAGAGCGCAGAATGGTTCGGTGCCTTTAAAGGTTCCGATGCTCCAACGGTTCTGATGCGAGGGAGTCGACCACTTCATTGTCTTCTATCCCTGTAGGGCCAGATGTACAAAACGCATACGTACATAATTACATTCGGGCACACACAATTTTCACCAACGGCAACACACCAATGCTCGAAAACCACACAATTTAGTTCAGTTTAGTTCGATTTAGTTCAGTTGTTCTTTCACAATTAAGTAAGGTATAGGGAAGTGGAAGCACCTTGGCACATACGTTTCATTAGAGATATTCAAATGTAATCCATGATCAATGGTGCTCCCTCTCCCCTAACTGTGTTTGTTGAACTACTGAACTAAAGGAAATAAAATAAAATGACATTGCGAACAGTTAGTTCAGTTGTTAGAGCTCGTTTTTGAACTAGTTCGCTCGTGAACTACACAAGACTACTGCACACCGACATCCTGGCAAATGAAATGAGAACGGTGTTCCAAAGGCAATGCTCAACCCCATTAAAGAAAAGAGCATCATCATCAGCCTGTAAGGAAAATTTGACAATGAAATTGTAACTACCATTTCCCGCAGTTCTCTCCTGCATCCTGCTGCAATATTTACACAGAAATGATGGGTCGAACTTAAGGTCCAAATGTAGAACAGGACACCCAGCACGCAGTCTTTCGCTGTGTTCGTTTTTCAAAAGATAGGTGGACTGTACATTTTTCAAATCCAGAAAACTACATGACACGTTGAAGTTGAGTGAGATCCGTTTATGGGATACAATGAGTGCGGCCACTTGATGGTAAAATTATTTTTCTGAGTCACATGTTAGTGGTAATCTTACAGTTTGACGTATTTTCAAGAAAAAATTAAATGTTGCTGGATTTCCTTCTGTTTTCTCATTTTTCTGTAGATGTTAAAGTGATTTTTAGCGGCACGACAAACGTTCTTTCTCTGCCTGTAAATAGTGCTGCCAACGTAGCACTCGGTGCAAGTAATGATATGGATTGCAAAGGCACACAGCGACTCACACCCGCTCTCACACCTCGCTAAATTCGTCGCCGACTTTTGAATGTTGTAGGCAAGGGAGGTGAAGCAAAATGAATCAAACAAAGGGAATCACACGCACAGTCAGTGCGAGTGGGACCACTTCGTTACTAACCAGCGTTGCGAAACACTACCTATCAGGTGTCAGCTGTTCCGTTTGGACAATAGACGAAAGGGACAACGGAAAAAAAGCCCGTGATTCATTCGTGTACGAGTTATTAGTCTGAGATGAAGTTCCCACATTCATCGGTCCCAACAATACTTACAAAAATAAAAACATAAACAAATTTTGTTACGTAATTGTAGACAGCTGACACAATCACACCCCCGAATCTCGGTCCTAGACCCTCGTAAAAAAAAATCGACGGCCAGACTCGAATAAGAAGACGTGTCAAGGATCTGATTTAACAAATCTTCCTCTCTTATCCATTCTTAGGGATCCATTGTCTCAAGGCAACAGAGACGAAAACTAAGAAACACTTCCACTTCCGCTGTAAATACATGTATATCCTTCCTCCTGAGCTTCCGGCATGTCCATTCCATATGTCACATCTGCCAGCGCCTTGCAGCCACATTCGACAACTTTGCACTCCTCCATCACCGACCATATGCATGAAATTCATCAGCACTTCTTGTTTTTCCCCAGAAACTCAATCCAGTAAAAGAGAATTTTAAAATCACGGCCACAGCCCTTAGCAAAGTAAGACGGCAGGAAAAACAAAAAAACAAGTTTGTAGTGCCCGGTAACATGGATTCTCGTTCGCCGTTGCAAGCTCAAGGTCGCTGACGATTGGATGGAAAAGGAAATAAAAACCTGCTTCTCTGCGAACGAGTAAGTTTGAGTACACAGGCACCATCCTCCCATCTCCCAGCCATCCCCAGCCCACAGCTCAGCCGTTTTTTCCCGCGCATTATATGCATAGTGACGTTTTGGTTTCTATTCGTGTGTGCGCGGGGTCTTTTTTTTTTTTTCTACGCCACTGGCATTTAATTATCCTTCGCAATCTGCATTTATCTCTTTTGCGAACAAGTTAATTGCGCTTTCAACAAGTTTCCTTTCCACGACTGTGAAGAGCGATGAAGAGAAGTCGTAATCAGAATCCAGTAATTACCCTCACAAGTTCCATCCACCCCGGCAGAATCGATTTTTTTTTTTTTCAACCAACCACCAACACCCACACCCGCTCGATGGGCGGTAGCGCAACAAAGACGACAAACGGAAGATGATGCACTGTGTGCACAGTGAGGGGGTGCGGCAGGAGCGGCGTGGATTCATATTTCTATGCGTCCGAAGCAACACACCACCCCAGGACACTAACCCCTGCGGCGAGGGTGGGATCGCGATATGAATAGAAGAACAGACCAAGGTGAAGACCGAGAGGGGGAGGGAAGGAGACAAAGGCGTACACTCGTTATGGTAAAAGTGCTTAACTCGGCGTCAATGTCACTCAAACAGGAACTAATCGATAGGCGGCGGCGACGCACGTTAAAAGGACTAAGCAATAATAAACTCTTCAAACCTGAAAATTCCGTTGCATCCAGGCAACTTGAACGGCTTCGGGTCTTGGTGAGATTGCCAAAACTGCCAGCCCCACCGGCGCCCACCACCCAGTCGGCTTCCATAGCCTTTGAGGCGCTCCGCTTGAAATGCTCCAGGAAGCTATCAATTTGCATTTCAATGGAGTTCGGCGAGCTTTCCATCTTTTCTCCCACTGCCCCTATTGTGAGCCGTTGAATAGACCAGTCCCTCGGCACAAGACTTTACTTTTTCAAATTTCTTCTTTTTTTTCAATTTTTTTCTGAGACACTAGCACCGCACGGTTTTAGGCATTCACTGCAGGAACCACTTGCATTTCCGGGTTGATTATTTCATTTGAACGCACATAACACTATTCTTTCCTTTTTTCCTGTAATTCACTTGCACTTTCCTTCAGACGGATCAAACAACACCCATCTGAGGTACAAACAAAAATTTATTTTTTTTATTCCGACACGACGCCGCAACACTAATTTCCAGAATAGGTAGACCGCAACTGTGGAAAACTGGTTCTTGGAGTTCTCTTCTAGCCCTTTTCCATCTGCAAAGTGCTGAAGAGCAAGTGCGACGGTAAGATGATTTAAGAGAGCCGCATGCGGCACGAACAGCTGATTGTGTTTTTATTGAATGCCGGGATTGCTTTGCGTAATTGTAGTAGATTTGAAGTACTTACTTGTGCAGTACAGGGATGGCTCGGCGAGTGGGATGTCATCGGTGTCGGTAAGGAGGTGCGAGTGACGATAATTTGTAGTGGTCTCAAGGAGATTGTTTAGCAAAAGCTTGGCCAAGAAACCATGTAGTATTGAAATAGCGGGCTTCTGACGCTCCTCCACTTGATAGAGTACACCATTCCTGATGAATCGACAAATGTTCATAAACATGAAATATGTTTCGTGGTTCGTGTTTAACTGTCAAAAAAATCGTCAACAAAATTTGCATTTCTCCGTCAAATTTGTCACAAGATGGAACCCCTGGCTAGGTTTATGAGCTAAAGAATATTTGACTTCAAAAGCCAGACGTTAATTAAACAGATATGCCGCGTAAGACTCACTGACCAGCACAGGGAACCAAACATGAAACAGTCCATACAACTGCTGGCGTACGAAAATTGAAGGCATTGAGTCGTTAAAAGCGCCGTTCAGGCACAACAATTTGTCGTGATGTGTGTGTGTGTGTTCATCAGAAATAAAGTATTAAAGAGAAGCCAGAATTCTACCTCTCTTGCCCCTTAAATTTTTTGACAACTGTTTTTTATAACGTGTTCATAAGCCAAATTGACCAATCAGAGCACGGCATTTACGTTATTTCGTGAATAACCGTCAAAAATTCAAAAAAGCACTCAAATTCGTCGATAGACTAAGGAGCAATCAGCTGTGAAGCTATCTCTGTAATAATTCATTTCTGCCAAGCAAATGTTTACGACAAAACGGCA
This sequence comes from Eristalis intricaria, assembly GCA_964034865.1. Taxonomy (NCBI): domain Eukaryota; kingdom Metazoa; phylum Arthropoda; class Insecta; order Diptera; family Syrphidae; genus Eristalis; species Eristalis intricaria. Next base: position 62,680,001 of record OZ035877.1, read on the forward strand.
GACTTATTTTGCGTTAGACAAAGATTTTGACATTTCACCTTGATTGAAGAGAAGCAAATCGTCACCACAAATTGTTGTGTCTGAAAAAGAAATAAGTCTGGCGGAGAACAAAGTCAACGCGAATATAAGCTGTCTTCAAGAAAGAGCACACTACATCTTCGTCTTCGATATTATAACCGAAATTTTTTTTTCCGTGGGTAGGTGAAAGTCTTTCACAAAACTCTATAGCAAACGTTCGCACATAGAAGTGTGCGATTTTTACTCACTAAAACCACCTCCCTGAATTTATTAAGACTACAACTAAGTGAAGCACTTAACCAGCAGTTCGTATTTCATGATTTAGGTACTGATCGGCAGGTTACTGTCCAATGAAAGTTCCTGCTAAAACCGCAACCATGCGCGGGTGTAGACTATCGCACGAGATCAAGGGGTCTAGTCCTTTGTAGTCTGCGCAAGACATTAATTTCCTTAAGGATCTGGTAAACTGCAGAGTTTATGTTCCAAGCAAAGTTCTTAACTTCATCTTGGAGTGGTAATATTCCAAGATCTCTGTAGATATCGTCGTTTCTGATATACCATGGTGCATTAACGATAGTTCTAAGCACCTTATTTTGAAAAGTCTGTATTATGTCCAAAGTACTTGCTTTGGTACAACCCCAAAGTTGTACGCCGTACGTCCAAACAGGTTTTAGGATTTGCTGGTACACAAGCAGTTTGTTGTCAATACTTAGCTTGGAATGTTTACCAATTAGCCAGTACAGATCTTTATATTTCCATTATATTTCTGCACGTTTCTTCTTAACGTGCTCCTTCCACTTGAGTTTTACGTCAAGAGTCATCCCGAGGTATTTTCCTTCATTGCCAAAAGGTATTTGGACACGATTTAGATAAACAGGCAAATTATTAACGTGCCTATAAGTGAAGTTAATATGGACTGATTTGCTTTCATTAGGAACGATTCGCCATAAGTTCATCCAATCGTGTATCCTGTAATTTTGCTGTAGACCCTTCAACCGTTTTGGCTTTTACCAAAATAGCGGATAGTCGTCAGCAAATGTGCCTAGAACAGTATGTTCTTCTTGTGGTAAATCAATAGTATACAGTAGGTATAGCAGAGGGCCAAGAACACCCCTTGCGGTACACCAGCATTTATATTTTTAAAAGCAGAGTATTAATTTCATGCTTCACACGGAAGATCCTATCAGAGAGATTCGTTCGCTAAAATACTACACAGTTTCCCCGCTAGAGATCGGCATAGTTTATATTTCAGGCCTTCGTGCCAAACTTTGTCAAAGGCTTGACATTTTAACCGAGATGAAACGCAAAATAACGCTTGGCAATCCGCTCTCTTTCAAATGCTGAAGCTAGCTTCAAGCATTGACGCATTGACGCATTTATCATTCCAATCCTGATCTACTACTGCAGTCATGGACAAAAGCAAAAGCGGATGAAGGGTCTGTCGAGTGAAAAGATTTCGTCTTGCTTGCGGTGATGGATTTTGCAGGAGAAGATTAAACGATTAGGTTGCTAGATTATGTTTGTGTATCCAGAAAAATCTTCGACTTCGAAACATTGACATAAAGCAACGGAGGCCGCTTACGTAAAAGGCAGAGAATAGGTTAACAATGAAAATGTTGAGGCAACGCTAGTGCTTAAAATAAACTCACAAACCAAAGCGAACAACATTTGCCACATCGGGTTAAACGTACTGACGCTAAGATCGACATTTCGTCGCCCGAGAATTGGTTTGTTCTACACGCCATTTCCACTTTTTTGAGAAAAGCGAAGGTTTTCGTACTTGACACTCCGAAACTGTGTGATAGGATTTATTTTTCTAACTTGGAGTTAGTATTATGAATAAGATTTGCATGTACCGCTTAAATGTCGGGTACCTGCCAACTTGAGTATCAACCGCAATTTCCCAGTACCCGGTGTAACTGTCGAAACGGGTATTACCCTGGTTGGGTCTAACAAGCTTCCTAACAGGGCACTGGATGGCGCAGTTGGTAGAGTGCCTGCCTCTGGTTAGTGGGGTCCCCGGTTAGAATCCCAGTGAAAGCAAAGTTAATACGCTTTTAACTGGTCTTCATATCCGGGCCAGTCACAATTTGGCGTTGGGATCAAATTAACGCGCTAGAGTGGTCAATCGGTGGTAGTAGTCACAATGGATCATCATGGTCTAAGTGTGTTGGTGAATGCACTAGCAGCCCACCTATCTAACCTAACAGGACACTGCAGCCTCAGAGAGCACCCAGGAATCTGTTTGTGAGGAGAAATCGTAAGAGAGCAAAGTTATAAAAGGGAGCACTCTAGAGCTAAAGGTTGCGATGCAATATCCCCTCGAAAACAATAAAGGGTTTTCCAATAAGGACCTTACAATTTTGTTTTAATTAAAACGCAAACCGTTTGAGATATTTCAAAAACGTTATTATCAGCTTGAAGTATAATGAAATACAAACATTTATAAATGGAACTCGACTTCGTTTATGTGTCCACCGCGGACACGTTTGCAGCGGTCGATTCGTTGGACACAATTTTCAACGACTCGTTCATACATTTCGGCCGAAACAGCCGCTAGTTCGCATTGAATTTTAGCCCTGAGTTCAACCAATGACTTAACGTAGCCCCACAGAAAATAGTCAAGCGGCATTGAATCGCACGAACGATGCGGCGAATCGATAGACCTATTTCTAGAGATAACACGCTCATCATACATAGTCTTCAATAAATCGATTGTAACGCGTGCTGTGTGGCTTGTTGCACCAAAACCACAAGTCGTCCAAGTCCATATCTTCCAATTCGTGCCAAAAATAATCGATAATCATGGCGCGATAACGTTGACCATTCACAGTAACGTGACGGTCGTTATCGGGAACGAAAATTTATTTTTATCGCACCAAAAAGTTATTTTTTGTATATGAAGTGGTGATTCATGAAGCACAGGAGGAGTTTCATCCGCATAATAACATAACGCATTTTTGAAAAATGAGCTTCTTCAAAAATTGGAGTTAACGATCTTAAAGTCACGGACTCGGTAGAAAATTTTTATAATTTCCAGATGTTGCTCGTTCGTCTACATTACCATGATGAAAGTGTTGAGTTCAGAGATGAGGGATAATAGAGATATCCAACTTCGGCCATTTTTTCCCCCTAGTCCACACCGGAGAAAAATGCAAAAGTATTGGTATTCCCTTGTATTTCACAAATATTCTTACACAAACCATGGATCCACTACGCAATGGTGACCGATTCGTGGATATAAGTGGGGAATGGCCTCAGATTCGTGAATTGGGAAAAAATTGCTGCAGTTTTCTTAATTTGCCGACAATCCATGTACGATGCAGGAGGGTGTTCACAAGTTGACTCGTATGAATTTTCTTGCATTGTTATATGGACTTTCGTGAATAAAAATGTATTGCAATACCCATTTAACTGGAATTATTTGACCTTAAATTAATCTTAAGTATATATACAGCCTATTCCTAACCATGCCTGAGAAATTAACTCAAAAATGTCCGGTGTATACGCTTAGTTCATGAATTCTGAAAAACTTATGAATTCAATTTAAACAATTTGATAAGAATAATGCATAAAAATGGTTGTCAAAATTTGCAATTAATTTGTATCGCTATTTCTGTAAAAAGTACGAGCAAAGTAACTTCTTATTTTGAGTGATTCAAGCAAACGATTTAATAATATTTTTATTATTAGTTACTTGACCGTTGGAATCCATGCCATAGGTATTATTCATATGCAAAAATACACACACAATGTTGTACATTCATTAAATATGTCCTAATATCTCAGATTATAACTTGCTCAAGTGGGAGAACATAAGCTTTGTTCATTCGTTCAAAACGTTCAAATAACGAGCGAATTTTCAAATAAGGACTCTAATTCACCGCATTCCTAAGGTGGGGAAGGGTATCAGCTGTTCCACAGCTGATCTCAAGAGCTCACACGTATTCACAGACACGAGACAAAAAGCGTATAAAAAACGCTGTCAGATGAAATCAAGGGGCAAGGGAGGTAGAAGTTGGATATCTCTATTATAGGTTATATCTGGTTGAGTTTACTGAATAAGTTACCAGTGACAGTTTGATGATTAGTGAAAGAGTGCATTCACAAATTAAATTCAAAGTTATCAAGTCCCTATTGGGAAACCCTTTAATAGCTGTGTTTTTTTTGCAAGCGTATATACGCTTAATTTTGAAGTGCACAAAAAAACGATCATCGGCGCTTAATGATTCATCATAAAATCTTGGCAGCACCGACGACATTTATGACATTTGCTAACCAGTCAGGGGTGTAATCGTGGAAGGTGATGGTTGATCTTTGATGGTCACAATCTTCGTTTTGTGACTGTGTAGCGTGACCATCAATTTAAAAGCAAAAACACTTAATAATTATAAAATAAAAAGAAATTTCGTGAAATGAAAATAATCTTTTACGAAGCCAAAACGAAATGTAAAGCAGACACACTCTGAGTATAATCTAATACATCAACCAAACCTGCAGACGTAAACCCCATACAGCAACCTAAACAATGAATGAATGAATTCAGGAATGAACACACAAAAATTAATGATTGGAAGCATTGTTTTTATCCGCGCTTATTTCTTAAGCGGCGATAGATATGATGAGTAACTTAAGTGGATATAGGATTCGTTGTTAGTGTATTTTACATGCAAATTGAAAATTAAGCGTAGATGCGCTTGCAAAAAAACGCAGCTAATAATAGGACTATTACCGTATTTTCTGCACCAAATTGTGAACACTGTCATTTTTTATGACGAGGGGGGGGAATCTCTCAGAGAGAGCAAAAATCTCAAGAACGTACGGGAACCCAGTTAAACCAATTGTGTAAATTATGTCATTTATGAAATGTGAAATCTGAAATCTCATATACATACGAAAACAACAATTTGAGTATTTGACACATCAATTCATTTGACATAAAACCAACAAAGTACCCACATGAATTTCTTGTGTTAAAATGGGCAATGTGGGGAAATTATTAGCTCCTTCGAGAAAGTGCTCGTTTAACATAAAACACACATTTTTCAGATAAGGGAACAGTCTTTCGTAGATTTTCATTGTTTTGTACTGTTTGGGTACGGGAACAGACCTAATAATAAGACCGAATGAAGCTGTCATTATGGCCACAGCGTGTCGTTTTTGTCCATTCGATCGATTGACTGAGTTCGTCCATTGTGGTTGACCCTTAATCCTTTCAGTCGTTGCATATCAAAAATATGCGACTTCTATCCCTCTTTCCCCTTAAAATGTTTGACAGCTGTTTTTATAACGTGTTCATAAACCAAATTAACCAATCAGAGGACGGCATTTACGTTATTTCGTGAATAACCGTCAAAAATTCATGAATATCTGTCAAAAAAGTTCTAAAATTCGTCGATGGACTAGGGGGCAATCAGCTGTCGGCTATCTCTGTAATACTTCATTTATGTTGCATATGAGGTAATTGTCATGTCTGTCATATATGTCATTTGTGACATGTCTTCCCTAGTGGCAAGAGGATCAGTATTACCAAAGTTCGTATAAGCTGTGTGATTCAACGCATTCCAAATGTCAGTTTTTGATAAAATGGAATGTAAACAACGGGCCCTATACAACGAAGGCCTTGAAGCAGCAGCCCCGTCTACTGTACAACCTACACTCCTACATTTGAACGAATAAAAAATATAGGACTGGATTTATTTTAATATTTGAATGGGCAATTTAGAAAACTTCAGACGAACTCTAGCATCTGTGGCATCAATTATCCCACGCGCCGCTTATTTTGACACCGTCAAGTTCACAGAAAATAAATTTCAAATCAATTTTATTAAATTTGAATGAAACTGACTAGCAGACGCTAGCGGTCTCTCAGTTGTGAGTGAATAAATTGCGTCAGCCTACCTGGTCCCTCCGAGAACAAACAATTTCCTTGCCCCCTTGGCGTGCCCGTGAAAGCATTTAAATGTTTGAGTATTTTAACATTCATAAATCGCAACAAAGTAATTTATTTGAATCTATTTATACGGTCACTTACTGGTCACTCCGACGAGAATGAGTGGCTGTTTCGTTCCACTGAGTCATAGGCGCAGGTATTAATCTGCCCACATCCTTCATCTGTCTGGAGTAACACGTTGAATTAAATTGATTCAATGATGAAGTCTTGGGATTAAATTCGCCTTTGCCGGAGGTGAAGGATTCTTGTCATGACGTGGCCGCTATCATGCATGTGTACATACATAAATTTATTGGCCAGCGGACACATCTGGATAAGCCTCGAACACAGATAAGCAAACTCGCTGTTTATTTTTGACGAACAATCGCCTTTCGCAGTGTCCACGAGGTGGCTAGAATCTTAAGTTGGCTCAACAATTTATTGGCTGACTGGTAATTAATATCACAAGTTGATATTTAACAGATGTTCGCATAATTCTTCGGGCGGGACGCAAGAGCGAAACAAAAATAATGAATTGGTTATTTATCAAGTCGCTTTGTACGTGGCTCGGTTTGTTTTCAAATAAATTTGCGTTTTGTAGTTTTCCATTTTCGAAGGTCACACAGGGTGAGGCCAGAATTTAGTTAACTGCAATACATCAGAAGTCTATCTGATTTTTTGTTTAACAACAACTTGCTCTAAACGTACATTGAGATGACATTAGAAGACTTAAATCAGATTTAAATTCTGCCTGGTTCATTCGGTTTAGATAGACAAGGTGTATTATTTGTTTGTGATGTGCGAAAATAAATCTGCTTTAATTTCTAGTCAGTTTCTGGCAGCATCCCAATTATGTAAGTAGCACACGACTCTTCCATTTCTCTCCCACAAGAAGACGCGTCGAATTAAATTTTAATTGCATGACGTAATCTTCCTTATGTCACATGACTACGTAGTTTTCAGTCTGATTTCTATTAAACAACGAATCATCGCGTAAACTAAAACTACAGCAGGATTTTCAAAAATCCTGAAGTTTTTCTTTTGTGTTGGGTCAACATGTAAAAAGATTTTTTGCCAGGACCCTTTGGTGTGGACAAATTTACTGTTTTAATGGAACACAGAAATAAACAATTTAGATTATTTTCCTCAAGCTGGCAATAAGCCGTAGACAAATTTGTTGACGAGCAAAACTCGCGCAAATATAACTAAAAATGTAGTCTTGTGAAGAAAGGGGGGAGATTCCCTATACACCAATGGCACAAAGACAGGGATCTTCTGTGACTTGTTCAAAAAATTCCTGGGACTAAGGGAAGACCGCAGCGCTTATCAATCCGAAGTGGCTGCCATACATGAAGCGGCATTCAGGCTGAAGGATAAAAACATTACCGGCGAATCGGTCACCATCTTTTCTGATAGCCAAGTGGCAATAAAGACAACAGCATCAGACACTCGCATTGAAACTGGCTGGGCTTTACGGACAGAGCATCAACGATATATCCTGAGAGAATTCGGTGACCATCTGCAAAGAAAATGTATGCGGAAAATGTAGAAAGGCTCAGAGCGTGAATCGCTTTCAATTCCGTAAGCGCACACGCCACTCAGCTCAGCAAATCTAGAAGACGAAGCCCTGAACAGAGTTCGTACTTACTGGTTCAGCTTGAATATTGAAGCTACAGCAAATGCCTTATGGCTGAAGCTGAGCCAAGTAGCAAGGACGTACTAACACTAGTAGGCGTCCTCACCGGACACCGTGACGTAGGTACGGTACACATGCAATGCGACGTAAGATACGCACGTACGTAAAATACAACGACTTTTGCAGAAGTTGCAGAGACAATGCAGACCTAGACCTAGTATGAAGCCACTTTCTAGGAAAACACTTCTTCTTGGTTTGAAAAATCTTACACCTGAATCTGACTGATTTTAAAGTTGTAGTAATGTAGCTTACTTTACGTTCTCTAATATGGAGCCAATGGACCCAACACGTTGGTCTAATGCCTGAAACACAATAGTGCGCTACGCCAGCCGACTTCATGTTACGGAGAGAGTGCGATGACGCACTACGATGAAGTAAATACTCAATTTATCAGCTGTTCTCTCTCTCCAATCTACTAGATGAAAAATATTGCCACCTTTCTACGTATACTCATCTGAAATGACTCTTGTCGTTAAATTATTTTTAATCAGCTGTTTTCATTTCTCAAATGACAGTTGACACAAAATACTCTCAATTTGGAAAGAAACTCTCAATCTGGGAGAAAATCTCTCTCACAGCGCACCCCTCTGTCAAAAAATATTCAACACGTTCAATAATGACTTGCGATGGACTACGTTTTACGTTTTTTTACGATTCTCTCATCTCTCTCAATTTTCACTAACGCAGGTCGACGCTGTATTTTGTGCTTGGCCATTGAATTGTGTGCGTTGAAAGCCAACGCCAACGCCAGCGCAAACGCACTATTGTGCTTCAGGCATAAGTGAGCCGTGGCCAGAAAGCCGTCAAAGCGCCCAATTTACCTACCTACCTAGTGACTGCCCAAACATTACCATGGGCACATATACTTTTGACGTAGTCAAGGACTTCATCCACTTCGGCTCCCAAGTATGCGGTATGAATAGCATCAGCCACCAATAAGCCTTGTCAATCGCTTAAGTAGCAATTTAATAGAAGTGTCCTCTATCGAAGGACCAAGCTGACATTTCTAAAACCTTGATAATCCTTGTTCAGCTGTATGGCGCAGGGACATGGATAATCTCAAGAGCAGATGAAGAAGCTCCTGGTATTTTCGAAAGAAAATATCTGCCTTATTTGTTTGGTCTTGCTAGCGGAGAACTGTACGGACTGTATAGCGGCATGAACCTAGACTAGCATCTACTGATGCAATGTCTAAGGTGGCTAGGCTCATGGAGAGCTCATGGACAACACTGCTTCTGCCCGAAATGTCTTCGACTCTGCATTAGTGAGACAACGCAATAGAGAGCGCCCGCGAAAAAGATAGAGCACATAAGTGAAGAAGAACCTCAACCAACTTGGAGCGCGTAATATGAGATAGCTGGCTTAAGATCGTGCCAGCTGGATAGGCTTGTTGGCTACCACAAAAAGTGCAGCAGGTAGAAGCAGAAGAACACTTGAATTTTGGCCTACGAACTCGGCTCATCATACCCTTCAAGTGGAAAACCTACCCTCCATGCCTCACGCTTCTACAAAATGTCTCTTAATACTTTCACGGTTTTCTGAAGGCACCTCGTGCCGAAGGGACTATTTAGGTTGCGCCAGCTCCTTAGGCTGGCCAGCTCTTATGGCTCTTATTGGCGTTATACTGTGACACTATGTCATTGGAGCCTTCAAAATATGTCTCCCTTGCAACGTCTTCTGGGGAGAAATTGCAGAGATGGGGAGGAGCAGGGAACCATTTCATGCTCCTTTAAGAAGAAAGATCAACTCCTAGGAAGTTCATTCTTCGACAACCTTAGCTTGCGCCAGTCATCTTCAATTTTTGAAAATTAAATAAGATCAGTAAAAATACATAATGTAACCCAAACTACATTTTTCAGCCATTGGGCACTTGTTCCTTGACATTTCTGCCTTGTCCATTTGAAAACAGAATACATAAACACAGTTTATGATATCTTGCAAGATAATTACTGTCTCTTTCCAAAAAAAAATTTGTTCTTTTCTGGCAAACTACATTAAAAATTTAGAGTTTTACCACATTTATCAACAGCATAAAAACAAGAGTTGGAGATACCTAATCTGCGTAGTATTATGATAATGGACCTATGTTGTCAGACGCATTTTGCATAGGACATTTGTCAAAAAATTAGGCTTCGGAGACCTTGAGAATTATCAACAGCTTTGTAGACCCTTGTCTTATTTGTCTATTCAATGTGTCTAATGTGTGACACAATTTTCAACCTGCGCAGAAATGAAGTATTACAGAGATAGCCGACTTGACAGCTGATTGCCCTCTAGTCCATCGACGAGTTTGGGTGCTTTGACAGATATTCATGAATTTGTGACGGTTATTCACGAAATAACGTAAATGCCGTCCTCTGATTGGTCAATTTGGATTATGAACACGTTATAAAAACAATTGTCGAAAATCATAAGTGGAAAGAGAGGAAGAAGTCGGGCATCTCTGTGATATTTTATTTCTGAACCTGTCAATTCTTCTTCAATTAGAAATTTTAATCTATTTCTTGCATGTATTTGTTTGCCTTTTTCGCATTCTTACAAAATTTTAGCTCATTGCTCATTGCTACTGCTACCCAGGGTTGGTCTGCAGAGCAATAGCTAATTAATCTGTATTTTTATTATTGAATTCGAAGATCACTTTTGCTGGAGTATTAATGCTTAAGCTTTCGAGCCCATATAGCGGACTGTCAAGATGAAAGTTCTCTTTAGAACGATTTTGGTCTTTCGGGTCAGAAGTGTCGTCTCCAGTTGTTTCGGCAAACTGGAAGTACCAACGGGTGCCAAAAGCCATTCTACGTCGACTTTCTACTAGGGTATCATTGGTGGTGTTCACGTTTGCCCTGAGGTAGACAAATTCCTTTACCACCTTTAAATGATAGTTATTCACCGTGATGTTTTCTCCCAGCTGGTGTTTTCGTTTTGTCTTCATTAACAGTGGCGCGACGGTCCGAAGCGGACCTGGGCCTAGCAACCACACGTATTTTGCGTGCTATTGTTCTTTCACGCGTGGAAGGGATCTAATGCCGATTCCGAAGGGCGAAGTTGCGAAGATTTTTCTAGACAGGAATACTCCTTGATCATTGTCAGTGACTCGAAAGAGAAGCCGTGAGTTATCAAAGGTGGTAAATTCGTGTATCGAATCTGGCACCCTCTGCCTAGGAGTCAACGCACTTTTTTTTTAATGTAATTTTATTTAATTCAATATATTTTCTTTATTTGCAACACAAAACTACTTAAAACTAGCTATCTTATGAACTTAGAAACGTTCTTAATACTAACCTACTGACCCTATGCAGGTACTCTAAGCAAATCTAGATTACATTATAACTGTGCCTTTCGGTTTAATTTACGTTTTTTTTAGTCATTAAGACAATCTTTTATAAAATTTTTTAATTGCCAAGAAAACTTGTAAAAATCTTGGCTGAGCTTAACTACTTAAACTGCCTTATACTTACTTAACCTAACATAAAACTTAATACTATCTTAACTATGTCCGTAACAGTACTGACACGTGCACCAGGGCGTATATGATATGTATATGCCTAACATACATAATTTATAGGCCGTGGTGCACCTTTTTTTTTGGATTTTTTGTTTTATTAATTTTTTTTTTGATTTCTTCGTTTTATATTTTTTTTTTGGGTTTTTTTGTTATATTTTTATTTTTTTTTTCTTAAAAACTACCTTAGAAACTATGTAAGCTGGCCACTATGGTCAACTATCTGATCCTGTGGAAAAGCGAGCGATGGAGGAGGCTAGTTTTATTGTAACCACCAGTAAAATTGCCGTTCTTTGGCAGATTTTTCCTATCTCGAGCGGGGATCGCTCTACTGAACCGGAGGAGATCCTCTTGGGTGCGAACGACATCCGGTTCGTATTGGAGTCGCCTATCCACTGTTCGGCGTACGACATGGAAGATGATAGGACATCCTTGTGGATCCTGTAAGAAACCAATTGTGTCTAGATAAAGGAATGCTTCGGGAGGAAGAAAGCCGTTAAGGCGCACCCTTTCATGGTACATAATATTGGGGTAGTAAGCCCCAAAGATCTGACTGTTGGAAGAGGTCATAGCTCGTGCAGTGTGCCTGCATTTTTTTTTTTCATATATTTTGACAGCGATTCGAACATATAAATTGTTTTCTTCATGTATTCTGATAAAAATTAAAGCCACTGGGAATCGTTTTTGCATCTTACTCCACTTCACTATCGACAGCGATGAAATTTGAATATTGTCGAGAAGATTCGGATTCACATCAAATATCTTGACAATAAATTCATATCCCGCTCCACCTGCAGAAAATCATCATACGCAACACATTGTGTCTTGTTTTCTGGTATGTTTTCAAGCTTCAAATTCCATCTGCAGTTGAATTTCTCCCTCTTTATTCTCTCGTTTGAGAGTTCCATTCTGAAAATCAAAGCAATTTAATCCTCTTTACCTAGCTCAGAATACTCACCTGAACCCCGACTTAGTTCATACTAGGTCCAAGGAACATACAGACGCAGTGCCCCGAAAGCGATTCCTTATAAAACGAACTTGTAGAATACTCAGAATTTGGGAATTTCTTTTCACATCTCGACTTATAGAAGGTGACGCCAAATAATCTGTTCGAGTTATCAAGACATTCGAATAATCGAAGTTCGAGTTATCGTAGTCAAAATACATGTAAGTTTCAGTGTTGCTGCTATTGCCATCCAATTTCATTCGAGTTATCGAAGTTCGACTCAGCTGAAATGATGAATATTATATTCCTTATTATACGGTTTTTTTATAGCATATTAAACGTTAAGAAAGTGAGTATTTATGTATTTATCTATTTATTTATTTTTTTTTCATATATGTATTTATTCATTCACTTTGTCTCCTTTGAATAAGGTGTCATAGTTGCTTTAAACTTTTGAAATCAAGTTGAAAACTCGCCTCTCTCTTCCCTCTAGCGACAGTGATGCTTTTAATAAAGGTTTTTAGTGGCTTTTCCTTCAAATTACTTATGTGATTTATTATGTAAGAACTCTTACTAATATTTAAGTAGTAAGGTAATAATACCGAATCTCTGTAAACAAAGAATGTAATGCATAACCATTGTGCAATCGCTGCCACAATAAACTTCCATTCGACAAATGCTTACCTTAAACTTAGGTAAGGGCTTAGGTCTAGGCTTAAGACCAGGCTTGACAACAAATTGTGAATATTACAAAAAAAAAACAAGATTGAATATTACAGATTTAGTAATTAATTAGTAAAAAAATAACTTAGTAACTAATTAAAGTCTATGCAACACCCTATCAGACATGCAACAAAACACGACTTGTTCACATATTACTTATGCAATTTGAGTAGCCCTGGCATCCCTACTTCATTTGCATTTGCTCCACACCACAAAAGTGCATAACTTCGCATGGTCACCTCGTTGATGGCCGACTTCACCTCACTTCTCTTTCACGCCTACTTAATCTCTCTCTCTTCCGGCTCTCGCTCTTTATTCAAACTTCCCCACGCTATCGTATCACCTTCACCACACCGCAATCAAAAATAAGTATACCCACCGCCATGACGTCACTACCGAGCAGCAACCAACATCTGCTCTTTCCTGTCAACAGAAAGAAAAAGAAAGAAAAAAAAATCTCATTCCGTCGTTTTTTCCCACTCTTATCACCTCCCCGTCGTCACTTGGTTTTGGTACCCCACACAAATGCCGCCGCTGTGCTTCTTCATTTCTATTTCCATCTCCTCCTCTAAATTGATATCCGCCGCTCAACGCAAGAACTTCAGTTTCTCGCCGTTCGTGTTCCAAGAAACATCTGAGCGCTCTCTCTCTACACAACAAGTGAATTGTATACTGCTTTTACACTCAGCCGGTTGCGATACGCTACGCACTTTCTATTTAGTCGTCCTCCCCGTGTGTTTAAAACGAAACGATTGTGTTGAATCCGCAAAGCACGACCATACACCATCGTGAACAAGTGAATTTCCCTTAATTTTCCACACACACACGATTAGTTCGAAAACAAAAAGTGCACACTAGTCAAGATGAGCAGTAAGTTTAAAGAGTTCTCTTAACCTTCTTTTTAAATAGTATTCTTGATTCGCAAAAAATCAAAAAAAAAAAGAAGCAAAAAAAAAACTGAAAAATAAATAAATAAAGAGAATATTTTTGTTGCGAACTTAATTTAACTTCTATTCAATTAATATTAAATAAGATGATGAACCATTTTTTTTTGAGTGTAGCATGTACAGTAAATGCCTTTTCAGTAATGTAAGAAATCATTTTTTTTATTCAGTTTAATTTAATTATCTTTTTTGTATTTCACATGCCGCCTAAATCCGCATAAATCCGAAAGAAAGAAAACCCCATCTTCTCATACAGAAATGGGAAAATGCAAAAAACGTAGTCGTCGCGCGAATGCGATATTTTCCTCATGATGTTCGCGCTGTCGCGACCTTAAGTGACCTTCAATGTGTTTTTCTCAATTGCTGTTGGGAAATATATATTTCCTTTTTGGTTGCATCCACTTGGTCTGCTGTGCGATGTGGGTCGCCCTGCCTCTTGTGGTCCTCCTTGTGCTAGTTTTCCCAAAATAAGTAAAACAAGAAATCCTGTTGGATCGGGGCCAGCCGCATTCAATCTCGGCGTGTAGCCGTGTGAATTCCTCTTGAAATCAATCCATTCACAGACTGCCTGTCTGTGGATGGTGGTTGGGACTCTGTAACTGGGCATGGTTAACTGTTACTGTGCTCGGTAAGGTCAGGTGGAACAGTGCTGCGCGCCGCCTCCCCATCGGTGTTTTGAGTTTGATGTCAAATGGTGTTCGGTGCATAATGGTGTCACCGAGTCACCCCTAAAATTTTGGGGTGGGTGGGGCATGGTTGGAGAAAACCAGAAGAAAAAAAAAAAAACGCCGAAGAAAAAATCATTTATATCGGTTTTCCTCGATTCCGTATATTTTTAGACGTCTCATTCAATTGAGACTGATCAGTGGGAGCAAACGAAAGAAGAGCGAGAGAGCGAGAGGCTTGTGTGTGACTTTAATATTTAGCTAGTGAAGTAAAGTTTAGTCAAGTCAGACACACGCCCCCATCCCCCACGTCGCGATGGAGAATCGAATCGCTTTTCCCTGGCTTCACGGTGTGTTTTCTTCTTCCCCTGTATAAACTCGCGGAATGGGAGACGAATTTTTAGTACTTAGTTATTTTTAGATTTGAAATCTGTACGGTTGAGGCATTTGCCACCAGTCAAGTGTATCTCTCTATCTTCTGACGTGACGTTTGTAAGCCCACATTGTTGTTGGCTTGCATTGCATTCTCCTGGTGCCGGCATCGCTTTTCTCTCTCTCTTGCTGCAATCGGCGCATCAGTCGCAGCCGCAGCAACAAGCGTGAATTTCAGTTGGGAATATTCTAATTGACTGGAAATTGAAGTAGGGGCTGGTGCTGATTTTTAACTCTGTCCGATGTGCGATAGATTTCATGGATTTTACGATGCCGCCTCTGGCTGCTGCCTGAGATACGAGATTTATTTATACATTTGCTTTTTTCGCTTCATTATTCGCGTTGGCTGTGTCAGTTGATGTGAAATTGTTTTTAGTTGTGCGGCTTCGCTCTGCACACTATTTTTGTTTTCGATGATCATTGTTGTTGATGGTCTTCGAGGGGATGTCTTGAAAATAGGAAATGACGCAGAGGTGTTTATTTAAATTATTAGAAAATTGTGCGCTTCTTCGTGCCAAAATGTGGGTTGTTAAATATTTTTTTTTCTCTCTTCTCTTTAAATTCCATTACGATTTGTTAGTTTTTATTTATTTCCTTGAGCCGCGCATAAAAAAATTCAAATTTTTGCATCATTTGTCTAAAAGCCTTGCGAATTTAATGGGCCCCACTATTCCGGCTTCGGTATTTGACTTCCTTGAGCATAATTAGTTTTCTATTTCAGTGATTGGAGGATTATTTTCTTGCGTCGAACAACGTTGCCAGGAGATCTCGTTCACAACATTCATGATTGGCAGCGTCTTTAACTTTACGAAGAAGTGTCCAAGGGCCCTACATTTTTCTGAGGCGGACACCAACATGCTAAGCTTGACGCGAGTCACTTCACAATTTCACATAAATGCTCCTTGTTTCCCATTCGATCGAATGGCGTGGTCCGGCTTGTGGTCTGAAAAGTTAACAATGAAGACAATAAATTTATTCTAAGCCATCTCCAGACCCCTTGATCATTTCTGAAGAAGCACGCTTCATTGTAAAACTACGCAGCAACTTCTTTGCATTCCTTGTTTATGGAACAGTCGAAGCACTGGTCGTCACTCACTGCTGTCAATACCACACGGCAAAGTACCTACAATTTACTGTCAACAGTTTACCCACTGGCAGCTATGTCTTCACTCACTTCTTGTCACTTATTTCTCTTTAACCCAAACAATAGTAATTGTAGCCAACGACACATTTATTATGTCTGTTGATCTTCCAAGTCAAATTAGGGAACAGACAGCAAATCAATTAAGCGAAAGCACATTGACCCTAGCCCAAGTTGTCTGATTCATGTTCACATGCGACGATAATCTTTGAATTGTCTGAACAAAGAGACGCGTCAAACAATTTGACATTGCTTGCAATCGATCGTTCTCCAGTGGTAAACATTCGGTGAACCCATGTAACAACGAACTAATCGTTTGTCCTTATCAGCAAATCGTGGTGTATGCCAAAGATGTTTCCAAACAAACAGAGATACAGTCACAAGTGCGGATTTATGTCGTCATTTCAATTAGTCCCCACTGAGTTCGGTGATAAGATTAGAAACAAAGCGAACTTATTGACAAGGTCGTATCTTTGGTTTATAGACGTGTGACCGCGATAAGGTCGATGGCGTCCTACATTTTTAACTGAGAAACCGAATACTATCCTGATTTACGATATTTTTGTTCGATGATAACGCATTCGTACGCTTAGGCGATAAGATGTTTTGACAAGAAACTACTGCGTGTTGGATTAGACACGTATTCATCATTAAGGCGGTGGAAAAATAAGCATGAGAGAAAATTTCAAGTTGAACTCATTGAGTTTGTCGATCCTTTTCATCCTCTTTAGATTCATTTAATGGATCCGTAGACACAATCACAGTTGTGATGATCCCCACTCTATGACTATCGCTACTATACAACACCTACTAAAAACAGAAACAATTGCTGAAATGAATCGTATATGGTCTACCGGCGCAGGATGTGCCAACTCTGGCTCACAGTCGACTGGATAACCTAGCTAAACTTAATAGCTCAGAGACAGTTATGTTATTCCATCTTAGCACAATGGGCCTTTGCTGGCCGAAATGTGGTTGTTGTCTTTACTTCCATCAGTCAGCTTCTTCAACCTAACCTACAATTAAATAATTAAAAATATATATAAAAAAAAACAAATTTTCAGCATACAGTGAAACTTCGCTTTGCGGACACCCTTTTAAAAGGGACACCTCTCCTTAGAGACATGGTCCTGGCATAAAGGTATTCGTGTATTTCAACCCCTTCAAAACGGTCATCCCTCCGTGGGGGACAATCACGATGCTTCCGCTGTTGTCCGCTATAGAGGGGTCTCACTGTATTATGATTTGGTTGGCTGGCAGTAGCATTTGTGTGAAAATTTTGGGATATTTCGGATTCAGACTATGAGGGTTTGCGAACCTTGAACAACCCATGCCAGGTCGGAGTTTGTCACTTGGGGTTTTTCTTAAGACACTTGCCCTGTATCTTTAGCACAAAGGATCCAACCAGGATCTAAGGGAGCCACAACTGCTACAGTGGTGGCAATCAACCAAACATAACCTAATCTAAACCTAACCATTTCTTTGGACCTAAAAGTGACTCTCGTCCGACACTGTACTCTAGCCCATTTCAGTATTTTTTCCTCATTGCGCCCGCCGAATGCTCCTCCTGTCTTCGAGGAGTATCCTGTGGACAGCTTACACCAGTTCTTCGGAGTCCATATACGTTTAAGGCCATAATATGTCTTGGGCAAAATGTGTCTGGGCAGGATTGAAAACTTAACCAAAACAAATGAAACCATAAACATGTGAACAGTTTCTGAATACAAATCTGAAAAGTCTGATTCAATGAATGTGATCTTTTGCAGATCCATATTTCCATTGGGAAAAAATTCCTAAATAGAGTATAAGTTTAGTAACGACTTTGCAAGACGTCACGGCACATAATTTTTTGATTGACTTTCCTTGGAGCCTCAGCTAGTCACAAAAGCGGGTTCGCGCGGTCGGACTCTGACATTTTATATAGAATATATGTAAATCCATTAAACAAGTTACAATGCAGCAGTCGCGCTTTGATATTTCCCAGGTCGTAATATCCTAAGACCGAGTACAAAGCAATAGCTAGAACTAGTTCTACAAACTTTGGCTACTAACTTTATGGCCTGTTGTGAAACAATTTTCTTTTAGTTACTCGTGGTTTTTCATTTCTCGCGAGCTGAGGCAACTGTTTGTGTAGGTAATTAATTTGTTTTTGAGATTTTATTTGTAGTAATGGCATATTGTTTTCCTGTAATTTTACATGGAAAACGCGCGGTTTCTTTTGTGATTTGGAAGACAAAGGTTTGCCGCAATTTGACATAACATTCTCGTGAACTCGATAAAATGCCCGACCACGCGAATGCGAAGTTGTGATTTGGCCTTATTGTTTGAATTTGAAATTTCGACCTTATGGAAACCCATTTATTCAAGCAACATAATTGTAAATGTCAATAAATGAAGTATTAGCCATTGTCAGCCATGACTTCGAAGCATCTTTTTTGCAACTCTTGCATTCCATGCCAATACCACGCACTGGTCGTCCATTCATCAACCTAATTATTTACTTAGAATGTAAGACTGAGTCAGAAAATGCCAAGTCCCAAAGACTGCTGGACAAAATTTCCCATTTAATATTTGCTAAATAGTTTCTTACTTGAGTTGGAACATTGCGTTGTCAAAATTGGAAAGCAAAAGAAGACGCGAATGTAATATTTTGGAGACTTAACCAGTTGTTGACGGTAGAAATGTTCAAGTTTTGGCAATTCACAAAGCCCATCAGGCCCTCGATCAGGCCCCACCATTTACTAAGCATCACCTTTTTATTCCGTGCATGTTGCCTTCTGGTTGGAGATTGATGTCTGGCCTAAACCTACGCATAAGTTTGGCATTGGGTCAAGGCATCCACTTTCCATCGCCAGTATCAATCCTATGAAAATTAAACGACTCTCCTTGTTTGAATTGATTATGTGGATACAACTTTCGAAATTTATGTCTGTCAATCGATGTGGAACCAATTTTGTTCTTTTTCGATCTCTCCAATCGCCTTAAAGTGCTGTTCTTATGAGCACAACACGATTGCCTAACTTAGCAAACTCTGATTCTGTTTACATGGAGTTTCCTCACTCTCTGAGAGTAGAGTTTGAGAAAAGCGACACTTCATCGCGAATTTGTGGATCGCGTTTGGCTCTTTGTGTATTCCGTTCTTAGCTTGACAGTTCGCAAATGAAAGGATTGATTTGCGGAGAAACAATTTAAAATCGTTAATAAGGTCACACTAAATTTTGTTAAATTTTAAGTCGATAGCCTACCAAGAAGTATAACTTTTTATTTATATTGGCTGGAAAGTGGAAGTGGTTTCTACAAGTTCGCGTTCACAATTGACGGCTCTTATGAACAGTGCTTAAAGGTTGTGGAAACAGCTGTCATCTGAAAGTTGATCAATGAGTCTGTGAGCTGTTCTTGTGCTTGAGCATAGTCGTTACTTTAGTTAGTACTTGCTGCTACTTTACATCATCGAATATTTTGTCTCGCGTTCTTGACATAATTTCCTTGCCACTTTTGAAACGAACAAACCATCATCCCAAAGTCATTTGACTCTTTAGTTGGATTGCATAGCCACCTCCTAATAATCAAAGACTTTTAGCAGCGGTTTTCTTTTGTAGAACAATTAATTAAACTTCGAGACTAATGGTTCTTAACAGGAACAAATCTTAACATTTTCTGGCCTGTTTGTACAGTCACGCCTAATTTCACTGACGGATGTTTAACATCCATGTGTCAAAATTGCAAAAATCCATGTGTGCAGTTATCGCATCTGTTAGACAAATTAACATTTCATTTTATGACACCCACATTATATGGTTGGGTAGTTAGTGGAATCCGTCTCGCTCTTCAGCTTTGGATTCATTCACTGGGTCTCTTGTCGTTCTTGGCTTGTAAAAATGAAACAGTGAAAGATTGATGAACTCTGAAATTTAGATGTTATGTGAGGCAAGTGTTAAACTATATAATATGGGCGGCGTTATGGCCCGTAGAAGGACAGGGCCTAGGTTCTACTGCTACATGCTGCGTGCTATTGCTCTCTTATGAGTGGATCTCTTACGAGTGGTTCTCTCGCAGTTTTATGCCAACCTCGAACGGCCAAGATTGATAAGCATTTCCTAGACAGGACTACTCATTGGGCATTGTCAGTAACTAGCTGTGAACATTAATTTTGTCGTACCAGGTGTCGAACCTCGACACAGTAGGTTCAAGTGAGTATGAGTCGATGCACAGACCCACAACGTCACGGCAGGCACTCAAAGACTCAGCCTTAACTTATTAAAAGAAAATGAGACCTTGTCTTAAATTGAATGGAATTTAATTTGAATAAAAATTAAAACCGGAAATGTTCAAGAAACGTTTTATTTTTGCTTTTGAAATGTTGCGTCGCTTAACTAATAACTGATAAAGAATTTCCGGACACCTATTTGTCGGCTTTGCTGGAAGACTTGGACAGTTTGTCAAAACTAGGTCCATAACCCTCCAAGAGAATTGCGTGTTTAAGAATAGGGAACCTGACGAGGTGGTCTTCTTCTTGTGGTGGCACTACAGTCCGGCGTGGACCTGGGCCTCAATCAGTAAGCCTCTCCAGCCTGCACGATCTTTAGCCAGCTGTCTCCAACTGCGCACACCAAGTCGATTGAGGTCCTTCTCCACCTGGGTGCGGAATTGGTTCCGTGGGCTTCCTCTATTGCGTTGTCCCACTGGTTCGGAGTCGAAGACTCTTCGGGCTGGAGCAATGTTATCCATGCGCTAGAGGTGGTCAGTTTTCTAATTTCAAGCCTTAGAACTTAGTGGATCTCCAAGGAGTTCATCTCCCTTTGAAGTGTCATTTGGAGTTGTTAATAACACCAAGATGTTTTCTTACAAATTTTTAAACGACGGGCTTTAACGAGTATTCCTTTAGAAGATTTTTGCTGACAACATGAACAATGCTAACGAAGTTGACAGCTGGATGGCGCAGTTGGTAGAGTGGCTGCCCCTGGTTAGCGGGGTCTCCGGTTCGAACCCCAGTGAAAGCAAAGTTAATACGTTTTATCTGGTTTTCAAATATGGTCCAGTCACCATTTGCCGTTGGGATCAAATCAGTTGGGATCAATCACTGTAGTAGTCAATCAGTGGTTGCAGTCGGATTATGGGTATCACAATGGACCAATAGTATAAGTCTAAGTGTGCTGGTAAATGTACTGACAGCCCGTCTACCTAACCCTAACCCTAATGCTAACGAATTCGGGAGGTTTCATCGAATTTCTCCAAACCTGTGAAGTTTCGCCATACATTTCCCTCATACCTCTCGATTTCAACGAAAACTGGTTGAAACCCCTTTGAGTTCATCCATCCGTGAGAGATTGTCAACTAGAACACTCCCACAGCGAGAGTTTCAGTTCATTTTTGGTCATTTTGGTGTTCATTTTCTCTCTCTTTTCTGGTTCTCAACACTATTGCTTCTTCTCAAGAAACAGCTGTTTTGCCAGCCACTTCAAAATTGAAAGCTAATGTCATTTGACAACAGTGAAAACATTGAAGTGTCACAAAAAGTTCATCAAAACCTCGCGGTTTTGGTTCGGTTGGAGCATAGCATAACTTAACTTTTGATTCGTCGTTCCTTGTAAAGCCAGCTAAGCATTCTTCGAACAGAGCACACAAGTAAAGAACAAATCAAAACATTGAGGAAATTGATACTCCAATCCCACAAACAATCCTGAATCATGTTTATTACCGGTGTCGCATTACAAAAGTTCTCCGCATTTGCTTGCTCATTTTTGAACTCACGACAGTCCGGATATCTGATTTCGACACCACATTGCGTTCAATTGTGTGGAAATAAATAAATGCTATACGTTCCCCAAAACAAAAACAATTTTATTGCTCCCCCGCCGCTAATTCATTTTTCCACTCAAACCTCTGCCGGAATCCACATTAAATACAACAAAAAATCAAGCAAACAAAACATATTCTAATTTCATTGTTTGCCAAACTCTCGGCGGTAGCCTTGTAGCTGAACAAATAAAATCCACATCACCTCCTGTGTGAGCCTACATGCAATTACCCGACAAAGATTGTCGTACACTGCCTGTGCTGCGTCGAGTCAATAAAATGTATTCAAATGAAACTGGCTCGAAGCACAGAATGTCGAAAAAGAAAATTCCCACGATTATTACCCAACACTTTGCCATTAAACGGAGAGAGAGCAGAAGGCATGTGCCAAAATAATTTTGAATAAATAAAATTGAAAATAATCTTCGAATTGGAAGAAGAAAAAAATATCTTTATAGTTGGCAACGAACTCAAGAGATTGTACAACAAGAATCAGTTCAAACAGGGAGCATCTATATTTAGCGGGTGGTTGGAAAAACACAACAACACCGACTTAATGCCTAATTTCCCTTGACGTTTCACGTTCAATGATTGTTTGTTTGTAGCGTTTTTCATTATTTTCTGAATTTGTATATCTCCCAGCTCTAATGGCTCAGGCGTTGGATAATTTATTATAGCCGATTGTTTGGAATTGTTACGCAAAGATATTTTTTGGCAGAAGAGTGGTTGGCAATTTGTTTTATTCACTTTTTCAAGTTCATCTTGACCAGATTTGAATTTTGATTAAATAACCGACGCACACGCTTTTGTGATTTTATGCAAAACAAAAAAACGAAGGCGGGGATGAGTTGGTGACAAAAGTTAGAAAGGTCTATGGAATGTCGTGGTGGCGCTGCAGGTTGTTCATTTCGCGCTTCTCATTTAGGCTTGACGCAAGGATTTAAAGTACAGTCAAACTTCTTTTTGCGGACACTCCTCTATAAGGGACACCTCTGTTTACGGACAATTCGTCATTGTCCCGGCATGAAAGTATTCGTTTATTTCAGCCCCTTTAGAAAGGACACCCCCTACATAATGGACAATCACGATGCTTCCGCTGCTGTCCGCTGTAGAGAAATTTCACAGTATCAGTGTTTTTATTGATAAGGGGAACGGGGCTAACACAATGGCAACATTTCATACTTTATCCCTGATTTCACGGTTGTCACATGACGGTCCGGCCCATTTCTTGAATGGAGATTTGTGGAATTCGCCGTGTTAAGCTAAGTGTAAAGTCTATGTACGCTCTAATCCAAAAAAGTGACAAAAATTAATTCGATTCCGATGTTCGATGTACCCACGAACGTAAAATAGCATTTTTGCATCGTGCATTTTGACCATCTGTCAAGTTGGTTGGATCCTTCTGCACGGTCCATCTGTGGAGTGGCCTTAACGTTTACCGTGCATTTTTCCAGCTTGCCATTGCAAAATGTGAATACCTACACAGATTTGAAACTATCGAAGACTCGTTCGAAAAATGAGTGAAATTGAAAGCTGTCCAATGTTGGTGTGCCTTCTGGCAAGCCATTATGATCGTTTACAACTGCGTCTTGATGCATCGACTTCCCAAACCTTGTCCGAGGAAGATTCTAATTGATGAACAGAACATCCGTAATAGGGAGAGTTTCAACAAATCCTTTCTAGGAAAGTTGTCAAATTTCTGAAGCCTGCACTTAAATCCTAGATAAAAGATATTTCAGAATTTGTATAGTCTCTCTATGAAATCAGTCCCACTTTAAGCTGTCCTATTTAGTATTCTAGAGTAGTGTTTAGAGTAAGTGTGTGTTCTAATTTTTATTTCCAGGCTTGGGTAATCGACTATGATATATGAACCATTCTTTCTTTGGTCTGTCCACCGTGTCTAAGGTTATCTGTATTGCTTGGCATTATTTCATTTAGGGTGACCAGTGAGTGCTTAAGTGATGGGAGTATTCGAAAGATAATTCGAGTTTTCTCGACTCGAGAACATCTCTATTATCAACATCTTTCGAATTACTACTAACTACTCGAGAACTCGATGTCCCTCTCTCATCAAAGTCATTCGAATGAATTCGAATTTTCTGTCAATGAACTGAGAAGTGGAGTAAAACTTGAGTTCATTTCCTTGGCGCTGGTCTTTCATCCTGATTAGCATTTTTCCACGAGAAATATTTGCTACACGCTTCAGCGCGAGAACGCTGAAGTGATCTTGTGTTAGTGGTTAAAAATTAATTAATGTGTAATTCGAATGATTTTGAGAATCGATAAGTGCAACATATCGATTATCACTCGAATACAGTGAAAGCTGCCATAGGCGGACAACGACGGTCGCATCATTTTTGTCCGGCTAAGGGAAGTTGTGGAAATATATGGAACTTCAATTCAAGATCCACCGTTGTCAGAAATTACCGGCTTATAATAGCAGCTTCCACTGCAATCATACGAATGAGTCCATCTCGAGTAATCATTCGATTATTAAAATGCATCGATTCTTAAAATCATTCGATTATGCCCATCACGGCTTTACATAATAAACTTAGGTTTGATTGGATTTTGTAGCTTGTGAACTTTTTAAAGTGCTTCAGACATGGCTGTTACATTTGGTGGACCAGGTGTAAACATTTTGTAAACCAATTGGAAAGCGAATTTCCTAACAACCGAATTTTTCTACAACTCTTTTTAAGACAAATGAGGATCGAATTTTGTTACAGCACTCACGTTACTAAATGACGGACGTTGTTACTAAATGACGGAATGGTTTAAAGACGATATACAACGCAGTGATTAGATGATCTAAGTAATCAAGTCGGTGGGCCCTCATTTCTTACAGTTCACAAATGTGAGTGATAAAGACAATCACCTCGAAAATCTCAGCCTCAATCGACATCCGACCTTGTTTTACAAATTAATATTATGTCTCTAAACTCGAAGTAATTTGTGTCTACTTGTGAGCCTTTCCGATGTGAATCTTAGGTATAAAATGTGCACGATACGTCTCTGTGATTGACACGTTTACAAGATCTAAGAACAATCTTCAAGCGTTTGTCTTAAATAAATAAATAAATCTCCACGCAGGTCTGTAGAATAGAAAAATTCCAAGTAAATCCTCCATTTTGGCTGCCTTCATCGTTGATGCATTCGCGATCATGCACTTGTGACGCTCGTCTGCGTATGGCTGGGTATGAATGGCGTGGCGACCAAATGGCGCGTTCAATCTTTTGGATCATCTTAAGATCAAACATGAAGATAAGTGAGAGAGATTATGTGCTGTGCAATGTGTGCGAGATTATGTGCTATGCATCTGCGTGCCATGCTTTATTGTTTGTGCATTTTTTGAGGCGATCAATATTGAAACTGTGTGTGAAGCATGTGCACAGAGATAACGCACTTAATACAACGCACAACTGAGCTGATTGGTTCTGTTTGTTAAGTGACTTTTAGTGCGAGAATGTAGACGATGTAATTGTAGGTTTGTTAAGGCGCTACCACCACCTTTTCGCTCACACACAGAAGTGTGTGTTCGAGTGTTCTTGCAGGACTTACAAATTGTCCCAAACTGTGAGTTGAAGAGGAAAATTATGTTAGCATTTTGTGCCTTAAATCACGCGTTGGACAAACACCTCCTACGGTTCAGACTCAAATAATGACAATTTTTCTTACTTTGACAGAACGTAAGGAACAATTGAAAAAACTCAAGCCCAAGAAAGCTCCTGGAGAAGTTCTGAAAGAATTACCTCAGAAAGCGCTTCTTATGTTTCTCTACGCCGCCTGAGTTGATAAACCTCTTTGCAGCCCCGTTGAATTCATCTCCCTCAATCAGAGGTGGTCCCACCAAACAAACCTACAGAGTGAACTTCAGTTTATTTTGGTGATCATTTTCTCATTGTATCTCTTTCTATCTGTTGGTGTTCTCACATTATTATTACCTGTTAACAGACAGCTGTTCTAGCGGACACAGAAATGAAGTATTACGGAGATAGCCGACTTCACAGCTGATTGCCCCCTAGTCCATCGACGAATTTAAGTGCTTTTTTTACAGATATTCATGCATTTTTGATGGTTATTCACGAAATAACGTAAATGCCGTCCGCTGATTGCTCAATTTGGTTTAAGAACACGTTATAAAAAAAAAACAGTTGTACAAATTTTAAGGCTTAAGAGAGGTAGAAGTCGGGCATCTCTGTAAAACTTAATTTCTTGGCGGACATTTAAAAATTGTGATCGAGTGACATTTTGACACACTTCAACTTCGGTGGCAAACGGCCTATTGAGGTTTTAGTAAAAGTTCATCCGAACCTCCTGGTTTTTTTCTAAACTGCATACTCATAATTTTACTTATATTTTTTATTCTGTAAAGTACTGCCTTTTTTTATAACTTCCGGCGTGCTTGGTCAAGATCCATGCCGATGACAAACTGTGCCGAGAATACTTCGGCGTCCACTTTCGTTCTTAATAAATGTTGATGCAGTGTTCACAAGCATGATTAGAATGACGGGCAGAATTGGCTTCCACTTCCAATTCTTCTTTCCTTGAAGCTGTCAAAATTTCGTCACATAGCACCGCCGACTTCTAAAACATGTTTAAAAAGTACAAAATCATAGAAAGTCGGATATTTACCAAAGTTAGGAAGGCTCGTATAATTTTTTACTCACGTTGCTCCGGTCGCATAGGTCTCAAAGTAAACAACAGATGGGCACAAAGCGGAGAGCAAAAAAACAAAAACGACAAAAAATCGAATTACTCCAGCTACTGATTTTGAATTACAGCGTGTTCCCTGGCAAGTAACGAGTGTCCTAAACATAAACATTGGTTTTGTTCGATTTTGCAAGGGACCTAACAATCAGTTCGAATTATCGAAATTGGTCTGTAATAGGCACACAATTATTTGCCTGACCCACTGTACGACAAACGACATAAACTAATTAATCTTGATTTCACAGTTGCTGGCCTTATCTGACTCCATAAATTGCTCAAAATCATTCCGATATACGATCAAACTTTATTTGACAACGAACCGCGAACACGATTCTTTGTTGTTGTCACTTTCTTCTAATTTATTGAAAGAATGCATATAAACACACGCACGTCCACACTCAAAGATGCCATGGCATTATGCACACAGAACGAATTCTTCAGTTGTGTAAATAGAGATACATATCTCAAGCAGCGATTAGGTATCTCTTAAAGATTTCGATGATATAACTCTTTTCAGTTTTTGTTTTTCCACAAGAAACGATCAACAATCAGCAGCTTTCTTGGCACCAAATTAGCTTTATCATGAGATCAGTGTTGTTGAACAAGCCCAAGCTACTGTCAATGCGTTCAGTGATGACAACTAGAAGGTTTGTCACCTCAGTCGACACAGTCCTCGATAGTATAGTGGTCAGTATCCCCGCCTGTCACGCGGGAGACCGGGGTTCAATTCCCCGTCGGGGAGGCTTGTGTTCGCACTTTTTTTTCGCTTCCATAATCTATTTTTTTTTTTCAAACTAATTTCGCAGAAACGTTGTCATTTGGTGTCTGGTTTAGTCATTCTCAGATTTTAGTGGACTCGGACATACACACCCGGTTTTGTGTTTCCCCTCGTTATCCTTTCTTTAACCTTGAATGTCCTCATTCAATGTGACCTACGTCTATGCTGTCTGAAGCAGAGCAATTTCTCATCATCTTCCGCTCAGTAACCAGCGGCCTTTCAACCCCCGAGACACTTCTAAGTGCTACTCGGTGTCGTGTGTACATACATAAATCTTCTCGGTGCCGGTAACAAGTTGAAATTCCAGTCCCCTCGTCAAATTACGTACGACCAGCAGCTTCCTAAGTGCTCACAAATGGGGTAATTGTCAACTAAAATTCAATCAATCTTTCGATTTTTTCCCCGTCAGTCGCCTATTAACTCACTTAGATGCAACCACCCAGGAGCGCCCTCCGGTATTTTGAATAAATACGTCAGAGTTTAAATTTGACTCGAGTTCTGGCACAGATACAAACGAGAGCAAATTTCATCAACAAATGCTCGTATTTTGATCAAACTCCATTGAACCTAGACATTGGCACAATTATTTCGTGAACAAAAAAAAGCACACCGAAATGATCAATGTCTACACACCTTGAGTTGTTTTTTTTTTGTGTGTGTTGCGTAGTTTGGTACTCGCCAGGTTTGTTGTTGTTTTCCTTCTTTTTCTATCGATTATTGCACAACACTTTTTTCATGTGTTCATGGGTTATTTACTTTGCCTTCACCTATTATTTGGCGAAAGTGCGTGCCGAATAAAAGCGAAAAGAAGACGGCGAAGAAATGAACTGTCATTCGTTGGGTAGCTGCGCAGAACGCGCCAAATTGAGGTGTACTCTGTGCGGATACGTCATAGCTTGGCATGCCATCACTGACCACACGGGGCTTCGTCTTATCAGCTCAAGTGCGGTGAGGACGTGATTCGACTGTAACCGGTTTTATTTTACTCTTCCGCGGCGAAGCTAAATAATTTCACCACTTTCCCTTGTTCTCTTTGCGTCGAGGAAGAGAACACGATGTGGTGTGGTGGGTTGCTTTCAATTTACTCTTGAATTTTGATCGCGGCGTTATTAAAAAAGACAGTATGTTTAGCAAGTCGGGCGAGGGGTTTGTAAGGGGTGGTTTTTGGTTGAAGCTGGTTACATTCAGCTTCTGGTAACGTCAGATCGAATGCACAGCAATGTGACAACAAGAAGCACTGCCTTCAGTTTCGTTGAGTCTCGTTTACTTTTGCTTATTAAAGTGGGTACGAATTTCACCACTCTCGACGTACCTAAATGATGAGTGTAGTTGCAGTTTTACACAAGATTTTCAGATGGAATTAAGAGCAAATCTGACAGTGCTTCTGTCTGACTTATCCCACTTCACAGCTCGCACGATTAATTCCACAAAGACTGTGCAGCAGTTGGGAATTTGACTTTGGATAGAGATAAAAATCTGTACATTCTCGTCCCACTTACGAAAACGTTGTTAGTCACTTTTGTGGTATCTCTGTCGAAGAGAATTTAACACATGGGCATATACTTCCACATCATACTTTTGCAATGATGTCGTGCAAAGCGCTTAAAGAAGGCCGACATTTCCCTCTAAGGCTGTGCAGAGGGAAGGAAAATGAAAGGCCTTATTCTTAAAAATTTAAGACTTGATTGATACGCTCCATTGTTAGTTGAAAATTACAATCCATTTGTAATTCCATTTTGCAAATTTTGATTGAATATTGCTACACTGTTTTTTCGGTGTTGCCAAGTGGTCGGACTTTAACTGAAAATGCTAGTTTCTTTTCAATAAGACTCGTAGTCATTTACCTCATTTGTGAGCACTTTTAATACTCGTCTAGCCGTTCACCCTAAAGCATGTCTTCGGATACACAGTTAAGGACCGACTAAAATAAGTATGAGGATCCATGATCTAATGCAAATTTTGACGAAATCTTTCGTCGGACGAAACCCCTGAGCAAATGCTCATTATGACTAAAACATTCGTAATCGTTAGTTAACACCAATATAGTTTGCTCATGCGATTGGGTGTATTCCCTTATTCCCCATGATAGCTCCTTCTCGCTCTTGCGTTTTATAGTTCGACCTTTAAGTTCATAGACTTGCTTTTTAGCGAATCCCCGATTTCCCACTCTCTCCAATCGACAGTCATTTCAGACACACTCGCAGCTACCTGCACCTCCAGCTACTCCTAATTTCTGTTCTGCGATGTATCTACCCTACATCATCGACTTTGAATTTGAGCTTAATTGGAAATTGGATTTATTTACCGATAGTCTCAGTAGTCCCTAATCACATCTTGGCTTCACATTTCGCATTAAAAACTTTGGCCAGAGTTTTTCCAATTGATTTGTGTCAAAGTTACCAATGACATCCGGCTGCCAAAATAAGTATGCAATAAAGTTTGTATTCAAACTTTCTTATTTTATAAGTTGTACAGTGAAACCTGTCAAGTTGGCCTCCTGCTGAAGTTGGCCAGTACAGAGTAGCACCCATAGAAGAATATTCCATACAAATATTCCTCCAAACACCCCTGTATATCGGCCACTTGTCTATCTTGGACCTTGGTTGCAATTTTTGACATTTTATTTCATCCTCGCCATAAATATCCTCCGAAAGTTGGCCAGAAACATGTCGTCTGCTGGTCAATTTGTGTATTTTGTTGTGTGGTATAAAAATGCACTAGACAAATTGTAGAGGCAGACATAGCGGTAAAATTATTTTCGTATTAAAATTTGTTGGAACATACTTATGTAGATGATTTTGGGCCTACAGTTTGTGAAAGACTGCAGTGTTTCTCTGAGAAAAAAACTGGCACACTTATAAGTTGGTCAAAAAAGCTTTCACTTCAGCTGGCCAACTTTCGCACTTTTCTCTGTACTTTCCGAACATACTCGAGTCCTTGATTGTCAAATCTCGAACACTTTGCTTAGCATTCTCCATTTTTTCTGTATTCCGTTTCTCGGTTATAGTTGCATTTTACTCGATTTTCAGCAAGAAATAAGCATACGACTATTAAGAGGGCGTTAGAAGCAATTTAGCTGAGTAATCCCCTCCTCCCATAGGTGGGCAGCGAGAGGGTCGCAGCAATGTTGTCTGGGAGTTGTCCGTCCATGGGAATATATGGAACTTCAATTGAAAATCCACGGTCGTTAGAGTAAAGAGAGTAAGAGATTATCTGTATAAGATGCTTTCACTATAATACTAGACATGTGTACAAAGTAACGAATGAATGGACTCTGCTTCAAAATAATCTATAATACATCAAATGACAGTTGACAACCTGGGACCATATGCCTCATAATTAAGTGACACTCGCTGATAGAGCAATCGACTAGTAGAATGACACACATATACGATGTGACTCCTTTTCCTTCAATTTCATTCAGTCCACTGAATATGGGTTTTTGTACAAGCGGGGTCTTGTGGGCTCTGTTTTTGGTCACACTTTGATTGAGAATAATATGTAACAATAATATGAGTAGGGCTACAGCCGGAAGATGGCCAGAACCTAGCTTCTACAGCAACCACTTGTCTCGTGCGTACTACTGTTCACTCACGAGAGGATGGGTCCTATAGTTTTATGCCGACTCCGAATGGCAAAGTTTTAAGAGGCCTTATCTAAGCAGGAGCACTCTTTGAGCATTGTCAGTGACTCGAAAAAGGTGAAAAATTGTTTTTGTCGTACCGAGAATCCAACCGAGGCTCGAATTTTCCATTGGAGTCGACGCACTGATTCACAACACTGAAGCCGCCACCTTTGACTAAGAACACTAGGATTTTTTTCTATTTCCAATTTTCTGAAGCGTTATTTGTAAGATTTAGAATTATATCTTAATTCGAAATTAGATGTTTTTTTCGACGGTTTCCCTAGTCAATTTAGTCTAATCGTGAGCTTAATAACCTCTCCTCTGTAGAATCATGTTTTGAGGGTTATGTTTGAATTGAAATGGGATCCATTTCACTGCTCACCGTCAGCTACAACAAGTTGTGACGTTATATTTTTCATTCATTGTACTAGAATTCTCTCGACAAGGTCTGATAAAAGAACCTTCCAATAATTTCGCCATCGGGACTTATGTAGCTTTAAATAAATTTCATTAAATCAATAAATTTTCAATAAATCATTAGTCCAAATGATACGTACATCAAGTACTGAACAAGACCATTTAATGACGTCATGAAGCTGAAAGAATGTGATTTTTGTAGGCTTGGTTTCTTTTCACATTCAACTAACATAACGAATTCGACATATTTTGTTTATTTATTTATTAGTTCCATATTTCATCTTTTACAAAAGACTAACTCTTATTTACAAGTAAAAGTTAATATGCAATTAATATTAATTTAACGTTGAAGAAACTATTGATGTTCTTCTCCAAAATTCGATGCTTGTTATTTTTACTCAAATCACCATTACTCCACATCTAAGCAAATTGCTTTTCAAAAAGTTACCTCAAAAGCATCTTCATCTTGCGCCACAATAAATAAAAATACAACTCCTGGATCAAATTGAACGTTGACACATTCAAACTTAAAATTAAACTTTTATCACGCTTCCTAAAAGCAACATAAAACTAATTTAATACGGCCCCGTTTATTGCATCATGCGTCCATCATCCTTAAAAAATCTTTTAATTTCTTCCAAACCCGTTAAATCATGGGGAATGCGATCTCACGCAAGTGGGCGTCACCAAGCATAATCATTCAACGTTTCTCGAGTAAATCCGATTGAATTTAATTTGAAAATCTTTGAGGTTCGCCATTATTTGCAATAAAACAGAAAACGCTTTCCGACATCTCGATCATAAAAAAAGCACACACACACACACGCCAAGCCTCTCCTCGCTGTCTGCAGAAGCGAATCTAACCCCCACAATGCATTCTCAAACTGTCAGATGTTTGCATTTTTTTTTTTTTGGAAATTTATGGCTTAAGCTGAACGGAAACATCGTGTATCTCCAACATATTTCCGAAATGTATTTATATCGCAGAAAATTCGCAAGAAAAAAAAAAAAAAAAAATGAAGACGAACGATGTACATACACGTAAATTGGGTTTTATGAAACGCGCTCGTAGGACGTTGTATCTTATAATCCAAAATTAGAATACAACGTCCCCTGCTGATCGTTCTCGAACGAACGAAGTCAATTTTATAAGAGTTTTTTTTCATCCTTTTTTTATGTCTGAGTGCATTCCGTTCAATCTTTGTCTGGTAAGTTTTTTAATGTGAAATCATTTATCCATCCCGTATCGCATTTACATTCACAAATTTTATTTTTTAGGTTTTATTTGCAAATCAAATAGGCAACAGAAAAAAAAAAGAATTAAATAAAAATATCATTCATTGCGATCCGAATATCTATCTCATCACACACATGCGCGCCACTGGATGCCTTGTTTTATTTAGAAGGTAGATTTTGAAAACAATAAAAATCCAAACACAATTAAATTACAAAACGCTTCAAAATATTTCTCGCCAACACCCTAACCAGCTGCTGAATTTTATTTACAAATGTTTTCTAATAAAAGTAAATAAAATTATATTAAAACCATATTTTTTATATTCTCTCTTGACTCATACAAAACAATTTTTGACCGTGGTGATGCTAAAACAAGTTGATGCTTTTTGAAAGAATCCACCCAATCAACAATTGCTAATTTTTCTATTTTTATAGGAACTAAAAAAAAAATACAAAACAGAAATCTCGTTTGAAAACAGTTTTCTCTAAAAAAAAAAAAAATCATATCGTTTTTGAAAAAAAAAAAATGTATACAAAACTCATCACTCAATCGCATGCAGAGAATATTTTGTGCTTCAGTTTGTCTACGATCCTCCCACTTATTGATGAACACATCACATAATCCCTGTTATCCCTGTAATCTCCCATTCGAAATTGTAAATACTTTTTAATTTGAAATAAAAAAAAGAATTTATTTTTGATTTTTTTTTTGTTTATGTTATTGAGGTTATATTAAAACCATAAAAAATATTAATTTTAAGAAACAACAAAAAAAGAAAACAACTAATTGTTTATATTGTAATTGTGTAAAAGACTATATGTTTTAATTATTTTTTTTCTCGTTATTGTGATTTCTTTTGTTTATAATACTTTAGATTGAACACACGTTTGATCCTTAGAGGAGTGCTTAGATGTGTCTAAGCTAAGTAGTAATCTTGTCCGTCCAGCTGAAGCATGCGTTCACTTAACAAATTCAATTTTGTGTTTAAATCATATTGATCTAATCCAATGATAAACTGTATGTTTACATATTTATTTAATAGAAGAAGAAGTTTTTTTTTAGTCTCTTCGCACCATTTTCGCTCCGAAATGCTTTCCACGCCATCTGTGCTTTCACTTTGATGAAGATCGAGTCTCCTTTTCGGGAAGGCATACAATTCTGATTAACTTAAGACTTGCTACAGATTCCTTAACCAGCCAACTAAGCCTTCTCATTATCTGACATGAATGGCAGCGGCTCTGAAATTTGTGGAAATATCAATGAGTGTTGTTCTGCTTTGACCATCTTAAAGTGATGGTTCTCAACTGCGTACTGTTTAACAGAACGAATGAAATCGATTAGCCATAGCAGAGCAGAGATGTTGCACTACAAATGTTTTTCGACTGCTTATCGTAAGCTACATTCGCTTCAAAGCAAAGGCCAACTGGGTCTAACAGTAGGAGTTATCCAATATGAGTACCCCAATTGCCCCAAGTACTCTCTGGAGTGAGACACTAGTACCCACCTTAACTTAGTCGATATACGACCTGAAACTGATTAGTTCTGATTTTATCGACACCACTTGCCCTTATCTTATTTCTTCAATTGAGATTTTTGTTCAAACACAAATTAGCCATGGAAGATCCTTTATACAGCTTCTGACAAGGTTTAATTGTTACCATTTCGTGATTAACACATGTCCTAAGCATTGCCAAAATTCATGCTTGTGGCCTAAACAACTACTCATATTTCTACAAGAGATGTTTCAAAAGATCTTGTAAAAAACGGATCAAATCCTTGGCTTTGACAGCTCATAACAGTTGGACATCATGTCCATAAAAATCCATATTTTATATTCCCACGGCTTGTAGTGTCGTTTTTTAATTTTGTCTTAAAATACAAGTCGAATAGTCCAATTTCATCAAAACAAGAAGTGTTTCTAAGTGACAGAAGTATACTGCAAAGGTCCAACCATAACTGCCTCAAATAAGCTCTTGTCAGAAACGAAAACAAGCCGGAGGTAGCATCCTCAAATTTCGAATGGCCCGCAATTGTTTGTGAGTATATAAGCAAAATTGCAACGCTGAATGTACAAAACTTACGAGCGATATATTACATTCTTACTTCAGTTGGGAAAAGTGAACGAAACATAACGAAACTGAACAAAGTAATTATTATGATCAGACAAAGCAAGCTTTAGTTGACAAAAAGCTACGTATGCTAATTATGGTTTATGCTTAAATAACCAAAAGTGAACGAAACTTAACGAATCTCTACAAAGTGATTTTTATGGTCACAGAGCATCATTTCTGTTTAATCAGCAACCAAATAAAGTATACTTTAGTTCACAAAGGCTACGTACGCTCATTATGGCCCGCTTAAACAAGCCAAAGTCAATAAATCTTACTTTTTATGATCACTTTACTTTTTTTATGATCACAGAGAATCATTTCTGTTTTACTAGTAATCAAAAAAGCAATCTCTAGTTTACAAAAGCTACGTTCGTCCATTATGGATCCCGCTTAAATAACCAAAAGTGAACGAAACTTAACGAAACTGAGCAAAGTGATAATTATGACCACAGAGCAGAATTTATGTTCCACCAGCAGTCAAATCAATCGTGCTAATCAAGCTTTAGGTCACAAAGGACACATTCGCCCATATAGGCAAAAGTGAACGAAACTTAACGAAACCGAACAATGATTTTTAAGATCACTGAGTATAATTTCTGTTTAACCAGGGGTCGAATCAATCAAACTCAGTAAATTTTAGTTCACGAAGCCTACGTAAGCCTACGTCCATTATGGTTGCTCCTTGAGTAAGGAAATTAATAAAAGCGCGTATCATACATATCCCTGAACTCAATGTATCATTTCAGCATATCTCTCGGCTGCTTAATTTAATCTAAACCTCTCCTGGTTGATTGTGACAGCGTCCTAACAAATGGCAAGTTAAATGTTTCAATTTCGCTTTTCATTTAACCAATCCATTATTCTCCGCGCTACATTCCTCCAACCACACAAATAATGAGAAAATATAAATCTCCATCCTTCGGCAAAACAGCAAGTGACAAAGATTAATGGCGTGTCTCCGCACAGCTTACTTTTTCCACACTCGTTTATTCGTGTCTCGAAATATTCACATTTCGTCTTGTGATCTTCGTGAAATATTCGAGGCATAAAACTTGCAGTCACCCAATTAGACACCTTTGAAGATTCATCATTAGTCTTCCTCTGAAAATACATAAAACAGATTGGAACAATAAAACGTCAAGCGCTCAACCCGAGCCATGCCGACACAGTCTGTCCCATTTCAAGAAAACACACACATTGCATCAATGTTTTAAAATGGAAATGGAAATTCTCCGCCCAGTCAAAACGCGGTCAAGCATCCAGAAGCTTCCGAGAAAAAAATATCTTCTTTCAAAATTTATTTATCTTTCCCCGCATGTGTGGGTGCGTCTGTGTGAAGACGCACCACGTCGTGCCGCAGGGGTTCAACAAAATGAACGAATTTAGGTGAATGCATGCAGCGGTGTGAAAAATAACACATTTTGTGCTTCTGTCCAAACAACAAAAAAAATATACATTTACGAATCTGTAATAAACTAAATTTTTGAAGAATTTCGAACACAAACAGGACTTAAGAAAAGAATTTATCTTCTTGTTGCAGATTTTGCGTGGGTGACGTTAACAACGAACGATGCATATTCGCTTGGCGCCCTCGTTCTGGCGCACTCACTTAAGCGCGTCCAGACCGCCCATCAGTTGGCGGTTCTGGTCACACCAACGGTGTCCGAGGCAATGCGCAACAGACTACGAGAGGTGTACAATGTGGTGCAGGAGGTCAATGTCATGGACTCACAAGATGCCGCCAATTTGGCGCTGCTCGCTCGTCCAGAACTCGGCATAACATTCACAAAACTCCACGCCTGGAAGCTGCTGCAGTTCGAGAAGTGTGTCTTCCTGGACTCTGATATTCTTGTAAGTACCTAATCCTCGACAGATGTCTCTGTATTTTTTTCTGACTCATGAATGGCATTGCAGGTCATACAAAACGCCGATGAATTGTTTGAACGCGAAGAACTCTCAGCCGCCCCAGACGTATCATGGCCGGATTGCTTTAACTCCGGAGTTTTCGTATACAGACCCAGTGAAGAGACATTCGCCTCGTTGACACAATTCGCATTGACCAACGGCAGCTTCGACGGGGGTGATCAGGGTCTCCTGAATCAGTACTACTCCGATTGGGCACACAAGGACATAAGCAAACATTTGCCATTCATCTACAATACGACTGCCTTCGCCTCCTACAGTTATTTGCCAGCGTTCAAACAGTAAGTCTCACCCTGAAGCACATTTCAAATTCAAATATTCACTTCATTTTGAAACAGATTCAGAGACAAGATCAAGATCCTTCACTTCGCTGGCAAACTAAAGCCGTGGCTGTTGAACTTCAACTCCGAAAGCAAACAACCGTACATGCCATCGGAATTCCAGCACGCCGCCGATATGGTCCAACTGTGGTGGACAATTTTCTGTGAAAATGTCCACAAGAGTTTGTCCGATCAAATGGTAAGTTTGAGACAAAACGAAGCTGTTGATGTCTCGTGTTGTTTTTCGCTTTCCCAGTTCGATATACACCTTGTTTTGAATTATTAACAATTTAAATTCTGTTTGAACGTTTTGAAATACTCTAACCCAAATATGTTGTTTCGTTTTACAAGCTACCGCAACAAGACTTATGTTACGACGAGGAGGTAAGATTCAAGAGTCACTTTTTTGTAGCCGCAAACCGCAAGAGCGTCTGCTCTTGAAATTGTGTTGGTAGTTAATTATCATTTTTTTTTTTCGTTCACATTTTGGAAAGGTGCTTCTTTTTTTGAGTAGATTGGATAACTTGTAAAAATCAGAAATCTCTCTTAGACTGTAAATAATTCCACCGACTATAGGGGTGTACATAGTGTACAGCGGATCGAAAGAAGACCGAATTTTGCATCGAGCACCATTAATTCAGAGGTGAAGGGTCGTTATCCGTTTACATCACCATCGCCTCACGAACTAAATCATTCTCATTCGAATTTTGTTTAGGCACGACCCACAGGTCTGTGATAGGGTTAGGGCGGCGTGAAGAGTTTAGTGTTTTTATCGTGTTTCGCTTTGAAAATGACCTCAGTGCTGATTTTCGGTTTTTGTCTGTTTGATTTGTCTCGGTGTCGTGGAAAAGTTTTCACGGACATCGCCCATTGTTTATTAGTCTGCTCCCAAAACGCTTTCATTGTGCTTCATTCAGACTCAAGCCATCTGCTTTAGCTTCCACGCTAGTCATCAGTTCCCCGTCCACCACCGCATCAATTTTGTTCGTTACATCTAGATCGTCCAGAAGTGAAAGGATGTTCTCATTCACACTCACTTCTATGGCGTTGCCGATACTCTTGTCAAACGACTGATTACCGCTGTCGTCGTCGTCGTTGTATCTCTTCGAAGTAAGGTCAGTGAAATTCACAATGACTCAGATAATGCAGGGCCATGCGTTGATAAACACAAATCCACGCCTCTGTCTAGAACAATTCAAATTCCTATAAATAAACATTAAACTTGACCGATAACAGAATCGCATTTTCTGTCATTTCCAAGGGCGTCGCTGCGAGTAGGGATGACATCATCGGTGCGAGCGAGGCCTAAGGAAGGTAGTTGATGTGCACATCGGCTCTTGCACGTGTTTGGTTCAGCTTTAGATTATTCCTGAAAACAAACTGCAAATACATTGAGATTCATTGTTGGCATTTGTTTGTTTATCAATCAGTTGTGACAGATCGTTTCATGGATCGTTGGCTTTTGGGGAATTTATGTGATTTCGTTGCCAAATGAAGCGCAGTCGGCATTGTGGTTACAGCGCACACATGTGAGACTGTACATTCCAAGTGGCGACTAAGTGCCTTAGATCAATTATCCGTGCTCTGTTTCTTGTACTATTCATAGTCGTCGAAGTCTACTACAGATGAGGGGTATTTTTAGGTCAGGAAAACCATTAGTCGACCGTGCCTATGTGGCGTCGTAGTCTTATCTTTGACATTCCTGTGTCTCGGAGGGAGGACTGAAATTGAAATATGAGGAACCATGGCCCTACTGCGCATCCAACAAATAATTCAATGAAGTCAGCTTAAGTGGTAGAAGTATTAAAAAGATAGGAGGATATTGCGTTGTATCAAGAGTGCCTTAGTGAGCCTGTTGATTTAAGGAAAAGAGAATACAGACTTGCACACTTTGACTGGCAGACATATTTTGTTCATGCATCTGTTCAAACCGAGTTCACGTAGAACAACGTTGGCGCCAGGGACAAAACCCAAGCGTCTATCAATTTCGAATACCGAAGCATTGTCATCATATATACCACGGCAGCTATCTGCTGCTCTTCCACTCTTCCAGTCCCAGACTATTCACAATAGAGTCGCCGAATTCAAACGAGTTAAGTTGCACACAGCCAATACTCCCTCAGTCGTAGAAACTAAATCATTGCCCAGGCTCATCGATGAGCACAATTTTTAGACACAATCAGTTGCGGGTTCACTTTTTACTCATGTGGATGGTCATACAGTTACACTTCTTCCACGAGCTGTATTCTGTGAGCCAAGTTTGTTGCGAAACATACGAAACAGTTTTAAATATCAAAAGTGCAAGAATAGGCGTGTTTTATTGAGAATCTATACTCAGCTCTGTAATGGTTCGCAATATAACGCTCTTTACTCTCTTTTCTATTCACTTTACTTTTTTCTGTCAAAAGTTGATTCGTGACTTTACTTTCATTGTACTGAACTTCAAAATACAAATAGTTTTGGCAGTTGGTTGCCAATGCTCGTACAAATCTGGTTTTATTCACTAGAAGAGTTTGTATATTACACAAAGGATGGATCACAAATTGGTATACGTTATCCCATGTCGACATTTAGTACAATAATTCTGCCGTATATTCAATCATTTTTGTCAGCTGCATCTATAATTTAGTGGTGATAGCTTAGGCGCCACCTGCCTCGATTCTTCTACGCGCTGTAGTCAGTGTTGATCACTGAGTACAGCGGTTCTGAGTATAGATTCTCAATAAAACTCGCATAGTAATAATTTAAATACATACATTAAATAAATTTAAATACAAACCAAGTAATTTAAATACAGAAATAAAAAAAACGAACGTTTTGTCTTAGTTGGCAGAATACAAGACCAATTGTTGTTTGTTAGCTTATCACGGTTTTTTCTAACATTTTCACGAACCAAAATAGAATACCATTTCCATCCCGGAACTATAAATTATTAAAAGAAAAACTCCAACCATAATTGACTTGAGCAAACTTAATGCAGAACTGAACGAAAAGTATGCAAATTTCGAGCTTCCGGAAGCTTACTCAAAATGCCAGAACTGGGATGTGTCATAAAATATACGACTGTGACCATAAAGACCCATTGCACCCCCTCCCTTTCTTTTGGCCTTAGATTTAAGCACTACCTTCAGAAATTTGACAACTTCTCTTTATGTGATTTCTTAGAAGTCTTCCCCTGTTACGGATGTTCTATTTTTCATTTTGAATCTTTCTCGGGCAAGACTTGAGTAGTCGATTAGTTAGTGAGCAACTGCCGAAACTTAACGAAACTGATCGTAGTTGTTATTTTGGTCACAGTGCTTTAAGTCCTCTTGAAATCTCCTTACACCCATTAATGTTGGATATTTAGGCAAAATGCAATGTGTAAGATCATCATTATATGGCCTTATCGAATTCGACGGCGAACGACGAGTTTTAGTAGTTCTTGTTGCATCAAGTTGAACATCTTGTTGAAGTTGATTTCTGGTTAACGTATATTTCTTCTGATACATGGACACGATATTCCGGCGCCGCTCGCGGATGTGGTTGGTTGCGTCGATTTTTTGACACGACTAAAAAAACCAACAAGTAAAAAATTTTCAAGAATCCAAATATTGAAAATTTTGAAAACCAACTACGCTGTGGCTTAGTGTGTTAGTGCGTCGACTCCTACGAAGAGGGTGCCAGGTTCGATACCCGAATTTACCACCTTTGATAATTCACGGCTTCACCTCTTTCGAGTCACTGACAATGCTCAAAGAGTAATCCTGTCTAGAAAAAGCTTCCCAACTTCGCCGTTCGGAGTCGGCATTAAACTGTAAGTCCCTTCCACTCGTGAAAGAACAATAGCACGCACAACACGAGTGGTTGCTGAGAAGCTAAGACCAGGTCCGCCTCGGACTGTCGCGCCACCCGTATTATATATTAAAACCAAAAAAAAATGACACAAAATGTAAATGTAAATGAAAAAGGTACAGGCATTGTACGAGTATGCACAGTTGTGGGCATATAAAAT
Source organism: Eristalis intricaria (assembly GCA_964034865.1). Classification (NCBI taxonomy): domain Eukaryota; kingdom Metazoa; phylum Arthropoda; class Insecta; order Diptera; family Syrphidae; genus Eristalis; species Eristalis intricaria. The sequence continues at coordinate 62,720,911 of OZ035877.1, forward strand.
TTACGAGGTCTTGTATATGAATCCGTCTGAAATAGAGGATAGGTGCGTAGGACTCCTACGCACTGAGTTAAATCTTCGACGTGAACGACTTTTATGCTAAGTTTCCACCAAACCGATCGAGTGATCTGGATGAATTCTTACTGAAACCTGAATAGGCCGTTTCCACCGAGTTGAAGTGATTTCAAATGATTTCAAAATTTCATTAGCTGTTAGTTTTCAAGTTATTAGGTCTCAATTTATAAGTGCCCGCCAAAACAAATGCCACACGATCTCAATTTTAAATGGCCTCCAAAATAGCTGATGTCTTTTGACAGGAAATTATACTGTGAGAACACCAGCAAATAGAAAGAGATAAAATGAAAAAATGAGCACCAAAATAAACTGAAGTTCACGCTGTAGGCTTGTTCGGTTTGACAACCTCTCACGGATAGATGAATTCGAGGGGGATCCAACTGGAATTCCATGAAATCAAGTGATTTCGAAACGCCTATAATGTACGCCAAAATCTAGTAGATTTGAAGAAATTTGATGAAATCTCGTGATTTCGTGGTATAATAATTCAATTCTCGGTCACTTACATTGCTTTCAGAGCTATTCAAGCTTATCGCTGTTCGTTGTCAACATACAACTGTAAGTTCCATTCGACTCGTGAGTGAACAAAAGTGCACAACAAGGTAGGCTTGCCTCGGACTATTTATTACTTAATTATAACAAACAGTGATATCGTCGCGTCAAAACCAAACCAACTGCTTCTTATCATTATTTCGTACAACATAATTCTTTCCATACGTCTAAACACCTTGATGAGTCACGTAAAGGTTTCCAGATGTGGCCGTCCCACAAGATGAAGCGAAAATATCATGGGAAGCTTGTGACTTGAAATCCAGATGTGTTCGATTAGAGGCCTGATTAAAAATTCCAATAAATCACCTGGCGGGGCTTGAAAACATATACATCGTGTGATATTCTCTCCCAGTTTCATTTTGCAAATTTTATAATTCTTATTCACTCAATTTTACTTTGTCCAACCCCCGACAAATGTGCCCTGCACTACATTTTGAATGGAATTTTAAATTTTCTTCACGTCCTTTGAGCTACTCCGCACCTCCAAGTTATTGAAGCGGTATAATGTATTCAATCAGTTGTGATGATTGTTTCCTGTTACCCACGTAGTGTATTATTTTTTACTTTTCAATTTTATGTTTTTAATGTTGTTTTGCACAATGCTAATATTGTGGCACACACTCCCAACCAAACCGCCGCCGCTGTCCCACCTCCCGCCCAATCAGTTCTCTCTATTTGTAATTAATTTGCATTTGTATGCATGATTGACTAACAACTAATCATTATTACCTTTCTTTTCCACCCCCACAAAATTCTAAATTTAACCAAACTGCTCGAAACGCAGAATTATTGGCCAAAAATGGAATTTCGAAACGTAACCACTTGGACTGAAAATCGTCACACATCCGATTCGTCCTCCCTTAATAAAACGAATTATGATAGTGGACATTTCTTTGATGATATTCAGCCATTCCATGATCCTTGGGAAGATTACTATGAAAAATTGGAAAAACTTAATGAACAAAATTCTAGCAACAACAATGTGAGCTCACAGATCAATCAATCTCCGCCACAATCAGCGCCACCTCCGCATAGAATTGATAATGCGGCGGAACAAACAGATTCAAATTCGAATTTTGCGCCATCACAGCCAGCGTTGCAAGCGCCATCTGCAGAGCAGACGTCTCAAGATCGCCACCAGCACAGTGACCATTCTCCTCCGGCCTTTCAGCAGCAACGCATTGAGGACTTGTACAATGACAATGACAATGTAACGCAAGAAACCGAAACGAGTTTTATCGAGAATCTAGAACAAGATCATGAATGGACCGACCACAGGCACGATCACCGGATCACCTCCTCCACCACAGACATGCATCATACACTGCAACCATATGAGCTGAATCAGGCGTTGTCGGATGGTGTCGGGCGCGAGAATGGTAGCGAGGGGGACGTATCGAATTCAAACTCAAATTCGATATCGAAATCAAACTCTAATTCGAATGTATATTCAGACACGAACTCGAATTCGAACTCAAACTCAAACTCAAACTCAAACTCAAACAATAATAATCAGGAAACACTTGTCGTGGAACAAACTCAATCCAAAAAAAAGCTCAGCACAAGCGAGGTTGGTATACAAATAGAGCACATGCGCAATGTTTAATGCAAAGTTCGAATTTCGCATGTAGCCTTGGGGGAGATTTTACGAACAAAATGGTGTCTCTCATCATCTCATTTCAAAAAAAAAAAACAATCAACAGCTCTCGCCACGCACATATAATATTTTTTTTTTAATTCATTCAAAGTTGAATCTCCTAGAGACCAACGTATCCGTTTTGTCAAGTCATACGTGTCTGCTTTAATTTTCTTACATCATACATTCATTAGTTGTACAATTTTTTTTTACATTTCGGTTCTCAATGTGTTTTTGTTTCGTCTTCGGGACGGGGAGTCAGTCTTTTTTTTTATCTCTGTTGCATGCGGTTCTTATTTTATCATAGTTTTAAACATAATTTATTTTGTAAATAAGCGGAAGTGGTATAGACTGTACAGTTGCGGCAATGCAAAGTAATCAAAAACAAACACCCTCTGGTAATCTTCCTAAAGGTAATGGGGCTAAACTTTATTTTGAATTAGATGAGAAAAAATATACATTTTTGGTATAGAGTCGTTACTAATGTGATTGTCTGTTAAGTCCTCTTTTGTTTCCGCAGGATCAACTCAGTTAAAATTTTTGCCAAAAATATGTTATGAATATTTTGAAAATTTATTGCTTGATCTTGATTTTTTTTTCTCAATGTTTTGTCATGGTTATCTGTACTTTTATGTTAAACTTTTCATCCTTAAAGCATTTATTTAAATGTTCCTGTTACTGTTTCCTCATATCATTCTCTTGCGTCGCCGGTAAAATATAATATTTTATTTGTAATTTTTCAGGCTAAGAGTTATATTTTTAGGAATAATTTTACATGCTCCAATTTTTGTCAAACAATCTTCATTCAACTTGTCTCACTAGTCAAAAGAACCATCAAACCATTCACCTTCAGTTGAACTAAGAAATCGTAAGCAACGTCTTCAAAGGTCCAACCATAATTGGCTTAAGTAAACTTAAGGTTGTATCAGAACCGAACGAAAAGGAGGTCAAATCGTCGTTAAATGTAAAAGTGACCAGCTATTTATTATTAAGGGTTAAGTGACCGAAACGAATCACTGACAATGCTCAAAGAGTATTGCCTGTCTAGAAAAAGCTTCTCAACTACGCCGTTCTGAGTCGGCATTAAACTGTAGGTCCCATCCACGCGTGAGAGAACAACAGCACGCACAACATGAGTGGTTGCTGAGAATGTTAGGCCCGGACCCTCTACGGGCTGTAGCGCCACCCATATTATTATTATTATAAGTGACCGAAACTTAACGAAACTGTGCGAATTGTTTATTGTGGTTTTACAACTTAAGTTGATTTAAGTCTCAACGCAATAGAGTCTTAATTTTTTAGTTGGAAGGCTGCAGGCAAACAATTAGCTGCGTAATGTCTTATACTTCACACATTTAGTCCTTATCAACAAATGCTTTAGTAGAGCACAAAGTCAAATGTCCTCATTCATCATTGATCCTTGCGTCCATAATTTTTCGACACAATCGGGCAATAAGCCAAAAATAACTGAAAGTATATTCGTTTTCAAACCATAGACACCACCATGTATTGGTAAATCCTACAAAAATAAATCCAACAGCGCGGCGTATTATGAATTTTTGATGATTTCACCATGATTTCGCTTCATGCAATAAAACCGAAATTCGTTGCGTTCCCTGAGATCTGACAGCGTCTTGTTAAAATATCATGTCTTACTCGACTTAAAACCAACAAAAATGTTTCTGTAGGAACGACGTGACACCGTTTGTGCATGTATTACACTCCAATGAATAAACTCCCTGAATGGCTCGAAACGTACCTAGTACAGATTAATTTTTCACAATTTCATTGTTAAACGAACCGTTCGGAGTCGGCATTAAACTGTAGGTCCCTTCCACTCGTGAGAGAACAATAGCACGCACAAGACGAGTGGTTGCTGAGAAGCTAGGCCCAGGTCCGCCTCGGACTGTCGCGCTTGATGGTCGGTCCGTACTTGATGCAGGGACGTCAAATCCAAGTCATGAATCGGATGACGCCGAATGGTTGGCTAAATAGGAAAATATTTTGACTTTCAAAAATGCCGTCCAAATTAGCAAAAAATTGTGTAGCCGAGTGAACAGATCAGTAGATAGGAACAGAAATTCAAAGATATGCAGTCGATTTTAGGTAAATGAGACTTCCCAGATCTTCTTCTCAGGATGTTGGAATATAATTCGTCAAGATATATACTTATAATTGCCAGGGACAGCAAACATAACAGAAAGTGAACCTATAAGAGTTTCCCTGCCAACTGCATTAGTCTCCGATCGGCCAATGGCCAACAGCTTCCCATAGACACACTCAGTGACAAAAAACTACGTACACTAGAAGTTGTAGTTAATCAAAGAGTTTTTTTTTTTTTTATTAACTAATCCGAAAGAAGTATTATCGTATCAATGAGTTTTTTTTTTCTAGTTAAACCAGAAATGAAGTATTACCGAGATGGCCTTTTTGACAGATATTCATGAAGTTTTGACAGTTATTCACGAAATAATAGGTCTGTTCCCGTACACAAAACACAAAACAAAATAAATCTACGAAAGTCTGTTCCCGTACGGCAAAAATTTTAGTTTTATGTCAAATGAGCGCTTTCTCGAGAGAGATAAAAAAAATTTCCCCAGCCTGCCCATTTTAACACAAGAAATTTCTGTGGGCAGTTTGCTGGTTTTATGTCAAACACATACTCAAATAGTTTGCTGTGCATCTGGTTTTGTTTTTGTATGTATGTGATAATTTCATGTATGTATGCATGTGAGATTTCAGACTTGACGCTTCATTGACATAATTTACACATTTAGTAAAACTGCGTTCCCGTACTTTTTTGAGATTTTGCTTCTCTCTGAGAGATTTTTCCCCCACTCCTTAAAAAATGACAGTCTTCGCAATTTTGTACAGAAAGTACGGGAACAGACCTAATGTGAATGAAAAAACGATAAAAAAAAACAGTTGTCGAACATTTTAAGGGGCAAGGGAGCTAGAAGTCTCGCTGCTCTGTAATACTTCATTTCTGGGTAAAAAAAAGTAAAATTCAAAAAAAGTAGACATGCTTCTGTTTGTTATTCAATAAAGTTTTAGAAAAAAAAATCGAAAGAGTTGAAGACAAGGGAACATCTTACTTTTGCCGTGAACATAAGCAGAACCAGGATGGCATGGTTTTAATTCCGTTTCCTCGGTCTTGTTTTCTTATTTTTTTGGAAAACAATTCATTTTTTTAATAAAGAATGTAAGGTCACATAATATGAAAACAACTAAGAACGCAGACTCACTCGAAAACGTATCGCCTTAACAGAGTTTATTCAAAAGAGAGCGTTAATAACATCGATCAGCCTTTTTATAACATTCGTATAACACAGTTGTATAACACAATGAGTATGACATGAGAACATAATCTGATTGAGAGCATACAATGTAACAGAGAGCTTACATAATTGAGAGCATAATTGTACATTGTTGAGAGGATTATAGCAAGTACATAACTGAATTGCATTAAGAATGATTGTACATGTATATGTGGAAGCGTACAGGGTGACACGATATTTTTGTTTATTTTTTTAACAATAACATAATGATAAATTAAACGCTTACAAGAAGCAAGTCATATTTATACCCATATCGCAAAGGCGCGTTTAGGCGTTCAGGATTTAACATTTTCGGTAGGATATATGTAAATCATAAGTTGAAGTCGAAATAGGGCGGTCGCGCGTTGAATTTTCATAGACCGTAATATCGTAAGCGCGAGCATAAATTTCTAGATGGAGCTACTATCCAGTCACTCGGGCTTTTTGGCACTTGTGAAGCATTTTTTTTAAATTTATTTCTCAATTTGAATTTTTGACAAACTGAGATGATTATTCCGCAAGTAATTCATTTTTTCTGGGAATTTTATTTATAGTAAGTTCATATTTTTCTTGAAATTTATATTTCAAATCATTTGAGTAGGTAGATAGGGAAAACTGAGGCTGTCGCTTTCTGACACAACATTCTCGTAAGCTCGATAAAACGCGTAGCAACGCCTATCAAAGACCAACCGCACGAACGCGCCCTTCCGAGTTAGTCTTTACTTTTTTTGAATTTTTACTTTGTTTTACCAGACAAAGAACTCGTTGATTCATTAGAACTTCTAGTGTACGTAGACTTTTGTAACTAAGTGTATTTAAAATTGAATATGAGCTTTCAATACAAATCATTTGATGTCCAGCTAAACATTTTATTTTTAATTGATTTCCATTGAGTGAAAAATGTTACTAGTCTAGACTGTTCTCCGTTTCTGCCTATTTGTGTATTTCCGTCTATAGCGCTCAATCTGTGTTACGACGTGTATCGTACATTATTGATCGTGCAACGTTGAAAGAATGGGTTCGAGGTTCGATTGTAGTCACAACTTTCTCATTTCGTAGCCACAACTTCTTTTAATGCAACGAGAGAGTTAAAAATGCATAGCTGATAAAAAGAGAAGCTTCTCTTGCTCTGAACTCCAAGTTTACATCGGGAAACTACGAACAACTCGAGTGACGTCTAAAAAACTTGGCTAATGTCATGTGACCGCTATGATGATGTTAGATATTCATACCTTAAGCCTCACACATGTGATTATACAATCCACGGCTATACTTTGTCGCCTGAAAATATTGGTCGGAGTTTGATAGGCGAGTACACGTGTACGCCAGCCATTTTTGACTATTGACGTGTATTTAAGTGACAGCATGTACCGTGACAGCATATCCTGTCGAAACGTTAGCTTCTATTCCGTCAGAGAACTATTTTCGAAATGTCTTGAACATTTAATCAAATCAGTAACATACTATTAATAGAAACATGTGCACACTTCTTAGCTTCCCCCTCGCTATCAGCTAGATTCAATTTGTGAGGTCAATACTCTTCATTCATGTTTATCACAAGATTGCTGACGTACCTCCTTTCGTTTTTAAGTTATCACCACAATCCAAAATAAAACAATAGATAATACCAATCGTAGTCAACTCTGATCAATCATTTAGATAAAATAGAAAAGAAAAGTTCTCCCAATTGTCGACCAAGGTAACGACAATGACTTCCAAGAGGAGAGACGAATTCTAAATTTATTCAGTGACGTCCGTTGGGGTCCTCATTCAACTCATTCACTTTTAATTGAACACATGAAAATTTCGTCAATTCAGCCGCCGCACAACTATGCCATGCATAGCGACCATTTTCACAATTCAGTTGGCAAAGACTTTGAATTCGAATCTACATACATGTAGGAATTCTTTTTTTTATTTTTTGCATAACATAAACATCAGACATTCGCATTTAGAGTGATTATTTTCATTCAATGGTTTCGTTCCGAACTGCTGTACACCCAGTGTACACAGAATCATTTGCCGAAGAAGATCGCAGATAAATCGGTTTGCTGCCATTGAGAATTTTTGTAGTGAATTGAAGTAACGAAATGTCAAATGCCATTGACCCAGATAGGCAGGTTAGTTTGGGGAACATGTGAGAGTGCGGGCATTTTAGTTGAGTCTTAAAATAAGTTTAAACACGCATGGGGACGTATCGGGAAACAAGGCTATACAACGTCGTCGGTGAAATGAAAAAGAAATTAGAGTTCAGACTGACTGCGATCGAGTGGAAATTTCTTCAATTCATATTGCTGATTGGTGAGAATACAATTAGAAGGAGGAGAGGATGTTTTCTTAGAGGACAGGCAGCTTGTTGCAAGTCTGTGCTATTTTCGTTGGCGGCTGGCAAGTGCGAACCTTACAATTGCCTCCGATGGAATGTTTGTATTAGAATTCGCCAGCTACTTTATTACTTTATTTTTATTACTCTCCACTGTCCTATTTTTGAGACACCATTCAATATTTATTTTACAAATCATATGACTAACTTGTAAAAAAGTATATTGAATGTAGTGTCTTAAAAATAGGACATTGGGGGTTAATGGGTTAAGATAAAGAATACATTTCCGGAGAAGGAGCATCAAGAACTTCAACTTACTTCCGGAGCGACTATAGCATTTTCAAACTCCTTAGAAATATTTCTGTTAATTTATTAACCTTGTTTAGAGCATTTTCACACTTCCTGGAAGTATTAGTTGCCATGCTTAAAATTAGTGGCTTTCTGGTCCTATTTTTTAAAACTTTGTAGTGATAAAATTCCTTGTAGTCCTTTGTCCATAACATGGTCTTCATTTGCCTCCTCCAACTCATGAAGAAATACTTAAAACACTAGAGTTACATTATGCAAATAAAACCATTATTTTAGTTTTTTTTATAAATTTATTTTCAAGAAATTAAGTTCATTTACTTTTGTTAAATTTAGAAAAATTAAAAATTTTTTGATTTGATTAAATTAAACTTTAACTTTAAATATAAAAACAAAAACTAAAAATATTTAATCTAAAGTCATACATTCTTTAAAAAATGCCGAACTTAATTTCTTACAAATACATTTGTGTCTAGAGCATTTTTCCTTTCAACAAAAAAACAAGTAGCACGCTTAGTTTGCCATAAATTGTGTAGCCAGTCTCCTAGGGTTATTCTATTTAACTACAAGCACAGAAAATTAAGCAGAATCATCAAATTCATGTCATTCATCATCACAACCCAGTTTGTTTGCGAAAATCCATTCCCTTCAATCGATAGTGCGTAGCTACTAGATATAAGATAACCAAAATGTTTTTTTTTTCTCTCTTTGTTTCTAGCTTACTAAACTCCTCTTGGGATATTCATTTGATGATCGATGTAATACTAAAAAAATGAACAAAAAAAATTCCCATACTAACAAAAAATTCATTAACTTCTTCAATAACTCATTTTCGGGACTTAGAGTATATAGAATTTATAATATAAATATTTTTTTTATTTAATGAAGCTAAAAGAATCGATAATTAACCGCATTTTGTTCAAACAATTTTTTTAGGCCGGCTTAGCTGGTGCCCTAGCTCATGTGCGACTAGGTGAACCACGCAGTAAGGAGCAGGAAGACTACGAAGCATTGATGAGACGTCAATGCTGGGAGGCTGGAAATATCGATTTCTCCGGAAGGGACTCATTCGATAATATCTGGAAGAAAATCTCACAGACATTGGAGGCAAAACCGACCAAAGCAAAGAGAGATGGTAGTAATTGAGTTTGATAAACTCTTTATATGAATAAAAAAAAAACACACACACAAACAAGCACACATACGCACACATACATCGTATACACATGATTAAAGTGTACTGCATAAACCATTGCATTTTGATGCATGTTCACTGAGATTAAACACTCGGACGATCACATTTACATTTATTATAATTTTTTTTTATACACATACAAAACATTTATATAGAATATATTATTTATTCGCTTATTCAGTTATCATTTTGTTGAGAGAAAAAAAAACCCATTCGTTTACATCAAAAGTTTGTAATTGTAAAAGTGTACTTTTGAAAAATGAAAAAGAAAAGGTATTGCAGGCTATTCATTTATTTTTGTTTTAAACAACTTATTGTTGCCATTTATTGTTAAAAAAAGAAAATAAGTTTTTCACTGTATTGTTAGGTGAAATTAAGGAAACGAAAATTAATTAAATTTAAAATCGTGTGTGTTCCTAAAATCTTTCGAAGTCTAAGTGAACGATATACAAATATATAAACGTTTTTTAAATATCCGTTAATGTCTTCTTATTATTTTTTATATATTTTTTTTGTGTGAAAATTGTCTCTTAAATTTTTTTTTGTTCATTTCAGTGTATTTTTTGATATTCTTACATAATCATTTAATTTTCTTTTCAGCAAGTTTGCGTGCATGTTTATTTTTATTTTATGGTACATCTTGTATGTTCGAGTCACTCGATGTGACAGTTTCACACGTCATTATCATTTTGATGTTTTCATTTGTTTATTTGGATTGGGGATGATCTTGCGAAGGGTTATTTTGACAGACACTGAAAGCAGATTTGAAGGACCACACTTGACATCGTTTGAATAATCATTCTTGGAGCTTGACCAGTTATCATTGAGACTCGCATAAAATTGTCACAATTTAATGTCTCGATTTAATGCCACGATTTATTGTCAACGATAGCCAAAGTCTTATCAAGTAAAGTAAAACGTTTATGAAGCCTGCAGCATACACTTCGGCTTCCTTCATTCCGCTTGGAATTTTAAGTGACAAGCCTTCCCGCCACTCACTAAAACTGGTGAAGACTTCAGTACGTTCAACGTTCTGCTACATTGCTCCACAGGCTCAAAGACTCAAAGGCTCACATTAATCTGTCAGAATGTAATGTCTCCAGTGGTATAGAAATACACCGTGTTGCAACCACTTATGAGGGCTCTTCAAATGTTAAAGAGCGCCTTCTACCTTTTCACTGAAATTTCCGTTCACGAGATATGAAAAATTGTCCTCTTCTTGCTTCATTTCAATGTATGCTTGGAATTCCAACCAACAAGCCTTTCCAGTGCTTGGTAAATTTAGTGACGAGTCCTTTCAGACTCCCTCTTAGGGCCGTTCGTGCTCTGTTGCACTGCACCACTGGATCTAAGACATTAATATCTCATAAAGACATGCCCAAAATATATAAGTAGCAAAAATGTAGAGCACCCTGAGACCACTTAAGCGTTTACAGTTGAAATAGCGTCTATCACCCTTTCACTGAATTTTCAGTACAAATTCTGTGGAACTTGACGAAGTGCTCTATTTCGGTGTAAGCTTAGCCTTTAATCAATGCGTCTTTCATCTCCACGTCAAATTGGTGAATATCTTTTCTTAAGTGCACGGCATCCACGGCTTGTGCGTGCTCTATCACACTGCAACACTGGATCTAAGACCCAGCGCATGCTGACAAATAAAGTTGTACAGCGGAAACCATTTTGTGGCTCAAAAAGTGTATTCATTTCAATAAATTAGTTCGACCATGCCACAATGAGCGACATCTTTCAAATATGTTCCACAGGAGGTTTTACGTGACTCTGACGGGTCTGTCTCCAATGCCTTGTCGACACATATAGAGCAATAACTCGCGCGTACCTTGGAGTACACATTTTTCCAAACTCTTCATTTGTATATTGTGCGCATAAACATGACATATTGCTTGGCTCATTCCAATGGCGGCTAATCACACAATATTGGTGGTCAGATTACATCACTAATCGTTCAGAAGGTCTTTTGTGTCTTTGATTTGACACGGTCTGTTCAAAATACATCCCTACCATCGATTAAAGACCCAGAAAATGTCTACCAACACTTTGCTACAGCAATGGTTCCACATTTCTTTTGACGAATACCATCACCAGACTAAATTTCACACGATGCATTGACTGTTTGTGGATGCAATGGTCTGGCTACACAGTCACCTGTGGTCTTTCACGTCTACTGAGAAATGAGTTTAATCTCTTAAGGAAATGTGGTCAGCTGGTTTCAATTCTTGATTGAGTTGAACTTGAAAAGGCTGTTAATGCAAATCTAAATGCAAAACGCCATGATGTTGCCTCATTCTATTTTCCCACCAAATGAAACCCGCAAGGTTTCGTCAAATTTCCCCAAACCTCCCCGGTTTCGGCAAATTTCACCAAACCTCCCAGGATTCGCCATACATTTTCGAAGTTTCGAACACTCACGTTTCCGACGAAAGTTATACCACCTTTCCACGGAACGAAATCAAGAGATTTCATCAAATAAATTTCCTAATGTATTAGATTCCGCCATACATTATCTGTGTTTCGAAATCAATCGATTTCATTGAAATCTAGTTAAACCCTCCTCGAGTTCATCCATCCTTGAGAGGTGAACCAACCCGAAGAAACTTACCGCGTGAATTTCAGTTAATTTTTGAAATTCATATTCTCATTTTGTCTCTCTCACGTTTTTGGTGTTCTCAACTTTATTGTTTCCTGTTAACAAACAGTTGCTTTGCCGGCTACTTCGAAATTGCAGGGTAATGAAAGGCTAAACATTTGAAAACACTTAAAAACTCAGTGGGAATGGCATATTGATGTTTCCCAGAAAGTTCAGCCAAACCTCGCGGTTTCGGTTAGGTGGGAACATGAGATGAATACAAGTACTCTCCGTGAAATCTAGACGTTTTAATCTTCGTCAAAACTTTCACTAACAACTGACACATTTTTCGAGAGATTCGAAGAAGTATAGGCCTTGAGTCATCCCTAACAGACAAGACTTCTTCAGATAGAAATCCTTAATCTGCTCCCAATGAGCGAAACTAAGATCGTGCTTTTTTGGAATAAGTTTCTTACTACTTCTTAGCGCTATTCCCCCTGATTGTCTTAGTCCTGTCACTTTGACAAATTTGTTTTCTCTCGTCACTTCATGTGACTCCTGTCACAATCATTCAGCGATTATGTGTATTGCCTTAGTCACATTGCATGAAATGCCGTTAGGGTGACAAAAGTCACATAAAGTGACCGAGAGAATTTTGAGTGATACGACTAAGAGAATAAGTCAAATGATCCATGCCGTAAAATGGCAAACCTTCCACCAAACTCATGTAATCTCGGATGATAGTTCGATTTGACGTAAGTGTCTAAACCGGGGATGGCAACTTCGGACCACTAATCGGATGACATCTGTCAAACTCTTGTCTTCCATCGTTTTGCTCGCTTTGGATTCAGAACGAGTTCGAAGATCCGTCGAATCCCATTCTTATTTTGCTTATTTTTATTTCTGTAGTTCGCGCACCGCAGATCTTTTCATAAAGTACACATTTTGTTGAATGTAAGTAAACTATCACTTTTTGTTTATTTGATTTCTCTCCTCACTCTCTACACACTCCACTGAAAACACCCACCAAACACCCACTTGACACAAACTCAAACACCACTCGTCACTCTCTTCAGCGCCGAAGGTCTCGACTGCTCAAATCCCCCCGGGCGAGGAGTTGAGACTTTCGACAAACACCCATTCACCTTGAGAACAAACAACAAACATGAAGGTTACACCGCAGAAAAAAAAAACATCAAGTTAAAATTTTTCTTTTTACAGAAGAACTCGGCACACAGGTGCAAGTGCCGCCGCAGCCAACCGAACAAAGCATAACCACCCGACAGGCAACTAACAAACCAACCTCACCGCAGCCCGCCCGCCAAAAGGCGAGAAAGTCCAAATAGCAATTAATTAACACATGCTATGCATACCTCAGCAAAATATCCCATAAGTTCATCTGTCACCAGCATTAAGTATCACTAACTCAACTAAACCCATAAACTTTAACGAATCGTTCCCCGTCTCCCACTGGAGGACCGAACGAACTAGATTTACATAAACGATTTGATCGAATTTAGAAAACCAAAAAATTAAAAAAAAAAAATATAAACATGTTACATAACTAGTTGTAGGAGTTTCGAAAACAGCTTAAGGGTGCTTGCTAACACACAAATTTTTGGACGCACAATAACCAGAAGAAAAAGAAAATCAAAGAAAAATTAAACGCTCAAGCGGCAAGAGGAAGAAGCATTCATAACCGTTAGATTACCATAAGAAACCAAAGACAAATAATTAAGATTAAATTGAATTTGAACCACTTTGTAGGCAAGTTGACATCCGCCGATATTGAAGATGGCAAGATCGAGTACGATCCCGTCACAAAGGTGAAGACCCAGTACAAGCACATCGAAGGCGGCTACGAGGTGATCATCACCACACCCCAGCAGAATGGCACGGTCAAGACACAGGTGAAGACCTTCTACGATCCGAAGCCGGTGACCGAGGAGGAGCTGCTGAAGCAACAGAAGGAGCAGAAGCAAAGGCAGTCGAAGAGAAACTCGAAGCAGGTTGTGCAAGTTGACAAGAACACCACGATGGTCACACGCGAGATCCCCGGTGGCTATGAGGAGGTGTACACCACCGTCTACGATGACGGCTCGAAGAGCACTCGCGTCAAGACCTTCTACGATGCCGTTGAGGTCAACGACGAGGAGAACGACGAGACCACCAAGAAGGTAACCCAGCAGAAGAAGAAGACCAACAAGCTGAACCGTACCAACACCGACGAGGAGGAGAACGTGACCCAGAAGAAGACCAACAAGGAGTTGGTTGCTACCAACAAAAAGAACGTCGTCCAGGTCGACGATGACCAGCAGTATATGAGCAATGTGAAGCAGGAGCAAACTGTAGAGGAGACCCGTCGCGTGACCAAGAAGACCGAGATTTCCAACAAGAAGACATCGGTGCGCACCGATTCGCTGCAGGAGGACAGTGTCAAGTCGGTGACCACGAGCAAGGACAAGAAGAAGAAGGGCAAGAAGGCTCCCCCACCACCAGCCGACTTCGTTCAGAACGACTCGACCACTGTCATCTCTCAGAACGTCCCCGGCGGAGTGGAGTACACCTACAGCACCACCCTGGAGAGCGGCAAGACCATCACCACCAGCAAGACCATCTACGAGGAGGAGGAGACCGAGCTGACCGAGGAGGAAATCCAGCAGTACAAGAAGCAGCTGAAGGACGCCGAGAAGCACAAGAACGTCACCACCACCAAGAAGCTCAAGTCGGAGTCGGGCACAAAGAAGATCGTCCCATCGGAGAATCCCGGCGACGTCACCACTGTGGAGACCATCAAAATCGAGGGCGGCACCGAGTACCACTACACCACCGTCACTTCTGAGGGCATCGTGAAGAAGGCCGTCAAGACCGTCTACGACCCAACCCCGGTCAACAACCCCGAGGACACCGACGAGGAGGAGTACGTCGAGGAGTACGAGGAGGAGATCATTGAGCCGGGCGAGAAAATCGTCAAGACCATTGAGACCACAAAGACCCTGCCACAAAAGCTCGAAGGTAAGTTGCTCTTGCTACATGTCTGTGTGGTCAACACTGTCCTGTCTCTCAACTGTCTCTTCAAAATAAACTTGTCTCGGTCTCTTGTGTTTTGTTTAATCTCTTCTACATTTTGTGTTGTGACTTGAGTTCGATTTTGATGTGAACACTGAACAAACATTTTAACGGACTCTGTTCGATGTGCATGGGAATGGGAATGTGAATGTGAATGTGGACTGCGGGTGTGACTGAATGATGATGGCATGGTTAAGTGTGGGGTGATCCAAGTGCGGACTAGATTTCTAAAGGCGCGCTATGCACGAACATTGAATTTGTGTGATATTTGTTAGTCATCTTGTCAGGAAGCAGAACAGTTGTTTGAGGACTTTTTAGAGCAGCTTTCGAAGGTTTGAAACACGGGAGAGAAATAGAGAGGGCCTCGAAAAATGAAACAATTTAAAAACGCATCCTTTGACTGAAGTGAGTTTCATCATAAAGCATCAATTAGAAAGGGCCAGCAACTCAGCCCATGGCGAGGCTACTAGGAGGTTAATCAGTAATTCAGAGTTCAGATAAATAACTAGTTTTATTTCGCATGAAATTTGGAAATATGTCATAAAGTGGGTCGAAAGAGTCTTATCGTATTTCTAATCAATCTTTTTTCACAGACAATTCATGTGGTACCCAAACATCCAGCTTCTTTTTGTAGCCACCCTTTTTTAAATGGTTTAAAATCGTTTGATGATGAATGTTTAGTTCCTTGGCGATATTCATGGCTGCTTATGTGACGGTCCTGGTCAATCTTTTCCATAATTCCATCGACTTTTTCAACGATAGGTCGACCAGAGCGGATGCATCTTTCACATCGAAATTCCCAGAACGAAAGCGAGCGAACAATTGTTGTGCTACACGAACAGATACAGCATCGTCTCCGTAAACTTCACAAATTTCATGGGTGGCTTGCGTAGCATTCATCCTTTTTTTCATACAAAAATTTCAAAATATAGCGAGTTTCTTCATTATTTTCACTCATTTTTGAACAGCTGTTACTTTTTTTCAACTTTTCCGAATTTAATTTTTTTTTTTTGGTTAAATGAAACTTAAAATGTAACCTTTCCAACTCTATATGGTATGACACAATATGATTGGTGGCACTGGAGATAAACGACTCCAACGACATCTTTTGACAAAATACGAAAAGACTTTTTCGACTACCCATTATTTAGGTTAGGTTAGGTTATATATTTCTTCTGAATTCTTTGATAATGTAAGGTTAGCAAAGGAAACAATAGAAGGGGTAACTAGTTTTTAAAGAAAAAACATACCTTCAACGCCTTGTTTTGGAGGACTTGTGCTTTGACGTTTCATTTTGATGGAGGCGTGGTAACATTCAGAAATGAAGATTTACCGATATGGCAGACTTCTAGCTCCCTTGCCCCAAAACATTTTTGACAACTGGTTCTTATATCGCTTTCTCAAACCAAATTGACAAACCAGAGAACAGCATTCGCATTATTTCGTGAATACCTGTCAAAAAGTCACTCAAATTGGGTAACGGGACAATCAGCTGTGCAGTCGGCCGCCTCGGAAATACTTCATTTCTGGTAACATTTTTGATCAAAAATAAACTTGAAGGATTGTGTAGTCAAGAAAAAAACCTTCAGTAAGAAATATGTCATCAGATGCCAGTATTTGAGATTTTGGAGTTTAAATATTTGATGAGGCTTCGTTGTAGGACGTGGATGATGACTTACCAGAAAAATAATTCGAAACAATGGGTATTTTCATTAACGTCGGAAATCTGCTCTAGTACCATCGGGTTTCTTTTCTAGCGATGCGTTTTTGAACACACGTGCTGCAAAATGACATCGATCAGTGACGTCGTATTTCCTAAGCGTCAGAAATGGCCTCAGAACAAATGGTTCGGGATTTAATATTTGAGCTAGTAGCAGAAAACAGTTCAATTACATAAGTCATTACGATCGAGAAGCATTAATGCCTTAAACACAGTAGTGCGCTGCACCAGCCGACTTCATGTTATGGAGAGAGTGCGATGACACACTGCGTTGAAATAATCAGCTGTTGTCTCTCTCATCTACTAGATGAAAAATATTGCCGCCTTTCTGCATACACTCATTTGAAATGACTTTTTTTGTAAAATTATTTTTAATCAGCTGTTTCCATTTCTCAAATGACAGTTGACACAAAATACTCTCAATTTGGAAGAGAACTATCAATCTGGAAGAAAATCTTTCTCACAGCGCTCCCCTCTGTAAAAAAAAATATTCAACATGTTGAATAATGACGTGTGATGGACTACGTTTTACATTTTATTACGATCCTCTCATCTCTCTCAATTTTCACTAACGCAGGTCGACGCTGTATTTTGTGCTTGGCCATTGAATTGTGTGTGTTGAAAGCCAAGGCCAGCGCAAACGCACTATTGTGTTTCAGGCATAATGTTCATGGATAACGCAGTCCTATGTTAGTCTGACTTTTATGAAAACGACCATTGCTGTCATAGAAGGTGACATTTGGCCTTTAGTAAACACATCTGTCATTGTTGAGTAGACAGATTTATTTCTGACTGAAGAGTAATTCTAAGCTAATTATTACTCCACTCGATCTAATATAAACATATCGAATAAACAAATATTATTGTACTAGCTAGAACAAAATCTTGTCATAAGTATCTAAACATTGTATTTTATAAATGTATTTGTGAAAAAAAAATGTGCAATTAAGTACTACTACTACTGGCCTCTAGTTACGTCTTTTCCGTAACTCATAGTCTGTACTCTGATGCGAATGCACAAACTTTTCATGAGTCGTACTTTGCGAACATACTCGTATTCTGTCAAATTTCGAATTTGATGCATTTCATTTGATCCTTCATCAGACAAGACCGTTCGATTGTACAACTTTGGAAAGATCAGAAAATAAGAGTTACATTAGTTTTTTTGAGGAAATGAATACTTGTAGGTCCTTCTAGTGATTAAATTCTCAATGAGATTGACACTTGACCTGTCAAAGTGATAAGACAACGTGCTGCAATAGATATATAGATGAAGCACAACCATTCTAATTCAGAACAGTATACAGAGAGTTACAATTTGATTTGCAAGAAAATACGTACTTCCAAAACCGCTTTCCTATTCATATGATAAGTTAAATTTTTAAAACCAGAGGTGAAATACTGCCATTGAATTTCATACCGTATTGATCAGGCTTACCACTTATCTGTGATCTCTGTAATCTGAACGAGAGAGAGAGGACGTATACCAATTCATGGCAAGGTGTCCCATCTTAAAGGAACTCTGACTAATGTAATATGGTGTAAATTCATTAAATGGCCGAAGTGGTTAACGTTTTAAATGGCAAAATTGGCAGGGAAATTTTGTACAAATATTTAGCATCTGCGTTAAGATGTAGGCAACGTATAATTGAGAGAGACTTTTAGTAAACAAACATATTATAAAAATATTTAGTATTACAATAAGCCAATCTGGTAGACGGTTTTTTCCAGCAAATCTTAATTATAGAATATGTTATACGGTTTTTTTTCTAAACGTTTTTCTTAACGTCTTGAAGATCCCTATTTTTCCAATAGAAACCGCGAATTCTCTACCCCCGATGAGTCACATTGTCACAGAGTAGTTTTCAATGAATTATTTTATTTCATGTGAATGAATTATCCAAAACTTGCTACTTTAGTAGTAACCAGGTTGCCAAGAATTGATGCCAGGGCTAGTTGTTAACAAAATCAGAGTAGATCATGTAGCTATGAAATAGTGATCAGGGTGGCGAATAATTGATTTTCAATTAGTTAGCGACTGGTTTCCGCGGAAACTATAGAATATACAGTCGCCTCCGCTTATATGCACTCCGCCTAAACGAAACTTTCGGTTATATGCAACAAGAAATTTATCACGATACAACAAAGTTGCCTATATCCGAACATCGTTTATATGAAAACTCCGGACCTTAGTTGCAACACATTTTCTGCATTTTTTGTGTTACAAATAAGCAGAGTCGACTGTACTTAGAAGTAGTATTTTGTGTTGATGACTGTGTTTAATTTTTGTTTGATAAAAAGGGAATGTATGCATCTGACCACAGTTCAATGACAGAAAAATCGAGTTGAATCCTTACTCGATTGGAATGTTTTGTTGTTAATTGAACTTTAATTGTGAAACATAAAACTATTGTATTTTGTTGATCTTAACCGATTTGTGGAATGACTTAACAATTATAATCATTAATTAAAGGTGCCAGAAATTTCAAATTTGGAAAATGTTACTTTGACTTAAAACTAACAACGACAACATAAGACAAAATTCCAAATGTCTATCTTAAGAATAGGACAGAGAATCCTGTACTAAAAATGATAAGGATGGCGTTGCAGTCCGTAGAGGGCCAAGGGCTAACTTCTGCAGTAACCACTCGTGTTGTACGTGCTCAAATTCTCTCACGAGTAAAAATGACCTACAATTTTATGTCGACTCCGAACGGCCAAGTTTCAGAAGCTTTTTCTAGGGCGTTATGAAACACAAAAGTGCGTTTGCGCTGGCGTTGGCTTTCCATGCACCCAATTCAATGGCCATGGGCTGTTTTCACACTCGCTTAGATTCGTCGCCGATTCTTTCAAATTCCCTTTTGTGATCGCAAGCCAGTTTGACACAGGAAATCTTTCAGTCTCTGCAATTGAGATCTCAATGCTAAACTTTTTCTATTTCCTACCCCCTCTCACACATGCATCATCTCTTTCTCGCACATGTACAGCATGTAAGCAACTCAAAGAAAAAACGAAGAGCGATAAAAGGGAATAGAAAATCCAAAGGCAAACCCCGAGCACACGAGACGCGGGCTACCCCAATCACGTCAAACCTCCCTAGCCTACAAGACGGAAAAATCGCAGACGGAATTTTTGTGTGTGAAAGCGGCCTTGCACAAAGTACAACGTCGTTGCGATAGTCAAAAATGAGAGAGATGAGAGGAACGTAATAAAACGTAAAACTTAAGTCCATCGCACGTCATTATTCAACATGTTGGATATTTTTTTTACAGGGGGGTGCGCTGTGAGAGACATTTTCTCCCAGATTGAGGGTTCTCTTCCAAATTGAGAGTTTTTTGTGTCAACTGTCATTTGAGAAATGGAAACAGCTGATTAAAAACAATTTAACGACAAAAGTCACTTCAAATGAAAGTATGCAGAAAGACGGCAATATTTGCATCTGATAGATGAGAGAGACAACAGCTGATAAATTGAGTATTTCTTTCAACGCAGTGCGTCATGTTGTTGGCTGGCGCTGCGCACTCAGGCATTACTCTTTCAGCATTTTCAGTGACTTGTAATAATTATCCTGTAGAAAATGTTGACGACACATGTGGTGGCACAAGTGTTCAGTTTCTGGTTTCATTTAAGCATTAGACAATTGCGCTACATTGGAAGTCCGTCAGTAACAAACTTTTTTACAATGACAGTGACCAGTTATCATGGACAATCCTGTTGTCGGATTATCTTACTGATAAATTTTGAAATTGAACATTTATTCCATCAGACTCGATTTTCTGTTGTACAGCCAGAGCAGTCGAAAAGTAAGAAAACATGTATAAGCAGTGAGGGCTGAATAGTTGGGCAGTCTTCGAAACGACCGGCTCAATTCCCAACAGACATCCGAGGAGTGTGAACAGAAAAGTTGTAACTGCACTAATCCAAATTCCTAATAAATGTTATCTGTGTCTCAGAGGTTTTTTTTCATAGTTTTCCTCCAAGATAGCTTTAATCTATTACACTCCATATCCTTACACCAAAACAAGTGTATTTTCAGCAGTAAGGTTTTCAACATAACCGTATCTCTGTACAAGCTAGAGCAAATTACTCAATCATTGTAAATTGTAAAAATATTTTAAAACTATCCAAAAAAATATGTTATCTGTGAAAGCTTTCCCGTCATTCAATAGTACTACGTTTCCACTGAACCAAGTCAAGAGATTTCATCAAATTTCTCTAAATCTACTAGATTCCGCTATCCTGGTTTTGAAATCAATCGATTTCAATGAAATCTAGTTAAATTCTCCTCGTGAAAGGTTGTCAAACCGAACCAGCCAATAGCGTGAATTTCAGTTCAGTTTGATCATGCTAGTGTTCATTTCTTCATTTTATCTCTCTCTATTTTCTGATGTTCTCACACCATTATTTCCTGTCAACAGCCAGGGGCTTTGGGGGCCATTAAAAATTTAGAACGATGGACATTTGTTTTGGAGGGCAAGTATAAATTTAGAGCTAAGGACTTCTAAATTGAGAATAATTGTCTAATACCATTAGCCTTCGTTTACTTCTTAAAACTGTTCTCCAACTTACCCCAGTGGTGGACTGAGATAACTAATAATAACAATATAGGTGGCGCGACAGTCCGAGACGGAGCTCGGCCTAGCTTCTACAGCAACCACTCGTGTTGTGCGTGCTACTGTTCCTTCACGAATGGAAGGGAAGGGACCTCTGAACTAGAAGCTTCTTCTAGATAGGAATACTCTTTGAGCATTGTCAGTGACTCGGAAAAGGTTGAGCCCTGAATTATGGTAGATGGTAAATTGGGGATCAAAAGAAAAATGGGTGCGGTTTGAAAACTCATTTGGTGTCGTGTGTCGAAAATTCCCTTTTCATTGACATTGCTGGTTTTTCAAGAAATTTAGGAGCCATTTTGAGGCATTTCAACTGTGAAACAGAAATGAATTATTACAGAGATGGCCGACTTCACATCAGATTGCCCCCTAGTCCATCGATTTGAGTACATTTTTGACAGATATTCATGAATTGTTGACGGTTATTCACGAACTAACGTACATTTCATCCTCTGATCGGTTGATTTCGTTTAAGAAAACGTTATAAAAAGATGTTGTCAATCATTTTAAGAGGCAGGAGAGGGCGGTCATCGCTGTAATACTTAATTTCTGCTTTGAAGCCTGTTCTGTGTACATACTTATTTTGTCTATGAACTCGGTTATTTCGTCGACATAAACCCAGACAGGTTTGATCGAGTGTACGAAATTGAGGGATTTTCAATTTAAATTGTTTTCAAAAATGTATGATGCCTGAAACACAGTGCTGCGCTGCGCCAGCCGACTTCATGTTACGGAGAGAGTGCGTTCAAATAAATACTCAATTTATCAGCTGTTCTCTCTCTCATCTACTAGATGAAAAATATTGCCGCCTTTCTGCATACTCTCATTTGAAATGGCTTTTGTCGTTAAATTATTTTTAATCAGCTGTTTCCATTTCTCAAATGACAGTTGACACAAAAAACTCTCAATTTGGAAGAGAACCCTCAATCTGGAAGAAAATCTCTCGCACAGCGGACCCCTCTGTCAAAAAATATCCAACATGTGGAATAATGACGTGCGATGGACTACGTTTTACGTTTTATTACGATCCTCTCACCTCTCTCAATTGTGCTTGGCCATTGAATTGCGTGCGTTGAGAGCTAACGCCAGCGCAAGCACACTATTGTGTTTCAGGCATGAATTGAAAATTTGACACCATGCTTGTCAGTATGTCAGAATGACAGACCAAACGTTTCCCTCTACAACCAAGTTCTTATCTACATTCATCTTTCGAGACCCTCGTACCTCTTACACGTCTTCTCCTCTGTTCAAGAACGTAATGTGAATAAATCTAGTGGAGACACAAAAATCCATGTTCAAACATACATCGTGTAGGAGAATCAGCGGCATGAGCGCTGTTCAAAAGTTGGCCGTCAGAATTGACGGTTTCGTATACGTGCAAGAATTTGTGTGTATGGAGTGGTAAATAATGAGAGTAGAAGTAGATGCGTAAGCGAATGTCATTTTTAGGCACTCTTTTTGGTGCGTTCTCAATTTGTGATGGTTGCTGGCTTCTTAACGTTGACTCCGTGACAGTCGATGTTGCCCACGAATGGCTGTTCGGAATGTGGTTCTGATGGTTGCCACCATTTGTCAATTGAAGACGGTGTATAAGTTCGGGAACAGATTTGTGGTTATTTTAAATTCAATCACAGCTTGAATGCAGGCAAAATTGTTGTAGAAGAAGATCAAATGTTTTACATTGTGAGACGTGCGTATACCACCCGTCCATGGGTCCTTGCACAATTACATTTTTGACAGCATTGTGTTGGTTTGAATGGGAAGACTTTACATGACATTTCAACTCTCCCGACTGAACTCCTGTGTCGTAAATTATTGAAGTCTGTCTGTTTGTTTTAACTTTCTTCACTAGCCAGAACATAAAAAAGAATAACACTTTCTCTAATGTTCTAAATAATAAACCTTTTCGTTTAGTTTTCTTGACCAAAAACCCACCGTAAGACACGAATAAAACCTAAAACAATTTAGCATTTCGTGTACGTTCACATAACCAACAACCTAATCAGTGACTGTCACACAGGACGGCGAACATTAAACTCCTCACCATTCCCTTGTTCTTCTTTTTTTTTCATAAACAAAACTACATATTAATTTCGCAGAAGTTGTTGAGAAGAAAACACCAAAGAAAAAGTCATCCAAATTGTCCAGAACCGACACCGAAGAGGAGGAGACGCGCCTCGTTCAAAAGAAAAACAACGAACTGATGTCAATCAATCAGCAACAAAGCAATGTCCGTCAGATCCAACAAGAGGAGCACACCACCGGCACATACAGTGTCCGACGTCAGTCGAAGGTTGAAGAGACCCGCAGCGTGACCCAAGTCAAAATCTCTGGCAGCTCAAATTACTAAACCGAAGAAGAAGAAGGAATGATTGATATGGAATCGGGCTGAATCAGTTTAAAAACATATTTTCTATTTATTTATTCACTTTTGTAGTATCTCGTTTTTGTCATGCTTAATTTTGTCCCATTATGTACGTGTGCAATATGTTATAAACCAAAAAAAAACACAAAAAAAAAAAAACAACTCACTAGTTTGCCTGTCAATTCAAATGGAAATGTTGTATTATCGAGGATGTCATCTATGCTAAACTATATTTGTTACATGTATTTATTAATTTTTTTCAAATTTTCTACAATCGGTTTCACTTTATTTGTGTAAACACACGATTTTCTCCTAAAGTTTGTGTTGAATAACGAATGATAATAAAATTATTTATATTCTTATCTTATAAAGATTTTTGTTCAATTTTTTTCTACTCTTGCACACCTGGCAATGCTGTTGCATAGTGAGCTGTCAGTTATTGTTGGCTGGGATGTATTGCGCAAATGGGTGTGTGCATTGACTGCTGTCCATCAAGTGCCACTTATCTGCTGAAGTGGGCATGTAATAGATTATCCGGAATACTCAAGCATGGACACGATCCAATTGCGATTGAGTCTGCGGTGTTGCGTGGGTTTCCAATCAATGGTAGCGTTCAAGGTATTTCAGTGCACTGGGAAATTGGTATAAAATGATGTGTTCAGGTGATTATTGGGAATTTTTCATGATAGAGAATTCAATTCGAATTTTGGACATTAGCGGCGTTCAGACCCAACAATTTTTCGTGGCGATTTGCTTAAGCGGAAATGTCAAAATGTTTTGTTTACTGCAAAACAAGTTTGTCGATTTGTTGTAACAATCGTTCACATTGACGATTTGGCCCAGTTTTCAAACAAATTGTCGCGACAAATTGTGCATTTTGAGAGTAGAACGCACATTTTCCTTGCAACGAAGTCACAACCACATTTTTCTCTGTAATCCCTTATAAAACTCCCCAAAGCTGATAAATTTGACACTCAATTCGACGCAATTCAGCCTCAAAGTGAACGTAGTCTCCTCCGAGTGAATGAATGTTTACTTGAAAGTGACGTACCCTCGTCTCCCTCTGCTTTCACCGCTTCTTAAGCCAATCTAAACACATTTCGACTAAAATTTTTCGTTTTCCATATTTTCCCAGGAACCATTGATGTCTCAAAGAAGAAGGAAAAGAAGTCTCGCAAGTAGAAATGGAATACTTGCACTTGTTGCAGTTATCTTCTAAATATCGTCGTTTATTTGTTTTATTGATATGTAACTAATTCAGCGTAGTGTTGTGGCTTAACGAAATGTTTTCAGCTATTTGCTTTTAGATTTTGATAGTTTATTGTCAGCACATTGTAAGCGGGAATCTTGTGAATTTTGTTGTTTGTTGTTTCAATGAATTGTTATCGAGATGAATAAAGAGAGTTCTATTTATTTTAATTTTTGGTCAGTTTTCTTTTCTTTTGACAAGAGCTTTTGTGCAGAAGGTGGTATGCTTTAACTGGTATAAAATGAATAATGGTCCGATCATATGGGATGTAAGGAGATGTCAGTTCCAGCAAACGAGCGAATACACACAAATCATTCATGGCGACCATAATAACCACTTCGTTAAGTTTCGTTAAATTTAAGAACTGATCATAATGGACGTAGGGAGATGCCAATTCAAGCCAATAGGCAAAAATGATACACTGTGACCATAATAAACACTTCGTTAAGTTGCGTTAAGTTTCGTAAAATTTAATAACTGATCATAATGGACGTAGGGAGATGCCAATTCAAGCCAATAGGCAGAAATTATACACTCTGACCATAATAAGCACTTCGCTAAGTTTCGTTAAATTTCAGATCCGATCATAATGGGCGTATGGAGATGCCAATTCAAGCAATTAATCAAGTATGCAGAAATTATACACATAAGAGTTCTTTTTTTGTTATTGACAAGAGCTGTTGTGCAGAGGATGGTGTACTTTAACTGGTATAAAATGAATTATGGTCCGATCATATGGGATGTAAGGAGATGTCAGTTCATGCAAACGAGCGAATACACAGAAATCATGCATGGCGACCATAACAACCACTTCGTTAAGTTTCGTTAAATTTAAAGACCGAACATAATAGACGTAGGGAGATATCCGTTCAACTCAATAAGCAGAAATTATGCACTATGACCATAACAAGCACTTCGTTAAGTTTCGTTAAGTTTCGTTAAATTCAAAGACGGATCATAATGGACGTAGGGAGATGTCAGTTCAAGTCAATATGCAAAAATTAAACTCTGTAATCATAATAACCACTTCGTTAAGTTTCGTTAAATTTCAGACCCAGTCATAATGGGACTATGGAGATGCCAATTAAAGCCAATATCCACAAAACTATAGATTGTGATGATAATAACCACTTCGTTAAGTTTTGTTTACGTAAGACGTCTTCTAAAGCTGATCTTTCATATAAAACGCATCCAAACTTCAGTGCAACCCATTTAATCCTACATCACCTCCTTAATACAATATATTGTCATCGCATAAACGTCAGCTCTCAGCGGCTTAGTTCCGTTTTTCCTTAATCTGCTTGCCCCTCCCCAGCACCTTCCGGATGATCCAGACAATTGCGGCAAGTGCCACCAGCACAGCCAACAGCA
This sequence comes from Eristalis intricaria, assembly GCA_964034865.1. Lineage (NCBI taxonomy): Eukaryota > Metazoa > Arthropoda > Insecta > Diptera > Syrphidae > Eristalis > Eristalis intricaria. Next base: position 62,747,280 of record OZ035877.1, read on the forward strand.
ACGCTCCAACGACATCCAGCAGGTAGAACTCGTACCAGGCGAGATCCAGTCCAGCCGAGCGAATCTGTGGCGCGCCCTTGTACCGAATGACGTACTCGATCCAGTACATCGCCGTGTCACGGGCACTCATTGGCCGATCGCGGAAGATCTGGGAAATCCGCTGAATGTTGGTCTTGTACGAAGGATTCTCGAGCAGTTCATTCAGAGCGTTCTTCAAGACCTCCTCAGTGATCGACGGGAAGTGGAGGGTGATCGCGTAGCCGGCCTTAGTTGCTTTCTTCATGTTGAGGTACTGAAACGAGAAAGACAGAGAGTTAGGATGGGAAACACGGGCGGAAGACAACGCACCTGATCACAGTAAATTGGAATTCCAAGCATGGGAACTGCGTAGTGGACCCCTTCTTGGCTGCCGAAGAGCCCGCCGTGCGTGATGAAGACCTTCACGTTGGGATGAGCCAAGATGTCGCTCTGCGGCATCCACTTCTTGATCATCACGTTCTTGGGCAGCTGGGTAATCCTGTCGTCCTCGAACTTCCACAGAACGCGCTGCTTCAGGCTGGCGAAAACGTCCAGGAAGATCTTCAGCTTCTCCGGCGGCATGTCCGCGCTCTGGACGTTGCTGCCTAAGCTGAAGTAGATCGCTCCGTCGCGGGCCTCGTCCAGGAACTTCTGCATGTCCGCGGGCAGCGGCTTGGGTGGATAAATGTGCATTCCTCCGACGGAGATCATGCCCGGAACGGACGGCCTCGTCGTGGTCAGCGGGGCATGGCTGTTCATCAGGATCGCCGAGATGTTCTTCTCCATTCGTGATACCGGAGGGATTTTCACTGAAAAGACAGAGCAGAGTTAGCCACTGGATCGGAGCTCGTCTGGGGCAAGTCTCACTTGGCAGGTGCGACAGGTACTTCTTAACCAAGGCGTCTTGCCGCGGGAAGGTGATGAACTCCCTGTGGTAGTCCTGGTAGAGGGACGAGAGCGTGTTGCGAACGCGCTCCCAGAAGGTCATCTTGTCGTCGAACGGCATGAAGGTGTGCGGCACGTACGACCAGGGCGACACGTATCCCATAACTTGGCTCATGTAGCTCTCGTAGCCCAGCGTGGTGGTGGTGATGACTGGGATGTTGTACTTCACTCCCAGCGCCAGGAACGCCTCCTGACTGAATAGCTCGGCGATCAGGAGGTCGTAGACGCCCTCCGTGTCGTTGCGATGGAAGATCTCCATGACCTTTGGCTGCTGCAAGGCGTACTCGGTGGTCTTCTCTCCGATGATCTGGATCATCGTCAGGAATCCGCTCAGCGACAAGCTGGTCAGCTCGAACAGATTGCTCGCCTGGAAGTGACCCTGAACTGCAAGAGAAGCAAACGGTGACGGAGATGGACTGTGAGACGCGAGCGCACTTACTGTCTGCCCAGAAGTCATAGATCGGTGTGATCAGAACCTCGGTGTAGTTGGCTCCCATGTTCTTCCCCATCGAGAAGTTCGTGATGAATGTGACCTGGAATCGGGGCGTTAGATGTGCTGCCATGTGTCTGGGACTGTGTGGCTTACCTCGTGTCCTCTGTTGACCAGCTCCTTGACGGTGGCCTTGTGCATCATGAAGTGGCTCTTCCCCGGGAACGCGCACACCATCAGGATTCGCGATGCGCTCGACTGCGACGCCAGGGCGAGCAGTAGGGAGGCGAAGCACAGCAAATTCTTGAGATTCTAGAAGTTGATTAAAAACAAGGTTTACAAAGTGTCTAACTCCTGCCAAACGTTTCGTGCGGCCTTCAAATGCGTGTCCAATAACTCGGTCAATCTCGGAACAAGACGTTCAAGTTACGTGAACCGCTTTTCCAGCCCCACCCTGTGCTGGGACGATGATATGCCAGTCATGCCCCGTCAAGATTATTTTAATTGAATTTTTCTACGTGCAAGCGGCGCTGTGGCGGCTTTCCAAACAGAAACTAATTGAACTGAAGCTGTTACCTAAATGAAGTGACTTAATCGGCCTACAGCAGTGTTTCGTCAGTTAAGAGAACATCTTGGGGTCTGTCCGGCCAAAGGTCGAGCAGGTGAGTGCATTCGCGATGTGTTCACTTTCAATCATTCGCATGCACTTGCCGGATTCACTTTCGCACTTTCAGGCAGTTTACAGTGTTGTCATGGAGGGGCCGGCGTGACGTGAGCTAATTGTGTGGATGGAGAGTACAGAAATCTAATTGAAATCAATCATTTGAGGGAATAGTTTGAAAGAGGAACCTATTCGTGGAACTTTTCATTGTCTGCGGAGGAGAATGGAGAAAGCGAGCTTATCCGGAACAAGGGGAGCTCTGGCGGCTGCGGAGACATAGCGGCGTGGTTGAAATGCAACGAAAAAGAGGCAACAATGGCTGTCAGGAGTTGGTGAGAGAGGGGTTTGAGTACAGAATGAACTCCAAAGTTTGGAGTCTAAACTCTTACGGCTGGAGTCAACATGTGTACACAAATATAATACCCAAAGGCGCATGGTGGAAAGTTATGTTTTTTATATCTTTGTAGATGATTACCATTCGAAAATTCCTTAAGAAACAGATTATCAGACGCCTTTCATGGACTTCGAAATAAAGCATAAGACCTTAATGGCGATGAGATAAGAATGGGACGAGGATGAAGTCTGTAACCCAGCTGCGTTAAAAATGTACACTGATGTGTCCAAATCGGATGAAGGTAGAAGATCAGGCAGTTAGCCAGAGATCGATCCGGCTAGGCTTCTAAGCGGAAGTCACAGCTGCTCAAGGGGTACCTATCGGACTAAAAATGAGCCCAATAGACGGAAAATCTTCTGTCTTATACTCCGGCGGCCATAAAAGCTCTAGACACACCATCGATCAACTCCAAACAAAAGATTTCCCCATTATTTCTAACGGACACAGCTGCCGGATGCAATGAAAAACTTGATGAACTATCAAGAAAGGGGCGCTTATACCAACAGCACTAGATCAGGAGACATCCCACCCCCACTGTAAACGATAACATCGCAATAAAAATAAAAATAAGATCGCAATAAATGATACAAATAGCAAATGGACAGAATTGGGGACTTATTTTGTATTGCATCGGAAATGTATCCGAAAATCGGAAATTGGTATTTTGTATCTCTATAGCAACTGCACACAATCCGCATTCGGAAATCAAAAGTTATGCCAACTTGTTTATAGAAATTTGGTTTTATTCCAAAAGTAGATGTCAAGATCATTGCATCGACTCTTACAGATTTTCATTCAAAAACTAATTTGTTATCGTATTGTGTGTGCTAAATGTCTTTGGATTGCTTTATTGAATTCGTTCATCAAAAAGTGAAAAGAAAGTGAAACATCAACAATAAATGTCTGAAGTTGAGCGTTGGTGAAATATGTGAGTAGGGTAAACTCAAGGAAAGCCTTCCTTGTCAAAATTCCCGCTAATAGAACTGAACTCGACCGCAATTGAATATGTTACACGTGTAAAAAACGACGTGGACTGACCACATTGATAGCGTAGTATCAAAGGTGTATACATCCATAAGAGGCTTATCAATCAGCAAATACATTCTCCCTGTGAACATCAAATTAAAACTTGCCAGAGCACTCATAGTGCCAATCTTGACATATGGATCTGAGTTGTTCGCTGACTGTGATTATTCTTCCTCCCTAAAATTGAGAAAAGCAATTAACGCGGCTGTGGATAGCCCTGGCGTAGTGGGTTAGTGCGTCGACTCCTACGCAGAGGGCGCCAGGTTCGATACCCGAATTCACTACCTTTCATATTTCACGGCTCCACCTCTTTCGAGTCACTGACAATGCTCAAAGAGTATTTCCTGTCTAGAAAAAGCTTCTCAACTACGCCGTTCGGAGTCGGCATTAAACTGTAGGTCCCTTCCACGCGTGAGAGAACAATAGCACGCACAACACGAGTGGTTGCTGAGAAGCTAGGCCCTGGCCCACTACGGGCTGTAGCGCCACCCATATTATTATTATTATTATTATTATTATAACTAACGCGGCTGCACGGTATGTTTTTAACCTTCGCAGATTTGATCACGTCTCGGAACAACGTCGCATTCTCCTAGGATGCGAACTGGGCGCATTCTTATGCTACCGGTCGTGCTTATTACTCTTCAAAATTATTCACAAGAAACAGCCAAAATATTTATATGAAAAGATCACCTTCTGTCGATCAAGTCGTAAAATTACCTTGAAACCCTCCAATCATACCTGTTTAATGTCAGGTAGGCACTTTTTCATTCATGCTGTTCATTTATGGAATCACCTACCTTCACAGGTACGGTCTAAGACCAAGTACAGACAATTTTGTAACGCTTGTTTCACATATTGGTCCCGCTCAAACTGAAATAATTCCTAGTAACTTCAGTCTTAACTCTTTCTCTACACATATATATTCTAGTGACATTAAATTTTTAAATCAGAAATCTACACTCTTAAATTATAATTGAAGTAAATTCAAATCACTAAACTCAATCATGTCACACAAAATAGTATTTTATGTTATAATGTTCCTGTACAAGTAAAAGAACATATGATTCTTGAAGTACAGCGATAGATATTAAAAATAAATAAATGAAAATGAAAAATGAAACCACCCTAATTCGAGCCCCCTCCCAATAGCGAGCCCCCCTTCAGGAATGTTGTCCAAAATCTAAGCCCCTGATTTTCAGACAATAACGGTATTAACAGAAGAAATCTATCATATCTTTTCTTTGAATCGAATTCATTTTCAGGTAATTCGTCCTTAGTTGGTAAGGCATATTCAAAGCTTTCAGTACTGTTCCGTAAGTGAGAAAAAATCAGAGTAATTTGTGAAATTCCTTAAGAAACTAGAAACTTTGACAAAGAAAGTAAGTGATTTTCTTTAACTTTTAGTTATCTAATTAAGGCTTAATGTAACAATAATAATGTATACTTTATTATTTCAAAAGAAAATGTAAGAAAAAATAGTTATTTATTAAAATGTATTGGGGGCTCGTTAGTGGGAAGAATAAATGAGGACATAACAAAAAATATTCAAGTTCTAGTAACAAGCCCGGCTAGTATTCAATTAAAAATTAAAATACGGCATTTTATGTAGAAACTTTTTACTAAATGCATGTCTTATTAATGTTTTTATGCAATATGTGATAAGTATTTAAGTATATTAATTCCAAGCTTTGCTATAAAAGTTGTTATCATATAGAAATCATGCCCATCTGAAACTGTAAAAGTCTGATTAGGTACGTTTTCACAACCAAGACAATGCAATTTTTGCCCGACCGTCCTAGAATGATAGTCTTAGATTAAAGATCAAATTAGATATTTATAAAAACCAGTCAACGGGCACACAAACTTTTAATGTTTACTTACTTATTTTTCCGAATTTTAATTGCCCTATTTGTTGTTGTTTTATACAGAACTGTTTAGGACAAGCTACCAATTTTGTTAGATACTTTATAATTATGTTTTATGATATAGTTTTTAAAAAAATTATAATTTTTATCTATGAATTTTTCATTCCTTCCGTTTGTTAATCATTCAAATACTAAAGAGAAAAGTATGGGCGCAAAAATAAAATACAACTTTATTAATGTTATTTGTTCAATTTTTATGCTCTTGACTGTTTTTGTTATTTCTTGTCATGAATTTATTAAATAATATTTTTTTCCTTTTTCACCTTTTTAAGTTTACTGTAAAATAACTATGATTTCATTTTTGCGCTATGATTTATGTCGGGGGCTCGTTACTGGAACGCTAAGGGCTCGAATTTGGAACAGGGGGGGGGGGGGGGGGGGGGGCTCGTTACTGGCTCATGCCTCATTTTCTAATTTATGTAATTTTATTGAATTTGAGTCCTGTACTTACAAAAAAGTTATTCTTTATACCAAACAGTAGTACATCAAGCTTTCTAGAAATAGTAAAATGGTTTTGACTCATCTTAGTACTTTATTTGAAGAGAACAACGAACTCAAAACATTCCTTAAGGGGGCTCGCAACTGGGTAGTTTACCCTATCAGTCATTATTCTGCGATGCTTAAAACAGAAGTAATAAGTATTTATAAAAGTTTTAAAAGTAAAGGAACAAGTTCTCTTCATGGCATTTTAAGCTAGATGTATGTCTGTTATCATGTCAGCTAGTTAACAATAAATGTCTGAAGTTGAGTGTTGGTGAAATATGTGAGTATATTATTTTACTTTGTGAAATAAGTATTTGTCGATAGTTTCACATAAATGCTTGCTGCCCCATGCAGTATGCTTATACAGCGTTCTTCTCAACCGATTGGCATGATGTAGATGTGAACAATGTACTTTATTTTGCAAACGGTTAACTAGAACCACAGATAATAGAGTTTATAAAATGCCCATGGTTGTTGCACCAAACCATTTCAAGTTGTGTTGTCATAGATGTCAACCATCCTCCAGTGAGTTGTAACTTCGTTATACAACCTTTATTTTAGTTTGATGTCTCAATCAATCTTGCAGACTACCATATCCGAACGACTGACTGGGTCAATTTTTTTTTTTTTGTAAATAAGCAAAATCAAAAAGTAAAGGCTGAATCGCAAAGGCGCATTCGCGCGGTCGGTCTTTAATAGGCGTTGCTACACGCTTTATCGAGCTTAAGAGAATGTTGTGTCAGAAAGCAGAAGCCTCAGTTTTCCATATCTACCTACTCAAATGGTTTGAAATATAATTTTCAAGAGAAATATGAAATTACTGTTAATCAAATTCAGCTTGCCAAAAATTCAAATTGAGAAACAAATTTAAAATTTGTATTTTTAAAATGCCCCATTTCGAGAAACAAATTTAAAAAAAAAATATTATAATTTAAATATTAAAATAAAAAATTTGTTTCATAAATGTCAAAAAGCCCGACTGACTGCCTAGTAGCTCTATCTAGAAATTTTTGTTCGCGCTTACGATATCACGGTCTGATAAAAATTCAACGCGCGACCGCCCCATTTCGACTTAACAGATAACGAAAAGCTAACTGGGAAAGTTTTAGACATGACTGTGAGAAAAATATCAGTCTAAATGGGTCTTTAAAAATAAGCTAAGAGTTAGAACTCGAACTTGAAAAGCTTATTAGTAACATCCAGAAAGAAGCTTACCCAAGTTTAATGAAACAAATCCTCCGCCAGAAATAAAATAACTCATTCTCAAAAATAGAAAAGCGCGCAAGAAATGGCAGCAGTCTTGCGCCCCACAACATAAAACATACCTAAATCGCCTGTGCAACCAATTAAAAAAAAGCTTTACAATTTTTTAAAAACCATGAGATATCGATTTATCTTGAAGGTTTAACAAATGAAAAATGTACAAACTCACTCAATTTGGTAAGCAGTAAATAATATCAAGAAGCCCCAAACGCAGGCTGCGCCAATCAAGAAAAACTATGATGAGTGGGCAAAAAGTGATAAAGAAAAGGCGGATCTCTTTGCCGAACTCTTGATGGACAAATATTGGTAGATGATCTAAGTGTAACTTCTGTATCTGACAGCAGGAGTATAGAAAGAGTATCGCTAAACGAACTCTGCCAAGCAATCAAAAATCTAGAACACAACAAGGCTCCTGGCTATGATCTGATAACCGGACAAATCCTGAAGAACTTGCCGAAAAAGGCGCTAATTAAACTCCTCTGCTTAATTAACGCTTCCTTTAGGCTATTATATGTTTCAGACTCATGGTTGCAGAAGTGATTATGGTTCCAAAACCGACTAAACCGTTAAGCAACAAAAAGTCGTACAGACCCATATCGCTTTTACCAATAATATCCAACATTTTTTAAAAACTGTTATTAAAACGCATTCAAAAATTTATCGAAGAGAATCAACAAATACCTGACCATCAGTTCGGGTTTTGAGCGAAACACTCAACAGTTGACCAGGTATACAGAATAACGAATGAAATTGAAGGAGCATTTGAGGAGAAAAGGATCTGATCCATCGGTCTACTTGAGGTTTCCCAGGCCTTCGACAAAGTCTGGCATGAAGGCCTAAAATACAAACTAAGCAGGCTTCTACCTACAAACGTTGTGTAAGATACTAGAATCTTATCTCGATATCAGGATATTTAGAGTTAAACATGGAACTGAATACTCCGATTTTAAAGAGATCCGAGTAGGAGTCCCTCAAGCGAGTGTCCTTGGTCCTACATTGTACCTGTTGTACAATCGAGAGCCCTACCTCAAACTGAGCGTACACTTGTGGCTACATTTGCGGATGACCCGGCGATCCTGGCAACGGGATGTTCAGTTGAGTTCTCAACTGAAAAACTGCAACGAGCTCTGGACAAAATAAACAAATGGTCGCTGGCGCATTGCTCCCAATGACACCAAATCAACGCACATAAATTTTACCTACAAAAATATTGAAAATCTACCAGTTTTCATTAATTCTGTACAAAACCGTACGCTTATGAAGCAAAATATCTTGGTATGATTCTCGATGCGAAACTCAAGTGGGAGGCCCACGTGAAACAGAAACGGGATGAGCTCGAACACCGGTATAGAAAAATGTACTGGTTACTTGGAAGGCACGCCAAGTTAAGCATGTACAACAGACTGCTATTATACAAGCAAGTACTGAAGCCTATATGGGCTCAAGGCATGCGACTATGGGGTTGCACCAAAGCAAATAACAGAAGATTTATTCAGTCCTTTCATAATAAAATTAGACGGGCTATTGTGCATGTGCTCCCTGGTATCTCAGGAATTGTGATATAGAAAGGGACCTAGGGATAACTACCGTAGACGAAGAAATAACAAACTCGGCTCGAAAGCTAAGAATCAGACTTCATGGTCATTGTAACAATGACATCCTCCAAACTTTGGACATGAGACGTTTAGTACGCCGACTCCAGCGTACGAGACCACTCGATTTGGCGCAATAGTAATAAACCATCCTAACGATGGTTATGGCACGTGATTTTACCGAAGGTATGCCTTCTTCTTCTTCTACTTCTTCAGGTGGCGCTACAGTCCGGGGTGGACCTGGGCCTGAACCAGTAAGCCTTTCCAGGCAGCACGATCTTTTGCCAGTTGTCTCTAACTGCGCACACCAAGTTGGTTGAGGTCCTTCTCCACCTGGGTGCGCCATCGGTTCCGTGGGCGTCCTCTATTGCGTTGTCCCACTGGTTCGGAGTCGAGGACTCTTCGGGCTGGAGCAGTGTTGTCCATGCGCTCTGCTTGGCCCAGCCATCTTAGGCGTTGAATCCGTAGACGCCTGACTAGGCTCATGCCGCTGTACAGCCCGTCCAAAACGTCACCATAGGCAGCTATAACTTCGAGGTAGTGAAGGACTTCGTCTACCTCGGCTCGCAAGTGAACAGTACGAACAACACCTGTTACTCTTGCCAATCGCTGTTTCTTTGGGCTCAAGAGGCAATTGAGTAGTAGAGTCCTCTCTCGAAGGACCAAGTTAACATTATATAACACCTTGATCATCTCTGTCCTGCTCTATGGTGCGGAAGCATGGACAATCTCAAAAGCGGATGAAGAAGCACTTGGTCTTTTCGAGAGAAAAGTTCTGCGTTCAATCTTTGGTCCTGTTTGCGTTGATGGTTATTGGAGAAGAAGATTCCACCACGAACATTCTTTAAAAGTAAATTCCTAGACAAGCAAACTTAGTTGTAGTAGAGAAAAAACCAAAAGGAAAGGGTGTTTCTAGTCAGTAAAAATCTGACACGGGTCACATAGTGTCTTGTTGAAAATGTTCACCAACCCAAGCAAAACAAAATTCGACTTTAACTTATGTTTAACATGTATCCTACTGAAAATGGCAAAGCCCGAACGCCTAAACGTGCCGTTGATATGTGTGTAATTGGTTGATCCAACAGAATTTGAAAGAACATCATGTATTGCGGACGATTCGAATGAGTTCGATCAAACTGGGCGTTGTACTTAATCCCATTTGAATGAGAAAGTGATTTTTTGACTTACTGTGATGTAACTCTGTGGTAGAACCTTGGTAAACATAAGGGACACAATAAGATTATTTAACAACAGATTTACACTTTAACGTAACGCCTCAAGTTTTCTGCTTGCGTCACCCTTGATGGTCGTCGAAGGTCGATGACGAGCGAGCCTAGATTATTCACTTCAAAGGTGTAGGAGACCTTCAAAAGAGAAAGAAACAAAGACTTCACGTTTTGGCGTTATCTGTTTTATTATCCCGCAATGTGTGTTACACGACCTTAAATAGAATTGGGTAAACGGGAGAATTTCGCGAAGAACCTTAGAACCGATTTAATGGCGGCTTATTTACTTTAGAAGTGTAGTACGTGCGCATGAATTGAAACTAGTGTTAGTGCAGGTAGCACATTTTTATTTTTTTTGGAAATCGCCTACAAAGGCAAATCCAACACAGGACATACCAAAACTGAACAGTTGAACAGAAGCAGAAATCAACTAGTGAAATAGATCTAATATTAGGTCACCCCTGGGGGCAAGTCTAGCCCCCCCCCCCCCCTCCCTCTGGATCAGCAGATCCACCGAATTTACTTTTTTTAATTTAATTATTAATATTTTTTACTATAACGGATTTCTTAACAAAATTAGGATTGAGAATGGAAAACAAATATTAGTCTGCCTCACCTAGAAAAACATGAGTGTTGGCGCCTATGGAACCATAGAAGAGAAAAATGTCTGATATATAATATGGTTGGCGCGACAGTCCGAGGCGGACCAGGGCCTAGCTTCTCAGCAACCACTCGCGTTGTGCGTGCTATTGTTCTTTCACGAGTAGAAGGGACCTACAGTTTAATGCCGACTCCGAACGGCGAAGTTGAGAAGCTCTTTCTAGACAGGAATACTCTTTGAGCATTGTCAGTGACTCGAAAGAGGCGGGGCCGTGAATTATCAAAGGTGGTAAATTCGGGTATCGAACCTGGCACCCGCTGCGTAGGAGTCGACGCACTTACTCACTACGCCACGGCGACCCACCCACCCCAGAAAAATGTTTGATGTTCAGCGAAAAAAAAAAGGAAAAAAGCCAACCTTAGGTAGCGGGCCTGCTAATGCATCCATCAGCCATGTTGGTCCATTGGGATACCCAGAGTCAGACTACTACCACTGATTTACCACTCCAGTGACAGTCCCAACAGCAAATTGTGACTGGAACAGCTTTGAAAACCAGTTAAAAGCGCATGAACTTTGCTTTCACTGGGATTCGAACCGGTAACCAGGGGCAGGCACTCAATCAACTGTGTCATCTAGTCGTTAAAAATGCCAACCTTATTCTTTGATGAATTTACCAATCTGACAATATTTTCGACAGATTTTATTTCGAATTCTAGTTTTAGCATCCAGTCGTAACATAAGAAGCCTCAAAAGACAAAGTCGAGATCGTTCACACAATGACTATTGTTTTTCTGAGTCATTACGTGATGATAATCAAATGAAAAGCACCGCGTTCAAGTGTCCATGCTCGATGGGCAAAGCACTGACAATGATAATCACCCCAATTACACGCAACAAGCTGATTCGATACCGATTTCTGCTAAACCATCCGCTTATGTTCACCAAAGCGAGCAAAATGCCATTTCATAGCAATTAAATCGATATGATTGTGATTAGAGGGTAATTCATATTCGAGTTCCCTCAGCCGAAGCTGAACATCCACTCAGATGGTAAATACAATTTGCAAAATATGAAATCTAGCCTGCGGCCTGGTAAAGCATCAATTTGCGTACGGCCACTTGTCCGCATGCATTTTCACATCATAGCCCACTTCCACAGAATTACGAGTATCGTTACGAACAAACTGCTGTTCAAAAAGTACACTCCACGCTGATTGTATAATTAAATAATGAACAATAAAGCACAGCGTGATAACCACGTTGAGGGGTATAATTCAAAATTTGGTGCTGCAACCGAACAGCTATTCACTCAAATTGATGGTTCGATGTGACAGTGTTCTCCCATCGCACTTTACACTGAACTGAACTGTCGCGTAATGATAGCACACCCTTGTCACTGTCACGACGCACAATTGTTCTAAATGGAAAACAAGACAAATGCATGCAAAAAACTTTGTTAAACACTTTGAATCACCATAGTTTTGCAGCTTCAGCGGATGATCTTGAGAGGCAGGGAAGTAACGCTGTCGACCAGCCCGACCACACGGCGGATAGAACAATACTGACCGGCGTAAGATGAAAACAAAAAAACTATGACTATCGCAAGTAGGTGCTTACGGTGGCGAGCAGATTGTGTCCGAAGGGCACTCGTGCTGAGCAACAATCTCTCGAAATCGGAATAGACTCGGAATAGTTGCGTTGATTAGGCGTATCTATCTGCGCGGTGCTACTTCAGATTTTGCTGAGTTTTATTTGTCTGATGGTGTCACACTGAGATAAGGCTACATTCAGCTTCAGACAGCCTATGATGTTGTTGTTGTGACGACTAGGTAACAGGCGGTGGATCTTTTACCGAAATTTCAATTAAATCATTATTCATACCGACATTTAACGCGGTTTGTGGTGTTTCTTGGTGTTGGTTTGTGAGTCCATGTTGTCTAGTCTGTTGCTTAAATTTCCAGTTTGTTTGCCCTTTTTAGCATGGCCAATCCAATCAAATGCCAAGATACCCTACAGTTTCCGTAGCTAACGGGTAAAATATGCGAATTTTGAGCCAGTTTCTGCTAGGATGCCATGATGCCTTGCTCATTGGCGCATGGAAAAGGGCCCATCGGAAGTTGGCAGCCAAATAGGCTCTCCAGTTGGGGAGGCATCTACCTAGCTGACTCATGTTACGCACAAAAAGTTGGTTGACGTCCTTCTCCACCCCACTTCGTTGTACATCCAGTACAGTTCGTGGTTGAAACTTCTCCTCCAGATGCCAATCAAACAGGATCATACAACGCGAGCACGTTTTTGCTTTCGAAAAGACAAAGCTTTGACCGCCTTTGGAAATGTACACGCCTCTGCACAGAAGAGCAGGATTTGGTCGATCACTGATGTATTGTCAAGTTCCGGTCTACGGATTATCTCCGGAAAACACCAAATATAACCTTCCAACTAACATCAACTCTTCAGTTGTCATTGCATTAAGCACACATTTAATTTTTGCTAATCCATCAATCAGGCCTGACGAAGTCAAAAGAACACTCTTTCGTGTTATCGAACCCAAAAGTAAAAGTGCCCCGTAATGCTCGAGTTGTTGATCCAGTGAAGTCACTCTAGGGCAGTTCAACAAAATATAAACAAGCATCAAATCAGCTGAAAACATCTCTTCACAGAACGAACGTAAAATTTAATTGCCATCTAGTCTAGTTTTACAACTTGATTCTCAGCTGGGCTCGTAACGAGACAAGGTAGAAACTTGTTGAGACACGTTTAACCGAGTCTTGAAAGCGTCAGCTGTTGATTGAATACAGTGACTTCTCATATAAAAGTTTAATAATAAAAAAGTCTTTCTAAGTCTAGTACATTCTCTATTAATCTCAAAAAACTCCACTTATAGTTTAAACATCAGTTCAACGATTTATTTGGTTTCACAGTTTAAACCTTGAACTGAGTCCAATTTGTTTGTAAAGGATTCCAAGAAGACAACTTTGAACTTACTTTGTGAACGCACTCTTTCACTTGTCATCAAACTGTCACTGTAAATTTATTCAGTAATCTCAACATTTTGATCATGGTAAAGTACACGATCGAGCAACGTTTGCAAATTATACAAATTTTCTACTGAAATTTGGATCGCAACTTTAAGAGTGTTAGCTGTGATTTTCGACGAAGCTCATTTTTAGCCTAATGGATTCGTCATAATCCCTCTTTGAGAACCTTGAAAGATTCTTGTCGCTAAATTAAACATGTGCTTTATTAGTTGGGTAAAAATCCACATGTGCTTCATGAATCACCACTTCATCCACAAAAATAACTGTTTGGTGTGGTTTGCATGCCGGCGGTGTTATTGGGCCATTTTTTTTCGTCTACGATAACGACAGTAACGTTACTGTGAATGGTCAGCGTTATTGCGCCATGCTTACCGATTATTTTTGGCACGAATTGGAGGATATGGACTTGGACGACTTGTGGTTTCAACAGGATGGTGCCACAAGCCACACAGCACACGATACAATAGATTTATTGAAGAGTTAGTATGGTGAGCGTGTTACCTCAAGAAATGGGCCCGTCGATTGGCCGCCTCGTTCGTGCGTATTTTCTGTGGGGTTATGTGAAGTCATTGGTTTATGCCAACAAACCGGCGACCGCGACTTTGGAGCCAACATTGAACGCGAAATAGCGGCCGAAATGAGTGGCAGAGTTGTTAAAAATTGGTTCGAACGAATCGTGCCCGATGTGGCCATATGAACGAAGTCGAGTTCCATTCATTGATTGTACATCAAGCCGATGGTGAAGTTTTTAAAATATTCCAAATGGTGTGTGTTTAATTTAAAAAAAAAGTCAAGTCCTTATTGGAAGACCCTTTATTTTTTAAGTTAAACGAGAGTGTACTTCAAACCGTTGAAAGTTTAGTTTTGCACCACATCTCAAGTTTGCTTCGCTTCGCTTTTGCTTTCAAGACAACTAATATTCGACAATGGAGTCCAATCCTTCCTCCATTTTCCTTCCATTTTACTGTTTTGATGAACAATTATCTGTTCCTGTTTTGGATTTCTTTTTTATATCCATTATCTTTAACTGATCAGACTGATGGATTGCCTGAAGGGATTTTGTGTGTTTGTTTTCTTTGTTTCGCCCCCTTTTCGAAAATTTCGTCACATTTGAGCGCATCATATGAGAGACAGCTACAATTTCGAGGTAGTAAAGGAGTTCGTCTACCTCGGGGCAAACGTAGACTCCAAAAACGACATCACTGTGGAGATCCAACGTTGAACCGCCTTTGGAAACCGGTGTTACTTCGGTTTGTCAATTGGCGACAAAACTCCTGACTCGAAGTACTAAGGTCATGCTCTACAAAACTCTTATTTTGCCAGTCCTGCTATATGAAGCCGAAAGCTGGACAATAAGCAAAACTGCAAAGTTGATTCGTGGTGCTTTGAAAGAGAAAATCTACGTCGGATATATGGTCCCGTCTGCGAGGAAGGCGAATGGAGGAGAAGACACAACAGCGAGGACAAAAATCGGTTGACTACGGCCACATCGAGCGAATGGACAACAATGCTCCAGCTAAGAGGGTCTTCGAATCCAAGCCTCCTGGTTCGAGAAGAAGAGGAAGACCGAATCGCCGGTAGCCAAGTAATCGCGGATGCAAGACAACTTGGTCTTGATGACTGGAAGCAGCGTGCCCAGGACAGACAGGAATGGAAAGCAGCTATCGCTCAGGCTCGGACCCTACATGGATCGCCAGCCTGATAAGTAAGTAAATTAATCATATGACAGGTTTGTTGGCAAGAAAGGAAATGGGAAATGAACCATCTATCGAGAGAGCTTTCGTTATTTTTCTGTGAGTATCAGGGATCGTATCAGCTTTATAAATAGTTTTCACACTTTGTAAAAGGTAACATGTGTTTGGGATGGCCAAAAATCAGACGCTCTAGACATTTGGTTTGAATTTGAATGTGACCGTTTGAAAGCATGATACGATGACATGCGATAAATCGTGGACCGTGTAAAACGGGCCTTTCTTATTTATCTCCCTTTCCCGACAACAGCGCGGAGGCGCTACAAAAGCTCCAAAGGACTGCACCAAAGGCATTTTTAATCTACACATTATAGCAAATACATCAAACATCCAATAAGAATTGTAGCAAGTACACACACCAATTGGAAAGATTGCCACAACGAACTGATGTTCAGATTTCACTGAGAAACCGGATAAGTGAAACTAAAAATTTGAATTCGGTTTGAACCTTTGTACGCATTCTAAAAGCGTACTTGCACGCTATAAAAGTTAATTTTTGTGTTCGTCGTTGTCCCGTCGGACACATATTTAAAAACCTTCCAACGGGCACATGGTGCCTGGCCAGACGGCTATCAATTTACATGCGTTTGTATGGAGATATGTGCCATTTATGCCCGATTTCACAGTGTGAGCTTAAGTGTCGATCCATCGCTAAACTAAGAATCAATAGAAAGTTTGGTTTCCCGGTGGATATTAAGTGATAGATTCCACTTAAATAGTGGTTTAACTTAACGCACCGATTGCCATGGCTTGAGTGTCAATCTAGAGAGTACATAATTGTCATTAGTTTATTCAAATTCTTTGGACCCCAAAATACAAAAAGAAAACCAGAATAAGCAACCAATTATTCTGTCTGGAAATGCTCCTGAAGAGAATAAATTAAGCACGCATATTATAACAATATCCTTTCATGCAGGAACATTTGCTTGTTGAGTTGGTTTCCTATTCTCAGCAGGAGGCTGTTCGTGTTCAATCACAATCACTATTTTGTTCATCGTTCACATGGTTGGTGGATTCAATAGTTCACAATGCCAGTCATCGCTTACCTAAACCACCCTGTGACCACCCGTGAGAACGAAATATTCTTGAGTGAAGTTAAAGTTCGATCCTAAACTAAGCTAAACCCGCAGATAAGGTTTCACTGTGAGATCAGGCATTAGAAATCAGTTTTTATAACATCCCGGTATGTTTTATTAATTTCTTACAACTCTGACGATTTTTGCATAATATTGTGTGATGTCCCTGCGGCCAAAAGTATTCCAATCGAACAAATGCATCAAATTCAGCGTTCGTCAAATCATTCAACATTCTTGCTCTGGATCCGGTATTTTGTTCATAAAATGTTTGTGCTGCATCTGTTGTATAACGATTTGTTTCGCTTATGTATAACGAAAGTAATATTAGACTAAATGCGTTAATTGCGGTTAAAATAAATAGAACTGTCAAAATGCATGATATTCCATTTGTTTACTTACTTACTTATCAGGCTGGCGATCCATGCAGGGTCCGAGTCTGAACGATAGCTTCCTGGCTTACTTGGTTTTTATACCGGAGATTCGGTCTTCCTCTTCTTCTCGGACCAGGAGGCTCAGATTCGAAGACTCTCTTAGCTGGAGCATTGTTGTCCATGCGCTCGATGTGGCCGTCGACGGATTTTTGTCTTCCAAAGTACATCCACATCCTGGTACAGCTTGTAGAGTTCGCGGCTGTGTCTTTTCCTCCATTCGCCTTCCTCGCAGACGGGACCATATATCCGACGTAGATTTTCTCTTTCGAAGGCACCACGAATCAACTTCGCAGTTTTGCTTATTGTCCAGCTTTCGGCTCCATATAGCAGGACTGGCAAAATAAGAGTTTTGTAGAGCATGACCTTAGTCCTTCGAGTCAGGAGTCTTGACGCCAATTGACAAACCGAAGTAACACCGGTTGCCAAAGGCGGTTCAACGTCGTATCTCCACTGTGATGTCGGTTTTGGAGTCTACGTTTGCCCCGAGGTAGACAAACTCCTTTACTATCCATTTGCTTACACTCAAAAATAATAGGGTCCACCCAGGCACCATGTGTCCGTCCGAAGGTGTCTTTTTTCTTTTAATCTCTTTGGCGTCTTCTAGGAACTCATTAGAATGGGGTTTTTCATAAATCGGTAGAAAATACAATTTTAGGGAGCTACTTAATATTTTCAATTCGATAGCTTCATTAGAAATATCAGTAAATAACGCTTAAAAGTGAAATGTGCCTGGCCAGACCTGGGTGTCCGAAGGAATGCCCAGAGGTCTAGTCGGAGATAGCCTGACTGATCACATTGGTCCTGATGGAGCCCTTGCGAATATGATCCCAATTCTTCTACTCAAAACGCCACGATGCACCGTGCCGTGTTAATTCATGCCATCCAGCCAAGATCATATGTGAAGCTGCATTTTTGAATGGAATTCAAGTAACAGGAAATCTGGTCCCGCTGTTTACTACTCGTACTGCAAGTAAGTAGACACGGAAGCAATTTGACGCATCCCTCCTTTGACCCTGACCCTAGCTCATCAATTTCCAAAGGTACAAGATAAAAGCTTCTTTTTCTTTCAACTAAGTCCGATACGCTTCAAGGTCCAATTAATTTCACAACATGACAGATTTCCGACAGGCAAATTGACCTGATTCTAGTGCAGATAAGACCACTCGCAGATCTGAAATGTAAAGTCATTGGCATGATTTTGCTGACTGGCACTCGTGAGACTGGTTTTTTGTTGTTAAGCATGAGATTATTTTGCTAGTGGAATATTTAATGGGTCAACTGGAATTTGAGAATAACTCAAAACGAAGAGTGACAGAAACGGTGAGTAACGCTCTTCTTTACCTGAACTCTGTCGATTCTCGTTGTGAATCATAGGTGCAACTTCAAATTACTGTTGAAGGCGGTAGGTTACTTTTTCTGTCATTCTTTGGCGTGTTTAAGCCACAGAAATGGTGTTTGTTATCACTGACGGAGGCAGAGCAGCAATTTCTTCCTCTGTGTGCACCCTACGTATGCGGGAAGTTAGCTTGATGTCCGATAGCTTAAAGTTGTTGCTAAGACCGCACTGTGACGACGGTCGAAGTCCGGGAAAACGGTTTTCACAGAACAAACATTTTGAAAGTATAATGCAATAATTTGTGAGCGTGCAAGTTTTTCTTTGATGAAATGACAACGCTAGAGGAATTTACTACTGATTTTTGAACAAGGTGCCATGGGATATCTGGACATCGGCCCAAATTCGCAATAAATGCAACTGCGAAGCGGAAGAGCCCTCTCCACAATATCTAATGATATTTGCAAATTTCTTTTGAATAAATATTCCCACAGCAGGCAGATGGAAGGTACAACGTGCCGAACATAGGTACTTCCGGCAGACTTATGAATACAGTGAAAGTTCTCTATAGCGGACAGAAGCGGAAGCATCTTGATTGTCCATTACGAAGGATGTCCGTCCTGAAGAGGTTAAGATACACGAGTACCCGCATGCTGGGACTATGAAGAATCGTCTGTAAACAGAGGCGTCCCTTATAGAGGGGTGTCCGTTAAGAGAAGCACAGCAGCTGACGGTTTATGAATGAGGAGATGATGAAGAGCTTTGTAAACCTTTTGAGCACCCTACAATATCTCTGTGACGGGATGTCTGTCTATTGTCTTTCTTGCTTCAGCGTATACTTCAACTGGTTCACTACCAGTGAATCATATATAAATTCGCTATCAGGCTTAAGTGCAGACTTCCACTAAGAGTTTTGGTTTTCCGATTAAGTCTTCTAGATCGAGGAGCTGAGGGAGACGGAGTCCCTAAGGACTCCTCTTGTCCAGGACACTACTTGTCCAGAAAGTAATCTCGGCCCATACAGAAATGATTTTCTGGAAACTATTTGTCCGGTCTCTAAGGCAGCACATGCTCGAATCTGTCAAATATGGAGTCGTCAACAGGAGAAGTCAAAACTTTAATCTCATTAGTCGACTGACAACAAACAAGCCAACCTTGATGACATCATGTAATGCAAGAACTTCACCAGTGAATTGATGTAAAAACACCAGTTTGACTATCTACTCTCCGGGTGTTCACTTGAACCATGGATCCATCAGTTGTTAAAGGAATTCCCAAGGGCAAGTACATCCACTAGCATAAAACAAATAAGACCCACCTCCCCCTGCTCATTTGACTAATTTATTTCGTTCGTACTTACGGCACCCTTCGTGAAAAAAAAAATGGAACACTCTTTCAGAATGCAACACAAAATATCTGATAGCTTCTCATTCGACATTCGTGCACCACTCACTGACGTTATCATCAAAGATGTTCGCCCGTTGACGGTAACGATACCAACCTAAAGTGTATTACTCTACACTATCAGCCATCTTCATCTCATCATCTCGTTCATTACGCTGATTGCTTCAAAAAATAACTTATCGTGTGTATATGAACTTATGAACGGGTATCTTCCTTGTTGAATATGAGTTCTTTAGGGTACATACGGTTTGTTGGTTTTATGGTGTGAGGGATCTGGTTTCAATGTCAATTTCTATTCGGGTTGAATGTTTCTTCTTAATGAACTTTCACAAGCAAAACTGCGGCAATAATGAAAGTTTGTGGTGTGAACTGTCAGTTAGGGATGAGCGATGTTGCCAACACATCCATGTTGACATGCTCTTAAATGACTAAACATCGATGATCGTTAACTTGGACTTTATAGAAAGCATTTCTAGGATGCCGACCAAACAATAAGCTGAGTCGTGAAGTGAGATATGAAGTGAATGAATCAACGAATGAAAGACTTGCGTTGCACTATGGGGCGAAAAAGTGTGCTTATTGCTTCAAAAATGCTTTTTTCAAAATTCGGATTTTCATGTCTTCATTTATGAAAACTTTTAGGTAGATGTCCCAATTTTCTGTTTTAGTAAATTTTGAACATTTGATCTTAACCGTTACACCAAAGAAATATGCCTAAAGTTTTCAAAAGAAATTGTGTGGCCGAAAATATAATCGTCTTTTGGGAATTATCTTTTAAACATCTTCATTCTTTGTACATGCAAATGTAACTGCATAGGCATTATACATTTTTGAAAAGGTTATATAATCTACTTTCAAAATAAATTAATGTCGACATACTCATTGAGAAAAAAATAGAGAGAGCATATTCTTGAAATGCTTTACAATTTTCGGTTGTTTAATTTTCTTACAGAGATTCAGCTGTTTTCGCTATTTGCCGCTGTTAAAGTGTTCATTGCATTTTATTCCTTAGTTGCAATTGTGAGCGAAAAACAAAACACATCTGCCCGTCTTCATTGTAGCCCTAATAATATGCCACAGGCCACATTAAGGAAAAAGGAAAAATGATACAAATAAATAACGGTACATTGATAAACGAGGGTCGTGATACAGATGTAAATATGTAAATAGTGATCAGGTGAAACTCTTATTCATCGTGATTGGACGGTGAATTTAAATCCAGTCCGCCAACATCTGAAGACCGTGGAAGACTGTCAAAGCTTTATACAAAAACAATTTTTTTTCATTTTGTATTAATTCAAAGCCTAAATATTCAAGATTATGTATACCAAGTTTCGCCCTTCTATCACTAAAAACAAAAATTTATAGATTTTTGAGACGATAGTCGCTGTTTCGTTAGACGACAGTGCGTTGGTCAGGTTCACCCATGGGTGCGTTCAGCAGTCACAGTCAGTACTTTATCCACAAGTGAAAAACAATGGAGCATATCCTTGCCGCCTGTTCTCATAGGTGTTTGTGAATTTCTCATAAGTGAACTCATGATAACTCTTCGATTTAAATCATCGATGTTAAATGAACTGTCAGTAAATTGAGGAGGAGAACGATACTCTTCAGGTCACTGTTCTTTTTTTGTGATGAATGTGTTTCGTTTAATTTGTAGACGTTGTTCGCACTCGACTCATATTTTACTGTCTTTAATCTTTCTTTAGAATTTCGTCGATAAATAATTTCTGAAACAGCGTCTAGGTCATTGACTAAGCTGAAGTTAATATTGCGCATGGTGAAAGCTAGAAATTGCAGAGCATAAGTAAGTAAATAAAATAATATGTAGGTATTGCCGTAACAGTCGGAAGGATGTACAATTCGTATACAGCAACACATGCAACAGCTACAGGGAAGACAGCTTTTCATGCCCCTTAAATATCTTGAGAGTGATTTCAAAACATTTTCTAGAACCAAACCGACCAATCAATTGACTGAGCGAACATGGGCTTATGTTATATGCCCAGGTGTGACTGAGCAAATACACACAATCCCATTAGAGCGACTATAATGAAGCACACGAACGATTCGTTAAGTTTCGTTAAGCATACGCTTTTGTACCAAAAAACGTGAAAAAGAAAGGCCTGAATAAAAAATTGGTGGTTTTGGCAAAGCTGTCTAGTAGACTTTGTTTTCTTCAGACAATGGCTATGAACCACCTTTTTACAGATGGGTGACTGAAGGTTGTATCACAACGCAATTTGGTATATTATACATATACGGAGAAATTGAAATGCCAATGTAAGAAGAAAGGATTAAATTAATTTATTAATTAGTTTAGCTTATTAAAATTTAACAAAAATACTAATTCACATAATTGAAATATAGTAACACTATAAATATCAATAACAATAATAAATTCACAGAATTCAAACATTTTATATAAATTATTAAAAACAAAATAAGAAATATTAAAGGCACTCGATATTTACGCACAATACGTTAAAATAGTGTTAAGTTTTTAATAATTTAGCGAATTAAAAACAATATAGAGTACATTTCAGGAGGGGTGATCCTTTAGAAAGATTACAAAGTCATTATTTTGAATCGAAAATAACTGATAAGTACAAAACATTATTTTCAAGCAATAGCAAAAATAGCAAAATGGATACCATTGAACAAGACATACAATAAGTGCGACCGCGTCTAAATGAATTGGATTCAGAAAACAAGTCTGCGGCGCACTCTTCTGGCGTCTGGTCTCTAGGTTCCCTCGACTACAGTACTTCATCGACTACCACAATTGAACTCTAAAAACACTCGCAGACCTGATGCTAGTTTACTTGGACTCAAGCATGCTTAGAAACACTCTAACATATATGTAATAATATTTGTAGATTTATGTAATTGCATCATATCAGATTAACAGAAACCAGTAGCTCTATACTTCCAAAATTAAAATTAAATAACCACGTTTTTACTCTCATAAAAAAAATTGTAGAGATGCGTTACTAGATCTTACAGGTAGAGGCAGTTTATTGAAATGACGATGAGTGACAATTTCATAAAAGTTACTATAAACTGAACGAGTGGATTGCGCAGTTGGTAGAGTGCCTGCTCCTGGTTAGCGGGTTCCCCGGTTTAAATCCCAGTGAAAGCAAAGTTAATCTGGTTTTCAAATCTGGTCCAGTCACCATTTGCAGTTCGGATCAAATTAACACTCGGGTAGTCAGTCAGTGGCAGTAGTCTGACAATGTATAGGTATCAAAATGGACCAATATGGTTCAGTGTGTTGGTGAATTCATTAGCAGCCCCAACCTAACCTACTATAAGCTGTAGCGTGGAACGGTTAATGGCATTATAAGGATTATCATCGACAAAATGTACCCACCGGAATTTAACTGCAAACGTTTTGCCCATTGTTTCTCACCAACATTTTTGCTTTGTGTTCCAATCTGGAACTTTTTGGACCTTACATTTTTTCGAGCGCGTAGTTCTCTTCACTTTATGAACTAACAACCTGAACATTCGGTTTTGTTTGCCAAATGGCATTCAGAAATATTCGGATTTTTTTTCAAGAAGGCTCAAGACTTTATAATAGTATAATAATGTGGGTGGCGCGACAGTCCGGGGGGACCTGGGCCTAGCTTCTCAGCAACCACTCGTGTTGTGCGTGCTATTGTTCTCTCACGCGTGGAAGGGACTTACAGTTTAATGCCGTCTCCGAACGGCCAAGTTTGAGAAGCTTTTTCTAGACAGGAAATACTCTTTGAGCATTGTCAGTGACTCGAAAGAGGTGGAGCCGTGAAATATGAAAGGTGGTAAATTCGGGTATCGAACCTGGCACCCTCTGCGTAGGAGTCGACGCACTAACCCACTACGCCACGGCGACCCGGCTCAAAACTTTACTGACCTTTTTTAGGTTTATACAATCGGCTTTTTGACCAGACCCTTCTTTTCTGGTTCTCTTCTGACTGGTTCTCTTTATAATTATTTTTAGCAATAGCGGCTGTATTCCTATTAACTCTTAGCTTCTTTGCGATTTTTAGATACGTCCACCCTGCGTGTGCTAATACAATTTTTTTTTACATCCAATTCAGACTCCGTGTTGATTATGTTAACTACCAAGAAAATAACATAATGTGGGCTGCGCTACAGCCCGTAGAGGGCCAGGGCGTTGCTTATCAGCAACCGCTCGTGCTCTGTGTGCTATTTTTCTCTCACGAGTGGAAGAAAGAACTCAAATGACATACAATTTAAAAATAATAGAAGCATTCCCAGGATCAGAAATGAAGTATTACAGAGATGCCCGACTTCCACCTCTCTTGCCCCTTAACATTTTTGACAACTGTGTTTTATAACGTGTTCTTAAACCAAAATGACCAATCAGAGGACACGAAATATCGTAAATGGCCTTGAAAAATTAATGAATATCTGTCAAAAAGCCACTCAACTTCGTCTATGGACTAGGGGGCAATCAGCTGTGAAGGCGGCTATCTCTGTAATTCCTCATTTCTGCCCAGGTTTTCCAAAAAGAGAATTTGATTGATTTATCTGTAATTAAACTCAAAATGAGAGTGGGTACATTTTTTCGATATAGAACCGTGTGAACTTAACTTTTGTTGCGAACGCAGACAACTTTATGGTGTATGCTTACAGTTGAGAGTGATTGTATTTAAGTTTTTCAATGTTTATTGTTGAAAAGGTTTCCGTTCGAATATTCAAGAACAGACCAGTTTACATTGTCTGCAAACGTCAAACATGTACGTACTTCTAGGCCTAGACTATAACAAGAATGCGCCATTGCACTGAGCTGCCTGTACTCGTAATTTGGTCGAAACTGCCCTAACCTGACGAACACCTCACTTAATATTTGAGGAGAAGAAGTGTGCTGACCATCATTTTTCATAGTTAGCAATATTTAGAAAAACAATTTACTAACTTAGTACGTAACTTACGCCGCTGCCTCCAGTCACCCAGATAAGGCTATTTTGCGAGATAACTTTGGTCTTTATACCGTGGGTTTGATCTTTATCTCCTTCTATAAACAGGAGGCTGGAATTCGAAGTCCCTCTTCGGAGCGTTGGTGTTCATTCGAAATAATACAAACATTGGACGGAGATAAAATTAGCTCTCTGACACTTCTCGACAATTCTAAAGCCTTTCACAGCGCTGATCACTCGAACCTGTGTCGTAAACAATTGAGGTTCTAGAATTTTTCGAGTGCAGGAAAACAATCTGTCCAGATTGCTAATAGGTTATCTAAGTCCCCTTCCTATTTGAAGAGGCGTCCCTCAAGGTTCTATTCTCGGACCTCTCCTTTTCTCTCCCAAAAACGGCAGTATCTGCCAGTGTCACCAAAATATAAAATGTAGGGTGCACAACAACAAACCCACAACGAATCCCAGTCATTCTGTATTTGTCATTTCCTCATCATCAACCTCCACACATTCGCAGCTACCTTCTGAAGATGCCCATGAATCGAAACCACGTTAGTTAAGCAAAGCGCATCGCACAGTCGCGACGTTTAGCTTGTGTGACAATTAGAAGCAGACACTTTTCCATTTTCCACCAAAATTTCCCTCTTAAACCTCTTGCTGTGGCTCGTGAATCCCCTTTTCGGTGCCATCCAGTTGAGAACAGATACCAGCTATCTCGGCAACCGTAAGCAACTTAAACCTCATATCAACTGTTTTATTTCGAGCATTATGCAGCTCAGTGGATCTGAGAGGCTTTCAATTTTTTTATTTCGCAGAAAATCATAAAATTAATGTGCTCCATCCTATCCGGGCGCTCGCAGCAGTTTGGTTTGATGCAGTAGGCAGGCTGCCATCTTGTTGGCTTTACGACAAGACCGATTTTATTATTCACCAAGCACTTATCAACGCACAAATAAACAACCGAAATAGAACTGGCTCCTCTTTTGTGCATAATCGCCCATTGTGCCGAGGCTAATCTGGAAGTAAACGTTGAGGCGAAATTGATTACAACCATCTCGTGGGGAGCCGACCGGGGCGGAGCACACTATTGAGAGTTATTCCCGCATCTTGGGGTATCAGTGATGACCTTTTCGAATTGAGGTCTCTTCGGGAACCGGAATTGGATGGCAGTTATCAATCAAGTAAGTGGTCGATTTGACTGACGATTGATGTTCAACCAACGATAGGAATTAATTTTTCTCAAGTCTTCCAAGGACACAGTAGATCTTCAAACTTTCCCTTCGGTGAACGGATTTATAGAGCATTTCCTCATGAGATTCGCAAAGTATATGATAAGTGTCAAGCACTTCTTCGCCACGAGGAATGCACCAACCCGCGAGGGTGTCGCTGCAAAAATGGAGCCCTTATCCAACCTTAACGTGTTGGAAATGATTTCGCTCGCGTTGCTGGGATTCACAGTCGTTGCGGCTGTGGTTTTCTTGTTAACTAGACTGCTTGTTGGAAGTCGAAATAAAGTATCCAAGCGGAAGTATGTCTAACAGGGTGGTGTTTTATTTTAGACTGTCAATCGATACAAGGTGTCAAGTGTTAATGTGAGATGTATTTTGGTACAGTCCGCGGTGGACCAGCTAGCCTCTTTAGCCGGCACGATCTTTAGCCAGCTGTCTTCAACCGCGCACAGCAAGTTGATTGAGGTCCCATCGGTTCCGGGGGCGTCCTTTATGGCGTTGTCCCACTGGTTCGGAGTGGAAGACTCCTCGGGCTGGAGCAGTGTTCTCTCTCTACATGGCCCAGCCATCTTAGGCGTTGAATCCGTAGACACCTGGCTGGGTCATGTCGCTCTACAGCCCGTCAAGAATATACAGTAAATTGTACTTAAACGCGAATATTAATTCTTAAAGTACAGGGATATTCTGATAACAAATCAAATGAAAGTAGCCTTGTGTAGTTCACGAACGCTTTTGCTCCGACAAGTGAACTAAATGAACTGGTGTTCTGACGTTGTGATCTAGTTCATTTAGTTCAGTAGTTCAGAACTAGAACGAACTAACTTGAACTAACTTGAGTGGCTTTCTTTGCACAAATGTGTACGGGAATGGTGCACATCAGATTTTGTTGTTTGGCTTATGCTGTTTGCTTACTGCTGTTCAGTACCATTCTTTGATGTGAGTAGTTATCTATTATAGTTGATTATGATTTAATTAAGCGTGTATGTTTATGGCTCTTAGTTTTATTTTACCATCACAGGGCAAACACAAGCCAATACGTTCTCTTAGTGTATGCTCTCAGTAGCGCTTTACACAACAGATGTGTGCTGCGTGACTTAGGATCATCTACCGATTTTGCATTTATATATGATAGATTACAGGAAATAAACAATATTAATTAAAGAATAGTGTATTACAAAATTTTTTAAACTCCAATAGAGACAATTTAAAATCAATTTCGATGCAAAGTTCATTAAAGGTTCTTATGCACCTTGTAATAGGTTTATTGCAACCATAGTTGGTTCTTTGCCCTTTCTCACACGAAGGGATCTTTGGAGAACATATAAATTCGTGAGAAAAAGTGATTCTGGTGATTTCACACTGTAATAAATAAAGTCGCGGATAATAAAATGCTGACTCTGCCTTACGCCTGAAACTTAAGCTTTGCAAGCCTATTATTTTACATCTGTCGTCATATTTAGGGAGTTCTTCAAAGGTATATAACTTAGCTTACGAACAGCATATCTCCTGAAATTCTTTTGCAATCTTTCGAATCTGAGCTCTTGTCTATTATATGGGGAATCCCAAATTATGGAAGAGTATTTTAAATATGGTCTGACTAACGAGCAAAAGATGGACTTAACACTTAGTTGTGTTTTATATCTCGAAAATGTTCAATGTTTCTTCTTAGAAAACCTAACATAGCAAATATAATCATAATGTAATGAAAATTTTAATTTATCACCAAAAATTACGTCGCGATCTTTAACTTCTCCTAAGCGATTAAGTCTGTGATCACATATGAAACGACCAACTACATCGTATAACTGATGTAATAATGGGTAGTCGAAAAGTCTTTTCGTATTTTGTCAAAAGATGTCGTTGGAGTCGTCTATCTCCAGTGCTACCAATCACATTATGTCATACCATATGGTGTTGGAAAGGTGACATTTGACTCAAGTGGAAGGAGCACGTTAAGAAAAAATGTGCAGAACTTGACATGAAATATTAAGATCTGTACTGGCTTATTAGTAAACAATCCAAGCTAAGTATTGACAACAAACTGCTTGTGTACAAGCAAATCCTAAAACTTGTTCGGACGTATATCGTACAACTTTGGGGTTGTACCAAAGCAAGTAATATTAGCATAATACATACTTTTCAAAATAAGGTGCTTAGAAACATCGTTAATGCACCATGGTATATCAGAAACGAGGATATCCACAGAGATCTTCGAATATTACCACTCCAAGATGAAGTTAAGAAATTTGTTTATACACATAAGCGCCGCCGAGAAGAGCACACAAACACTGCAGGTCACCCGATCCTCGAGGAAACTAATGTCTTGCGCTGAATTCAAGGGACTAGATCCCTTGATTTTGTGCGATAGTCTATACCCGCGCGTGGTTGCGGTGTTATCAGGAACATTCATTGGAGATCAGTACCTAAATTATGAAATGCAAACTACTGGTTATGCGCTTCACTTAGTTGTAGTCTTAAAAAAATACAGAGAGCTGGTTTTAGTGAGTAATAATCTCACACTTCTATGTGCGAACGTCACAGAGTCTTGAAGAGGATTTCCACCTACCCGCAAAAAAAAAACTTGAAATAATCATAGTCAGTTCGATGCGCAGTAAGTTATATGACATTTTCGAATATTCAGCTCTAGTCCGTTTTCTTTACACCATTGTACTAGTGTATGAACGTCGATTTGTAACTTAATGCAATCATAGATATACAATTTTAAGTCGTCTGCGAATGTTATAATTTCACAGTATTTGAAAACTTCATGAACATCGTTTATGAACAAAAGAAATAGTAATGGCCCCAAATGGCTACCTTGTGGCAAGCCCGATGTAACTTCTACTACCCGAGATGTGGACTTATCGATCTTTACCAATTAATTTCTGCCCTTTAAGTAATTGGAAAACTACTCTAACATTGAAGTATGGAATCCCAAAGACTTCACCTTGCTTAAAAGCAAAGTGTGATGTACTTTATCGAATGCTTTCGAGAAATAAGTAAATAAGTAAATGATTTTCTATATTTTCATTTTTTTTTTTTTTTTGTCGTGGGTTGGTGTGATTTTTCAATAAGATGATACCCGTGTATCCCGTATATAGTAGTGTCAGATTTTTTCTGACTAAAGACAGCCTTCCCATTGTTTTAGTTGTTTACTACAACTAGGTTTCCCTATCCAGTAGTTTCAACTTCATTATTTTTACGCGTGAGGCAGGTAGATTTTCGATAAAATCATCTGCTAGAACCGTTTATGGCGGCCTGTACTCATTGTGCTAAATCGGACGCTTTCATTCGTTGGAGACGGCGCACGAGGTTTCCCATGTTCAGTGTTTGGAGTTTGACATGGTTACAATGACCATGAAGTCGAATTCTTAACTTCCTCGCGAAGTTTCTTATTTCTTCATCGACGGTTGCGATCCCTAGATCTCTTTGTATATCATTATTACGTAGACACCAGGGAGCATTCACGACAGCCCTTATAACTTTGTTTTGGAATGACTGTATGAATTCTCTGTTACTTGCTTTAGTGCAACCCCAAAGTTGTACACCGTAGGTCCACACAGGCTTTAGCACTTGCTTACATATAAGCACTTTGTTATACGCGCTTAACTTCGAATGTCGTCCGAGTAGCCAGTACATTTTTTTATATCGATTCTCAAGTTCGTCACGTTTTTTCTTTACGTGCGCCTTCCACTTAAGCTTAGCATCCAGCGTCATCGCGAGATATTTGGCTTCATTTGCGTACGGTATTTGTACCGAGTTCATGAAGACGGGTATATTGCCTATGTTTTTGTAGGTAAAATTATGCAGGTATTGTAGGTAAAAATCTGGCAATGCACCAGAGTTTTGTCCAATCGCAAGTTTTATTTACAGCGTACTGCGGTCTTACGGTAGCGGACTCGATTGTGCTGGTGCTGATCGGCTGCGAACGTAGCTACTATTGTGCCCTCAGTTTGTGGTATGTCCCGAGTATATAACAAAAACAGAGTAGGCCCGAGGACACTCCCTTGCGGGACCCCGGCGGCAATGTCTTTAAATTCCGAGTATTCCGTTCCGTGGGATTTCAAAGCGTTGGTATGGCGTCTCATGTAGGCACAAGCGTCTGCACTTAGCCTCTATCAGCGAACTCCTACTCTCACCTCCACGTGGTGAAATCTGGGAGCCGAGTACCTTCGATCGAAGATGGGGTAACCAACCCCTATGGGACGTCGTTGGTGGCTGCAGACGAGAGAGGGGGGAGAGTTTGCCTGTACCAGGGCTCGTCTCTCTTTATGGATGGCGGCTGAGGAGCTGGCATCGGAAACTCCAGTCAGAAGGAGCTACCTGGTGCGCAAGCCTTCTAGCGCTACTTCGACATTTTTGGAGCACAGGTCTAGAAGGTTCCTTCAAGGCCAGTTCGGGGCCTTGGAATTGAGATGGCGGCGGAAGATCCCTATAGTTTTAGGGACAGCGACAGCGCTAACAGTTTCAGCGAAGTTACCGACACCGGATAAGCCCGGCCCCTCCGCCCGAGGGTTAAAGAATAAGGCCTGGCCTCCCAGTTGGGGGTTGTGCGTGAGGTTAACCCCCTCACCACGTAAAAATATAATGGTTCAGAGACAACCAATTGCCTCGGATACGGACGGAATTAATGTTGACGACCCCAGCAAACAATTTTCGGTTCTGCACGTGGAATGCTATTTCCCTTAACAGACCACGTGCAGCCGAAGAACTCGCGGAGGCCCTGGACTGCTACAAAGCAGACCAGCTTTACTCTAAATATCATATTTTTGAGGTAGGATTCGGAAGATTTTCCGGAAATATCCTACTAAGTTTGTATTTAAAGCCGTCGTGCCAAACCTTGTCAAAGGCCTGAGATACGTCTAGTAAGACGCTCGAGCAAACCTTTTTTTCTTCTAGTGCTTTTTCGATTTAGGTTCTTATTCTTAATACTTGGTCAATTGTGGAATGACACTTTCTGAATCCAAATTGATGATCGCGGATAAGCCGTCTTTCTTCTATTAGTGGTTGTATTCGTTTCAGTAGAAGTTGCTCGAATAACTTTGATGTTATAGGCACAAGTCTATATGATTTTTTGGCCTTTGGCGGTTTACCCGGTTTCGGGACCATTATCACTTCTTCAACTTTCCACAAATCTGGTACGTATAATAGTCTGAACGCAAGTGTTTACTAAATACTGGACCTTAATAATCGCTTTTTTTGGTAATTCCTTGAGGATTTGTCGGGTAATTAAATCATAGCCAGGTGCTTTGTTACTTTTCAAGTTTTTTATTGCCTGACAGAGTTGAGCTAGCGACACCCGTTTTATTCTGAAGTTATCGGATATCAGAGGCATATCGGTTGGATCATCTATCAACATTTGTCCATCAATCGGCTTAAACGTTTGTTCTCGATGTTTAGCAAATAATGATAATATAATGGGCGGCGCGACAGTCCGAGGCGGACCTGGGCCTAGCTTCTCAGAAACCACTCTTGTCGTGCGTGCTAATGTTCTATTACGAGTGGAAGGGACCTATAGTTTAATGTCGACTCGGAACGGCGAAGTTGAGAAGATTTTTCTAGACAGGAATACTCTTTGAGCATTGTCAGTGACTCGAAAGCGGTGGAGCCGTAAATTTTGATAGGTGGTAAATTCGAGTATCGAACCTGGCACCCTCCTCATTTACCCACTACGCCACGGCGACGCATTAATGTTCAGCAAATAGGTCTGCATTTTCTTCGTCACTCTTTGCCCATTCGCCATTGTTTTTTCGGATTGGTGCCGAATGCAGTTGAGTTATATTTTTCACTGCTTTCCAAAAAGAATGATTTGAAGTTTTTTCGTTTGTTAAGCCTTCAAGATATACCGACATCTCGTGATTTTTCAAGTCTTTAATTGCTAATTTAAGTTTATTGCATACAAAATTTTTAGCGAGAATGTTGCCATACCCTGCGCGCTCTCCCTTTTTCACGAATAAGTTCTTTTATTTCCGGCGGGTAATATGTTTCTTCTCCTTTGGCAAATTTTCTTCTTGGGGTATCTTTCCATGCGGCGGTCTGGATACTGTGAGGCATTCAACATAATCTTTGTTTCGCAATCATGTCTGAAGCCGTCCCAGTTTTTTTCATAATTTGATTCGAAAATAATGATAAATTCGCTGTATATTACCTGGTTATTAGAAATAGTTTCTTTTACAATGAAATACAATTTTCCTTTTACATTGCTTTCAAATAATTTTGGTATTGATGAAAGCTTTGATATTTGTCGATAGTTTTCTACTTTTTGCCTTAAACCGCTTTTATATCTAGGCGTTAGAAAAGAGTACTTCCATTCAGTCGTCTATGTGTTCACAAATTCAGTTTCAAAGCAGACAACAAAAAGGTCATCGAATCGCACAAGACACAATTTCCTAAGAAATGATCTGTATTGAACTAATGAACTAGAGAAACGAACTAGTTCAATAAACCCATTTGAACTAAACGCAGCGCTATCTGGAAGAAACCAAAATCCACGAGCCTAGTAGGTATGCAGCAAGGAGGATAGACTAAGAGGCGTCAAATTAGTGCTGTGGACACATGACATGAGAGTCACACCTGCCTTGGAAAGGAAAACGTCTTTGACACATCTCCAGCTGCACCACATCATGATCTTTTTAAATATGAACATCTTACTGAATTTACAGGCTACATAAAAACTATGTCTTCAATGGGAAATCGTCGTTCAGATGGTTCCTTAAATCCTCGCCATGTTTCCCCGCGTGCGTTAATTGAATTCGTTGAATTGTAATTCCTCTTCGTGCGCGCTTCAGTGACAGAAACTAGACGTGAAATCCCCTGCAAAACTGGCGTAGGCGGCTTACGAAAAGCTCTTTAAATGATTCCAAATCTAATTAATGCTCTCCGGGGGTAAACGATGCTGCAGAGCCCACCCACCGAAAGTCCCTGACAGATAACCCAATTAGGATGTATTCACTCTTGACGGGATGCCTTCGTGCCTGCGAGGGTCCTCATTAAGCGCACACTACACTCGTGTGGTTATAGTTCGGTTTGCCAGGTCCCCTAATTCCCGTCACTGGTCTGATTCAACAGGATGGAACTTAAATCCATTTAAATGGAAACTCGAGCGTCGTTTATCACACCATTCGCCTGCAGCGCGGGTGGGGGGGGGGGGGGTGTAAATTCAATCTAGTGTGCTTTAAAGGATTTTCGCGGAATTCTTTAGTCGCGTTAGGCTCCGAAAGGAACGAGTTTCTCTCATGTGCCCCAGATGCCCGCAGGGAATTCATCATGATCTCCATGTGGGGTGGGGGCACATCGTAGCGACGCCTCACACGCATGAACAGAGCAGGTCCGGAAGGAGCGAAGCAAGGAAAAGTAAAACCCTCGATTGTTCTCCATTCGAGTGCGAAAGGAAGCCACCCCTAGGCCTAGGGCTTACCTCGACGCACGGCGAGTCGATTTGAATATAATTATCGTCATCATCAGTCAGTTGAGCCTGCTGTTCGAGGGATAAAAATGCGACGGTGTCTGCCGCACAGATGGAAGGTGTCATGGCTCAAGTAGCCCCGTGATTTGCATAGCTAATTAAAATGGCGCCCCAGCACCGGGAGCTGGTGACGGTGAGCAGGATGTGAGGTGGTTTGGGCCGCCGTGTGCCCCCGGCACGGGACCTTAACGACTTGTTGAACATTTTAATTGGAAATTTCTTTTCAGCTTAACACGAAAAATCCGACGAATGTCGGGTAGGGGGAGCGCTGCGCTGGAATGAATCCGCGTTAATTTGCATTCGTACATATGCCGGGGGACAGGTGTGAACTAGACAGTGATTGGAGTTCGCAGAGCTAGGGGCTGGCGAGGTGGAGAATGAAGTCGCGGAAGTTTGAATATTTCAGATCCCATGCAGGTGCTTAGCCTGAAATTTATATGCCATCACACAAAGTGGATGGGTGTGGTGGTGAATGAGCGATGTAACGTGGAAGCCGCAGTGTACGCGATGAATAACGAGGGCGGCGATTAAGTTGTTTTATTCAGAAGAAGAAAACAATTATTTGGCAGTCGCATCCGTCATCTGCGCCCGCACTTGAGTGTTTTGAGGGACGCTTTAGGGGGGTATTCTGATGAGGTCTTTAAACAAACCGAATTCAGCGAAGGCAGTCTCACCTTTGATGGATGCTCTTGCGTTTAAAGTTTAATACGCCGTCGTTTCGATTTGGTAGCTATCATTCGTTCTGTAATCGTGGAGGGCACAGGCAGATGCTTCATTCCACGAGCGCGAATCATCACGGACTGTGAACGTTAATTCCGCTTTACGAGACTCCGCAAGATGTCGTGTATTTTTAACGTGCTGAGTGAATACATTTTTATTGATAATAATAACATGCAGTCCGAGGTGGATCTGGGCCCAGTTCCCCACTCGAGCTGCGGGTGTTCATGGGTGGATTTTATGTCGCCTCCCTGAGGCGAAGATACTCCTTGAACATTATCAGCGAATCGAAAGTGGTGGGGCAGTGAATTACAATACCACGCTCGTTTGTCAGTGAAAAGTGAATTTTTGAATAAAATATTTTTTTTTCGCAGATAAGCGTTTTATTTCTTAATTTAGTCCTCTGCTTTTGTATTCCCTTCAAATCATAAGTTTTCTCAAGGTCCTCAAAATAGGCGTTTGTTTCAGTGATGAACTCTTCATTCGACTCACATTTCTAACCGTCCAGTCGTTTCTTTTTCGAAATAGTCTTCTTCTCCTTCTTCTTCTAAGGGCGCTACAGTCCGGGGTGGACTTGGGCCTCAATCAGCAAGCCTCTCCAGCTAGCACAGTCTCTGGCTAGCTGTCTCCAGTGTAGCACGCGAATTTGGTTGAGGTAGTTCTCCACCTGGGTGCGCCATCTTAAACGCGAGCGTCCTCTGTTGCGTTGTCCCACGGGTTCGGAGTCGAAGACTCTTCGGGCCGGAGCTAAGTTGTCCATACGCTCTACATGGCCTAGCCATCTTAGGCGGTGGATCCGATCACGCCTGACTAGACTCATGTCGCTGTGCGGCCCGTTCAGTTCGTTGTTGAATCTTCTCCTCCAGAAACCGTCAACGCAAACAGGACCACAGATCG
The DNA here is from genome assembly GCA_964034865.1 of Eristalis intricaria. Classification (NCBI taxonomy): domain Eukaryota; kingdom Metazoa; phylum Arthropoda; class Insecta; order Diptera; family Syrphidae; genus Eristalis; species Eristalis intricaria. Next base: position 62,782,109 of record OZ035877.1, read on the forward strand.
CACGCATAGCTTTCCTGTCGAAGAGATCAAATTTGAAAACCAGATAAGAGCGTATTAACTTTGCTTTCATTGGGATTCGAACCGGGGACCCCGCTAACCAGGGGCAGGCACTCTACCAACTGAGCCATCCAGTCGTGACCAAGGACTTCCTCATCCGCTTTTGAGGTTGTCCATGCCTCCGCGCCATTCAGCAGGACTGGGATGATCAAGGTCTTGTATAAAATCAGCTTGGTCCTTCGAGAGATGGCTCTTCTACTCAATTGCCTCTTGAGCCCATAAAAACAGCGGTTGGCAAGAGTCTCCCGGAGCCGAGGTAGACGAAGTCCTTGACTACCTCGAAGTTAAAGCTGCCCATTGTGACGCTCTGTCCAAGACGCCGATGTTGTGTGTCTTTTCTTGAAGACAGCATATACTTCGTTTGACCATCTAGACTTATTTTAGCCGGTTCCGCTTCAATGCCCGCAAACGCCTCATTGACGGCTCGCTGTGTTCAGCTAATCACGTCAATGTCATCCGCGTATGCTAACAGTTGCACAGATTTCTCGAATATCGTGCCTCTAGTGTTGGCGTGTGAGTCTTGCACTATCTGCTCCAGGATGATGTTAAAGAAGTCACAACACAGCACGTCGCCTTGTCCAAAACCTTTTTTGTCATTGAAGGTCTCGGTGAGTTCGTTACCGAACTTGATCCAGCAGCGAGTATTCTCCATCGTCGTCCTGAACAACCTGACGAGCTTGGCATGAATGCCAAAACTGGACATGGCGTTGTATAGCTCGTCCCTATGCACGCTGTCATATGCGGCCAGGTTGTTGATGAATGGTTTCAGGCGCTCACACAAAACGGCAGAGAGGATCTTATAGGCGATGGTGAGGAGACTTATCCCTCGGTAGTGGGCGCAGTCGAAGAGGTCTCCTTTCTTGTGGAGCGGGAAAAATGATTCTGAGATTCCACTCGTCGGGCATGCTTTCCTCCGACCATATCTTACAGATGAGATGGTGCATTCGCCCAACAAGACCATCTCCAGCTGCCTTAACGATTTCAGCGGACAGTCGGTCCGTATCGGCAGCCTTGTTATACTTCAGTCATGATATTGCTATCTTGACCTTGTCTCAGTCGGGGGGGACGGAATTCTCATTGAGTGGAACATTCTGCCTGACAGCGGTGTTGGTGTCACCGCCGTTTAGCAGTCTGCAGAAGTGGTTCTTCCAAATTCTCATTATCGACAACGATCCAGGAGTCCCACAAGGTTGAAAACTAAGTCCTGTGGTATTTATTGTGTACGGTAATGAAATGTTAAAATGTCTAAAGAACAATGTAGCCTTAGCCCTTAGTTGTATGGCGGAATTCTCCAGAAGAACCAGCGAGTCAGCGTAATGTCCCCAGAGCTGGAAGAAGTGGGAAAATGGAGCAATGAAAATGGTCTTGAGGTAATGATATAAAAAGCAAAACTTATTCACGGCCGTAGTCCGTTGTAGAAAGACTTGTCAAACAAAAGAAAAGGCACAAAACTATCCATAGGCCTCCTCAACACTCTTGACTGTGACTACGGGGGTGTTGGTTGCCTTTTCGCTTTATCTGTCAAAGACTCTCTGCTGGAGTCGAAGACTCTTTGGCCCGGACCATTGCTGTCCATTCACTCTACGTGACCTCTCCATCTGAGACGAGTGATGCAAACTTGTTTGACTAGATCCATGTCGCTGTACAGCCCGTATACTTCGTCATTCAGTCCCCTCCTCCACACAGCATCAACACATACGACAAATACAATGCGAAGGACGTTCCTCAGTTATGACCTCATCGATGTGCAATATACACAAATATCCAGACAATTTTATGCGGTGACAGTCCTTCACCCCACTCGTTGAAATCAACCTGATCCCTGGACTGAGGTAAGCCACATCTGCATCCATGTCCACCGCATCCGTCCATCCACAGCAACCCTGTCCTTCACCTTCTCAAAAGTATTGACTGCCGGCAGTTGGAACGTCAAACTTTCCACAGCAAAAGAAAACCCCCACACAGCGTCACAATCTCACTCTGCAACGGAAACCTTCAGAAACCCCGTCTGCCAGAGCCGCACCCGTTTCCGATACGAACTGTCCAACAGGCACTTCCTGCTTGTCCTACTTTCATCGAGCACCGCACAAGCCCATCACTTCTGTCAGAGGGACAGCGCTTCTTGTTCACACTTCGCCATGCAAGGCTGCTGATATCCGCAGGCCGACAGATTCTCAAACCGCCACACACAAGTGAACCTCTGCTGCCCCAGTTGGCCTAAATTAAACGCCGCCAAAGAAGCGAGGCTCCAAGTGCCTGCACTGTACCGTACAGTTTATGGCCAAGAGGAGTGAATAAGAAAATTAGAAAAATTTCAAAATCTCGGCGATTTAAAACCCATAAAGGGGCAGCCGTTCGCCGTTCGCCACACGCCGCCTCAGCGCCTTGAGTACTTTTTGCGTTATCCTAAAAGTAGACCCATAAATCCGCACAGTTAAATGGTTTTGAATGAACGGCCCGCAACGAGTGTGTGTGTGTGCCACCTCCGCCTCGAGGCACACCGAAAAAATGTTAAGTATACGCACCCGAGAACGATGTCGTTGGTCCCATTGCCCTGCATACCGAGGAATGGATATATGACACCTTAGCGTGCGCGGAGTCGGTCGGCAGCAACAACAACGCCATCGGCGAAGGGGAGTGGTAGTAGTGAGCGTGCTTCGGCCGGCGTTTCGCCATTCTTACGAGCAGCGGTTGTAGACGTTTGTAGAACGTCACGGTTTGCCTAGTTTTACTCATCGTTCGCGTTGGTGAAACAGCCGCAGTTGTGATGCTATTTCGAGCGCTGCCCCTCTTCAGGGGATGTGACGTCAGTCGCCCTGGGGGAGCTTTTTTCGGACTTAAAAAGCTTTGACTGAGAGAGCGAGTGACAGAGCGAGTGAGAGAGTGTTTCAGAGAGGTATCCTGCACGAGGGGGGACGTATAAAATATTGTTTTAGTGTTATTGCTGTCATTTAGTTCTGTGCGACATGGCTGATAAGGTAATTTCGGCTCAGTGCGAAACTTCTTCTTCGCTCCGGCCCGCCTGGCCGAGACGAATCAATTAGTGGACACGTTGCTTTGTCGTATTTCACTCATAATATCGTGGGACAAACTGACGGCGGTAAACATTCGGCCGAGGACACATTCCCCGGTCCTTTTATAGGCTTCGCATGCTTCTGGGGCGCTTATCGCACACACGGGCACGCACATATGGGGGCTCGTGGGCTCTGCTTGACATGTTCTGGGAATTGGACGATACTTTTTTTCTTCTTCTCTGATACATCGCATACAGCTTTGATGAGACGAGTGGGGTGATGTGGGGGGTGTACTTGGGAAACTTAGCTCCCGCTGGGATCGTTGCAAATGAATGCATGACAGTTATGTGACTTGTTGTCGGTATTTTCAGAAGTTTGTCTACGAACCGGAGATGCTTGCTTTCGGTTTACCAGACAGACAGGAGTGTAGTCAATTAATGGGTATTATAAGAAAAGAGTGGAAAATTGTTTGGCCATTTGAAGCAGAAAGGAAGGAAGTGGGATAGTTAGTGGAGAGTTGAAAAGATGAAGTGATGACAAGGAAACGAAATATATTTATGGGTTGTTACTCCGAGGATCGAGTGGCGTAAAGATCTCTCGTGCGTGCTCTAACCCTGCGGCCTCCATAGTGGAACAAGCGGGTCAGAAGGTGATGATAGCACGTCTTGAGTCGCTTGAGTTCGTCTTCCTCCTGAAATACGCAAACGACATCCAAGTGAAGATTCGATTCAGGATTCGTCTTTGGCTCAATATCTGCTGCTTCGTTTCGTCGAAAGAACTGGGCTCAAAACTCCTGACTCGAAGGATCAATATCTTGGTCCACCAACACCGCTACATGCAACTGAAAGCTTGAAGATAAGCAAAGCTGATTCTTGGTGGCTTCGAAAAACAAACTCAATGTCGGATAAAATACTCTACCTGCCAGGGAGGTGAATCACGGAGACCGCGAACTCAACGAGTTACATGTGTTAAGATGTGCACCTAGCCGTCGGACGAGGGCATGCACACCAAACCAAGAGAGAAAGAGAGAGTGTGAGAGCTTCGAGAAATTACGAGGACGCCTGAATGTCTGGGCTAGGCACCAAATCATAACAGACGACAGACACTTGGTATCGATGACTGGAAGACGCGTGTCCACTGACTGGAGATGCCCGTCTGCGATGGTAGACAGCTATTGCTCAGGCAAGACAAGATTTTGGGATTCAAATATTTCCCTCATTTAATAAGACAAATTCAACACTTTAACTGGGACAATCACAACAAGTTCTTTTTACAAGGTCCTCGCCTTCGATGTCGTTTGTAGACGAATAAAATCGAACAATGTTTGCTGCTCCAAGTCTTCCGTCTCATAAGAGACGCTGTACAGTGGTACAGCCTATAAAACATATCGGGGAAAATGCAAAAAAAATAAATGAATTAAGTGGCTTATGGTTTGCAAAGTTTCTGCTAGAATGCGTCGGATGATTACTCATTTAAGTTATTTGCATGATCCCCCACACCAAAGCGAGCATTTGAAGTCAGACTGTTTCCTGTCTTGTAAATTTGAAGCACGAAAGTGGAAAAAATAAGTGAAGTTTTGTAATTTAAAATAAATTGTAATTTGATTGATAGTTGCGACATACATTTGTGGAAACATGTGATCTAAGTTCAAGATGTTAAGCTTACACCCCTATTCTGGCAAACCTCAGTGATGTGTTTTAAGTCACAACTACCTCACAAGAGCATGGTGAGTCACAAATTGTGAGGTTTTCGTATTCTGAGCAAAACCTCACAGCTTGTGAGCCTCACAAGAACCGTCAAAATTGTGATGTTCTCATGACCACATCACAAGGAAAAAAATCAACAAAAGAACTGTCACACACAAGGAAAAATAAACAGATTTTGATTTGCAAAAAGGCGAAAATAAAGAAATAAATGGAGGAGATTGTTTTGATTTTGTTACTTATTGAAGAAGGAGAAAATAGAGACAAAAGGTAATTCGCTTTTATAATGTTGTAGACAATTAAATAAGGTAAATATTTTTAGACTGCAACGTAGAAGGATTTTAAGGAACTTGCGAGAAAAGTATTATCCCTTCGCAATGGATGAAGCATGTTTCATCAAATTCTTCCGATTGCCGAAGACAATTTCATTTGCAAGACATTCGTGTACTGGTCCGACTGCTCCTGGGATGTACGCTGATATTTTCTTGTTCCTGCAAAATATTCATTATTAATAAAAACTTATGCATATTTCATTAATATACACAATATTACCTTGTTCGCTACGTTCTGCCATTATTTCGTAGATATTACTTTTCCAAAATCAAATATTAGTAGACCGCTCAGTAAGAAAAAAAGCGCGAATGTAATAATTGTCAAAAAAAAAAAAAAAAACAATTTTTGACATGGCAACGAATTCACCTCACCATGGTGACTATTCTTGTGTGTTTGCTTGTGAGGTTTTCGCCAGAATGCCAAATAGCTGAAACCTCACAAGGTAGGCATCATAATTTTCGCCTCACTGACATTCGTGCGTTGTGACCACATCACAACCAGAATAGGAGTGTTAATGTTAAAATTAAAATTTTATAATAGTGACCGGGTTTTATATGTTTTCTATTAAAAAAGGAAGTGTATGTGAAAAATGACTGTTCATTGTGGATCGTCTAAAGACTTAGGCCTAAAGTAGGTTGCCACAACCGATCCCACCGAGATATTTCCATTTCCGTAAAACTGAACTAAGAACAAACTGTACGGGCTGTACAGCGACATGAGTCTAGTCAGGCGCCTTCGGATCCAACGCAATAAGATGTCTAGGCCATGTAGAGTGTATGGACAACTTAGCTCCGGCCCGAAGAGTCTTTGACTCCGAACCCGTGGGACAACGTAACAGAGGACACTCGCGCTTAAGGTGGCGCACCCAGGTGGGGAAGGAACTCAACCAACTTGGCGTGCGACACTGGAGACAGCTAGCCAGAGACCGTGCTAACTGAGAGGCTTCTTTGTTGAGGCCCAGGTCCACCCGGACTGTAGCACCAAATAAAGAAAGAAGAAGAAGAGTAAAACAGAACTTTTTATTGTGCTCGAGCTCTTAATACACGGTTCAGCTGATCTTCTTCCTATCGGCCAATTATCTGAAGAAGTACAAGAGGCGAGATTGTCTTACCTGCTCTGCGAAAATTTTTTTGAAGGATGTTTCGAAATTTTAATTTAATTATATATATCTTAAATATAAAGCCGAACGTTTTTTAATAATTCAAACTTCAACATGTGTGCACAAAGTCAACGAATTGTACTGATTACGACTAGGGATGTAAATGAGAGATTGGGATAGGGATGACAATGACAATGACAAAAGAAAATTCAAATTCTTCTCTGAGTTCTGGTTCGAGCAGTCTTATTATTGTTTTAAATTAAAAAGTGCGGTAATAATAAACAAAAATAAGCAAACCTGGGCAAAGCCGGGTACGAAATCTAGTAATTATATAAGTATCACTTACTTACTTACTTATCAGGTTGACGACCCATGCGGTGTCCGAGCCCGAGCGATAGCTGCTTGCCAATCCTGACGGTCCTGGGCACGCTGCTTCCAGTCATCACGGCCAAGCTGTCTTGCATCCGATTACTTAGTGCTTATACCGGAGATTCGGCCTTCCTCTCCTTCTCGCACCAGGAGGCTTGGATTCGAAGACCCTATTAGTCGGAGCATTCTTGTCCCTGCGCTGGATGTTCCCGAGCCAGTGCAGTCGACGGATCTTTGCCTTCCGGACTACATCCACATCTTCGTACTCGCTCGTAGAGTTCGCGGTTGTATCTTCTTCTCCATTCGCCTTCCTCGCAGACGGGACCATAAATCCGACGTAGAATTTTTCATTCGAAGGCACCAAGAATCAGGTCTGCAATTTCTCTTGTCGTCCAGCATTCGGCTCCATATAACAGGACTGGCAAAATAAGAGTTTTGTAGGGCTTGATTTTGGTCAGGAGTCGTGAGCTTAGTTGTTTTGACAAACCCAAGTAACAGCGGTTAATCTACGTCGAATCTCAATTAGAATATGATTCCTGGAGCTCACGTTTTTCTTAGACAAACTCCTTTACTATTTCAATTTTTTGTAATTTCATTTGTTTGTAATTTTGCCTTCATTCACCTTGCTTCCAAACAACACGTTTCGCCTCTTCATCAATCGCCGTGTCAAGTTGGGAACGCTGGTCCTTGACTGGCATGTAGATGCCTAAGAAACGCCTTCTGTGTTTACAACTGCCCGCCGCGCTATCTACTCCAGTACCTTTATGAAGATATCACATGACGGTGCATCGCTTTGCCGAAGTCCTATGTTGGTATCAAACGCCTCGGAAGTCCTTGTACTGAACTAGGCGGTATATCGTGTGTGTGCGTGGTATGACACAACCGGATCAATTTAGCTGGGATCCCGAATACGGCCATTGAATCGAATATAGACAAAGCGATAAATCTTCTTGCATTTAGCCTTAAGGTCGTTTTAAAAATTGTGTGTTTGAAACTCATTAGTCTTTTCCAGGATTTGCCAATGTGAGAATTTCGTCAAGTGCTTTGCAAAACGGTCTTAGATATTCATACAGTATGCTGGACACGATAATATAGCCGAGGTTGAGCAGGGATATACAGGCGACACCGGTTATATGCAATCCGCTTAAACTAAGCTTTCGCTTATATGCCACAAGAAACTTATCACGGTGCAACAAAGTTGCCTATATCCGGACATCGTTTATATGAAATTTTCCCTAAATTGCAACACATTTTCTGGGTTTTTTGTGTTGTAAATAAGTGGAGTAGACTGTACCTCTGGTGCATGGAGCTGATATTCCAGTCCTCGTCTTCCCACTTGTTTCCTGATGATCTGATGCTTACCAGAACATCGCTGGCCCCAAAGAGCCAGAGACATAAGCTGTGTTTTTTTGCAAGCGTATATACGCCTAAATTATTAATCCACAGAAAAACGATCTTCGGCGCTTAATAATTCATCATAAAATCTTGGCAGCACCGACGATATTTATGACAATTCTGACAGTCAGGGGATGGAATCGTGAAAGGTGATAGTTGACCGTTAATGGGAACAATCTTCGGTTTGCGATTGTGTAGCATGACGCTCACTTTAAAAGCAAAAACACTTAATAATTATAAAATAAAAACAATGTTCATCAAATGAAAAGAATCGTTTACGAAACCTAAACGGAATGTATAGCAGAGACACTCTGGGTATACCAAAAATTGCATACTTATGGATGCCAAAACAATTAAAAATGATCTAATACATCAACCACACCTGCAAATGTAAGCCACATACAGCAACCTAAACAATGAATGAACAAATTCAGAAATGAACGCACAGAAAATAAAGATTGGAAGCATTGTTTTTATCCGCGCTTATTTCATTTAACTTAAGCGGATTTGTTGTTAGTTTATTTTTCATGCAAATTGAAATTTAAGCGTATATAGGCTTGAAAAAAAAACGCAGTTATTGTTGTCGGGTCCATTTTACGTTCATTGCGGGGCCTAGAGACTTAATTTATATGTCGAAGCATAGGACGAACTAGAAAGACCGAAAGAAACCGAAAAGATCCTGTAACTAATCCTTGGATAAGTTTAAGTCATTATCCCGTTTGAATATATCTACCTTGGGACTATTTTGTTTCAGCCGAGAAGTTAACAACACTATCGTCGCGGTCGATAAGATTAAGACACCAATTTACCACGATGCCCACGACAGGTATCAAAGTTTGTTCGGGCAAGGATTCCTGGGTACCATTCTATTTCATTTATTCATTTATTCCATGTTTTTCTTCCAACTCAAATCTATTACAGTAACGCACAAATTTGCAATTTGAATTACACTTAAATGTGGAAATTCCTCTCGGGCGCCATTCAGCAGATTTGTTTCTGTTTAAGAATAAAACCCAATTATTTTGGGAAATTCATGGTCTTGGGCTCTTGATCCATCAGTGCAAGGCCATGCTTTGGATCTTGTCCATTAGAAGAAACACTTTCCCTGACCATCAATCGGGTGATTCACTACACACAGTTCTTTGGATCGTTTTCAAAATCAAGCAACTGTCTTGCTGGATTCCACATCAGCACCTCGCTCCTTTGAGCGAAAGACGTCTTCCCAGAGACACAAGCCAGCCGAGGTCCGACTGAACACGCGTCAATCCAAAGAAAAATTCAGCTTTGTACCCCATTTTGACTCACACAAGGAGGAACTCGGCGCAGGAAACTGTCAACAAGTGGGTGGGCGTCACTCAACACCTCCAGCAGTGCTAAATTAAGTGCTTGGGCCTTCTTGCGCTACTCACCAAACATCCACCCACCCCACCCATCCAGCACGAGTTTCATCGATATTGGCTCATCAAGCAGTGAATCATCCATCCAGCCCATCCCATCTATCCACTCCTGGGCGCTTTGATCTGCCGCCATATGCTTATGCAAATCCTATCGGAGCTGTCACACAAGCCAAACCATATGCTCCACTTGAAAGTACGCCACCGGCCTTCGACTGCGACTTCACAAGCATTCCAAGAACAAAACAGAAAAATATCCTATAAATTTGCCCCGCGCCGCACCGAGCCGCTTTCAACACCACCGCCTCCCTCGCGCGGTTAGAGGCGTGAAGCCTGACATATACCACATCACACCGCTCCACAATAAACCGCAATTCATACGAGCATCGGACCGATTCGACTCTATTCGAGATAGGTTCGCTTTGCGGCCCCCCCAAAAATAGATTCCTTTCGGTTTCGGAATTGTGTCAGGAGGGGTACGCGAAGGGGAGCGAAAAGCTCTTGCCAGCGGTTCACACGTTTCACTCTCTACAATGACGTCACGTCCCAGATGAGAGATTCATTTTGGTTTTTGGCACACGAGCCCGCCTGTATCCACCGTCCGTTGGCTTCGGCCAGGAACATGAGAATCAGTTCAATGCATTCGTCGGAGCTTACAACACCCAGAGAGTTGTTGTCGCTGACGTGGTCTGGCGTTTCGTTTCGTTTGTTGCGCGTTCTTGCGGTTTCGGCTACCCCGGACTTTTATTCGAGTTTATTTCGCCTCGTCCTTGGACGTGCTATAGTGTGTTGAAGTTGTCTCGCGATAATAAATGCGGAGCTCCCCTTGGCCCGGCTCGAATTAATTTTTGTGTGTGCAACCGTTTGCTCGCGAGTGTATCCTTGCTTGCTCCCATCGGAAAATATCGAATTTTCATTAAAAAAAAAAATAAAAACCGCCGAGCCGTGCTCATCGATTGATTGCAGAACACGGCAAGAAATGAATGAAAAGTCGCCCCCAAGTGTCCACAAGTGTAGAGCATACGTGCAGTGACTCGGAGGAGGAGCAGGAGGAGGACGAGGAGAGCAGCGTTTAGAAGGAGGAGATAATTACTCGTCCTTCAGCACGGTGCTGCTGCTGCAGGTGCTGCTGCCGCTGCCCGAGAGCCCTGCGAACTGAAGCAGAACACGTCGCCGCCACCAGAGGAGGCCACTGACGAAGGTGGGACAACAGTCCATTGATTTGCTGGACAATATTTTCTCATTGAAATCATGTACTTCCGCTTTTTTTTTTGTTCGGTCCCTTCTCGTTGTTTTCCGATTCCCTTGTGTGCGGGGCAAGGATAATCCATATTCGACGAGGCCGTTTATTCCCTGGCCGCCGCCGTCGCTGATGAGAGCGACTCACTCAGATCCCGGGGGCGGGTGGGCATGATGAAGAGTGGCACATAATAAAGGAACGATAAAGGATATCTTCTGGTCATTGGACCCGAATGGGCACACGACGATGTCCCGGCTTGAGGGAGTCCCTTTGTTTGTTCGCCACTGGAAGTAACAATTTGCATTTGAGGGTGATAGGATAATCGCATGTTGGGCAAGGATAACACGACGTTGTGCGTTTGAATGGAGATTTATGTTCTGGTGGTTGATTTACTGCGACGGGGGAAAGGACAAGCAGTAGGAATCCGGTGCGTGGTTGAATGGTGAACTAATCAGTGGCCGGCGCATTAATGAGCGGCACACACTTGTTGGTTCGTTGAATTTTAGATGGGCTGACCGAGGTCGTTCGTGGAATGGCCACTAATTGAAATTGATATCGAGTGCATGTAGGGGATGAGAGGTGGTCAAGAGGTGGATTTGAAAGCAATCGGATTAGTCGGCGGTGTTCGGCGTCTGTGAACTCTAGCGCCGACAGAAGAATTGAAAGGTAGACGAAGTCCTTTCTCCTGGCTTTTGTGACGTTTTTTTGAAGACGTTGTTGGTGGTGGACAGTATGCACTTCGTTTTACCCGTCTCACCGCAAGACTCATCCTAGTCGATTCGCAAGGCTTGCAATGCTCGCAAGAAGAGTTGAGAAATAGAGTCCAAGAGTTTCCTCGCGACTTGTGTAACACTCTAGGGACTCGGTAAAAGAAATGCCTCGAAAGACGTTCAATGGGTAAATGGACTCCCAGTGTGAACACCTTTTCATGCCACCTCCACATGAAGGACTTATTTTGCGCTCTTTGCAATTTTTAAGGAACTGGCTGAAAGGAAGGAGTGTCAAGGGCTTGAGGATCTGATGCGTGCTTGTCACCACTTTCGAAAATTTCAGACAACTAGTCTATGTTCAGGAGTCATGCAATTGTTCACACACATCATAGTTTGCCTACAACTTTTAACGTCTTTATTTCTTCTTCAATATTATTACCTTCGAGAATTTCTCAATCAGCATGACCTCCAGATCCTACTAGACATCTGACCAGCTGTATAGTCTTTTGCGATTCTGCCCAGATGGCGAGGGTTTGGGCATCGGCACTGGCGATCTAAGTGCCAAAATCGCTGGGCTGAAATTCAGTAGAAAGAATGTCAGGGAATCTTTGGCTGGCTCTGGCTAAGAAACAATGCAGATGTCTTCGTAATTTCTTTTAACTCTTAACTTAAAGACTTGCCTCATCTGCCGTCTATGTCCTGGCTAGATTTCCGACTATTTTAGGGTCCATCTCATGTGGGTGCCGGGATACTTTGGCATTCCACAAGTTGAGAAGTTGACGAACGCGTTCTAGTTTATCGCTTGACTACGAGATAATTATGGGCTTCTCTCAACCACCCGATCTGAATGAGTAAGCCGGCTCTCAGAGCTCTCATTGACGCAGAACCCGATCAGAATGAGTAAGCTGGCTCTCAGAGATCTCATTGACACACATTACCACTTATGACATGTTTTAAAATTGGGTCTGTCGAACAATGAATTCTGTAAAAGTTGTAGAGACGAGGAAGAAGTTGAAATCATTGTGCTGAACTCTCAGCGCCCTCTCCTCACGGAAGAAAAACCACCTAGTGCTTAACTTTTTTTGTAAACTGCGTGAATTTAGCAACATTAGTGTCATTCACCTCCTTAAAGTGCCAACTGTTTTTCGGATGACATTGGACAAGATGCGTGTAAATAAATAATGCCTCTTAGCGTAGACTCAAGTTTGATTACTTCAAGTTTGCAGTCAGCCAACTTCACCTTACTATGGTACCCCCTCTGGATACAATACACTAATCATCAATCAAAACAAATGATGTTTCCTTATTTTCCTAAAGTTGATGGTTATCCGAATCGGGCAAATTAGCCATCCTGAAAATATGTGTTGTCAAGGTTGATGCCACAAACAGTTAAGGAAAATCGATTTGGTTCGCTGTGAAGAAGCCATTCAAGATTCTGCCATTTTTCCAGTTTCATGACACCACCAAGGAACAACTCCGATTTGACAATGAGTTACAACACTGTCTTCGCGTATTTAGTGACATAACAACTGTAAGTCGCACTACTAGACCTTGTAACCGTTTAAAGTTCAATGGCATCTCGTTCAGAATTATAGGGATGCGTGGTCCTCGCTGTTGCCCTCCCTTTCAAAATTGTGTCTTGAATGACCTTTTTCATTAATATCGGCATGCGAACTGCTACACCCAATGAGTGCCAATTTAGCAGAGATCTGTAAATTAAAAAAAAATATCTGGATTTTTTATATACTGTGGAGGTTCCTGGAAATTAAACACAACTGATTTTCCTTATGTATAAAAATGTTATTTTATTCTCACCTTTTTAACAAGAACTCCAGTACATTCTGGATTAAAATTGTGCAACAAACTACTTTCGACTGTCCTACCTACGTCGAGGACACATTAGCTGTGTTTTTTTGCAAGCGAATGTACGCTTAAATTTCAATTTGCATGTAAAATACACTAACAACAAATCCTATATCCGCTTAAGCTACTCATCATATCTATCGCCGCTTAACAAATAAGCGCGGATAAAAACAATGCTTCCAAACATTATTTTCTGTGCGTTCATTCCTGAATTTGTTCATTCATTGTTTAGGTTGCTGTATGTGGCTTACATTTGCAGGTGTGGTTGAAGTATTAGATCATTTTTAATTGTTTTGGCATCCATAAGTATGCAATTTTTGGCATAACCAGAGTGTCTCCGCTATACAATCCGTTTAGGATTCGTAAACGATTCTTTTCATTTGATGAGCATTGTTTTTATTTAATAATTAAGTGTTTTTGCTTTTAAAGTGATCGTCACGCTACACAGTCACAAAACGAATATTGTGACCATCAAAGATCAACCATCACCTTCCACGACTATACCGCTGACTGCTTAACAAATGTTGTTGGTGCTGCAAAGATTTTATGATGAATCATTAAGCGCCGATGACCGTTTTTTTGTGCACTTATAAATTAAGCGTATATACGCTTGCAAAAAAACACAGCTAATATTTGCTTTCTCGGGCGGCGTTGCATACCCTGTGGCTGACTTGACACGCTGTATTCTGCCGTTGGCTAGGTTGAGCTAGGTTCATATAACCGTTTTCTGAAATTATTAAATTTCCTTGATTTTTCTTTCCTCAAGAACCTCTACAAAGTATTAGAAAACATAAACAATATAAATTAATGAAATCGGTAAAGTTGTTCTCAAGTTATAGCGTCACCAAGGGAAACAGATATTAATTTTTATATACAGTGTATTCCGCTTTATTTTGATACCTCGCGCTAAGTTTGTTTGTCCCAATTTGGTGGCTGTCCCAACATGTTTCACAAAGAATGGAGGAAAAGGCGAAGTTTGGGTTTCCGTTCTTTTCGCATGTCCCGATAACAGGATGTTCAAATAAAACAGAATCCACTGAATGTTCCACTTGAATGTTGTCCGTATTGACATTCTGCAAATTTCTACATTTAAAGGGTGTTTTTTTTTTTTTTTTTAGAGTGTGACTGGATAGGTAGATGAAAGTTATGGTTCGGTGAGAACCAAATTAGCGCTATATGCCGTTTTAATACCACAGCTCTGATACATTATGATATACCTGAGATATTTAAGAAAGATATTCGTTTCTTAGTATCTTTCTCAGAAATCATATCATTTGAGTTGAAGTAGGGTTTACCAAGCGCTCGCTGGCTCTAGCAAGAGCCGGGCAGGGGCAAAAAGAAAGTGTGTGGGTCTCCTGCAAGCGAGTGCTGAAGGACAGATCCCGGCATAGCAAGTTCTTCGGTCCTCTCATTTCCTGGGATGTCTGTAGACTTTACCAATTTATTCTGAAAACACACCCGCACCGACTCGACCGTCCATCGCCGAACAGTCAGTATAATTGTCCAGTTAAAATTCCTGCACAACTGCCCACTATGCCATTCCGCTTTTTCTGGGATAAGAATGTCAAAGTTATTAGATAAATCGAGGGACCTTTCTGTCCGTTGCTGATAATACAAGATCTCTGAGTATAAGTTCAAGGATAGTGCAGTGATGTCCATCATCCAGAGTCTCTGAGCCTGATGGCGCTGTGAGCTGTAGTGTTTTTAGTGTGTAGGTCCAAAGGTATAAGATGTAGCTTATGTGCTTAAGGATACTGTTCTCTGAACCTTGATAAGTTTTGCGATATTGTATTTTTCCCTATGTCCGACAGTCTGCCTTGACTTGAAGTAAATTCAAAAAAAAATGATTGTTTGAATACATTTTTGACGCCTGCATGGCGTAATTTGTAGAACATCATCAAATTGCGACCTGCCGGATGTAATGGTGTTGCGACAATGGCTTTAGCTTCTCTTCTTTATTTGGCGCTACAGTCCCGGCTGGACCTGGGCCTCAACCAGCAAGCCTCGCCAGCTAGCACGGTCTCTGGCTAGCTGTCTCCAGTGTCGCACGCCAAGTTGGTTGAGGTTCTTCTCGATTTGGGTGCGCCACATTAAACGCGGGCGTCCTCTGTTGCGTTGTCCCACGGGTTCGTTGTCAAAGACTCTTCGGGCCGGGGCTGAGTTGTCCATACGCTCTACATGGCCTAGCCATCTTAGGCGTTGGATCCAAAGACGAATGACTAGACTCATGTCTCTGAACAGTCCGTACAGTTCATGGCTGAATCTTCTCCTCCAGAAACCGTGAACGCAAACAGGACCAAAAATCGCACGCAGAGCTTTTCTCTCGAAGAGACCAAGGACTTTCTCATCCGCTTTTGAGATTGTCAATGCCTCCTCCGCTGTACGGCGCCAGCAGGACTGGGATGATATAGGTCTTGTATACAGTCAGCATGGTCCTTCGAGAGATGGCTCTACTACTCAATTGCACCTTGAGCCCATAGAAACAGCGGTTGGCAAGAGTTACTCTGCGTTTGATCTCGGTACTGCTGTTGTTTGTAGTATTTACTGCGGAGCCGAGGCAGACGAAGTCCTTAACTACCTCGATTATAGCTGCCCATTGTGACGCTCTGTCCAAGACGTCGATGTTGTGGGTCCTTTCTTGAGGACAGCACATACTTCGTTTGACCTGCTAGACCCATTTTAGCCGGTTGCGCCTCAGTGCCCGCAAACGCCTCATTGACGGCTCGCTGTGTTCTGCCAATCACGTTAAAGTCTTCCGCGTTTGCTAACAGTTGTACGGACTACTGGAAGATCGTGCCTCTAGTGTTGGCGTGTGAGTCTTGCACTATCTTCTCCAGGAAGATGTTAAAGAAGTCACATGACAGCGCGTCGCCTTGTCTAAAACCTTTTTTGACATTGAAGGTCTCGGTGAGTTCGGTACCGACCTTGATGGAGCAGCGAAAATTCTCCATCGTCATCCTGCACAACCTGACGGGCTTGGCAGGAATGCCAAAACTGGACATGGCGTTGTATAGCTCGTCCCTATGCACGCTGTCATATGCGGCCAGGTTGTTGATGAATGGTTTCAGGCGCTCACACAAAACGGCAGAGAGGATCTTATAGGCGATGGTGAGGAGACTTATCCCTCGGTAGTTGGCGCAGTCGAAGAGGTCTCCTTTCTTGTGGAGCGGGAAAAATGATACTGAGATTCCACTCGTCGGGCATGCTTTCCTCCGACCATATCTTACAGATGAGATGGTGCATTCGCCCAACAAGACCATCTCCAGCTGCCTTAAAGATTTCAGCGGACAATCCGTCCGCACCGGCAGCTTAGTTGGACTTCACTCTTGATAATGCTATCTTGCCTCGTCTCAGTCGGGGGACGGAAATCTCGTTGAGTGGAACATTCTGCCTGACAGCGGTTTTGGTGTCACCGCCGTTTAGCAGTCTGCAGAAGTGGTTCTTCCAAATTCTCAGTATCGACTGCGACTCTACTACTAGTTGTCCATTTTCGTTGATAACTGTTTCACCCTCTGGTAAAACTTTCAGACATCGTTCCTGCCGTAGCACCTCTCCATCTCCTCGATCGCGCGCTTCTCGTGCTCTTTCTTCTTTCTCCTGAGAAGCCGGGTCTCGTAACTTAGTCTCAGTTCGTAGAGTTCAGGAACAGCTCTCGTTGTTCGTTGCAGCGTTGCTTTGTAGGCTTCCAGTTTCGCTGCATGTGGCAGCCTACACTCGCTGTCAAACCACGGGTTTTTTTTTCTAGGTGGTGCCGTAAGACCCAGCACATCAGTGGCAGCATTTTCGATGGCTTCTAGACAAAGCCTCCAATCTTCTTCGATTGTTGGCCGTGGGGCGTGGCGACGAACTTAGACAGAGATTCCGGAAGACTCGATCGGAAAAGATCTTAGCAGTCCGCTTTAGCAGTAGCTTGAGAAATGAAAATGTTTTTCAAAACAATATGCAGACGCTGCTCAGTCTTCTGGCATGAGTATTTTCATGGTAAATTGCTAAACCAAACTAACCTCAAAACAATAGGAAATTAGAAAATTAACTGTCACTGAAAACAATGTTGCCAGTTGAATGTCAGTTTCAAAAAAATAACACCCTTTAAATAGAATGGTTTAAATAATAAATAAATACTCCTTATTACAGCCGATATAATCGACCTATCGGTGATCGCATTGTTGACTGTATTCGACGTTTGCGCAATATTTTCTTTAAAAAATACAGTGACAGATGCAGACACCGACAAGCGTAAGAAAAATTCATACTGACACTGCATCCGTTCTACTGCTGAGCGTGATCCAAATTTAGCATTTCTACTTGTGTAATCTACAGCAGGTTGGTCGTTGTTTGTTAATAGCTTGCATATAATCTTGGTGTGAAGGTTACATGAACCAGAGCGCACAAGCTGACAAATGGACAACACTGGTATCCAACATTAAGGACACACGGTCACAAATGTTTGAGAGGCAGATACCCAAAACTGTGCTTGAAAACGTATTGCAGTCCGTATTCCCTCGATTGAACCGAAATAAATGCCCATTTCATGTCACCGTCTTGTTCACAATCAAAGTTAGTAGTGTCTTTAAGAACGCCCCTACGACGCCCGACCATCGACATCCTGTGACCGATGGAATTGGAAGCGAGTTTTAATTTGCATGCATGCACATTTGACAAAATAATGAACCCCTTTCGCATTTAATTAATGTTGGATATTTGATAGTTCTCATGTCGAGGAGTGCATGAAATTTGCACTCATGCCACCCCTGACTAGAGTTACACACTTCTTAGAAAACATGCACGACAGGAATACACTCCTCGTCAACATCTAGTGAACTCGAACACAACCTTACTCGATTTTCTGCATTTTCACGATGACGAAGAAGTCATCTCACAAGGACTGCTGGCACTCTATCAAGCAACGCCGTGGATGCCAATAAGTTCAGTTCACGAGTGCCAATGCCTCCGTAATGCAGCATCTCCTTGGCAGGCAAGAGGATTTAACGCCGCCGCATTGCATTGACACACATCGGAAAATCCACAAGGGATCGGGCGGAGTTCCGCTCCATAAAGCACACGTCCATAAATCCCCGACGGTTTCCCAACAAGCACAAGGCGTGCATAAAAAGTATCGAAGAACATTTGCAATTCGATTTTTGAGTGCCCTAAGAAATGTGCTTGGAAAAAAAATTGAAATAAAACCTCATGCCTCCCTGGAGACTCGGCGAACGCAGCGGTTATTCATTGCATACCCATGCGTCCGGCCAAATGGATTTGCTGGCACCCGTCCACTTAAGAAGCAAAAAGAACGCGGGAATTTCAGCCAAATCACGATGCCATCTAGGCGGCACTAAATTTGCCACTTCCTTGCCGAGCTGTGGCTCGTAAAAGGCACCAGACGCACTGCGTCCCCAGGCCCCACTCGAAATCGAACGACATTGATTCGAGGGGGTTTAAATAATGTCGTGCAGTAAAAGCCAGCGAGTTGGTCCCCAGGGGCTACTCTCGGTGTCACTATCTAGAGCGAAACATCTCCGCTAATGCTCAGACGCGGCGCGATGCGAAATCGAATGTCCTCTGGAACGTTGTGGGCGACGGATTTGATGACACAAAGAGGGAAGCTGGAGCTCGGCGCAATATGTTTGTGTCACAATAGCCGACAAATAGCGTGTCTCCCCTCATTTGGCAGAAAGCGGGTTAAGGGCTGCCGGCCTGTCAGAAAGATGATTTATTAGGTACTGATGGATGGTGAGCCAGTGTATCGCTGGGCTGGGTTCAGATTTATGAAAATTACTTCGCGAGCTTGTACACTGTGTCACAGCGGGCAGGAAGATGATGATGTCCTTGCGTCTAGGGTTGAGGAAGACCACATCAAGTGGCAGTCGTTTTGAGAATTGAGTGGACGTTTCGGCTAATGAGTTGACGCACAGATTTATCTCACACAGGACGGGGCACTTGATGAATTGCTTTGCAGAGGGACATCATTTGAAGGGAATTGTACAGACATTGCGAAGAACAATAAATCTGCTTAGCGAAGGGCTTTCTGGAGTCCGATGGGGGCTTGGGCTTGACTGCGACTGAATTCACTCGTGTTCCTTAGCATGTGGGGGTCAAGCGCTTGATAGGCCTGCCAAGAGGGTCTCATGCTGTGTTTGATGGGTGTACTGATGTGGTGCCGAATAAATGAAACTTCGATACAATTAAGGTATCATTGCACTTCTTCTTTGCTTGGGGTCTACAGTCAGGTTGGACCTGCCCCGCAAGCCTACCTGAATAGTTGCCTACCGTTAGGCGCTCCAATTTGGAAGAAATCCTACTCCACCTGTGTGCACCAGCTTGAATTTGGACGTTTCTGTTGCGTTGTCCCACAGCCTCAGAGTCGGAAATTCTTCGGTCCAGACCTAAGTTTATGCTCCACATGGCTTAACAAAGTATAGTTCGTGATTGAACCTTCTCCAAATGCAATCAACGCAAAGGCCATTAGCCACTTCATCCGCTTTGGATAAAGAGGCTCATGGCCTCTGCGCCATGGAGCAAGACGGGGACGATCAAGGTCTTGTACAGAATGAACTTGCGCTTCCGAGAGAGGGCTTTGTTACTCAAATTCATCTTTAGCCCAAAAAAGCAGCGGTTGGCAAGAGTTATTCTTCGCTTAATCTGGGTATTGATATTGCTTTTACTGTTTACCGCGGAGCCGACGTAGACGAAGTTCTTCACTACCTAGAGGTTATAGCTGCCAATGGTGACGTTCTAGCCCAGTCGTAAATGTTGGTCGTCCTTCCTTGATGACAGCATGTACTTTGTTTTGCCCTCGTTTACCGCCAGACCCACTTTAATCGCTTTCGTTTCAATGCCAACAAACGCCATCATTCTGTTTAAAAAATCACGTCAATGTCGTCCACGTATTCCGGCAATTGTACGGACTTTTGGATGATCTTGCTTTTTGTGTTGTCGAGTGAGTTTTGCACGATCTTCTAACGGATGAGTTTAACGAAGTCAAAAAAAGTTCTATATAAACATATTGCTCAGTCCTCTAGATGACCAAAGATCACCCGAAGAGTAGCTATAACCTCTAAGAGAAAGGACTTCAAGCACTTTTCATACTATCCAGGAGGAGGACTGGGAAATTTATTAACTTACATAGATTTAGCTCTGTCCATTGCCTCCTGAGTCAGAAGGGAGGCTGTTGGCAAGAGCTATTCTACATTCGATACTCTCACTTTGGTGCCCCTTTTATCCACTTCCGTCTTTGCGCTTGTCAAAGCCTCATGATACTTCACGTAATTTTTCAGACGACTGTCATCAAGTGGTCTGATGATTTACTTCACGTGAGTTCATCGCTATCGTCGCCTTAACGCCTGATGATTCTCGTCACACACATCGAAACTTGGCAAGAGGCGTATGGCTAGTCTCAATGCACAATAATGGGCCTTGAGGTGGTCGAATAGGTGATGCGGGCCTTCCTGCACTTTTTGTGACAATCTAAGATTGGCCGTATTGTGATGATCTGGTCTGTTGTGAGCTTGTCTGGCTTGACGTGTGGTGGTTAAAATGAAACAATGGAGTTTATTTCTTGATAAGGTCCTCTTTGATGTTCATCATAAGCTTTCAACGTTCGGCTTATGGTCCAAGCTTAATTGACGTACACAGAGTTAAAATAACTAAAACAATCGAATGAATACGCCAAAAATAATATACTGTCGTCGTTATCGCCAGTTTCGTTAAGTTTCGTTAAGTGTCGTTAAATTTCGTCAAGTTTAGTCCCCTTTTGGGAATAACACCAATTGCTCTATATGTACGTAGACAAATGTATATGTACACAGACAAATATAGACACTTTGAAATGTTTCCTGGTCCTGTTCTGGCTACTTTTCGTTCAGTTGTGGTATAAGTTCGAATGGTTTTGACTACAGTGGCGAGTGTGGCCTACCTGGATGAATGAAGATGTGGTGACGATCTGGTCTGTTGCGGGCTTTCCTGGTTTCTAGTATTGTGGTTAGAAGGAAATGGTATGCATTTCTTGATATCGTCCCTCTTATTGTTCATTATTCACTTTTACTCTGCGCGTTATATTCCAAGGATAATGGACGTACACAGACTTGAATTTACTTAAACAATAGAAGAATTTACTTAAGAATAGAGAGAGTAATATCTATCGTGATAATTGCCGCTACTTTGCAAGTTTCGTTAAGTTTAGTTAATTTTTGGTGGCTTTAGTAGGAGCTCAATCAAGTAGTCTCTATGTAAGTAAGTCACAGCGCAAGAAAATATGTGTTGTAATTGTCACTTTGCTCACTTTCGTTAAATTTCTTTAAGTTTGCTTAAGTTTTATTAAGTTTCGTTAAGTTTAGTTCACTTTTGGTGGCTTTAGTAGGAGCTCAATCAAGTAGTCTCTATGTAAGTAAATCACAGCGCAAGAAAATATGTGTTGTAATTGTCACTTTGCTCACTTTCGTTAAGTTTGTTTAAGTTTGTTTAAGTTTAATTAAGTTTCGTTAAGTTAAGTTAAATTTTGCTGTCTTTAAGAAGCACAATCGTAGAAAGTGATTCTCGTAAATGACGCCACCAGCAATTACGGGTACCTTGAATTTCATCAACGATGTGTGTGACTACTTTTCGTTCAGTTCTCACTTTACTCACTGCTGGTGAATGGTGTGACGAGCACACACATTCAAAGGCGTCTCCTGTCTTGTCGATCTGGTATTCGATAATGAAGAATTTGCTACTTTGTCTTCGTTTTGTATTTCTAAGGAATGTTGGATAGCTCTCGCGTCCTTGAGTCCCCATCTCAAGCATGCTCTCCACACATACTGCAACTGTGCACACAGTTCCCCTTGACAGCGCTTCTTGAATTTCCAATGAGTTCCAATCTCACAAACCACACGTCTCGACAAAGTCTCAAAATTCAAAATATTTGCAGCACTCTTCATCTGTACTTGTCCAATGGACCACTTTTGAGAATTGAGGTTTTCGAGGACCTGGCATTTGTATTTTCCGAAAACAAAAGCAAAAGCTCGGCAAAACTTTGAGCATCCTTTGAGAGAAATCTGACATAACATTTGCCTGAATAAATGTGCGCATACATTACACCCAGCCCCCTTCAGCTCCGGTTCACATGCCCACTTGTGTCTACGGTTGTTCCTTTCAAATCGTCGTCGTCCATGTCGATGCACAATCAACTGCAACCGCTCTGGGAACTGACGAAGCCATTGTTCGGCACAAAACAAGCCATCAACTGCTCGCCGCACACACAAAGAGATACATTTATCAATTTATCCGTGCCCAGATGGTTCAAGTGAAATCGATTTGTGCCCCCTTCCATGCCGCTGCACTCATTCAAAATGCGTTCAAATTGCCAGTATCTCCAGCCTCTGATCGCTTCTGAGGAAACACTGCAATTCTACACAAATCTGAAGTTAGGTCGAAACTGAGACAATGCACGGCGCAAATATTGAGTGACAAGCCACAAGGACGCACACTCGCGTTCACGCAAACTGCGCTGCACCCTGTACCAGGCACTCAAGCGAGCAAGAGGCATGCCACAGTTAAAGACTGAGGGCACCAACAGCAGCGCTCGGGGAAAATCAACACCATTCCCTCTCTGGGCAAAAATAGACCCAGCATCCATCGTCGGACCACCACCACCACACCCCACAGAGTGTCTGTGCGGCTGCTGCGTATTTTTGGTCCAACGTTTTTCCTATTTCTTCGGAATCAGTGAAACAATAACAGCGTGCGCGCCGTGGCCGCCTCTTGAGGCGCGCGGTTCACTGCGAGATCGAATTAATCGGCCCGAAATCTAGTTCACCACCAAAGACGAGAGCAGCTCTATGGCTCCTCCGATTAATCAGTGCTGCGTTCTAAATATAGGCGGGGAGATATTGGAAATGTTGTTTATCTAACGGATGAACCGAAATGCCAATGGCTGTGGATACAAAGATACGCCAGTCGGTTGTGATTTCACTCATCGCACGGCCTGGACGTAGTCAATTTCAGTCCCATTTGATCCGATTAGGGCCAAGAGGCAAACGCTATTGTGCGGATGACATCCGTGTCGTGTTCGTTTAGACGCGTGAAGTGGCTTTCAGTTTGGATTACGGCATAATTCCGCCGCGGGCACGGATTATCCCTTTTGGATCGTAATGTGAGTTGACTGATTTCATTGACGTTTGACTGGGTTGAAAGGGTGTCCACTCAAAAAATGGAGCTCCAAGTGGTGCCAAGGGAAACTGCTGGCGAGCAGCAGCATTTAATCGTGAATCTTATGAAATTTCCCATCTGTTGTGTTGCTGTGGCAAGTGCAGGTCGTTTCAATCTTTCATTCACCTCCGACCAAGTTGTGCTCGGCGAGTAGCCGTTCGGTTGTATAACGCGACGGCATTTGGCTGCGATCCACTCGATGCCACGTTGAGACATTTCCTCACATTCCATTCGACAAGTTTTCGCCCAGTTTTTCAGTGAAAACGAACAAAAAAACGAACCCCCCCTCCGTGAAGAAGTGGAACATAAATTATGCTCCAAATGTAATCTCTTTGCACTCAAATCCCACGGCGAAAGCGCGACGTAATACAGCACACGTATCGCGGAATAGAAACATTTGAGATTTTCGAAACGACGACGACGACAACGAATGACGCGATGGGAAAGTTTAGTGTGCAATGGCCGCTTTGTGTCTGATGTTACGTGGCAGGTGGCACTGTTTTTGCTGTTCTCGGATCCCATGTGGGCTACATAAATGTCAAAAATAATTTATTTTGTGCAAATCGGTCGGGGTTTTTTGCTTCTTCTCCGAACTGAATTGCTGCAAGTGAGCCATGCATTCTTTCGAAAGCAGAGTACATCGTTTTTGAGAGAACTCTGTTCGAAACACGCGCGAGTCACGCAGTTCCGACCCGAGTTTCTTTATTCAATAGACAACAGCATTTTGTTGACATTCAGGGTGAAAAACGATTTCTGGCATGGGGCCACCGCGAAAGCGTGTCAGGATGATTCTGTTTTCGAACATTTCTGTCAGCGTTTGAGGCCAGCACAGCATACCTCATGAATGATACGCTCGATGTATGCCGAGTGCAGGGGAATGGAGCTTCTGGACCACTCATACTCACAATCAAAAAATTCGCGTAGGAGGTGGTACCCACAGTCACATGCCGTGCTTCAAGCTAGCAGAACGTAGAAAACATCTTTCAAGCGGAAGAAAGCAGTTGAAATCCTCATGGGTACTATTTACTGACAGCTCGCTTGTAGCCTGCACTAAGGCCGTGTACTTGTCCGTAGCTACACTCCAAGTCTAGGTCCTTGCGCACGAAGATTTTCAAGTGAATGTTATAGCTGATGACCAGTCTATGTTAAGAGTACAACTGACAAACGTGCTTGACTGCATTCAATCTCCAAACACTAATTCTCTAATTCGATTCTCCCTCTTCTACTGCTGGCATCGGAGCTCGTGGTGGAGCTGGAACTCAGCCAGCAAGCCTATCCAGCAAGCACGCTCCTTAGCCAGTTGCCTCCGATCCGCACGCCAAGTTGGTTGAGGTCATTCTCCATTTGTATGCTCCATCCTCGGCGTCTCGTCCAAGGCGGTAACTATGGAGGTAGAGGATTACAGTGATTTTATCCCCCTCGAAAATCTTAACAATTCCTTGCTTTCTTAAACGGGAACAGAGCAATCAATCTTTAACACCTTTTTGTGTCAAGAACTAATAAAAAAAATGCAAATCCAGAGAAAAATAACGTTTACTCAGTGCAGCCAACGGAAGCTCTCAAAACGGAATCATTTTTTTCCGTTATTGCAACATTTTTCATTGATGCTTCGCTCCTAAAGCCTTACTCGATAAATGAATTATCCATCACAAGAATTGAGCTATTAAATTCAAACAAGCTGTTTCTGAGATCTCGAGCGTTAAAAAAAAACTATTATTAGTATACAGTGGACTCTCCCTAAGTTGAACTCTCCTTAAGTCGAAACTCTCTCTAACTCGAACTTGTTCGCCATATTTTACATACATTTCCCTCAACTTTCCATACAAAAACCTCTCTCTAAGTCAAACTCTCTCTAACTCGAACAAATTTTGGTATCCCGTGACAATTCGACTTAGGGGGAGTCCACTGTATATTATTCACATGCGATATTCGGCTTATGGCAAAAGCATAATGAACGTACAGTGTTCACAGACTTAAATTAACTAAATTACTCGAGCTAATAAACAGAAATGATGTATTGTGATCATAATTTTTCTAAGTTTCGTTAAGTTTCGTTAAGTCTCGTTAAGTTTCGTTAAATTCAGTTAATTTGTGCTGACTTAACAATCATTCTCTACGTATGTAAATGACGGAAAAAGCAATTATGACACGTAATTACAACATTCCTGAGCTGCGTTATTTTTCGTCAAGTGTCGCTAAGTGAGAGCGTCCCTAAACGCAATTGAAGTTTTCACCAACTTTCTTGTTACATAATTTGCGTTCAGTTCTGCCTTAAGATTACTTAGGTTGTGCCGCTATAATGAAAAAATAAGTCAAAAATGAGTCAAAACACATTTTTATTGCTTCAGTCACTAGACATAAGGCTGTCATCGGATTGTTTTGCCGGCACTAAAAGAGAGGGGAGCAATTTTATTCTTATTTGACGCCCAGATCCCTTCGATGATTGTGAAGCCATATAAAATGAGGAGGAAGTAAGTCTGGTCCATATGGGCAATGTAAAAAGTTCTTGATGAATCTGGGCCTAGCTTCTACAGCAGTCTAGTTTAATTTCCAATTTAAATCATCACCAGAGGGAGCCAAATCAAAGCTGACCGAGTCTTCTGACCTCCAGATCACGTCAAATTGTCACAGCACACAAGTAAATGTTTCAAACTAACAGAAATGTGTGAACTTTTCGCCTAGGGCAGATAGATTAAGGATACCGGATCACATTACGGGCTCATCTAACTTGAGGTGTTACTTTAATCAATTCAAAGTCGATTTCTGTCAATGGGACAAGCTGGTTGAGATTCAGTATGAGGGAAGTCCGCTTGGACATAAGGTTTATCCTTTACATAGCTCGGAAAAGAACAGTTGAATGTATTACATCATCGCACGGCATTTGCGGTCAGCTGTGTAAGTGGAGAAAGACCTCAAACAATTTGGCTTGCGGCACTGTAGGCAGCTTGGCAGAGTCCGTGCTAGTTGGAGAGGCTTGTTGGTTGAGGCCTAGGTCCATCCCGCACTGTAGCGCCAAATAAACAAGAAGAAAGTCTGTATATTGAGTAATCAGACGTCCTATAAATTAACATACAATAGGTAAAGTCATAGCATCAGCTAGAAACAAAACCACACGGACGAAAAACGGACACGCCGATATTATTAAGATTTCGTTTTGTGGTTGGGCCTTAAAAAAGGAAATTAACAACATCTTTGATTAACGCAAAATGAATTTCTCGAAAAATGTCTGCTTAATCAAAACCTAAAAAGAACTCGCCTTCAGACGCTTTTCTGTCGTTTCCAGATGTCCTTCATGTCTGCATGGCGTTAGGTCTCCACCGTAAGCCATTGGCCTTCACATGTTGCCCACCTTTGTATTCCTCACACTTACTTCACTTCAAATGTGACAGTTGTTGATTTACAAACCGATTGAGACAACGGCTAGAACTATTTTTAGGCAGAAGACTGAATCAATCGCTGTCCAAACGTACAATCATTGATCTCGTGACGGAATGGATTACTAATCGACGTCAATTCTTATGTGTTACCTGCTAGAACATCTGAGTGTTGAAAGCATGCACAATCGTTGTGAAGCTTGTCGATGGACGCGAGCCAAGTGCTTGCGTGTGATGATGAGTCAGCGAATTTAAATTGCAATTTATCACTCAATGTTGTGTTGTGAGAGGGAAAGAATGCTTGAAAGTCTGCCTAGTAGAAACCAGCGCTCTTTTGTTGCCTATAGAAGGAGCATCGATTTTTCTGCTCAGGGTGCATGTACGTAAAACAAATTCGGTCTCTGATGATAGTGGCATGGTGGTGGGTCTGTCATCGTCATGAGACTCCAGCCATAAGGCAGCATATCAAACAGCGTTACAACTTGGTGGACTTGGCGTCATGCCAAATTCGGAAATGTTGGTTGTTTCAGATCCACGGAGTCGCTGTGTTCTCCAAGCTTGTGAGTGAGTCCAAATTTTCAATTCGAAGATGTAGACCTGAATAGACCTCCTGTAGAGCTCTCGCCTAGATGATACCAAAGTAATCTCAATAAATGTCTAAAGACCTTGGCGTCGTTACAATAAATCTGAGGTAATGACCGAATTTTAAGTTTCCTAGAGGCGGTGACGAGAGACACATTCAAAGCGTTCAGTTGTCCCGTCCTAAGGCGAAAATTACGAGCATTATATCTATTCTTAGCTTTCAAAGAAAAGTCGAATAAAATATTTGTGAATGCTTGTCGCGGACATAGTTTTGGGATGTGTTGTGCACTTATAACGTAAGGTGACAGTTTCAGTCAAGCACTTAAGAAAATTAAAATAAAATAAAACAAAGTCTTTGTGTCTAGACGTATGGAATAGCCCACTGACTGGCGACCCATTAAATGCAGTTGTCACTGCATTTGGCAAACGACGCAATGAGTCAAGTTAACCTCCGAAAGGAGTCAAGATGATGATGTGGACATGGCGGTGTGTGTAAATGGTTAGTGCAACGTCTTTGGGTGAGTTCCATAACCAGTTCCACAAAATTGGTTCACATTATTTGCTTACTCGAGAAGTGTTATCTTCAATCAGTTAAATGTCACAAGATTTGGGATGGTATATGCTCTGGCATTTTGTAATTGAGTAAATCATCCGTCAAACGTCTGTCTTGAATGGGTTTGCCTTTAAATACCCTCAACAATACGAGGGTGGTTCGATAAGTAGTAAATCTACAAAAGAAAATCGAACATTTTACAAAAAGCCACGATTTATTTCGCAACATAGTCTCCTTTTAGCTCGATACACTTGGCCCAGCGATGCTTCAACTTCTTTATTTCATCTCAAAAATTCGTTTTTCCAGAGGTCTGCAAACTAGACCTCCATGGCAATGGTAACCTCCTCGTCGACTCAAATGTCTGTGACTTTTTGAAGTTTGAAAACAAAAAGAAGTAGCACGGAGCCAAATCTGGGGAACACGGTGGATGCGGCAGCAGTTCGCTGCTTAATTCGACCACATTGGCCGCGGCGGCGGCAGAAGTCGCACGGTTTCGCTTGTTGTCCGGATGTGAGCAAACGCGGCACCCATCGGGCAGACGGCTTTCTCATGGACAGTCTTTTGAAATATCTCAGCTTACTAGCGCACCTTCAATCGGAGGTCCGCCAATACGAGATTATGCATTTTTGTAACTTGGGTGTGGGTCATCAAAAACCGACACGCAATCACGTTCAAACTTGTTAACCAATTTTTGACGCCCGCCAACACAATCACCGACAGCATTATCTATTTTTTTTTTTTTTTCATTTGCCTAAAATCCGCGGTCACAGCCGTTTGATATTTGATAGCAGCCGTCTTCAAGAATTGTCTACACGATATCAAATTTCTTTTGCGATGGTGGCGATATCCAGCGATGATTGTAAGAACTTATCGGACCTCCGTCGTACAACACATTCAACAAATATAATAGACTCTTCGAATTTTTTAAGGGATCCATACAATGTCTCCAAGAACAACAGTTATGCTAAGGAATCCATGTCTGGATTGTTTGTAAGGTTGACATGGGCGCAGAACTTTTCTTTCCAAAACAAGAAAATCTTCATTCGCTGTTGAGACTGTCCATGTCAAGTTTCAAAAGCCTTTAACCGTCACAACTATTGTGAGAACGATATAAAAATCATACGCCCGATGTACACAAAGATGAAAGTTAGGTCTACAAAGTTCAGCAGATGAATAAGAGATGGCGCTACACTGATCACAAACTCTCCTATTGGAGAGTTGCAAAAATCTCAAAGGATACAAATATAAGTATAAGTATACAAAAAACCGATCATCGGCGCTTAATAATTCATCATAAAGCCTTCACAGAAATGACGACATTAATGACATTTGTGGCAGTCAGGAGGTGGAATCTTGTAAGGTGATGGATGATTGTTAGTTGTTAGTGGGCACAATCTCCGGTTTTGATTGTAAATTGATGCACTTAATTAATATCAATTTAAAAACAATTTTCATTGAATGAAAAGAAGGTATAGCCCAGACCCGCTGGGTATGCCAAAAGTTGCATACTTTTGGATGCAATATCATTTCAAAATTAGTAAATACATCAACCACCCCTACAAATGTTGAAAAATACATGAGAAAATACTCTTAGGCCCATGATATTGTAAATATGTACAGCAACTTACTGAATTAACAGAAAATAATGATTGGAAGCATTCTTTTTATCCGCGCTTACTTCACAAGCCCCGATAAATATTCCGGGTAACTTAAGCGGATATAGGATTTGTTCTTAGTGTATTTTACATAATAATAATAATAATATGGGTGGCGCTACAGCCCGTAGAGGGCCAGGGCCTAGCTTCTCAGCAACCACTAGTGTTGTGCGTGCTATTGTTCTCTAACGCGTGGAAGGGACCTACAGTTTAGAGCCGACTCCGAAGGGCGAAGTTGAGAAGCTTTTCCTAGACAGGAATACTCTTTGAGCATTGTCAGTGACTCGAAAGAGGTGGAGTCGTGAAATATTAAAGCTGGTAAATTCGGGTATCGAACCTGGCACCCTCTGCGTAGAAGTCGACGCACTAACCTACTACGCCACGGCGACCTAGTGTATTTTACATGCAAATGGAAATATAAGCGTATATACTCTTGCAAAAAAAAAAAAAAAAAACACACACCTATTATTTGAAGATGTTTATTAATGCCGCAGCAAATCAAAGTTTTTACATAGCTTTGGGTGCGAACACAGTGATTTAATCAAGAGAACTGTCCTCCCCTTCAATCACCCATCCCTGGAGGTCCCTAGCCACGGCCCACTTAGACCACCGATTTGAATCCATTTTCGGCAGCCTAAGTAAACACTCGCGTGTGATGGCTGCCCGTCAGTCGAAATTGTGCATAAAAAAATGTTTACCCCAAATAACACTTAACACCACCGAATAACAAATTAAAAACAAAAGAGGCCTCGCTGAAAACAAACGCGTACGCAGATAGGCCACGTCGCCCTACTCCCCAGGGGCCATGGACACCCGAACTCAATCTGCTCGCTCCCACTGGCGGAATTTCTACCTGACGTGATGTCCTCCTGTGGCAGTGCCCTCAAACCAGTGACGCTACCCGAGGAGATAAGATACGCGCCACAAACAGCGAGCGTTACTTCCACTCCGCTGCGCGGCGAAGTCCTGGAATTTCTCATCTCACCCCAAAATACCTCTCCACTTCAAAATGCGACATGCCGGAGGACCATATAATTTCTCATTTTCCAGCGAGGCATTCCCCGCCAGGAAATAATGGCACAGGAGTGTATTTTTACAACGTCACAGGATATTAGGGAGGGAAATGGACACAAAGTCATTCATTGATGTGATAGCGGGTCGAACGAGATGCGGAAGGAACCACGCTCAATGGGGTATCGCTGCCATTATCGATTGCTTTCAAATCTCTTGTCGCGATAATGTCACACCATGGTGAGGACACGAGGAGAGTCATGTCCGGGCCGCCCTGGACACAGACTTATCCTTGAGCAACTCATCGGCTCACCTAAATCAGTGGCAGACGTTTTTATGGCGAAACTTGTGCCGGGGCGTACTCCACATCGACGTTTACGTTAAATCCGACGGTATTCCGTTTGCCAGGTCCCAGGCCGATAATAAATTTGTGCTCGTAACACTCGAAAGCGACTGTATCGGCTTCCTCGTCTGTGCGAAGATTCAATTGGCCAGATAAGGTGTAAATGTTGTAGGCGCCCTCGTTGAAGTGCTGTTGTAGCGAAAAAGAAAAAAAACAGCACATCCCCCATTTTCCACTGTTAGTCATGCACTTCGGGATAATCTTCACTTCGGCGTTCGATATTGGTTCCCCCGCCCACTCGCCCGCCCAGCCATGCGAAAGGCTCCCTTCCTCCCTCAGTCCAGGCACCCTCAATATTGACTCACTTTACCTGTCGGCCCCGTCAGTGTCAGGTGGAATTTTCGGTTTCTCTCGCAGCCTTGGCTGCCACCGGTTTCGGATTACGCCCGCAGACCGTGATCGAGTGGGTGTCAGTGGTGCTTCGTGGCTTCACCACACAGCCTCTCTCTCTCTCTGTCTCTGCGTATGTGTTTTTTCATTTACTCGCCAGGATGTGTTCATGTGTGAAATCTGTCCCCGTCAGTTGGCCACTGGCGGCGCAAATTTGTTTGCGGATTCTGCCTGTGTGAATTTTGAAAACTGACGCCGCAAACGCAAGTGTGCCCACATTGTGTCTGCCAGTCGCTGAGAATTATGCCAATAGCGTCGCAATCATTCCGCCATTGCCCTCGTCGCTGTCCTCTCGCTGGTGGCAAGCCAAATGCCTCATGTGCATAGATTTGCATAAACTGTGCTGATTACGGGCGTATCGGTTCAATGAAGATGTCATTTGCTCTCATAATCACTGAAATCGGCTTCGTGGATATCTGCTTGACGGCGAATCTGATCATGTGAGTGGCTGTTGCTTTAAAGCCTCTTAAAGTCCCTCTGATCTTGTTTCCAACTCTCTTGGATGGATCTCAAACGCCTGCTCGTGCATTGCCTCCCCCTCGATCAGATACCCACTCGACGTCGAACTGAAAAAAGGGAATTTGTTGAAATCCTTGTTCCGTCCCCTGGAGATTAGGTTTATTTCATTTCTTGGCAACAATTACACGCGTACCTCATTAAATCAGCGCCTCCAATCCACTCGCCTTCGCTGAGAGTTTGACATCAAAAATTGCCTTGAACGTGACATAACTTCGTGTGTTGTACAACACGCACGGGCTACGCTTACCGGCAACCAGGTCGTTTACGATGCCTTGCGTTGCATGGGCGCTTATCCCCTCCACGTGGCATTATCTTCCCACTTGTTCCTGTTTAATTTCGTCGTAAATTTTGTATTTTCAAAGAAGTACAGATTTGCTTTCGCTGGCGAGTGAGGTGAACCTCAAAATGGAATGCTCTAGGATTGATTACGATTTGAGTTGAACAACGACTCCTTGCTCCGAGACAAATGGAAAAAAAGAGAAGGAATAGGTTGTACAGGGTGACCAGATAGGAATGATAGGAAAACGAAGTTTGAATAAAATTACGACGGAGGGAGATAACAAATTAGTTGTTGGTTACTTTTGAAGCTACGTTCATGCCATTAAAAGAAGGAAGACATTTAAAGGCGTGGTAACATTCGGAGGTGGACCTGGCTTCTATAGCAGCCTCTTGGGTTGTGGATGCTATTGTGCTCCCACGAGTGGAGGGGGTCTACTGTTTAATACTACGACGTTGAGGAGGTTTTTCTAGGAGCGACTGGAGAAAGGTTGATCCTGTGAGAGTTTCACTTGTCGGGACAGACAAGAGTTGCCATCAAACCTCATTCTTCATCTAGCCAAATCAGCGATAGAGAAGCTTGTCAAAAATAAGTCTGAGGTTTTAGAATATTCCAAAAAGCTAAGAAAATTCCAAAACAGGAAAGAATAAGAGGAAATAACAATAAAACAAGGAATCAATAAAAATATTATTGGTCCTTCGAGCCGGATCTCTAACTTGACACCAGCCATTGACTAGGTAGAAGTGGTTGTTCGGTGAGAGGATAATTAGCACTGAGTACCGTTTGAATGCCACAACCCTGGGGACCAAAGAGCCTTTTGGCGATCTCTCTAAATCCAGCCTGAGGTACAGTAGTTCGACCTAGACCATGGTTTTTTTTTATGGAAAGTTTAGTATTGGAGGTGAATTCGGCTTACGCATTATTCAACAAGAACATCTTTAATATCTTTCGCTGAAGTCTCATCAAGGGAGTTAAAGAAGGGTATTCAGGCTCTAGCTGTCTGTAAATATTTCAACTTGAAACACACCGGAATTGTCTGGTCTTAGGCCTTAGAAATGTTAAGGAACACCAGCCCCCACTCATGAGCCATGACAATAAGCCAGAGAATTGAAGAGATGACACCGGCCTGTAGTGTTCCTCCGGATTATACGACAGTTCCCTACAATTGCTGAAGGCACCGTGTGCGAAATATTGCAACGAACCATTGACATAGAAAGTTGACTATTCCCAGCTTGGTTTAGGATACAAGACTCGCTTCTGTGGACGTTATTGAAGGCTCCTTCTATGTCTAAAAAGAAAGCTAGTGGTCGTCCTTACAATTTGTTGCCTTTTCTGTTGTCCGCACAACTTGATGGTCATCAGGTTCTCTGGTTATTTCTTCGAGGCATGGGGGAGGATTTGGACAGACGTGTTTCTACTATAGAGTCTGACGGGTTCTCACGAGAATCTTCGAGATCAAATGAAGTCAGAATACTTAACTTGAAGTCATTTATTCTTTCATGGTCACGTTTAACCATCTTAGGGACGAAGACTACCCGAAATTACCGCTACGAGTCGGGGACGTGGTTTGTCAAATTGTTTGCATGGACCGGCACAAAACAAGGAACTGCCAGCTCTTGCATAGTGGGTGGCAGGCGTTCCTCGCCTGGAGATTAAAATGTAGCATAGCCGTTAATAGTGGTCGCCGTGGCGTAGGGTGCTAGGTTCGATACCCGAATTTACCACCTTTCATATTTCACGGCTCCACCTCTTTCGAGTCACTGACAATGCTCAAAGAGTATTCCTGTCTAGAAAGAGCTTCTCAACTTCGCCGTTCGGAGTCGGCTTTAAACTGTAGGTCCCTTCCACTCGTGAAAGAACAATAGCAAGCACAATACGAGTGGTTGCTGAGAAGCTAGTCCAGGTCCACCTCGGACTGTCGCGCCACCCATATTATATTATTATTATTATAGCCGTTAATAGCCCATGAACTAATGAATATTATAGTTGCCCAAGATCCAGACTGAAAGCATAGTGTTCAGTGTTTGTGGACGTGTTGTCTCAACATGCTGGGAAATGGATAATTATTTCGAGCCTTAAATTCCTAGAAACATTTAGCAGAGACCAGCAGGAACCATTCCCAGATCAGAGGACAATTCCCCAATGTTCCTCGGAAACGTGATAAACTTCAACTGGAAGCTACCAAAGTATCAATCAGCCCAATAGTTTTCCGCCAAGTCTCTACCTGGTCTTCAAGTCGACGCCAGCCCAAACCAACATGACAATCCGGATTGGATTGCTGTAATCGGAAATGTGTGTTTCCGAGACGTCAATTAACAGTCCGTCAGCAAGGATCCATTGTATCGATGGTAGCATTGTTGTGTGACTTTATGGGACGCACTGGGTGTTCAGCTGTCCTTTTTTTATACTCTACCAGCGATAAAAGGGGGTTATGAATATTCTTTAGAGGTCGCAGCGACCTCGAGGGTATGCACACAGCCGCACTTGAACCTATGGTGTCTAGGTTAGAGTCTCGTCCTGCACGGCATGCAATCTTCACGGGGTCACCTTTTCTAGCCACTAATGCCCAAAATTAGCCGTTCGAAGACAACATAAAACTGAAGGTCCTATACACTCGTGGGAAAAAATAGCAATTTTTTATTAATATTTATGTATAATAACATCATTTTATTAATATATATTAATAATCCATCAATGTGCCGAATCAAGGCGCAATATGGACCATTCCTAGTGATAGAAGTAGTTCATGAATGTAACTTTGTATGGTCCGAACACAGTCCCTCGTTGATCGAGTGTGTCCATTAAATTTGTCGTTATTTAGTAGTTACACCTATTCGCCCATTTCAAGTCCGCAGCAACGCCCAATACACGCCCATGTTCGATTACACATTCCTGGCAAAATCCTTAAATCATGTAGTTTGACGATAAACAACTTTCACTCCCTGTTCCATCAAGGTCGGTACAGAACACACCCCGACCTGCAACCTCAAAAAAGGACTTAGACAAGTCGACGCGCTGTCATTCGTCCTGACAATGTCGGTCTGTAGAAGATCGTCAACATTTGAAGCATCATTTTCCAGAAGTCCGTACAACTCTTAGCATACGTCGATGACATTGACGTGATTAGCACAACACAGCGAGCAGTGAGGTGTTTACTGGCATCGAAAAAAGCGGCTAAAATGGGTTTGGCAGTGAATGGGGGACAAAACGATATGCCGCCTCAAGAAATGACTTACAACATCAACGTCTTTGAGAGAGCGTCACAATGGACAGCTACAGTTGCGAGTAAAACTGGACTGTTTTTCAGCAATAACATTTTTTCCTGACGACGGATTTGACTGACATTTTCAGTTTCCATGGAACTGGAACCTGCTGATTTTATTAATTCTCCAATTTTTGCAGGTTAGGTCTTATGTACCATGTATAGGTTTTGTCCGGCTTATAATGGGTAGTAAGTGGTAATCAAACTTCAACTTCTTTTTGTAGCCAGCCTTTTTTGAATGGTTTAAAACCGGGTGATGATGAATGTTTAGTTCCTTGGCGATGTCATGGCTGCTTATGTGACGGTCCTGCGTAATGTTTTCCATAATTTCATCGACATTTTCAATATATAGGTCGACCAGAGCGAGGTGCGTCTTTCACATCGAAATTTCAAGAACGAAAGCGAGCGGATCATTGTTGTGCTACACATCGTCTCCGTAAACTTCACAAATTTAATTGGTAGCTTGCGTGGCATTCTACCACTTTTTATAAAAAAATTTCAAAATATAGCGAGTTTCTTCATTATTTTCACTCATTTTTGAACAGCTGTAACTTTTTTTTTCAATTCCTCCGAATTTAACATTTTTTTTGGTTAAATGAAGCTGAAAATGTAACCTTTCCAGCAGCATATGGTATGGCACAATGTGATTGGTAGCACTGGAGATAGATGACTCCAAGGACATCTACTGACAAAATACGAAAAGACTTTTTCGATTACCCATTATTTACTTTTTTTTGAATTTCTATATTTTATAGCAAAGTGCTGTATTTAAATTTTTTATGTATATATATAGTCCTCTTAAAATTCCTAAGTAGTTGCTTTTGGTATTTTGGTATATATCCTTCCATCTGTCAACAGCTTCGGGCGTCAACCTTTAATATGCTCAGTATTAAATTTGCTTCATATGTACGGTGTGATGGCATTGACCAAATTTCTGTGCTATATCCCATGATTAAAGGTCTTTTTGATGGGATTATATATTTTCAATCGCAATGGCGTAGTTGGTTAGCGCGTCGACTCCTACGCAGAGGGTGCCAGGTTCAATACCCGAATTTACCACCTCTGATAATTCACTGCTCCAACTCTTTCGAGTCACTGACAATGCTCAAAGAGTAAGCCTGTCTAGAAAACGCTTCATAACTTCGCCGTTCGGAGTCGGCTTTAAACTGTAGGTCCCTTCCACTCGTGAAAGAACAATAGCACGCACAACACGTAGTGGTTGCTGAGAAGCTAGGCCCAGGACCGCTTCGGACTGTAGCACCACCCATATTAATACTATTATATATTTTTAAAATTAAATCTAAAAAATTAAAAAAGTTTACCTTGCAAAACTGGATACAAAGGCATAGGTTTCTCGCTGCCCCCATTTTCTAGTATCAATTAAATAAGCAAACAATTTTGAGAGAGAACAATTTTATTGATGAAAAACTCATAAAAACTGATATGACGTGCCCTGTTTTGCTCGCCACCATGTAGTCCAGCTCGGCTTCGCAGGAAGCAGAAATAAGGAAATTAGTAGGTACTGGGATAGTATGCAGAATAACCCTACTCAACCGAGAATTCTCTCTTTCGATCGAGCTTAACCTTCTATAAGACAGTAAATAGCATTATCGGATGATCTCAAAATCGGTCCTTCGTATTTTTGAGAGAAAAGTCTTGTGTGCGTTCTTGGTTCGTTTGCCTTCCGGCTATTGGAGAACAGGATACAACCACTGCACCAGCGAGTTCTGCGATATGAGATATGCGATATGAAAGTTCGAGGTAGCAAGGCAATGTTATGATCGTGGACAAAAAGCTTTTAAAAGAGCTTTCGTCTTCGAGCCAGTGAAACACCGTCAAAAAGAACGACCGCTTTAAAATTCTTACACGGACTTGGAGTGGAGCTCAATCAACTTGGTGTGTCAGATTGGAAACAATCAAAAAGAGAAGGTGTCTGGGTTGAGACGGGAGCCTCAAATAACAATCCACTTTACTGGATCCCTAGAGTCCCGTCTTCAATTTCGTTCACCAATCTGTTTGAGGCTGTTCATGCTCTCTCTTTGTTTGCTGCCACCCTCCGACTTGTATGCGGCACATTGACCCATTTACTACCACTCTTAGCTAATATAACAAGCTTAGTGTAAGCAGGTAAACACTAAGCTTGATATAATAGCTAAGAGCTAAGTCACACGGGCGTCCTTTGTTGCTTTGTTTAACTTACTAAAAGTCGGAAACACTTTGGGAGGGTCCTAGGTTGTTTCTGCGTTGGCATAACCTTCAACGTTCGGGCCTTTTCGTGACTCTATCATTCGTGACAGAATTTTCTCCTCTAATCCATCGACGGAAAGGTAACAAGGACTGATTTTGTCCTTTTACATCGTGCTACGCTTTGAAAGCCAAGGCGACTTTAGTTTTTTGGTGACTTACATAGATACAAAATGTCGGAAGACGACATCCTGTTAGATGTGGCTTTCGAAGTCTCGGCTGAAAAAGGCTTCCCGAATCTCGAATCGATCTCGATCTCGAAATCGTCATTCCCTAACCTGACAGAAAGAAAACTAAGTTCTTACCTTCAATGGGCTGTAGAAAGTGGTACTTCACTGTGTAACATTTCAGCTCTGTGAACTTACGACAGTCAAGTGGGGAAAAGAATCCTGTGTCCAAATAGATCAATCAAACATTTATCGTTCTTTTGTTTTGCTCTTCTGAGTTGCTTAACTCATTCTTGGCACCTAGTTTTTTTGAACCGGTTATTGCAACATGCCCAATAAAACGTACCTACTGCCCAATTTCTATTAGTTATTGAGATCCCTCTGTACTATGATTGTTCATATCATCATGAAATCTCTATGTTTCATCCAATTTCTCGAAACCTCCGAGGTTTTGGCATACAAGCTAGTTGAAAACTCTTCGTTTCATCAAATATCTTCAATCCTTAGAGCTTTGCCATTCATTTTCGGGGTTTTGAAACCTCGCGCTTTCGGCGAAAGCTAGATGAAATCCCTCTTTAGTTCATCCTTCCGTGAGAGGTTGTCAGAGCGAAGAGAGTCCTTTTTTAGTTCATTTTCTCATTTCCTTCTCTCTTTTCTACTGCTCTCAAGTCTCAAGACTATTACTTCCTGTTAACAAACAAAAACCACTTCAAACTCGGTGGAAATGGTGGAGCGATTTCGGTTCAGTGGAACATAGCATTAATCGATAGTTCAAACGAAGAAGAACCGTAGCAACGTTGTCAAGAACTCTTCCATTTCAAGAACGAACTTTTTGTGAAAATAATTTCCATCGAAAGAGTTGTGAAACAATCTCCTTCCACATCGGAACTGAAGTCCATTAACCGCGAGTGCCAGAATAAAGTTGACCAAAGCACTCTGTCCGCGAATTGTCACTTCCGCTCCTTTAATTTCCACTCATCCTCATCCCCGGTCAAACGAAACAGGCGTCGGTCGTCGCAGCTGCATAGGTCACTTGGTCAATGCCGAAGTCATTACGGCACGAATTTGCTGCCGCGAATTGACATTTTCAATACGAAATCCGTTCGCCTTGCAATGGCAACGAATATTCGCAGTGGAACGATAAAAATGCAAATTTCACTGAATGGCAACGTCCTGACGACTCCTTAAGCAAGTGGCGCGGGTGGAGGCAGCACAAGCACATCGCTGAGCATTAAATAATGATGATGTTTACTTCTTGAAAAAAACTAATTTTGATTCTTGTTCACTTACCCGCACGTCCCGCACGACCCTTGGTGCGGCCCATCAAAAAAATGGCAATCAGTGAAATGTGCGAGGGCACCGAAGCGTAAGCTCATTAAACATGACCGGATGCCGCTGACATGAAAATCACAAATGTCCCGAAGCTTTACTTCGGCAAATTTGATCAAAGCGTTGCGCGGAAGTGGATAAGGACGACACGCTCTTAACAAATTCTCACAATCCAGCCCCGATTTTTCTTGTTTTGTCGACTTAAGTGCTTTCTGGTTGGCAATATGTGAACAACAACAGTTGCACGCATCTAAAATGAGGAGCACACCCACCCACACCGTGTTTCTTGTTGTTTAATTATGCAAGCATGTCTCGGTGCTCTCGCAAACAGCTCTTGAAGGAATGACCTACTCTCCGGCGGGGCAGGGAAGCTGGCTGGTTGCCTGGCATACGAAGTAACAACATTTTCGAGATGCCAAACGGATGTCGTGTTGTTGTCGACGTTGTCCTTATGCACTTGGCTGTGGGATAGTTGTCAAATGTCGGGCATGTTCGTGGCGTTGTTTATGAATTGCTCTTACCACCGGCCGGGGGGTGTTTGGTTTCTTACGTTGCCTACGCTTGCACTTCAGAATGATGGAGATGGCCCCTCGAGCAGTTGGCTGTATGTGCGAGGATAAGCGGGTCGAGTGAGGTGAATGGCTGTTCGTTGAGCCCGTTCGCGGCGGGAAAACAACTCAAATTCAATCTCATTTCTTGAATTTCCACACAAAAAGACGCGTCAATTTTGAGTTTTAAAGCCCTCTAGTCGGGGATGCTCGTTTCACTGGTGGAAGTACACAGGTGCTTGGCGCGGTGTTAATAAAAGTTTGCACATACAGCGAACTGATTGGGAAGACGTGCTCGTGACCGAGAGCACGCTCGGCAGCTGCAATGCGTGTTCATTTCGAAATAATCAAATCTGTACTCTCGCATAATGTTTTCTCGGACTTGACCCTCTAACATTGGCTGCTTGCCGACAGGTCGACAGCAGACGAGAAATCGGTGAACACGTTCCTCCTGCGGTTGATATGAAAATTTCAATAAAAAGTAGATAAAGGTGATCATGTCCTGTGCTTTATGGGTGGCTTGGGGGGCACAGTGTAGACTGATTTCGTTGAAAAGTGGCGATATGCGGGATTCTGGTTGGAAAAGGCAGACTTCCGACTAGGCTTGTTTAGTTGACAAACGCACTCTTTCAAAAAACAGCTCTAACAAGTGAACGACGTGCATGTTCATGAGTTCATGACGTCGTTTTATATTAGTTCATTTAGTTCAGTGGCTCAACACACTCAGTAACTGCTCAGTAAGAATAACAGAATTAGATCTAACTTAACTGAACTAAATTGAGCGCTTGGCTGCTGCATCCATAAAGGAGTACGGATAAAACAGGGTAGAGTCGTTCATGAATTGGGATAACAAATTTAAATGATCAACTTGGCACATCTGATGGGATTTCGTGGGCATTTTGAAGGGTTGCGTGCTGGAATGGCGCGAAGTATCGCTCGAGACTCGTGGTACAAGTATGTTCTTAGTAGAGTTACCATGAAATGGTAATGAAGCAGAAATTGATAGGAAATACAGACAGTGGATAAGAGTACAGCACATTCGAAGACAAGACAGTTGCGCAGCGGAGTCCTACCTAGTTTAGCGAAGCGGAAGATGGTCCAGACAGTTGAGGGCGGTACGTCAGTCAGTGTCAAGTTTGTCGAGTTATCTTGTAGCAAACAGTTGTACGAAGGAAATGAGATAAAAACAACTAGTTGAGCAGAATAAAACGTCGCACAATCGTGTAGTCCGTACCAGTGAAACGCTTATCGATTCACCGTCTGCCTGGAATCCTTTGTGATCCCCTGCACCTTTTTAAGTTGAAACTTTAAATGTTGTCAAAAAGCTGCCCAAAACTACTCCTTTCTATAAACAGCTTCTCAAACTGGTGCTAGGACAAGTGGTTTTAATATCCAGCCTCTTAAGACGAATAATAAAACCCAATCTCTGCGTGCTTAGACGAATGACAACATTCCTCTTTTGAACTGTCTGCGAAGGAATCACAGTAAGTACACAGAACAGAGTGTACTTATAATCTCCATATCCTGTGCCTGAATGTCGACAAAGAGACAAAAAACGTCCTTTTGAAGGTACACTTAGACTATACGTCCTCAATTTTTACTGCTTATTGTCCACGAAATAACGAAACAATGTCGCCTCCATCAACTGACGCAATCAAAGCTCACAACAGTCGCCGTGTCGAAATACCCTCCATGCATATAAACCAGCAGCACCCTTCTGCAAGTGGCAGTTCATTCTTCGCCAAATCACATGCAACCTGGCCACAAAACACCGTTTTCCCCCTCCCGTCAATAAAACTCAGTAAGGTACTCGTGTGTCAATAACTTTGTCAAAAGCAGATCCCTTCGCACAATTAACTCGAAGCACGGCACGGGAATTTCATCAAAAATATCTAGTACAATATCAATAATCTGACGGAAAAGCGGATACCTCTCGTCGCACAGAAAGCATGGCAAACAAAAGACTCAACAACATTTTCGCTTTGTCCTTATTTTTGTTTTTCGAATTTATTAATATCGCCGCAGCGTTGGAAAAAACACAAGTTCTTGTTTTGTTACCTCTGACGTTTTCGTTTTCTTTCTTTATTTTTTTACAACATAATTAATGGCTAATAGACGGGGGAGCTGTTTTATTTTATTTTTATTTTTATTTTTTTTTGTTGGCTTATCTGCTGGCAGGAATCATATTTATTTCCGTTCCAAAATTGAGAATTTATTTTCTGTTGTGTTCTTCGTGTCCGTGAATTATGAGGCTGATGGGCGACGGAAACGTATTGAGTAACTCAATAAATTCGCAACGAATTTGCGCGATTTAATTAGTTTTATTGGTAACGCATAAAACATAAGCATTTCCCATTGTCTACAGTTTAATTGGACGGCGCGGTGCGGCTTTGAGAGGACTGGTGTTGAATGTCTGTGGGTGGAGAGCGAAGGGCAAACATGTTGGCAGGCTCGACTGGGGGAAATATTGTGCCAGGTATCATGTCGTTTTGATGCGACGATTAGTGGAGCAGACATCTCTAATTTGGGAAGGCACCACGCGAGTTGGCGTCTTCGCGTAGTGGAAATAAATTTTCATCTGGTGGTGATAAAGAATTTAATAGAAGCGTGTAGACCTTTGTTGGTGGAGTCTCCTGCCGATTCCAAACTGTAGTATACAACACTAAGATTAAGAAGTCGTCCATCTGTTGATACGCAACAGTGTTTATAGAGAGTCCAGCCCTTTGATGCAATTACCGCACAATTTTTGTAGTTCGGACATCATTTAATTGAAATTGTGGACCAGAAGACCTATTGTCTCTGAATTTGGGTATAAAACTCTCATCCTTACTAGAGAGGACTGGGCACAAGACGTTGTTATAGAAGGTACCCATCGGGAAGTATACACAGACGGATCCATCGCAGGAAATATCCTTCTCTCTGTCCCGTCGATTTTCCAACCACTGTAGTATATTCCAGGCAGAAGTGAAAGCTATCCAAGAGGCTGCCCGCTTACTGTCAATGGTCGGGCTATCTTAGCTGCCGATTAGTGATATCACAATGGATCTCCAGTCAGGATCTAAGTGGGCGAGAACTGCTTCAGTTGTGGCAATCACATAAACCTAACCTAACCTGGGCATATAATGTCATCTGCATAGTCAAGGTCACTCACCGAAAGCCTAATGATGGCGGTTATTGGCCTTCTTCTTGGTATAGATTTTCGGAGTAACTGTAATAGGAAACAATTCGCGAAAGTGGTTAGCTTTGTAGCGTGCGTAATAGATGTAAATTCTGGTGTTCCTCAAGGTAGTCATGTCGACCCGCTGCTTTTGCTGCTGCTGGCCTCCGAACCTTAAGTTTCAGGCAGAAGGCATCTTCAGTCATGTTTTTTAATTTAATTATCCTATAAATTCACAAGAATTGGTTTTGCTTATAAATAAA
Organism: Eristalis intricaria; assembly: GCA_964034865.1. Classification (NCBI taxonomy): domain Eukaryota; kingdom Metazoa; phylum Arthropoda; class Insecta; order Diptera; family Syrphidae; genus Eristalis; species Eristalis intricaria. Next base: position 62,825,205 of record OZ035877.1, read on the forward strand.
TATTTATGCTCCCCAAAGATCTCTTCGGGTTGAAAATATATTTTTCCATAGAAGGCATAGAACAAGTTATGTATTTTTTTTACTTATATTGTTTATGAAATATTTAATTTTGCTAGGTTTTAAAATTTGCGGATGGTTTAAAAATGTTTGCAGCCATCACAGATGTTAATGACTGTATACGTTTTCAACTGGAAAGATATAAACCCTTAGAATGGTGTAAACATAATGGATTAAAGCATCATATATCTAAATGTAAGATATTTACAGCTCACCGTATTAATGCGCCTATCTTATTGGATTATTTGGTCAACGATCTTCTGCTTTTTCGCAGGATCTGGGGGTCATATTTGAAACCAGGTAGATAGCTAGATTGGATTTTTATTATTTCGAATAATGTTCCTTTTACAAAAATTTAACAAAATCAGAATCAGCATGGCTTTGCCGTTTGCCGAAATAATTGCCGAAAACAGCTTTGCGCAGAGGCGATATATCGTAACCAATGAGATCCTATGTAGGTGCGATTATTGCTAGTTGAAAACTTTAATATTTGATACCAATTTACATTTCCTAAATCCAGCTCATTGTTAGGATTTCTAAGGTGAGAAGACTTCATATACAGCCTTAAGACTGTATACTGCTCGTTGGTTAGGCCGCATTTAAAATAATACTAATAATATGGGTGGCGCGACAGTCCGCGGTGGACCTGGGCCTAGCTTCTCAGCAACCACTCGTGTTGTGCGTGCTATTGTTCTTTCAGAAGTGGAAGGCATGTACAGTTTAATGCCGAATCCGAACGGCGAAATTGAGAAGCTTTTTCTAGACATGAATACTCTTTGAGCCTTGTCAGTGACTCGAAAGAGGTGGAGCCGTGAATTATCAAAGGTGGTAAATTCGGGTATCGAACCTGGCACTCTCTGTCGACGCACTTACCCACTACGCCATGGTGACTCACCCGCATTTAGAATACTCCTCCATAATTTCGGATGCCTCTTCAAGTGTTCAAGGACTTCGATTCGCAAGAATTCTACAAGGAATGCCATAAGTAAATTGAACATGTCTGACGAACTTAATTCAATTAAGAAATTAATTATGAAGAAATATGCAAGATTATTGGCCTCCGAACCTCAAGTTTCAGGCGGAAGGCATCTTCAGTCAAGTTTATTGGCGACATTTTTTTAATTTAATTATCCTATAAATTCACAAGAATTGATTTTGCTTATAAATAAATATTTATGATCCCCAAAGATCTCTTCGGGTTAAAAATATATCTTTCGACAGAAGGCATAGAACAACTTATGGTTCCAATAATCCTGCAACTAGGTGTATAAAAACATTTAACGAACTTTGCAACGAATTTGATTTTAGCTTAACTCGATTGGAATTTAAAAAGTCTGTTTCATTGTCCTTAGATTATTAATATTTTTATATATTGAAGTAATCTGCGAGGTGGTGGTGATCCTTAATCGCGCAACAAACATCTGTTGTGTAAAGCGCTGCTGAGGGCATACACTAAGAGAACGAAGTGTTTTGTGTGTGCCCTGTGATGGTAAAAAAAAAACAAAAAACACTGGAAGCTCAAGATCATTGACCCTAAAGATTTGAAGCAAACATAAAATAATTTACTGGTCTTCCACGAGGTAGTCAATGTAGCACAAATCGAAGCATTGCGAGCTCCTTCTTGTTCTACCTGTTTGCCTACTATCCCAGGAGAAAAGATGGCTAATTTCCTGGAGTTATGAATTAAACCTTAATACGAACTAATCGATGCATCGTTATCAATTTTAGCAATGCTATCGATGTCGGAGGATCTTTACACTTCTCTATCTGGTCCCCAAAACTCCATTAAATTCGCTCCTACGATTTTTGTTTATTTTCATGTCATTAATTTTTGAATTTTTGCTTTATTTTCAGAACTGCAACACTTATGAGCTAACGTAGATAATAAAACGAAAATAATTTTTGGGATCAAATGCTTCTATTCAGTTCGAAAGAAAGTGATATTAGTTAAGTGCTCATTTAGAGCGCCGCCGCCGCGCCGTGACAAAGTCAATATACAAAGTTTAATCATTTAATTATAGATACGCATATGTACGCTTAGCAAAATACATATATATATAAATTTAAGTCAAAAGAAAAGAAACTAAAAACACTTATGAAAATGAATGACGATATATCACCAAGGGTGCAGAAGAAGACCCGCAGTGCTTCGATATGCGCAACAACCGGCAGCATAGAGGCTGCCATTCAGAATATGCCATCGGGCAATGCAACACCTGAGAGTGGCGGCACACCGGGCTATCGGAGGCGACGACCAGCAACTAGATCACAAAGTGCCAGAATAACCGGTGGTGCTAGATCTGTAAGTATAAACATTTTTGTATTTATTTTTTCCATGGTAGGCTTTTTCATGTTTTAATTTTGCTAAAAATATATATAAAGAGGCACTGAATATGCCGTCGGTCAAATAGTTCCGAGGGCTTCTCTGGGTGGCGCCCCACCGAGAGACCCAATTTTTGATGATTTTTAATAGTTTGCTTTTTAAATTTGAATTTAATGCATTTTTACATTTTTTCTAAAAAACAAAATCACTCTCAAAACCAAAATAATATTTTCAACCACTCCTTAAATAGAACCAATTAGGTGGGACGACATCGTGTTTCCCCCCACCTATTCGATCACAAACTAGGCGTCAATAGGGATGTCAATAACCCATTAGCCATTAATTAACTCTTGTTCATCTTTTAATTGTTAATAAGGCGTAAACCATAAAACACGAACCACATCACATTGATGAGTGAAAACGAATTAACTCAAACCGATGCCTGTGTTGACGCTGCACTCAGGTGTGTGTTCGCGAATAAAAAAGTTGTTAATCCCTCACGCGTTGGGAAGTTGCCCATGACAAGAGATTTTAAGCAGATTAAAGGAATTAAGTGTGCCCACGTTTCTTTTTCAGACGAAACACACTAAAAAATATATAAATGTGTTTATTTTATTTATTTTATGGCATTAAATATTAAATGGACATACAGTGGTTGCCAAAAGTGTTGGTCTTTTATCAATCATTTGTTCGGAGACGTTATAAAATTTAGAGGAATTAAAAAATTCTCATAAATGACAACGTAATTAACCTTCTCGATAAAACATATCAAAAGACTGAGAGTGTCTCGTAAATAGCCACAGGAGTCTAATCACATGGAAAATTTCAAGGTCATCCAGACAGTCTGTATTCGAAGGACTGCTGAGAAGTGTAAGAGCCTATTATTAGAGGCCAATCGCTACCACGGGTAAACCAACGACCATATTCTTTCGCGATCCAAAGACGACTGTCAATGCATGTCCTCTCCGATTCACCCGATCGTTAGCCACCGCTCTTTCATTCAAGAGGGTTGTTTAAGTTGCTGGTTAACTGAGGGAAGGCATGATTTTTGAACTGACCGCCTATAGATGGCGGCTCACTTAGACCAATTCGTTGGGTCCATTGTGCCCGTATTTAGGATTAAAAAACTACTGTAATTCTAAAAAACCGCCAGATTCATGTGTGAATCTAAGGAGATCTTTCAAGCCGACACGACTTAAGTCCTCTAGCTCTGAGAAGAAGGGTTTTCCTATGGCTGAGCATTCCCAGAGCAGATGTCCGATAAAGTCTATTTCTGCGTCTCTGCAGCTTCTGCAAAAGTCGTTATGCGGTTTGTTCAGTCACCTACGGCACAGTGTCCGGTAAGGACTCATATTAGCGTTTGTATGTACATCCCTGCGACTATGTCACTTTGATCTCTTATTGTTCAGCTTAGCTCTTGCTGTAGCTGCAGTTCTCTGTCTGAGCCAGAGAGCACTGGCACTATCCAGACCTTCGTATACTAGCATTTTCTTTAGACTGTTGAATGGCGTACGCGCTTACCGGTTGCCAGAGACTATCCCAGTTTTTCCAAGCTCTCCTTTACGAGACCGTCCACAATTTCATTACCTTGAAGTCCAGTATGTTGCGCCGCCCAACATAGGGTCACCAAATTCTCCAAGGATATCTCGTTGACGCTTTATTTGCAAGGTCCAACCAGCTTCGGTGTCGCTTCGAATGTCTGATGCTATGGCTTTTATTGCCGCTTGGCTATCAGAAAAGATGGTGATCGATTCGCCGGTAACGCCTTGGTCTTTAAGCGCGAGCGCCGCTCCATGTATGGCAGCCACTTCGGCTTGAAAGACACTGCACTCATGCTTAGTGCCAGGGATTTTTCGAAGTGGTCACAGTCCTGTACCGGCACTCGGCTTTGAGCCATCGGTATAAAGGGAGATCTTCCCCTCTGCTGTCGCCACTCGTTCCTTTCATTGTTCCCTGTAGTTGAGAGAAACTCTTTTCATGAGCCAAGGTTGGTTTGAACTATGTTTTGCATCGCTATCCAGGTTCATAGTGTGGCACCGTAGTCGCACGCTTACTCCTTCCGAAATCCCGCCGCTCTGAGCCTCCGGGCCAAGGAGGCTGCACTGCTACTACAAAATAAGTCGAGAGAAGGCAGGAAGACGATGGCCTCAAGCGCTGCGGCCGGGGTGGTCTAAGACAACATGTTATGCCAAGGCAGGCCGGTGTTTCTACTGTGGAAGACAAAATGTGATGACCAACCAGAGACAGCGTTCAAAGATCGCCATAAGAGCTTTAGGAGCCTGCAGTAAAGATCAATTTTCCAACATACAAGGACTATTAAAAATGTTGACAACCTTTCCAGTAACGACATGTACAGCCGAGTGAACGTTTTCGACGATGTAATCTTTTTTAAGAAACCCTACGAGTGAAGATCGGCTTACTGGCTTAGCCTTAATGTCAATTCAATAAATACTGGCGAAGTAATTGATGTATTCGCAGAAAAGAATGTCTGGCGATTCAATATAATTTTATAAATTAATTCTTTATTTTGTTACGTTTTGAAAAAATGTCCTTATCTTAACCCACTATTTTTAACCTTTCCTACTTAGTTCCCCCTGTTATAATAAATGAAAACTCAATAAAAAAATGAATTTTGGAAATTAACATTAATTTATTTTCCTCGATCGCTGCAAATCTTAAAAATAAAAACATATTTTTCAAAGATCATATCTATTTGTCTGGCTACGGCCTTGCTAACATCAATCTGTAAGTGAGACGCTGAACTAAATTCACTTTCTTCTTCATTCTCCAAAGTCTTTATGATTTCATCAGCCACTAGGAGCCATAGGAGCATAGGCTCCTCTTCAAGGAGCAGCTTAAAATTGTCTGAGGCAACTTTACTGTGATGGAGATTTATTTGCACTACCTTCATGGGTGGTTACAAAGTTGGGTTCGTCTTCGCTCACAATGGTCCATCCTTACATGGCGCCAAACGATTTTGTTCTTGGAGGAACTTGAGGACTTCCTCTTTGTTCAGGCCTAAATAAGTACAGTATTTATTGGATATAAGAAAGTTCAAAAATGCCAAAAAATTCTTTCCGTGTTTTCTAACACCCAGAGAACGGATCAAAGAACCAAATGTACTTATATCCGAAGAATTGATAAAAGAAAAATACTTAAGAAAGCTTTTGATTAAGAAATCATTATTTTTTATATTTTTTATAATTCATGTCAAATGTACGTGTATGCATCCACTAATGCCCGTTTTCACGGTGCTAGCTTAAGTGCTAGTTTGGCTAAGTGTAGGATCAAATATAAACTTCACTCAATAAGATTTCGTTTTCAGATCCAAAATTTAGATTTGGTTTAGTAAGCCATGGTTTGAGTTGTATTGCGAACCATTTATGAAAAAAAAAATGATTGTGATTGAACTCGAAGTGTCTATAGTCGAATGTGTGTTCAATCAAAAGCTGTGAGTGTGTGTGGAATTCGAGCAATATTTGGGCGAATTACCTCCAGTACACGAAAGGCTGAATTCTGCAGCATTGCCGGCCAATAATGTTCATACAACAGCTTAAGGCCCCTTGGTGCCCTGGCTACAAAAGATACTCTACAATTTTAATTGTATTGTAGCTATTCAATAATTTGCTATGCTTGGCCTAAGTGTGCCATTGTAGCAATACAATAAATAAATAAATGTTAATACAGTACTCCCCGGATATAAGCAACCCTTTTAATAGCAACAAATTATATTGAGCTGAGATTTACCAACGCATTCCTAAGTCTACCTGAGGTCTAGGAACTTCATCGAAAACCCGCTTATAAGCGACACAATTCTATGCCCATGCGTATGTGCTATTATCGAGGCAGTACAGTACTGCCAGTACTAATAGCAGTTATGTACTCTCTGGACACTTATGCAATGGCCATCAGTGGTGTAAGTTAACAGAAATCAGAGGATCGATATAACGTAAAACGAAAAAAAAAAATAAGTAAAACGAAAATTATCGGCGATGAGAAGGCTGAGTCCAGTTAGTGAATTTATTTTGTTTCAGGCTTATTTCATATTCGGCGATTTGCCCATAACAGTTTCTGGCTTCCTCGTCCATTATAGCTCTGAAAAAGTCTTTGTATGTATTCCTCCTCCATATGAGAACTTACTGACATTGGCATTTCTCATAAAAGTCATATTGACTTTGTTGTACGGAAAAAGTTTCTTCTATCCGTTTATCTTTTCTTATAAGCGGTTTTCTAATACACGTTATTTTTTGCATTACGTTGTATTAAGCCGTGTACGGTGTATTCTTCTCCTTTATGTGGCGCTACGGTCTGAGGTGGACCCGGGCCTCAACCAACAAGCCTCTCCAGCTATCACGTTCTCTGGCTAGCTGTCTCCAGTGTAGCACGCCAAGTTGGTTGACGTCCTTCTCCACCTGGGTGCGCCATCTTAAACGCGGGCGTCCCCTCTTGCGTTGTCCCACGGGTTCGGAGTCGAAGGATCTCCGGGCCGGAGCTGAGTTGTCCATACCCTCTACGGCCTAGCCATCTTAGGCGTTGGATCCGAAGACGCCTGACTAGACTCATGTCTCTGAACAGTCCGTACAGTTCGTGGTTGAATCTTCTCCTCCAGAAACCGTCAACGCAAATAGGACCAAAGGTCGCACGCAGAGCTTTTCTCTCGAAGACACCAAGGACTTCCTCATCCGCTTTTGAGATTGTCCATGCCTCCGCGTCGTACAGCAGGACTGGGATGATCAAGGTCTTGTATAAAGTCAGCATGGTCCTTCGAGAGATGGCTCTACTACTCAATTGCCCCTTGAGCCCATAGAAACAGCGACTGCCAAGAGTTATTCTGCGTTTGATCTCGGTACTGATGTTGTTCGTACTATTTACTGCGGAGCCGAAGTAGACGAAGTCCTTCACTATCTCGAAGTTGTAGCCTCCTAAGGTGACGTTTTGGCCAAGACGTCGATGTTGTGTGTCCTTTCTTGATGACAGCATATACTTCGTATTGCCCTCATTCACCGCTAGACCCATTTTGGCCGCTTCCGTCTCAATGCCAGCAAAAGACTCATTGATGGCTCGCTTTCGACCAATCACGTCAATGTCATCCGCGTATGCTAGCAGTTGTACGGACTTCTGGAAGATCGTGCCTCTAGTGTTGGCGTGTGAGTCTTGCACGATGTTCTCCAGGATGATGTTAAAGAAATCACATGACAGCGCGTCGCCTTGTCTAAATCCTTTTTTGACATTGAAGGTCTCGGTGAGTTCGTTACCGACCTTGATGGAGCAGCGAGAAGTCTCCATCGTCATCCTGCACAACCTGACGGGCTTGGCAGGAATGCCAAGACTGGACATGGCGTGGTGTATAGCTCGTCCCTATGCACGCTGTCATATGCGGCCTTGAAATCGACAAAGAGGCTGTGGGTATCGATTTGCATTTGTTATGTCTTTTCCAGGATCTGTCGTAGTGTGAAAATCTGGTCGATGGTGGACTTCCCTGGCCTGAAGCCACACTGATATGGACATATCAGTTTATTTATAAACGGCTTCAGGCGAGTACACAAAACGGCAGAGAAGATCTTGTACACGATGGTCAGGCGACTTATCCCTCGGTAGTTGGTGCAGTCAAAGGGGTCTCGATAGTGAGATTTCACTCATCGGGCATGCTTTCTCTCCGACCATATACGGTTACTAGCCTGCATTTATTCTAACCAATTCTTTCTAATAGCCGATACATACTGCACAATAAAACAGTGGATTCGATTTAAGTCAATCACAGCATTCGATCGGGCTTAGTTATTTGGAACACACTTCATTTGCCACCACTTCCAATCCTCCACCAGAACACCATCGCGGCATTCCCACAATCGATCACAGCCCACAATTGATCCATGTCTTCAACCCCCAAGCTGCCTTCCAGCAGCTTATCTCGATTTGGTCGATTTAAAACAATAATACAATTGTTCCCTGGCAGTGTCGCCGCGAGCAAATTACCCTCGCAGCAATAAAAATTAATTTACTTAATGTCCCGCCCTTCCCACCCCACCCCCCAAAATGCGGCATGACCCGAATTACATTCGGCACTCGTTCCCACCCCGCATTCAGCAAATCGACGGCGCGGCACGGCACTGGTGTTGAGAAGATTTAATTAACTGCGGCAGGTTCGTGTAAAATTCTTTTCACACTCGAAATCGAATTAAGATCCAATGCTGATGATACGCGGCGCACACACACGTCCCCTCGCATGTATGCAATGGCTTCCGCTTGCGCCCACAAACCCCGAACAATGCCTGCTAAGCGGAAATTAATTTTCGCATCAGCAGCCGCGTTGGAAAAATAAATCTCCGCCAATTATGATGCCGACTGGCGGGCCTATTGGATCAGATTTTGAAAACTTAACACGCTTGCTCCCTCGGTGTGTGTGTGTGTGTTTCCCTCATAATAAACAGTCGGTCAGGAGCGATTTGAACTTCACCTAAACACCAATTACCGGTCACGAGGACCCCACAGAATGTGTGCAAACTGAGGAGCAAGCGACTCGTCCGCACCACTCCCTGCGACTCGGCCGAGAGAGAATAACTCAGGGTGATGGCGTAAATTACTCGGAAGGTGCCTTAAATTATCCTCGAATCCCTCCGCCCGATGGAAAACTACACGCTTCCGGCGCTACATCGCACTCTGTGATTATCGCTGGTGTTGCGAAATTCCCCCACGTCCTGGGCGAGGGGAAAACCCAGCGACGGGCAAAAAAGAAAATCCTAAATGAAACCTCAAATAAATTATCAAGGGTTACTGTCACTGGCGTGGCGCGGGCGTCTACGGGAACAAGTAGATGTCCTTGTTGATAATGTAATTGATTTTTCATTTTCCGTTTGTTCTCGCCATCCTGCGCCTGTACTGGTTCACCGCATGTGCTCGTCTTTACTATTATTTCATTTCGTTTCTTTTTTTGCACGTCGTGCTCCGCCTGGAAATCCCAGCACTTGACGGTCTCAACTTGAATCGAATTATGGACGGGACACACGTTCACACTGATGGCGATGGCGATGGCGATGGTGGCGGTCGTGGTGCTGCTGATGGGGTGTAGTGTAATAGAATTTATTCATTATCCTGTGCTCTGCGTGTGACTAGACAAAATGCAATTATCGGCTGGACAGTATGAAACAAATGTCGGGCATTCAGCGGGAGACTCAAGAACGGGTTGTGGTGGTTCATTATGTTCGGAGATTAACTGAATTATATAAGATTGGATAAGGATGTGACAGGAAAAGTGATTGTCAGTCGCAACGTCAACAATACACTTGAATTCCTTCCTTCTTATGTCAGCCATAACGACTGGATGGGGCAGTTGGTAGAGGGCCTGCCAACTGGTTAGCGGGGTCCCCGGTTTGAATCCCAGTGAAAGCAAAGTTAATCTGGTTCTCAAATCTGGTCCAGTCACCATTTGCCGTTGGGATCAAATTAAAGGCACTGTCACTGGAGTGGTCAATCATTGGTAGAAGTCTGACTAGGGGCATCACAATGGACCGATGTGGTCTAAGTGTGCTGGGGAATGCATTAGCAGCCCTCCTACCTAACCTAAGCTATGTCAGCCATCTTTGGTATATTCACAGCCATCGTTCCTTACATAACGTGACTGATGTCCAGCTGACTGCTTAATCTACGTCGGTGAAGACGACTCAGCTCTCTTCATTTCGATCGAGCAACCTTGCGGCATGTGCGCCATTTACTCATGTCACAATTAGAGAATGGAAGAGAAGTGGAGATGGCCACCATCAAAGTGGCGTAAATATTTTTGTATTTGTATTTATTTTTCTTAAATTACTTACAAATATAATATAAAAACAAATCCATATACAAAAAATTCAGTACGTTAAGAATTTACAAAGCAGAGTAAGAAAAGATCTGGTGCCATTCGATATTTTTTTCTGAGTGAGTTCAAATAGTGTTGAATGCCACATCAATGGGAACAATACAATAAGATGGGGTGGGGTGTTGAACAAGAAAATAGAGAAAAGAAAACAACAATCTTTGCAATTTAATTCACTTACCATAAATATCAATTTGTTATCACTTCATAAAGGATGCAAGAATTTATCAAATATCAAGAGGTGAAAACAAAAGTTAGATCAAAATATTAGAAGTAAGAGAGTCTAAACTATAATAATGTTGAGAAAACAGCCAATTTGTTACGCACTTTAGAAAACATTTGGACGTGGAACACATCTGATTTCTTCCAGGAGGACATTAAATAAACGATTACATACAACTGAATAAGAATTTCCATATGCGGTGGTTCGATAGTTTGGCACTTGTAACATATTGAGCGAGTTATTTCGTAGGTTATAGTTTGAGATTATACGAAAGTTTCTGTACCTCATAATGAATGCTTTTAGAACCTTCAAGCAGTATAAGTGACGAACAGGAAGAACCCCTTATTGACGAAACAAAAGAAAACTAGGATGCCTACCAGGTTTACGACAAATCTTTCTGACGACATTCTTTTGCAAGACAAGCAATGGCTGAACTTTGTTTTGGCACCCACTTCCCCAGCAATTTATACCGTATTGAAGCTTAGAATTAAAAAGTCCATAATAAATTGTAGTTAGGAGCTTAATCGAACATATATTACGGAGGTAATAGAAATGCCTAAGTTTGGAAATAAAGTACTTCTTCAATGCAGTAACGTGGGATAAGAATTTCATATTAGAGTCAAGTAAGAGTCCTAGGTACATAAATTCATCTACATTCTCTACCAAAAAAGAATCATCACTACAATTTTCACTAGTACAAAATAATTGACCTAACACTCTGGTTGCACATTTACATTGATATAATTTAAATTTTTTGCAATTTGGTGCATGAAAATATACATCCGGTTTTGGAATAATGGACGGAGATAAATTAAAGAACATTAATTTCGTCTTAGGACTTATTATAAGTTTGTGTTCAGCGAACCATTGTCTTACTGTATGCATAGAGATCTAAGGGAGTGTTGACGCCATACGACAACCCAACATCGTCAGCCAAAGCTATAGGTACGCCTTTTAGATTTAGGTGGAAGAGAGAGTTAATATAAATTAAGAACAGAATTGAACCCAGGACCGAACCTTGAGGTACCCCAAGCCTGAGTAATTGCACATAACTTCTCGTCTCATTCAAAAAATAATGATGCTACCGAAACCCGTAAGCCAACATGAGAATAGTCCTCTAGACCGATTTCACTTCTTTCGCTATCTAATGTCTAAGGTGTCCGAAGAAATATTACTTAGACGTTTAAACCCGGTTGTGGAAGAACAGTGACTTACACCCAATCACTAATTCGGTTTTTGAAGAAAGTACCGTCGATGGTCAACCGTGCAACGAAATACTGTGCGATTAAACGGGTTGTTTCTTTATCTGATCTTACGTACAAACAGCTTAAAAATGCGAAAAATACAATACCAGAGTTAGTTTCCCAAATTCCTGCAAGCTCGCATATATGTACACAAACATTTTGTGGAACAATTCCAGAATAGGTAGGAAGCCAGTTAACGAATCCCTTAATGGGATTCTTAAAACAAAAACGCGAACGGGAAGGCCGAACCTCCCCCTAACCGTTCGACTTACTCCAACTAAAATTCCGATTTCACTTTTTAATATTTTATTAATTACGTCCGTTCCTGAACAAAACCAAACTAGAACTAACTCAGCCTAAAAATATTATTTACTCCAAGGGTCTGTTCCTCCGTTCAATTCGCAGTGTCATCAGATCAAGTGCAGCGCGTGTATCCGGCGCGATGCCACGTCGTTTCCATGAGAACATGTTTGCACCTGACCAAACCAAATGTGCTGGCTCAGCGAATGCTCCCTCGGGAATTATCGCTGTGCGGCGTGTTAACTAAGCCAAATACAGCGTAAAGTATAACCCACACATATTAAGTCAATTTCAGAAAACAATAACTTTTTCCTCAGAAGTCGCATGAATACAGGATCTGTGTAGGATGTGACAATAAGCGAACAAGATTGCACGTGAAATGTTAGTTTTGTCATATTTTCATGTGATACTGATCTGCCATTAAGCGATGTGCTATTAAAGGCTCTTGCGAGAATACAAATTGTTACCAAAAAGACAATTGTCATCACGATTGTGTGCCATTAGATGGATGTACTATTATCCGGGTTCGACGCTATTCAACTCTTGACCAAGAATGTATATCGAATAACTGATGTTATAGAAAACTTGTTTAAATAAAAGCAAATCTGGTCAGCTATATTTTCTGATGTATCGCAGTTCTCTGACAAAGTTTGCACTAAGGCCTGAAGCACAAACTTCAACAATTTGTCTTCACAAAGACTTTACATCATTTTATCAAACTATCTAATAGAATCTTTCCAGTGAAATATGGTAAAGAGTACCCCATTTAAATCTATACAAACTGGAGTACCGCATGGAAGTGTACTTGGTCCTCTACTTTACTAACTATATAGCAGCGATATACCGCAAGACGTAGACCCCGAACTAGGCGCATTTGGTGACGACACCGCCATTTTTGTAACTGACTTCATGGTCGATGAGTCAATTAGAAAGTTGCTTGCACGAATGGACGAATACTCATTGTATTAACAAAATTAAATGCGTTCATATTAATTTTACGTATAAGAACGTAAATAACTCGTCCGTTTTTATAAATAATAATATAAAATAATATGGGCGGTGCGACAGTCCGAAGTGGTCCTGGGCCTAGCTTCTCAGCAACCACTGCGTGTTGTGCGTGCTATTATTCCTTCACGTGTGGAAGGGACCTACAGTTTAAAGCCGACTCCGAATGGCGAAGTTGAGAAGCTTTTCCTAGACAGGAATACTCTTTGAGCATTGTCAGTGACTAGAAAGAGGTGGAGCCGTGAATTATGATAGGTGGTAAATTCGGGTATCGAACCTGGCATCCTCTGCGTAGGAGTCGATGTACTTACCCACTACGCCACGGCGGAATATTTAGCTGTAAAATACGCGGATTGCTGTGCGTATTAAAAAAGAAAAATTCTAAACAAAGTTGCCGAAGACATCAGTGCTTATCTCTTATCATAGTAAGAGTGTATAAGGGACAAGCAAACAAACACACGTTGATTTTTGTATATAGTAACGGTAAGGTTCAGGCGGCACCTTATCGGATAAATTAAAACAATCTGTTTTTAAATATTGTTCAATTTTATACTTTTTTTCATTTTTCAACAACTATTGTTGTCTTCACTTATTAATTGCTTATTATCCAAACACTTTATAATTCTCCCTTAAGCTGGGCAAAACACGTCCTTACCAACTGCTTGTACAAGAGGAAGAGATCGAGCGTCCTCAGAACAACCAACACCAAGCTCGAAACCAAGCGAGCTATCATACGGTAGTTAAAGCTTAATGTGTGGCCCGGCCATTCAAGTTGAAAAGCTGCTCTCTAACTTTGTCTTCGAAGAAATCACTTCAATACCATTCAATAATAGAACCATTGTTTCATGACTGAGTTTCGCAACTACTTCTCTCTTCCCTCCAACCGTATATGTATTACTTTCTCTTTTTTTCTTTTTTTCTCTCGTTTTAACGAAGGTTCTTAGTGGCTTTTCCTTCTACATTTGAAAAATTATGTGATATAATTTTAAACAATTGTGTTTATATCAAAGTAGTAAGGTACTTTTACCATATCTCTGTAATTCAAAATTTTAAAATTATATGTATTGTAGATTTTATGCCATAATAAAAATAAATGTTAATGTATTAAGATAAAGTTAGAAAACGAGCGTTTTCGAGTACTAAGCTTACCCAGTCAGCAAGTCTGATTTGGTGAATTGTGGAGGCACATATTTTTATATAACAATATGTAGAAGAAACGAAATAAAGCTTAAGCTTGAAACTAAATCTCCAATCTCCATCGTTCAGATGCATACTCATAGACTGCACATAGCATAAGACTCTCAAGTTTTGTCTCTGACTAGAAAGCATCCAACGCTGTTTCTTCGATCTTATCATCTCGCCATACCTTTAATCGATTTTCATTGATCCCTGGATCTTGACTCCTAACCAAGTTTGCATTTAATTAAATTGCCAGCCCTGAAAAAATGGATAGATTAAGCGATACTGCCCATTTTACTGTCTTGAAAGGCCTATTCTATAATGGAGCGTGAGTCTTTGCTGACCACTTAGATCTTTGTTGTAATTAGAATAAAAAGAAGAGGGCTTATGTGACTACCTTGGGGAATTTGGATAAGGGAGATTTCGTATACCATTAAAGGTTGCAAAGGATGATTGGAAAGGTGTCCGTGGATGTCCCTTTCTATGCCGTCTATGAGTCCTTTCGGCTCTTTCAAATCTATCACATGAACGAGTCTCAATGTTCCGATTTTCAATTTTGCCTTTCCCGCTTGTACTGCTACCAGTTGGAAATTGGAATAATCAATTAAATTGGTATCCGCATATCCAGCACTCAACTGCAATAGCAGAGCTACGATAGGTAGCATCATCATGTCGGTTGCTTAGATTTTTTCCTTTTTTCCTCGGGCGGCTACTCGGGGTCCTTGGACACACACTTTTCCATTGATTCCTTTTGCTTTTTTTGCAACTTTGAAAAACCTTTTGTTTTTCTTTCTTTTATTATTATTCACTTTCATTTTTGGTTAATTACACATATTTATTTTTAAATCGTTCACTTATTTGACCTGTTTAAGTGATTTTCTATCACTACCTGGTTACTCGCGGAGCAGTGGGCGATCGCGTACGGTTTTTGTTTCTTGTATTCGTTAATTTGTTTGATTCGACGATGGCACGGGAGCTTCTTGAGGCATCTGGCACACTCATACGCATTTTTTTTCTTTTACGAACTTTCCTTCTTACCCGCACTCACGCGCACCACCACTGTCTGCTCGGGCGCCAAATAAAAAACTTCTTGTCGTTTTGAATGGTCTGAGGTTTCCCTTACATAGTTCGAAATAGAAGTCAACAAAATTAAACTTAAGACTACCTTAAATAGTACGAGTACAGATTGCTGACGTCCTAAGAATGGACGTCCTCATCAACCAAGCCAATTAGTGAAGATTCGTAGAGGACCATCCAGCAGCTGGTGTTCAAACACTCGGTATGAGGCGCATGCTGATTGAGAAATCTTTCTCGAAGAAGAGTGTTCGTGTCAGATCGGTCTCTTTGGGTGCGAATCTATATCTACAAGGTGTTCATTCAATTAACTTCTTATTCTTCATATGACGTTACAGTCCGGGGTGGAACCGGGCCTCACCCAACATGCCTCTTCCGCCCCCCCGATCTCTGGCCAGCTGTCTCCAATTTCTCACACCAAGCTGGCTGATGTCCCCTTAACTTATGTGCCCCACCGTGTATGTATACGTCCTGTGTTGCGTTGTCCCACATACCACAACCAACGACCGTATCCTTTCGCGATCCAAAGACGATTGCGAATGCGTGTCCTCTCAGATTCACCCGATCGTTGGCCACCCCCTCTTTTCTCAAGAGGGTAGTTTATGTTGATGGCTAAGTCGATTGAGGAAAGGGATCCTTTTTACTCCTCATGCAATATCGCTCAACATACAGGTTCAGAGTCGAAAATTCTTCGGGCCGGAGCTAAACAAATGTTCCACATGGCGTAACCATCTTAGGCGTTGGATCCGTAGACGCCTGCCTAGACTCATGTCTCTATTTAGACCGTGGTTGAACCTTCTCCTTCATAAGCCATCAATGCAGACAGGCTCAAAAATCGCGCGCAGACCTTTTCTCTCGAAAATACCAAGAGCCTCTTCAGAGTCCATGCCTCTGCGCCGTAGAGCAGGACGGGGATGACCAAGGTCTTGTAGAGAATCAACTTGGTCTTCCGAGAGAGGGCTCTGTTACTCAATTGTCTTTGCAGCGGTTGGCAAAAGTTATCCTCCGTTTAATCTCGGTTCTGAATTGTTTACACTATTTACCGCGGAACCGAGGTAGACGAAGTCCTTTACTTCCTCGAAGTCAATGAACTAGCTTGTGGCTAAATACTGTTCTTCCGGTTTACGTCCACATCTTTTTACATCTCAGACAGTGCGCGGTTTCCCCTCCTAATCCATTCATCTCTAAAGGCTCTGTCCTTCTGCGTGGCAGTCTGCTGCCATCAGGCACGAAATCTAAGACTCCTTGTCGTCATTATACACAAACAAATGAGATTTGTCACTCTGCGATGAACAACTTTACACCGTGTCCTGTGCTTGTGCACAAGGATGGTAATTCAGTAGAATGCATCGAGAAACACATTTTTAAACACGTCGCCGCCTCGTCACGAAGACGCCGCCCAAGAGGAAGCAAGCAAAGCCATCATCCCGAAAAGTGGTAAGGACTTGTTGTCATGCCGAGACGCTGTCTGCTTTAAGTGTACATATCGAGCGCAAATTGAATTCTACAACTTGTTCGAGTAAATTTAATTTTTATCTGTCACATGCATACGAGCTCCGTGATAGAGGGCCCCGAGCCATGCCTCTAGAGAGCGATACGACAAGTGCCAGCGGCAAGAAATTAACTCCGATGGCGTACTCGGCGCAACAAAGGCGTCCCCCTTCAGTCTGATGAGCTGTGTATTCTGTGTGTGTCCCAGGGATGTCACTTGGGTCCATGGGATCCTCCTCGAAACACAAGCAGTTAAGCGGATAAACGGATAAGCAGATGATACGAGGACTCTCTAAGGAAACTCCACACCTGTCGTTTCCTTCGAAAAACCTCTTAGCTCACTCCAAGGATACTCATGGCATGAGTGGATGTGCCTTCCCGAAGTGCACCCGAATCCACAAAGCGACGCGTAACTCCGTGTGCGGTGCGTATTCGATTTTCTATTTTCAATGGAAATATAAATAGACTTCAAGCGGCATGGGGTAGCGAGCGAGCGAGCGAGTGCAGGATTGCATGAAGCATGTCGTGCAATGGAATGCCAGACCGTGTCATTGCTCTCTGCTCCAATTCGAGCACGGAAAGCAATACAATTCGTAGGCATTCGACCGAAACGCTGTGTAAATGGATGCTTTCGGAAATATATTTTTGAGGAAATATGCGATTTCTGCTGGCACATGATTGCCAGTGAAAATCACCGCGGAATCGTTTTGCAAGGACTTTGTGCACGGTTCCGCTTCTATTTTCGGCTGGAGCCCCAAGGCGTGCACGGAAGATATTTATAAATTATGCGAAAATATTGCGCTGGAATTAAGGCATTTCTCACAAATTACGTCGCTTGAATTGTTTTTGGCGCTAGCCTGGACGTCGCATTGTTGAGAGACTCTTGCAAACAAGGGTTGCATCGAAGGGGAGAGGTGTCGGGGATGTGGTCATGTCCGGAATACGTTTGTTGGATTTTTTTTTTTTCTTTTTCTAAGTCGGAGTACCTCTAAAAGGGTGGATCCAGCTAAGTACAGCTCTAGATGCCGCCGTTGCCCCTGCCCCTACAGCCAGCCATAAAGAGATATCACCCGCCGCTGTCGTTCGATGGGGGTTGAGTACCTCATCTTCGTCGACCATGTAGGTTTGACCGTTCCTTGCAGTGTGGAGTTCGTTGACTGGAGCTATGTCCAGACGCCTGTGCTCGCATGAGACCTCCTAACAACGCCTTAATATCCGTGTATTGCATAATCCTTGTGAAAAATAATTTTCCACTCGAAATGACACTTTTCGCCTGGTCACCGTGTCGTAGTCGACTCCTCCGCCCTTGAACATATGGTGTCTAGGCTTTGATACCCGGAACGGCAAATAATTTTCTTGGCGCGACATCTTTCTAGTCACTGACAATGTTGAAAGAGTACAACTGTCTAAAAATATGTTCTTGAACCTAACCGTTCGGAGTCGGCATGAAATTGTAACTCCCCTCCACTCATGAGGCAAAGATATTAGTGGTTGCTGTAGAAGCTACGAGCTATGGGCCCTACGGCTATACTGGTCGTAGCGCCACCCATATCGAAGGGGACAACACAGAAACCGCCGATCCCGCGTTATACCATCGTCCTTACAGAAGGGCGCCAAACAAATGTATCTAATTAGCGCGTCAACCTGGCAGTGATCTCCGAGTCTTCACTTCCTACTCAGACCAACGAACCATGGAGGGCGTTGGCCTGAGCTAGTACTGCCTTCCAAGGTACAAATAATCGGTTCTGCTGTTTGGCTTATCGTCCAGATTTTGACTCCTTATAGCAGGACTGCCCAAATTTCTGTGTTCTCCGAGTGTGGAGTTTTGACCTCAGTTGTTTGGACAAACCAAAGCATGCCAAGGACGATTGTATGTCAATGGAGTTCATCGTTGCTCCTTGGATCTCAATGAAAGGAACCTCTCAATATTGAGGGACGTCTTAATTTCGTGATTGATCATAGCCTACAACTGATCAATCTAATAAAACTAGTCTGGAATCCTGCTAGTCAAACGTGGAATGTTATATTTCAAGGCTACAATTGACGCTGGTTTATTGGCAAGCCATTTTATATATACATATAAGAAAATAGCTGAACCCCGCCATAAATAAATTAACCACGCCAGAAGAAAAATGTTACGTATACGCCACCGTGGCTCTGTAAGACACCTCTTAATACGGCCTCCTCGCCAGATGAAAAATGTTACGTATACGCCACCGTGACCACTTAAGTGACCTCTTAATACGGCCTCCTCGCCAGATGAAAAATGTTGCGTATACGCCACCGTGACCACTTAAGACGGCTTTTAATACGGTCTCCTCGCCAGATGGAAAATGTTACGTATACGGCACCGTGGCCATATAGGACTCCTCTTAATACGGCCTCCTCGCCAGATGAAAAATGTTGCATATACGGCACCGTGACCATATAGGACACCTCTTAATACGGCCTCCTCGCCAGATGAAAAATGTTACGTATACGCCACCCTGGCCCTGTAAGACACCTCTTTATACGGCCTCCGCGAAAGATGAAAAATGTTACGTATACGCCACCGTGACCACGTAAGACGGCCTCCTCGCCAGATGAAAAATCTTACGTATACGTCACCATGGCCCTGTAAGACACATCTTAATACGGCCTCCTCGCCAGATGAAAAATGTTACGTATACGCCACCGTGACCACTTAAGTGACCTCTTAATACGGCCTCCTCGCCAGATGAAAAATGTTGCGTATACGCCACCGTGACCACTTAAGACGGCTTTTAATACGGTCTCCTCGCCAGATGGAAAATGTTACGTATACGGCACCGTGGCCATATAGGACTCCTCTTAATACGGCCTCCTCGCCAGATGAAAAATGTTACGTATACGCCACCCTGGCCCTGTAAGACACCTCCTTATACGGCCTCCGCGAAAGATGAAAAATGTTACGTATACGCCACCGTGACCACGTAAGACGGCCTCCTCGCCAGATAAAAAATCTTACGTATACGCCACCATGGCCCTGTAAGACACCTCTTAATACGGCCTCCTCGGCAGATGAAAAATGTTACGTATACGCCACCGTGGCCATGCAAGACAGCCCTTTATACGGCCTCCTCGCCAGATGAAAAATGTTGCGTATACGGCACCGTGGCCATATAGGACACCTCTTAATACGGCCTCCCCGCCAGATGAAAAATGTTGCGTGTACGGCACCGTGACCATATAGGACACCTCTTAATACGGCCTCCTCGCCAGATGAAAAATGATACGTATACGCCACCCTGGCCCTGTAAGACACCTCTTTATACGGCCTCTTCGCCAGGTGAAAAATGTTGCGTATACGCCACCGTGACCACTTAAGACGGCTTTTAATACGGCCTCCTCGCCAGATGAAAAATGTTACGTACACGCCACCGTGGCCATATAGGACACCTCTTAATACGGCCTTCTGAAGTATGCATTCGATGAAAATTACATTTCACTTCGCAAGATCGAAATTTATCCCTGTGTTAATTGAACATGCTTCAGATCTTTCTCCGTAGAAGCCTAACCTTATAATAATGTCCCTTGAGCTTCGTGTCACCCAATCATCTGTAATCATTCGCCCACGGTTATGTCTTGTTGTCGCTCTTCTCTTTCGGGTTTGCTAATACTTATGCGACGATGCAACAAGGTATGTTTTTTTCTACGACAAATTTCACTTCGTTCATCTCG
Organism: Eristalis intricaria; assembly: GCA_964034865.1. Lineage (NCBI taxonomy): Eukaryota > Metazoa > Arthropoda > Insecta > Diptera > Syrphidae > Eristalis > Eristalis intricaria. Next base: position 62,845,652 of record OZ035877.1, read on the forward strand.
TTTGGTTGTCACAGTGAATTTTAATGCAATAACAAGATTATTCCTGTTGGTCTTGCTGTACTTTGTAGGTTGAAAGTGCCATTGGTGCACACCTTTGGAGCTCTTGTAGTGCTTCTGTCCTGTTTACGTGTAAAGAGAGATTGATAAGAAACAAACAAACATACAAAATAACTTTAGACTATTCTTACCTGAGTCCAGTGAAAGGCAAATTAAAAAATGGATGTAAAGAACTACCTTGTCGCTGTGCACAAAAGGGGACAAAGGAGTTAAAACAAATTTAAGTAAAAATGATTATGTTGTGGATTCCATTTTCGAACATCAATACAACAAAATTCTCTCGCATTCAAAAGAGCGAAACAACTTGCAGCTGTATTGCTGAACTGAGGTTTTGACGGAAGTAAACTCTAGCTTAACTTTAACTACAAACTGAACTAAGTTCAAGGAAAGTACCTGTGAGACCGAATTAATCGTTGAACAGAAGCTTAAACCAAAAGTAGAGTTCAAACTCGCACCTCCAATCTGGGCAATAGGAAAACAGAATATGAAATGTTTACTCAAACAAAACAAAGCAGGGAACAAGTTTTAGTGCATATAAAAAATGAATGAATTGATTCCAGTCCGATTCGAACACACAACCTGCAGAAGCGCGAGCAACACTCCGTCAACGAACCGCATTAGTTTCATTGTTTTTTCTTCGGAAAAATGCGACAAAGCTGTGACATACTTAAATACTTAGGACATGTCTGTAGGAATTAATTTAGTTAAAATATAAATCATAATTTTGAAGGCACAATAAATTCGTAAAAATTAATTAAATAAACGGCCTTTCCAACGAAAAAAGAGTTCTTCAAATCGGGCTGTTAGTTCCTGAGAAAAAGGGAAACAAACAAACTCTACAGTCTCTAGATATTATTATAGATGGTCGAATTCGTTAAACGACAGCAGACGCCATTGACGCCAACGTCTCCTGATCACCTCTAAAAAACATTCCCCTGGACTAAACCGCATCAAACAGTACATTTTTCCAGGTGCACTGTAAGGTGTTGTATTATGTGATGTGGCTCGTAGGATGAAACATGAAAGTTTTGTTTATTAACTCACACGTTCAAGGAGAATTGAGCCTCGTCACTGACCACAGCTTTTCTAAGGCGCTCTTACCGGTTGTTCTTCTTTAGTCTTTGATCAAGGTGTACTGTGTACACATAATATGGTCCCAAAGTATTTTCACTCATTCTTATAACTCCTAAACTTTCCTGTGTAGGTTTGGCGTCGGTAAAGCGTGCAGATTATTCATGGACATGTTGGAGCCCTGAATGCCAACCTAAATTAATGCTACGAATATTCCAACGGTCATTCTAACCACGTTAAATTCCTTTGGTTTCTTTGACAACAAAAATTAATTTTGTAAATTCTATAGAAAATTGTCAATATCGTCCTTGTCCTGTCAGCGTCGATAAAAACTGATGAACTTTCGAAGCCAATGCCTTGTTCGTATTGTAAATCTATCTCTCCTCTGTTCGACGCCGCAAGTGTGGACCTGAGCCTCAACCAACCAGCTTCTCCAGCTTACACGATCTCTGGCTATCTGCACCCAGTTACCCTCATCATGTTGGTTGAAGTCCTTCTCCTTTTGTGTGCGACACTGAATCTGATTTTGTGAATCACTGAAGATTCCGTCAAACAACAAGTACATTTTCAACTAGAGCCACGTAATTAAATGTTGTCTTCTCACAATTCAATCTGTTTTAGCATTCTTTGAAGAAAAAAAAACCCCCTCATTCTCCACCTCAAACATTGAAGCCAAATAATTGAATTTGTTTCCTCTTTTCAGGTTCGAAGAAAAACACAAGCACAACAGCAACAACAGCAACAGAATCTTCAAGATACCCGATCATACTGCACCAGTGAACCACGACTAAGCGAAACGGAAACGCCCCCACAAAGACGCAAGCTGTCACAAAGGAGGCCGCAGCATCAACAAGGTAAGAGCCCGCGCCCGTCCCCGTCCACACAGAATGCGAAACGTCTCAATAAGTTTCATTTTTATGGTTCATAATCGTTCGATTCCGAAGTTTTGGCAAGAAACCCATCACGATGCGGAGATGAAATGTAATGGAAGCGCTCCTGAATGCCGCCCCACTGAAAGCGACTGCCACTGCCTTTGTGTTCACTTAATTACTCTCGCACTGAACTCATCCACGCAATAACTTTGGTTGAGTGATTGCTGTGAGTGAAGACACCCCAGGTTAGACGAACGCTGAAATTGGTCGAAGTATCTTTCTTTTGAGTTCATGCCCACTGGCGAGTGTTTGCGGCAGAGTGTCGATTATTTGCCGAGATGCGGCTCGAAGGACCAAAAGTAATGGAATTCACTTAGAGCTGAGCAAACTGAAGACATTACAGGGCCACGGTGGTGGGGTGTAATAGATATTGTCACGTGTGACTGGTTGAAGAGAATAGCAAAGCCGGCACATTGTGTATCGGAAAGCAGTTTCTGCTCCATTTCGAAGGGACGGCGCTCATAAATCGGATTTTAGCATGGCAAGGATAGATAATTAAGGCTTTTATGGAGGAGCCGGGCAAATGCCGGCTATGCGGCAAACAACTCCTCAGAAATACCTTCGACATGTGCGGTGGATGGGGGTGCGTGTGTGTGTGCTTTGGGCCTGGGGACTCAAAGTTATTGTGTGGCTCTAGAGCGAGCTCAGTTATAAGCTAGCAATTTATTTTGAAACAGTGCTCAGGCTGAGAGTATCTGAATGGAATCTGGGAATTGATTGCTGTTGCTGTCGAGTTGAAATGAGTTTGCTTTCTGCTTGCAATATTTTCCCCAATAAACAAAGCCGGGTATGGGGATGAAGGTTTCTTAAAGGTATTTCTTTAAGTGACATCATCCAGGCTGACCAGATAAGGGCGATAGGGAAATAAATTGAAATGAGACAACAAAGGTATGAGGCTTTGAATTCTATGCTAGATGCTAGTTTGTATGGCATTTTGTCATTCGAATGACCGCCAAGTTCATTAATTGACAATTTGCTCCGCGTTTTTTTGCAAATAATGTCTCAGGTCCTTGCATTCGTCCAAAGGGGTTGGCTTATTAGTGTAGTCTGAGGACACGGCGTAGGCATATAGAAAATAATAAAGTGTGGTCAAGTTGTATGGCTGCGGCGGCCAATTTATGAACACATTAATGTGCAAGCCAATCGCCAAATCACTCATTCACAACTTTCAGCGTTGCGTCGATTAAACGAGCAGTAGCGCCTTGTTGGAACTAAAGCTCGGATGTATGGACATGGTCGAGCTCTGAAAGTCTATTGTCGTACACATCTGTACCGAAAATGATAGAGACTGAGCTTCATTCCTCATTTCGAACGATACCATCCAGCCACATAGTGCCATATTCATATATTTGTCAAATAGTCAAACTTTGTGAATGAATTGGGCAACCTCAGGATTGCGTTCAGTCCAATAGCGGCAATTTTGCTTGTTGACATAACCTTATTCTTCTTTATTTGGCGCTACAGTCCGGGGTGGACCTGGTCTTCAACCAACAAGCCTCCCCAGACAGGCCCGATCACTGTCTACCTCCAGTGCCGCACGCGAAGTTGGTTGAGGGTCTTCTCGATCTGGGTGAGTTACCTCAAACGCAGGCATCCTCTGCTGCGTTACCTCACAGGTTCGTATAGGAAGACTATTCGGCCCAGCCATCTTAAACGTTGGATCCGTAGACTAATACCGCTGTACCTCCCTCACAGATAATGGTTGAATCTTTTCCTCCAGAAACCGTCAACGCAAATAGGGCCACAGATCGCACGCAGATCTTTTCTCTCGAAGAGACCAAGGACTTCCACATCCGCTCTAGATACTGTCCATGCCTCCGCGTCGTAGGACTGGAATGATCAAGGACTTGTATAATATCAACTTGGTCCTTCGGGAGATGGCTCTACTACTCAATTGCATCTTGAACCTGTAGAAACAGCGGTTGGCAGGGGTTACTCTGCGTTTGATTTCGGTACTGGTGTTCTTCTTTCTATTTACTGTGGAGCCGAAGTAGACGAAGTCCTTCACTACCTCGATGTTATAGTTATCCATTGTGATGCTCTGTCGAAGACATCGGCTTTGTCTTTTCTTGAGGACAGCTTAACACCCCGTTCATACTTCTCCGTTCACCACTAAACCCATTTTAGCCGCTTCCGCTTCAATGTCAGCAAACGCCTCATTGACGGCTCGCTGTGTTCTGCCAATCACGTCAATCTCACCCGCGTATGCTTACAGTTGTACGGACTTCTGGAAGATCGTGCCTCTAGTGTTGGCGTGTGAGTCTTGCATGATCTTCTCCAGGAAGATGTTTAAGAAGTCACATGACAGCGCGTCGCCTTGTCTGAAACCTTTTTTGACATTGAAGGTCTCTGTGAATTCGTTACCGACCTTGATGGGGCAGCGAAAATTCTCCATCGTCACCCTGTACAACCTGACGAGTTTGGCGGGAATGTCAAAACTAGACATGGCATTGTATAGCTCGTCCCTATGCACGCTGTCATATGCGGCCTTGAAATCGACAAAAAGGTGGGGGATGTCGATCTGCATCTGTTGACAAAACCGCTGAACTAAAAAAGTATTTCATCCGGGAAGTCAATGATTTTTTGGTCAAAATCCGGATAGTCGAACAATATGTCCCGCGTCTAATTTGTAATTGCTCGATGCCATTCCATTCTTACGAATAGACCGGAATTCAAAGGATACGAGTTGACACTCTTGCTATGCTCACATCAGCTGATCGGCGCTGGACCGAGGGATCTGAGATGTGTTCGATGACGATGGAGAACCCTCGCTCGTCTACCAACTACCAATGCCGGAAACGAACTCATCGAGACCTTCAATGTCAAGTAAGGTTGTAGACAAGGCGACCCGCTTCATTCCGCCGCATCTTTTTTTGAGAAGGTCGTGCAAAGCTCAGTTATCAACACAAGAGGCACGAACTTCCGAATCTTTATAAATTTTCTAGAATACGCGGTTTACATTGAAGTGATTGGCAGACCACAGCGAGCTGTCAATAAGGCCTGTGCTGGCATTAAGACGGAAGTGGATAAAATGGGTCTGGCGGTAAATGAGGGCAAAACGAAGTATATGCTGTCATCGAGAAAGAACGCACATTATCGACGACAGTGTCACCATAGGCGGCTATAACTTCGAGGTAGTGAAGGACTTAGTATACCTCGTAAACAGTACGATCAACATCATATGCCAAGATTAAACGCAGAATAACTCTTGCCAATTGCTGTTTCTTTGTGTTTCAGTAGCAGAGCCCTCTCTTGAACTGCACGGCAGAGCCACGCGCATAGTCAACATAGCTTCTGACCGAATAGTCTTCGTCTCGTCACCAGTGTTGAATAACTCCTCTAAGATGGCACACACAAGTTGAGAAGGACCCCAACCAACTTGGCGTGCGAATTTGGAGGCAACCTGGAGGCAAGCATAAATATCGTGTCAACTGGACAGGTTGCTTGGCTGAGGCCCTGGTCCACTCCAGACTGTAGCGCCAGTAGAAGAAAGCGACTTCTGTTGCACATACTTACTACATTACGACCTTACTTACTTACGTACTTAACAGGCTGACGACCCATGCAGAGTCCGAGCCCGAGCGATATCTGGTTTCCATTCTTGACGGTCCTGGCCACGCTGCTTCCATTCATCAAGACCAAGCTGTCTTGCATCCGCAATTACATTGTCCTTACACCGGAGATTCGGTCTTCCTCTCCTTCTCGAACAAGTTGGCTCGGATTCCAAGACCCTCTTAGCTGGAGCATTGCTGTCCATGTGGTCGATGTGGCCGAGCCAGAGTAGTCGACAGATTTTTGCCTTGCAGAGTATATCCACATCCTGGTACAGCTCGTATAGTTCGCGGTTGTGTCTTCTCCTTCATTCGCCTTCCTTGCAGACGGGACCATATCCGACGTAGAATCTTTCATTCGAATGTACCAAGAATCAGCTCCGCAGTTTTGCTTATTGTCCAGCTTTCGGCTCCTTATAGCAGGACTGGCAAAGTAAGAGTTTTGTAGAGCATGATCTTAGCCCTTCGAGTCAGGAGTTTTGACGTCAGTCGTTTTGGCAAACTGAAGTAACACCGGCGTTTCTACGTCGGATTTCCACAGTGATGTCGTTTGTGGAGTTCACGTTTGGTAGAAAAACTCCTTTACTATCTCGAAATTGTAGCTGTCGATTGTGATATTTTGTCCTAGGTGGTGTGTGACGGATCGTTTTTCGGTCGACAGCATATACTCTATTCTCTTTCTATAATAATAATAATAATATGGGTGGCGCTACAGTCCGAGGCGGACCTGGGCCTAGGCTTCTCAGCAACCACTCGTGTTATGCGTGCTATTGTTCTTTCACTAGTGGAATGCGATACTTTTTATGCGATTTTGAAGTTATGCGATTTCTCCCGAGAATCTAATGCTGATTTTTTTGTAGAAGAATTTGAAGCTATGTGCTGTTATTTAATGGAATTTGGTATGGGATACCCTTTTTTAAATATTTCTTCTATACAGAGCAAGCAACCTATAGTTACATATGCTCAATGCTATTTGTGTAAGAATGAATTATCACTTGAGCTAATGCTTTCGTTGAGTAAAGACGCGTTTGGTCGATTCAGAACTTTGATTTTTTTAAATTTTTGGAACGTATCCCTAATTATATAATGTAGTTAATGTCTTTTTTCATATGATTTTTTGGTTTCATCTTTATTTTTATTTTTGAAAATAATGGAACACATTCCTTATTTTACACTACATTAGTGTATTTTTGTATGCTATTTTTTTGTGCGGTTAATTTTGAAACGTATCTACCGTATAAAAAGAGAGTTGAGTGTACATAGTTTTATCCTCGTCGACCTTAAGACTGTTGCACATAAATAGCTTAAATAAAACATAGCATAGGGCGACTACCCTAAGTGAATATAAAAGGTTCAAGTTCTGATTTATTACACGAAACGCACTCTATTCTGCTTCGATATAGTTTTCTCCAAGCTTCGATAAAGTTTAAATAAACAAATGCTTGAAAAATAATTCAATAAATTACAAGTAGCCCAGATCAAGGTCCTTAAGTTGAGGCCAAACCTACCACGGGATTATCCTACCTTACACCTACATAAAAGAGTGGGTGTTCAACTGGTGTGTGAAAGAATTTTGAAGATAACTAGATCATTGTAAAATGTAATATGAAATAAGTCTATCTATCTATCTATAATAATTCTTAATTTTACTCTAAAAAATCACCTTAGTTTATTTCTTTCAGAGGGTATTCTAAAAAAAAAAAAAACTAAATATTTTATTTCATTGGCGTTATAAAATGCGATAAATAATGCTTAAAAAAATACGTTATACACGTCCCGGTTTTGTTTTTTTTTTTGTAAAGGAGTAGCTTAGTCGAAAGATTCGACATCATTTTCAAACTCCTCATTAACGATTTAATTCAGAAGGCCTTCAGCATGAATGCGTTTGAGATCGCCCTTGAGATCGGAAGTCAAATAGTATTCATCATTAATGTCTTGCTCATCGATTTCAATCACATTACAGTAGATTTTGTGCTTGTGGATTTTGCATTTTTGATTTGTGAATTGATGGGATTTTGTTACTAGGGATGCTGCGACCAACCCCCAAAAGTTGAATAGGGAACAAATATTTTGTAAGATTTGTCGAATGTTCCAGGAAAAAATGTAAGTCTAAGTTCTGAAAAATTCAACATATTTTGTTCGACTTATAGAAAAACTCATCTTAAGGATGTTTGTCTTGCAGAGGTTTGACTGGATTTTGTTAGCCAAGCTTAGCTTAAATGTGTAGTTCACACATGTGTCTTTCTTACTTCAGACGTCTATCTTTGTCTGAACTTTTAAAATATTTTACCTCAAATTAAGTTTATTTTTTTATTCTTATTTTCATTTGCCATCAAATTTCTCTCCTATAAGCACTTAGTTCTTATATGCTACTTTCTTATATCTGTCATTTGATGTATTGTTGTTTTTATTAAATCCTGGTTGTAAACTCTCCAAGAAGTCGACCTGAACTCTTATATTTGCGATGTTTTAAAGGGTTCTCCAATAAGGACTTCACAACTTTTTTTTAAATAAAACGGGAACCATTTGAAATATTTAATAAACGTTATTATCGACTTGAAGTACAATCAAAACAATTATGAATGGAACTCGACTTCGTGCATACAGCCACCGCTGGCACATTTGCAGCGGTCGATTGATTGGATCCAATTTTCAATGACTCGGCCACACATTTTGGCCGATATTTCGTGTTCAATGTTGGCTCTGAGTTCTTCCTACGTCATTGACTTGTTGGGATAAACAAATATTAGTCAGTAGCCCAGACAGAAAATATTCACGTTAAGGTCGTTAAGTCGCACGAACGAGGCGGCCAATCGACTGGCCCGTTTCTTAAGATTACACGCTCACCATACTTACTCTTCAATAAATCGATTGTAACGTATGTATATTCGTGGCTTGTGGCACCATCCAGTTGAAACCACATGTCGTCCAAATCCATAGTTTCCAATTCGGGCCAAAAATAATCGGTATTCATGGCGCGATAACGCTGACCATTCACAGTAACGTGACGATCGTTATCGTCGACGAATGCAAACCGCACCAAACAGTTATTTTTTGTGAATAAAGTGGTGATTCATGAAGTACATGTGGATTTTTACCCGACCAATAACGCATTTAGTGAAGTGGAAACGTTCACGCTTTCGATACTGCATACTTCAAATAAATAGATCACACAAATAATGTAGGTACTTTTGTTTTATTTTCCTCTAGAACAAAAAATAACTTAACAGAGAATACGACAGTAGAACTAGGCTGGTGGTTTAAGACTAACTGCGGTCGGTTGGTGTCATCGCGAACGAACGTCTAGTGGAAAAACGGAGGTACGTGCAGGAATGTGCTTACGGAGCACATGCTTATCTGCTTCCTGAGCGTCATGAGAGATCTTGTTGTTGATGTCTCAGCAAATACTCCCAGTATTTGGAACAGTGAGACTGTACGGGGTATTATATGTCACTATATTTTGCTTATTAACGAACCCATTGAGCCAAAAATGAGCTTGGTCGGTACTTGGAGTTAATGCTCTTAAATTTGCAGTCACCGATTCCGCATTTCGGTAGAAAATTTTTATAATTTGCAGACGTTGCTCGTTCGTGTACCTTGTCCTGATGAAAATGTTGAGTTTACTTAATAAATTGACAGTGACAGTTTGATGATTAGTGAAAGAGTGCGTTCACAAATTAAATCCAAACTTGTCCAGTCCCTATTGGAAAACCCTTTACTTTTCGACATATTCGTACAGGTTTCCGGCTATGGCCCTTCTATCGTGGTAAATGACGGAATAGCTGGTTGTCATTTGGTTACTTTGACAGTTTCTGAAACTTGTCCTATCCGATCGCCTCTCCCAAGACCAAAATAAATATAAGCCGCTTAATAGTCAACGACAAATCAATCCTCGTCACTTGAGCCCACGTCAAAAGTCTCCTCGGTAAGGCAATGAAAAGTCTCCACTCCCCAGGAACGACATTGTTCAAAAAGTTTCCATTTGTTTCCCCTGCAAGCGCTTCCTCTCTGTGGACGAATGCGATATTGTTAACTTAATTTATTAGCCCATCAAAATTTTGCGAGCCACTTATCCTCTGTTCCAATACGGTTTTCGGAAGTCTGCCGCACACACACACCGCCTCCCTTACGGTCAACGGCAAGTGCGATGCAATATGATGCATTGTCGTGACACACAAAGTGCTTTCGGAGCCACCTCACATCGTTCCGGTAGTGGTTGGTAAAACTTTGAAAATGAACATTCTCGTTGTTTGCAAAAGTGGAACACGGCTACGGTGCACTAGCTGCGGCATTACTCTGACCACTTTCCGTTCAAGTTGAAGAGGCAAGTTTTTTGCTCTGTTCGCCACCCCCACACACGTCGAGACTGCCGAATTTGTGCGCCCTGCATGCGAAAGTGCCGCACCGTATCTCGTAGGGGTCCACCACTCACTTGATTGAATGAATTTGCGGGAGTTAAACTCAGACAAGAGCATTAATCGAGTTTGTAGATGCAGGAATTCTGGCGGTGTAATTGGGTTTTCCACTTTCGACTGAGTTACCAGCGGCGGCGCTTTGATCTTTTTCATTTGCAATGCATTCCTTTGCGGGGCTTTAGATGAGCAATTATCTAGAACAGTGAATTTGATGCCGGCGCTTTTTGGGGCGCGTCCAGCTGTTTATGCAGCACGATGTGAAGCGGAAGAGACTTGTCTCCTTCAAAGGATTCGATAATTCAGTTTTGAAAACAATTTCCACCATGTGTGGTGGTTCTCGTCAAAATTCCGAATTTCAGAGAACGAATTCAACCGCTTTAAGGGATGCCGCAGCTCGCTGCTGCTGTTGGATAGGACGCATTGTTCAAGCTGTTTAAATGAGTGACTCAACCGGCAATGCCAAACAAAGGCCTCGACCTTTTGAATGAAGATGAAGTCATTTTCAAATTGGCGTAGACTGCCTCGAAAATCGAGATTTATGTTAATTGTTTTTTTTTTTTTTTACCTTGTTCTACGTTTTCATTGTGTTTTCCACTTTTTGTTTCAGAATGGAAAATAAAAGTTAATGGCATAATTAAACACATATATTTTTCCGGTTTTCTGGTTTCCTTTACTGCCTCCACGGACACGACTTCGCAGACAGCAGATAGACATTAACAGACAATTGATGACCAAACGTCGCCGCGAACAACAGAAATACAATGTTAGTCCAAAGGTTACATGGTGTCCGTGATGACTGATGTCTGTGCTCTAGAAGATGATTACGACGTCCTTGAGCTTTATGATACACAGCGGTATTTTATTGAATTGGGAATTATGTTTTGTTGTTGGTCGTGTGACGCCTGAAAGTTTTATAAAATGTTCATACCTTGTATTTCTTTCAAGAAACGAGAATGAGTCTAGGCTATCATCGTGCCCTACCTTGAATGGAAGCTTGAGTCAACTTAAGCAATGGAGGGAACACAGAGCGACCATAAAAACTACTTTTCTAAATTTCGTTAAGTTTCGTCAAGTTACGTTAAGCGACCATAAAAAAAAACTTTTCTCGATTTCGTTAATATAAATCAAGCTATGATGAGATTCGTAAAGTTTCGTTAAGTTGCTTTAAGATTAGTTAAGATTCGTTAAGTTTCGTTAAGTTGCGTTAAGATTCGTTATGTTTCGTCAAGTTACGTTAAGCGAGCATAAAAACTAAATTTTTTTATTAATTTAGTTAAGCTTCGACAAGTTACGTTAAGAGACCATAAAAACAACTTTTCGAAATTTCGTTAAGTTGCGTTAAGATTCGATAAGTTTCGTTAGTTAAGTTTCGCCAAGTTACGTTAAGAGGCCATAAAAGCAAGTTTTTGAAATTTCTTTAAGTTTCGCTAAGTTTCGTTAAGATTCGTTAAGTTGCATTAAGATTCGTTTAGTTTCGTCAAGTTACTTTAAGCGACCATAAAAACTACTTTCCTAAATTTAGTTAAGTTTCGTTAATATTCGTTAAGTTTCGTCAAGTTACGTTAAGCGACCATAAAAAATACTTTTCTCAATTTCGTTAATATAAAGCAAGTTATGTTGAGTTTCGTTAAGTTGCGTTAAGATTAGTTAAGATTCGTTAAGTTTCGTTAAGTTGCGTTAAAATTAGTTAAGATTCGTTAAGTTTCGTTAAGTTGCGTTAAGATTCGTTAGGTTTCGTCAAGTTACGTTAAGCGACCATAAAAACTAAATTTCTTTTTTTTTAATTTAGTTAAGTTTCGACAAGTTACGTTAAGAGACCATAAAACAACTTTTCTAAATTTCGTTAAGTTTCGCTAAGTTTCGTTAAGTTGCCTTAAGATTCGTTAAGTTTCGTCAAGTTACGTTAAGCGACCATAAAAAATACTTTTCTCAATTTCGTTAATATAAAGCAAGTTATGTTGAGATTCGTTAAGTTGCGTTAAGATTAGTTAAGATTCGTTAAGTTTCGTTAAGTTGCGATCATTCAGTAAGTCCTCTACGTTTAGCTTGCCTATATTGCTATCGATCTGTCTACTCTAATAATTGGAAACAATAAAACACAAAGTATAAGTTTACTTCTGTCACAGTTCTCTATTGAAACTTGTTTTGCCTGTATTCCGTCAGGCATTGAGTCTTAGTTGGTTTTGAGTACTAAATTGTTACTTGAAGGTAACTAGGGGAGTACCTATGTCCCCAAAGGTACCGTCAGCTGACTCCTCGCAATCAACGCATAAAGGACCACATTTTTCTTGCTGAGTCTTAGGCCGGACATTCACTACACACTAAATAACTGCGCCAATTAACATCTTAAAATTTGAGCAAAAATCAAAATCGCTCAATCGCAATCAGCCCTATTCACAATGCAATTACACCGTCAACTCTTGTAAATATGTTTTCATTGCCCATTGAAATCTCCTGGAACGATCTAGGTATCGTAGCTGGAACATTGATCGGACGTCCTTTCTAGAGATTTTAAAAGTGATCCTTGCCATCGTCATCTTCTTTCTCCGTTGGGGCGGCGTGCTTACAACGACAGCTAGCCAGTTTTGTCAGTGAGGTCCAGCATCGGTATAACTGGTATTTCACTAAGGTCGCTTAAGTTTTAAAAGAAATACGAACCCAGTGTGGCTTTCCAAATTGAGGCGAATGGAGGGCAGCTGCAGGGAGTCTTTTCGCGTGTGGACCCAATAGCCAGTCTCCGTTGATTACTCCCACTGCGGTACTGATTTTGGATGATTTTAGGCAGATCAAGCCATCCGACCTTTTTGGTTCGAGACTGGGCCAGATTTTCCCAGTTGCCCGTATTCCATCCATTTGTCGACCAAGTATGATTTCCATGTTCTCAAAAGTTCGCAGATGGAGCGCAGAGTCTCTAAAAGGATTCCGAAACAACGAAAAAAGAAAAGAACCCAGTTTGAGACCAACAAACGCCCCGATTTCCTTGTGAATTCTTATTCATATTCATTTAATAGCTGGCTTTGTGAGTTCCCGAAATGAAAGTCATTGAACGCCTTGCAACCCCTTCATCGGAGGAGGATAGGAGAGGGTTCCAAACGTGTTTGAACACATTTGAAGCTTCAAACGCCAAGGGGGTTGAACCCTTCTCAAAGCATCTGAAGGCGTACCACAGTGACAACCCGTTTCTCTGCATGAATTGAATTTCAAAAAGTTGAACACCTCGCATTTGCCTTCCCCAGAAGTAATTATCTAATTGAAACGCAAAATGCTGACCTATAAACACAGCACCAGGCGTCCTTTGTTGCCGTGTCTGCACTCCACTCCAGGCGGCACTTTAAAGTCCACCGCAGGTGGTCCTTTTGTTTGCAGCACTGTCTGCACTCCAAAGAGGATAAGGCCGGTAAATAAGCCATCATTACTTATCTGCGGCCCAGGTACATGGGTTGAAATATTTGCCAGGGAATAAAGTCCCCTTTAAAGGGGATATGCTCTGCCCTGGAAGACCAGCAGACGCCAGGCCACAGACAGCAGAACACGTTTTGTATACGTTGCGAGTGAGTAAGCTATTTTTGGTAAAGGATACCGCCTGCCGTTCGCTTCGACGTGAGGCGTGTACGTGTACGTGGGGGTGGGAGGGAGTAGACTTATTGTGTGTCCTTCGCCGAACGGGCTCGTTGAAGTTATTCAGTTGTTTTGCTGTTCCCTCTACTTTTCGTTGTTTCGTATTTTTTGCTTCTATTGTCTTACGCCCGCTCTCTCTCTCTCTCTCTTGCAATGGCTCTGCGACGCATGTTACTTTCAATGGCGCCTGACGGAGAAGACGCGCTCCTGGGGACGTGCAAGTCCTCGAGGCAGGCCTTTCTGCAGACCTGAAATATGCTTACCTAATCTTTTATTGAATATCTTGACGATGGAGCAGCCCAGGTGGGGACGTAACGTAGCAACGTTTGCGGTGGGGGCGGGAGGTCGGTCCTACTCGAGGCGAAAGGCATAAATATCGACATAAATTAAGAGCGGAAGTTGCTTGTCGTGGATAAAGGTATTAAATGCTTCATTTTCGGTCAGAGACGGCTGAGTCGCAGCCCCCTTCCCGGGAGTGGATCTTTCTTGGTTTTTAGTGCCGCCTAACGTAGTGGGCCGCTTGAGTGCTTCAATGAAATGAAAACGCTCCCTCGGAGTTCCGTGACTGAAGAGGTTGTTAGAAAGTCCCCAGAGCTATGTTTCCGGCTGAATGACTGGAGCAAGAGAGAGAGAGAGAGAAAGCGCGCGCGCTTTTAATGGCGCTGCAAGGTAAAAAGCAAATTATTTCCTAATTCCACCGGAGGACGAGAGATCTGTTGGTGAATGAGACTGGCTGCTGGGATTTAGGACTAAGTGAATTGTCGCCAGATAAAAGAGCCCCTTTCTGGGGCGGGCGGAGTGAACATTTAATTCCGGCTTCGAAATTAATGATGCTTCGTTAGTAAGTGAGGTGGCATTATAACCGACGGACCAATTAAAGATTTTAATCACGTGGAGTTTGAGATTTATCTTCTGATCACGAGAATGAATGAAGGTTGGGGGGAGGGACCACCTGGTGGAGAGGCTCTGTTGATTTTTCATTAAAACTTCGCGAGGGTATCGGGTGAGGTGGAGAATGACAATAAGGACAATGGGAATTCATTGTACTTCCAGAGATAAAGAGAAAGAAGTGAAGTCAAAGGCGTAGACTGGAAGACTGTGGGTATTTTTGTTAGGGTTTATGAAGGGCTTTGTTCGCTGTTAGAAGTGTGAGTGTTTTGCTCACTCAAAATGTATCCCTTCTACATACAGTGGACTCTCCCTAAGTCGAAATGTCACGGGATACCATGATATTTTCGAGTTAGAGACAGTCTCGACTTATGAAGCGTCCACTGCATATTGTTTTTTTTTTTTAAATGAACCAAATGAGAAACGGGACCTGAAGAGCTGGTCAAGGCGTTAACCCATCTAAAAACAAAATACATCCAACTATCCCACCAATGTTGAAGAACAAGGAAGAACGTTTTGCTAGTCAAGCCAAATACTTAGGCGCGATAATAGACAGAAAGCTAAGCTGGAAACCTAAATATTGAGGACCGCATTACGAAGGCGCGCCGCTGCAGTGTGTTAATTTGCATATGTAGCGGAACTTTATTTCTGTTGCTCTTGGTATAGTGAACCTATGTCCCTTCCTATTCGATGATGGGAAAAAGTAATTCAATCAAGTTTTTAAACCTTATAGCCGTATGTGGTCGCCGATACACATTCCTGCCAAGCTCGTCAGGTTGTGCAGGATGACGATGGAGAATTCTCGCTGCTCCATCAAGGTCGGTAACGAACTCACCGAGACCTTCAATGTCAAAAAAGGTTTTAGACAAGGCGACGCGCTATCATGTGACTTCTTTAACATCTTCCTGGAGAAGATCGTACAAGACTCACACGCCAACACTAGAGGCACGATCTTCCAAAAGTCCGTACAACTGTTAGCATACGAGATTGACGTGATTGGCAGAACACAGCGAGCCGTCAATGAGTCATTTGCTGACATTGAAGCGGAAGCGGCTAAAATGGGTCTAGCGGTGAATGAGGGCAAAACGAAGTATATGCTGTCATCGAGAAAGGACGCACAACATCGATCGACGTCTTGGACAGAGCGTCACAATGGGCAGCTATAACTTCGAGGTAGTCAAGGACTTCGTCTACCTCGGCTCCGCAATAAATAGTACGAAGAACATCAGTACCGAGATCAAACGCAGAATAACTCTTGGCAGCCGCTGTTTCTACGGGCTCAACAGGCAATTGAGTAGTAGAGCCATCTCTCGAAGGACCAAGCTGACTTTATACAAGACCTTGATCATCCCAGTCCTGCTGTACGGCGCGGAGGCATGGACAATCTCAAAAGCGGATGAGGAAGCCCTTGGTCTCTCCGAGAGAAAAGCTTTGCGTGCGATCTTTGGTCCTGGTTGCGTTGACGGTATCTGGAGGAGAAGATTCAACCACGAACTGTACGGGCTGTACAGCGACATAAGTCTAGTCAGGCGTCTTCGGATCCAACGCCTAAGATGGCTAGGCCATGTAGAGTGTATGGACAACACGGATCCAGACCAGAGAGTCTTCGACTCCGAGCCAGTGGGACAACGCCACAGACGACGCCCACGGAACCGATGGCTCACCCAGGTGGGGAAGGACCTCAATCGACTTGGTGTGCGCAGTTGGAGCCAGCTGGCTAAATATAGGGCCGGCTGGAGAGGCTTACTGGTTGAGGCCTAGGTCACGCCCGGACTGTAGCGACACCAGAAGAAGAAGAATTCAGAGATTTGATTGCTGCCTGGCTATCGGAGCAGATGACGATTTTGCATTGTTGTTTAGTCAGGACAGGGTTTCCTTAATCGCTATAGTTTCAGCCTGAAACACGCTACAGTGATTCGGTATTCGAAAAGATAGCTGGATATTTAGATCCTTGGAATAGACACCAGCACCCACACCTGCGTACATGTTCGATCCATCTGTGAAGATTCGCAGTGGACCTTCCAGCGTCTAGTGTTCAGACTCCCAGTTTGCAGTTATTTCCAGCTACTCAGCAATCTTAATCTGATTGCCGTACTAACTGCTGTCAGTCTGCCAGTTTGTTCTATCGGTGGCAGGTTGATGAGTATGTCTAGTGCTTTGGAGGAGGTCGACCTTTTCGCTTTGATAATGCATACGCAAGCCATCCTCTAGCCAGTGGGATGATGTTGATTCTCTTTTCGATCCAGCAAATAGCTACACCATACAGCAGTATGGATCTGACTACTGATATAAATAGCCAGTGGACCATTCGGGGTTGCAGTCCCCATTTGCACCCAATGGCCCTTTTAGAGCAGTAGAGAGCCGTTGAGGCCTTCTTGACACGTTCCTGGATATTTAGCTTCCAGCTTAACTTCGTGTCTAATAAAAGACCTAAACATTTAGAACTGTGGCTTAGCAAGGGGGTCCCGCATAGTGTGGGAGGGTCAAAGTAAGGGACTTAATACTTCCTAGTAAAGAGGACTAGATCCATTTTTTGCGGATTGACACCTAGGTTGCATTCGCTAGTCCATTTCACTAGCTTGGATAGGGCAGATTACATAATATCCGTGACCGTGGATATATATTTCCCAGATACTGCGATGGAAATATCATCTGCATTGTCAATCCAGTGCCCTCAAGTATCACAAGCAGTTCGTTGACCACTATGTTCCACAGTGGAGGGGAGAGTACAACAACCTGCGGTGCTCCTCTGTTCACAGATTTGCGGATCGTGGTATCACCAAGCTTCGATCTAATCATTCTGTTGTTGAGAAGCCGGTGGATAAAAATCACTATAGGCTCTTCGATCCCGAGTCTGGTGAGTGCTGAGGTTATTGCGTGGGGTTCTTTGTTATCGAAGGCTCCCTCGATATATCGACAAAAGCCGTGAGGGTAAATACCTTAAACTCGAGGGATTTTTCTAAAGTGCCAACTAGGGAGTGCAGGGCTGTTTGCACAGAATTTCCCTTGTCGTAGGCATGCTGAGAGATCGAAAGTTTATCTGTGACCAGGTGTTGGATGAATACGTCGATCAATTGTTCCAGTCTGTTTGATAGAAGAATGATAGGCTTCTAGGCCTTAGATCGTTTGAATTGACATGCGAGCATTTTGCAGTCTTGGGTATGAAGACTGTAGTCTTTCTCCAAATTTGGGTACGTGGCCAAGATCCAAGCATCCTTGAAACATGTTGACCAGCCAGGTAGGGATCAGGTCTGCAACTTTATACAGTTCTGCTGGGAAAATGCCATATGGTCATGCCATTTTATAGGGCTTAAAGGAGTTGATAACCCACAGGACAATTCTTTTAGTCACCTTCAGGAACTATTTTCTAGACCAACTCTAAACCGCTGGACTGTCATCTTCGCTGTCCTAAAGTGATCGCTTCATCAGCGCAAAATGCTCCACTTCTGATTTGACTCCTTCGATGTTGTTGGTTATTAATTGTCAAATGAAAGCTTGTGAAATAAATACGCGGATCATAACAAATTCCGGCTGCATTGCTTGAGGTAGCAAGTCGGCCACAAATATAGCAGAGTTTTTCAAGTGTTTTTGAAATGGCATTGTTACCTGAGCATGGTCGACTTTGAAAGACGTCACGAATATAGGGAGTTTGACTAATCACTATTTGCCCAGAATTAATTTGAACGAGTTGAAGCTCCTTCCAACTTTAACTCCTTCACATCAAACCGCAACTGGAGACGCTGCACGGACACATTTCGCGATGATAACCTGTAATCCAATGTAACGCAAGTCTTCACTCAACCCCGCTCCGTCGGCTGAAATTACAGAAACCTGGGTCAATGCGGAGCGTGACGAGTGCATAGATATCCACTAGGTACCCCAGCAAACATCCACACATCCATTAAGTGCTCGTCTTTCATGCCGATACGCCTCTCTGTGTGGGGACTTTAATTATTGAAACGAATCACAAGTCGAATGGCCCAACCGACAAATAAGACACGACAGCGTTTCGTGTGGCGGCTGCGGCCGGATGGGTGTGGTGCTTTCAATTAAGCTCTTCCCTACACGAGGACTTATCCTGATTCGGAACGGAAAAAAACCCGCCCATCTATTGTCATCTAAAATTAACTTCCTCCTCTAGACACACACCGAAATAGCCGTCATCGACTTGACCCTTGTTCGCAGCGCGCACAAAGTGTCGAGATGGGTGCGGGCTGTAGTCGGAGCGGATTCCCGCCTCAACAGGTGTCAACTCTGATTTTGTGGGACATCCAGCTCCGTCCACGGCGGAGAGGGCTGTGTGGAGCAAGGAAAACTGGGTCAGATGGCCCAGGAAATGGAAGGCTAACGCGCAAATCCAAAACTAACCCCATTCGGTTGTCGGTTCTTCCCCGCCGACTGAAATCCGAACTTGAGGAGTGGGTAAACGGCCAGGCGTTGAATTTGCTTGTTCCTCCACTCAAGTGTTGAAGATTCGACTTTCCTCCCTTATTAATTGGAAATCGACGGAAGCTGGATGTTTTGGTTTCCCATCGAAAGGGGTGACTGCTGCTCGGCGCCGATTTGTTTGCCATCATGCGGCCGACTGCTGGGACAGTCTTCAGTGGCGGCGGCGGGGAAATGTAAAACGGCCTAAATGGACTGCTTTTGAAATCGATTCGAGGAGGGACACATTCATGTTTCGGTTGTTGCGATGCTGGTCACGTTGGCCCACGTGCCTCTTGAGTGTGCTTCCTTTGCCTGCTTTTGTATCATTATTTCCGGCCTAGGGGTATTTTAAAAGGACATTTTGTGTTCGAGTGCTGCCACCGGCTGTGGGGTGAGATGGAAGCACCGCGGCTCGAATTTCAATTCGGCCGGAGAATGAAAAATGTGAAAACTACATAAATTGATGGTTTTATCATCCGGGAGACGCGCAAATGTTGCTATTGACTGTCTGGCAAATCGATTTGCTTAACAAGCGGTATTAAATGTAATGGCTTGATCTTGAAAGGTCTCTGTGGCAGTCTTAAAGAAGCTGAACAGTTTAAGATTCTTGGTCATTATCGTCAGAGAGTCAATCTGGCTTGATTTGAGGGTGGATTTGCATCAGTTGAAGAGTGTGCTGAGGCAGAATTGAAGCCGTACGCTCATAGGCAACGCTCTGAATTTGAAAATTGCGCGCTGGGAATGATGGCTGGCGATTCAGCTTTTGCTAAACAAATCATCTTCTTGGTCACAGACCAGACTTTTTGGCTTAGCGGCTGTGGTGATTGAAGAGAATACAATCTAGAATTACAATCCATAAATGCACCCACATAGTTTGACTGTTTGCTGCGATTTGTGGCAAGGTGGTATTATGGGACGTAATTTCTTTTGAAATGAATAAGGAGACAACGTCACCGTCAACGGCTTCATCTTTAGTGCGATGCTAACCGAGTTTCTGTGGCCTCAGCTTGACAACGTCGATAAATCCCAGCCAGCTTAGTCATGTTTGCGTTGACGGTTTCTGGAGAAGAAGATTCAACCACGAACTGTACGGGCTGTACAGCGACATGAGTCCAGTCAGGCGTCTTCGGATCCACCGCCTAAGATGACTAGGCCATGTAGAGCGTATGGACAACTCAGCTCCGGCCCGGAGAGTCTTCGACTCCGAACCCGTGGGAGGACGCCCGCGTTTAAGGTGGCGCACCCAGGTGGAGAAGAACCTCAACCAACTTGGCGTGCGACACGGGAGACAGCTACCCAGAGACCGTGCTAGCTGGAGAGGCTTGTTGGTTGAGGCCCAGGTCCACCCCGGACTGTAGCGCCAAATAAAGAAGAAGAAGAAGAAGAAGAAGCTTAGTAAACCAAAAAGGTTCGCAGATACAACGAATATTTTCATTTAGCCAACGAAATGCTCATTAATTCTTGTCCGAAAAAAGTGTTGCCTGAGCCAACGATTTTCTGTTCGTTAAACGAAACCAGTTTCAAGACATTTACTTGATTTCGAGTACACTTCTGTACTGTACTTACAGCGTAATGAGTAAAATGAATGAATCATCTAATAGTTGATTGTAATGCGAGTATTGCACTCATTATCAGTGTAGTGTACTCATATGAAACGAGTATTCATATGAAGGGTACTCGTAAGATCAGTTTACTCTGCGCTGAGTTCACTGTGTACAATGAGTACACTGAATACATTGATTTGCATTCAATTTCATACTTCTGTTGTAAGAGAAAGGCGAGATTCAGATGATCGAACTGTGGACATTTTTCTGATTCGGAAAAATAAGTAAAGACAGGGTTGTACTATTATGTAATATTTATGTATGTAGTTAGTCAGCTAAAAGAAAATAAACAAAAATACTTCGTCATTGCAATTTCAATTCTAAAAATTTTATTCTGGCTGCAAAAAAGCTTTGCTCAGAAGAAGAATTAGTTTGTAACAGCTAGCACTATACTCGAACTTCGCACATTAAACAAGTTCAAGGGCCCCTGCATAGGAGAGAAAGTGAACTGAATATTCATTTTGGTATCTTCTTCTTCTTCATTTGGCGCTACAGTCCGGGGTGGACCTGGGCCTCAACCAACAAGCCTCTCCAGCTAGCAATGTCTCTGGCTAGCTGTCTCCAGTGTCGCACGCCAAGTTGGTTGAGGTCCTTCTCCACCTGGGTGCGCCACCTTAAACGCGGGCGTCCTCTGTTGCTTTGTCCCACGGGTTCGGAGTCGAAGTCTCCTCGGGCCGGAGCTGAGGTGTCCATACGCTTTACATGGTCTAGCCATCTTAGGCGTTGGATCCGAAGACGCCTGACTAGACTCATGTCGCTGTACAGCCCGTACAGTTCGTGGTTGAATCTTCTCCTCCAGAAACCGTCAACGCAAACAAGACCAAAGATCGCACGCAGAGCTTTTCTCTCGAAGATACCAAGGACTTCCTCATCCGCTCTTGAGATTGTCCATGCCTCCGCGCCGTACATCAGGACTGGGATGATCAAGGTCTTGTATAAAGTCAGCTTGGTCATTCGAGAGATGGCTCTTCTACTCAATTGCCCCTTGAGCCCATAGAAACAGCGGCTGGTAAGAGTTATTCTGTTTTCGTACTATTTACTGCGGAGCCGAGGTAGACGAAGTCCTTGACTACCTCGAAGTTATAGCTGCCCATTGTGACGCTCTGTCCAAGACGTCGATGTTGTGTGTCCTTTCTTGATGACAGCATATACTTCGGTTTTCCCTCATTCACCGCTAGACCCATTTTAGCCGCCTCTGCCTCAATGCCAGCAAACGCCTCATTGACGGCCAATCACGTCAATGTCATCCGCGTATGCTAGCAGTTGTACGGACTTCTGGAAGATCGTGCCTCTAGTGTTGGCGTGTGAGTCTTGCACGATCTTCTCCAGGATGATGTTAAAGAAATCACATGACAGCGCGTCGCCTAGTCTAAGACCTTTTTTGACATTGAAGGTCTCAGTGAGTTCGTTACCGACCTTGATGGAGCAGCGAGAATTCTCCATCGTCATCCTGCACAACCTGACGAGTTTGGCAGGAATGTCAAAACTAGACACGGCGTTGCATAGCTCGTCCCTATGCACGCTGTCATATGCGGCCTTGAAATCGACAAAAAGGTGGTGGGTGTCGATCTGCATGTCTTGGGTCTTTTCCAGGATCTGCCGTAGGGTGAAAATCTGGTCGATGGTGGACTTCCCTGGCCTGAAGCCACACTGATAAGGATCTATCAGGTTATTTATAAACGGCTTCAGGCGAGTACACAAAACGGCAGAGAAGATCTTGTAGGCGATGTTCAGGAGACTTATCCCTCGGTAGTTGCCGCAGTCAAAGGGGGCTCCTTTCTTATGGATCTTATGGATCGGGCAAACGATTCATTTTGGTATCAGATGATCGAATATTGTACAGTATGTGTGGTACTCTATCTACTCATTGAAGCTGTGTACTCATTTAGACAAAGCAAATTAATACCATTCATTCAAAAAAAAAATATAATATATAAAAGAGGAATGTGCACTTGTTGCATATACCGCCTTTGTAAAACATTAAGCTTATCATAGAAAGTGAAAATTGTATTTTTATAGTCGAGGAGTTGCTTGTTTACTTTATTCATAGAATTTAAAATTTCTACATGTGGAATAAAGTTTGCAAATAGTTCTTTATCTTCGGCTTCTTCAACCACTTTAGCGGTTTTCCGCATTTTCCTTTTTGAGTGTTTAACACATAATTATTATTTATTTTATACATTACATAAGTAAACATTACGAATACGATCAGTACCACGATTTAACTCAGAATAATTCGTGCAAATGGCTGTTTCTTTGAGTTCAAGAGGTAATTGAGTAGTACAGCCGTCTCTCGAACGACCAAGCTAACATTGTATACCACCTTCATTATCCCTGCCAATGGCGTGGAAACATTCGCAATATCACAAGCGGATAAAGAAGTCCTTGAAGTCTTCGAGATCTGCTCCCTTTTTCCCTGAAAAGTTGCCAGCTGTAGAGGTTTGTCGGTTAAGGTCCAGATCGACCCCGAACAGTAGTGCCAGTAGAAGAAGGATAACAGGGATTTACGCTTGACCAAATTTGAAGTGCTTTTTTGATTGTATTTGTGAATACACAAACAAATTCTACATGGAACTGTCCAATCATTTTGTATATGAACCACTTCTGTGTACTTTCAATTACACCAAATACATCCAAACTTTACTTCTGCCTTTTTTATTATTTATTTTAAACTCGCGGCTTGGAATTATTTAATAGTCCATCTTCCATTGAAAGCGTTTGTTGCGTACTAATATGCATTTCAATGTTAACATGTATGTATGTACATATTTCTGTAACTATGTACATCTCTACTCACGTCATTAATATTTACATTACATTTCTTGCACCTCCTCTTCAATTTTGATTAAAGCAAGAGACAGGCTGAGCAAATAAAAAAATAAGCCCTGTCCTGGCTAAAAAGCAATGTAATGCACAGATTTCATCATCTGTTCCGATAGCCAGGCAGTGATCAAATTTCTGAATTTAGTCACTTTTAATTCCAAGACTTCCCTTAATTTCCGCTTATCTCTTAACGAGATGGCCAAGTAATTTAACATCCAACTTATGTTGGTGCCGGGACACTGACATTGCAGAGCATTGCGATGCGGACGAACTGGCTAAAAAGGCCACAAATTCTGTACTCTTTCCGCGTGGAGACCCACCCTCTAGACCTATTGCTGCTAAAACTTGAAACGCTTGCTCAAACAAGCCGCGGATGGATATCAGGCAGAGGATGCCTCATTACCAGACAAGTCTGGCCTATGATCGATTCCAAACGATCGCTTAGCTTGATCGGAACAAGGAGGCCGAATCTCAGATCTGTATAGGGGTTCAAACAGGGCATTGTGCCATCGCAATTCACGCCTCTAGACTAGGCCTTCCCTATAACAGAAGCTGCATCTCTCTTAAGTCGTTGAACGAGAACGAGTAAGAAACCAACACCTGCTCATCCCGTAGATCCAGACTTCTGGGGGCCCATTTCTTTGTTAGCATCAGAATCAGCTCGCTTCTTCGTTTCATCAAAAGCACAAATTGAATAGTTAGCCAAAGATCCGCGTGGTAACACAATGGGCCTATGCTTGGCCTAAGTTGGCAGTCAGCCACCTCAAACTAGCCTAACCTAAGTACCA
Source organism: Eristalis intricaria (assembly GCA_964034865.1). Classification (NCBI taxonomy): domain Eukaryota; kingdom Metazoa; phylum Arthropoda; class Insecta; order Diptera; family Syrphidae; genus Eristalis; species Eristalis intricaria. Next base: position 62,869,827 of record OZ035877.1, read on the forward strand.
ACCTTTAATTTAGCCGCAATTGACTGTATTCCTTTCAGCAGTGGTCAAATTGATTTCATTGATGATTATTTAATCTTCTTTCTCCTGGAACTTATTGTAAAAAATTAAATGTTTCTAGTATTTGAATTAATTTGATTTGATTTAGTTCGGATCGAGTGATGCTCAACTCAGAAGAGTCCTATATCCGTATTTTTCCTACTGAATACGCGAAGGATCACCGGCTCAGAAGTTCCGAACTCTGAGGAAATGATGGGAAGACTGACTTTATGGCCCCCTTGGTCTCTGGGAAATTGTGACCGACGCTCTAACACTTACGGGAGCATTGCAAAAGCAGTTAGGTCGTCAATGTTCTTAACTAGGAAATCAAGTTGAACCGTCGTTAAATACAGACGACTGTGAAGGGGATGTCTGGTGCTTGTGTTGGGCGCCAATATATAGCGAGCTTGTGATCACATCATGCACTCTTGGGGGAGATATTCCAAGTGAGTCTCTTCAGTAGTCTTGTCCAAGGCTTGTGCTCAGTTTTTTCCAAAAGATAAAGCAACCGACCACGACCTAGACGGTCGGATGACTCATGGGTCACATATCGGCAATAAATACTGACCACATTTCTAAGCCAACACCAAGAAATACTTCTATGTCTATATAAGGAGCTTTCTAATGGGCTAATATTTCAGAGGTGTGTACAGCAGAGCATCGATGGCATCAAGTGAAGCGCTGAAGGGATGCATGTAATATTTTGTCCCTCGATCCTCGAACGTCAATTGGCGAGAAACGCTCACACTTAGATCACGCTTCAGTCTTCTTCGAGGATTTCAAAACTAGTTTCTGAGCCCGGAAGCATGATCAGCGTACAGCATCTTACACAAGCGCCATCTGATGGAATTTTCACATTCTCCACTGTTTCTCCGAACTTCCTGGGGCATCAATCCATCAAGTGTTGATGGGGAAGGTAGCCAAAGTTTCCATAACGAACCATCGCACTAAATAAATTCAGACTGATTGCGCTGTTGGGAAGCACAACAATGGGAAGTCAAGCATCATTTACAAACAAGCCCACGGGTTAAATTCGATCCCCCTTTCCCCTTAGGCACTCTTTTATTTTAACTCTACGCAGTAATTGGCATCGAAAAACACGGAAATAGTGAATATCCTTCCCTCCCCTTGCACGCCCCAAGCGAAAATCTGTTGAAAAATACTCTAAATGATGAAATTTTATCTATTTTCAGGACAAAGGAAATCCAATGCCTTCCTGGACGTCCCATCGATGAACATGTATCACTTACAAGTGAGCGATGGCGACGATGAAGACCTTGACAGACTACGAACATTTAGCTCATCGAAAGGAGGTAAGTGATGTCCTTAAAAACAAAAACGACCCCCTCGCATCTGTTCCCTCCCCACACGTCATCGCCGAGTGTCCTCGTCCGAGCGAGAGAGGAAACAAATGTATTCGCAAGCAGAAATCTCATAAATCCATCGATGGTCTTAAATTTCAGCAGGACTTGCACAAATCCATTGCTGATCCCCTTGCAGGATGAATGGAGACCCGCCTGCCATGGCCCACCCCACAGCGAAGACCCAAATTTATTCACTTTACGGGATTTGACCAGAATTGATAGTGTATCCCTTCGAAGTCAGGGCTTCCTTCCGGCCACCTCTCTTGCCACCCAATCAACACAGAGGGACACCGAGCGTATATCATTTCGGAGTTCGACCGGAGCTGGTGGAATGCTCAAAATAGAATTTCCTCAAGAAGTAATCATGTCCTTTCAGTCGAGTCCATGAATTTAAGGAAACATCTCTTCATGGGATAAAGTTAAAAGGATCACATCCGGCGACATCACGCATAATATTTGCCAACGAATAGGCTTTGGGTTTAAATTGCGGCCGAGGACAATGCGAGCAAAAGGTCCTGACGGGGGAATTGACAATCCTTGTGAGTCGGTTCCGACAAGAGAATGTGCTTCGCCATGCCTGCGTGTCTGCATTGTTCTCGGCCTCATGTGTCATTATATTTGAAAGGGAACACAACGAGCCAGAAGCACTCCCAAGCATCGGGTATTTTGTTTTATGCGCTGTGATTATGAGATGTTGACCCAGGATACGGGCGAAATTGAACGATGATTCCACTTGTGGAAAGGTAGCTCTGTTGAATGTAAAATTCAGTGCTTTTGGTGGTATGAATAATGGACGTCGGGGGCTGATCCATTGGCATCTGCGTGGGGTGGGCATGTGGAGAAGTCAATAAGGGAGATTGCCTTTAAAATTCATGAGCGCTTCGAATTAAGGCAGTTTCCAATGGTCTCGTAGGGGATTGGATTCGTCTTCGCTTTGATGCTCTTCTGTCGGCTTCCTAGGGCACAGACAAACATCGAATCGATTTAAAAATCCAATGATTTCCGGGCCCACTGTCCACATTTTGTTAATGACAGCCAAGGACATCTAAATCAGGGAAATGGCCTAAGTTATATTTAAGCGTGTGCGACCCCTGACATTTGAAATCTTGTCCTCGCTGGCAGTGTTTGAGGGTTGCCCAGCAGCAACTTCAGTTAATATGAGCTCTCTGTATGGCTACAGTGGCTAGAGCTAGAGAGCCGGACACAAAGGGTGTGCCGCTTCTTCTGTCCCTTGTGAGCGTTTTTTTTTTGCTACTGGACAGATAATCAATGGAAGACAGACTCTACTTAGATCTGAACTTTTTCAAAATTAAGATTAGTGCATAGCAGTATCTAGTTCTTCCGAATTCAATTAGCCTAAGTTAACTGCAGTAGAAGTTCGGAAAAGTTGACGTAATTTAAGCTACCACACGGTTCCTTGAAAAGTCTTTTGGTCAACTTTTTAGAGCGCGACTCTTTTTTCACTTGTATTCGTTAGAATACGCGGATGACATTGACGTGTTTTGGCAGAACACATCGAGCCGTCAATGAGGCGGAATCGGCTAAAATGGGTCTAGTGGTGAATAAGGGCAAAACGAAGTATAGGCTGTCATCAAGAAAGGACACACAAGATTGACGTCTTGGACAGAGCGTCACAATGGGCAGCTATAACTTCCATATAGTCAAGGACTTCGTCTACCTCGGCTCCGCAGTAAATCAGTACCGAGATCAAACGCAGAGTAACCCTTGCCAACCGCTGTTTCTATGGGCTCAAGAGGCAATTGAGTAGTAGAGCCAACTGTCGAAGGACCAAGCTGACTTTATACAAGACCTTGATCATCCCAGTCCTGCTGTACGGCGCGGAGGCATGGACAATCTCAAAAGCGGATAAGGAAGTCCTTGGTCTCTTCGAGAGAAAAGCTCTGCGTGCGATCTTTGGTCCTGTTTGCGTTGACGGTTTTGGAGGAGAAGATTCAACCACGAACGGGCTGTACAGCGACATGAGTCTAGTCAGGCGTCTTCGGATCCAACGCCTAAGATGGCTAGGCCATGAAGAGCATATGGAGATTCAGCTCCGGCCTGAAGAGTCTTCGACTCCGAGCCCGTGGGGCAATGCAACAGAAGACGCCCGCGTTTAAGGTGGCGCACCTAGGTGGAGAAGGGCCTCAAGCAACTTGACGTGTGACACTGAAGGCAGCTACCCAGAGACCGTGCTGTTTGGAGAGGCTTGTTGCTTCAGGCCCAGGTCCACCCCGGACTGTAGCGCCAAACAAAGAAGAAGAAGAAGAATATACGCATGTGTATAAAATAGTTTTTCCAGTTGCCGTTGGAAGCGTGAATAGTGATGTGGCAAACCGAAGATTTCGGGTTAACTCGAGTTGGCTAACTGGGTTTCAAACAAAATTATTTGATTTATTGATTGTCAAACTTGAGCAACTTAATTCAAACACAGCTCGATAATGAGTGTCATACAACTTGTTTTTAGATTAGAGGGGCAGACATTTTTTTATTCATAGTATATACAGATTGGGGGGCTATGTTTGGAATGGCATTTCCGATAACAAACCCCATTCATTGTTACATGTATTTTCGAAAAAGAATGGTCCAATACTGCATCCAGCCCAAAGTCCACACCAAACAAAAGCACAACACATGCGTGGTTGTGTGGTTACATTTGTTTCTCACCAATTGCTCGTGGGTGTTCTGATCACCAATTTGGACGATTAACGTCGCCATCAAGATGCAAATGAAATGAAATGCAGCCATATTTATGCAGAATGGTCATGCAAATTTTCGACAGAAGAGTGCGTATGTTTCAGCTTTGATTGATTTGACATAAATTTAAATCGGTTCAACTCGGTTTTGATGTAACTCGGATTGACACGGTTTATAAACTCGAGTTGATGAAGCGTGAATGAATCGACCGAATTGTGAGCCGGAAATAAGGAAACTCACCATATACCAAGCCTGGTGGTTTTACGTACAAGCATGGTGAAATAAAAACACTTTCTTCAAAGCAGTTAAACATCGCTAAGATTTTGTGAGTGTTTACTTTTAATAATCAATAAAATAAAACTAATTATTCCAAATAAAATATGACTATTTATGAATAAAATAATAATTTCCTACAGATCTTTAAATGTGTCCAGACTTTTCAGATAAGTCGACAAGCTCTGGGTCATTTTGATCAACATTTCCGAACTTCTATTGTAATTGAAAGGAATATCATCAAAGGAATATCATGTAATTGAAGAGCGCATCATAGCTGTCTATGGAAGCTTATCATTGATCCTTCATTTATATGCATATCTGGTATGGACTGTAGTAGCATAACTTTCTTCAGCAGTTCCTAACCACAGGCATTCCATTTTTTCCGATGGGGCATTGTCCTCTGATCACTCCGACAAGCACACGGATTGAGTTGCGGTTCAATGCCAGCAGCTCCTTTGTTTTGCCTTTGTTGAACTCTGGCCACGTTGATCTTGTCATGTGACAGTTACTTTTGCGAGCCAAGATGAGTTGGCTTCATTAAGAGGCCAACGAAGTAGTCCACTGATCGGTTGCTGCAGTGATGTATCCGCTTCGTTGATGTCCATTTCAGAACCTGGTCTAGTCAATTCGTCCGCTCTCTCGTTCCCTGCTATTGAGCTGTGGCCGGGGACCGAGCAGAGTCTTATCTTGTGGTGACTGATGTACTTTAGTGAGTACCAGCAGTTCATAGCAGTCCTTGATCTCGTCGTACAGGATCCTTTTGATTTCAGTGCAGCCTGGCTGTCAACAAAGATGGTGATATCTGATGGTGGGATATCGGTTTCTTGTATGTTTTTGGCTGCTTTCTCTATTGCCAGAATCTCCTCTTGGAAAACACTGTACATAACAGAGAGTCTAAATAATTCTTGCTTGTGCAAGGTATCCGAGTAAAATCCGGCCAAAGTACCCGTGTCCATTTTTGATCCGTCAGTGCAAGGGGCAATCTCGTTGTCGTTGATAACGACGTTGGAAAGCCACTTGTCCCTGTCTGGAAACAGAGTTGGTGTTTTGAGGGAGAAGTTATTGTAGGGAGATATATAGTCGATATATAGACTCTTCCCCAAGTCGTCTATTATTCTGAGAATGTCCGCATGTTCATAGTTGGCTTGCTTCCATAGGATGCACTCCCTTAGTCTGAGAGCGCTTTTTGTGGAGTAGCCTTTTATGAATAGGTCCAGAGGAATGAGATAAAGTATCATGTCTTATCAAGCTTCCGGTGAACAAATAGCGGCTATCCTTTGTACCTGAGCTTGTTTATATAGCTTTTTGTGTTACTGGCAGTCCACCAGACAAGGGCTCCATACGTTTTAATGGGTCTGATGATTGCTGTCTATATCCAATGAATGATGTAAGGTTGCAAACCCCATCTTTTGCCAAGGGTCTTTTTGCAAGCGTAAAAATCATTTAATGCTTTATTTATCCTTTCCTCCACGTTCCTCTTTCAGATAAGTTTGGAGTCAAGAATGACAAATTTTTTAGCCTCTGTTGTGAGTTTGAGTCGAGTTCCATCCAACTTGTAGACAGTGAATATCGGGATTTTCTTTTAGGAAGCCACCTCGCACACCAGTCAAGTACGAAGCTTCCGCAGATGCTGTATCCTAGCACCATGGTATGTCAAAGGCCCATGAAACAACCTGACAAAGTGATGTCCCGATCGCTGAGGTTGTGCATTAAACCGAAATCGCGGTGATGGTTGGAGATTAATGCTAACGAGTCAGATATTTTCAGACGACTATACTGTCAGCTGCTCAACGTTGAGTTCCTCGCGCACTGTCGTTGAGTAGCTATGCTTCGATGGTTTGGTCACGTAGCACGAATGTTCCCACCATCACGACGTCCGAGGCGGGCCTCGTATGCGAATCCATCAGGCAGGCGACCACTTGGCAGACCCAGACGTACATAAGCTCGTATCGTTACGCTTGGTCATAACCCCTGATGAGTTCGAGCCGATGGCAGAGGATCGAGTTGACTGGATATCTCTCGTGCGTGGTTTACCTCCGCGACCCCTTTAGTGGATCATGCGGGTCAGAGGATGATGATGATGAATAAATCTTCGTTTCTATAAGTAATGTTAGTTTGTGGAACTCAATGTGAATCCATCGTCAATTGCAAGGATTACGCCTCTGCCCTCCACCTCCATGCATTCCAGGTGCAGCTGAAAAAATGTATATTCTTGCGGTTCTTTCCAAATGAAAAGGATATGTGTCAAGTTGAAAAATGTTCGAAGGCAGTGTCTATGAGGAAGTTTCCAAATTAATTGGAAGCCGTCAACCATTTATCGCTTAGCAAACACGTAAGCCCGGTGAAAAATATAACGCCGCGCCGCGCATAGAAATCCGGAAATGTTTAGTATTTATCTGCTTTAAACTAAGAGTCGACCAATAAAATAGTTTGCACTTGAAGTGTTTTGCGGAATTCCACGAACTGACATCAATCAGTAGCGGGAACGTGTTCGCTTAACCAAACCCATTTGAAGTAGATGCAGTCCCTTGGAGCGGACACCCAAATAAAAGAAGATTCCGTGAATAATTCACTCTTTGCTCACGCCGCCTGCCATCGGGCATTTTTCAAATGTTTTGGCAACCACGATACATTTTCAAACGGATTCTCATTCGTTTTCGGTTCGTTTTTGTGTGCAAAAATAGAAATTGCATGAAATGCAAACTTTCGAGTGATAAACCTGAACAATGCCACTCACTGTGGCGTATACGTAACTTTTGCAAAATCGAAACAACTACAAATCGCTCGTTTATCTCTTGGCTTGCGCTGTGTTTCCATATTTCCCTCGCTTCGATTCTGACAGGCCGTTGTTGATTTTTCACAGTGCATCTGAAAACATCGGCGGATGCCTGCACTTACACTATCTATTTTCGTTCCGAAGCCACTGCGCGCATTGTGTGAACATGGATTGAAGTGGTCCATTAAGGCGCGGCGCACTACTCGTACGGATTCGAAAGGAGGGAACATGAAATGTGCTTCGGCTTATTGGTTGCGACTTCTTTGAAGTCGGTCGATGTTGTGCTCGATGCGAGATAAATTCGAAACGCATTTAATGATGATTGGAGATGTTGTACGCGGTATAAATAGATCGCTCGGACTTGCACCTGGTTGTTTGTGTGGTGCTGATTTACTGGCGAGAATTTCGTACGATTTCGGGAATTCGCAGTTGAATTTGCTGGGGGATTTTTTTTGATTTTGCTGCAGTCTGAGGCGAGGCGAGCGTTTGACTCAAAGAAAGGTTTGTCAGGCTAGAAAAGGTCACTGGGTGTTGGTATTACGGGTCGTTGTTTTTTCTTATATGGACAAACTCACATGTTGATCGGATATATTGCAAACCTTAGATAAACCATCTACACTACCATACGAACAAACCCACAAAATTTGGTCGAATTCGGTTTGACCGTTCGAGAGTTATAAAGACACAACGCACTTTTGTATACTTTTATATACATATTTTGTTTTCTAATATTATAGATGAAATAAACCTTACTTAAGTGACTTGACTTAAGTACTGAAGTGTTTTTTATCTTCTCATTGTCTTGTAGTATGTCTTAAGATCAAAAAAACAATAACGATTGACGGCGACGAATGACGCTAAGGGAGATCATGTCCATTGACTTTCTGCGAGTTTTTTTTCGCTTAATGCCGACTTGTCCAAGTCGTTGAGGACGGCAATAGGGGATCGCAATGTAGAGAGAGAAGATTTTGTACTCGATCTTAAGGAAACTTGTCGCTCGATGATTGGAGTCTCTTCTCCTGTGCATATACAGCAACTAATACTGATGCTGAGGTCGTGCATGCCTGCAACTAGATCATCTCTAGCTTATTTAGTGATTTCAGCCGATCAAACTGAGACTGAATGTCTTTCCTCTGATTAATCAGTTGAGCTCGAATGCGCTGGGACACAATTCTTCTCTATGATTGTGCTGTGGTGTCGTAAAACCTTGTACATGACTCCCACTCGAACTATAATTGTCATTTTAATGTTTTCAAGTTCAATTAGGACATGGCAGAGCTGCTGCTAAACTTCGGCGGTGTTGATGTCAACGAAACGCACGTGTTGTAAAGCCTGACCTAACAGCTGGACAGCTTTTCTGCCGTGTGTGTTAACTGGAAAGTTTTGATCGGCCTTCGTAAAATAATCAAGGTTCGGTAGCAGTTACCCCGCACTACAGTTCAACATACGGCCTAACGACCACGAATATCTCCTCAATCCCCCACCACTTCCAAAGAAAGCCCATCAACTGGCCATCTCTCTCTGAATTTCCGTACTTACCCTGCAATCAAACGATCTGAATGCCCATCTCAATCCCTCTCCGAAAAGATACCAGAATCGATTATTTTGGTCAATTTCCTTGCACACACACACTTTATCAGCCGACATTAGCCCAAGCCCAGCGGAAGTCTAAGCCCAAAGGAGCCATCAATTAAGTGAATGTCTTCACAAAAGGCGGCACTTCCACAACCAGACAACCCGACCACCCGACAACCCGTCAGCCTCTCAGCGCTCCAAAGCAGAGGAAATTAACGAAAGAAAAAGTGTCAGAGCCTAATTTTAGGGAAAGAATTGAAAGGCAAAGATAATAAAAAAAAGAAGAAGAAGATGAAACCCTTCCTCTTCCTGCTGCCGTTGGATATCATCGGTTCGCGTTGTCCCTCTCCGAAACAGTGATTTTCCACCCTAACGGCTGTCATTCTCTCTAATTCGTCTTTCTTTTCATCATTTTCATCTTCATTCCTTTCGACAGGCTGCCCCAGCCTCCTCCTCCGTTAATCCCAAACCAAGCGATGAGATGAGATTGGTGGGGAGGAGCAGAATGGCAGGCTGTGGCGGAGGAATGCCTTGTTATTATTGAACTTCATCAACCGGCTGTATTCACGTTCCATCAGATTTCGGGCTTCCGCATCAGATTGGTTGGGGGATGCTGCGATAACATGTTCCCGGCGCGGCGCTCTGCTGACTTGGAAATTAGAAGTGTTGTAAGGCTTCCGGTACACAACCCGCGCGCCCTCCCGCCCTCCGCCGCCATATGGTTCCGCTTTGAAGACGAAATGAAAGTCAACGAAAAATCAACAGGAAAACCGAGACGCTCCGAAGTCACTGCTCGCTCCAAGTGTGGAAAGTCATGTTTTCTTTTTTGCGCGAAATAGAAAATCACAGCGTGTTCCTCGGCGAACGGCGCTGCGGTTTTCGTTATTTTTTTTGCTCCTTGTCTTGTTGTTAATTTTTGATTCGGGGTCTTCCCACTTGTGTGCGAACCGCATGAACGAGTTTTTATCGCTCTCGAAGTGGGAGAATCGCTGCTTTTTGTTTAAGAAAATATTTATTTTATGTTGGTTGAGCCGCACAACACAGCACACAAGCATGGGGCGGGGGGACTCTGATAAGCCAATAAAGGCCGCAATCGTTTCGTTTCATTGAGTTCGAATTAAAAAGGAATGCCGCGCGGCCAGTTGGTTAGCATCAACGGGCCTAATGTTCGCTCGTTGTAAGCGAATTGTTTAAATTGTTGTGTGCACATCGATTGGGGGGGAGAATGAGTTTTTAGCACGCCCGTGGTGAATTTTCGAATTTTCGAAGGAATCCACTGGGTTCGCGGGTGGGTTTATTTTGTTTTTGAATTATTTGATAAAGTTTACTTGTACGAGGTGTCTGGTAAAAATCAAAGCGGTCCATTTTGTCGGAATTTTTTTGTGTGTTCAAATAACTGCCACATGAACGTGACTGTAAACAAGTCGGTTGGTGGTAATTTTACGGGTAGGATTCGTATATCGTTGTGGCCAGCATTTTTGTGGAGCTTTAATGTATTTTAAGTTTCAACAAGATTTTATGTTTCCACGCAATTTTAATTTTCATACGAATTTTCGCAACACGAAGTGTGTTCCACAACAAGCCCAATTAAAAATCATTAATGTATTGGACAATGTTTTACACCGGTAAAGTGAGAGACCGATCTTAAACATCTTGCTGCTCTTGACGTCGCAATACCTCCCTAATGCATGTATATCATGTATCAGAGTCCGTGCCAGTATCATCATCATCATCCTCTGACCCGCATGATCCACTATAGGGGACGCCGGGGTATACCACGCACGAGAGATCTGCAGGCAACTCGATCATCTGTCATCGTCTCTAACTCATCAGGGGTTATGTCCAAGAGTAACGAGGCAAGCTTATGGACTTAGTCCAATCACCTCGTCCTGGGCCTGCCAAGTGGTCGCCTACCTGATGGAATCGCATTCAAGCCCCGCCTCGGAAGTCGTGATGGTGAAGGCATTTGTGCCACGTGACTAAACCAACGAAGCATAGCTCTTTCCGTTCGAAGAAGCAGCTGCTCAACGTTCAGTTCCTGACGCACTGACGTGTTTCTCACCCTATCCCGGCGAGTAATTCCCACAACAGCACGAAGAAATCCCATCTCAGTAGCTTGTATTCGCGATCTTATCCGTTCGGTCATTACCCATATTTCATGGCCATAGGAGAGTGTTTGAATAAATACTGAGTTTAAAAATCGCTAACTTGTCCTTAAGGTTAGGTTATAGGGACTGTCACAGTTCAGATCCTGATTGGATCCATTTGTGATATCATCGTCTGATAATTGATATACCCACTCCTCGGTAGCCAAAGGACTAACCAACACCTAAGAAATATCTTGTATCCTTGTGGTCTATCTTAGGATGTCCCACTCCAATCCCCTATGCTAAGGCTCTTAATTTTAACCAGCTAATAACGAATTAATCTTTACCGGATATCCAAGCATTACGGGTAGTATCTAAATCCGTGGGTACCCGGGAATGTCAACTGCCGGGTACCGGCCAAATCGGGTGCTGCCTATTTAAGTCACAAATCATCAAATGCCCGAATGCTCAGAGGTGGATGTATGGTGGTTATTAGAGTGAGGGTGGGTATAATGCTTACAGAAGGAGGGGGCCAATATTTGCTCTAGGGAAGTGAGATAGGTTCCTGTGAAGAGGCAGGAGATTAAGAGTTTGCATCCCCTTCCATAACAGCCTGAACCCCAAGACCACATGACTCCTTGCGATAGTGCAATCGCTTCATCATGCTCAATCAGACTTGAACAGACTTCATCGAATGGTCTGAACTGCTACTTTAGTGTGATTTACAAGACATATTGAACCGGGTATTCCAAAAGTAGCTGGTACCCAATCCCTTACGGGTACCCAATATTATGCACAGCACCTTAGGCCAAGCGAAGGCCCATTGTGTTACCACGCGGATCTAAATGTACCTCCTCCGCAAACCAATTTGTGCTCTTAATAAACCGAAGGAGACGACTGATTCTGCTGCTGCTCAGATATGTTAGGTTATCAAAGAAATAAGCCCCCGGAAGTCTGAATCTACGGGATGAGCAAGTGTTCAATGGTTTCTTCCTCGTTCTCTTTCAACGACTTAAGAGAGATGCAGCTTCTGTTGAAGGTGAGGCCTATCTAGAGGTGTGAGTTCCGATGGCACAATGCCCTGTTTGAACGCCAATACAGATCTGAGATTCGGCCTCCTTGTTCCTATCAAGCTAAGCGATCGTTTTGGATCGATCATACGCCAGAGTTGTCTGGTAATGAGGCATCCTTTGCCTGATATCCATCCGCGGTTTGTTTGAGCAAGTGTTTCAAGCTTTGGCAGATGTCTTGTAGTAGCGATAAGCGTGGAGGGTGGATCTCCACCCGGAAAGAGTAAAGAATTTGTGCCCTTTCTAGCGAATTCATCCGCTTAGTAATTCTCTGGAATGTCACAGTGTCCTGGCACTTACATAAGAAGAGTGCTGGAATATTTGGCGATCTGATTAAGAGACATGAGGCAATTAAGGGGAGTCTTGGAGTTAAAAGTGACTGAATTCAGAGATTTGATCGCTGCCTGGCTATCGGAACAGATGACGATGTCTGTGCGCGATATTACATATTTTTTTAGCCAGGACAGGCCTTCCCTGAACGCTATAGTTTCAGCCTGAATGACGCTACAGTAATTAGTCGCAAGATAGCTGTATGCTTAGATCTTCGGAATAGAGGCCAGCACCCACACCTGCATCCTTCTTCGATCCATCTGTGAAGATTCGCAGTGGACCTTCCAGCGTTTGGATGTTTATACTCTCAGTAAGATCTGGGGGGGATGCTGATTTCTCGAAAACGAGTTTAGATATAGTGAGGTTGGTATCTACGGGTATAGATCTATACCTGCTGAGGATTGCAGGTTGCGTGGCCACTATGGCGTACACGTAACATCTTGCACCGAGTCGAGTAGGCAGTCTTAAGAGCTGTCTTGCGTGGCCACTGCGGCGTGTAGATAACATTTTGCACCGAGTCGAGTAGGCAGTCTTAAGAACTGTCTTGCGTGGCCACTGCGGCGTGTACGTACCATCTTGCACCGAGTCGAGTAGGCAGTCTTAAGAACTGTCTTGCGTGGCCACTGCGGCGTATACGTAACATCTTGCACCGAGTAGAGTAGGCAGTCTTATGAGCTGTCTTGCGTGGCCACTGCGCCGTGTAGATAACATTTTGCATCGGGCCCAGAAGGCAGTCTTAAGACCTATCTTCCGTGGCTACTGTGGAGTTTAAGTAACATCTTGCACCGAGTCGAGTAGGCAGTCTTAAGAGCTGTCGTGCGTGGCCACTGTGGCGTACACGTAACATCTTGCACCGAGTCGAGTAGGCAGTCTTAAGAGCTGTTTTGCGTGGCCACTGTGGCGTATACGTACCATCTTGCACCGAGTCGAGTAGGCAGTCTTAAGAGCTGTCTTGCTTGGCCACTGTGGCGTATACGTACCATCTTGCACCGAGTCGAGTAGGCAGTCTTATGAGCTGTCTTGCGTGGCCACTGTGGCGTATACGTACCATCTTGCACCGAGTCGAGTAGGCAGTCTTAAGAGCTGTCTTGCTTGGCCACTGTGGCGTATACGTACCATCTTGCACCGAGTCGAGTAGGCAGTCTTATGAGCTGTCTTGCGTGGCCACTGTGGCGTATACGTACCATCTTGCACCGAGTCGAGTAGGCAGTCTTAAGAGCTGTCTTGCTTGGCCACTGTGGCGTATACGTACCATCTTGCACCGAGTCGAGTAGGCAGTCTTATGAGCTGTCTTGCTTGGCCACTGCGGCGTGTACGTAACATTCTGCATCGGGCCCAGAAGGCAGTCTTAAGACCTATCTTCCGTGGCTACTGTGGAGTTTAAGTAACATCTTGCACCGAGTCGAGTAGGCAGTCTTAAGAGCTGTCTTGCGTGGCCACTGTGGCGTACACGTAACATCTTGCACCGAGTCGAGTAGGCAGTCTTAAGAACTGTCTTGCGTGCCCACTGCGGCGTATACGTAACATATTCCAGTTGTGTAGCAATCTTAGCTCGATCACCGTATTAGCTGCTGTCCCCCTATCAACTAGTTCCATCGGTGGTAGGTTAAGGAGTATGTTTAGAGCTTTGGGAGAGGTTGTCCTCAGTGCTCCGCTGATACCAATGCATGCCATCATCTGCACTCGTTCGGGTGGTATGGCTAGATCACAACTCATCGATGTTTAGATACTGCTGCAGTAACGAATGCCCATTTTAAGGGCAAGCAATTTTCATCGACGGAAAAAAGTAGATAAGGTCAGGAAACATGTTTCAAAATCATTTTCATCACTCAAGTGCTTTTGGCTGAGTTCAATTTTGAAACTCCCTCCTCAAATATTGAAGCTGTTGATTAACGACCAATGCGTCGAATTATCCCCCTAACCCACCATTGTAGCGATTTTTCACCGATGACTGGTCGCAGGAATGACGTTCACTCACTTGAACTTGACAACATAATTAGAAACGTCGCTGGATCTGAAATGGATGTGAATAAATTATGGCCGCGATTGAAAACTCCGGCCACGCATAATCACTTCACAAAATCTGTAAATCGATTGCACCGTAACGTCGGACATTTGAGCGACGTTTTGTGGCACCAGTTTTTAGTCCTCCACCGCCGGACGACGACCATTAATTGGTTGTCAATTCAAATTGCTTGTGTGTTTCAGTTTGACAGAATCCAATGGCGTCCGATAAGAAACACATTCCAGGAGTTTAAAAGCACCCCAAGCCAGCCGCAAATTATGCGCGTCACATTCCATCGGAGCACTACACGCACAACCTCGCGTTACAATGGTTCTCGTTTCCGTAATTCTCAACTTCCTGTGTCAACACCAACCCAAAATGTCTGAAGCCAAAATATGGTTAATTAATTCCGCACGTTTCTGCGCCCAACGCCAACCCAAGCTTGCTAATTAACTTGTCATTGTTTAAATGCAGACAAACCCCTTGCTCCGGGATCCGCACTCGTGGTTGGGTGGGTCCCGACAAAGGGCGAAAAAAAAACACCCAAAAATCATGTGAATGCTAATTAGCGGCTTGTTGTTACCTCATTTCCCTCAGACCGCCTATTTTTTTCCCCGTAAGCTTCTTGCAAACGAAATAATTTGCAATACAATACGTTTTTTTTTTGTGTTTTTTGACGTTTTGCTTAATGTTTCTTTCTGGGAAAATTACGAAATAAAATACCGAATGCAGGCTACGCGCCCCCGTAAGTGTAATTAGCGGATGATGGCTTGATTTCGAATTAACGGTTTTACGAGTCGCTGCTGAGGCGAACTAATCGCAGGCCACCGGCCAAGCACTAAAACGAGACCTCAACTATTTTTGGCGATTTATATGTTTGCCAATAAATCAATAAAATCCCCAAAACAGCAATTGATTTATTAACACTGATAGACGCGCTGTTTACAGTGGAGCACAAGCGCGAGCGAGCGCAAGACGGTTGTGAGGAATGATGTGTGAGAGTCCTATTTTAAGGCTGCGATTTCGAGAAAAGGCGATGAATCTTGTCGTGACGGAAGCAGACGATTAAGACGCAATTGTGCATGATCACGGACAAGAAATCTTTCGTTGATCATGCAGCTCGATGTGGGCTGAAGTAAAGTGTTTGCGTTGACGTCATCTGGGGGTGAAGATGCAACACGAAATGTGGCGGTTGTTCAGCGACAAGATGCCAGGTCATTGACATGGACAACTGGAGTCATGTCCAAACTCCACTAACAAGAGCTGGAAATGCGGACGCCCCCATATATAACGTGGAGTTCACACACAAGAGGAAAAGGATCTCAATCAATTCGTAGATGGACTAGTTGTAGAACGACACACGGAGTGGAAGCAGATGCAGCCTGGAGGAGTTGTCTTCCGTAAGTAGGTAATAAGGGTGCCCTTACTGCCTTGCAGCCGTGGCTCTCTTAGACTGACATGTTCAGTCCATTGTGCAGCTTGTGCTGCATTGACTACCATGAGACTCTTTGTTACCAGCACCATTAGGATTCCTTTAGGAACTTCAGGAGGTTTTTCAGCTCTACATCACGCACGTCCTTCAGCTCCGCAAAGAAATAATTTCGCTTATCCTTGTCAGGCCTGGCCATTCGCAAAGCAGATGTAGGAAAGATTTAAGGGCTCCTGCCGATATTTTTTTTGCTTAACGTGGGCCACTGAGCCCTTGCTGTAACTGCGATATCCAGATTGAGCCAACGTGCTCTGGCCGTATCCAGGAGCTCCGTCCACCAATTTTCTTCTCAGTGAGCTAAGCGGTGTGAATGTGCAGTGGATTGCTCTAGATTTACACAACTCAGATCCATTTTTCGTGAGGCTGTTTGCTTTTTCATTTCTTTGAATGCCAGAGTGCCCCGGTACCCCTTCACCGTGTCTGCTGACCCTCTGTCTGCATAACCTGACTAGTTACGACGTTAAGATGTCCTCTTAAATGGCTTTTATTGCTGCCTTAGCTATCGGAAAAGATGGAAACCGATCTGTTGGTTACATGGAGCTCCTTCATCGCGAGTGCTGCTTCGTGTAGAGTCGTGTAGCATTAAGATTGATTTGAAAGCATCTGTCTTTGGCATAGATTTCTGCTTAAAAGGGGGTGATGCGTTTGCCGTACAAATGCCCGTTTCCCAGCTCCTTCATTACTTTGATAGTACACTTTTCTTTTTCGAAAATTGAATTTATAAATCACATCATCTTTCAGAATAGCCAAGTGTGGTGGATATCGTCGGATTGATATTCGCTTGATACGACGTCTTAGATCATGTTCAAGTTTTTACATTTACGTCTTTAAGAAGCCATTGCATCTTGTGACTTTGGTAGGTAATTGTGTCGGATCCTATGCTCAATATCCGACACGAGCAACTTTCGTAACTCGAGTCAATGATGATGCGCAAAGACTAAACCTATCTAGATACAACTTTTTATGGGTTTATTTTCACAGTTGTCTGCAGCTGCCAATATAATTTACATAAATAGTTGGTGTTTGTATCTGCATCCAGAAAATCCAAGCTTTGACCGTATCCTTTTTTGTAGGACTAGCCAAGTTGAGTGGATGGCCGGCCGTGGCGTAGTGGGTTGGTGCGTAGACTCTTACGCAGAGATTACCAGGTTCTATACCCACTGATAATGCTCAAAAGGTATTCCTGTTTCGCAAAGCTTCTGTTTCGCCATGCCTAGGTTTGACATTCCTGCCAAACTCGTCAGGTTGTGCAGGATGACGTTGGAGAATTCTCGCTGCTCCATCAAGGTCGGTAACGAACTCACCGAGACCTCCAATGTCAAAAAAGGTTTTAGACAAGGCGACGCGCTGTCATGTGACTTCTTTAACATCATCCTGGAGAAGATCGTGCAAGACTCACACGCCAACACTAGAGGCACGATCTTCCAGAAGTCCGTACAACTGTTAGCATACGAGATTGACGTGATTGGTCGAACACAGCGAGCCGTCAATGAGGCGTTTGCTGGCATTGAGGCGGAAGCGGATAAAATGGGTCTAGCGCTGAATGGGGGCAAAACGAAGTATATGCTGTCATCGAGAAAGGACGCACAACATCGACGTCTTGGACAGAGCGTCACTAAAGACAGCTTTAACTTCGAGGTAGTCAAGGACTTCTTCTACCTCAGTTCCGCAATAACTAGTACAAACAACACCAGTACCGAGATCAAACGCAGAGTAACTCTTGCCAAGCGCTGTTTCTATGGGCTCAAGGTGCAATTGAGTAGTGAGCCATCTCTCGAAGGACCAAGCTGACTTTATACAAGATCTTGATTATCCCAGTCCTGCTGTACGGCGCGGAGGCATGGACAATCTCAAAAGCGGATGAGGAAGTCCTTGGTCTCTTCGAGAGAAAAGCTCTGCGTGCGATCTTTGGTCCTGATTGCGTTGACGGTTTCTGGAGGAGAAGATTCAACCACGAACTGTACGGGCTGCACAGCGACATGACTCTATTCAGTCGTCTTCGGATCCAACGCCTAAGATGACTAGGCCATGTAGAGCGTATGGACAACTCAGCTCCGGCCCGGAGAGTCTTCGACTCCGAACCCGTGGGACAACGCAACAGTGGACGCCCGCGTTTAAGGTAGCGCACCCAGGTGGAGAAGGACCTCAATCAACTTGGCGTGCGACACTGAAGACAGCTAGCCAGAGACCGTGCTAGTTGGAGAGGCTTGTTGGTTGAGGCCCAGGTCCACCCCGGACTGTAGCGCCAAATAAAGAAGAAGATTGAAATGAAATCGAGCCATTTCTGAAGCGAATGGTAACAGGAGACGAAAAGTTGATCAAATACGACAATAATGTGCGAAAAAGATCAGCGTGCAAGCGTGGTGAAGCTCAACAAATGGTCGCAAAGCCAGGATTGACGCCTCGATAGGTTATGCTGAGTGTTTGGTGGGATTGCAAAGGAATCATCCACTATGAGCTGCTCCAGCCTGGTCGAACGGTTGATTCTACACATTACTGTCAACAACTGATGAGGTTGAAGAAAGCAATCGAAAAAAAGGGTTACAACTGATCAACAGAAAGGGCTTAGTTTTCCATCAGGACAACTAGCTAGACCACACACATCTTTGATGACTCGGCAAAATCTGGGAGAGCTTGGCTGGGAAGTTTTGATGCATCCACCATATAGACCTGACCTTGCACCATCGGCCTGCCATTTGTTTCGGTCAGCGTAGAACTCCCTTAATGGAGTAAAGCTGGCTTCAAGAGAAGCCTGTGCAAATTACTTACGCAGTTTTTCTCCGAGAAACCACAAACGTTTTACACTGATGGAATAATGTCTCTAGTGGAAAAATGGCAAAAGGCGGTCGACCAAAATGGTACATACTTGGTTCAATAAAGTTAATCATAAATATAAAAAAAATGATTTGATTTGAAAATACTTTTTTGACTACCTTATATTTGTTTACGAAGGTTTATTTTAAGTCGTTTATGTTGCGTACGCTGAAGTCTGTATTTTTTTTCGACCAGAATTGCAAGCTCGTCTTATAGTAGATCCGTCAGTCTTGCTTTGAAATCAATTGGCATCTGGTTACCCTTAGCCTCGGCTTTCAATTATCTGTCAAGCATTAATTGTTCTGATCCCTACACTTGTCCTTGTGATTCGAGAGGTTTTCATTCGATCGCAATCGTCGCTTCCCTTCGTCTACTTAAATCCTCGTATCTAACTAAATGTCCTACATGTTATCAGTACCTTCAGTGACACTCGGAGACTAAAAAAAAACACCATCCATCCCACAAAACTCAATGGAATGCCCTACTGACCTCGTAACCCATCCTCAACTCCGTCTTCCACTTCAGCACACACTCGATTGAGTACTTTGTCCTCAGAATCAAGATGTAGGTATTCAAAGGGTAATTACCAAATTTGTCGACATTTCCGTAGAATGTCCTTATGACTTCAAATCGATAATGGTGAAGAACCTCAACCTTAACTGTCTCGGCTGTGTGTGCCCTTTTGAGTAGCCCAAGTCCTTCATGTCATATTTCGCAGTGGTGAGAGGAGTTTATTAAATGAGGACACTTGATTGCCCATCAGGTTGACAATTTGTTTGCCTTCATCGATGGCACCCGCCCCTTGCTCATACATATGACATGCTTTGGGGTTGCCCTAGTTTGTCCACGTATGTAGTCAACCACAAAAAAACGACAACAATAATCGAGAGGGTTTATTTCTTATAGAAATCACAAAATTCTCCATTTGGCTGTTGGCAACAGTGGATCAGGTACCAAAGGCACGAAAGGAGCTTTGGCCATAAGGAGGAAACAGTGGCAAATTCCGAGGCTCAAAAAATATGCAGTCGTTAAGCTCTCGATGAGTACATTACCTTGGGTTAAGTTAGGTTAGGTTAGGCAGGCGGGCTGCTAGTGCATTCACCAGCACACTTCGACCCTATTGGTCCCCATTGTGTAACCCCTAGTCAGACTAATACCACTGATCCCAACGGCAAGTGGTTAGTGGACCGGATTTGGAAAACCAGATAAAAGCGTACTAACTTTGCTTTCACCGGGATTCGAACCGGGGACCCCGCTAACCAGGGGCAGGCACTCCACCAACTGTGCCATCCAGTCGCTCCTTGACTGGGTTGATGAGGCTTGGGCTAATATGGCTCTAAAGCGTATTGTTTCCTTTAATCTGAGATTTACTGGACATGAACTGCAAATATGAGAGCTTGCACACAGCTGTGTCATTGCACTGGTGGTCATGCCAAGATCCTGCACAAACCTCATTATTCTTCATCCCCA
Organism: Eristalis intricaria; assembly: GCA_964034865.1. Taxonomy (NCBI): domain Eukaryota; kingdom Metazoa; phylum Arthropoda; class Insecta; order Diptera; family Syrphidae; genus Eristalis; species Eristalis intricaria. The sequence continues at coordinate 62,889,813 of OZ035877.1, forward strand.
CACTTCCCAGAGAACATCTTCGAAACCCTGATTCCGGCCAGAGACCTGTGGTACGCCGACACCATACCCTTTGGTAAGGCAATATATTTTTACATAGACGGATGATTAAGGAGTAGGTGGGGTTTTTTCGGAGGATTTTCAACTGCACAAACCTGTCCATCTACCAAATCGATTCAGAGTCTTCCAAGCGGAAGTAATGGCCATTAGCGAAGCCCTGTGCTGGCTAAGTTGGAACGTGGCATCAGCCCACGATATCTGTCGTTAAGCTTGACGGATAGTCAGGCAATAATCAAATCCCTGGCATCGTCTTCTTTAGACTCTAAGCTAGTAATCGACTGCAGCACATCTCTTGACTAGATGTCCGAGCAGTTCAACATTCGCCTGTCCAGCGCATCAGTGGGAGTCGTTTTAAGGGCTCCACTGATGCAGGTGCCAGGCCATAGGGCCAATCCGGGTAACAGCAAAGTTGATAATCTCGCTTAAAGTGCCACTAGACATCTCTATCTCTATCTCTATCTCTATCTCTATCTCTATCTCTATCTCTATCTCTATCTCTATCTCTATCTCTATCTCTATCTCTATCTCTATCTCTATCTCTATCTCTATCTCTATCTCTATCTCTATCTCTATCTCTATCTCTATCTCTATCTCTATCTCTATCTCTATCTCTATCTCTATCTCTATCTCTATCTCTATCTCTATCTCTATCTCTATCTCTATCTCTATCTCTATCTCTATCTCTATCTCTATCTCTATCTCTATCTCTATCTCTATCTCTATCTCTATCTCTATCTCTATCTCTATCTCTATCTCTATCTCTATCTCTATCTCTATCTCTATCTCTATCTCTATCTCTATCTCTATCTCTATCTCTATCTCTATCTCTATCTCTATCTCTATCTCTATCTCTATCTCTATCTCTATCTCTATCTCTATCTCTATCTCTATCTCTATCTCTATCTCTATCTCTATCTCTATCTCTATCTCTATCTCTATCTCTATCTCTATCTCTCTCTCCCTATATCTATCTCTCTCTCTCTCTCTCTCGCGTAATATTATATTTGTACCCCTATAGCGGCCTTTAAGTTACAGCTCAGTAGTCTTTACTTCAATAAAACCAGTGCGATGGTTGTCTACTATCACTTAACGAATCTGGCTGGCTGTCATAAATCCCAGCAACCCTCTAAATTTGGACACCCACTTGGCGGTATAATGGGCCTATTTTGGCCTAAGTACATTAACGCCCCTTCCAACCTAACCTACTGCCGATGAAAGACTCCAAAAACCATTCCAAAACCCCCGGCAGATACTAGACCCAAAGCAGTAGACAATCTTCAACAGAACAGACTCCTTATCCAAACTGACCCACGTCCAGAGAAGAATTCTCAAAGCAATCATTAATCACCACTCGCGTCTAGATAAACCGATCAGCGCGTCCACTTGCCGAGTCCGCAAGTGATTCTCAAGTGATTTTGGTTGAATAACAAACTCTTTCGCGAGACTCGCGAATTAATGAAAATAACTCAAGAAATTGAAAACAAACAATAAATCTGCGTCATCTCAGCGCTTTCAAGGCGCGCCACAAGATTTATCAGCGTCACATGCACCACCCGCGCTCCTTGGCGAAGCGCGCCTACCCTCGCCAGCCAATGAAATGGAAAAATGCTTCGCTTGCGTAAACTCAAACATTTCACGCAAAGATACGCATCTAGACACAATCGCAAGCCATCGTCAGTCACATCGTTTGCATAATAAACCGAGCCACCCAATGTAGTCGTTGCGCCAGTTGACATTTAGTTGCTGCCTGACAGAGCGCATTTGTCGACCGCCCGCCAACTCGTGCACACGCATGCGATTAATCCAAAAAACAGAAGGATCAACGCTGGCTAATGAACACAGCAGAGTGCATATTGCAGCGAAGCGTGCACGGCAGGAGTGCACTGGGCGGGCGACATCATGTAGAGCGTTTGACATGTTCTCACTCACCACACCCCCGTGTAGGTGCACATGTGCGTCGGCCCCCCGCAGGAAATGATGTAGAAACAGTAGTTTACACTAAATTTACAAGACTCAGCCGGAGCGAGGGTGCACTTCGTGACAGATGGCTTACGCTACATGTTTGCTCAGATGTCGATGCACAGCGTGAATGTCAAACATCGCGATGTGCAGCGTTGGACGGGCAGGCGGTGCACGATTAGCCGGGTGAATGGAAATGCACAGTTTTGTGTGCTTCAAATAATTTTGCATGTGGTCAGTGGAGTGGAATGGAAAACCGGCTCATAATGTATTTCCTAGAGCGGTGGAGAGCAAGGCAACTAAGCTGGGCACTTCAAATGAAGGCACCAACTTCAGAAGGGTGTTGCTTTGTTCTCTTTCTTTTCGGCGTGCACTTTAGCCCCGAGAAGGCTCTCTAGCTAGAACGGACTTTGGTTCTCTGCCAGCCTAGATGCGCGCACCATGTTGCTTGAAGCAAGAAGGGTGCTTGACGTTAACCCTTCAGTCAATGGATGTCTCGAAACCATCCATCAATGGAATGGGTCTGGCCAGACCTTCATACATTTTGTTTGAAAATTGAATAATCGCAGTTTTTTTTTTGTTATTTTTGGATTTATTATTATTTTTATGTATAACTTAAAGTTAATTTTCACATAACATCGATATAACGAAATACAGGGTGGGTCAAATGCAAGTTTTTTTTTTTAATCCAATAAAAAAAAGCTAAATGAAAATGTTTCCATGTATTATTTTGTTAGTAAGAACAAACATTCCCATTAATTATGAAATACAACGTTCTCCTAGTGACTACTTCGGCTGGCTTCGTAGTCCTAGCATTTTGTCGCCCCAAATTTCCAAGACCTTATTGATATTATAGGGCTGTAGCTCAGGGATTGCTTGGAAGACATTGGCCTTAAGTGCTGGAATTGTTTAGGGATTGTTGGCATAACATCGGTTTTTCATGGTTCCCGGCGAAATAAAAACCAATCCCAGGTCCGAGGCGGGCAATTCACATCGCCAAGACGTATGATGACACGATTTGGCAACCTGGTGCGCAAAATATCGATTGTGTCATGGGCTGAGCGGCATGGCAGGCCATCTTGCAGGATCCAGCGGTCCATGTCTACAATTTCAGTAAGAAAACAAGTCAGTTAACATGGCTCTGTAATGCCCACCGTTGATCGAAACGTAGCTCCCAGCCTCATTTTTGAAGAAAAAGGGTCCAATGATGGTCTTGATGGTAGCAGCCACATTCTCATCAGTGTGCCACGTACGATGGAGGGGACCATGAATAGTGTTCACTGGCATACCAGTCTGATGAACTTTTTGCACAAATTTGCGCACAGCAGTCGCGGTGGGTGCTTCATTTCAACCAAAACTTCGTTTCACAAACGCACTGTTTGGGCTACACAGTACTCACAGTGGAAATAAGTTTTCAGTTCCAACGTTGATCAAGCATGACATTTCGTTCAGCGGAGGTTTTATACTCACATTCAGTCAAGATTTCGGCCAGAAAACAGCTGTCAGTGTCAAAATAAACTTTAGTTTTAAGAAAAACCACACCAGATGGCCCAATTCATCTGTCAAGGGCACAATGGACGCAACTTGTTGGTCAAAGTGAGCCACGCCCTTAAAGCTTTCAGGACACCCATAGACCTGCATACACACTTTTTAACTTAGCTCAGCCTCAGCAACAATGTATCTTCGCACCAGTCTGAGGCAAATTATTGCACCATTCTTTCGATTTCTCATTTAATTACTTGTTTTTGTTGGGAAGCCTTTTCGTATTTTAGTGGCAGTTGGTGTTTTTTCAACAAAAGGGAAAAACGCTCAGTCAGTCTAGGCAAACACAAAGAAGAAGTTCGAAGGAGATACACTCCTGGTTTTGTTAAGTGTTTCAATGTTTTTCTTTCAAATCCATCATTCCCAGCGGCATTCTTCAGCGTCTTAGAGGTCGCACTGTCGTCTTCATATCCAAGGAAAATGCTCACATGTCAACCCAAATGATTTTTGGCCTATTAGACTAACCTCCTTTCTTCTAAAGACCTTGGAAAAATTGATCGATGCATTCATCCGACACTTAGTCACAGACAAACTTTCGGTCTCTCAGCATGCTTACAATAAGGGCAAATCTGTCGAAATAGCCCTGCACTCAATATAGAAAAATCCCTCGATTTCAAGGAATTTACTCTCATTGCCTTTGTCGAGAGAGCCTTTAATAACATAGAACCCCACGCAATAACCTCAGCACTCACCAGACTCGGGATCGAAGAGCCTATAGTGTCCTTTATTCACCGGCTTCTCAATAACAGAGTGATAAGCTCGAAGCTTAGTGATACTACGATCTGCAAATCTGTGAACAGAGGCAGACCGCAGGGTGGTGTGCTCTCCCCTCTACTGTGGAACATAGTGGTCAACGAACTGCTTCTGATACTTGAGGGGACTGGGTGTAAGTTCATTGACTATGCAGATGATACTGCCATCGCAGTATCTGAAAGATATATCTTCACGATCAGGGATATTATGCAATCTGGCCTATCAAGGCTAGTGAAATGGACTAGCGAATGCGGCCGAGGTGTCTATCCGCAAAAAACATATCAAGTCCTCTTTAGTAGGAAGCATAAAATTCCTAACTTTGACACTCCCACACTATGCGGGACCCCCTTGCTAAGCCACAGCGCTAAATTTGTAGGTCTTTTATTAGACACGAAGTTAAGCTGGAAACTTAATATCCAGGAACGTGTCAAGAAGGCCTCAACGGCTCTCTACTGCTCTAAAAGGGCCATTGGGTGCAAATGGGGACTGCAACCCCGAATGGTTCACTGGCTATTTATATCAGTAGTCAGACCCCTACTTCTGTATGGTGTCACATTTTGCTGGACCGAAAAGAGAATCAACATCATCCCACTGGCTAGAGCGCAGAGGGTCGCTTGCGTATGCATTAGAGGGGCGCAAAGGGCTACCTCCTCCGAAGACCTAAACATACTCCTCAACCTGCCATCGATGGAATACATTGGCAGACAGACAGTAGCTAACAAGGCGATCAGATTACGATTGCTGAGCAGCTGGAAATAACTGCAGTCTGGACATTCAACGATCCTACGCAGGTATGCCTCTATACCCATAGATACAGACTTCACTATACCTAAAATCCTAAACCTTTCAACCAGCATACCGCCCAAATCATACTGAATCTCTGGATTCAGTCGCCTTTAATTCCAAGACTTCCCTTAATTGCCGCCTATCTCTTAACGAGATGGCCAAGTATTTTAGCATCCAACTGATGTGGTTGCCGGGACACTGTGACATTCCAGAGAATTCCAAAGCGGACAAGGTCGTTAGAAAGGGCACAAACTCCGTGCTCTTTCCGGGTGGAGACCCAACCTCCATGGCTATCGCTTCTATAAAACATCTGCTAAATCTTGAAACGCTTGCCCAAACAAACCGCAGATGAACATCTGGCACAGGATGCTTCATTACCAAACAACTCTGGCCTATGATCGATCCAAAACGATCGCTTAGCTTCATCAGATTAAGCAGGCCAACTCTCTGATCTCTTATTGGCGTTCTAACAGACTAGGCCTTCCCTATAATGATTTCTGTAGAAGCTGGTTCGACGAGGATGAGGAAGAAACCATCGAACACTTGCTATGTAATTGCAGTGCTCTCTTATGCCGCAGATTCAGACTTCTGGGGGCCCTTTTCTTTGTTAATCTGGCTGAACTGAGCAGCATCAAAATCAGCCTTCTTCTTCCATTATCAAAGGCACAGATTGGTTTGCGGTATAGGTAGCCTCAGATCCGCGTGGTAACACAATGGGCCCTTGTTTGGCCTAAGTGTGTCTGCTGCTTCTATGCGCGGCAGTCAGCCACTTCAACCTAACCTAACCTAGAGGTCGCACACAATAGAAGAATACTACTATCAATCGGTGGTAGTAGTCTGACTAGGGGTGTCACAATGGACCAATATGGTCTAAGTGTGCTGGTGAATGCACAAGCAGCCACCCTACCTAACCTAACTTATTTACTTATAAGACTGGTGAACCATGGGGGATTCGTGGTAAGACTGAGCTAAAGAAGCCTTCCTATGCTGACGGTTCTGGGCATTTCTAGTGGGCTAATTCTAGTCATCAAGACCAAGCTGTATTACGTCCGCGATGACTTGGTCCTTATAATGGCCTTCCTCTCCTTCTCGAACCAGGAGGCTCGCATTAGAAGGCCCCGCTTTGCTAGAGCGTTGTTGTCCATACGCTCAATGTGGAGGGCCAGAGCAGTCGATGGATTTTTGCCTTCCGGACTACATTCACATCCTGGTACCCTGGGTAAAGTTTGAGGTCTACATCTTCTCCTAAGGTGCATATCTTCCTGGCAAGGGGAGCCCATATATCCGATGTAAAATTTTTCTTTCGAAGGCACCAAAAATAAGATCCGGAGTTTTGCTTAGCGTCCAGCTTTCGGCTCCATATGGCAAAATAAGAGTTTTGTAGAGCATGATCTTGGTTCTTCGAGTCCGAAGTTTTGAGGTCAGTTGTTTCGAAATAACCGAGGTAACCCCCGCCCACCGGTTGCCAAGGGCGGTTCTACCTCGGATCTCCAGTGTGATGTCTCTTGTGGTACATTGGTAGTGGATCTGATTTCACCAAAGTACTGTACACAAGAACTGCGATCTGCGATCTGCGATTTGAGATCAGCGACCGCGATTCTTCAGCTATGACTAATTATTTTAGCTATTTATCTAGAAAAATCCTCCCCCAAAACTAGTCTTATCCAAAAAGCAAATTTTCCGAATTTACGAATTTTTATTTTTTTTTTTTCGACGTGTTAACCATTTCGCTGGCGACTTGTTAAACTGAAAACGCGATCCTCAAAGTCGCAGATGCTGTCGAAAAATGTTGGTCAAAAAATTTAGGAATCTTAACAGGCATCTCCAAACAGAGAAAATATCATGAGAATAAAATGTTAGATTTCGCGAAGTGCCGCTCATGGTTACAATACCCCGCTCATGGATATCTTCTAATTGGGCGCTGAAAATGCAGCTTTGTCCGCATTTATGAGTGTTGTTTCGTCTAAAATTGTTTGGTCGCCGGCAAGGACTTGACGAGATAGACCTATCATTGGCAAACGGATCCACTAAATCACTTTAAATGTGGTTAATATCTATAATAGCGTACGGCAAAAACAATATGGGACCAATGACACTCCCTTGTGGGACTTCATTCAACTCGAAGAATTCATATCCGTGTTTGAAATCATCATCATGCATGCTCCACTAAAGTGGCCGCGGGGCAATGCACGGGCAAGCTTTCCGAAGCAAGTCGATATTTCGCCATCGTGTCGAACTCCACTCAGGAGCTATGCCTAAGCTTAGTTAGGCGGGTTTTCGGACGTGCCTGTGTGTCTGCCAAGCGTTCGATTACCTACTCAAAACACATTCAAGACCCACCTCGGAAGACGTGGTGATGGGGACACTCGGCCACGTGACCAATCCGTCGAAGCATAGCCTTTCCGTTCGAAGAAGCAGCTGCCTAACATTGAGTACCTCGGGTACTTCTGTGTTTCTCGTCTTTAATACGAGGTCAAAGTCTAAGGCCGTTTATAAATCTTTCAGGGAAGATGAGTAGACGTCTAAGCTTGCGCTTTGAACCATCGTACCAGCTCGATAGTCAACCTGACTGCAAGTTATGGGGTTAGTACCTCCATTAACCTTCTCATGGACATAGAGGGCCAGGGCCTAGCTTCTTCAGAAACCACTCATACTCTGCATGGTATTGCTCTCATGAGTGGAAGGGACCTACAGTTTTATACCGACGCCCCAAGACGAAAATTGAGAAGCTCTTTCTAGATATACATTGAAAAGACAGGAACAAGGTGTCGCAGGGAAACATTTTGTCTGTCTTACTGGGAGTGGAACCCGGGAACCATAGGCTGAAGTGCGTTGGAGTCGACGCAAGTACTCACTACGCCACGACGACCACCCAAGCTAATTATACAGCAGTACAGTAAATTCATCTGCCATTTTTCTTGCCATGGAATCAAAGCTGTTTTTTTTCAATGCTTCCTAAAGTTGTCACTAGTAGCAGACGCCACCTTGTCGCACGCATCGACAAACCAGTTTAGAGAGTGAAGTCCCCCAAAAGTTCCCCAAATGCTACAAGTCACCCATTCAATGCATGCTTGCCGCTTGAGGGGAGATGACGCGCGTCGCTGTCATGGCCTTATCCAGCTGTCGGTGTTGTTATACGAAAGTGTTCTATTCGGGAGATGCCACTGCACTCGAGTGCATGGCGCGTTCCTGCTGCCAAATAGAAAAACGACTGCACAGTGTTTGCATTGGTTTTATTTTCCCTTCAAAGTTCCAACATTTTTATGTCGCCTCCAACCTCTTAAGGCACACAATTTCCAACAACTCATCCGTGGATTCCTTCAGCTGTTTGTTATTGCCTGTCAGAAAGTGAAGCAGAACTTTCCGAAAGTCGACTCGATTCAATCCATGACTTTCGTATTCTGCGGGAATTATGGGATTCACGAGCACTTAAACTTGGACCCCTCACTGCAGACGAACAGTCGCCACGGTGCTTGTGAAGCTGAATGGAGTGCATTGCATGTTGTCGTGAGATGACTGTGTGTGCTTTTGCGAAAAGATTTGCGGTTCGGCAGACCATAATTTATGGCTTCTAAACTAAATTATAACTCGTCAAGTGTAAAGCAATAAATCTAGGCAATGGTGCTCTTTTAGGCACCAAAATTTGGAAGGTGGCCAAAGCAGTAGGTGGTGTTGTGAAATCTTTGGAAGGAACAATTTTCAGTTGGTATTCGGTGCCGTCTGATAGACTTCTGGGCGTAAAAGAACTAGACGTTAAGAGTCCTTACTTTCTTACTTGAGGGTAAGCTACTGTCTCCACACAGGACTGTAGCCTAACCTGGGCTGCAACCAACAAGCGTCTCCAGCGTGCTCGGACTTAAGATAGCTGCCAACAATGCCTTCGCACGCATAGTTAGTTGAGGTCCCTTTCCACTTGTATGCGCCATATGAGTCGCAGTCTTCATCTACTGCGCCGACACGAAGACTTTCCGGTCTGCTTTACATGACATAGCCATCTCAATCGTTGGACCTTTACTCTTCTGGTAAACTGTTGGTGAACTGGAACTGGGATAGTCAGTTGTTCAGCATAAAAAAGGGACGAAAATCACCCGAACAATTTTCCTCTCAAAGCAGCCAAGAATCGGTAGGTCCAATTTGATCAATCAAGGCGAGGCCATAAGCCGATGAGGACTGCGATCCAATCCAAGCTCTAAAGTCCGACTTTTGGTATTGCAACCACCTCCCCAAGGATGTAGATACGCTGACTGGAGTCGCAACAGCACAGAATTGGATTATATGTAGCGTGACGGCCATAGACGTAGACGAACTTAAGTACACACCACAAGCTCTCTCAAGAATAAGAAAAAAACCAGCCTGAGGCTTCATCGATCTAGCTTTACAGCTGACTTGTACTTTTAACAATTATATATTAGCTTTTTTAATAAATAAATAAATAAATGTCACATGTGATCAAAGCACCAAGTATCGCGCCTGACATTCTGGAGTGAGAGACTATATTGTGTCTTGGGCAAGTTGAATTGGATCATGTCATAGTGGGGCCAAAATAACGTCTTTATTTTGCGGAAATTGGTCCTATTCAGTTTGGTGTAACCAGTTGCATGAGGTTTGCTATCCACTTCGAAGAAAAAGTGTTAATCGGTGGTGCAATCAATACTACAATAATCTGTTCCTCAGATCTCTCATTCTCTTCAATGACTTGACGTCCAGTGACACAATATAGGCAAGTTAAACACCTAGAGTTAACTTCTATATCAACTCACAATCGTTGAACGAATACAAATATATTTGGATCCGCACAGTCAGAATTACGCTTGGGGGTTTTCGGATCATTTGAAAAATTCTGCAGCCATCTGACAGCCTACGGCATTCAGCTTTGTGCACCCGGAAAAACCAGCACTGGCTCTTCCTGGTCAAGATCGATCGAAAATAAATAAGAAAATCAAGCGCTTAAGTTTTCTTCTCTTCAGTAAAACCCCTTGCGCCCATGCCAAGAAGTTCAACGATGCCCCGGACTCAGCACTCATCAGTGGAAATTTGTTCCTGTGCATAGATATATCATGCAATATCATGCACAGGCATAATGCTTACTCCCACCCCAGTTTGCCCATCTTGCTTTTATACATATACTACTACTAGGAAGCAACACTGTTCTTAAAAACATCGATGTTCGGAAACATCGATGTTCGGAAACATCGATGTTCGGAAACATCGATGGTTCCACGATGTTAAAAAGTACCGGCATTAACAACGATACATCGATGTTTTTTCCGATTTTTTATTTACTCTCTACATCATAAAATTTGTTGGATATATTTACGACTTAATGTACCTAAATAAAAACATAGGCTATTGCTACCAGTTTCAACCCAAAAACCTCGACTAATTTCCAAACAAAAAAAAATTCTTCCTTTAAAATTAAACATATTTTCTCGATGACTTTATTTATTCAAAAGTAATTTTGAACCCAAATTCAGGAAGTGACTTAATAAACATTTATTTGTTCGATTGGAACAACTGCGAAATGGAGTTGAGGAAAAGAAGGCTGATTAGTCCCCAGAAGTTTATTTTAGTCCTGAGTGATGGTTGCCTCAGTCTCCGAAAACTCGGGAACGATGGAAATCCTCTCAAATCTCCATAACGTTTTGATAACAGTGTAACACAAGTCGATAGGTACATCTGAACTTCTGTTTAACATCTTCTGTTGTTTTCTTCTGGTGAACAGAAGAAGTTAAATAGAAGTTCCAGCTCATTGGTACTTTTATATTTTCCTTCTCAAGACAGAGAATCCCTTTTAACTCCCTTTTCAATTGCCTTGTGCCTTGGGACATAGCCGAGCTTCACTTTGTTGTTTCTCGCAAAGGAATGCAGTGCGTCGTAGCAACACTTGATAGTTTTAAAGTCCATTTGGTTGGACGATAATGCCGAATGTGCCTCGTGGGGCCTACTTGTAAGGTAGGCCTTGCAACCGTGGCTCACTTAACCTTCGTCAAGTCGTCGAGTCCATTGAACCCTTCAATTGGCATTGCATTCACTACTATGAGTCCAAAACCACTCGGAATCCCTTAGGAACTCACACGTCCTGCAAAGCAGTAATTTCTCAGAAATCATTTTCTTATCCTTGTGATGTCTGAGCATTCGCAAAGCAGATTTAGGAGAGATTCAATTTCTTCCTCATCTCTGTAGCATCTGCAGAAGTCGTTGTGTGGTATGTTTAGTCACGATACGGCGTAGTGCCCGGTAAAGGCTCCTACTAGCGTTCGATCTTCCATACAACTAGTTCAGAGTCCATCTCTGTGGCAGCGCTTTTTCTGTGTTTTGGGTTGACTCGTGCTTTTCAGTCTTGTTAGTTCGTCGTTGGCTAAGAACTTCTTGCCCATGGTAAGGAGTTCCTCTCCTTCTGAGTGAGGGACGAGGGCTACTTTGCATCTAGTGTCTAGTGTGTTTTCTTAAGCGCTACGATATCTTATTGATCCGTTTCGGCTTACCTGAAGTGCCCTCTTCAGCTGACAGTTGGTCCTCCACATTCTTAGAGATCTCCTCCTCTGTGGTTAGAGCCGTCAAGGCTCTATATTCCGTCGCAACAAGGTCTTTCACTAGCATTGTGCAGGACATCAGGTTGCGGTGCTTGTTCTGGCTGATTTTCAGTAATTCTGTTTTATCTATTCTTGTTGTTTATTTGTGAACTTGGTCCCACGAGTAAGTTCGCTCCATGCAGACCCGCCATTCCTTGTATGGCAACACAGCTTCGCCAAGGAGTCTGAGGGAGCTCGTTTGTGGCTGGTTAAATACCCCTCTTTTCATTCCTGGGCACGGTTTACTATCGGCGCACACCACCGCTGACATTTGGTTTCACTGCGTCTAATCTTCGGTCCTCAAAATGGATGCCAACTGGAGCTACCATCAACTAGTTCTTCGACTTGTACTTTGAATTGCCGACAAAATCCGACATAAGTTGGCATTTTCCCTTCATTCTTATGCCACTCATTGTCTGTTGCAAGTCCTGATTAGGGTCCCACTGGTGTAGTGGTTTTCTCGGACTTGGCGAAACCATAAGATTATAAAATCATGTAGTAGCATTCTCTGGCCACTAATGCCACTAGAATGATGCACTCTGACAAATGGGAAAATTATTCTCTCAAAAAACCAGTGAATGCTATATTTAAATTGCCATCAGAAACAGGACACAGAAAGCGACTTCCTCAATTCCCACGAACATGCCACCAGCACGACCGCCTCTGGTGATATTGGCAGAACGCCCAGCATTTAGCGAAAATAGCTCGCCCTACGGCCGCGGCGCATCTTCGACCAAAGAATCTCCGCCCGACGGCGAACAAACAACGACGGACGTCTCCTCCATGCCACTCGGGCGGGCGAATTGATTACGGGTCCTCGCCCAGTTCGACCTTAATAAGTCAGTGGCGTGCCGTTAAGTAAGCAAATCACATTCGATTCCGTGACGTGCTACAATGTTGCCACCCTCCCGTCCCCACCCACACCCTCCCTCCTCCATCAGTTGTAATTGGCTCACATGCACATGTGAAAACCTGAAGATCATAATTATTCACGTATGCTGTTGTTGTTCTCTCATTTCAGGCGTCATTAACCGAGGTGATTCCTTCCGGCGGCGACGGTCGCGCAGCAACAGTCTAGCGCCGGTGAGTCCAATGCATCAACGCGGCAATGGCGGAGGTGGGACTACACCCGAGCACGTATCACAATCAAATCATCGCGTCGATGTTTATCGCGTTCAGATGCTGGGCTCCCAGGGAGTTGGCAAGGCTGCGCTCGTGTCGCAGTTTAGGACTTCGGATTGTATTAACGCTTACGATGGACCAGGTATGTATGTTTATTTTTTCATTTCGTGGCACCGCTGAGAAAATATTATTCCATCCATGCGGCGGGATGTGACTGCGGACTGTTCACGTGTCGGTGGGCTTTGTGATGGCGGTCCGCCCTGCTTGGCAGCGGCACGTTCGGGATGATAAATTGCAATTGGGCAGTAATTCGGCGAGAAGTTCGTCTCCTTCGAGGTCGCGCCAAATGATAAATGACTTCAATGACAATCAATAACGTCGGGGGGCGAGTTGTTTGCCTAAATCTGTGATGAGCCTTTGTGGTTAAAGACTCTTATTCTTGTTTTTTTTTTATTCAAGCATCACCATCGAATGGGAGGTTTTTTGAGGAAGCTCCCGTTGACGCCTTGTCTCTTTGTTACGCATTTGATAAGCAGTGACTCCCAGTCGCTTAATGGCGTGCTACTTCCACGCGTAAGGACAATCGATGTCTTCTTGGAGGAAATTAAATTATACTCCACATCTGCCCACAGTCATTCAGATTAACCGACCATCATTTTTCTTCTTCTCATCCTCGTGCCGCTTCGCTGTATTTTTACGTTTCGGTCGATTAGGATGTCGATCAGGTATCACAGTGAAGTCACAGTCAAGTGATGAAAGGAGGGAGTGGCTGATTGAAGAATAAAATCGTCCTTAAGCCAACATCGACAGCCATTAAAGCTCTGGATCCTCCCTAAACTCAAATTTAGAGTATTTCTAGAAAAGATGCCTGAGCTCGATATTCACCTAAATAATGGGTTTCGAGTGTGGGTCGCCGTGGCGTAGTTGGTAAGTGTGTCTACTCCTACGCAGAGGGTGCCAGGTTCGATACCTGAATTTACCACTTCTTATAATTCACGGCTCCACCTCTTTCGAGTCACTGACAATGCTCAAAGAGTATTTCGTGTCTAGAAAAAGCTTCTCAACTTCGCCGTTCAGAGTCGGCATTAAACTGTAGATCCCTTCCACTTGTGAAAGAAGAATAGCACACCCAACACGAGTGGTTGCTGAGAAGGTAGTCACAGGTCCGCCTCGGAGGGCACTACCCATATTTTTATTATATAATGGCTGTCTTAAGACATAGCAGAGGCGCAGTCGGAAGATATTTTTATTGTGAACTCTCTGCTTCTGAACTCTCTTCTTGGAGCTGCATGATTTGTTGAAGAACAGCAATCGTTGTCATTTTGAAAAATACGTTTTATTTAAAACCTAACCCCTGCGTTGGGCGCCAGATCATAGAGGTATTCCAAATAACAAAAAAACGTAGAAGATCTAGCCTCGCACAGAGTTCTTGCGTCCAAGTACCAAAGAAAATGACCAATAGAACCACCACAAGATGGCTGGCAAGCACTACAAGCTGACGATCCAGCTTAAGATCCGACGTAAGACGTAGCAGGCACCGTGGGAGAATTCGTTTGGGTAGTTCCTTCTCAACTCGATCTTTTTCTTGAAGTTAATTCATTGTTTTCATTTAGATTAGCTTAAAATTTACACAGTATTGAAGTTACGAACGCCAGCAGCACATATGATTTACTTTAGACGTAACCCCTGCGTTGGGCGCCAGACTACACATGCATTCCAGTTAACTGCGCAGCCGAAGAGCTGCATCGGCAAAATAAGATATAAAATAACCGATCAACTTGCTCTGCAAGTAAATCCAAAGATCTGGCCTAGACTTGATCCCGATCAGTCCAAGTAGCTATCCTCTTTGATCAGACTTAGATCAAAGATCAGACCCATCAACACTGCGAAGAAACTGCCTGTTTGAAGGGGATATAGAAAGCGGACAGGACATGTCCCATGCCCGCATAGTTCCGATTGTGTCTGTTCAACGGACGTTAGGTTCAAGTGCATTTCCTAAGTCAACATTTTCCAGATCAAACATGAAGAGAAATGAAGTCTCCATCCAAGGACTGCCTTCACGAGCTGCACGATTGAATGTGTCTCGGTCAAAAGTTTCTGAATGATTCTTAGGTTAGGTTAGGTAGTGGGGCTGCTAGTGCAATCACCAACACACTTAGACCATATTGGTCCATAGTCAGCCTCCTACCACTGTTTGACCACTCCAGTGACGGTGTCATTAATTGGTCCTAACGGCAAATGGTTACTGGACGAGATTTGAAAACCAGATAAAAGCGTATTAACTTTGCTTTCACTGAGATTCGAACCGGGGACCCCGCTAACCAGGGGCAGGTGCTCTTCCAACTGCGCCATCCAGTCGTCGGCTTTTACCCTAACCTAACCTAACCTTCATGAAGAAAGTGGATTGTCTTAACTCCAACCCTTCGATTCAATAGATCTACCCGCTGTCGCGGTGTCGTTGCTTTCATGACATGGGTTGTACAAGAGGAAAAAAAAGAAGGAGTCCACTGTTTTTAACAATAATTCAATACATACCTTTGTATTTCTTATCAAGTTCTGCACGTTTCTGTTTAACGTACTCCTTCCACTTAAGTTTCAAGTCAAGAGTCATCCCGAGGTATTCCGCTTCATTGTCAAATGGGCACAATTTAGGAAGACTGGCAAGTTATTAACGTGCCTATAAGTAAAATGAATGTGAACTGATTTGCCTTCATTAGGGATAATTCACCAGAAGTTCATCCATTCGTGTATCTGATCGAGTGTATGCGGTAATTTTTCTGCAGACTCTTCAACAGTTTTGGCTGTTACCAAAAAGGCGGTGTCATCAGCCAATGTGCCTAAAACAGTGGGTTCTTCTTGTGGTATAGGTTAAGGTTATATAGAGGGACTGCTAGTGAATTCACCAGCACACTTAGACCATGTTGTTCCATCGTGGTGCCCAGAGTCAGACTTCTACCACTGATTGACTACTGCATTGACAGCGCCATTGATTTGATCCCAACGGCAAATGGTGACTGGACCAGATTTGAAAACCAGATAAAAGCGTATTAACTTTGCTAACACTGGGCTTCGAACTGTGGACCCCGCTAACTAGGGGCAGGCAGTCTTCCAACTGCGCCATCCAGTCGTTTGTATATCACTAGTAAACAGTAAGTATAGCAGAGGACTAAGAACACTCCTTTCCGGTACACCACCATGTAGATGTTGAAACGCAGAGTACTCAATTCCATGTTTTACACGAAAGATTTGATCAGAGAGATAGCAGATAAAATATTGAGAAGCTGTCTCAAAAACGTCCTTAATCGTGGAACGTAGCACGGAAATTCGATCGCAGCGTACATATGCTACGAATAGGGAAAACAGATCGAGGCCGTGCATAATAAAGGTGGGTGTCCAAAACTGTTGATCTTCACCCTACTGAGATTGGTGTAGGTAAACTTACTTGCTTATCAGGCATATGACCCATGGAGGGTCTGAGCCTGAGCAAGCCTTCCATCGCTGACGGCCTGGGTACACTGCTTCCAGTCATCAAGACCAAGCTGTCTGCATTCGCGATTACTTGCTCTTTATACCGGAGGTTCGGTCTTCCATACCTTCTCGAACTAGGAGGCTCGGATTCGAATGCCCTCTTAGCTGGAGCGTTGGTGTTCATGCGCTCGATGTGGCCAAGCCAATGTAGCCCGGTCTACATTCAAACCCCGGTAAAGCTAGTAAAGTTCTCCTCCATTCGCCTTCCTCGCAAACGGAACCATATATCCGACGTAGAATTTTTCTTTTGAAGCTACAAAGAATCAGTTCCGCAGTTTTGCTGAGTGTCCAGCTTTCGGCTCCATATAGCAGGTCTCGTAAAATAAGGGTTTTGTAGAGCATTATTTTGGTCTTTCGAGTCAGGCGTATTGACGCCAGTTGTTTCGACAAACCGTAAGATCGGTTGCCAAGGGTGATTCTACGTCGGATCTCCACAGTGTTGTCGTTCGCTCAGTTAACGTTTGCCCCGAGGTAGACAAACTCCTCCACTTCCTCAAAATTGTAGCTGTCGATTGCGATGTCTTGCCCTAAATGGTGTGCAGGGTTCATTTCATACTCGACAGCATATACTTAGTTTTGTCCTCGTTGACCTTAAGACCAGCTCACTTCGCAACTTCTTCAATTGACGTAAATGCTTCCACTACGGCACGTTGGGAACGCGCGACGATGTCGATGTCATCTGCATACCCCAACAGTTGGACTGACTTGTAGAGATACAACTGCCCGCCGCACTATCTTCTCCAGTACCAAATTGAAGAAATCACACGACAGTGCATCTCCTTGCCGATATTCGGTGACGGTTTCAAATGGCTCGGTGCATCGCGTAGTTGTTAGCGTGGTGCGCCACAAGCGGATCAGTTCTCCGGGAATCCTGCTCCTTGTGATGATTGCTGTCGTATGAGGCTTTGAAATCGTTAAAATGGTGGTGCGTATCGATTTGAAATAGTTATAAAACCCATATAGTGATGTTGCACCTCCCTTGTGTGGAACATTAATAATAATAATATAGGTGACACTACAGTCCGAGGCGGACCTGGGCCTAGCTTCTCAGCAACCACTCGTGTCGTGCGTGTTATTATTCTCTCACGTGTGGATGGGACCTACAGTTTAATACCGACTCCGAACGGCGAAGTTGAGAAGCTTTTTTCTAGACAAGAAATACTCTTTGAGCATTTCAGTGACTCGAAAGATGTGAAGCCGTGAAATATGAAAGGTGGTAAATTCGGGTATCGAACCTGCACTAACCCCCTACGCCACGGCGACCCACAAATTAAACGTATATACGCTTACAAAAAAACACAGCTATTGTGAACTAGTTCAGTTAGTTCATTTATTAGAGATATTTTTGAACCAGTTCGTTCGTGAACTACATAAGCCTACAGTGCGCGTTAGGATGTAGGGGCAGTGTGCGGCACTGAAGAATTCATCATTATCATCATCATCTTCTGACCTGCATGATCATTAAAAGGGGTTGCGGTAAAACGCGCACGAGAGATCTCGTCATGCCCAATCCCGGACAATAGTACACCCTTAAATGGCCCACCATCGTGATGTCAGTTGTCTTTTTTGTACGATTTGTACTGGGGCAGTACCCTTTAATAGCACGTCGCTTAATAGCACAAGTGTCACATAAAAATATGGCGAAACAAAGAGCTCACGTACAATCTTGCCCGCTTATTGTCACATCCTACACAAATCCTTAATTCATGAGACTTCCGAGGAAAACGATTTTTATTCTGAAACGGGGCTTATAGGTGTGGTTTATACACTGCATTTGACTTCCCACCCATCCTGGAAGGGTCCCCCCATTTTTTTTTTGCCGTACATGTATGCGATCTTGCTGTATCCTGTATTTTATTTTTAAACTGTTTGTACGTAAAATCGTATAAAGGCACAACCCGCTTAATGGCACACTTAAGCACACTTAAGGGTTCGACTTCATCACCAAATCGGACATTTTATTTATCGATCATTGATTATGGTATTCCGAAAATTGCTGCCTAGTAAATGAATGCAAATGTCAGAAGGCTTTGCATATCAACTGATACTGTGCTCTCGCCTAACCGAAATCGCGTGGTTTGGATGAACTTGTACTGACATCTCTATAAGCCGTTACCAGAAATGAAGTATTGCAGAGCTAGCAGACTTCACAGCTTGCCCCCTAGTCCATCGATGAATTTGAGTGCGTTTTTGGACGGATATTCATGAATTTTTGACGGTTATTCACGAAATAACGTAGATGCCGTCCTCTGATTGGTCAATTTTTAAAAAACGTTATAAAAAAAACAGTTGTCAAAAAACTTAAGGGGCAAGAGAGGTAGAAGTCGGGTATTTCTGTAATACTTCATTCCCACCCAGTTGAAGTCTTTTCATTAGCTCTCAATTTTGAAGTGATCGGCAAAGGACCTCTTTGTATTATGTTGAAAAGAAAAGAGAAACTTGGGCATGACTCCTGATGAGTTGAGTCGATGGCGGAGGATCGAGTTGCCTGGAGTTCTGTCGTGCGTGGAGGGGGTCGGAAAATGATGATGTTGATGATTAGTTCGGTTTGAGAAAATCTTAGTTACCGATTAACTCAAGGTGGTTTCACTGAACCTTCGGAGCAGTCAATGATAATGATTTTTATAAAAGGTGGTGGGAAATTGGCCTCCAACGAGAAGTAGAATATTAGAGGGATAAACCTAGAGGTCGTCAAAGAGTATAAGTATCTAGGAATCTTGCTTACAAGCAATTATAATATAAAACGTCATCTGAACGACAAACTTACAGAAATGCTATCAGTGTAGCCTGGAAGAAATGCTTCAACAATCCTAATATCCAGCACAGCAGTAAGTTTAAATTATACGAAGCTGTATTCGAGACAATAATGCTATACACAGCACAGGTTTGGGTAAAAGGCTTATGAGGAGGTGGAGAAATTGCAGCGCTTTTTATTTAAAAAAAAATGTTCAAGCTCCCGCCGAAGACGCCGAACAACATGCTCATGGTTGAAACAGGCATATCTCGTGGCGATGCAAACCGTTCGAAATAAAACTGCATGGTACAAAGAGTGGATTAAATTAGCTGGTGAATGTGGAGTAGTACTGAACGCATATGGTAGTAATTGGGGTAACTCACTATGCCAATTTAAAAAAGCAGGTCGACGAGCAGGCAAGAATAAAGTTATTAGAAAAAGCGTCGGGATCAATACATCGCATTACATGCAGCCGGCTTAACCACAACCTGCGGAGTTGAGATTACTTTAAAGATATCCATAACATCCAGGATAGTTCTGTGATGTTCAAACTTAGAGGCGAACTTCTGAAGCTGAATTTTGTACCGCATAGAGAGGAACTCCCTATACTCTGCAGTATGTGTAATTTGGAAGAGAGAGAAGATATCATGCATTTCCTAGGCAAGTGTCCGATCCTAAGGGAAACTATGATATCCTTTTTTGGAAAGAACTACTTATCGGAACAAGAAATCCCGTCACTCCTAAACGAAAAGGTTGTAAGCAAGTTGTTTAAATACTGCAAAATATCACTAAAATACGTAGATAATAACCTAACAGAGAACTTTTGAAATTTGCATTTTTCCACATTGAGAGCAAATAATTATTACTTGTATACATTAAATTATAGTCAATCCGACAGACGGCAAAGCCATGCTGATTTAGATTTTGTTAAATTCTTGTAAAAGGAACATTATTCGAAATAATAAAATCAATCTAAAAAATCACTGAACCTTCAGCAAAATCGCGAGGTACCGAAACAACGAATGAATGCCGAAATCTCGGAGGTTT
Source organism: Eristalis intricaria (assembly GCA_964034865.1). Classification (NCBI taxonomy): domain Eukaryota; kingdom Metazoa; phylum Arthropoda; class Insecta; order Diptera; family Syrphidae; genus Eristalis; species Eristalis intricaria. The sequence goes on from OZ035877.1 coordinate 62,909,913, forward strand.
CGTTAAGATGACAATGACATGCTCACTCTCTCTCGCATACCCGTGAGATTTTCTTAAACAGCTCTTCCGTGTTTCGTCCTTGCTTTCCCCATTCGGGCAACCAAAAATTTCGCTCTCTAAAGGTTGAACAAAATGCTTCTCACATTCCGTTGCTTCAGAAAAAAAAAAAAGATGCACCGCACATTGTTGTCCAAAACCGAAAAGATTCAAAAATCAAACCACCCGATTGGAAACTCAAAGTCAAGTCAAATAAATCCGCCCGCCTACAGCCGGCCATGACTGATTTTTTGGTCCATCGCTCTCCGGCTCGGATTACTCATCCGGTGAAGGGAAGAAAAGAACTCACTTCATTCAAGGTTTCTTCTTCATCTTCAGCCAGCTTAGGTGCGACGTCGATGGGATTCCAACGAGTGCTGCGCTCCCCATCGACCGGCTGTCAAGCGCCCGACACACTTTTCTTTTCCACTTCGCCGGGTCACGCCGTGATGCCTCAGAAATAATCCACATGGAAAATCCCCCCCGCCTGCACACACGACAGAATGCAGCCCTTGACTGCCAGAGTGAACTCCTGAATCCGTGTCACGGTCAGCAACGAGTGTAACAACCGGATACAATCAGTGACGCGGGTGTAGTGGGTTAATTAGAGACTTTGTTTCCCCGTATCAAAAACACACACACACCAACACTCGAAGGACCTCTTTTCACTTGACGACTGACTGCTTTCTTTCTTCTCTTCCAGAAACCGATGAAGCTGAGCAGAATATTTCAATCATTTTGAATGGCATTGAGTCGGAATTGAAATTCATGATAGGCAACCAGGATAACAAGGTGAGTGAGTTCAAGTCAAACATGTTTTTATTTGCCTCTTAGGTTGAATGGAGAGCACACATTGTCACCCAGCGCGGCTGTCACCCTGCTCACTGCTCGCGTGCAGCCGCCCGCAACTGGGTTGAGTGACGGATTCCATTATTGGCCCGTTTCGAAACCGGAGCTCTTCCGGCACAGCTGGTGCGAAAACTTTCTGTGTTGGGTTTGAAATTTCCTGCGTCGGCGATAGACACACAATACTTCCCCGCCGCTCTGGTCTCTCAAACACCTCGACAGTAAATGTCGATTAGACCATAATTAAACGAGAGGACACACGAAGGAAGTCGAAGGAGGGCGGAGAAAAGAAACTGCACTTAACTTCAGCGAGGCGTGGGTGCGAGGCGTGAGTAAGAGCATGACCGTGTTCATGGGCAGACGAGTCGAGATTGGACTGAGCCTGCAATTAGAGTGGATCTTTTTAATCAACGTAATTGTGTTCCCCCAACAGCACACTTGTTGTTGGCTGGAGTTGTGATGCAGGTGCGGAGCGAGCGTATCCTTGGGAGATTTATCAGAATTAACTGGGACAGCTGCCAGATTTTTTTCTTGTTGTTCTTTTCTCCATTTTGTGTCATAATGTCACTTTTGGAGAAGGACTGTGTTTTTTTCGGTTTGATGAATGACTGTGGAGCGCGTTTTACGATATTAATTAAGTGCTGAGCTTGTGTCCTCGACGGATGGGCTTTTGTTCTTCTACCCAAGCGATGGTTACTCGGTGGAATTTCTATTTGCGATTGCTTCTGTAAGAGATAAGCGCGCAGAAGATGCACGCAAACAGCGATTAGAAGTTCAAATTCTCTAATTCATCGAAAAGGCAACTTTCTTTCTTGTGATTATGTTTCAAATCAAAAAGTGAACGGTTTTTGGAAATCAGAGAAGAATATAAGTTCTTGAACAGATTTGTAAAAAGCTGTGTAGTTCACCAACGAACTAGTTTAAAAAAGAGCTTTACCGAGTGAACCTAGTGAACTAGTTCATGATCTCATTTCTTTCTTTGAGCTTAGCAGTTCAACAACCGTAGGTACACCATGCTCTGAATACATTTAAATCCGTAAAAATAACTGAACTAAATCGAACTAAACTGAACTAAATTGGCTGCTTTGATTTATGTGTGTATGGGCGTTGTGCAAAATCCGCTGCTGTACCACAAGCACATCAATTAAAGTTTCGTCGCCGGTAGTGTATGTGAAGGGAATTTTAAAAATGTACATGCACAAATGTCATCAAGAAAGGATACACAACATCGACGTCTTGGACAGAGCGTGACAATGGGCAGCTATAGGTAGTAAAAGACTTCTTCTACCTCGGTTCCGCTGTAAGCAGAGTAACTCTTGCCAACCGCTATGGTCTCAAGAGGCAATTGAGTAGTAGAGCCATCTCTCGAAGGACCAAGCTGACTTTATACAAGACCTTTATCATCCCCGTCCTGCTGTACAGCGCGGAGGCATGGACAATCTCAAAAGCGGATGAGGAAGTCCTTGGTCTCATCGAGAAAAAAGCCCTGTGTGCGATCTTTGGTTTCTGGAGGTACCACGATCTGTACAGCGACATGAGTCTAGTCAGGCGTCTTCGAATCCAACACCTAAGGTGGCTAGGCCATGTAGAGCGTATGGACAACTCAGCTCCTGCTAAAAGAGTCTTCGACTCCGAACCAGTGGGAGAACGCAACAGAGGACGCCCGCGTTTAAGGTGGCGCACCCAGGTGGAGAAGGACCTCAACCAACTTGGCGTGCGGAACTGGAGACAGCTAGCCAGAGACCGTGCTAGTTGGAGTGGCTTGTTGGTTGAGACCCAGGTCCACCCCGAACTGTAGCGGCAAATAAAGAAGAAGAAGTAGATGTACACGAATGTATGTGGTGATTAGAATTTTGTAGTTCCATAGACCGAGCGAGTAGTTTCACTTCATTTTGGTTTTTTTCATCATAGAAGTGTTGAGCGATATTGCGCGAGGAATAAAAATAATCACATAATTTACCGTCTTGAGTGAAAGAGAGGGTGGCCAATGACCGGGTGAATAAGAGAGGACATGCATGGGCAATCGCCTTTGGATCGCGTACGGTCATTGGTAGCAATATTTCTCCTCTAATGGAAGTGATAAATGATAACGACCAGCCGGTGAAAATCGGACAAGACTCCCTTTCCTGAGCAATCTACCATATTGAGCTAAATGAGCTACAAGAACGAACTAGTTCAATGTAAACTGATTTTAACTAAATTGAGCGCTGTATGGACTGAACAGCATGTTTTTTTTTTTTTTTGCGGGGGTAGGTGAAAACCTTCAAAAGAGACCATGGGGACCGTTCCCACATAGCGAAAGCAATTTTTACCCAGTAAAAACATCTCCCTTCAAGTAAAATATATTTCCACTACAACTAAGTTTTACACTTAATCAGCAGCTTTTCTTTCTTGGCTTAGACGCATTTGCCAAGATATTCTCCATTGAGAGTTCTTGCTAACACCGCAGTTAAGCCCGGGTTGAATACACCGTGCTAGGTCAAGGGGTTTAGTCCTTTGAAGACGGCGAAAAGAGTTTCTTTCGTCTAGAATTTGAAGGACAGCAGAGTTTACGTGCTGTTTTAGGCGACGCTTATGCCTACGAGCAAAATTCGTAACTTCATCTTGGACAGATGAAATTCCAAGATCTCTGTGGATATCGTTGTTTCTTATATACCACGGTGCGTTGACGATGGCCCTTAGCACTTTATTTTGAAAAGTTTGTAGTATGTTTATATAACTTTCTTTGGTACAACCCCATAGTTGTATACCATACGTCCAGACGGGTTTTAGCACTTGCTTGGAGCTTTGAATATTTATTCCAATAAGCCAGTACATGTCTTTGTATCACCTCCGGTTTATTTTTGAAGCGCTCCTTCCATTTAAGCTTTACATCGAGAGTCATTCCGAGTTATTTCGCTTCATTGCCGAAGGGTATTTGAAGATTCCTTATAAAAACGGGCATGTTATTCACGTCTTATACGTAAAATTTATGTGAACGGATTTAGCTTCAATTCGCTGAGTGTTCGTCTATTACTGTATCCGGTCTAAATCACATTGCAATTTTCTGGTTGATTCATCGTTCGTTTTGTCAGTTACCAAAATGGCGGTGTCGTCAGCAAATGTGCCTACGTCCTGCGGTATACCGCTGCTATACAATAAGTAAAGGAAGGGACCAAGAACACTTCCTTGTGGTTCTCCAGCTTGTATAGATTTAAGTAAGGAGTATTCTGATGGAAGTGAAGCGGATGAGGAAGTCCTTGGTCTCATCGAGAAAAAAGCCCTGTGTGCGATCTTTGGTTTCTGGAGGTACCACGATCTGTACAGCGACATGTGTCTAGTCAGGCGTCTTCGAATCCAACACCTAAGGTGGCTAGGCCATGTAGAGCGTATGGACAACTCAGCTCCAGCCCGAAGAGCCTTCGACTCCGAACCCGGGGACAACGTAACAGAGGGCGCCCGCGTTTAAGGTGGCGCACCCAGGTGGAGAAGGACCTCAACCAACTTGGCGGGCGACACTGGAGACAGCTAACCAGAGACCGTGCTAGCTGGAGAGGCTTGTTGTTTGAGGCCCAGGTCCACCCCGGACTGTAGCGGCAAATAAGGAAGAAGAAGTAGATGTACACGAATGTATGTGGTGATAAGATAAATTTTGTAGTTCCGTAGACCGAGCGAGTCTACGGAGTATATGGTGGCGAGTCTATGGTTCTCCAGGTTGTATAGATTTAAGTAGGGAGTATTCTTTCCCATATTTCACACGGAAGATTCTATCCAATAGATTCGATGTTGTAGAGGATTGGGGCCAAAACTGATCCTTGAGGCACACCTGCAGGAATTAATTTTAAGTCGAACATCTTCACTTCTGACTTCCCCTCCTTTCCAGGGTGCCATTCCGCAATGTTTGCTGATGACACGTGTATTTATTCTACAGATTCGGCCGGTTTACTTATCCAAACCTACTTGCAATCTGCATTAGATAGCTACATTCTCTATTGCATGAAATGGAAATTAACATCAACGCTCAAAAAACTCAAGCTATCTTTTTTACTCGGAAAAAAAAGCTTGTTTTTTACCGAGCAACAACTTAACTATCGGCAACAATAGCATAGAGTGGAAATCAGAAGTCAAATACCTAGGAGTCATTTTGGACAAAAGACTAACCTTTGGCCAGCATACAAACAGAGTGGTAAATAAAATTAATTTGACTATAAAAATATTATACCCTTTTATATGCCGCAAGTATGAATTAAGCCTTGAAAACAAAATTTTTATATTTAAATCGATCTTCCAATCCATACTCTTGTACGCAGCACCAGTCTGGAGCAATTGTTCAAATTGCCACCTTAAGAAGCTACAAATTTGTCAGAACAAAGTCCTTAAAATGCTCTTAAAACTACCACGGCACTTTTCCACTTCGCTACTCCATGAAATAGCTAATCTAGATACCGTAGCAACCAGGTTAGACAAGCTTAACGAACGTTTCATCACATCGTGTAATTTGTCCAATAGCATTATAATCTCTAGTCTACAAAGCAATTAAATATATTCAACATTGTAACATTGCAACCCAAGGATGTTATTGCTCACTAATGTTAATAGTTTATTTATTCTTTTACTTACCTATTTATTTCCCTATATATTTATTTATTCATTTATCTATTTATTTATTTATTTATTTATTTATTTATTTATTTATCTATTTATTTATTTATTTATTTATTTATATATTTATATATTTGTTTATTAATTAATTAATCAATTTATTTATTTGTTTATTAATTTGCATATTTAACTTTGATGGTTAGCTATTTCTATTTATTTTGTTTAATCACATACTTGTTAATTGCAACGAACATAGAACTAATATTACAATACTTCACAAATATGAAGCTCAAACATACATACTGTGATACATACGAACGAAGGTTTTTCTTTTAGCTTTTCCTTGGAATATAGCCTTTTTCCATTTATTTGTGTTTGCATTATAGTCTCATCATTAGTAAGGTAGATGGCTACCATATCTATGTAAATTTTCAATTGTATTTAAAGACTGTACATTGTTGCTAAATAAAGATACTACAAAAAAAAAAAAATAGATAGTTCGATAAAATTGTGCAAAAGTTTTCTCGGGAGGAATTGTTGAAACTTGTGTTTTAAGCCTTCGTGCCAAACCTTGTCAAAGGCTTCAGAAACGTCGAGGAATACAGCTGAGTAGACTTGCTTTTGTTCAAACGATTTTTCTATAACATCAGTTATGCGATGTACTTGGTCAATAGTTGAATGCTTGCTTCCAAGACCGAACAGGTGGTTAGGAATAAGTAAGTTCTACAACCGGGCTTAAACGTCTAAGTAATATTTGCTCGAACACTTTAGACATTTCCGGAAGAAGTGAAATCGGCCTATAAGACTTTTTGTCTGTTGGAGGTTTACCCGGTTTCGGCATCATTATTATTTCTGCTACTACGCTGAACTGAATACTTATACAGTGGACTCCTCCTAAGTCGAATTGGCATACCATAATCTTTTCGAATTAGAGAGAGTTTGACTTAGGGAATGTCCACTACATAATATTGTGGGTGGCGCTACAGCCCCTAGAGAGCCAGAGCCTAACTTCCCAGCAACCACTCGCGTTGTACGTGCTATTGTTCTCTCACGAGTGGAAGGGACCTATAGTTTTATGCCGTACCGGAAGGGAATCAATCCCATGCAATACGTAAGCAATACGTCTATTCTGTAGAAATTTCGGTAAGGACCAATGGTGCTTTTTGGAATCGCATTTATTCAAAAAAAAAATTCCCTCGACTTGCAAATGGTAATGGAATTTGAAAACGTTGCTTCAACAGACTTGAATGGATAGGTTAGGTTAGGGTGATTGCCACCACTGCAGCAGTTGTGGCCAACATAGATCCTGGTAATAAGCTCTAGGCACTCTCGCTTGTTTGGCTGAATATATTTTTATAATATTGTACACCAGCTTCTAATAAATAAATAAAATAATAAATAGATCCAGGTTGGATACTTTGTGCTATCACAACCCGGTGTTTCCCACTGGATCCTCTTTAATTCAAGGGGTCTACACTAAAGAAAAGAAAATAACCCTAGCGACTGCCTAATGGTATTCTAGTGGCCTACTTTGACAAGTCCACTCCTGTGCTGATTTACAGCCATTTTGTTTTCCCGATAAACTTAGCTATGTCTTGGATCTTTAAGTGTAACATTTCCTCTAGGTTACTGAAAAAGGAGTTGCCTAGTATGCCATTTCTAGTTTTTTCAAGGGCTGGACAAGTGTCGAGGAGGTGAAGCATATTTCCTTCCTCCTCCTCGTCTCTCAAGCTTCTGCAGTAGTCGTTGTGGGGTCCTCCCGTTCTTCTGGCATGGATACCGAGTAGGCAGTGGCCGGTGATAATGCCCACTACGTTCCTTATTACAATTCGGCCTAGTTTTAGGAGTGTTTTGCTTTGCTTAGATTTAGTGAGGGCCAAATAAGCCTTCAAGTCCTAAAGGTATCTTATTCCATCCATCTCCGATTAGCGGAGTCGACGGCGTCTGTAAATAACATGGTGTTTATTACTTGGAGTGAGGGATATGGGGTGTCCTGATTTTTTGTCAGTGGCAGTACCGCCCTAACTTGCTCGCTAACTCGTCGGCCCTTTCGTTGCCTGGAAAACCACTATGCCCAGGTAGCCAGCATAGGGTTAAGATGCATCTAACCGCAATCTCCCTAAGAGGTACCAGAGATGGAGACGCCAAAGTTTTACCATCTTCGATTTAATTGATGGAGTATTCAGAGCCTTTATGGCCGCCTGACTATCTATGTAGATGGCGATACGTCTATCGGGTTCCTTGACAGTAAGCGGGCAGCCACTTGGATAGCTTTAACTTCTGCCTGGAATACATAAGAATACAAGAATGCAAGAGACAGGGATATGACCGGCGATACCGCGAATACTCATAGTCCGATGCCCTCGTCTGTTTTTGAGCCATCTGTGTAGATCTCCAGGTAGCCTGGTTTTCTTACCAGATCTTTTGCTCAATCTTTTCTGTCTTGGATGAGTGTTTTGAACTTAAGCTCGAAATCTGCGAGTGCTGTATAATCTGTATGCGTTGTAGTCTCGCATTTCTGATTATCTCTGTATAACCTAAGCTATATGAGCCGTAGGATGTAGCTGCCATTGGATGGATGTAGCCGTTGGATTCCTGTAGCCTTAACGCTGCCTTGGTGGCTACCAGCTTCCCATAGATGTCCTTGGGAAGAAGCTGTAGCAATGTTTCCAGGGTTGCTGCGGGGTGGATAGGAATGCCTTTGAAAACTGTTTATCAATTTAAGATTGGATTTATTATTCAGTACTGGCCACCAAACAAGGACACCGTACGTTGAGATGGGTCTGACAATAGCGTATACAACCAGTGAGTCATTCTTGGTTTAATTCCCTATGTGGGGCCACGGATGGTCTTACATATGTAAACAGCTGCCGCCGCCTTCTTATTGGGTTCCTTAATGTTTGGTTTCCAGCTTATCTTGCTAGGCCTAAGTATTTGGCCTGACTAGTGAAGCTAAGTTCCTTTTTCTTCAGCTTCTCGTGAATAGTACGAGCTCTGTTTTCGACGGGTTCAAGTCCAGTCGGATTGCTATCCACTTTTCTATTCTATTTATTGAGACTTGAATGGAACTCGTGGCCTATTTGCCAACCTTTGTGAGACGGTCTATAATGGGCCTGATGTCCATATAACGAATAATGTCCATACAAACGACCTTCTGGAGTATACCCGAGGTGACTCTGGATGTAGTTGTATTATAGTTTACAGAGCAGGATGTAATAAACGCTTTAAGAAATATTGGATTTGGGATCACTCCACTCATCAATTTTAGAATCGTCTAGGCCAGAATTTCATGCCAAGCGAGGACGGCATTTATTAGCGAGGCACAGGGCCACCTTGTCAGACATTAAGGAAAGGACAATAAAGGAGTAAAGAAGGTGTCCGATGGTCTACACCACCTAATACGTCATTGCAATTTTCTGAGACGAAAAAGGGAAGCCTATTCTAAGGGCGAGTATGCGAATCCTGAAAGTTAGCCTGCTTAGTTAGAGTTCAGAGTATGTCCTATTTTGTGTTACTTCGAAAGGCATGTAGTCAATGCAGAACATTGGAAATCGTAACAATGATTAACAAAACGTTTTGCTATAGCGAGAGGCATGACGTGACATTATCAACTTTGCAATTTCCTTGACTGCCATGTCTCTGCAACCGCAGGAGGTGAATGCAAAAGGACTTGGTCAGGGTGGCCCCGAGTTCAGAATGTGCCTAAGTGCATAGTGACTGCATTCAGAAATGAGGACCATATCTCTTTTCCACATCCCATTGGTCTTAAGTGAAGACATAGCCTCTTTGATCGCTAGGCCCTTAGAGTAGAAAATCTAAATGCACTCCTTCGTCTGTTTTCGATCGCGAAGATCGAGCAGAGGATCAAGCAGTGTCTGATGATCAAACTTTTAGTCAGTTTTGGAAGGAATGCTTGTTAAGAGTGGTTAAGGAAGTTTGGTCGACATGAGGAAGAAATCTAGTTGAGGGCCTGGTTTGGAAATCCTCCGTCTACATTTGAGGTGTCTTCATTATAACTGCTGTGCCGTCTGCCGTCCACCCCCATCTTCTGCATGTATCTGCCGGAGAAAGATAGAAAGTGAGTTCAAGGCAGTGGCAAGCGTCATTCTCATCGCTCCGCTAATACAGCTTCTCCATCGGTAGTATGTGCCTTTTGTTTTTATTTTTATTTTTTTTTTTTCTTATTCGTCAAAAGCTTGTCAGTGTCAGTTGGAAGCGATGGAGCAGTGAAATGAAAGGTTAATGTACAACCCAACGCACAGACCCCCTGAGTCGACAAAACCTCTCCCTCACGGAGCACAGGATGTCGGATATCACTGAGTTGAAAGTCACATTCAAAAGACTTGATCCTGAAGAGTATCCTTCATAGGATCAACAGAGATCATTAACTGCAATATTCAGAAAGTTGGTTAAAATTGATTAAGTTAACTTTTTGTATCGTCTGTCAAGTATATTCGATGATGGGAACCGCAAAACTTTTCCATAAAAATTGAGTTTATCGTGCTCCTTGAGTTACTTACATCAGTCTACTAGCTCTGGGCATTATTGTAGGAATACTTGTTCCAACCACGTTCTGCTTTAAGTGGTTAAAAACTTCAAACTGAAGTGATTACACTCAACCCTTGAGGGCCGGAAATGTGAGTTACCAAGTTAACAACGCATTATGGCACTTTGTTGAAAAGTTCAAACTAACTCATGTGTACACAGCGAAATCCTCATGTGACTACTTGAGAAAGAGAAATGCAAGGCGTCCTCAGAACGGAGGGAAACATCTACCATCTTGGCAGGAAGTGGAAAGCGGAGTTCGTAGGGTTACGTAGCATCGTGGAAACACCTGGGAGTTGGGGAATGCCAACACCTCGGTAGTTTAATGGATAAGAAGCAATCACGGTCGATACACAAGCCATCACATGTAATTCATCTGTTTGCTTTGTTGGCTTATATCTTGAAGAAATTCCAAGAAGAAAATGCGTCCTCTTTTTGTGGCATTATAGTCCGGCGTTGATCTGAGCATCAACCAGCATGCCTCTCAAGTTAACCAGCCGATTTCCACTTCACATCACACCAATTTGGTTGATGTCACTCTCCACTTGATTATGCCAGCTCAAAGGCGAATGTCCCCTGTTGCGTTATCTCACAGTCTTGAAGTCTTTAGAAGTAATATCCCTTCCTTGGGACAGTTCTCTGCTTGCACAATACCATGCCTGTAAGCTGTTTAAAGGGTCACAACTAACACCAGAATCCTTGGCTTACTGACGCCCGTGTTCTTGTTCACCGCTAGCCAGAGCTTGCCAACGTATATTCCTTGTACTACCCGGTTACACACGAGTTAAATGAGGATTGAAGCGGATCGAGTTTTTAAAAACGAACGAACTTTATTCAGTGAATCGTGTCTTAAGACTAAAATCTTAATTCTACTTTTCTCGCCACGATACTCATTGTGTTCCTAACTGAATTGTTATTGTTTCGGCGACAGTAGCATGATCGTCTGGTCTGCCTTCTTCCTGGTATTGATCGTTGCTGCTGACTTATCTCTGTTGCGGAATGAATGTGTGATATCTATTACTGCTGAGTCGTTTCCTTTGATGGATGAACGTTTGGTGTTTATTATTGCTTACTCGTCTCCTTGGACGAATGAGTGTATGTCGTTTCCTCTGCTGGTGGTCTCCAACTCCGACATAACCCACGCGGAAAGCAAGACCAAACTCAATAAGACACTCTTCGGAGAGACTGCTGCAGTTCGCCACACTCCTTACCACTAGCCTTTGGTTAATCTAGCCGCTCATACTTTTATGTTCTTTCAGTCTTGGAAAAAGAACCTGGTTCATGACAAGGCTATCAGCGTGAGTGCCTTATGAATTATGCTCTTTGTTCTTGTGCCTATATGGCCTCACATACCTTTCCTTGCACTAAGCATCCTCTAAAGATGAGAATTTAGTTCCTTCAACGTCATGTTTGGTAGGTAGGTTTACTTGTGCTCTTATGGGATACAATCGCGGGTCAAATGAACCAACAAGTTGGGTCCATTGTGCCCTCGATGGGCCACCACGAGACCTCCTTTTTAAGAAAACCATTTTGGAATATGAAACAGCTTTTTTTCAATTTGCGGGATTGGTAATATCCTTATGAGTCTGGGGTCAAGACACAGCACGGGCCGAAGGTATAGAGGAAGAAAGGGAGAGGAGGTACCTCTTTGCACATTGGTCTTAAATATCTGCGGGTTGTAGTCTGTGGGAAATATTAGGCTGGGAAGAGTCTCTGAGTCTCTGAATTTAACTGTGCGTCCGCAAGCAGACTTAAGGGTATACTGATGTTCATTCCTGGCGAGACGAGTATTGCCTGTGAACTCATGGAGAGGAGGAATGCAGTTGGCTAACTCACTCAAGCATCGTTTGTTGAAATAACGATCAAACACGGACAAAGAAGAGACGGTACGTTGATGTTCGAGCGAGTCTAATGAATCTGCGATATTATCGTCTCCTACAAGTTTTATCGCTCGCTTTTGGATTCTATCAAGTAAGTGCAGGGTGGTCTTGGGGGCACCAGACTAGATATGAGCGTTATACTCAAGCTTGGGGCTTGCCTTATAAATTAAAGCCAAATCAGAAGGGGTGAAATATTTCTTGCATCGATTAAGGAAACCTCATTTTTTTATTTTAATTCATTTTTATTGTGGAATTCATAACAAATTGTATACTAGACAAAAATGGTTAAAACTAGTTGGACGAACAGTGTTAGTTACTTATTCTAACTTAATGACCCTTGGCGGGTACTCTAAGCTTAACTTAAAATTATTTTATGCCTTTCAACTTAACCTAACATTATTACGTAAAAATAATGTTTTAACATTTCTAATATAAATTAAGGAAAGCTCAAATATGCGATCGTTCCAACTAAGTGTTGTGTTGATATACATACCAAGAATGGAAAGTTATCCGGTTTCATCGACACAAGCGCTATTCAGGGATAATGGCTGATTAACAAGGGGTCGCTTGAGTGACAGCAGACAGCATTGAGTTTTTGAAGGATTCAATTCAACTCTATGGTTTTCCATTGACGGTTTCTGGAGAAGAAGATTGAACCACGAACTGTACGGGCTGTACAACGACAGGAGTCTAGTCAGGCTGCCTCGGATCCAACGCCTAAGATGGCTAGGCCTTGCGCAGCGTATAGACAACTCAGCTCCGGCCCCAAAAAGCCTTCGACTCCGAACCCGTGGGACAACGTAACAAAGGACGCCCACGTTTAAGGTGGCGCACCCAGCTGGAGAAGGACCTCCACCAACTTGGCGTGCGACACTGGAGACAGCTGGCCAAAGGCCGTGCTAGTTGAAGGGGCTTGTTGGTTTAGGCCCAGGTATACCCCGGACGGTAGCGCCAAATAAAAAGAATTAGAGGTTTTTTTCCCCAGTTAATTATGCTGTCAAGATCAGAATTCAATGTGCTTACCATACGCTGCCATGCCAATTCTACTGCCGAAGGTCGGGGTCGTGAGTCTTGGAACGAATATGAAAAGCTAAGGGTGCTGTCCATCAGCGAAGGAGTGGATTCGATTAGAAGTAGCAGACAACAGTTCATTTATAAAAATGAGAATTAGAATCGGAGACAGAACTGAGTCTTGGGGAACACCAGCATTTATTTGGTGGATATAAGACTTCAACCCCAGACTTGACACCATAGGCACGCTTTTTCGACAAGAGAGCTTGATGCCAAGCTCTGTGAAATGCTTTAGAAATGTCAAGCGAATAACAAGACCAAACGACATGAGATGAGTTTTCAAACTGAATCCTTATTTTATTCAATTAAATTATGAGTGTCACATAAATGCATGCATCAGCAGAGTTTCACGACCTGTCCAGACGGGATCAGAGGACATGGCGACTCTGCGATGCATATTCTCTGAAAAAATGTCAAGACAACAATATTTCCTAGGATTGTGGGAGTGCTGACGTTGTTGACGTTACTAGCGCAACGACCTTACTTTCGCCTGCATTGTGCAAGAAATGGTTCCACTTTTCGGTATCAGATCACCAGTGGACCTGTCACTGCGGAAACCATATTGCCGCTCATTACGAAGCTGCCGCGATTCGAGATATTTCATGAGCTGACGATTTATCAGCGTTTTCATGAAGGGACGTAAGTGCTATGGATCGGTTCGAGGTTGGTGACGAAGACTAACCCTTTTTAGGGACGCGCTGGATTAATGCTTTTTTCCATCTGCTCGGAAAGAGACCTAAAGAGTGGGATAGATGAAAATGTCTACGCAGTGGTTTTGCCAGCGCAGAAGAATACTTCTCCAGAAATATAGGGGGAATACCATCCGGGCCACGTCGAGATCTTTCAGTACTCTTGCAACTGCACCAGTGCGGAAGTGGATTTGTCCTATGGTGAAATCAATGCTATCAAGTACAGATGGAGACGTATTGGAATCTGGTAGTGTTGAACTGGCTGCAAAATGAGCAGCAAGCAGATAAGCTTTGTCTAAGGAGCTGACAGCTGGAATGTCATTGTAAATGAGCGTGGGAATTGAAGACGAGGCGGAATTCTTTATATGTTTTTACAAGTAACTAAAGATTTGCTTCCCTTGGGACATTGCCTCCACTTTTGCTCATAAAAGAATTTCACTCGTCTGATAGTTACATTCGAGTCATTTCTGGCCCATTCAAACTTGTTCCGGTTTTCCTCAGTAGGTGTTACCGTCGTTTTCTCCTCCGCGGTATCGAGGACAAGGGTTGCCGACTTGTCTGTGGAGTAATATTCGTGGGTCAAGAAAAAAAAGAAAATTAATGGGCGCCAAGCGATTAGCCCTATGCCTCGAAAGCCTTATAGCGTCGAACAGCGACGAGCTACAAAGCCCGCTTGTTTCTACCACCTTACCTCGGCAGTTCAACCAGTTGCAGCAGCTGCGTCCCCCTGGGCGACCGATAACCGACACAAAGCAAACCAACAAACTTTCTCAAAACTCAGAGATCATATAACAGATCCTTTTATTCTCACTAAATATACAATTATCATTTATCTCAAATTACACAGACTCTATAAACTAAAATTCAAAACAATCCAAATAATCCATGCAGTACCAAAATTGCACTATGCAATTTACGGGCAGGAGCAGGAACTTTCGCACATGTGGCACTCGCGAAAATCACTATCCCGGTAGTATCACTGCGGCTAGATTTCGGATCCCACTTGGGTTTTTTAATTTACGGCACTTCGAATTTAGGTATCTATCCGTATATGTATAGGTTACGACCCGGAGTTTTGTACTTCGCGCTTCTATACAGGTTCTTGTATTGATCCGATTTTCCGCAATAGAGGAAATCCAAGAGAAACGACGAAATCACCAAGCTCGATTCGTTAATAATATCACTTCTCACTAAGTCGGAATATTGATTTTTTATTTTTTTTGCATGGAATGGAATTTCTTATTTCTTTTCTTTTATAAGTCGCCCGTAACCCGTTACTCGTCCACACGTTTTCCCTTACGCGGCGAACTTTCCCTGGAAACCACGCACAAATCGTCCAACCCGTAATCTGGCTCTCCGTCGACTGACTCACCTCAGTCCATTCCCACTTTTTCCTAACCCGCAATCCTGGACATCTGCTGAGATTCGTCCCGGTATTTTTTTTTTCCGCCTCCAACTAAGCACCGTTTATCCATTTCTGCATGTTCCAGCCGAAAACTTGACACCAAACAAAAAAAAGAACACCTAGCCCGAGTCGGATTCGAACCCTCAGCTATTAATGTAATCTGCCGCAACCCTACCATCACGCCCCATCACACTAGTGGGAGGAGCCATACTAAGCCAAAACTCGATAGGTAGAATCTGCGAAAACCTATCCGAAGTGAAACTATGCTTATAACATAGGGTTGGCTTTGTATGTCCAGAAATTCAACTCTCTCTTCCTGATAACCTCTTTACAGCTCGAGTCATACCATGCTTTGTGCTTGGTACTCTTCACTCTATGAGTAATGAAGGAATGAACGCCCAGCAGAAGGATGTTTGTGATCATATCAGCAGCGGCGTCCACATCCTGCTTCTCAGGAAGCACCTAAGATTTCAATTATTTTACTCATCCAGCTCATTGGACAAGTGTCTGTCTAAAGACTGCTCTCCTTGCTGAATCTTGTGCATAGTTCCTTCCCCGTGGCTTCACTTCCATTAACCATTAAGACAGATTTCTCGTCCGCATGCCCGCATCTCGTCCTTATGGTAGTCACGACAAGTTATAATTTAAGTTCCTCGTACAAATGTAAAATGTTACGTATACGCAACCATACACCTAATATGCAGATCTTAGGACTTCCACAACGTCACGATGCAAAGGGTTACGCATACGCCTCCGTGCCCCGTCGTCCAAATGCATAATGTTACGTATACGCCTCCATGAATTCCCAAGAAAATCTTGGCTTTTCGTTCTTTTGGGCACTAAACAAGGATGGTCTTAACCAGAGGCGCGGCACTCAGGAACTTACTCAAGGCATCATTAGAGAGCAGTCAGTAGATTTTATCAGAGCCTCTTAACGATGATTTGGAAATGATGTTTCGGTGTATAATTTGTCAATGATCAAGGATTAGAGAATAAATTCTTATTTGAGTCCGCCCATTTTTCAAAATGTGGGCGCTTCCTCTTCTTAGAGCTCTACAGTTCTGGGTGGGCCTGGCCCTCAGCCCGCAGCCAACAAGCCTCTCCAGATAGCACGACCTTTAGCCAGCTATCTGCAAATGCCCACGCCAATTTTGTTGGGGTCCTTCTCCAACCGGGTGCGCCATCGGTTCCGTGGGCGTCGTCTATTGCGTTGTCCCACTGGTTTGGAGTCGATGACTCTTCGTAGCAGTGTTGTCCATGCGCTCCACATGGCCCAGCTATCTTAGGCGTTGAATCCGTAGACGCCTGACTAAGTTCATTTCACTGTACAGCCCGTACAGGTCGTGGTTGAATCTTCTTTTCCAAAAACCATCAACGCAGACAGAACCAAAGATTGAACGCAGAACTTTTTCTCTCGAAAAGATCAGGGGCTTCTTCATCCGCTTTTGAGATTGTCCATGCCACCGCTCCGTACAGCAGGACTGGGATGATTAAGGTCTTGTATAAGGTCAGCTTGGTCCTTCGAGAGATGGCTCTACTACTCAATTGCCTCTTGAGCCCATAGAAACAGCGGTTGGCAAGAGTTACTCTGCGTTTGATTTCGGTACTGATGTTGCTTGTACTATTTACTGCGAAGCCGAGGTAGACGAAGTCCTTGACTACATCGAAGTTATAGCTGCCCATTGTGAGGCTCTGTCCAAGACGTCGATGTTGTGTGTCCTTTCTTGATGGCAGCATATACTTCGTTTTTCCCTCATTCACCGCTAGACCCATTTTAGCCGCTTCCGCCTCAATGCCAGCAAACGCCTCATTGACGGCTCACTGTGTTCTGCCAATCGCGTCAATATGGTCCACGTGTGGTAGCAGTTGTACGGACTTCTGGAAGATCGTGCATCTAGTGTTGACGTGTGAGTCTTGCACGATCTTTTCCAGGATGATGTTAAAGAAATCACATGACAGCGCGTCGCCTTGTCTAAAACCTTTTTTGACATTGAAAGTCTCGGTGAGTTCGTTACCGACCTTGATGGAGCAGCGAGAGTTCTCCATCGTCATCCTGCATTACTTGACGAGTTTGGCAGGTATGTCAAAACTAGACAAGACGGTGTATAACTCGTCTCTATGCACGCTGCCATATGCGGCCTTGAAATCTACGAGTAGATGGTGAGTGTCGATCTGCATGTCTTGGGGTCTTTTTCAGGATCTGCCGTGATGATGGGAAGATCTGGTCGATGGTGGACTTCTCCGGTCTGAAACCGCACTGATAAGGACCTCTCAGGTTGTTGACGAATCGTTTCAGGGGGTAACACAAAACGGCGGAGAAGATTTTATAGGCGAGGCTCAGGAGACTTATCCCTCGGTAGAATCACTCTGTCTGTTAAACTCTACGTTGGGTTCTACGATTGAAGAAGGCCACGGGGCATGTATTTTATTGAAACCGTTTCACACTTCATATTGGATCACGGGCATTTGAGTCGCATGTCAGTAGGATTCTAGGTCTACTCTAGGTAGCCCCGGCATGCCAAGAAAATCTAGAAAGGTTCTTGGGAGCTGATATCCAGTGTAGCTTGTCTTGTGAAGTACCTACAGTTGTGCAAAAAAACAAAGACTTTGGCGTGGATTAATTCGTAGCCACTAGTCCTTGGTCCGACTCTACAACTTCTGGAAAAGGACCAAGCCATATCCCATGCATGTTGGCTGATTGATTGCTTTGATTCCTTATGTGGTCGCAACTGAATTTCGGAAAATATTCATCCCTTACCTCTTCTTTAACAAGGACACTTATTCAATCACCACGGGGAGTGCTGGCCATGAGAGCAGAGTCCTTTCTGATGACGCAGTCGACTCCCTCGTTGCATCGACAGATCCTCGTATCCTCACATGGTGCCTTCCAAAATATGCGCCAATTATCTTCCACACATGACTGCAGTTGGGCTCGTGTTGCTCTTGACGACGAGCCTGAGCTGATGATAGCCTTCCAAGAGTAACCGAATTAGGCGTTTCTGCCGACAGAGTCAGGATAACTCCTCTGATTGGGAGACGCACGTTGCTTGACTCCTTCCTCAACCCTCAGACAGGAACTGCCTTCTCAAATATTGATTTGATTACTCAACCCGACCGAGGCGGTGTGCAGCGTCGTCAATCGACACGCGATCACGATTTATGCTCGTGCCCCGTCATGAGGGACGACTAATGCAAACAGTATCGCAATTAAATGTTGTCCTTAATTGCATGTTGCCCGGTCAGCGCACGTTGCCCGGTCAGCCGGTTACAGTAGCGACCCATAAAAGCGTGTACACCCACCCCCCAGGGAGTTGAAGTGCTCCCTGCACAGTTTCAAATGCAAACTATTGGCATCGCCTGACGCTTCAGTGCACTTTGTAAAAGTAATTACAAATTTACAATCCGTGCACCTGCAGGTGGTAATCCTAGCCACCGCCAGACACAGTCGACGGAGTTAGTGGCTTCTTCTGTGGCGAGAGCAAACGAAAATGGCCACTTAACCACTGGTTAGCACAAGTGCGGCTGCAAATTGAATTCCCGCCCGAAGCCAGTACTTTCATGTCGCCCCCCGCACAGATCGCGTCCGTGGGAATCAATAAAAACCATCGGCGAAACTGAATTTCATTTAAATTGCGTGGCAACTGTCGCTGTGCTTGCGATGGCTTTAACGATTGGCTGACGGTGGGGTTGCGGTCGATGGCGCACGGCGGAGGGCTTCGATTGAGTCGGTCGATGGTGAGTGCGTGCGTGGACGTTGTGGTTGCCATGATGGTCGATGATTTGGTGGCAGAGTGTTTGCGGGAAAAGTAGGTTCATCCGCTTTATGGAACTCCCGAGGAGTTGGTTAATTTGTTCGACCAAAGAGTGGTTTAATTAGTTTCTATTTACGTAAGCGTGTTGCCAAAGGGGGGTGGAATTTTCCAATACCGGCGGACAATCAATTTTGCGGATTGTCATCAACTTTGCTTCCAGTTTTTCTGTTTTGTTTAATTCGACAACAAAGTTTCGAAATGTCCTCGACTAATCGAGTGATTTTGTTGGCTTGGGTGACAATAGATGTGACATGTTATGCCTATGGCTTACAGCTAGGGGCTTGGCGGACCATACTCCATACTACGACGCGAGCTTCCTTACTTCCATAACCACCCTAATCTAAATATATAAGAATTTAACCTCAAATGCTTGCCGCCGTTTGACACCTTAACGCATTTACCGATTTCAACCAAATTTTCACACATTGGTTTGGTATGGCTCTATATATGGTTTGTCTGAAGTTTGGTTAAAATCATACGCTTAGTGTGTGTGTGTTGTGCGTGCGTGAAAAAATGCATAAACTTCAGTATAAATTAAAGTTTTTTTATTTTATTTTCCCTCTATGAGGGACTTTATTTAAATTCAAATCAGATCTTGCTTCGATCACTGCTTCCTTTAAACTAAAGTACTTTCCTTAAACTATCCTAATTGCTCGATGTCGATGAGCAATGGCCTTGACACAATTGCGTCCCACGATGGATGATCGGCGACCCTCACACGGTGGCGTCGGCTTGCATCGTTGTGCCTGGTCCGACGGTTTGCTTGGCTTGAAACGCTGACCTAGCGTCTGGCTAGGTGCGTCTGGCTAGGCGTTTGCACAACTTTTGTTGTCTGGCTGCTCTCACACCTTCCGGTGTCTGACTGCTCTCACACATTTGTAATGTGAGTTAACTCATATTTTTGTTTTTTTATTCATTATTCGTTATTACTTTATTTCCGTATAGTAAATTCGATTCATTTAAAAATTTATAAATAAAAACAATAATAATATAATAAAAATAAAAACCTAGAAAATTAGAAATAGTATAAATAAATTATAGAAAAATAAAAATAAGTTGTAGCATTCTACGTTGTACTTACAAAAGTAATAAAACAGTTTTGAAGCCACTTCAAATAATGCAAAATTAATTTATTTAGTACTTATTTCGTGGGGTAGTTCGCAAACATGGCGTGAAAAGAATACACGAACGACAAAACAAAAATAAAAGTTTACATAGTAACATTATGCAGAAATAACAGAAAGTTCAAAAGCGCTTACAATAGAACATCAAAAGTAATTGATTCCATATTAGGATAATTAAGGTTGAAAAGCCAATTTTTTCACATTTTTTCTAAAAGCGCTTGATGCCGAAGGAATTCTAATGGAATACGGGAGTTTATTAAATATTCGACATAAAGAAACACTGTAAATATTACGATAAGGAGTAGTGCAGGCAAAAGGAACGATTGCCATGTTTAAAAAATTTCCATGAAAATTGTAATTTGAAATAAGACGGTTAGACGACAGTTTTCACAATTTAGCCGTGTTTTTTTCATCGGAATATGCAGAAATGAAGTATTACAGAGATGCCTGACTTCTACATCTCTTGTCCCTTAAAATTTTTGGCATCTGTATTTCATAACATGCTCATAAACCAAATTGGCCAATCAGATCGTGAATAATCACATTATTTCGTGAATAATCTTTAAAAATGCATGAATATCTATTAAAAAGGCACTGAAATTCGTCGATGGACTAGGAGGCAATCAGCTGTAAAGTCTATGATACTTCGCTTCTGGGTATATGTACAGATACGTCAGAAGTCTTCAAAAAAGCGATTCGAAGTTGATTTGTTTTAAGACAACACTTAAATATTACATATGTTTTTTTTTTCAAAATTATCCGACGGATTTTTTGATTTTCTTGGACTTGCCTTGAGTCTGAAATATTCTTGATCTGAAAAATACCAACTGGGGGCGATTTCGATCCCAGATCAAAGTCAAACTTCGACAAAACTGTATGGCTCTTGATAATATTACAAACAAGGATGATGTGGATAATATTGTACAAGGATTTACTGAACACATTTTGGGTTCCTGGTATGACAGTGTTCCAAGGGTTTTAACGAGACACCAATTTAACGCCCTTCCTATGCACATTCTCATCCTGATTAAGCTTAGAAATAAGTATAAGAGATATTGGCAAAGATACCGACATCCAATTTACAAAATGTATATGTCATCTATAAGTCGTTTGATAGCTGATCATATCAATAAAATGCGCAACGACAATTGCAACCAAAAACTTAATGGTTTAGATAAGAACTCAAAACCTTTCTGGAACGTAGTTCGAATTGCCAGGAATAGAAATAAAAAATTACCATCTTTGACCAACGCAACAGGAACATTCTACAGTGATGTAGAGAAAACTAATGCACTGGGAGATACGTTTCTGAATAACCACAATACATCAGCTTATCTCGGTGATTCATTGACAAACGATGTTGTTAGCAACTCCATTCAATCTTTTAATGCGTTAAACACCTCTCCACCAAACAACTTCCATGTAAGTGATGACGATACATTTTTCTTTGTCAATAATTCGAATGTTAGAAAATCAGAGGGTCCGGACGGAATTAAAAACATTTTCTTAAAACAACTGCCTAAAGCAGGAATTAAGCATTTAACAATTATTTTTAATGCATGTCTTAAAATTAACTATTTTCCTGATGCATGGAAAAAGGCGAAGGTTATACCAATACTAAAAGCGGGGAAGCCTGCTAATAGCACAGAAAGCTATAGACCAATAAGCTTACTTAGCAGTATTGGTAAAATTTTTGAACAAATTTTAAAAGAAAAAATGCTGGAATTTGTTTCTGACCACGACATCTTCAATGAACAATTTGGGTTTAGGCGTCATCACAGTACAATGCATCAAGTCGCCAGAATTGGTAATATTGTTAAAAACAACCGTGCTGAAGGTAGATCAACAGGCATGTTACTATTATATATTGAAAAAGCCTTCGATTCCGTCTGGCATGATGGACTTCTACATAAAATGATATCCTGTGGATTTCCGACGTATTTGTGCAAGATAGTTTCAGCAAGAAAGCTTCCTGTCCTGTCGGTCTTTTAGTGTTCATGTCAACAGTGGTGTGTCCCGCGTAATGCATTTTGATACCGGCTTACCTCAAGGATCAGTTTTGGCTCCAATCTTATTTAACTTATACACTTCAGACTTTCCAAGTCTACCTGGTTGTAGTTCTGCTATTTTCGCTGATGACACGGCAATATTTTGATCTCATGAATTTGCTCTCCATGTGGAGACTAATCTTATCAATGGAATGAAAGTACTACAGAAATACTACAATAGTTGGAAAATTAAAATTAACTGGAAAAAAATTGCAAGCTATCTTTTTCACGCGAAAAAGGAAACCTTGTTATCTACCGAGTAGTAATTTTCTGATCAACGGTACACTAGTTAATTGGGAAAAGTTTGTTAAATATTGACTTTTCAGGAACATGTTACAAGAACAGTGAAAAAATTGAACATTGCAATTAAAATGCTCTACCCCTTTATAAACCGAAAATCAAGGCTGTCTATACGTAATAAAGTTCTAATTCATAAGCTAATTTTCCAAGCCATAATCTTATATGGATGTCAAGTATGGGGACGTTGCGCGCAATGTCACATTAAGAAATTGCAAATATCACAAAACAAACTGCTATAGATGATGCTAAATCTTCCCTGGCATCACTCAACACAAGATTTGCACAGAAGGGCGAATGTTGAATGCGTTTTTCAAAAAGCTCAAAAACTATCTTAGATTTTTATCGAGATGTGAACTTGCCGATAACCCACACATAAAAGAACTTAATCTAGCAACGGAGGTGGCACCACCATAGCACAGCATCATTATATGACTAGCCATGTTCATAGTAGCTTTATACTTATTCTTGTTTGACTGTTATTTTTCATTTTTTTGTTTGTTATTTATTTATTTATTTATGTACTTAGTTATTTGCTTATTTATTCATCTATTTATTTACTTATTTATTTATCTGTTTTTAAATTTATTTATTTATCTATTACTTTATTTTTTTTATTATCTATCTATTTATTTATTTATTTATTTTCTTTATTTATTTATTTGTTTTCTTATTTGAGTATTTATTTATTAATTTTTTACTTACTTATTACTAATTGTAATATATATATACAATACAATTTGCATGAAGGTTTTTTTTTTTTTTCATTTTTTTCCTTCAAAAATATTCACGAGCTACTAAAAATTGTAAACCTTAATAATAATATTCCAGAAGCAAGATAAATATGTATCAAATCTCTGCACACACACTTTATAATGTATGAAATTTATACTGGAAATAAATCTATCTATCTATCATGGCCTTGAGTCTGGATTGCCGCCTCATCGATCGCAATTAAATGTTGCATCATTATTCTTCTTCGGAATGTAAATCAGCTTCGATTGTGCAACGGATCAAGATTAGCAGTCAATAAGGTCATGAATAATCCTATTGAAGCAACGATTTTAAAAGGAAAATTTAATGGGTAGATGTATTGATACCGTGTATTCCGATGATCCAAACAGATTTATCTTTTGATTTTAAGCGTCTGTATTTTCCAGCTCACCTTGATTTTTACATTATTACAAATAAAGCGCAAGGTCAGTCTTTGAAAATTTGTGGTAGTGATTAAGAATATCCGGTATTTTCTCATGGTCAATGGAAAGCCGGCGGCACCAAAAACGTTTCATCACGTTTCATTGTGCAAAATAAAAACATAAAATAACACGTAGTAATATTTTTTCTTCACAATAAATGAATAATATGGATCGGCGAACCCCACAGGCGGACACCAGTAGGTGTTGGCCTTGCGATATGTTTTCGATATATTTCATGTTGGTGTTGATTTATATACTCAACGGCAGTTTTAGTAAAGAATGTGCAGTTCGACCAATCTCTTACAATTTAGGGGTATTGCATTTAGGAAGATGCCAGTTCCCGGTGTGAGTTCCATTTCCGGATTGGATTTGAAACGATGCACTCTACGCAGGAAAATATTTCGAGTAGAAATTTACAATCATGTATCAATCATTGGTTCTGATTTTAGAGATAAATATTTCACTGATATTGGTAGTGGTGGTATTTTTGTATTTCAATCTTAATTGGGGCCAGATTTCAACTAAATTTATTGTGTAATTATAGGTAAGGTTAAGGTGATCGCCACCACTGGATCCCTTGTGTTGTCAGTACCCGGAATTTTACACCATATTGTTAAATTATAAGTGTGCATGTATATAAATTCAGATTTTTTTTATATATGTATATGTAGAATATTCAGATGTAAAATATTTCAAAAAAGAAAAATTTTATTCTGAACGCTTAATGCCTGAAACACAATAGTGCGCTGCGCCAGCCGTCTTCATGTTACGGAGAGAGTGCGATCACGCACTGCGTTGAAATAAATACTCAATTTATCAGCTGTTCTCTCTCTCTCTCTCTCTCATCTACTAGATGAAAAGGATTGCCGCCTTTCTGCATGCACTCATTTGAAACGACTTTTGTCTTTAAATTTGTTTTTAATCAGCTGTTTTCATTTCTCAAATGAAAGTTGACACAAAATACTCTCAATTTGGAAGAAAACTCACTCTATCTGGGAGAAAATCTCTCTCACAGCACACCTCTCTCTCGAAAAATATCCAACAAGTTAAATAATGACGTGCGATGGACTACGTTTTACGTTTTATTACGATCCTCTCATCTCTCTCATTATTCACTGACGCAGGTCGACGCTGTATTTTGTGCTTGACCATTGAATTGTGCGCGTTGAAAGCCAATGCCAGCGCAAACGCACTATTGCGTTTCAGGCATAATCCCAGCATTTCTCAAGCTTGACGAATTGAAAGAATTTTACTCTGCTTAACTAAACTACATTTTTTTTTTGTTTTGTTAGACTTCAAAAGTTTGCAATTTCCACGTCTTGCGTTTGCCTTGAAAATCAACCAGGCGCACGGATAAGCACTGGAATTGTGCGGAATTGACTTTGAATATCCAGTCAGCTCTCACAAGGATATGGATGTGCATCATGGGCACGTGTAGTTAATCTATTAATTCTGTTTATTTACAACAAAACAAAAAATGTAGTCTACGAAAGTGATCTGCGATAATTTAACTAGAAACAGAACTCTAGATAAAAACTGGTATAGCAGGCACAGGGTCCGCTAGTCCATACATTAAATCTCAGAAGGTTTTCCAGTTCGCCCCTAATTAAGTACTTTTCCAAGAACTGCCTGTTTCCACGGAGGCGTCGGAAAAAAATTCTGTCTCTCCTCGTCTCTGCAGCTTCCGCAGGAGTCGCTATGCAGAATGTTCATACGCAAGGAATTCGCAACGGCATTTTAAATTGAATTGAAGATTGTGGGGAGTGACTATAGACTCACAAAGCACTGCGACCAATATTTATGTGCCTCCTTTCCTTATCTAGGACTTCAGAGATACCTTGAGAAAATTTATGATCTCCTTAGATGGGATGTGCTGAGAGTCTTGTCCTGTTAATGTGATTCTATTGATCTTGGTGACAGACTTGGATCAAAATTTATTAGAAAGGAGACCATGGAACACCCCTGGTCTAGTAGAAGTAGGTGTCCCACTTCTGACCAACGATCGGGTGAATCAGAGAGGACATGCATGGGCAATCGTTTTTGGATCGCGAAAGCGTATGGTCGTTGGTTTACCCGTGGTAGCTGATTTTTCTAACTTAATCCTATCGCAAATTATTCCAAGATCTTTAGCACGGATTACAGAAATTCGACGGCAATAGAGTTGTGGATGTTAAGGAATAAATAGTCAGAAAATTAATTAATATATAAAATCTTTATTCAACTCCTACTCCAAATCTGCCACAGTGGCAGCGTACGTGTTGTCGAACAGCGAAAGGAAAAAGAGACAGATTCGTGGAACCTGTCAAACACGAAACCTCGGTTTTTATGCTATCGAGCTCTTAGCGGACGAGACTCGAACTTGTTGACCTGACACTTTTTCTTGGCTGTGTCCACAGAGTCTAGTCCTATAGAGGAACATTTTTAAATTCAGTCCGTGGTTGGTGTTTTAAGAATGGCATGACTTTGGTTTTGTCAAGACTCGATATGAGGGCACTTTCATTAGCCCACTTAGTACATGAGCATAACCATAAATCCTTGTTCCACTCAGTAACTGAATCCGTAGCCATTCAAGAGAAAAACTTAAGTAGATTTGAAGACGACTGGATGGCGCAGTTGGATGAGTGACTGCCCCTGGTTAGCGAGGTCCCCGGTTCGAATCCCAGAGAAAGCAAAGTTAAAACGCTTTTATCTGGTTTTCAAATCTGGTCCAGTCACCATTTGACGCACCAAAATGACTCTGTCACTGGCGTAGTCAATCAGTGGTAGCAGTCTGACTGTGGGTATCACAATGGATCAACATGGCCTAGGTGTGCTGGTGAATTCACTATCAGCCCCTCTACATAACCTAACCTAAGTAGATTTGAACACCATCAGCGTATATATAAAACTTGCAACGGAATAAACCTTTTGGGAGATCAATAATCAACATAGAGAATAATAATGGACCGAGAAGAGAACCTTGGGGTACCCCATTGCAAAGAACGAAGCACGAAATAAGGACAGTTTTGAATTAGAATGCCAAACATCTTGAACGAGGTTTGTAAGGAATGAGAAGGTTAACTTATTAGTGGGATCCCAGAAGTTGAATAGGAATGACAGTTTGAGACACAGTACTTACGGGTGAACACAGACGAATGGCTTCGAGAAGCAAAGTAAAGCTGGGAAAGTAGGAAGTTTGTTTTATCTCCGTCAATATCGTGGCGTAGTGGGTTAGTGCGCCAGGTTCGAATCCCCAATCTACCAACTTTCATAATTCACGGCTTCCACCTCTTTTGAGTCACCGCCAATGCCCAAAGAGTATTCCTGTCTAGAAAAAGCTTCTCAAATTCGCCGTTCGCAGTCGGCATTAAACTCCCTTTGTGTCCCTTCCACTTGTGAAAGAACAAATAGCACGCACAACACGAGTGGTTGCTGAGAAGCTAGGCCCATGACCACCTCGGACCGTCGCGCCACCCATATTATTATTATTATATCCCTTTGTGTGCCGTTTGTTAGTTTCAGCAAGGCTGTAGGGAACACTGATTACAAAAGTCTGTGTGCCGTTAAGTGGCCTTTTGGTTAAGTTAGTGGATTGACACTGAGGTCCTATTGGACCCATTGTAATGTCCATGGGTTAAAACCCTTCCTATCGTCTCACTCTCCGGATGATGAAAAACTCTCTCTGACTTCAAGGTTGTTAGTTATCGTCCTCCTCCATCCAGCCATCCAGAGATCCTAATAAACCTTCAAAGAGATTTAAGTGGGATAACTGATATATCATGGTGGTCATGGAAGACCCGGGTTTTTTGTCTCAATTTGCATAGACTGGGGCATTGACAAAGATAGTGGGATGTATCTTCAATCTCCTCTTCGTCTCCGCAGCCTCTTCAGACCCATTTTGTGTTCATCGTACCTCAGATGATTATGACCAGTGATAGCTCCTATCATCATGCTTAGCAGTTTCCTGCTGCATTGGAGGAGGGAATCGGTTTTAGTGCTGTTGAACCTAGGCCATATCGTACGAGTGGTCTCACATGTGGGGACGGAACTCCACCTTTCGTTAGCTAGCTCCATAATTTTCCTGTCCACCTCTCTCTTGATGTCAGACAGAGGTGGGGAAAGCCATGGGTTGAGTCGGATTCGGCCCTTTTCCTGGCAAGTTCACCTGCTACCTCGTCCCTGTGACCTGGGCCCAGCACAGAGTGATCGAATGCTGTGTGCCAAGAACCTTGAGCTCTTCGCCATAGCTTGCGACTAGCTTGGACTTTATTTCGATAGCCGAAATTGCTTTGATGGCCAGTTGACTGTCAATTTAGAAGGTAATATCAGCTGGTGGTGTTTCCAACAATGATATCAATTTGGCCGCTTCTTTGACCGCAAGGACCTCCGCTTGAGAAACACTGCCGTAATCAGGTAGCCTTATAGAGCAGTGCATGTTTAACAATTCGGAGAAGATGCCCGCATCTTTGCCCCGTCCGTAAAAAAACGGATGGAACTCGAGTCAGTGATGGGTTCATTTGAGCTCCACTCCTTCCTTGTTGGGAGGTACTTTTTGAAGGGTATTTCGAAGTCAAGGTTGGGGAGAGAGTATTCGCTTTCTATTTGTTCGATGTGAAGTCTATCAAGAATACATGCATGATCATAGGGGCTGGGGTGTGGAGTTTTTGGATTGGGAGATCCTAATGGTATAGGTGTATAGAGGTCGAGTGGATGAAGATCCAGTAGCACCTCCTAGTCCGCTGTGGGGGTGGTCGAGATTGCCCCTGTGAACAGCTTGAAGTTTGACATTTTCAGACAAGTTTGCCATATGTCAGGATCGGCCTCACAATCGCTGTGTACATCCACAGAATCGTTTTGGGGTTCGGACCCCATTTCTTACCAAACATCCTGTTGGACAGGTATAAGGCACAGGCGGCTTTCTCTGCTCTTTCTTTTACATTTGGCTTCCAGATGAGTTTCCTGTCTAGGATTAAGCCAAGGTACTTCGCGCTTTCGCTTAGAGTGAGGGTTGTACCCTCAATTTTGGGCAGATTGAAAGGCGGGATGACCCTTTTGTTGGTAAAATGGACCAACCTTGTTTTTGATGGGTTAATCCCAAGACCGCAAAATGTTGCCCATTTGAGGAGGATGTTGATTGCGCGTTCCCCTAACTCGCTGAGTGTCGAGGAGAATTTTCCACAGGCAATAATGACCACGTTATCGGCGTACGCGATTGCCTTGGTACCCGAGCATTTCAGCTCCTACAGCAGGGGGGAGATGACCCCACCCTGTGGGGAGCCTCTTGAAGCTATGGCTTTTACCGAAGAGTCGGCTAGAGTTGCTCTTACTGAGCATATTAGTTATCACCGACGTGACGGATTGCACAACTTTGTTCTTTACGAGTGCATCTTTAATTGCATCGGTCTTATTGTTGAAGGCATGTTTGTCGCCTGCCTCTGATCACTGGACTAACGATAGATTCAAAGACATTCAACGGAATGATACTCAGGCGGGTTTGTTTTCTAAGAAACTTGGCAAGTCTCTCCTTTTTTTCAAGGATACGTCGACGGCCTGATTGCTCTCTATCCTCGAAGTTCAGTATCAACTGGGGGACATTCGACTTCGATGACTAATTCCCGACCGCTGTCATTCTAGTCCAACACGCTGACAATCGCCTCATTAACGCCTGTGTGCGTCCAAAGCCAACAACAGTCTGCCACGTGTGTTGCCATGCGTGACATGCATTTTCATTAATCAGACAAATTTTCCGGATGGCCGGAAAACTCCTACGCCGACCATACCCCGTCCAATCCCCGGCCAAACCGCTTGAGGTCACTGAATCAATTTTAAATGCACATGTCCGCGACTCCAATTTACAGTCATATCGATTGTATTGCTGCTGTGTCCAGATGCATGTCCTGCTCGTCGACAGCACCGTGCCGCGTGACTGCGCGCACCAGCAAACAATGTCTTCATTAAAACGCTTCAATCATCAAGTCGCAGTTCGCAGCAGCAGTCGTTCCACTCGACCGATTAGCAATCCGTGCAGTAATTCAGTTCGCATGTGTATGCTCTTGAAATTGGCCAGACCGCACTTATCTCCTGGCAGCAGGTTCCCCCGACACGCATTTCGCCGGATTCAGATGCACTGTGTGCGTCCTTTCTGCGCGATCCCTTACCCGGGTGGAGGTGGGTCACCCCACCTACCCAGCAGATGGAAGAATAACATTTTGATGCGGCGAAAGAAATAAATGAAAATATCAAATAAACTAGAAAACGTGAAAAGCACCGAACGTGGAGGGACTGCGAAGTTGGCGCGTGACTGGCATGCCATGAGAAGGGAATCTTCAAACGTCACTGAAGACACACCTTTCGCCGGCGATGATGCCCGTCATCGTAGGAACCATCATTCGCTTCATTTCGGGGCAAGCCATGGATGCACCAGCAGGAGACGGCAATTACACGGGGATGCGGGTGGCGTCGAGGAAGGTGAAGCGGTGCGCATCCATCATAGTTGTGCCGACATGCACACATCCAGTGGCGTTGGCATTTCCTCAGACGAACACAGTTCAGGTGGAATTCAATGCAAATGGCGGTTGAGCTTGGGTTATTTATTGCCGTCGCCTTCGGGGAAAATCCTTCGAAATTTGACAACAACTTGGCTCATGAGCCAATTATTTTTCGCCCTTAGGGTTTCCACTGCAGCTACGAGTGGTGGGAGTGCTGTGAGTTCACACGAATGAAGTGTATGTGTGACTTGCTTAAAGGGAGTCAGTGAAGTAAACGTTTATTCAATGCTGTCAACACAATTGATCTGAAAAATACTTTACTTACAGCAAGTGTCATAGCCACAGCGTACTCAAATGCATCTATTACCAGGTTTCCACCGAAGCGAAATCGCGTGATTTGGATGAATTCTTACTGAAGCCTCAATTGGGCGTTCCCATCGAGTGGAAGTGATTTCAAATGTCATTAGCCGTCAACTTATGATCGCCAACGCAGCTGTTTGTTGACAGAAAATGATAGTATGAGGCCACCAGATAAAATAGGAAAATGAACACCGAAATGAGCAAAATAAACTAAAGTTCACTGAAGAAGGCCTGTTCGGTCTGGCAACACGGGCGGATAAACTCAAGGGGTTTCAACTAGATCTGAACAAAATCGCCTCGAAACCAAAACCCCGATAATGTATGCCGAAACCTAGGAGATTTGGAGAAATTTGATGAAACCGCATGATTTCGTTCGTTGAAAAAATGGTATAAATGATATTTCATTAAGAGCTTCCTATCTTTGAATAAGAAGGGGAGCCCTAGCCGGCTAGAAAAACGTATGAGTTGGCGGCCTCTACACGAAGAAACAGTTCAATATAAAGCGTTTGAGAGCCGTGGTTCATAGTCTAAATCATTCAATGGCAACACTCGTGCAATGTTAACAGACTTCAAATTTTCAGTCTGGAAGTGAAACTTCTTCAACGTGTCTGATCGACTTCTGGCTAGTTGGTGAACATTTTCCATACACCGTCAGAACATTTTTCCACTTTTGATTGTGAGTTCAACAAGTCAAAAGCAGCAATGAGAATATGATCTCAAAGCAGACAAAAAGTGTTGATGTAATTCTTTGGAGTTAAAAGGGGTTACAGTATGTGTGCTCTCATTTTCAGACTTCGAAGTTTCCGTGATATAAATTGTTGTAGACGATAGAGAATATAAAAGAATAAAGCAATTCGAAGAAGGACACGAAGGAGATCAATCTCATGGTACAGCAAAACTCACAATATGGGCTTCCTCTAGCAATTCTTGTGCAACTGTGTTCCATCGTATAGAAGCGGCCTTTAGACGTTTGCTGCTACGCACAAGTTGTTCGATTTTTTTATCAATCATTTAAGAGTTCGTGGCTCCAAAAGCCTTATATATTTGAAGAAGCAAATATTTAAACGATGGAAATGATAAATGCCGTACACAACTTTGAGGTTATTGTTCTTAGATCTTTTAACGATTACGTGCAAAAGAACTCCGAGCAACTCGCGGATGTCCTGAACTTCAACAAAATAGACATCAGGGCAATCCAGGATGTGCGGTGGAGTGCGACGGCTAAAATAGTGGTTGAAAAAATACGTCAGCACATACGGTCATTACAACAAGAGAGGCGCCTTTTTGGTTGTGGACTTGTTGGTCGTGACTAACATAGGCCACATGAGCTTTGTTTATAAACATCAAGGCATCGTCATTACCCTGATCTGAGCTCACGACCAGACCGAGGACAAGGCAATGCATGGTCTTCATGAAAGGAGTTGCGATCAACACCCCAGATTCAAAACGAAAATCATTCACGGAGAAACGAAATTCCTTCAACCTTAAATACGCCGGACGGTACCTAAGTACGGGACACTCACCCACAACCGCCCTCCAGACCAAATCTCCGACCCAATAACTACGTGTTCACGCTCCGTCTGCAGAGTTAAAGCCCTTCTTAAATGGTTCAACGTGTTCATAAACTTTCCCCCGAATGTCTGCCCAGTTGTCACTCCCTCCAGTGGGGCCACAATCGTATCCCACCCTAAGCATGGCACCAACAAGCTGTTACACCGCTTGACCTTGACAAGTGAATCGCACACATATCTCCGCTCTTCGCTAAGCCGTCATCTGTGCTGCCGACGATGCCTTTGAATACAAATGCGAAAACGAAAGTTCCCCGGCCTGCCGTCTGGCTCATCTATTCAGCAATCATCACGCTGCGCCTTTGATAGCACCAACCACCCCATTTCCAATGCTTCCGATTAATCCCTCGATAGCTTCTCACGTCCCCCCACCCTGTCACATCGTCGAGCACAATCATCGATTGCCGCACACAGACAAGCGAATTATGCCAAGTGGCAATGCGGCAAGCCCTGAATTGAAAGCAAAGTTCAAAAGTCACACTCGTCGGATGCTTTAGAGGCCGTAAAATAAATTCCAACGGAAGCCCTCAGTGTACACGACGAACAGACGATGAATCTGAATCTGAATCTGAATTCCTAACGCATATTATCCCCCCACCCCCTCATGATGTGAAAACGAACACCTTAATCCAAACAGTTTCTATCTTTCGTTGCAGGATGAATTGGAGGAGGCCGATGCATATCTGGTTGTGTATTCAGTTGTCGACAAAGAGTCGTTTACACGATCTAAGCAAATCCTGTCACGCCTACAGGATATGGATTTGATAAGGACGCGACCGATAATCCTGGTGGCCAATAAAATTGATTTAGCGAGGTCACGTTCCGTTTCAGCACAAGGTAAGTAGTAAGCCCGAGGCGCATTACCAGCCACAGCACATAATCGCTAATGAATGTCATCCACCCCAGAACAAAAAAAAAAAAAACTCAGCTCGTTCAGCCGGTCTGCCGGTTACTAATGTCAAATTAATCAATTGGGAGCCACGGTGCCGAAGGACGGCAGTTTAATGCGTCTTAAGAGTGCCTCAAGGGCTGGCAAAGAGGACCGGCATACAAAGTGAGCCGTCCGCGTCGCACTCGTGTCGGCATTAAATGCCCCGGAAAGGTCCAACTGGCTCGTAAAAGAGGCGGCAATCACGGTCCGACTTTATTTGACACATGCACCGCGCTGCTGGTGTGAACGGGGATAAGTCAGACCTTTTGGCATGAAACTTATATGAGCGCATAATTTATAAGAGGAATTTGATTTCATCGGCTTTACGGCAACGCCGCCAAGTAGTTCCTCTTCGGGGCGTGACTCTCTAAAGTGAATCCCTCGGGGGAGTGCCCTAAAACTGCGAATGGCCGGAACATGTGAACAATGAAAGTGAATTTGACCACAAAATCCTGATTGCTTCACACCATAACTGCGGCAAATCGACGAAGTTAAGCGCTCAATAAATTCGAAGCCAATCATTGGAAGCCGCTGAGTCCTCTTAGGTTTGATTTTATTGACGTCGTTTTGTTTGTTTTTGTTGATGTCAGCCTCCTCCTTTGCAATGCATCCGATTTCGGCAGCAAATTAAAATTAATTGCAAAATAATGAATCATCCCCGTTTTCCCATAAAGGCCGCCGCAAAATTGATTCAAAAATCGATATGAGAGGCGAAAGAGTTGGAACTCTGTGACAAGGCCTGTCATGGATGGTTCGGTCAGTTTTGATTAAGCGATTTTTGAGAGCGTAAAATACTTTAACGGGGTCGCGGGTTTCAGGAACGATTTTTAAGGGAGCTTTGGGAATAATTTAATTCTGGAAAATAACCAGATAATCACATACATATATCCAATTCGTGCTTCGGATTTGGTAAGCCTATTTCAATCACACTCGTCAAAGTGAACCGTCACCGGAGCCTGAATACGTCTTGCTCATAGTTCATCGAAATAAAGTTTAGCATTTGAGTGTGTTTTTTTCTTTTTGCGGGACTGTATCCTGTGTTTTTTTTGCGTTTGGACTTGCACAATCACAGTACAAGTGATTCGGAGGCGGTCAAATCTGAAATTCATAAAGTAAACGCTGGCGTACCTCAGGGTTCCGGTTTGTCTCCCATACTCTTTCGCATTTACCTTTTAACGAGCGAAACGATTGGTCTACATTGTTTTGCTGATGACA
Source organism: Eristalis intricaria (assembly GCA_964034865.1). Lineage (NCBI taxonomy): Eukaryota > Metazoa > Arthropoda > Insecta > Diptera > Syrphidae > Eristalis > Eristalis intricaria. The sequence goes on from OZ035877.1 coordinate 62,943,984, forward strand.
GCACCCTCAGTTTTCGTATGCCATTTGAATTTCTTGAGCCTACAGACATGAAGATTTAACGACAACGTATCTGAACTTGACCACGTCGAGCAATAAGGAATCAAAAATCGTGTAGAATTTTTCGCTTTCTCGGTAAACCGGAACCTACTCCCGTTCCCAATGTCGATGGAAGGCATCTGAGCTGAGCAGCAGATAATCTGAGCAGCTTTTCATTCTTGTTATGCACATGACTAACTAGATGTCGCCACAAACGCAACGAAGACATTGAGGTTCCTTCGGCCTTGCAAAAAGTTCACCGCCTCTGCTGATCTGTCTTGTTTTTTGTTTCAGTCGATGGGCCTAGTAATAAAACAATGTATTTATACTTCTCTGCACCAACCAACTGAATACAGTGAAGTGTCTGGCCGGGGTTCATGGGAATGTATGGAACTTCAATTCAAGATCCAATGGCGTAAGAAATTGTGCGCTCAAGGGGAAGTCCGCCTAAGAGAGTTATCCGTAATAGAAGCTTTCACAGTAACACGAAAAACACGGAAACTCAAAACCCGACCGTAAGGGAGTATCACTTGACACTTTCACTTGGCACTTGTTGAATCGATCTGGTGCTTCCATCTTGTCGGCAGTGGTAAAATGCTTGGATGACAATCGTGGCTGTCAGACGATGGGTGTCAACCAAGAGTTTATCGAGTACAATTCACACATCTGGGCTGGTGCTCCTCTAAATTTCTTGATCCTTTTGTTTGTTATTCAGAATAGAGCATTTAGAATTCTCGGGAAGAGACCCATCACTGAACCATTTACATGTTGTCTATCTTGATTCTTTTTCCACATACTTTGAGCCCAAGTTCGGAGGAAATGTGTTGAACAACAGCGATGTGAAATCCCTTACCCAGTCATATCAGGACTCAAGAATAGAAGTCAGTTGTGAAAAGAGTGCGTAGAAAATAAGCCTGGAGCAAGGATTACTAATGTCATTTAACCCCTCGGGGGGCATATGGCGTCAATCACACCTGCGCGCCATCTCGTTCGAATTTCTTCAATCCGTTTGAGCTTTTCCAACTCATTCCTAAAGAACTTGATTTCTCTTCAACTGTTGTGGGTCACGTTTTGCCTTGGGTGTCCCACTGTCCTGCCTGCTTGGTTAAGCGGATTCCACTGCATGGCGTACTTCGCAATGGATTTGGCTTCACGTCGTAGATTGTGTCCAATCTACTGCCACTTTCTCATGCGTCTTATGATGTTCTTGACCCGTTCTCATGTACAATTGCTCGTTGGAGATACGGTTCGGCCAAAATCCTAAGTATGTTTCTTAAACATCTATTAACGAAAGATTGCAGCTTACGTGTGGTGATGGTGTCCACTTTCCAGGTACTGCATCCATATAGCAGCACCGATTCCACGTTTGAACGGAACAGTCGCACCTGGGTTCTCAAGCTGATGACATTACTTTCCCAGATCATGAATAGCATTCCGAACGCAACTTTAGCCCTCCCGATTCTGCTGCTCACATGCAGTTAGGTGTCATAGGAATTAGCCGAGACCACACATCCTAAATATAGAAATTTGTTAACGATCTCGACTTTTTCGACGATGACGGAACAAACATCGTCAGCATAGTCTAGGTGCTTAAGGTAAGATGTCATAGTCCATCCCACCACCAGAAACAATAGTGGTGACAGTATGCACTCTTGGCGAACTCCACTTTTGACCTCAAACTCCTCTGGGAAATTATCATTGTGCAAGACTTGACACTTACTATCTTCATATGTAGCCTTTATAATAGTTGCGGGTTTTTCCGGAGTGCCTCTCCTGCACAAGGCCGACCAAACTGCATCTCGATTCAAGCTAAAGCGAAAGCCTTCTTGAAGTCGATGAACAATAGATGTAGCGAGACCTAAACTCAACGCATTGCTCAATGATTACTCGTCAGGTGTTAATGTGGTCGAAGCAGAAGGATTCAGCGCGAAAACCCGTTGAATTTAAACGCTCTTTGATCCCTTCCATAACTATTCGAGATTTTATTTTCGATACTGCCGGAAACACGCAAGTTTTTCGAAAGCGCTTAATGATCATGTCCCTTTTCCAATCCTGTGGGAGTTGTTCATTATCCCAGGCTTGGATATCACCGGATGCAGCAAGCCTGCTTATACATTCGACCCAGCTTGTCTGCCTTGTTTTTCTTGTGGGACTTGATTGAAGCTGTTATTATTTTACTTTTGCTGGGACAGGTCCAGAATACTCGTTAGACTTCGAGATCATTCCGCCGTCGTCTAGTCGGGTTAAGACTGTAGAAGAGCGTTCTTTCCATCTAGTGAGCGAATATTCATCCCAAATCAAAATGTTACCATTTAGACTCTTCACCATGTGTTGCTTGGAGTTCCTATCATCAATGAGTTCATTATTTTTTTGCCTATTTTTGCACCTATTCCTTGCTTCTTCAGCCCTTGAAGGCAGTGTGTCGATAATACGAACGTTTGTCTCGTCTTACACTGCCCTGCAGGATATGCGTTTCCAGGTTATGAGACTAGTGAGGCAGACTTTGTGAGGCTGGAACCATCCACTTATTTACCAGAGCAGAGCATTACTGTGATTTTAGTTGGCGAGATGAATTAGCCAACCACGTTATACCGGACAAACTCGCGCTCCGTTTGGAGGAAGCTGGCGTTTTGTGGCCCTTCCTGAAGTGGGTCCAAGCGAGTCTATCGTTCCAGAATTCAATCTTTGTCCGTGTACCATAGCTAAAGGTCGTCATCAAATTATCCAACCGTATCCGAGGCGTTGGTTTCCAACTCAGAGCAATTTTTTTTTTTTCAATTGAGGCTCCCAGGACCCTATACCAATCGACACTGATGCTGTTTTCTGGCGCAAAAAGCTCGTTATTCGTCCCCTCCCGTTAGCAATTCTAGGATAGATTCCCAGACCACGAGGAGGTGGGCGTAAGGCTTGCTAAGAGAGAAGCTAGGTTTTCGGCTGCAGTGGTTCATTCTCGTTATTAACCGAACTAGCAAATATCGGGAGATGCTGCTCCTTCGAGGCCTTTGTGCCTCCACGGGGCCTTTGTTAGGCGTCCTGTAAGTCCAACTGGCTGGACCTGGCCATTGGCTGCCAAGATCGTTCTATTTGTCGCCTTGGGATTTTATGTTTTGGGACTTAACGAATGTCCGAAAGCCTTGCAAGCCAATATTCGTCAAATTATGGTCGCGTCGAGTTATGAGACATGTGTCGAAAACTCGCCGAAAATCACCTTGTCAGCGTTGAGTCTTGCAAGAATTCCCTTTGTGGCCATATCCAAATAGAATTTTTTAAATAAAAGTTTAATTCAAATCAAAATCATTAATTTTATATTTTTATTAAATTGACTTTCAACGCCACAAAATGGACGACCCTGCTGTTGGTATTCCCACGGCCTGCAACCTCAGATAGTCCTCAAAGGGGACGCTCCCAACACCCAACTCCTTTGGTTTCTGTGGTCTAGATACTTATTTAATTTGTATTTCCCAAAAGGACCCACTGCCTTTGACGGAAATTGATTTCACAAAAACCCAACTCAAAGCGAACCGAAGGGAAAGTTCCAACCACAAATCATGTAATGACCGCATAAACAACGTTTGCGGTTGGAAACTTCTCCCCGACCGTCGTGCGTACGACCCGGCGAGAAGAAGAATCTGCAGCAATTAGTTGGCGAAAACTTTGAAATGCTAACCATATCCGAGTGCTGATATGAAGGAAGACAAGACACATTCCGGGCCGATTGGTATTTTTAATTTTCATCTCAGCCACGAGCTGGCTGAGCCCACCGACGACAAATGCTTTCGATATTTCAAAGAAAAGCAATTAAACAGCAACAGCTCGAATGAAATGGAAAGAAAATGATTTACACTCAGAATCACACAATCTCGAGGAGATGCTTGCAACTGAGCCGAGCGACGGGGACGAGGTGTCATTTATCTTGGCCGTTCAAAATTGTTACCCACACGGGAGGATACACTCGCATCCACGCGGCCGCTTCTTCACCGCGCTTGAAATTGTTTTGCGGATTCCTGGTCGTTTTTTCCGCGGTCTGCAAGAATAACGCGTGCAATTCGTTAGCGGGAAGCGTTCAATTAAAATCACTTGGCCGCCGCGCTTCTGCGGGGGAGGATACAATTAAAAGTGAAAATTATTATCACGACCCCCGGTGACGTCCTGCCGGCTGTTCCCCGCCATCACTCACTGGTCACTCGGTGTTCTTTTCAAGTCGTCTTCTGTTTATTTTCGTGCTCATGTGCCGATTGCAGCGACCGGATGGCAGGAATTCCATTTTTTATCGCGCTCTGGAGAGGGAATTCGAAGAAACATGGTCCCTCGATCCAATTAAATTAATAAAAAGTTTACTTTGAAAGAACGAAACAAAGGGAACTTCTCGGATTCCTTGGATTTACTTTCTTTCCGCCCCTTGTTTCGGCTGTTGTTAACTTGGCCGAACATTTTTTTTTGCGCTCGCGGCGGGTACAAGTGGCGGAGGGTGTCTCTATTTAATCTGCTGAAAGTAACTTAAATTAATTCCACCGGCTGAGGGGAGGAGGCAATCTTTTTCGGGTTGACATAGCTCTTGACTCGGGAGTAAACAACTTCAGAATTCGATAAGCGATTGGGAGGACGTCAAACGTGAAGGGTTTGTAAAGGCGTTCAACTTTGATGTTTGATCTCGAATTCAATGGCAGTTCTTATGGATGAGCTTGGTCCCAGGGGGAGGTGAGGGAAAGTCATTAGAAGAGCCACAGGTTTCATTACGTTTGGCGGGGCGTTCAACCGGGCGTTGGGCGCCATCGTAAAAAGGCGACGATCCAAAGTTGGCCTTTCGCAAACAAAAGCTTGATGAATCCGTCATCCGACTTGGGTCTGATCAAAGTTCAACAAACTCAGAAACTTAAGTTAAACGAAGTTAGACAACTCTGAGTTCTGGTGCAGTTGGAAGTGAACGCCCATTTCTGCAGACGATGTTCATTTAAGACTAAACAAGCGACAGAGTCCATCAAGTGGTAATGTATTCGGGTTCTGACGCTCCGATGGATGTCATCGTCATCGGTCAGTGCTCCTTCAAAATTCGGCCATGGAATTCCCATCACCATAATCGAAGGGGGCTTCCCTATCGATGATACTATGGATGTGAACAATATTTGGCTCCAATAGGACGTCCGGTGGACTAAGGCCTCAACCAACAAGTCTTTCGATCCAGGCCCGACTTCTTACTACCTGCCTCCAGTGTCGCACGCCAATTTGGTTGAGGGTCTTCTCGACCTAGGTGCTCCACCTAAAACGCGGCCGTTCTCTGCTGCGTTGCCCACGAGATCGGAGTCGAAGACTCTTAGGGCCGGAGCTGAGTTGTCCATACTTTGGTTGGGCGTTGGATCCGAAGCCCTTGACTAGACTCATGTTGCTGTACAGTCGATACAGTTCGTGGTTGAACCTTCTCCTCCAAAAACCGTCAACGAAAACAGGACCAAAGATCGCATGCAGAACTTTTCTCTCGAAGATTGCAAGGACCTCCTCATCCACTTTAGAGTTTTGTCCATGCCTACGCGCCGTACTGGAGGACAGGGATGATCAAGGTCTTGTATAAAGTCGGCTTGGGGGGCTCTACTACTCAATTGCATCTTGAGCCCATAGAAACAGCGGTTGACAAGAGTTACTCTGCTAACAGCGGATGTGAAGTAGAATAAGTTCTTGGCTACCTCGCAGCTATAGCTGTCCATTGTGAAGCTCTGTCCAAGACAGAGAGAACAGTATACCGTTCACTGCTAAGCCCATTAGCAGCTAGCTTCCGTCTCAATGCCAGCAAACGCCTCATTGACGGTTTGCTGGACTTCTGCAAGATCGTGCCTATATTGTTGGCGTGTTAGTCTTGCACGATCTTCTCCAGGCTGATGTTAAATAAATCACATGACAGCGCGTCGCCTTGTCTAAGACAGCGAGACGTCAATGAAACGTTGGATAGCATTGAAGTGGAAGCGGCCAAAATGGGTTTAGCGGTGAACGAGGTTAAAACGATGTATATGCTGTCATCAAGAAAGGACACATAACATCGACGTCTTGGACAGAGCGTCACAATGGGCAACTTTAACTTTCAACTTAAAAGCATGGAAAATCTCAAAAGCGGATGACGAAGTCCTTCGTCTTTTCGAGGGAAAAGTTCTGCGTTCTTTGACCCTGTCTGAGATGATGGTTATTGGAGAAGAAGATTCAACCACGAACTGTACGGGCTGTACAGTGGCATGGGCCTAGTCAGGCGTCTACGGATTCAACGCCTAAGATGGCTGGGCCATGTGGAACGCATTGACAACACTGCTCCAGCCCGAAGAGTCTTGAACTCCGAACCAGTGGAACAACTCAATGGAGGACGCCCACGGAACCGATGGCGCACCTAGGTGGAGAAGTACCTCAATCGACTTGGTGTGCGCAGTTGGAGACAGCTGGCTAAAGATCGTGCCGGCTGGAGAGGCTTACTGGTTGAGGCCCAGGTCCACCCCGGACTGTAGTGCCACCACAAGAAGAAGAAGACGGTTCACTTGGACCACGTTTTGGGTCCACTTTGTCGACCATACTCTGCTGGCAATACGTGAAATATATTCTACGCAGAATAACTATTTTGTGCTACGTTTTGACAATTTTATCAGGTTCAGCGACTTTTGAAAATGGAAAACCTTAAATTAAACACATACGATCTCGAGGTGATTTTGGATTTGGGGATTTCAGAAAAGAGATTTTAAGTTTGGGGTTTTCGTACAAAACCTCAGTATGACAAGAGTGATTACAATAAGAACTTGTAACCAACCCGCGAACTGGAGAACCTCACCTAAGACCGCTCAAAATGACATGCATTTTCTAAGAACTAAATTTGAAAAACATAAGAACTCAAAAATATCTCATCTTCCCCTTTCAGATGGCAAGTGTGTAGCATGCACATTCGGTGCGAAATTTATCGAAGTATCCGTGGGTATAAATCACAATTGCGATGAACTCCTAGCCGGTACATTGACGCAGATTCGCCTGAAAAAGGAGCACAATCTATTACAGGTGAGTAAATGACATTCATTATCCAATCAGTTATGCTGTCACATCTGTCACCTTGCGCCGAATAATTGCACACAACAAGCGGCCGTTAATTCACCGAAATGGCGGTGTCCGTGCAAGGCAAACACATTTATCTTATCGAAAATCGCTTACATTTACATTACACAAGCGCTGAGATTTATGTAGACATTAAGTTTGTGCTTATTTCGTTTCACTTCAAGCTCATTTGTTGGCTAATTGATTTCGATTGGGCAGGTCTCTGAATGTCACGAAATGTGATCAATTACAAGCTGTGACGCGTCAATGTTTGCCATGACATTTGCCTTTGAAATTGCTTTGTAAATAAAATGTTATAATTTGTTTTTTATTTTGCGATTCATTTCAGATAAGAATAGTGATCAATTTTATGTAGTGGAACTTTGTCTAGACTTTAGATAGTTTGGTGTTGTAATTTTTGTTATGCTCTATCTTCTTCTGCTTGTTCTTCTTCTTCTACTTTTAATTAACGACTGTCTGTATCTTAGACAAATATTTATGTTTATGGTCGACTAGTTGTATAAAAGTGATTCACTTCTAAGATATGACTAGCATCAGCAGACGGTGGTAAGCTTTGTTGGACTTCAGGAGCCACTCCAAAAATGTGTTCTTCTTTACTTCCTTTTCGTCGACTGACATAGGCCTTGACTGTAGGGGTGGCCGACTTATGCATCAAATGAGACATCTCAACCACAAATTTGACGCTATTTATGAATTACAGTTTGGGCGACTCTAGACACTTTTCTGGTAAAGGATACCACTCGCAGCCGCTTTAAGGATGACAAAATGGAGGAAATATCGAAAATGTCCAGTACTGAGTTATAAATTAAAAAAAAATAAATGTTTCATACAGAAGTCTGTCATTCAGTCTTGCATTCGATTTAATCCTACACAGACAAAATACACCAAAGATTGACAGGTTTTCTGTGACAAATGCTCTCGAATATTGGTGAGTGATTGGTCAGAGGTGATGCATTGAGATGAAAAGCTCCCATGTTCCCGTCGAATCAAAAGTAAATGGAACCTAGTCACTTATACTCAAGCAATAAGCAAATGAAGCAAATGAAGTACATCAATCGGACTTAAATAATTTGTTCCCAATGAATCGACGAATAATCATGTTTCCGTTTCCTTTCACAGCATCCAGGATCTTAAATCAAATTAAATAATTTTGTATTCGACTACATGGTCATATCATACCTAATTGATTTAAGTTGGTGGCACCGGAAGCGCAGCAAGCAATCGAGTGAGTTCACAATACTGATTCAGCAGTACCCACTTCATGATCGTTAAATTCACTTCAGTTTCGTTAAATTTCGTTCACTTTTGCTTGCTTAAGCAGAATCGATGTGAATAATCCTGGTACTTGATGTTGAAAATATGGGAGCTTTGACATTTGACAATGCTTCCCGCCACTTTTCGTTCAATTTTGACATAAGCTTACATCTCGATACATCCGCTATAGTTTAACCACAGGCTGTTGAAATGCTGATACAATTTCCAGGCAGTACCCACTTCACGCAGTTTCCTTATATTTCGTTAATTCTTTCTATTAAAGTGGGAACTCTTACTCTCTGAGTGCGTTGTATTGAAATTTCGCGTAGCTACCTTTCTGGGTATAAATTCTGGAAACTAGACGATGATTCGAGGTGCTTTTCGTTTAGTTTTGACTTAAGCTTGTGTCTCGATACACCCGCTACAGTTACCTCTGATACTGATAGACTGTGGAAAGGCTGATAAAATTTCCAGTCAGTAATCACTTCACTCAGTTTCATCGAGTTTCGTGATTTTTTTTATTTAACGAAATTCGCGTAAGTGCCCAGAAGCAAATATGAGAAATAAGACTATACTTCCAGTTGCATTCGTTCAGTTTTGACTTAAGCTTAAATCTCGACTAAAGTTAGGCCTTAAATTTGTTGGACCTTTTGACTGCTAATAAAGTTTCATGTCATTAACTACTTCCCTCAGTCAATAATCACTTCATTCAGTTTCGTTGAGTTTCGTTAACTTTTGTTTACTTAACTAGAAACGAAATTAGATTCTCTTCATACGTGATATTGAAAAACAAGATAAACATATCGACAAATTGAAATTTCACAAAATTTGAGATGTTACCGCCTAAATAATAAAGACTATTTTAATGCTGACAGAAGTTCCAGTCAGTAATCATTTCACTCAGTTTCGTTGAGTTTCGTTAATTTTTGCTTACTTAATTTTGTACGAACAACGTTGCTCTACTTACGTGATATTGAAAACAAAATAGAAACATTGATACGCTGATATTTAAGGACGCATCCAGCTGCCTTTCGTTCAGTTTTGACTTAAGCTTGAGTCTCGATGAATCTATTATAGTAGGGCCTTAAGACTGGTAATACAGTTGCCTGTCACTTGACTACTTCCTAGTCAATTATCACATCACTCAGTTTACTTGACTTTCGTTAATTTTTGCTTCGAAAATAATTTTGTTTTGATGACAAAATTACTCTTGCTCTACGCGAGTGATATTTAAACCCAGAGGCAAATAATGTCAAGTGGGCAATTTTACGACACTACTGGCTACTTTTCGATCGTTTGGACCCATATAGTTGGACTGCAAGTTTGTTGAATTTCTGAGTTCTGAGCTCAGTTTCCAGCTAATAACCACTTCACTAAGTCATCACCCATTCCTACTCAGTTTCGTTGAGTTTCGATAATTTTTGTTTACTTAAGTGGAAACGAAATAAATTGCTCTACATAAGAGATATTGAAAAACAGAGAGAAGTATCGATACTTTGAAATTTAAGTACTACCGGCTACTTTTCGTTCAGTTATGACCTAATCTTAATTCTCGACACATTCTCTATAGTTGGACTTCTTGTTTGATATAGTTTCCAGTCCATAACTTCACTCAGTCAATAGCCCCCTATTTCAGTTTCGTTGAGTTTCGTCAATTTTTGCTTACTAAATTTTGAACGAAAAAAATTTGCTCTACTTACGTGATATTGAAAAAAATTAGAAACATTTCGATTCTTTGAAATTTGACGATTCGTTCAGTTTTGACATAAGCGTATGCCTCGATACATCCGCTATAGCCGAAATCTGTGGAAATGTTGACACAGTTTCCAGTCGATAACTACTTCATTCAGTTCATTGTCCGCTCTTTCAGTTTCGCTGAGTTTCGTTAATTTTTTCGACTTAATTTAATCGTTCCCACGAACGTGAAATTTTGCGTAAGTGCACGAAATCGGCGTTGCTTCCAGCTATTTTTCGTCCGTTTTTTGACACCAGCTTAAGTCTCCGTACATCCAATATAGCTGGGCCTTAAGTCTGTTGAAATGCTGATACAGTTTCCAGTCAGTACCTACTTCACGCAGTTTCGTTAAGTTTCGTTATTTTTTTTATATAAGAGCGAACTCTTACTGTCTGTGTACGTGATTAGCGTAGTACCCAGCGTTAGTACCCAGAAACAATCATGGGCACAAAATTTAGCGTTACTTCCGGCTATTAAGCTTAAGTCTCCGCACATCCATTATAGTTGGGCCTTAATGATGCAGTTTCCAGTCAATGACTGTACTTCTTTACCAATCACCCGCCTCACCCAAGAGAGCCTTCTATTCGGTTCATGTCGAGTCACTGACAAAAAGGAGTTCCTTTCACCCAATCTCGGCCCTCACAGGATGTAGACCAAATGTCGAATTCCACAGGATCTAACCTTCTTAATTAATCAAGCTACATGTTCCTAACTTTGTTGAAAGTCATGCATACAGTCGACCTCCTGTGTACCCTCGTGCATATCTACACACACGTTGAATGTCCTCAAAGTGTTTACAACCACATAACATCACAACTTCAACTTCAAGAGTGCAGATGACAGAGCAACTTTTTTCTATATATTTCCCCCCCTTAAAATTAAAACATTCAAAATTTCACAAAAATATTTCCGGTGAATTGAGCAAAATAAAAAAAGTTCCCAACCAACAACCAAAAAAAAACCCAAAAAACAGAAAACTCAATTAATTATCTCAATATGCAGACTAATATACAGGACTCCGGTAAATCAGCAGCGAAAGTTAAAGAAGTCTCGGAAAAATCAATTCATACGAAAAATACCGAAAACCTGGTGAGTACGAGGCCCTCTCCTCAAGCACAGTGACGGAGGAGAAGGAGTCAGTGTTTTGAAAAGTTTGTTTCTAGTTTTTCTTTTTTTTTTTACTTGTGAAAAATAACCATTTTATGTGTGAGTCCGGGCACTTGTGCCTTTGGACTGAAAAGGATGGAAGGTGTAGAAAGTCGAGTAGTTTAACCTTTTTGAAAATGCCGTAGACAAGACCCTTTATTGCATGCTCCCTCCAGGACGCCTGGAGATCCCCTTCGATAGATTGCGGCCCATCCTCATAGTGATTGATTGAACAGTAATCTGTTGATGTAGTGACAAGCGTATGATTTTCTGAGTTAATTTGCCGTGTGAGCAGCATGTCCTTGTAGTTTCACAGACCATCACAAAGTTGAAAAGTTTGTCTTTGTTTGTTGTTTGAAAAGTTTTTGTTTTTTATGTTTCTTTGTCTTTGATGGGGAATTGAAATTCCTCCTTCAAGAGGCAATCTTCTGTATCGAACGAGTGATTGAGTTAAGGACAAATACGAGCAAAGCTGGGTGAGAGACGACGCGACTGCGAACTTTCGAGGAACTGAGACGGGTTTCGGGGGAATACTCAACTTCTGGAAATCAAATAATGTTTGCATGGGTTTTAAGTTGCAGTCTTACAGAGGAAATTTGTAAAGTTAATCAAAAATGTATGCCAAGTAGGGGGTCGTGCATCAAGAGCTGTTTACTTTCTACTCAAATTGGTTGCGATATTTTAAATAAGAAAATTATACTTTTTTCCCGAGGGTAGGCGGAAATCTTTGACAAGACTATGGCGTGCGTTCGCTCGAGATTTCGACTCACTAAAACCACCTTCCTTTTATGTGTGTTATGGCTACAACTAACTGAAGCAATTAACCAGTAGTTTGTATGATCATACCATGAATTAAATACAGGTAACTCCTCAATGTTCAGCCTCAAAGTTCCTGCCAACACCGCAACCATGCGCGGGTGTAGAATATCGTACGAGATTAAGGGGTCTAGTCCTTTGAAGTCGGCGCAAGACATTGGATTCCTCAAGGATCGGGTAAACTGCAGAGTTTATAAGCTCTTCTGGGGGCGCTTATGTTTATAAGCAAAGTTCTTAATTTCATCTTGGAGTGGTTGGATTCCAACGTCGAAACAGGTTTTAGGTTTAAGATTGTATACAAGCTACTTCTTATTAATGCATAGCTTGGAATACAATGGACTCTCCCTAAGTCCCACTCCCCAAGGTCGAAACTTTCTCTTATTCGAACTTTTTCGCCATATTTTACATACATTTCTGGAGAACGAGAACATTCTTTGGAAAACGACCACTCTCTATCTCTATAAGGCTATCTCTCTATAAGTATATCATCCTTTCTATTAAAGACACTGGCAAACTTAACCGACGTATTCATCCGACACATAGTCACACAGACATGAGGACATCAGGAAGACAAACTGGGACTTGTGTAGGGGGACTGTCAGTCACCTGTTAGCGGCTTCTGACGAATCCCAACCGCTGATTCCTTCAGAGCTTGACTCATCAATGGAGAGACTCAGTGATATCCTGAATCAGGCTCTAGTCAGATCTTGTCCCATAAGGATAGTTAGGGGAAAGCCTAAACCCCATGGTGGCATTCAAAACTTGATTCCCTCCGCGAAGGTTGCAAAAAGCTCTTCAACAGAGCCAAGGCAACCCGAATCAATGCCGACTGGAAATCTTATAAAAGAGCTCTCAGTCCCTTCAAATATGAGCTAAGAACAGCCAAAAGATCGTCCAGGAGACTCTTTTGTGGGAAGATCGAAGAGGTCTCTGAGACTTCCCGGCTACGAAAAATATGCCCTCCCTGATTCAAAGGGCTGATAGAACCTGGACTGATTCCAACCTGGAGAGTCTGGGTCTTCTCATTGACACCCACTTCCCAGGCTGCAGTGGTGGGGAGGAATACACCCCCCTCCCCTTCCAACCATTTTAACCAGTCATCCCCACCCCATCTCAGCTCCCTGAGAGAGACCAAAAACACAGTCCTGTGAGCCATCGACTCCTTGAAGCCCTACAAGATGGCAGGACCTGATGGCATTTTTCCGGCAGAACTGCAAAAAGTTGCAGAACTAATCTCGACCTGGCTAGTCAACATCTTTCAACGATGATTAGATCTGGGCCAGGTACCCTCAACTTGGAGAACGACCACTGTCGTCTTCAAACCTAAGAGTGGAAATGCTCATATGTCAACCCAAAGGATTTTAAGCTTATTTGCCTATCCTCCTTTCTTCTAAGGACCTTGGAAAAATTGATCGACGTATTCATCCGACACACAGTCGCAGATAAACCTACGACAAGGGAAAATCTGTGCAAACAGCCCTGCACTCCCTAGTTGGCACTTTAGAAAAATCCCTCGAGTTACCCTCACTGCTTTTGTCGATATCGAGGGAGCCTTCAGTAACATAGAACTCCACGCAATAACCTCAGCACTCACCAGACTCGGGATCGAAAAGCCTATAGTGTCCTTTATTCACCGGCTTCTCAATAGCAGAATGATAAGCTCGAAGCTTGGTGATACTACGATCCGCAAACCTGTTTACAGAGGTAGTGTACTCTCCCCTCTACTGTGGAACATAGTGGTCAACGAACTGCTTGTGAAACTTGAGGGGCCTGGGAGTAAGGTTATTGACAATGCAGATGATATTTCGATCACGGATATTATGCAATCTGCCCTATCCAAGCTAGTGAAATGGACTAGCGAAAGCTGCCTAAGCGTCAATCCGAACAAAACTTTGACCCTCCCAGATTATGCGGGACTCCCTTAGTTCTAAGAGACAGAGCTAAAGTCTTATGTCTTACATTAGACACGAAGTTAAGCTGGAAGCTAAATATCTAGGAACGTTGTTAACATGGCCTCCACGGCTCTTTACTGCTGCAAAGGGTCATTGGGTACAAATGGGGACATGGGGACATTTTGTTTCAGTAGTCAGACCCATACTGCTTTATATTGTCGCAAATTAGTGCACTGCACTAGAAAAGAAAACCTCATATCATTCGAACTAGTGCAGAGGATGGCATCCAAAGGTATCAGCGCAGCACAAAGGACAACCTCTTCCGAAGGCTACCGCAGCTGGAACTATTTGGTAGGCGGACATCAGCAAATACGGCGATCAGACTAAGATTGCTACACAACTGGAGAAATGTTACGTATACGCCACAGTGGCTACGGAAGACAGCTCTAAGCTAAGGTCCAGACGGCAGGGACCCGATTCAAAATGTTACGTATACGCCACGGTGGCCACGTCACCTGCAATCTTCAGCAGGTATTGTTCTATACCTCTAGATACAGAACTCACTACACCTAAACTCCTCTTCGAGAAGAACCTCTCAACTAGCATCCCCCCAGATCTTACTGAGAGTCTAAACATCCAAACGCTGGAAGTTCCACTGGGATTTCCACAGATGGATCGATGATGGATGCAGGTGAGGGTGCTGGCGTCTATTGCAAGGACCTAACTATCCGGCTATCTTTCCGATAGCTGGATATCGGACCTTCATACATTTCCCTGAAATTTCCATACAAAAACCCGCGACAATTCGACTTAGGGAGAATTCAGTCAAGCAGCACTAAATGCACTTTCGGCCACTGTAATGGACTTCAAAACAGTCAAGTGCTGCTATGACGCTTTGCAATCCCTTACCATACACAACAAAGTGTACCTTGGCTGGATCTCTGGACATAGAGGGATTTTAAGCAAAGAATCCGCAGATGCGCTCGCGTGTGCTGGCTCGGAGTGCACTGTAAATTGGACAGCAGCTACAACTCTGATTAGCGAACGGGAAAACATACTTCGCCTAGACCAGTGGACACATGGTCATGGTCTTAGGCAGTCCAAGAGATTAATCAGGCCTTATTCATATAAGGAAACACTCCATCTTAATAAGGACAGCCTAAGATTGCTATCAAAGCTTTCTTACGGGCCAGACTGCGGCCTGAAATATCACTTTAACAAACTAAGCCTGTGTCAAGACACGGTTTCTCGGCTTTGCCTCGTCGTCGAGGATCAGACTTCCGAGCACATCATGTGTGAATGTCCGGCAATAATCTGGTTAAGGAAACGTATCTCCTATAGGAAGATACTCACTTCAGTGGAATTAAAAAGTTGCACTACAAAAGATTTACTATCTTTCAGTTTTACTATATTCCCTAAGCTAAAGAAAAAGGAAATCAGCTTCACTAGTCAGGCCAAATACTTAGGAGTAATTTAAGACAGCAAGTTAAGCCTAAAAACAAAACATCAAGGAACGCATTAAGTAGGCGGCGGCAGTCGTTTACACATGTAAGAGAATCCGTGGCCCCACATGGGGAATTAAACCAAGAATGACTCACTGGATGTATACTGCTGCTGTTAGACCCATCTTAACGTCCGGTATCCTTGTTTGGTGGCCAGCACTGGATAACAAATCCAATCTTAAATCGATAAGCAGTATTCAAAGATCAGCGTGTATCTGCATCAAAGGGGCATTTCGATCCAACCCCGCAGCCACCCTGGAAACATTGCTACAGCTCTATGGGAATCTGGTAGCTACCAAGGCAGCGTCAGATCACACAGAGATAATCAGAAATGCGAAACCATCAACGCATACAGATTACATAGCACCTGCAGATATCGAGTTTGAGTTCAAAACATTCATCCCAGACAGAGAGGATTGAAAAAACATTCTACACAGATGGCTCAAAAACAGACGAGGGCACCGGACTAGGAGTATTCGCGGTATCGCCGGGCATAACCTTTTCCCTGCCTCTTCGACTGCCCAACCAACCAATCCAGTCATTTGTATGTCACTAGTATACAGTGGGTAAAGCAGAGGACTAAAAACACTCCCTTGCGGTGCACCAGCATTTAGGTGTTGAAACGCAGAGTATTCAGTTCCATGCTTTACACGAAAGATTTTATCAGAGAGATGGCAGATATAATATTGAGAAGCTGTCTCAAAAACGTCTTTAATCGTGGAACGTAGCACGGAAATTCGATCCATGCCATGGCACCGTACATATGGTACGAATAGGGAAAACAACCCGAGACCGTGCATAATAAGGGTGGGTGTACAAAACTTGATCTGTCCCCTACTGAGATTGGTATAGGAAAACTTTCTTGCTTATCAGGCATATGACCCATGAAGGGTCTGGGCCTGATCAAATTACAGCCTTCCGTCGCTGACGGCGTGGGCACACAGCTTCTAGTCCTCAAGATCAAGCTGTCTTGCATTCGCGATTACTTGGTCTCTCTTTATACCGGAGGTTCGGTCTTCCATACCTTCTCGAACTAGGAGGCTCGGATTCGAAGACCCTCTTGGCTGGAGCATTGGTGTTCATGCGCTCGATGTGGCCAAGCCAATATAGTCCAGTCTACATCCACATCCTAGTACAGCTCGTAGAGTTCGCGGTTGTGTCTCCTCCATTCGCCTTATTCGCGGATCATATGTCCGACGTAGAATATTTCTTTCGAAGGTACCCAGAATCTGCCTTGTAGTTTTGCTTAGCGTCAAACTTTTGGCTTGATATAGCAATATTAGTAGAGCATGATGTTGGTCCTTCGAGTAAGGAGTTTTGAACCCGGCTGTTTCGACAAACCGAAGGAGCATCGGTTGCCAAGGGTGGTTCTACGTCGGATCTCCACTGGGATGTCGTTCGCGGAGTCTACGTTTGGCCCGAGGTAGACAAACCCCTCCACTTCCTCAAAATTGTAGCTGTCCATTGTGATGTTTTGCCCTAGTTGGTGTGCGGCGGATCGTTTCTTGCTCGACAGCATATATTTCGTCTTATCCTCATTTACCTTAAGACCAGTTCGTTTCAACTGTTCTTCAATCGCCGTGAAAACTTTCACTACGGCACGTTGGAAACGACTTGTAGAAGTAGAAGTTGTTTGTATAACAAAACCGATGCCAAAAGCAACCGCCTACATTGAGCACAAGGACTTTTCAAAGGACACTCGGCGGAATTTGGCTGGACTCCACCATTAAAAAAAAAACGATCGGAAAGAGCAAAAATATAAAAATATAGGGAAAAAATACAGGCCCGACTTAAATTTGTGCAGCGAACGTAAAAGCTGGACTGCAGAAGATTACAGACAAGTCAAAATCAGCAGGTTCCAGTCCGACGGAAACTGAAAATTTCAATCGAATCCGTCGTAAGGGGACAATTTTGTTGACGAAAAATCCGAAAAACTGAAATGCTGAAATCCAGTTTCGCTCGTCACTGTATAGAATAGTGAGGTAGGGTTTTGCACGTGAGCCGCAGGTATTAAGTCGGCGAATCGGTTGTTATATTCCCCCCTTTCACGGATATTACAAGACAATCGATAGGATTTTTGTCATCCCCGAACCCAACGAATTCAGCGCACAATTTCAAGTTCCCCCAGCACAGTATCCTGCAACGAACGGGTCAATCATGGATCAACCCTCTCAAGTGCACACACAATTCATTTGAATCACTATTCCCTCACCCACACACACGTACTTTTGACAATTCCAAGGACTAACCACACAAACACACAATTTCCTTCCACCTGAGTGAATAAAACCCATTTTTTCATTTGCTTGCGTTTTTGTTTTTCTCTTCTGTTTGCCCAGCCAACCAAAGTGGCACATTTTTCTAATTTTTTTTTTCGATTTTTCCTTCCTTCCAGGGTCACCGCGAATCGCCAGCCCATTGGTACAAGAGCCGCAGTGTGGTGCTGGCCAGCATGAAGGCCCGCCAGATGCTCACATGGATCCTCGGCAAAGAAGACTCCAAGTTTAAGCACTGCGAAAACCTGCAAGTGCTTTGAACTCTGACCAAATCGCAAATAATCACAAATTACAGCATATTCTTTTCAAAATTCAACAAAATCAAAACCTAAATCAAACAAATTACCAATTAACCATCGGTTTCGAAAACCTTATTTATTTTTCTAACCTCTTCACAATCAATAAAAAATAAAAAATATAAAAAATAAATATTCATTAAGCTGAACGACGACTCAGAAGAGAGTTTAGCGTTTTTATGCGCCTCATTCTTGAGCAAAAAAATATATGTATACATGTTTAGAGAGAAAAAAAAAAGAAACAAAATACACACAAATCTACGCCGTAGATGGTACCAATACCTTTTCTTAAGTTCATTCACTTGCGGATGTGTATCTTTCGTTCTTTTTGGTGTTTCGTTTTTAATTTTCCTTAAATATGAGAACTAAATAAATCTATACGTGTAAATGAATGTATCTTAAAGAGGAAATCTTGAATTTATAGAGAACAAATGCTATTAGCTTAAATTTAAAATTTATAAACACAATAAATTTAAATGAAAAATGATGATTTTGTTATGACCTTAGTTGAATAAGTAATCAACAAAATTAATAATTAAAACAGATTTTGTGTCTTCCGAGAAGTAAACTTTTAAAATGAAAAAATAAGAGAAACGCGATGAAAGCAAGGGCAGGAGTTATAAGCAAATTTGGAAA
This sequence comes from Eristalis intricaria, assembly GCA_964034865.1. Classification (NCBI taxonomy): domain Eukaryota; kingdom Metazoa; phylum Arthropoda; class Insecta; order Diptera; family Syrphidae; genus Eristalis; species Eristalis intricaria. Next base: position 62,962,647 of record OZ035877.1, read on the forward strand.
GTGAAATAAATGTTTGTATAATATTTTCGAAAATGAAAGATGCATTTTAAATTAACTTTAGAGTCTTTTTAACTAATTTTTTAGTAGGTACTTTTTTTACAAAGCAACCTCTAACAGAGCCATTTGACTACAAGGTGGCACGATGGTAAGTTTTAAGGCTTAAGGTAAGATTTGGAGATCTAATAATCCAAGACGGACCTAGGCCTAGCTTCTCAGCAACCACTCGTGTTGTGCCGTGCTATTATTCTTTCACGAGTGGAAGGGACCTATAGTTTTATGCTGACTCCTGCGATGGCCTGTCCGGTCGTCCAAATTTTCAGCTTCATCCTGTTCAATCAGAGATGTAAGAGTACATAGTGGCACTTCAAATTGATTGATGATGATGGCAAAGTTGTAGGTTCTTCGTTAAGCCAAGAGGGCTCTCTTTGTAGAGGTGATGCACTAATTAGCAGGTCGGCAGGATTCTCAGAACCAGGGTAGTGACGCCACGATATGAAATCAGACAGCATCCGTTTTATATTGAAATAATCCAAACATGAAGTGTCATCAGCCTGAATCAACGAAAATAAGCCATCCGCTGCTATATTTCTCGAAAATTCTCTGAATATGCGAGTCGATGGACTGAAAAGTGAAGGGTTCTGAAGCACTCACAAGTCGAAGCCCACGAAGCGTCGGATTCATCTCAAAAACTGCCGCTTGTGGCGCTTCTCATCCTCGAAGCATTGATGTAATGACTGTGAAACAGACGCCTGGTTATATAATTTGGCATCAGCAGCCTCTCTTTGCACAGAATTTCAATAAAGGAAGTAACGCGGCAAAAAATGTTGCATCGACTGCGATTTTCAATCAACCTTTACCGAGACCAACCAGATTTCACAACGAGGCCAATATCCACTCAGGCAGATCCATGCAAAACCAAACTCGGAGGGGGATGCGTGTTCAATGAACGAATATTACATGAATACATCACATCCTCACAACGTCACTGGGTTCGTTCCGTCCACGACCATGATCCACTCAATTCCTTGCTGCTGCAAATTTACCAAATTGTGCTCGGAGCGAACCTGACGTTGAGGGTGGTGAGGCAAATGCGCTAAATCATGCAATCCGGCCATATTGTGATTCTGTTTGCCCAAGAGAAAGGAGGAGCTCGTCCGCAACGAGGATGCAGCAAAACATGCCGCAGACTGAATAGACTCCACGTTCTCCATCGATACAGCAGACTGCAGCGGGCGATGATGATAATGATTTGCTAATGGTATTCAAAGGGGGTCAATGACTTCGGGATCTGAGGTTTGCTTGGCACGAAACCAAAAATACGGGCATCAGCCAGACCAATCGTTCGTGTAGCTTGCTGTTGACAGACAAACAAAAGAGGTATGCTCTGCTCGGTGAAGATTTCTCGATGTGAGGCGATGTGGTTGGAAGCAGCTATTAGGGCAGGGGGCACTGCGTTTTGATGGAGAACACGCGGGAAGACTAGGCGTAAGCAGTGACGACGAAGACGAGAACGTGCATTAATGAGGAGGGAACTGACGGAAGGTCGACGTCTGCCCATGTCTGATCCATAATTGGTACTAATTCCTTGTGTAGCGTATTGGTAAAGCTACGGTTAGAGGTGCTCGTCTTTATATGTCATCCTACTCACGACATGCATCTTAGCTCTTATCTTTGTTGTCTTGTGTGCGTGTCCAATCTTGTCTCAGGGCACTTGTGGCCTGACTTCCGGTAAGTGCGGACGTGCTGGTGAGTCGACTCACACCGAGGATCTCAAGCTTTCAACGATTTAAGTGACATATCTAGTTCGGTTCCCCAATTAGCACGGTGATCAGTTCAACAAGCAACCACTTGCCAGATTCTACACTCAGACGCGACCCACCATTGATTGGAACTCTTCTTTGAATAAATCACCCAAACACTCACTACTTCTGCAACAATACCCGTAACGAAACAAGAAAAGACACTGTTCGCCTTGTGGTCGATTCAGTGCAGAGATGGCGTGTGGGGAAACCAAAACCTGGTCAGTCACAAATGAGAAGATACACGATATATTTAAAGACAAGTTGTTGTACACCTGCGATTTAAGTCTGCTCCAGTCACTTCATATTCAAAAGAAAATGCATCACTTTCCCAAGTTGAATAAGGAACTGTTGAGAGAGTGGAAGCACTGTGCACAGCTGGCTGTGCAGAGAGCACTGGTATGATATATTGAATGGAATTAGGCGTCCTTTGTAGTCAGAACAAGGGTTGACTCGTATTTATGGCCAGACATTCGTTTACCCCATAAGCTGCTTTAATGGAAAGCGACGCAAAATGGTTTGCAAAAATGTGTTCTGTTATTTGTGCGAATGCCGATCTGCTTATGGGTTCCAGGTCGCAGTCACAACCAGAAAATGAGAAAGCCAAGGAACTGCCTAGCAGTGGCGTGGCGTCCAGATAAACAGATTACTTTCGAGTTACCTTTTTTAAAATTCTGCTTTTCAACAAGGTATCATTATAACAAGCAACATGAATCTAAATGTGTGCATATTATTGGAAGAATATATATCTACCACGGGTTAACCAAAGACTTCGTCTACCTTGGCTCGCAGTAAACAGTACAAACAACATCAGTACCGAGATCAAACGGAGAGTAACTCTTGTCAACCGCTGTTTCTATGGGCTCAACAGGCAATTGAGTAGTAGAGCCATCTCTCGAAGGACCAAGCTGACTTTATACAAGACCTTGATCATCCCAGTCCTTCTGTACGGCGCGGAGGCATGGACAATCTCAAAAGCGGATGAGCAAGTCCTTGGTATCTTCGAGAGAAAAGCTCTGCGTGCGATCTTTGGTCCTGTTTGCGTTGACGGGTTTCCACGAACTGTACGGGCTGTACAGAGACATGGGTCTAGTCAGGCGTCTTCGGATCCAACGCCTAAGATGGCTAGGCCATGTAGAGCGTATGGGCAACTAAGCTTCGGCCCGGAGAGTCTTCGACTCCGAACCCGTGGGACAACGCAACAGAGGACGCCCGCGTTAAAGGTGGCGCACCCAGGTGGAGAAGGACCTCAACCAACTTGGCGTGCGACACTGGAGACAGCTAGCCTGAGACCGTGCTAGTTGGAGAGGCTTGTTGGTTGAGGCCCAGGTCCACCCCGGACTGTAGCGCCAATAAAGAAGAAGAAGGGTAAACCAACGACCGTACCCTTTTGCGATCCAAAGACGAGTGCCCATGCATGTCCTCTCTGATTCACCTGATCGTTGACCACCCTCTCTTTCGCTCAAAGGGTAGTTATCAACATAAACTATAAGCTTGAGTAGACTGAGGAGAGGGATCATTTTTATTCCTCGTGCAATATCGCTCAACAATAGCTGTTTTTTTTTTGCAAGCGTATATAAGCCTAAATTTCAGTTTGCATGTAAAATACACTAACAACAAGTCCTATATCCGCTTAAAGTACTCATCATATCTATCGCCGCTTAAGAAATAAGCGCGGATAAAAACAATTCATTGTTTAGGTTGCTGGTTTGGTAAGTGGCTTACGATATTGGTCCCTGATCGCTTTCGCTCACGGTGTGGTTGATGTATTAGATCATTTTTAATTATTTTGGCATCCATAAGTATGCAATTTTTGGTATACCCAGGATGTCTCTGCTGTACATTCCGTTTAGGTTTTCGTTATCGATTCTTTTCATTTGATGAACATTTTTTTTTTATTTTATAATTATTAAGTGTTTTTCCTTTTAAAGTGATGGTCACGCTAGACAGTCACAAAACGAAGATTGTGACCATCAAAGATCAACCATCATTTTCCACGACTACACCTCTGACTTCTTAGCAAATGTCTTCTGTCTGCCAAGATTTTATGATGAATCATTAAGCGCCGATGATCGTTTTTTTGTGCACTTCAAAATTAGGCGTATATGCGCTTGCAAAAAAACACAGCTAATATTTCAGTGTTTCCTACTGTTGTGCCCAGCGCTGCACCAACTTGAGTCCACACATGTGACATAACATATAACTAGGCCACTAGTGCCAAATCAAGTATTACTGTTCTCAAATGTGTTACGTATTCTTAGAAGAACATGACTCACAAATGAATGCAAGAATACAGGTCAAATGACAATTGCACAGGTTACGTATTCTTGCCCACTGAGCAAGGGCAAGAATACGAATACGATATACCGAATACGGTTAACCGAGGCAATTCGATAACGATGTTGACCTATGGCAGGAAGTGCGATCGGAGGTTAGGAGGGAATGCAGAATGAACGGGCAAATGAGGCAGTCTGCAGGTGATCGCAACGGAAAATAGTTGATTTATTCCTCAAAGACAACACTACACCTCCACACGCACGAGTTACTTGTTGCAACACGTTCCAGGTCCTGCAATTGTCGTCTTTACTAGATCCCCATTCCCCATATTTGTTTACGTCCTTCCCTATTCCTCCATTCTCGTATTTGTTTACGTGTTTAACATCAGTAGCGTCCGTTTCCATATTTGGCTCCACTTGTTTGCTTGTCTAAAGTAATGTGAACGGTTGTACATGAATTCTGTTGACGCATAGATGCTGAGATCGGTGAATGGTAGACAACCGACAAAGTCGAAATTAAAAATAAAGAATTCAGTTCTGTTAAAAATATTTATTGTCGTTGTGTTTTATTTTATTTAAATGTTCGTTTCTCCCGAACGTAACTCACGCGACAAATTCTGGCAACCAATAGCAAAGCAAAGCATAGTAAACCGAAAAATGTCCAGTTTCATATCTGTCTACTGCTCTACGCACGTCCCACACACAGATATGACATAGAAACGTCATAACATGCCCCTTCCCAACATCACATACTCCATGGCTCGTAAGAAAGACGACCACAAAGCGATAGGAAAACAAAGCATAGTAACCTAAAAAATGTCGGGTTATAAAATTGCAGGCTGGGTCTCCTTGCGAGAGTGTTTAACAATTCTCTGTCATCATCATCATAGATACGCTATTTTGTATAGAATAAGTATTACATATTTTTGATAAAATACTCAGATTTCACAGCGATATATATTTACATTTTATCTTATAATAATAATATAATATGGGTGGCGCGACAGTCCGAGGTGAACCTGGGCCTAGTTTCTCAGCAACCACGTGGGTTGTGCGTGCTACTGTTCTCTCACGCGTAGAACGGACCTACAGTCTAGACAGGAATACTCTTTGAGCATTGTCAGTGACTCGAAAGAGGTGGAGCCGTGAATTATGATACGTGGTACATTCGGGTATCGAACCTGGCACCCGCCGCGTAGGAGTCGACGCACTTACCCACTACGCCACGGCGACCACATTACATTTTATCTTACAACTGGAAAATGAATAGATTATTATTGAATAGACATTCATTTAGTTACAAAGAACATTTCAAGGAAAACTATGATAAAAACCTTCATTTAGTATGTTTTCAAATTGATTTTTTCATAAAATGGGTTGACAATAAAATATCTCGTAAACTAAAGGAATAGCCAGATATGTACAAAAATATATGACTAGATACTAAAGAAAGAGATACATATCACAGCAATGAAAATGAATGTATGTTAGGTAGTCGAAAAATTCTTCGTATTTCTAATCAAACTTCAAGTAATTTTTCTTTTATATTTAATTGAACCAAATATGTACCATTTTGGTCGACCGCCTTTTGCCATTTTTCCGCTAGAGACATTATCATCAGTGTAAAACTTTTGCGGTTTCTCGGCGAAAAACTTCTTCTTTATTATTTAGACTATACAGTCCGGGGTGGACCTGGGCCTCAACCAGCAAGCCTCTCCAGCTAGCACGGTCTCTGGCTGGCTGTCTCCAGTGTCGCACGCCAAGCTGGTTGAGGTCCTTCTCCACCTGGGTACGCCACCTTAAACGCGGGAGTCCTCTGTTGCGTTGTCCCACGGGTTCGGAGTCAAAGACTCTCCGGGCCGGAGCTGAGTTGTCCATACGCTCTACATGGCCTAGCCATCTTAGGCGTTGTATCCGAAGACGCCTGACTAGACCCAGGTCGCTGTACAGCCCGCACAGTTCGTGGAAACCCGTCAACGCAAACAGGACCAAAGATTCGCACGCAGAGCTTTTCTCTCGAAGATACCAAGGACTTCCTCATCCGCTTTTGAGATTGTCCAGCAGGACTGTACACAGGACTGGGATGATCAAGGCCTTGTATAAAGTCATCTTCGTCCTTCGAGAGTTGGCTCTACTACTCATTGCCTCTTGAGCCCATAGAAACAGCGGTTGGCAAGAGTTACTCTGCGTTTGATTTCGGTACTGATGTTGCTTGTACTATTTACTGCGAAGCCGAGGTGGACGAAGTCCTTGACTACCTCGAAGTTGCAGCTGTCCATTGCGACGCTCTGTCCAAGACTTCGGTGTTGTATGTTCATTCTTAATGACAGCATATACTTCGTTTTGCCCTCATTCACCGTTAGACCCATTTTAGCCGCTTCCGCCTCAATGCCAGCAAACGCCTAATTGACGGCTCGCTGTGTTCTGCCAATCACGTCAATGTCATCCGTATATGCTAGCATTTGTACGGACTTCTGGAAGATGGTACCTCTATTGGCGTGTGAGTCTTGCACGATTTTTTCCAGGATGATGTTAAAGAAATCACATGACAGCGCGTCGCCTTGTCTATAACCTTTTTTGACATTGAAGGTCTCGGTGAGTTCGTTACCGACCTTGATGGAGCAGCGAGAATTCTCCATCGTCATCCTGCACAACCTGACGAGTTTGGCAGGAATGTCAAACCTAGACATGGCGTTGTATAGCTCGTCCTTGTGCACGCTGTCATATGCGGCCTTGAAATCGACAAAAAGGTGGTGGGTGTCGATTTGCAGTTCTTGGGTCTTTTCCAGGATCTGCCGTAGTGTGAAAATCTGGTTGATGGTGGACTTCCCCGGCCTGAGGCCATACTGATATGGACCTATCAAGTTATTTATAAACGGCTTCAGTCGAGTACACAATACGGCAGATGTTCAGGAGACATATCCCTCTATAGTTGGCACAGTCAAAGGGGTCTCCTTTCTTATGGATCGGGTAAACGATACTGAGATTCCACTCATCGGGCATGCTTTCCTCCGACCATATCTTGCAGACGAGCTGATGCATGCGCCCAACCAGATCATTTACAGCTGCCTTAAAGATTAAGAGCTTTGTTAGACTTCAGTCTTGATATTGCTATCTTGACCTCGTCTTAGTCGGGGGACGGAATTCTCGTCGATCATCGTCCATATTGAGTGGAACATTCTGTCTAACAGCGGTATTGGTGTCATCATCGCCGTTTAGCAGTCTGCAGAAGTGGTTCTTCGAAATGCTCAGTATCTACTGCGACTCTACTACTAGTTGTCATTTCTCGTCCCGGCAGGCTTCTGTCCGAACCTTTTATGCACTGGATAATTGTTTCACCCTCTAGGAAAACTTTCGGACATCGTTCCTACCGTATCAACTCTCCATCTCCTCGATCGCGCGCTTCTCGTGCTCTTTCCTCTTTCTCCTGAGAAGCCGGGTCTCGTCCCTTCGTCTCTGTTCGTAGAGCTCACGAACAGCTCTCGTCGTTCTTAGCAGCGTTGCTTTGTAGGCATCCAGCTTCGCTGCATGTGCCAGCCTACACTCGTTGTCAAACCATGGGTTTTTTTTTCTAGGTGATGCCGTAAAACCCAGCACATCAGTGGCAGCATCCTTGATGGTTGCTTGACAACGCCTCCAATCTTCTTCGATTGCTTGCGCAGATGGCAACGAATTTAGAGAGAGATTCCGGGAGACTCGATCGGCAAAGATCATAGCGATCCGTTACGATTGTAGCTTTCAGACGTCAAACCGTGGTGTCCTTTCTCGACTCCGTTGATCTCTATATCAAAGTTCTTACCTTGGCTACAACAAGGAAATGGTCCGAGTCGATGTTGGCTCGTCGAAACGTTCGGAAATGTAGAATGCTGGAGGAGTGCCTCACGTCGATCGCAACATGATCAATCTGGTTGACGGTTGATTGATCAGGGGACCGCCATGTCCCTTTATGGATGTTGAGGTGTGTCAACCGCGTGCTTACTGCAGAGAGATTACTTCCTTTGACAAAGTCCACCAGCCTGAGTCCGTCATCGGATGTGGTGTCGTGCTGACTGTGTTTCCCCATGACTTTTTGAAAGACGTCTTCCTTACCCAGCTTTGCATTGAGATCTCCTAGAACGATCTTGGTGTCGAAGCTGGGGCACTGATCGTAGGTCCTTTCTAGGAGATCATAGAAGTCATCCTTGCTGTTGTCATCTTTGTCCTCTGTCGGGACGTGGGCGCAAATCAGGCTGATGTTCCCCAATTTAGCCTTGATACGGATTGTTATGAGGCGGTCGCTTTTACAGCCAAAGCTTAAGACTTTTTGCCTAAGTCTGCCTAGAACAACAAATCCACATCCAAATAAGCTGCTCTCTCTGTTGCATTCACCGTAGTAGATGTCGCAGTTTCTCATCCTCTTTTTACCCGCACTTCCTGGATTGCGGTAATGTCTGCTTTGTAGCAGTCCAGAGCCTTCGCGAGTTCTGCGGCTGCACGTGGTCTGTTAAGGGACCTAACATTCCACGTGCAGAACCGAAAATCGTTGTCCTTGTAACGTTTGCTGGGGTCGTCAACATTAATTCCGTCCGTATCCGAGGCAGTTGGTTGTCTCTGAACCATAATATTTTTACGTGGTGAGGGAGTTAACCCCACGCACAACCCCCAACTGGGAGGCTAGGCCCTATTCTTTAACCCTCGGGCGGAGGGTCCGGGTTTATCCGGAGTCGGTAACCTCGCTGAGGCTGTGAGCGCCGCCGTTGTCCCTAAAACTATAGGGATCTTCCGCCGCCATCTCAATTCCAATGCCCCGACCTGGGTTTGAAAGAACCTTCTAGACCTGTGCTCCGAAAATGTCGAGGTAGCTCTAGAAGGGCTGCGCACCAGGTAGCTCTATTTTTGTGAATTTCTTATGTATCCCTACATTTGTGTCTGAAAAATCTCCACGTCACCACTGTATACTCACTTTTGAGATTGGCTGTATGTACAACATTTAATTTCACTCGGTGAGTGGAAGATTAGCGTTCTCCACTGTGATGAGACTTAATTCTTTTTTTATCGTGAAGAAAAATTAAATATCCATATACTCTGACTAACATTTTAACTAAGCTTAAAACTAAGGGTTAGGGTATTTCCTCAAATGTATGGACCCCTACTGCTGTACATTGTTTAATTAAGCTTCTGTCAACGGTCAACGGTTAAGCTTCTGTGGCGGTGTTCCATGTCTGTGTCAATTGTTTAAGTTCACGTCGTGGAATGATTTATTGCTCTCGGTCATTGAAATAGAGCGTGAAATAATTCATGAGTAGCTTACCTAGTGCAAAAGACTTTGAGAACCAACGCGTAACTTTCAAAAGGGATTCCGAGCACTCATAGAATATCCACCCAAGTCCAAAGAACACCTCTCAAGTTCGCCATCAACGCTCTTACATGAAAATTAAAAATTAAATCTCAATACAGTCCACAGTTTCGACCGAAAAATCCAATTTTAAATTCACCCTAAAAGCGAGGGTCGCACCTACCCTCAGCCTCAGCCTCAGCCTTCCAATCCCAGATCGCTCGGGATAGCGCAAGTTGGCAAAAGTTTCAAAGAAAACCCAGCACAAAAAAAGTCAAAAAGGGAAAATCGCACAGCGACCCTTCGCGTTCGTTCACTTTTACGCGACTCACCCCACCGTGGTCCCGTAGCTTCAAACTTGGTTTTGTTTCTTTCTCTTTTTTTTTTGTGTATTATTAAATTACGAAAAAAATGTCAAATACCATGGCAAAGAGGGGAAAAAATGAACTAACCACAAACAAAGGGCATTAAAAGTCGGGAAACCAACGGATTACGGTATAATTTTATTGTCCGTGTTTGGGGTTTTATTTAAAATTCATCCGGTAGCCGTGGAGTGAGCCAAAGATGGGGTTATAATGTGCCACACACACCCACCCCAGCGAGGAGGAGAGCGGCAAAAATAATTGGAATTGATTTGGGGTATGGGAGCGGGTTTAAGTGAAAATTTGTTGCGTTGAACGGTTGGGATTTGTTTCATGAATGGGTTGCTTTACATAATTAAGTGAATGTGCAGCGAGTCATTTTGTGTTGATTTAAAAGTATTACCGAGACGGGATAGTTGTACGGTGCTGTTTTCGGTGGATCGCATGAATGCCAGTGATGCCAAATTTTATTGCAAAGCAAAGCGATTTTGATGAACAAAGGAGATTTCGACTGGGTTGGAATGTGATTTCTGTGTGGAATTTGTGATTATTAGGAAATATTTGACGAGGGTGAATCAATAAGTACTTGTGTTTGAAAACAGATGGCGTTTTTGATGGACAGGATTGATAAAATGAAAACTTAAGTGCTGCCCATATGATCACACTGCGAATTGCGAACTTCGGAAACTCTAACAGTTCGTTCGTAAGGAATTTTCCCACTCGATAAGAGCCGAGGGAAGAATTTGGGAATTTTTTAAGCTAGGGGCGCACATGCGTTTTCGCACGACTATTCTGCCACAAAAAGTAGAACACATAACTTTCAATGTGAACGAGCGCACATGACACCTCACAATAGCAAATATTTAAAGTCTGCAATTTTCTGGCGACGTGCTTGTCGCAAGTTAAAATGAATCATGTGCAATAGCATCCACACACTGGCGATTTAAATTGTTGCGATTTAGGCCCGGTGCACACTTGTGATATTTTCAAAAATCGTTGTCACAACAAAATGTGGGTGTGCACTGGCGACACGATTGTCGCAAGTTAAAATGAATCATGCGCAATAGCAACCACACACTGGCGATTTAAATTGTTGCGATTAAGGCCCGGTGCACACTTGCGATATTTTAAAAAATCGTTGTCGCAACAAAATATGGGTGTGCACTAACTTGCGATTTTCTATCGGATCATAACTTAGTCGAAAAAAATAAGACACATTGCTTTATACATGATTGCGCTGTTAGGCCCCAAGGCTATAAAGGTTTTCGCCCTGTTTCAGAATATTGTGTTTAGGATGTAGTGTGTGTCGCAACATTACGTGACTAGTTTTAGTTCGACCGATGCTAGTGGTGTTCGTAGGTCTGTGGTTCTAGCGCTAGCTCGGATCGTTGGGACTCAGGTTCGAATCCTGTCAGGTAGTCCGCCAATTATGGTTCCATGACCTTGAAGTGGCTGAAGTGGTAAATTGGGAAGTAGCGGCTCTGCCGATGGCATGATGTTCAGGAGACCCGCACCTCCCCAAATACAGCCGATGCAGAGGACACCAGGACCCATTCACTTCAGTCGTATTCTGACTTCGTGGGTGGAACGTTGTGTATGATTAACAAAATTCACATCTTCACATATTAGGTGTAGAAAGAGTGAAGAAAGGTAGGGAGGGTTTCTCGTCTGCGGACGAAACAGGGTGTCTAATTTCAGGCTTACGTTTTTTTTTATTTGGCTTACAGTGATTCGATGCTTTTCCTTCCCACCTATTCTTGTTGCGTTGACGAGTCAGTTGGAAGGCTAGAGGAGTATTCGCGGACTGCGTAGCCCGAGGTCGAAATTTTTTCATAAAATTTTTCCTATGCCTCGAGGTAGATTTTCGGCCGTTTTTCCACATCATCTCCCGACTGCCAAACCGGCCGTGTTAGGCCTACCGATGACTTCTGCGCACGTGCTGCGGTCATTAAGACAACAACCAAGTGGAACATTACCGAGGGAGGAGTACCAATTACACGACACACCCGACTAGTAGTGCATGAGCCCGGCATGATATCGCGGATTAGCACCTAAAATAATAGACCTGAGGTAAAATTAGTCTTAGACCAGAGTATCGACCTTTGTATGTGGCTACAACCGGGTGTGCTTGTGTGCGGTGAAAATCGAAACTGTCGGTACTGCGAAATCGATTCGAATAGAACAAAAAGAGAGTTACGATCAGTCCAGTCGGTGGCGGTGCGCGTTCGTGCTCGCACAATGTTTTCTTGGTCAGTAAGAACAAACAATAAAGATTGTCCATATGGACTAGAGAACTACAGATATTATTAGCAGTAGACGCCGAAAGGAAGTCCACCATCGACCAGATTTTCACACTACGGCAGATCCTGGAAAAGACCCAAAAAATGCAAATGGACACCCATCACCTTTTTGTAGATTTCAAGGCCGCAGATGACAGCGTGCATAGGAACGAGCTATACACCGCCATATCTAGTTTTGACATTCCTGCCAAGCTCGACAGATTTTGCAGGATGACGGTGGATAACTCTCGCTGCTCCATCAAGGTCGGTAAAGAACTCACCGAGACCTTCAATGTCAAAAAAGGTTTTAGACAAGGCGACGCGCTGTCACGTGATTTCTTTAACATCATCCTGGAAAAGATCGTGCAAGACTCACACGCCAATAGAGGCACGATCTTCCAGAAGTCCGTACAAGCCATCTCTCGAAGGACCAAGTTGACTTTAGATAAGATCTTCATCATCCCTGTCCTGCTTTATGGTGCGGAGTCATTTACAATCTCAAAGGCGGATGAATAAGCACTTGATCTTTTCGAGAGAAAAGTTCTGCGCTCAATCTCTGATCCTGTCTGAGATGATGGTGATTAGAGAAGAAGATTCAACTACGAATAGGCATGTTCAGCGACATGAGCTTAGCCAGGTGTCTACGGATCTAACGCCTAACATGACTAGGCCATGTAGAGCGCACGGACAATACTGCTCCAGCCCGAAGAGTCTTCGACTCCGAACCTGTGGAACAACGCAACTGAGGACACACACGCCAACTAATTTGGCGTGCGCAATTGGAGACAGCTGACTAAAGATCGCTCCAGCTGAAGAGGGTTGTTGATCGAGGCTCAGGTCCACCCCGGACTGTAGCGCCACCAGAAGAAGAAGAACTAACAATTTGTTTCACAGTGTATCTGTGAAATGGAGTCTAATCGAAGCGACCGCCCCTCGAATGGCTTGAAGTAGTCGAAGCAGAAGTCTGATTTTCGAAATTCGTAATCCTCTGCTCGGGAGTTGACGCATCTTTAAGTAATGTAAATTGACTTATAAACAAGAAGAAGTACAGCTTGACACAAAATGATCAGTGTGCGCTCTTTGCATTTTAATGGTGGCCTGTGCCTACAGGAAATATCACGTGTTTGTTTTTCTATGTTGTTAGGTATGGTATTATGTCTCTAACTCCTCAGACCGCTCAGACAGGGGAGTAGTGATGTGTGTGCAAGACAATGGGTTGTGTGTCACTCTTAGACACTTGCTCATCACCAAAATCAATTTTTTTTCAAAAGACCATAAACCAACCAACACACTAATCTCCTGATTCTATTCACTTCCAAGGGGTTCTCTATTGCTATATGAAAAGTCTCGTTCGTGAACTACGACTTCCTGTTGTTAGTCAGACTCAGCATATTAATCCCAAACCCTGATTTCACGATTAACTTTACAATAAGGATTATACGGAGCACTAGTTTCGTTTGGCAGTGACAACCCAAATGTACTCGTAAAAGCGGATTAAACCAAGCCATCTCCTGCTATTGGTGCTTAGGTTCCACAGAACATGGAAGAAACAGAAAGCACCGTACGAGTATGCACTGTACATCTATCAGTGCATCTTAAGTATTAAGTGTACAAACTGGAAAGAGTTTTAATAGTCACACTCCTTTTATTAATGTTACATTGTGGGAAAAAACCATGCCAAACATGACGTTTTTAAAACGCTGCCAACTGACTTACAACACTGAACACACAACAAAGATGCTGCCAATTTCATACTCATCATTTGGACTGGGTTACAGATGGGTTCATTGTAATCGCAATCATGAGAGTGTGAAGGTGACACTTGAGAAGCGAAAAATGTGTTAACTGTGGGCAGAAAATAGGGAGTTGACACAGAATGGAAACAGAAATAAAGAAATAAAGAATAATACGAATATCCGGTGTTGTTGATTGAAGATTGCATGCAGTTTCTTCTTTCCCCGATGGATTTTATTTTTTTTTATAAAACCGATATCCGGCGGATGTTAAGGAGACGCCAAAGAAGACATCCTTCAAATGTCTCCCACGCAGGATGTGGTGGTGGTTGCTTCGAGATATTTTTTGTAAATAAAATTCAGTCGAAATGTTACAGCCCTCTGGCATATACATAAAAATGGTAATACTGTTACGTATACGCAACATTTCTAATATCGTTGTCTAATCAAGCTAAGGTGGCGTATACGGAATATTTCGCATCTACACGAGGAGGCAGTTGCACGAGTTGTCCAGTAAAGCCACGGAGGCGTATACGTAACATTTCGCATCTGGACGAGGAGGCAATTTCAAGAACTTTCCAATTAAGCCACGGTGGCGTATACGTAACATTTCGCATCTGGACGAGGAGGCAGCTTAAAAAGGTGTCCACTAAAGCCACGGTGGCGTATACGTGACATTTCGCAGCTAGACGAGGAGACGGTTGTAAGAGTTGTCCACTAAAGCCACGGTGGCGTATACGTAACACTTCGCATCTGGACGAGGAGGCAGCTTAAAGAGGTGTCCACTAAAGCCACGGTGGCGTATACGTAACATTTCACATCTGGACGAGGAGGCAGCTAAAAGAGGTGTTCAGTAAAGCCACGGTGGCGTATACGTAACACTTCGCATCTGGACGAGGAGGCAGCTTAAAGAAGTGTCCACTAAAGCCACGGTGGCGTATACGTAACATTTCGCACCTGGAAGAGGAGGCAGCTAAAAGAGGTGTTCAGTAAAGCCACGGTGGCGTATACGTAACATTTCGCATCTGGACGAGGAGGCGGTTGTAAGAGTTGTCCACTAAAGCCACGGTGGCGTATACGTAACATTTCGCATCTGGACGAGGAGGCGGTTGTAAGAGTTGTCCACTAAAGCCACGGTGGCGTATACGTAACACTTCGCATCTGGACGAGGAGGCAGCTTAGAGAGGTGTCCACTAAAGCCACGGTGGCGTATACGTAACACTTCGCATCTGGACGAGGAGGCAGCTTAAAGAGTTGTCCACTAAAGCCACGGTGGCGTATACGTAACATTTCGCATCTGGACGAGGAGGCAGCTTAAAGAGTCCAGTAAAGCCACGGTGGCGTATACGTAACATTTCGCATCTGGACGAGGAGGCAGCTTAAAGAGTTGTCCACTAAAGCCACGGTGGCGTATACGTAACATTTCGCATCTGGACGAGGAGGCAGCTTAAAAAGGTGTCCACTAAAGCCACGGTGGCGTATACGTGACATTTCGCAGCTAGACGAGGAGACGGTTGTAAGAGTTGTCCACTAAAGCCACGGTGGCGTATACGTAACACTTCGCATCTGGACGAGGAGGCAGCTTAAAGAGGTGTCCACTAAAGCCACGGTGGCGTATACGTAACATTTCACATCTGGACGAGGAGGCAGCTTAAAGAGTTGTCCAGTAAAGCCACGGTGTTGTATACGTAACATTTCGCATCTGGACGAGGAGGCAGCTTAAAGAGTTGTCCACTAAAGCCACGGTGGCGTATACGTAACATTTCACATCTGGACGAGGAGGCGGTTGTAAGAGTTGTCCACTAAAGCTACGGTGGCGTATACGTAACACTTCGCATCTGGACGAGGAGGCAGCTTAAAGAAGTGTCCACTAAAGCCACGGTGGCGTATACGTAACATTTCGCACCTGGAAGAGGAGGCAGCTTAAAGAGGTGTCCAGTAAGGAAACGGTGGCGTATACGTAACACTTCGCATCTAGACGAGGAGGCAGCTTAAAGAGGTGTCCACTAAAGCCACGGTGGAGTATACGTAACATTTCGCATCTAGACGAGGAGGCGGTTGTAAGAGTTGTCCACTAAAGTCACGGTGGCGTATACGTAACATTTCACATCTGGGCAAGGAGGCAGCTTAAAGAGTTGTCCACTAAAGCCACGGTGGCGTATTCGTAACATTTCGCATCTAGACGAGGAGGCGGTTGTAAGAGTTGTCCACTAAAGCCACGGTGGCGTGTACGTAACTCTTCGCATCTGGACGAGGAGGCTTAAAGAGGTGTCCAGTAAAAGCCACGGTGGCGTATACGTAACATTTCACATCTGGGCGAGGAGGCAGCTTAAAGAGGTGTCCACTAAAGCCACGGTGGCGAATACGTAACATTTCGCATCTGGACTAGGAGGCAGCTTAAAGAGTTGTCCACTAAAGCCACGGTGGCGTATACGTAACATTTTGCATCTGGACTAGGAGGCAGCTTAAAGAGGTGTCCACTAAAGCCACGGTGGCGAATACGTAACATTTCGCATCTGGACTAGGAGGCAGCTTAAAGAGTTGTCCACTAAAGCCACGGTGGCGTATACGTAACATTTCGCATCTGGACGAGGAGGCAGCTTAAAGAGTTGTCCACTAAAGCCACGGTGGCGTATACGTAACATTTCGCATCTGGACGAGGAGGCAGCTTAAAGAGTTGTCCACTAAAGTCACGGTGGCGTATACGTAACATTTTGCATCTGGACTAGGAGGCAGCTTAAAGAGTTGTCCACTAAAGCCACGGTGGCGTATACGTAACATTTCGCATCTGGACGAGGAGGCAGCTTAAAGAGTTGCCCACTAAAGCCACGGTGGCGTATACGTAACATTTCGCATCTGGACTAGGAGGCAGCTTAAAGAGTTGTCCACTAAAGTCACGGTGGCGTATACGTAACATTTTGCATCTGGACTAGGAGGCAGCTTAAAGAGGTGTCCACTAAAGCCACGGTGGCGTATACGTAACATTTCGCATCTGGACGAGGAGGCAGCTTAAAGAAATGTCCGCTAAAGTCACGGTGGCGTATACGTAACATTTTGCATCTGGACTAGGAGGCAGCTTAAAGAGGTGTCCACTAAAGCCACGGTGGCGTATACGTAACATTTCGCATCTGGACGAGGAGGCAGCTTAAAGAGTTGTCCACTAAAGCCACGGTGGCGTATACGTAACATTTCGCATCTGGACGAGGAGGCAGCTTAAAGAGTTGTCCACTAAAGCCACGGTGGCGTATACGTAACATTTCGCATCTGGACTAGGAGGCAGCTTAAAGAGTTGTCCACTAAAGCCACGGTGGCGTATACGTAACATTTCGCATCTGGACGAGGAGGCAGCTTAAAGAGTTGTCCACTAAAGCCACGGTGGCGTATACGTAACATTTCGCATCTGGACTAGGAGGCAGCTTAAAGAGTTGTCCACTAAAGTCACGGTGGCGTATACGTAACATTTTGCATCTGGACTAGGAGGCAGCTTAAAGAGGTGTCCACTAAAGCCACGGTGGCGAATACGTAACATTTTGCATCTGGACTAGGAGGCAGCTTAAAGAGGTGTCCACTAAAGCCACGGTGGCGTATACGTAACATTTCGCATCTGGACGAGGAGGCAGCTTAAAGAGTTGTCCACTAAAGCCACGGTGGCGTATACGTAACATTTCGCATCTGGACGAGGAGGCAGCTTAAAGAGTTGTCCACTAAAGCCACGGTGGCGTATACGTAACACTTCGCATCTAGACGAGGAGGCAGCTTAAAGAGTTGTCCACTAAAGTCACGGTGGCGTATACGTAACATTTCGCATCTGGACTAGGAGGCAGCTTAAAGAGTTGTCCACTAAAGCCACGGTGGCGAATACGTAACATTTTGCATCTGGACTAGGAGGCAGCTTAAAGAGGTGTCCACTAAAGCCACGGTGGCGTATACGTAACATTTCGCATCTGGAAGAGGAGGCAGCATAAAGAGGTGTTCAGTAAAGCCACGGTGGCGTGTACGTAAGATTTCGCACCTGGAAGAGGAGGCAGCTTAAAGAGTTGTCCAGTAAATGCCACGGTGGCATATACGTAACATTTCGAATCTGGACTGGGATGTTGTGTGTCTTTTATAAAGGGCGAGAGCTCTATTAATATATTGTCTCTTGAGCCCAAATACAAAGTAGTTGCCAAGAGTTATTCTTTGTTTGATCCCGGTACTCATCGATTGTTAGGCAGTATTCATGACATCGATGCCTAGCTCCATTCTTGAAGACACTATAAAAGTGTTCGTAATACATAGACCTTAATTAAAGCAGCAAGATTTGCCTTGTTCATGCCGCACAACCTGATGAGTTTGCCAGGAATGGTAAAACTAGGGAGGGTAAAGGACGTATCAACGCACCCTGTTATATGTGGCCTATGAATCGACAATTATGGGAAGAGTGTTAATCTGCACTGCTTGAGTCTTTTCTAATAAGTCTGCACAGCGAATGGCAACATCTGGTCTATTGTGAGCATCAATATGATTAGAACACACGGATTTCTCACCTCATCATTCTAAAGTGGCGTTTTGCTCTCGATCGTCTTGATATTTATTTTATTTTACCAATGTAACTCTGTCGCAGCACAATATTTGATTAATTCCACCTGCAGAGACGTGTTTCCCTTGTCATTCAGACTTTTTTTGAGGACCGTCACTTGTTTGTGTTCTCCTTTCAAAAGTCGAATCAGATATTCGCAAATCGTACAAATTACTGTCCCTCTCCTACAGCAACAATCGTGAACAGCGATGATTAAAACGCAAAAACTGTGCAACAACCCTCGTCTTATCTTCCGACCGGTTGTGCTATAGAGAGAGTAGGACAGCAACAAAACGTAGTACCAAGTTACAGACATAAGACCGTATGATGTTAAGTTGCTACGCTCCAACTCAACTATGCTCGTGATATTTAAATTACCTTGAACGTTGTCCTTTGAAACGACATTGCGTCCCTAACAGCAACTCTCTCTCTCTCTCGCACTGTCGGTACATGTTTTCACATGAAAAAAGCCAGGTAAATTAATTAATTCAAAAAGCAAAGCGCATTAGACAGTGAGTGCATGACGCTAGAGGGAGTTTATAATTCATAGTGGCAATTAGGGCATTAAAGTTGAGAAACGATAAGTCATTTGTTCAATTAGTTGCTCTTTGGACGGCGAATGGTGAAATAATTGCGAATGAATGAATTCTAAAATAAATTCCATAAGGGAAACGAGGCTAACTACATCACCAGGACGAGAGACGAGATGGGAGCGTTATCAGATGATTACGGACCAGTCTAGGTACCACTTTGAATGGCATTTTCCAGAAATTGACTCATAATTGAGTTTCTTGGAATTCAAATTGTCCTTAACAGTTGAAGGGGAGTTAGTCATCTTCAGACGAGGTGCTCTCTGTTTTGTGGGGTCGCAGAGATCACTAACAAGGAAATGCATTTGTGAATCGAGAAAATAGATTTCTGGTTTGGAAGGGAATGAGAGAATGTCTTGGTTATCTGAAGAAGAACACTTCCGACAGGGGGATGAATCAAGAAACAGAGATTAATTGCCCAGACGTGGGAACTTTGTGAATTGGCACACGAAAGGCGCAATCTTCAAACGTGAGAAAGTCAATCAAAGAAAGAATGAATATCAAAGAAAATTAAGAATGTTTCTTGGTCTGCCAAGAGTTGTGCGTTTATTTATCGAGAAAAATCTTCACAAAGGCTTTTTTAAATATCCTAATTAATTAACAATTTTTGATTGTTTCTCAGCGAATTAATCATTTCCTTGGCGACTTGTCAAATTCAGAACGCGGTCCACAAAGAGACTGGTTCACTAGTATACAACAGAATTGAAGTATTACAGAGATAGCCGACTTCACAGCTGATTGCCCCCTAGCCCATCGACGAATTTGAGTACTTTTTTGACAGATATTCATGAATTTTGGACGGTTATTCACGAAATAACGTGTATGCCGTTCTCTGATTGGTCAATTTGGTTTGAGAAAACTGTATAAAAAACCGTTGTCAAACAGAAGGTAGAAGGTAGAACTTCATTTCTAAGTTTACATAATCGCATAATCAAATACTACTCGTGAATATACCTATACGATCAAAGAACATTTCATTTGAATGAAATGTCCGACATTGAAGCGAATTCGAAGGCCGCAATATTCTTCTTCTTCTTTATTTGACGCTACAGTCCGGGGTGGACCTTGGCTTCAACCAACAAGCCTCTCCTACTAGCACGGCCTTTGGCGAGCTGCCTCCAGTGTCGCACGCCAAGTTGGTTGAGGTCCTCCTCCAACTGGGTGCGCCACCTTAAACTCGGGCGTCCTCTGTTACGTTCTCCCACGGGTTCAGAGTAGAAGACTCTTCGGGCCGGAGTTGAGTTGTCCATACGCTCGACATCGCTACACCATCTTAGGTGTTGGATCCGAAAACACCTGGCTGAGCTCATGTCGCTGTACAACCCGTACAGTTTGTGGTTGAAACTTCTTCTCCAAATTTTCTGCGAAGCGCGCAAGAAATGGCAGCGCTCTCGGGCTTCGCAACATCGACACCTAAATCGCCTGTGCAACCAACTAAATAAAGCTTTGCAAGTTTTTAAAAACCACGAGACATCGACTTATCTTGAAGGCATAACTAATGAAAAATGTACAAAGTACTCACTTTTTTATCAAGAAGCCCCAAATGCAGGCCGCGCCAATCAAGAAAAACAACGATGAGTGCGCAAAATGTGATAAAGAAAAGACGGGTCTACTTGCTGAACATATGGAGGAAACATTCCAGCCCTTTGATTGACAAATGTTGGAAGTTGATCCAAGTGTAACTTCTATATCTGGCAGCTCTAGTATTGAAAGAGTATCCCTAAACAAACTCTGCCAGGCAATCAAAAATCTAAGAAACACAAAAGGCTCCTGGCTATGATCTAATAACCGGACGAATTCTGAAGAACTTGCCGAAAAAGGCGCTAATTAAACTCCTCCACTTAATTAACGCTTCCTTTAGACTATTATGTGTTCCAGACTCATGGAAGTTTGCAGAAGTGATTATGGTTCCAAAATCGGGCTAACCGTTGACCAACAAAAAGCTGTACAGATCCATATCGCTTTTACCAATAATATATAAAAATTTTGAAAAACTCATATTAAAACGCATTCAAAAATTGATCGAAGAGAAGCAACTTATACCTGACCATCAGTTCGGGTTTCGACCGAAACAGTAGACAATTGACCAGGTATACAGAATAACGAATGAAATTGAAGGAGCATTAGAGGAGAAAAAGTTCTGCTCCACCGGCCTACTTGACGTTTCCCAGGCCTTCGACAAAGTCTGGCATGAAGGCCTAAAATACAAACTAACCAGGCTTCTACCGACAAGCTTGTATAAGATACTAGAATCTTATCTCGATAACACGATATTTAGAGTTAAACATGGAACTGGATACTCCGATTTTAAGGAGATCCGAGCAGGAGTCCCTCAAGGGAGTGTCCTTGGCCCTACACTGTACCTGTTGTAGACTAGAGACATACCTCAAACTGAGGGTACACTTGTGGCTACATTTGCGGATAACACAGCGATCCTGGCAACGGGACGGTGCAGTTGAGTCCTCAACTGAAAAACTGCAACGAGCTCTGAACAGAATAAACGAACGGTCGAAACGCTGACGCATTGCTCCCAATGAGACCAAATCAACGCACATAAATTTTACCTACAAAAATATTGAAAATCAACCAGTTTTCATTAATTTGGTACAAATTTCGTACGCTAATGAAGCAAAATATCTTGGTATCACACTCGATGCGAAACTCAAGTGGAAGGCCCACGTGAAAAAGAAACCAGATGAGCTTGAACACCGGTATAGAGAAATGTACTGGTTACTTGGAATGCACTCCAAGTTAAGCAGGTACAACAAACTCCTATTATACACGCAAGTACTGAAGCCTGGACTTACGGCATACAGCTTTGGGGTTGTACCAAATCAAATAACAGAGGATTTATTCAGTCCTTTCAAAATAAAATTATACGGGACACTGTGAAGGCTCCCTGGTATCTCAGGAATTGTGATATGCAAAGAGACCTAGGGATAACTACCGTCGACGAAGAAATAACAAACTCCGCTCGAAAGCTAAGTATTAGACTTCGCGGTCATTGTAACAATGTCATCCTCGAAACTTTGGACATTAGACGTTTAGTACGCCGACTCCAGCGTACGAGACCGCTCGATTTCGCGCAATAGTAATAAACCATCCTAACGATGGTCATGTCAGGTGATTCTACCTGCAACACGAGAAAATATCCTTAAATGCAAGCTGCTAGATAAGGAAACTTAGTTGTAGTAAAGAAAAACCAAAAGGGAAGGGTGTTTTTAGTCAGTAAAAATCTGACACTACTATGTGGGCACGGGTCACATAGTGTCTTGTTGAAGATTTTCACCAACCAAAGTAACAAAAACAAAATTTCCTCAGAGAATTATACAAGGAACTAGAAAGAAGAAACCAGACATAAACCCGGAACAATATTCAGAGCATGAAGTCAGTCAAGGAACTCAGGACAACCTAGAGAGGTTTGAGGCATGTTTCAAGTAAAGCAGCTATTGCTCAGGCTCGGACCCTCCATGGGTCGCCAACCTGATAAGAAAGTAAGTAAGTCAGTATTAAGATGAACAAGAACAACTTCCGTATATCAACAGGCTTCCTAACAGGGGACGCCAGACTCAAGGAGGACCTAACGAAACTAGGGGTATTATTCTAATGAAATTCCCGAGCATGTACTACGATTTTGTGAGGCACTAGTCCACACAGCAAAGATATCTGGTCAAGCAGCTACTATCAGAAGTAGTCACTAGAACCATCTCGAATTCTCAAATTCCTAAAAGAGACTGACTTGGAGAGAATAATAATAGTCCGAGATGGACCTGGGCCTAGCTTCTCAGCAACCACTCGTGTTGTGCGTGGTAAGAACGAACCATTAACAAGAATAATTCGTGTTTTTAACGAACATTCACAACATTTGGATCTGTCCCATACCAGACAGCACTTTAAAAGTAACCTTTTAAGCCTTTTTAATTTTTAAAATGTATTAGGTTCTGAAATAAAGTATTAACTTATCATTAAATATTGTACAATTATAAAACACTTCACAAAATCTGTTAATACATATGTAATTTGTAGATTTTAGATAAATAAATAAATAAATAAATAAATATTGTTCTTTCACGAGTGGAAGGGACCTACAGTTTAATGCCGATTCCGAACGGCGAAGTTGAGAAGCTTTTTCTAGACAGGAATACTCTTTGAGCATTGTCAGTGACTCGAAAGACGTGGTGCCGTGAATTATTAAAGGTGGTAAATTCAGGTATCGAACCTGGCACCCTCTGCGTAGGAGTCGACGCACAGTGGTCCCGTTGTATGGGAGAGTTGGAAATAAATCTGTAACGTTTGAACCCGTGAACCGATCTTAATGAAATTTGAAACATAGTGCAAGTACTACGAGATTATGTTTCAAAAGTGGTTAATGTATCTCATAAGCTAACGGAGTAATCTTAAGTTAAAAAAAATAAAAATCACTTTTTTTTTGTTTAAATGCATAAAATAATTTTTTACTATTGTCGATGACTCGAAATTGGGACTTAAAGCAAATTTGTAATCACTATTTATATATATAAATCCAATTTTACAAGTTATGGTAACGTACACTTTATTTGGAATTAAAGAAACTAAACAATTCAGTATAATAAGGCTTGCGCTTCAGTACTAAGTGGCAGCGAATCTTTTGTTTTTCGTTCAGGCCTGAAATACGCAATCCAGGGATCAGATGATACCAACATTTACAACAATAACATCTTCATTTGTTGCCGAACGAGAAAATTTTCTACTATTATTAAAGCGATAGTACCTACAGTCTTTATTCCGACTTTCCTGCGCCTCCTCTGACAATGGTCCGACGGGCAAGGCTGCGGATATTATTTCTGCTCCGTGGCACAGAATTTTATGCACTGTTGCTGGCATATAATACCAGGGATATAAATTTGTAGCCATTGTAGCGGTTTCTTGGGCATGAGCTCCAAACTTGTCGGGGTCAATCCAAAAATTGCTGCATATTGTCTCCAGGATACCACTGAATTTATGAGTTGCACATCTATTTCCGTTATTTCTGCCGTTGATAATGGGTCTTTAAAAAATCTTCTAGATGTGTTCCCATCGTTGGTTGTGCCAAATAATTTTTTTTTGATTTATCACAGCATTCTTCAAAGTCTTTATGTGGTCTTCCTCTTTTATCCGGCGGTAACACATTCTCCGATAACACGATTTTTTGCAAAGTTCACTGAAAAGTTTCCTTTAACCCATTCTGAATATTTAATTAAAAACTTTTGTTTTGTGTGACGCACTACCTTATACCGTTCATTAAAATGTGGCAAAAACCTTTTTGTCACTCCTAAAACTATTTGTTTAATTTCGCACGATGTTAAGTTTCCGTTACTATTGCTGCCGACGTTAGAAATATTTCCATCAAAAAAGTAATCGCACAAGAATCTATATTCAAATACAATACTTGCCATCGCGAAAAACTTCAAATTTGCACAACAAATGCTGGAATGCAAATGCAATTTTTAAAGTATTTTCGATATCTATATAAAGCAAAGCGTCATCTTCCTAATTGAAATCTTCAATATTTTCGGAATCATAAACTAATTCCCGATGACTCAAAGTCAGAAATAGATATTCGCCAATAACGCTCTAATTACCCCCCTTTTTTGCCCCATTGCGACATGCATTTATGACACCGCAAACAAAACAAGAATTAGTTTCATAATTATAACAATTTTATGACCCAAAGAATTCTAATTCACAATAATAGAAACATCCTCGGCATCTCGCATAGCGTTTGCACAATACATGCATTGCAAGGGAAATCGTTTGAAAATGCCGAAAAATGTACGACATTGCTCTACTTAAATGTCTCGTACTCCCAAAGTGGTCAAAAGTGGTCTCTAGTTTTTTCAGCATCGATATACAGTACTTTCAGAAAAAGTTGGTCTCCCGTTGGAGACTCTTGGAGCATTTTTGTTATAGTCCATCAAACATTGAAATGCCCCTCTCAAAATGTGCCTTTACTTAAACGTGAAAGAACTGAAAACGCAGTTTGAAAGCAAAATGTATGACTTTTTTAAAATGTACATAATCTTAGGAAATATGGCACATCAAATTTGCTTAAAAAATACGTTAACTTTTGTAATTTTCAAAGTCCCAACTTTGAGCTAACGGTACAGCCAAACGGATGATCCAAAGTCAGCAAAATTTTGACTATCAAGATTCTCATATTTGTAGAATCGAAAAACATAAACCATTTGGCCGGGAAAAATATGTCACTTCGGGTATTTATTTCCACTGCGGGACCACTGTGCGACGCACTTACCCACTACGCCACGGCGACTTGGAGAGAATACTCGAGAATAAATCCCTTCAACTTATGAGCAACTGGAGTCCAGTTCTGGAAATATCGTCATGTGAGGGGAAGTCTGAAGAAAGCAAAGGTCGCGATCAAACGGTCGCGGTGCAATATACCCCTAACAACATTAATAATAATTTTGTTTTTGTTGAATTAAATCAGATTAACAGATATGTATGGCCATTTATGCTAATCAAGCTGCTCTTATGTTCTTCCATATATTTTAATTTATTTTGCAGCTATTCTCCTCGAATCGCCCCAATTCACAAAAAAAAACACCCACCATTTGACTTGACCTAGAAAAATAGTGAGTCTGGCTCAACACAACCACGTGTATGTACCCACAACAAATGTAAATGCAAAAGAGACGTGACTTTGTTAAGAACCATCGGGCAGAACAGATGCCATCCTTTTGTCCCAACGAATTCCATCCAAATTCTTGGACCAAAAAACCGTTTTCATTAAAAATGTAGTGTCCATATGACTCCGGCAAAAAACAACGCTGTATGCGGAGACGGTACGAGTAACTGTTAAAAGCTCAACTATGCACGAACATTTTCCCCCTGGGACTGCATACGTATGCAAGTCGAACAGAGCCCGGTTTGTGTTTTAAACAACGACAGGTTTCCGCTTTCTCCTCAACAACAAACTGTCATGAATGTTCATGGTAGAAATGGCAGATGAAGTTATTTCCCATTCCACCCAACCTGTCTAGGTTCAGAAACGTGATACACCGACCGAAAGAGAAGCAGCGCCTGTGAAATACAATTCACATTCTAAGTTTTTGGTTTCACGATTTAACGGTAGTAAAAAGAATATGCCAATTGTGTCGGACAGGCGTGCCGTGGCGTGGCGTGGCGCAGCGAAAAAAACAACGTTAACCAAAAGCAGAGAACAACAAGCTGAAACGCTTTCGAAAACGGTCATGTAACACAAAATGAAAGACCTGTGCTCGCCGTTGGCCCAGCGGCATTATTTAGACAACAACGGTACATGCTGCTTCATGAGTTGTGGCAGACGATTATGGCTGCCAACGAAGCGGCAGATTGGATGGTCAATTATTCGTTTATTTGTCGGGCTGTTAATTAAAAGTATAAAATAATACCTCCTTTGTTCTGGGCGAGCGGAGTAATCGAATCCAGTTGAATCAGTCCGCTTGTTGGGATTCCTCATTTATCTTTCTAGTCACGACACAGCCGGAAATACTCAGCAGACAAATTGAACGGCAGGGAGGGCTGCTCCCCAAGTGTCGAAGGGAAACTCCGGCGGTGAAACAATGAGTTCAAGTGCACAATACGTGCATGTAAAAATAGTCACACAGGAAGTGGTTTTGAAAGCCCAAGTAGTTTGTCTTTCCGCGTGCTCCGTGAAGATGATTAAATTTCCTCTGCTTTCATGGCGGCTGCTGGGAAATGTGAACTTTTAATCAAGTCATGTCGGGGTTCATGAGTTTTCATGTGTTCCTAGTTCATTGAGATTCTGCTAATGCAAAATTTGTTTAATTTATTTGGTGTCAGCTTCTGTACGTGGATCCCATCGTGGAGTGCATCTATTTTCCATGACGCAGTGAGTAGGGAGAGCGCGTCAATCGGCAGAGCAACAATGTGATCAGAAAACAAGCTGCAAATGGAATTTAAAAATACGCGGGCACTGATCCTGGGAAATGAGGTTTTTATGCCTTATACAATCTATTTGTTTGAATTGTTCACCGATAATCAATCGCTTTTCGCGACTGGATTGACTTGTCAATCCAGCCAACGAGGAGGAGCTTTGACTTTGAATTCCTAGGAACAACGGAGACTGCCCAGAACTTACAAAGAGCAACAAGAGATCTCTCCTTTAAGCATACATAGGAAATAAACTCATTCTCCTTGTTTGACCAGCTCACCCAGTGACTTTTGATCACCGTTTCAGTTTAGAGACTAATTTTCACAAAATTTTTGAAAAGCATTTCCATTCGCACTCGATGACTTTATTTCCTCAAGGAAATACTACCTATAAATAAGAATGATAGAGGGCCAGGGCCTAGCTTCTCAGCAACCACTCGTGTTGTGCGTGCTCTCTCTCACGCGTGGAAGGGACCTACAGTTTAATGCCTACTCCGAACGGCGAAGTTGAGAAGCTTTTTTCTAGACAAGAAATACTCTTTGAGCATTGTCAGTGACTCGAAATAGGTGGAGCCGTGAAATATGAAAGGTGGTAAATTCGGGTATCGAACCTGGCACCCTCTTCGTAGGAGTCGACACACTAACCCACTACGCTACGGCGACCCACAAATAAGAATGCATTGCTGTAACAAAAATATATAGACAACATAATCAACCAACCTAATCCACCAAGGAGGTGTCTCACAGCCAACTGTATTGGGACTATAATGGAATACGCGGCAGCGTGCCTTGTGTGAAAAGTGAATTTTTTTTTATGCTAGGCTGCTTTGAATTGAAATGGTTACTAAACTGTATGTACATAGATACACCATAGTTCATTCGCTTTGCTCCAGGTCACCCCAGGAGAACACAAGTAATTACTGCAGACGTCTATCAACGGTCATATCAATCTCTGGCACTAAAGGACGGCTGCAGCGTTTTGCAAGCCGAAGTAACTGCTGTATACGAGGCAACTTTCGTGCTGACAGACCAAAACTTAACCGACGAATCGATCACCCTTTTCTGATAACCAGGCAGCAATAAAGGGCCATAGCATCAGCAGTTCTGCCATCGAAGCTTGTTAGGCTGTGCAGACGTAGCGTCATCGAGATATCGTTGAAGAATTTGATAACCCTCTGTTGGGTACTGGACATACGGGAATTCAAGAAAATGAAAAGGCAGACAATCTCGCAAGGGAGGTCTCGGAGCTGGGACAATCACGAGCTATGTCGTATGCGTACACTCGGCTCAGCTCCATTAAGCAAAATCTAGAAGATGAAACCCTGAACAGAGCCTGTAATCGCCGGCTTGGCCTGTAAATTCAGAAAGAAGAGATCAACATCATTGTTCGGCTTTCATCGCATGGACGTACGCACTCTAACAGGAGTCCATACCGGGAACTGTGTCATACGTAATGCGACTGAACATACCGCACAACTACTTTTGCTCTGCGATTGATCAGCCAACAAAAATTTCTCTCCAAGTCAAACTCACTCTAACTCGAACAAATTATGGTACCGCGTGACATTTCGACTTAGGGTAGTTCACTGTATCTCACGTATGCTCCCACCGAAGGGAAATCGAGAGGTTTGAATGAACTTTTACTGAAACCTTAATAAGTATTTTCAAATGACTTTAGTTGCCAATTTTGAAAAACAGATGTTATTGAGAGAAAGCGGTGGTATCGAGAATGCAAGAAAAGAGATAGAGAGAGGATAAAATAAAAAGAAACCAAAATGACAAAAATAAACTGAGTTTCAATGTGGTTTCAATTAGCTTTCGCTGAAGGCCCGAGGTTTCGAAATACCCAAAATGAACTACGAAAACTCAGAGGTTTGGAGATATTTTATGAAACCTTGCGATTTCGTTTGGTAGAAAAGTAAAATCCTGGTAAAGACTGGGGAGTTTCAAATCGATACACACCATCTTCTCGTCGATTTTAAAGCCACATACGACGGCATTCATCGCAATAGCCTATTCGATGCGATGGCCGAATTCGGATGCCTTGAAAATCGATTCGGTTGTGTCGCTAACGCATACGCGATGCACCTTGCAGTTCGACTCAAGGACTTCCGAGCTGTTTGAAACCTACACCGGATTTGGATTTGGGCAAGAAGGCGTGTGGTGGGCTGAATGAAATACTGAAGGCAGTATTTTCTAAACAGTACCCCAATTGCGGGTTTCTACAGTTGACATAGTCGTCGTCAAGCCTTCCCTACATGGCATAGTCAAAGTTTTCATGGTGACTTAAGAACAGGCAAATTAACTGGCCTTAAGATTAATGAGGAAGTAAGAAAAAACCGATTAGTCATTTTCTAAGAAAATATCTCTATCGCCAACTACGATTTCGAAGGCCCAAAATTCCGCTACATAAAATTAGCACTCTCCCAAAATTCTGCAGCAGATATACGGTTAAGTCTGCTAGGAGAGTGAATAGGTAAAAATACGCCAACTCTACGGGCTATACCCAAATGTAGACGTAGTCGGGAAGAGAAAATCCGTCGACAAATCTGGACTGACTATACTGAGTCCCCTGTGCTGTGTATACAAGGGAAGATAGTAAGACTATCGCAGGGCGACGATTGGAAGTTTAAGATTCTAAGTTTAGAGAAGTCCGAAGCCATGCTGTTCAAAATACCGTCGAATAACGTATCAGCGGATACGAAAACAAAATTGGCGAAAGTTCTCAAGGGACTATAATCAGATACCTGGCTGAATCAATATCAAAGGTTTTGGAATAGACTGTTTAAATTTTTGTCTCTCATCACATAGGTCTACTTCTACACAAACGGAATTAGATTGACTTATACATTTACTAAACGGTTCATTAAAGCCATAATTATACAGGTGTTTTGGTTGTATTAAGAATTTTCGTATTATGGCGTCTCATGCTGGCACAAGCGCCTGCACTTAGCCTCTATCAGCGAACTCCTACTCTCACCTCCACGTGGTGAAATCTGGGAGCCGAGCACCTTCGATCGAAGATGGGGTAACCAACCCCCGTGGGACGTCGTTGGCGGCTGCAGACGAGAGAGGGGGGAGAGTGTGCCATCTCTTTATGGATGGCGGCGGAGGAGCTGGAAACTGTCTGGCCAACGGCGGCATCCGAAACTCCGGTGAGACGGAGTTACCTGGTGCGCAGTCCTTCTAGAGCTACCTCGACATTTTCGGAGCACAGGTCTAGAAGGTTTCTTTCAAGGCCAGGTCGGGGCCTTGGAATTGAGATGGCGGCGGAAGATCCCTATAGTTTTAGGGACAACGGCGGCGCTCACAGCCTCAGCGAGGTTACCGACTCCGGATATACCCGGACCCTCTGCCCGAGGGTTAAAGAATAGGGCCTAGCCTCCCTGTTGGTTGTTGTGCGTGGGGTTAACTCCCTCACCACGTAAAAATATTATGGTTCAGAGACAACCAACTGCCTCGGATACGGACGGAATTAATGTTGACGACCCCAGCAAACGTTACAAGGACAACGATTTTCAGTTCTGCACGTGGAATGTTAGGTCCCTTAACAGACCACGTGCAGCCGAAGAACTCGCGGATTGCCTGGACTGCTACAAAGCAGACATCAACGCAATCCAGAAAGTGAGGTGGAATGGGCCGGGCAAGAAGAGGATGAGAAACTGCGACATCTACTACGGTGATTGCAACAGGGAGAGGCGCTTATTTGGATGTGGATTTGTTGTTCGAGGCAGACTTAGGCAAAAAGTCTTAAGCTTTGGCTGTAAAAGCGACCGCCTCATAACAATCCGCATCAAGGCTAAATTCGGGAACATCAGCGTTATTTGCGCCCACGCCCCGACAGAGGACAAAGATGACAACAGCAGGGATGACTTCTATGATCTCCTAGAAAGGACATACGATCAGTGCCTCAGCTTCGACACCAAGATCGTTCTAAGAGATCTCAATGCAAAGCTGGGTAAGGAAGACATCTTTGCCAAAGTCATCGGGAAACACAGCCTGCACGACACTACATCCGATAACGGACTCAGACTGGTGGACTTTGTCACGGGACGTAATCTCTCTGTAGCTAGCACGCGGTTCCCACACCTCAACATCCATAAAGGGACCTGGCGGTCCCCCGATCAATCAACCGTCAACCAGATTGATCATGTTGCGATCGACGTCAGACACTCCTCCAGCATTCTTGATGTGCGAACGTTCCGAGGAGCCAACATCGACTCGGACCATTTCCTTGTTGTAGCCAAGGTAAGAACTTTGATATAGAGATCAACGGAGTCGAGAAAGGACACCACGGTTTGACGTCTGAAAGCTACAATCGTAACGGATCGCTATGATCTTTGCCGATCGAGTCTCCCGGAATCTCTCTCTAAATTCGTTGCCATCTGCGCAAACAATCGAAGAAGATTGGAGGCGTTGTCAAGCAACCATCAAGGATGCTGCCATTGATGTGCGGGTTTTACGGCACCACCTAGAAAAAACCCATGGTTTGACAACGAGTGTAGGCTGCCACATGCAGCGAAGCTGGAAGTCTACAAAGCAAAGCTGCAACGAACAACGAAGGGACGAGACCCGGCTTCTCAGGAGAAAGAAGAAAGAGCGCGAGAAGCGCGCGATCGAGGAGATAGAGAGGTGCTACGGCAGGAACGATGTCCGGAAGTTTTACCAGAGGGTGAAACAATTATCCAGTGCATAAAAGGTTCGGACAGAAGCCTGCCGGGACGAGAATGGACAACTAGTAGTAGAATCGTAGTCGATACTGAGAATTTGGAAGAACCATTTTTGCAGACTGCTAAACGGCGATGATGACACCAATACCGCTGTCAGGCAGAATGTTCCACTCAATATGGACGATGATCGACGAGAATTCCGTCCCCCGACTAAGACGAGGTCAAGATAGCAATATTAAGACTGAAGTCTAACAAAGCTCTTAATCTTTAAGGCAGCTGGAGATGATCTGGTTGGGCGCATGCATCAGCTCATCTGTAAGATATGGTCGGAGAAAAGCATGCCCGATGAGTGAAATCTCAGTGTCGTTTGCCCGATCCACAAGAAAGGAGACTCCTTTGACTGCGCCAACTACCGAGGGATAAGTCTCCTGAACATCGCTTACAAGATCTTCTCTGCCGTTTTGTGTACTCGCCTGAAGTCGTTTATAAATAGCCTGATAGGTCCATATCAGTGTGGCTTCAGGCCAGGGAAGTCCACCATCGACCAGATTTTCACACTACGGCAGATCCTAGAAAAGACCCAAGAAATGCAAATCGACACCCACCACCTTTTTGTCGATTTCAAGGCCGCATATGACAGCGTGCATAGGGACGAGCTATACAACGCCATGTCTAGTTTTGACATTCCTGCCAATTCCTGCCAATTCCTGCGTGCGATCTTTGGTCCTGTTTGCGTTGACGGTTTCTGGAGGAGAAGATTCAACCACGAACTGTACGGGCTGTACAGCGACATGAGTCTAGTCAGGCGTCTTCGGATCCAACGCCTAAGATGGCTAGGCCATGTAGAGCGTATGGACAACTCAGCTCCGGCCCGGAGAGTCTTTTTCATTCCTGAATTAATTCATTCATTGTTTAAGTTGCTGTATGTGGCTTACATCTGCAGGTTTTTTTGGCATCCATAAGTATGCAATTTTTGGTATATCCAGAGTCTCTGCTACATTGCGTTTATGTGTTGTAATCGATTCTTTTCTTTTGATGAACATTTTTTTATTTTATAATTATTAAGTGTTTTTGCTTTTAAAGTGAATGGTCACGTACGTGGTTTAAAGTACAGTGTCACAAAACGAAGATTGTGACCATCAAAGATCAGAAACCACCTTCAACGACTACAGGAGAAGGACCTCAACCAACTTGGCGTGCGACACTGGAGACAGCTAGCCAGAGACCGTGCTAGTTGGAGAGGCTTGTTGGTTGAGGCCCAGGTCCACCCCGGACTGTAGCGCCAAATGATGAAGAAGAAGAAGAATTTTCGGGTTCGAAGAATTCTTTCCGGTGCGTAAAACCTTACATTTTGAAGGAGCTCAGGGCAAATTACACGTTACGAAAGAATATCATAAATTAACATTATGCTATGATCACCTCGTCTTCATTCTAAAGTATCTAAACCTATTAATCATCTTGTAGGATATGGTGGCATGATGTCAAGATTCCACCCCATTCTTTTTATAACAAATCTATTAAATGACTTTTGAACTTTTTCTAGATGCACTTTAGAGTTCATATATAAAGGACACCATATTACAGAGCAAAACTCAAGATGAGGACGTGCAATGGACATATGGACAGATTTTAGGGCATATCGATTCGAAAATTCAGCAAATGTTCTTTTCAAAAATCCAAGCATTGTATTAGCTTTTGCAACTATGTAGTCGATATGAAATGAAAAGGAAATTTTCGTATCGAAAATCACACCAGGTCTTTTATTTCCGTTTTCCTAGTAAGGCAAGTTCCAACTATCGAATAGTCATATATTACGGGTAACAATACATGGTAAACAAAAAAAGAATGACATTTAGTAATATTTAAACTTAGTCCATTGAGATCGCACCAATTACATTACATATTTAAGTCATTTTGAACATACATACAATCTTGACGATCCTTAACACGAAGGTAAATCTTAAGGTCGTCTGCATACATTAAACATTTAACATGAGACAGGATTGAAGGAATCTCATTAATAAATATACAGCAACCAACTCGATGCTTGGCCCTCACAAGGCCAATGCTAAGCTATCGTGTGTAGTTCAACGTGAGTGGAAGCTTAATGGAAAAGATCCGAGTGTTTGAGTGGGCTTGCATTCGCTTTTAGAGAACACCAGAGTCCTAGTATAGAAAATTCTATTCCAATGATCTCTTATGCAGCAGGGGAAACTTCATCAGAGTACTCAATTTCCTGGTGAAGTTCATTCGAAGTCACATTGCCAGAACGCGGCTAACAACTCAATCCAATACCTCGATCAAATACCACAAGAGGGTACATCGATTTAAAAATTTATACAGAACGGAAAAATTATTTTTACATTTGAAATTACAACTAGGCTTACAAACTAAAGGTTAGGGTGTTGGCTCAACAAAAGTGGCCCAACTGATGTACATTGTTTAATTTAACACTTGGTCTTATTGTCAGTTTATTGTTTATATTTTATGTCCTACAATGTCTAGTGCTTTCCATTTTGTTGTTCAAATCCGTGTGTCAATGATGATCCTTTTGGCATGGGATGGTGGTGGGGTAGCCGATTTAGCCTCGATGGTGATTGCCATCGCTGCTCTGGTAGAATCCATGCAACTCGTTGTTCGACGTCGTTGGAAAATTCAGCTCGTTTAGCAGATTTAGCGCGTTAAGGTAGCTTTGCCCGGGGATTGTGTTTCTCAAGTTCCTGATTTTCTCATTTGGATGGTTGTTGATTCCTAGTAGCTGCTTTCTGAACAGTGTCACCATGTAATGTTGTAGAAGGATGATGCGTGCTTAGTCGTAAAGCTTATTCTTGTTGCTGTGGTGTCCTTGAGGGTCCCTTTCGAAGTTGTGTCCGTTACATATTCCCAGTATTTTCCTTTCAAAAATTGCGAGCTTCTTCATGCTGGTCTTAGAGATGGTAAGCCATATTGGGAAGCCGTACATTAAGATGGGATATATAAGCTGCTTGTAGAGAAGCAGCTTAGTTCTCTGCCTTCATCCAATTGGCTTGTGCATCAAGGGATACCTGCGATGCAAGCCTAGGTTAACCTTGAGAGGGTACTTAACAACGGCTTCGTCCCCCAGAAGCATTTCTCCATCTATGTAGATAAGCACGGTCTGAAATAAGACATAAATGCAGTACCGGCCATCTACTATGTATCTAACCCGCTCAACTGTGTATAGGCGGTTGAGTATGGGAATTCGAATTGTAAGAATAAAATCGAATTAAAAAAAAGATGAACCCTGGTGATTGAAAGCTCCTACACGCAGCTCAGGGATGGATCATCCTTGGGCCAGATATTTGTTAATTTTAATGAATGTGATCATGACTGAAGGCAGACTGCCTGAGACCTGTAGGTTAGGTTAGGTAGGTGGCCTGCTAGTACATTCACCAGCACACTTAAGCCATGTTGGTCCATTGTGATACCCAGAGTCAGACTACACCACCGATTGAGAACTCCAGTGATCGTGCCATTAATTTGATACCAACGGCAAATTGTGACTCGACCAGATTTGAAAACCAGACAGAAGCCTATTAACCTTGCTTTCACTGGGATTCGAACCGGGGACCCCGCTAACCAGAGGCAGGCACTCTACTCAACTGCGCCATCCAGTCGTTGCAATAGAAATCTAATAAATACAAAAATATCGACACTCAGATAGCCAGGCTTAAACTGGACAAGAAATGCCAAATCCAATTTTGAAACAAGCAGGAGGGACTTACACACAAAAAAATGCATGAGCTTTATTCCCAGAAGAACCAAGGAGGCTCTAAATAAGTAAGAAAGTATTCCAACACAACACCAATAATTGCATAACTTTTTAAATAACTTCTTTCAAGATTCCGCTTAGCTCTTCACAAGAAGTTGCATTATTTCCTCCCTCGAAGGTGTGTACAAATGCAAGGGTAAAGGCAGTCCCCAGAACTTCGACTGAATATTGACTCGACTTCGATGTGTATCAAGTTTCGCCCGTTAACTTCCGTATGACAATCTCATAAATTAAGTTTTCAAACAAGTTGAGAGGCATTATCCTCTCACATCCACGCACAGTCGGCGGTAATTACTCGGTTTCAAGAAAAGCAACTTGATGACACTCACACCGTGCGTCGTCTCTTGAAGGCGAAGTTCCAATTTATCACTCCCTCCCGGCATCTACGTTGGCTCCTTGCACACGAATACAAATTAAGCACACGTAATACAATGTTAATAAAGACTGTTATCATGTTTCCAAAAGTTAGTTCTTCCGCCGCCGACACACTTGCTGGCGTGCTTATCAGAGTTTGCACCAGCTCTGTACTCGAATTAGGCCATTGGCTGGATGATGTGTGTGCCGTTACATCAACGGCATTCGAGTATAATTTAATGGCACACATCAGCGTGTACCCGGGGGCAGATGCATATAGTTTTTGCCAAATCCAGTGGATTATAGTTCGTCAGGTAAAAGCATTACCATTCGAGGATGTGTACGTTCTGCTATCATGAATATTGATTGGCGGCCTGATGGAGGCGCACAGGCACACAGTAAGCGCATTATGTGGAATTTTTTGATGTCGCTAATGTGGTTACTGCCTGGCACTGTCTACCCACTCATTTGGTTGCTTGCAATTTTAATGTCATTTGGCTGTAGAGTTTGAAGGGGATTTCTTGTGACATAAACAAATCCATCTTCTGTCCACTGGCATGCTCTTTTCGTCTGGGTTTCTGGTTTCCAAGTCATTTGGCAAAACATACATAAGAGCAGGCGCACACAGGGCGGAGGATAGGTAGGCTTTACCCATCCGAGGGGAACTGATTTATTATGTGGGCACTTTGTCAACAACAAAGGGTGTTTTCGGCTAGAGCCGGAGAACTTTGAATTGAAATAAAACACAGAAAAATGATTCTACTATCCATGAGATTGAGTTTATTCGACAGATAATCATAAGATTTGATTTCCGGCATGGGACAGCAGCGGTTTAGGACTTTAAGTAAGCTGTACGAACAACATCAGTACCGAGAAACGCAGAATAACCCTTGCCAAATGACTGTTCCTTTGGACTCAAGGAGCAATTGAGTAACTCTGAGCCCTCCCTCTAGGACTAAATTGACTCTGTGTAAAACATTGATTATCCATGTCCTGCTGTACGACGCGGAGGCATGGACAATCTCAAAAGCAGATGAAAAAGCCCTTGGACTTTTCGAGACAAAAGTTCTGCGTTCAATCTGTTTGCGTTGATGAGTTTTAAAGGAGAAGAACTGTATGGACTGTGCCTAGTCAGGTGTCTACGAATCCAAGACTGCTCCAGCCCGAAGGGTCTTCGTCTCCAAGCCAGTGGAGCAATTTGTACGAGTTGGAGAAGGAACTCAAACAAAATGGGGTGAGCAATTGTAGAGAGCTGGCTAAAGATCTTTAGAAGTCGAGAAAAAAAACCATAAGAATAAAATTGTATTGCGGAATCCCCAATTTATTTATTACCTATTTGTGTTGATAAAATAATGTTTTATTTTAAGTTCTTGCATTTTGTTTGTTGCATGGTTTAGATTACCATTGCATTACATAGATTACTCGTGTTGAACCAAGTTTAAATTTGAACAATTTGTAGATCTTGCCTTGGTATTCCAATCATGTTAAATTGCAAAACTAACCTCAAAACAAACTCGAACTGTCAAATCGGATGTCACAGAAAAGAATATTGTCACTTAAAAGTTCCTCGCCTCTAACACCCCTTAGAAAATACAACTCAATCCAATTCTCATATCAATTAAACCATGATTTCGGAACTACGCTAAGCAATGAGTTTACCGGCCCACATTTTTATTGCAAAATGTCGTTGGAAGCAAACAAATCTAATAAACAATCGTGCCTCATTTGGCACGCATTTAATTTGGACGACAACGGTTCACTTTACCGTGAGCCATCTGAATCCATTATAGAATAAAAGTGTGTATGTTTACAAATTGCAAAATTGCGTGACGTGCAGCTAAATGGTGTGCTTAATTAATGGCGCAACATGATGACACGCACGAAAAAACTCAACATCAATGGAGTTGAGAATTCTGCTTCCAACGAGCTTGCCTATGTGTCAGTGTTGAAGGGACTCATTGAGTTCCACATACGAGCAAATGCAAATGAATGCCAGGAGAGACAAACGTCGTGCATCTGCCTGTTCGTTCATGGCTTCATACCAATAAAATTAATTGCTGCTTAGAAAGCTGCGAAAAATAATGGAGTAAAACTGGGTAAACACAAAGTCGATTGAAAACAATCGGGACCACTGGGAATTAATGAGACCCCTCGGATGCTCTGGCCGAAGTTGAACAGTGGGAAAACCAAGAAATTCCTTCAATTCGACAAAAATTTGCTAGCGATGGTAGACTGGCCATAACCATCTGGAGTACCATGTACCAAATGAAAATGAGACTATTATTATTGTTGTTGGTAGGGGTATACTGCACCGCGACCTTTCGATCTATCGCAGTCCTTTCATAGCTTTGCTTTCTTAAGACTTCCCCTCACATGACTATATTTCCAGAGATGGACTCCTGTTGCTCATAAGTGAAAGGGATTTATTCTCGAGCATTCTATCTAAGCCACTCTCCTTTACGAATCTGAGATGGTTCTAATGACCTCTTCTGAAAGTAGCTGCTTGACCAGATATATTTGCCTGTGTGGACTAGTGCCTCACAGAATCCCAGTACATGTTCTGGAATTTCAGAAGATTTTTCTTAGACCTTTTCCTAATACCCTGCTTCAGTAGGTTCTCCCTGAGTCTGTAGTCCCCTGTTAGGAAGTCTGTTGGGATACTGAAGTTGGCCTTGCTTCTCTTGATACATGCCTCAAACCTCATTCATTTGTCTTGAGTTCCTTGGCTGACTTCTTGCCATGACTAATTGTTCCAGGTTTCTGTCTGGTTCCTTTTTTCAAGTTCTCTGAATTCTTCTCTGAGGACACGACATGTCCAGGTAAGCAGCAGAATTTTACTCTGTTTCTCGTACTCAGCTCCTTAAGCTTCTGAAGGCATTCCGACGCTAGCTTGGATATGTTGATGTATGTATAGTTCCTATCGAGATTGATTTTAACACATCCTGGAGTTTTCATATAAACGATGTTCGGATATAGGCAACTTTGTTGTACCGTGATAAATTTCTTGTTGCATATAACCGTAAGTTTCATTTAAGCGGAGTGCATATACGCGGAGGTGACTGTACTTATTATATTTCAACTTTTGTTCACATGATTTGGTATTTTATTAATTCGTAATTTACTATTCAAATTAACTACGTCGACTGTCTACTGATCGAATGACGTTTCGATTGGTTCAATACGTTCACGTGCACGATAACGTGTTGTGTGATCCTAAATAAATTTATACGTTCACGTGTCCTGTAATCCCAAGATACACGATTTTCGTGATTCAGGCAGTTAAGTTTAACATAGTTAAATCTAAACACTCCTATTCCCAAATTCGCCGGCGGGAATAGTCCACCGATATCGAAAATGTTCGATTCGGAAATCCTATAGAAGTGAATCGTCCGCATGTCGGTAAGGTGAATTGAGATTCCCTGCATTCTTAAATCAGATCGAATCGAATCACTCCATACAAACAGATCCGCATCAAAATCGTTGCGGATTCCTTTGAGTTTAAGTAGATTGCTGGTAAAAAAAATAGGTTATTTGTTTAGCATTATTTTAATAAATGAAATTCTGGGAAGAAAACTATAAACAGGGAGCAACTCAAAGAGCAGGAAAGAAAAAAAATATCCGGGCATAACGAAAAACATAACAAAAATACGCCATGAAGAAGTAGACGATTTTTGAGAAAATTTGCGATGAAGTTTAAACGAAAAAGCCTAAATCATAATATAAATATGCTTGTTTTGTTTTCGTTGAAAAAATACAATTTTATTTATTCGCTACTACGTACATATGTATGTATGTGCATAATGTATGCATGTGTCCAACTTGCTTCATATGAGTCAGCTTGCTCACTTTCAGTTACGGGCTAGCCAACAGTTCTCCTTGGACATGATCCCATTGTTAATTTGTTCACTTTTGTTTTGTGTCAAAGAGCGAGCAATACTATCTATTATGTTCATTAAACACACAATTTAGAAAGACAACTCAATTTCAACGTTTAAATTTCAAATTAACCGACTGACTTCGAAAAAGAGAGAAGTGATGTCGATAATTTAGTGCATCCGACTGAATCAACGATAGTGCGAATCCGCTCGCGAAAATCGAACGAGTGAAACGAATCTCCGACCCGTCGAATTTGGGAATAGGGATGAAAAATTCGGGTTTCAGTTTTACCACACGAATATGGCTTGGTCTTCTCAGCCAAATCCGTTTTATAATCCACAAGCAGCAATGTGCATCAATGCGTGATTACCTACGTTCGCCCAGTGCTGTGTCCTGATTCTAGACTCTTAGAGCTAATCGTCATTCATTCGTCATTTTAATTCGTTTTTATTATGTACTTCATGACAACTTAAATACTAGACAAAAATGCTCAAAACTAGTTGGTCGAACAGTGTTAGTTACTTACTCTAACTTACTGACCCTTGGCGGGTACTCTAAGCTAAACTTAAACGTATTCTATGTCTTTCGACTTAACCAAACAATATTATGTAAAAGAAAATTTCACCATGACTGTTATGTATTAAGAAAAAATTTAAAA
The DNA here is from genome assembly GCA_964034865.1 of Eristalis intricaria. NCBI lineage: Eukaryota > Metazoa > Arthropoda > Insecta > Diptera > Syrphidae > Eristalis > Eristalis intricaria. Next base: position 63,002,817 of record OZ035877.1, read on the forward strand.
ACTTAATGACCGTAAAGTTTTTTTAAAAGAAACTACAAGCTAACTTGCATTCTACCTTAAAAAAAAACTTACAAACTATCTTAAGCTAATCTGCTTATATATACATATACACATTTGTATAGCTTTATACACATGCGTATACGCATATATCCTTATATACATAATGCATATATATATATCGTTTTGTATATATGTATATACATTCTTTCTTTTATTTTTTTTTTAAATTAGCATATATAAACAGCTTACTCACAACCTTACAACTACGCTAAATATGTAAGTCGGCCATAGGTTACAGCTGATATATGTATAAAATCCGCTGCAAGACGTGGACCGACTACTCCCCATGAGGGGGTCTGAACTACCCTTTCTAACCGGGGTCTAATGGCTTCGACACTGGAGTTATCTCGCTCCCCAGCGACCAGAACTTTCGATGTTGCAAAGCAACATCCAGCACATCCCGCCTAGATACCGCCGTACTGAACCGGAGGAGACCCTCCACAGCTCGTTGTGCGACGGAGCGGTCGCGGTTGAGTCGCCCATCCACAGTTGATCTGGCGATGTGATAGATGAGCGGTACCGCATTTATATTTTGTATCAGACCGTGCTTATCTAAATGGAGGCATACTTCTGGGGGACGAAGCCGTTGTGACGTACCCGTGGTATTGAGGGTTGGGGTGGTAAGCCCCTGAGATCAGATTGTTGACCGAGTTCATCGCTCTGGCAGTATGACCTCGAACCAACTTCAACAGGAAATTGTCCACTCTTATCAGGTTCGCCCTGTTGTATAAGACCTCATTGGAATAAAATTATATGTACTGGGGTTCGATAAAGACGAAGGCAAGCCCTAAGACAAGCCCTCTCAAACAACCGAAACTTTTCCATCAAGCTTGCACTCACGTTGAACCACACGGAACAGACATATGTGAGCATTGGCCAGATGAGGGCCATGTAGCAGATAACCTTCACAGCATCGAGTGGGCTGTTGTAAAACAGTCTCTTTGTAAGGCAAGCCTCTGGCCAGAGCAGCATCTACATGTTTGTTAAAATATAGATACTGAGATACCCAGGTATCTGACTACAGTCTTTTGCGCCAGTGGTTCCCCGTGTCGTCCAACGATTGAGAACTGTCGCCAATTCTTTTTCGTGTCGGCCGAGGCCTTATACAACGGCGTCCTGAACAGAATGGTTTCCGACTTCTGGAAGTTGATACTCATCGCAACTTCTTATGAATGAATCGAAGTCATCCTGCGTGAGAGTACTGATTTCCTGATCTGTGCACGATCAAGTCATCGGCGTACGCAATTACGTGAGGAAGAGAACTTATCAGATCGCTCAAGTAAATGTTGAACAGGATCGGCGAATTAACGGCAGCCTGTTCCCATATCATCCAGGTCAATCAAGCAGGCACCCGGACATCGTTTCTGGCTCTTGTTCCATTGGATATCCGACACCAGTGTCATGCCCCGCTTTGAAACCGAATTGGTTATCCGGAATAATATGTTTGTCCTCAGTCCAGTTGATCAAAGCTCTATTGATCGCTTTCTCAAATACCTTACTGATGTTCGGAAGGATACTTATTGACCGGAGGTTGCACGGATTCGAAGAATCTTTTCCTCGCTTGGATATTCAGGCCTAATCGTATGCGCACAACTGTAGTGTCTGCACCGATAAAAACTCAACTCACTTGACAGCTGACATTGCGCACATCTGGGTTATCAGATAACTGCCACAGCGAACAACAAAACAACTCCACTTCCGCCTTGTCAATCAAACACGTTTCAAGTGCAAATAAAACAACAACTGGCTTTTGTTCATTATTGCAAATTACCTTATTTATTTAATTTCTTTAAATTTGTTTTTCTTTTTTCCCCTCGGCTTTTTGAAGTCACATAACAAATGTTTTCATTTTGTTTTTGTTTTTTTGTTTGTTTATTTACTTATTTTGTTTTTGTTTAGTTTCTTAATATGTTTTCATCTTCAATCCGTACCTATCTCGGAACTATAAAAATACATATATATGAATGACTGCAAATACGGCTTTCCCTTGACTATTCATTTGATAACAATTTTTTTTTGTTTTGTTTTCTTTTTTTCTTTCTTTTTTTGTTTTTGTTCCATAAAATTATTTAACAATTGTGGAAATGGGAGCACAAGAGAGACTATGCAAATATAAAACAAGTCAAACGAACAGTAGTATTTCAGTGTTTGTTATTGAGAAAAAAAAATGTAGAAAATTAGAAGAAACGTTAAAATAAATTCACAAGCTAGTAATGATGGTAAAAAAAAATTAATATATATTTATATATATTTGCTGACGGCGACGAGACGACAACAATGATGCGAAAGGTGATATTACATGAAGTCATCGTAGTCATAGTCGTATTTGTAGTCGGTAACCTCCGTCTGAAAGAGAATACAAAAAGAGATGTGGAATTAGAGAGGAATCGTTTACAGTAAACAGAGAGAGATTCGTTTTTTAAGTGGAAATTCTGAGCAGAAGAGGTTTTTTTCGCATATGCTGCTTGCCAACGTTCAGTGGTCGTTAGGGCATTTTGCTTTCATTTGAGTACATGAATATACTGAAATCATGCCCCTTTAGACAAACTGCTGTAACGTTCGGCTTTATTTTAACCCATTTATTACTCCTTTGACCTTGTTGTGTTTCCTCTTGAGATTGATAAATAATATAATATCATAATATGAGCGGCGCGACAGTCCGAGACGGACCTGGGACTAGCTTCTACACAAACCACGTGTTTTGCGTGCTTTTGTTCTTTCACGAGTGGCTGGAGCCTACAGGTGCCGATCTGCATCTCTTGGGTCAGATCTGCCGTGATGATGGGAAGATTTGGTCGATGGTGGACTTCCCCGGCCTGAAACCGCACTGATAAGGGCCTATCAGGTTGTTGACGAATAGTTTCATTTTAATATCAACTCTGAACGACGAAGATTTGAAGCATTTTCTAGACAGGCTTTTTCTAGAATTATCTGTGACTCGAAAGAGTTAGTAGTTGAAAGCAAAAGACCGTGGAGGTGAAGAGGCATGTTGACTGAGGTCCAAATACACCCTAACTGAAACTTTGAAAATGTTCAAACATGGTGGCGAAAGCATTTTGGTGTGGGCATGGGCATCAAGGCCACACCAGAGTGTGCCATCTTCGTCTTCTTAATTTGCCACTACAGCCCGGGGTAGACTTGGGCCTCAACCAACAAGCCTCTCCGATAAGCATGGTCTCTCGCAAGCTGCCTCCAGTTCCGCACGCCAAGTTGGTTGAAGTCCCCACCTTAAACGAGAGCGTCTTCTGGTGCGTTGTCCGTCAGGTTCAGAATCGAAGACTTTTTTGCTGGAGCTATGTTGTCCATACACTCTACATGGCCTAGCCAGAATCGTGCATCACCTTACTGAATATGAGGGGCATCACATGGAACCTTTTGCTGATAATTTGTTCATAATGTGGACGTATATGTATGACAATGACCCTGTAATGTATTACCAAGATTACGGTGGAGCGTGGGACGTGTTCGTAAATATGTCATACTACTCATGACCTGCACCTTCGCTCTTATCTTTGTTGTCTTGTGTGCATGTTCAATCTTGTCTCTGGGCACTTGTGATCTGACCACCGCAAGTGCTGTCGTATGAGTAAGTCGATACTACACCACAGGCACTCTTCGTGGGTGGATTCGTGTCCAAATTCCCTTCGAAAACCTCTTGAACGACGTGGAAAACCAAATTGAATTAAAGAAACCCAAAAATTCGGAGGATCTTTAAGACCCTAAACCCTTTCCTTCGCGGCCTACTGATGGTTTGTCAATCTCTGTTTATCACATCGTTCATACACTCATCATTATCGCAAGTGCTGTATCGTATCACATTGCATTTCAATTAAGTATCATAAAAGAATGCGAAAAAAAATACATAAAATCACACCTCATTGCAAGACCGTGACTTTTACGATTCACATCCGTTGTGTGGCTCCATATGGGTGATTTTTTTTCTTTTCTAAATTATGAGTAAATCTCGCCATCCAAAGTACATGCTAGAAATCGTAAGAACGTCGAAAAGAGGAATCAAACTCTTCAGTGGGTGTGCCATTAAAACGATACGCATTCACTGTCTAGTCATCGCATGTGATTCATGTGACCGTAAAAAGTTGAATAAAAAACAATTCACCCATCAAATACGAACGTACACATGAATTGCAGAGTTTTTCGCAAATGCGAACATCTGTACTGAACGATCATGAGAAATGATAGCTCGCGACGATTAAATGAGGGGTTTCGTGACTGGAACATGGCAAAAAATTGATTCAATTCAATCAATCGACGCCAAACAAATGGTTGTTCGCTGTCATCGTTGGCAGTATTTTCATCTGGGGAATGATGATGTGGCGCTACCAGTCTATTTTAGTGTTTGGAAAACAAATCAGCCAATTCTGACGAATTGGACATCGAGCATGCTGCAGAAAGTACTCGAAGCAGATGAGTATTTATTTTGTTGACTAATGTGGTCGTGCCTCGTGTTTACTGGATATCATTTGAATAGGATGTGGGTTTGGTGCGTCGAAGCTTACGCAGAGGGTGCCAGGTTCGATAATTTACCAACTGTCACAAATTCACAGCTCCACCTCTTTCGAGTCACAAACAATGCTCAAACCAGAAATGAAGTATTACAGAGATGCCCGACTTTTACCTCTCTTTCCCCTTCTTGACAACTGTTTTTATAACGTGTTCATTATCCAATTTGACCAATCAGAGGACGGCATTTACCTTATTTCGTGAATAACCATCAAAAATGCATGAATATCTGTCAAAAAGGCACTCAAATTCGTCGATGGACTAGGAGGTAATCAACTGTGAAGTCGGATATCTCTGTAATACTTCAATTCTGGCTCAAAGTATACACCTGTTTGGAAAAAGGCTCTCGAGCTTCGCTGTGCGGAGACGGAATACAACTGTAGGTCCCATCGACTCGTGAGAGAACCATAGCAACGCGAGTGGTTGATGCAGAAGCTAGGTCACTGGCGGTATAGTTTCATAATCAGAATGTGGCTAAACAACAACTAGTTGAACAATATGCTCCGCTGTTTATGCGGCTTTTGCTCCTGGCTAAGGTGGAACGTGCGATTATCCGCCCGCGAGTTTTGTATATTTAGCAGAATTGATATATACTCTAAAGTAGTAATTAACTGCCGCGAATCTCTTCAAGAGATATTCGAACAGTTCAACAGTCGCCTGTCCTGGGTGCCAAGCCATAGAGACATCCCGGGAAACTGCAAGGCTGAAGAACTCTCTAAACGCGCCACTAGATTGCCAGTTGAATCTCTCGTAACACAGGTACCTCTATAGTTACCTTCAAGTTACAGCTCCTTAACTTTTACACAAGAAAAATCAATGCCAAATGGCTGACAAGCCCCACCTGTAGAATTTCAAAACAAATCTGACCTAATTTCGATCAAAAAAGATCAAGTAGCCTCATCTCTTTACGATTAGTACTATAATGGGATTGATGCAATTATCGGACACCTTACCGGAGGCCTGTTCTCCTGCGACTTCCGTAGAAGATGCCTAGGCGAGGAGGACGAAGCACGAAAACACCCTGCCCTATCCTCGCCTCAGCTAGGAAACCCACTAAAGGCTTCTAGTTCTATGAAAGATGGTACAATGGGTCCATTGTGACCTACGTGCATTAATGCCACAGCCTACCCACCTTCCTTAATTGGCTTTTCGAAATCGGTAACTTGGGATGAGATGTTAGTCACCTTCTTCGATCAGTCTGCACACCATGCAGACAAGTGCGGCATTCATCCAATTAATCAGTAATTCAACGCTCATACAAATTTGGTTTTCTGCCAATGATACGTTCAAAAAGAAAACCAATACAAAGCAACCAGATTTGGTCAACACTGAGTACTGCATTGAAAGTGGCTAGGAAGTGCAGCACAGAGTATCCTAAGATCAGACTTGTTTAGGCTTAGAACCTCCTTGAATCTTCCGAGATCAACCTTCATGAATTTTTTGGATTGTGTAACTCCCTCCCTTATTGTTCCAGAAGTGGATTCGGCATTGATTTGTTCAGTTGTTTACATGCTGTTGTACGTCAATGTTACTAAATCCATTAAGATGGAAAGGCCCAATAAAAAGAGTCTCAGCCCCTTTTCTTACTTGGATGTCTTGCTTTTTATTTCTCTTGTGGTTTTCATGTCATGGCACCCATACAGCCGTCGTCGGCGTGAAAACAGGATGCTACGCATTTGACACGTATGTTCATACGATGGATCACCCAAAGTGAAGTGAAGAGAAGACCACATATGTATAAGCTCCCGTTCAATTCCCGGCATAAGCAACCCTTATTATTCACGACTTAACACGCTATCTCCACTGGACTTGAACGATGTCCGGTTCATAAATACATATGATATGAAAAAATGTAGTGGGGGCACTAAAATGCAAGTCAAAAAAACATCATCTCGATCTTACGACATGGCGTGAGATTTACAGTTTCCGAATATGTGCAGGATTTTATTTAAATGGAGTATGTATGATGGGAGCAAAAGTGTTATTCTTTTAAGACCATATTTTCAGATTGATATATTCATTTATTGGTGATTGACTCTCTGGCAGCCAACGTGAAGGTGAAACGACAAGGCATAGGCCCACGAAAAAATGGAGCACGGGTGGCTGTTCAGTTTCTGATTGTGATGTCGGGCATCTACGTGCCCATTGGAGAGAATTCCTACGAATTCGAACAACAAAAACCAAAAGGGAATGATATTGTTGACATTAGGTTAGAGAGTGCTGGCTTGAAGAGTGCACTTAGAATGATCGATGTAATTTGTCAACTTAGCTGCTCTTTAAGTCGCAGAGTTCATTGAAGTAGATTCCTGTATAAGATAGAGCATCTTATACAGGCGACTCTTCATACAAACAATTGCTGTAGATGTCTTTAATTGGGTCCCCTAGCCTTCTGGTTCCCTTCCCTCCATCTCAATATACCCACAGCCAATATAAGCTCTCTTTACGGACAGTAGCTTGTTGAAGCGTTTGGGGTTGAGCTCATGCCAAATACGTCTATTTGTTTTTCAATCGATGCCTTCCAACCATATACTGGTCTTCCCCTGGGTCTTTGTCTCCTTCCCTAAGAGTTTACTGATGATGAGACGAATCCCGATGCACGTCTCACCTCAGTGGTTGTACTTTTGGTGAGCTCTTCCAGGGCACAGATTCCTGGTATCTAATGAGTCATGTCCACAACACAGGCGTATATAAACCGAACGATCATCTCGTTTAGAGACATCTTCTCCAGAGTCTTGACGACTCCCTAGTTATCTATGAGAATGGAGATGTGCCGTGCTGATAAATCATTCCATTTCAGCCAAAGCCTCACGAATGATCATGGTCTCCAAATGAAAAACACCAAAGTGATCTGGAAGTCTGCTTTCTGTATTTAAGTTTACATTTTTGGAACAGACAGGTAACATGCCTTTCATGCTTTCTTCTTTGATCCAGCTTCTTGAGTAGCTTCTTCTTGATTCGATGCTTTACTCACGTGGCATGAATGTACCCATCATCACGACTTCCGAAGCGTACTACTCCATCAGGTAGACGCTCGCTTTCCAGCCGCAGAACGTGGCATTTACGTTGTGGATCTGTGCGTGGACTCCTACGCATTGTGATAGGAGTTGACGCATACTGACAATGGTCAAAGAGTAATGATTATCTACAAAATGTTTCTCAAACTTGGCCCTTCGGAGTCGGCATAAAATTGTAGGTCACTTCCACTCGTGGGAGAACATAAACACGCCCAACACGGTTGCTGTAAAAGCTAGGCCCTGGTTCTCTTCTGGCTGTTGTGCCATCCATATCATTATTACAGTGAAACTTGTCAAGTTGGCCAACTGCCGAAGTGCAGCACCAAAATTCCCTACAAATATTCCCCCACATAGCTCGGTATGTTGGCCACCTGTCTATCGTGGAACTTGGTTACTTTTTGATACATTTTTCATCTTTCGTACTAAATAACCTGCGAAAGGTAGCCAGCAACAAAGTCGTCTGCTGGTCGACATTGTGGCGCTTGCATTTTGTTGTGTGTATAAAAATGCACGAAATATTCAGACAGACATAGCGGTAAAATAATTTTCGTGTTAAATCTTGTTGGGATGTATTTCTGCAGTTTGTGCATGACTCCAGTGTTTCTCTGACTTTCGTCGAGAAAATAAAATAGGCAACCTTATAAGTTGGCCAAAATTGCTTGCTCCGCAACTGGCCAACTCTCTGTATCTCTGTTTCACTGTATATTCCCTTTTTTAGGCGCCCGTGTAGGAGTGTAGGCAGGAGGTGCTGCTACTGAAGTCACCAGCACACTAAGACAATGTTGGTCCATTGTTATACCCACAGTCGGACTACTAAAACTGATTGACCTCTGGTGACAGTGCCCTTAATTTGATCCCAACGGCAAATGGACTGGACCAGATTTAAAAACCAGAGAAAAGCTTATTAACTTTGCTTTCACTGGGATTCGAAACGGGAACCCCGCTAACCAAGGGCAGGCACTTAACCAACTGCGCCATTCAGTTGTGTAGGGAGTGTAAGGTGTCGCTGAAGGGTGATTTTATTTGATTTCAAAAAGTCCCTATGGGGAACAGGGGACAATACTGGAAGTGGCCAAAATGATTGATTTTTAATTTCGGCGTTCCTCGTACAGGATTCCTATTCATGGGACCATCGTTTTATCAGAACAGTCGCTTAACTGGGAGAAATGAAAGGAATGGAAAGTTACTTCGGCATTCTTTCCTCACTTCATAATATTGGGACAACCACCTTAGTGGGACCAACAAACTTAGCCCGTAGCGTCCCAATAAAGCGGATCCACTGTACAAACTTGTTGAAATTCTCTGAAACTCTGCAAATGCGGAAGCATGAAAGGCTTTCACAAATTCCGTGAGCAATGGCAATCGGCAAAACTTTCTAAACTTTCTAACCACTTCCCCCCGTCCACCTGGACGACGTACATCGCCATCGAGTACTTACAATATTTTGATCCATACGTAGACTGATTTTTGACTTGCCCTTGCCAGCGGGCTTTTTCGTGGTTTGTTTTTCCATTTTCTGTTTTTCAGTGTGTAGGGTGTCCACGGTGATTTTAATCTTTTTCAGTTCAGCTGAACTTACTGAAAAAAAAAAACAGAAACCAAATGAAATTAAGAATAACATTGAACAGACGGAGAAACAGCACGGAACACTTACAATTTGCACATATGCTACGAACTAGATCCTCAACGAAATTGGGGAATTCTGCTGATGGCCTATAGAGGGAGACTTTCGTACTAATTGCATCGGAGAATTCTTTAAATTCTTCCTTAGTGACTGGATTGAAGGCATCTAAACCGCTTATGCTTGGAAGACCGAACGTTTCCAATGCACTCTTGAGGTCTGATTCTTTTTCAATTTGTTGCAATCGTAATTTCTCAGCTAGTCTCTCTTCAGGGGTTAGTTTCTCTATTCTCTCTTCTTCTAGTTTTTCCTCTTCTTCTCGACGTAATCTCTGTAAAATAAACATCACAGTTAGATTTTGTTTTTCAACTCTTCTCGTCTGTTCTGGTGTTTACCTCTTTTTCATTAAGTTTGGCCTGTTGTGCTTTGTTGAGGGTCTTTTTGACGGGTTCTTGTGGGGGACTTTCTGCCTTCTCTTCGTCTTTTTTCTCCTCGTCCTCCTCCCAACTTTCCTGTAGGAATAGAAAATGCAATCAAATTAAATATTTTCCTGTTTGTGCATGTTCTGTGCCTGCTGCACTTTGTAAGGCACTCTCGTAGAATGCCAACGTTACGTGTCGAGCAGACGTCAAAGAATTGTCCGGCCAAAGTGCAAAGCTCATCAAAAATGTTCGTCGATAAAGAAATTTCAAAAATGGGTCTATCAGCAAATATCTCGTCACAAGTGTGCCACAGCAAATGACGTGGATTTTCGCTACAACCAGGTTCAATGGAATCGCTGTGCTATCTGCGATTGTTTACAATTGTCTCTTGCTCTACTCATTTCTGTCATTCACGATTTCGTGATAACTTTAGTTTCAAACGAATTCTTTGTGTTCAGTTTTCCAATAGCCGATGGGGTTAGGTTGCTAGCTGATTCAGCAGCTGACAGAGGCTTGTCCAAAGCAATCACAAGAGCCTGGGTCAATTTTATGGTTAAATTTAGACTAAGGGTTCGTCTATTTTGTGGCTGTGGTCGCTATTTTGATAATGAATCCACTTCAAGGATTTGACACGCATCACACACGCCCAGAAATGGGTGCTTTGTCTGCGGCGTACCCATTTCGGGGCTGGTGTGATGCGTGGTTGTTGAATAGAATAGCAAGGTTGACAAAATGTTAAATATTTCCATGGACCATTGACAGCTGAGGCGGCCATGAAGTATACAACCTTCTTGCTCAAGAAATTCAACAGGGTATCAAATCCAGGAGATGCCGAGTGTCATTATACTCGGAAGAAGCTGGGAGTGTTCCTGCGTTCACATGAATACAGTGGATTTCGCAGAAACCTGCCGCCGAGCCAAGTATTTATTGACAAAGAATAACAAAAAGCCGTTTCTGGCGATGATGAGGTTAAATTTCCTCACTTTTCTACGAATCATTTAGAAGTCGAAAACAAAAGAAACTGATACATGAAATATTGACGACAAACAAAGAGTCTATAATTAGCATCACTTCGCACCACTCTCCAAGGCATGATAAACAAAATTTGAGAATCCTGACAAAAGCAGTGGTCCTTCAAAGAAATCTCGCATGATGTACACACAATTTCGGGTTAGTTGAACAATTTGTCATTTCGTCAGAGTAAAAATACCCAACAAAGACAAGTGCACCGCGTCTGCGAGTTACCTAACATTATGCACTAGACATTATCAATTCCGGGCAACCAGTTGCTTTTATGGATTTTTTTTTACCTTTGCTGCTCAAATCGCACTTTCACTTTTTTTCAAAATCTACGGTAACAGCAGCAACAACAAAAACTATCACAAACTACTAACCCACATCAGCCAAACAGGCTACACCACAAATAGATGCAAAAGAAAAAGAAAACCAAAGAAAACAACCGCAAAAAAATTAAGTAATAAATATACCACGTGGACGGATATCAGGCGAAATTTAACATTCCACTGAGGGTGTAAACAAGAAACTCTTTCGTGCACATTTCAAAATGAAATTATTTCAATTTGTCATAACCTTCGAAATGTTTAATTATAAACATTCATTATCAAGATCTACATATACATATGCTGAGGGCCGATGAGGGGGGCGTTGGGAATATCAGACAAGTTATAATTCCTACGTTCGACTCACCTTAACGTCCTCGTCGTCGTCTTCGCCTTCCCATTTGTTTAAGTTGGCGATTTTTGGTCGCACAACAATTTTCTCTTCTGCTGCAGTTTCTAGAAATATATTTAATCATTAATATTCCGAGGGAATAGTGGTTAAATGAGTAACAACTGGAATATGAGATCATTTTCTTGATGAAAGATGTTTTTTTTTTTTTCTTTTTTGCACACTTCTTTCTTTTCAATGGTAGAAGATCTCACAGTCATGTGTTGGCACGTTTTTTTCAGGGACTTCTAGAATTTGTTACCTACCCCAATCGTCATCCATGGTGAGAGTTTGATTTGAAGAATTTAACTGTGTTCAAATTGTTGCTTGTTGCCCGATTGAATTAATGCGTTTATTCAGTTAATAAAAGTACGAATTTTCTGTACTTTGCGACGTGGGACTTTTCAGCTCCTCTCAGAAAATTTCAATGCGAGAATTTTGACATATTACACACCAAGATTTCTGTTTCGTTGCAAGGGGAATGGTATGGAAGTGGTGAGAATTAGCAAGTGATGCCAAGTCATGGTGCGGGGTAATTATGATAGGAATGTTCAGCAGCTTAAATTGCCGACGCGTGGTGCGTTCACAGTATTAAATTTGTGTCTGCCTTGTTGTGTGCCGACCCTTGTTCTAAATTTTTGTGCGATGAAGTGGACGAAATGTGCGTTACATACGATAAATGCGGGTTAACTATTTATTTAACCACGAGTGGATAAAGCTTTCAACCATGTTTTGCGATATATTCCGAGCTTAAGACAACAGTGTTCGACGTGGATAGTTGAATTTGATGAAAGAGTGTGAAAAATCGACTGTCAAACTTAAGGAACTTCCGATTGTTTCAATAGCGGCGTTCATGCATAGTAATTTGTAGCGACAATTTATTTGAAAACCGTGGTTGATGGGCCAGATCGTCAATGTGAACTCTCGCGACAACAAAACGGTAGACTTGATTTGAGGTAGACATAGGATTTTGATCTTTCGGCGTCAAAAATCGTCACGACAAATTGTTGTGTCTGACCGCTTAAAATACCAGTTTTCAACCTGCATAGCTGAGTTTGATGAAAAAGGGTGAATAAACCGCTGTTAAACTTAAGGAACTTCCGATTGTTTCAATAACGGCGTTCAGGCATAACAACTTGTCGTGACAATTTGCTTGGCTACCATGATTGACGAACCAAATAGTTTATGTGAACGTTCGTAACAACAAAACGGAAGACTTGTTTTTAGGTAGACAACGGATTTTGATTTTTCGGCTTCAACAAATCGTCGCGACAAATTGTTGTGTCTGACCGCAGCAATCTCTTCTGGGCTTAAGATAACAGTATTCAACCTGCATAGCTGAGTTTCATGAAAAAGGGTAAACAACCCGCTGATAAACTTAAGGTACTTCCGATTGTTTCAATGACTTGAGTCAGCTTAATTGGCTATATCATGATTTGAGACAATTTCACTTTCTGTTCTAAACAGCAGATCTCAATGACGACATTCTTTTGTTATTTAACTTATACCTCATTCGATCGCCAAGAGAATTAGGAATCAAGTTGGTGTCCCCTTGTTTCAAGTGTAGTCGCTTAAATCATGCAAAGTCAGTCTCACTCTCCGATAAGTGATTTGAAAGAAAACATTAAAATCGTGTTCGCGTTTAAAATAAAATAAACGTATTTTTAAACTTCTGACTTAAAATCTCCAAAATGTGCAAAACTTCATTCACAAGAAAAAAAAAAAAAACAAACGAAACACCAAAAGCTCTTTCTTGTTTAGATTTGGAGCCTGGCATTACTTATGGAAAACTTGACAGTTGACACTCTCAGCGCAATTCTTGAATGAAAAGTTCCATCATCCTCAACTGGATCGACGTACTGCAGCAAAATTACGAATACAAAGTGCTGTGCAAAGTGTTAAATTGGATCCTTCAAACAATTTGCTTCAGTGAAAAAAAAAAACCAAGAAAACTGAAAAAATCTTCACAATTATCGACTGGAATTCGATTCCAACTAGATCTGGTCATCGCATTCATAAAACAAACGAAACAAGATGATGGCAACAAAGAAAATCGAGGAAGGTCAGGAGTTAATGCGACAAGCAGAAAAAAGGTAGCAATTGTGATGGAAAAACCTAGATTTTTTCTTTCTCCAAATTCCTTTCCTCGTATCGAAATTCATCATCTTGCATTTTACAGTTTAAAGACAACGCTACTGAAATGGAGACCTGACTATGATGTGGCTGCTGATGAATACAGTAAAGCAGGTGAATTTAATTAAAGAAAAGAAAAAGAAAAATGAATTTGCTCTTGAAAACATTATTGGGTGGCGGTGGGATGGAAGGCGTTAAAGGCACACACAAATCCAAAGTTTTTCTCTTTCATTGAGGGGTGGTTCTTTCGGTCGTGTTCTCGTCTTTGGGGTAAAATCGATTTTTTGAATGAACTTGTGTGTTGACAGTTGTATTTGAAGAAGAAAACAATTATCAACAAATTTTCTGATTACTGGGAGAGATGAAGGTGTGTGTATGTGCGTGCTTGTGCTTGATCCTTAACACCTACATGGCTACGAAAATTTATCCTTTTAAGTTTTAAGACGGAAGGGAAAGAAAATACTACAAAACTTCCTGTTTTTGGACAGAATTGTAAACCTTAAGCTAAAATAGGGACTCATCAATGATATGAATCCAGAAGTATGTGGCCTCTTATACAATGGTTGGTTGGAGCAGTTGCTATAACCACATGGACATGTGGAAACAGTCGAAGGGCTGAAATCTGTCAACAGTCAAAAGTATTACAGAACTGAGAATGTCCGCTCCAAGAACACAGCAGAAGAGCTCAAATCAATCAGGATTCCACGTTACACATTGTCGTTTCAAAAAGTTATTGTGCGTCGACTTTCGAATTGTGGAGATTCTTCTCTCTAGATCTGGGTTTTCAATAGAAGTGAATCTCATCGCCAAACAACATTTTGTTGCTAGAAACATCGCACAAATTATAAGTATTGCTCCGCCCGCATCCGTTTGTCTACTCATGGCAAAGCCAACAAATTGCAAATCAAAAGAATGTGAGTTTGTTTGGAGACGTCTCACATATCACCAAAAGTTGCATTTTCGAATTCTATTTGTTCATCGTCATTGCCTTCAAGTGTCCAGTTGAAAAAATGATGTACTCTTCTAAAGAATTTACGATGAGACGAACAAAGTCCTTCAAAGTCACCAATTGAAGCTTGGTCTACTCAATCCCAAATGTTTTCAGCGATCCACTCGAAACACATCGATTTTCCAAGAAGGAATTATTTTAGATAAGTTGGGTTCGACTGCTTAGTGAAGTGCTACCTGAATCTTTTACATAACGGCTGCTGATAAAATGCTGTTCGCTTTAGGATGCAGAAACAGTAGGAATCTGGCACTTCTTTACTTGGCGCCTCAACTAACAGGCCTCTCCAACTAGCACGATCTCTGACTACCTGCCACCAGTGTCGCAAACCAAGTTTGTTGGGGTCACCTGGGTTGCGTTGTCCCTCAGGTTCGGAATCGAAGACTTCGGGCTATAGCTCTTGGCTCATCTTAGGCGTTGAATCTGTAGCCGCCTGGCTAGGGTCATGTCGCTGTACAGCCCGTATGGTGGTTGAATCTTCTCATAAAACTGCAAATATGAGCAAAGATCGCACGCAAAACTTTTCTCTTGAAGACACCAAGTACTTCTTCATCCGCTTTAGAGATTGTCAAGACTTCAAAGGTGGATGATCAAGGTCTTATATAGTGTTAGCTTGGGCTCTGTTACTCAGTTGTCTCTTGAGCCCATCGATTGGCGAGATTTACTCTGCGTTTGATGTACTGATGTTGTTCGTTCTATTTTCATGGAAGCCGAGGTGGACGAAGTCCTTCATTACCTTAAAGTTATAGCTGCATATTGCAACGTTCTGTCCGAGCCGTCGATGTTGTGCGTCTCATCTCGATATACTTTCTTTTGCCTCGTTCACGGCTAAACCAATTTTGGCCGCTTCCGTCTCAATGTCAGCAAACGCCTCACTGACAGCTCGCTCGTGTTCTGACAATCACGTCAATGTCGTCCGCGTATGCTAAGAGTAATACGGACTTTTGGAAGATCGTCCCTCTTGTTAGTTCTGCACGACCTTGAAGGATTGAATGATGAAAGATGTTAAAAGTCACATGACAGCCCGTCGCCTTGTCTAAAACCTTTTTTGACATTCAAGGTATCGGCGAATTCGCCCCCGACCTTGATGGAGCACCCAGAGCAGAAATGAAGTATTACAGAGATGCCCGACTTCTACCTCTCTTTCCCCTTAAGATTTTTGACAACTGTTTTTTATAACGTGTTCATAAACCAAATTGACAAATCAGAGGACGGCATTTACGTTATTTCGTGAATAACAGTCAAAAAACTTGAATATCCGTCAAAAAGGCACTCAAAGTCGTCGATGGACCTAGTCGACCTAGGTAGTCTGCTGTGAAGTCGGCCATCTCTTAAATTCATTTCTGACCCAGAGCATTCCAACGTCTTCCTGATCAACGTGACTAGTTTGGCAGGTGCCAAAACTAGACATGGCGGTGTATAGCTCGCACGCTGTCATTTCAACCAAAGTCTACGGACTAAATATGGAGCAGAGATAAGGGATAATTGTCCCTTATCTCTGATATGGAGGCTTGAAGGCGGCAAGATACGCACGTGTCACGTTTTTGGAACAATTTTGATGCTAAACCATTCTTTAAGAGCTTTCCGCGATTATTGCGATATCTTATCCACGAATGGACGCCTATTCTTGATGCTAAGTGTTTGTTCATGTAACTATTCGTTTCTTTTCAATTTAGCAACTTGCTTCCGTCTCGCAAAGTCCTTTGACCAGAGCAAGGAGTGTTTTATGAAAGCAATTGACTGTCACAAGAATAATCGCTCCTGGTTCCACGCGGCAAAGTGTTACGAACAGGTAAATTGAATCGTCACTGCTAATGAAAATGTCTCGTTAATCATGCGTCCCACACAGATTATAATTGTGTTAAAAGAAACAAACAATCTCATGCTGATAGAAGAGAACGCCAACAAGGCGTGCAACTTGTACCAGCAGTATGGATCCCCGGAAGCTGCAGCCGCTGCTTTGGACAAAGCTGCAAAAATACTGGAGAACCCACATCCAGAGATCGCATTAAGATTATATCAGCACGCAATGGAAGTTGTAATGGTAAGTAGGCCAATCACCATCAGAGGGTCACATAAAATATTCACTCTTCTTTCAGAATGAGGATTCAACACGACAGGCGGCAGAATTCGCCACAAAGGTATCACGCTTGCTGGTCAAGCTTGGAATGTAAGTGTGGACAATTCGGCGGAACTTCCTGTTTTTTTTTTTCACAACAATTGTACGTTTAGGTATGATCAAGCAGCCGACGCCATCCGACGGGAGATCAGTTTTAATCAAGTAACAGAATCTTATCAACAAATTGGCCGACTTGCTGTCGGTTTGGTACTTGTGCAATTAGCCCGCGGAGATTTTGTGGCTGCTGAGAAAGCATTCAAAGAATGGGGCAACTGCTGCGATCCGCAGGAAGTTCAAACACTGGAAATGCTGTTGCAGGCATTCGACGATGAGGATCCCGACAGTGCCAAGAGGGCACTGTCGTCGCCTTTCATCAGGCACATGGACGTTGAGTATGCGATATTGGCCCGCGATTTACCCCTTCCCAAGGGAATTACTGCTGCACCCAAGGCTACTGTCATCGAGAATGCAACAGCGTCGTATAAGTCTCCCAATGCTGGGGTAAGTTATTATGTTTTTCATTGACTTGAAATTTTGTAACACGGCGCCATGTTGTGCCGCGTTGTGAATAGGCATGCTCTTAGTCAGAGACGAGCATCTTGTACTTACGTGTGGCCGTGTCTGACTAA
Source organism: Eristalis intricaria (assembly GCA_964034865.1). Lineage (NCBI taxonomy): Eukaryota > Metazoa > Arthropoda > Insecta > Diptera > Syrphidae > Eristalis > Eristalis intricaria. The sequence continues at coordinate 63,020,070 of OZ035877.1, forward strand.
TCAAATGTCCATGATGGTCGTGTAGGAGAAGTTGCTGAATCGTAGGTACTACGGTGTGTAGGCTCTTGTGCTTCGGGCAGGAATGTAGCGATGGCGAACTGTGTTGCCTAGTGATTGCCATAATGTTGGGGAACAGTTGCCAAAACAATTCTGATGGTGAATGAGTCTGCAAAAGCATGCTATACATAACACGCATGAGCTCGCATAAATAATGTTCACAGGATTGCCACTCAGGCGTTGTTTCATATCTAGTTAACGGACTCATTCACCTTCCATTCAATTCAAGAGGGGCAGACTTTTTTTTTATTATTCTTCAACCAAGTGGATATTCACCGAAGAATAGACTGACGACGCCACACAGAGGTGGCTGTGGATAGCCATTGGCGGAGGGGGCAATTGAAATACAGACTTCAGGCCAGAAATAAAGTATTACAGAGATAGCCGACTACACAGCTGATTGCCCCCTATTCCATCCTACTTTTTTGACAGACATTCATGCATTTTTGTCAGTTATTCACGAAATAACGTAAATGTCGTCCTCTGATTGGTCGATTTGGTTTGACTAAACGTTATATAAAAACAGCTGTCAACATTTTTATTGGCAAGGAGAGGTAGAAGTCGGGCATCTCTGTAATACTTCATTTCTGCTTCAGACTATGAATTGAAGTGAGTTAAAACCTAAATCGATATTCAAACCACAAGTGTGCATGAGTTGTGACTTAAGCAGTCGCAACCTTCTAGTTGTTGAATTACTAAAAATTCCAACTTGAAAAATTATGGCAATTTTTGTTTTGCTTTTCCTGCGAACCACAAACTGCATTCTTATTTTTTTCTACATCGAACGACGCTGCTGTCGTGAATGAACTAGGCCTTAGGTTAGGTTAGGTTGAAGTGGCTCACTGCTGTGCAGAAGGACAGCAGCCACCCTTAGGCCAGCATAGGCCCATTGTGTTAAAACGCGGATCTATTGCGCAAACCAATAAGTGCTTTTGATGAAGCGAAGAAGATGGCTGGCTCTAACATTTCTCAGTTCAGCCAGTCAGGGCCTCCAGAAGTCTGAATCTACGGGATGAGAGAGCGAGTACCAAGTGTTCAATGCCTTCTTCCTCATCCTCGTTAATGCAGCTTCGGCAAAAATCATTATAAAGAAGCCGTAGTCTAGAGGCATGAGTTCCGATGGCGCAATGCCGTGTTAGAACTCCAATGAGAGATCTGAGATTCGGCGTGCTTAATCTAATCAAGTTAGCGATCGTTTATAATCGATCATCGGCCAGAGTTGTTTGCTTATGAGGCATACTGTGCCCGCTGTCCATCTGCGGTTGTTGTTTGAGCAAGTGTTTCTAGCTTAAGCAGATGTTTTATGGCAGCGATAAGCGTGGAGGGGGGATCAGAAAGAGTACAGAGCCTATACCCTTTCTAACGAGTTCATCAACTTCGCAAAAATCTGGAATGTTACAGTGTCCTGGCACCCTCATGAGTTGAATGTCAAATTACTTTACCATCGCGTTAAGATATAAACGCTAATTAAGAGAAGTCTTACAGTTGAAAGTGACTGAACTGCCTCGATAGATGTTTTTTTTTAGCCATGACAGAGCTTGTTTAATCACTATAGTTTCAGCCTGATAGACGCCAACGCCCACACCTGCATCCATCTTCGATCCATTTGTGAAGATTCGCAGTGGACCATCCAGGGTTTAGTGTTCAGACTCCAAGTAAAATGCTGGTAGAGGCGTGATGAGGTCTGTATCTATGGGTATGGAGCTATACCTGCTGAGGATCGATGAGTGTCCACACCGAAGTTCTTTTTAGTTATGCAACTATCTTAAGGAAGCAGCGAGGTTAAGGTGTACGTTTAGTGCTTCGGAGGAGGTATTCACTTACTCGTTAGAAGGTCTGACGGTCATGCTCCATGTTCTTCTGCCTATCGACCTTCACATTCAAAAATATAGAGACGCAAAGTGTGATCAGACAAAGTGATTCTCACATATGGAGCTCGAGACCATATGGCGATAGTTATATGCAGGATTTGATACCGAGAGAATTCCTACGGCTTCGAACAGACTACATTCCTTCCAAATTGGACTTATGTCGACGTACTCCCTAGCGTATAGACTGGTATAGCAAACAAGGACCTGCTCTCCAACGCCCGTCTGTTATGGAGGAACACATTCCACTTGGGCTAGTAAAATCGCACATTACATCACAATTCGGTAACCTCACATCTTCCTGATTAACAATATCTAGGAACACATGGCCAGACTACAACATATCACGAATTGAATTGAAAGTAATGGGGAGTTACTCTGGCACTGCACTCTATTGTGCCCCTTTCTTTATCTTCGGAGCTATCTTGAGAAAGTTGATGATGTCTTTAGATGGGACGTCCTGATAGTCTGTTCCTGTTAATGTGATTCTATTGGTTATTTTTTATCTGCTTGGTGTCAGATTGGGCACTCGACTAGTAGCTGGTCCATGGCCGTTTTTGATTGTCCACAGTGTCTACAGTTTTCTGAGCTGCAATGCTGATAGTTGCATAGGAAATAGCTAGTAAGTACGCCACATTGTATCCTGAGCTCAGGCTTGTTTAGGTTCAGAGCCACCTTGGTTCTTCTGGGAATAAAGCTCATACATTTGATTTGTCATTTCTTGTCCAGTTTCTTTAAGCACTGCCTGGCTATCTAAGAGTGTCGATATTTTTGTATTTATTAAATTTCTATTGCAACGACTGGATGGCGCAGGTGGTAGTGTGACTGCCCCTGGTTAGTGGGGTTCCCCGGTTCGAATCCCAGTGAAAGCAAAGTTAATACGCTTTTATCTGGTTTTCAAATCTGGCGCAGTCAAAAAATTAGGATAAAATTAAGGGCACTATCACTGGAGTAGTCAATCAGTGGTTGTAGTGGTTATCAGAATGGACCAATATGGTCTAAGTGTGCTAGTGAATGCACTAGCAACCCGCTTACCTAACTTAACCTAACCTAGATTTCTATTGTTGATGCAATGTGCTACTTCATTGTTCTTCTTTATTTGGCGCTACAGTCCCGGGGTGGACCTGGTCCTGAACCAACAAGCCTCTCCAGCTAGCACGGTCTCTATCTAGCTTTCTCCAGTGTCGCACGCCAAGTTGGTTGATGTACTTTTCCACCTGGGTGCGCCACCTTAAACGCAGGCGTCCTCTGTTAAGGGCTGCGTCATTAATGGCGAAGAATTCAGATTGGAAGGTAGTAGGTTCTCTGGTGAGAGGCATTTGTAAGTTACACTACTACAATAACTGGGATTAGATCCGATTTTTCATCTTTCCGGACCGGAGCATTGGTCTCCATTCGTTCTACCTGATCTAGGCATCTAATTTGGAAACATTCATAACACTGTGCAGCCCATTCAGCTTGTTACAGCTTGTCGCTTAGTCTCCTCCAATCACCATCAGGATCAAAGATTATACGAAGGACTTTCGACCAAGAATCCTTTCCACCCCTATAGTTAGCCGACGGGGCAAAATCATGTTGCATAAATGAGCGTGATGAAAAAGTTATGACAAGAAATAAAACTTATTTTAGGTGACGTCAAGAAAATTCAGACACTATTAAAGTCATTTTGTACATCAAGGGCTCCGAGAATGAGAGGTAGTCAGATCATAGCCTATGTTTAGCTGGTAGCACCGATATATTCTGTTGAATCCCCTTAATGAATTGGAATGACGGTCCCTGCACATCGACAGAAGACCCTTCAGGCTTTGTAGGAACAGCTGTCATCTTCCTTATGAAGTCAAGCTATGATATTATCTCCAGTGCACAGATCGTTGCAAATACAAGCACTTTACAATGTTTGACTTATATTTAAAAACTCAACTCTTCCTTTAATATTTTCAGTCATCTCCATCAGCCGCTGAACCTCCATCCGCTGCAGATGCCGAAGACGATGAAGACGAAGGTCTCTGTTAGTCACTTAGAATATTCGTTTTCCTTTTATAAATATCTACATACTGCTCTTTACTAAAACAAACAAAAAAACAAAAATAAAATGCACTTTATTATTATCATTAAAAGTAAAACTACTATATATGTATGTATGTATATTTATAAAACAAAAAAACAAAAGATATAGCTAAGTTACAAAAGAAAATTAAAGTGACCTCAACTAAGAAAATTAAAAATTAATATAATAATTCAATGTTTTACTACTACATACATATGTATCCTCATGAAAAAAAGCAAAGTTTTTTCTCTTTATCTATGTTAGCCGTAGGTTAAGAGGCGAGAAATGTGAACGAATTGTCGTTGGATCGTAAACGAATTGCAAATGCGAAGAGGTTTTCTGTGAAGGGATCTAAAACAAAAATTGTTATTTGTTTATGTTTAAAAGAGAGCAAAATATATATGTATACATAAAGTTTAAACACATGCAAAAGTACAATTCAATACGAAAATGGTTTGCCTACACACTGAATGAAACGCCAAGGAAAAATACAAACAAAAAATGTGAAAGATGATACAAAGACGATGCATCTTTGATGAATGCATTCGTTAGAAAATGTGAAAAATTAAAAAGAGAATATATTTAGCTAGAGCTTATAAGCAGAAATAATATAGTGCAATTAAATGAATTCACAAAACAATATAAAATCAAATAAAAACACCTTTAAGGATGCATAAACAATATTATGGTTTGTGATTTAGTTAATAGTTATTTATTATAAGTTCAATTTCGTATTGTTATCAAGTTTTCTTTAAAAATTGACATTAAATACAAATACACTAAAGACTTCTCCTCCAGTTAGGCGAGAAGTAACAATTTAACAACAACTCTGTGCATTTCTTGTTCTACTGCTGAAGTGCCACCACAATCGCAAATGTGTAGAGAAGTGGGGTATATCCATTTTGATTGGTATCACAATGTAGAGAAATATCTAAGAAATCAAATAAAACAAAGTTTGGCCCTGTAAGTGCTATATAAGCTGAGACGTGTTTGAATTTGATGTTTCCGAGACTTATGCGGCCAAGTGTATATGTATGATGGATCTACATACAAGAGAAAGTACTATATTTAGGTTCCAATCTCCAATCCACTCTCTAGTCGGCACCATCGCGAAAAACTAATGGAGAACAAGGAATACACGATGGTAGCCTTCCTAGACATAGAGGGAGGTTTTAACGTAAATCTTCTTGTCCTCTCCTACTTATGTGGAACATAGGGCCTCCACGAAACTTCTAAGCCGCTTTCCTTGAGAAGTCGTTCCGTGTATACTGCGTACGTAGAAGTTCTTCCTCAACTTTCCTTCGCCACGTTTTAGCTGGATCTCCAGGGCGTCGGCAACCTTGCGGATTCCAACGAAGGGACTGGCTCGCGATGTAAGTGTTTGGTTGCCTCAGTGTATGCCCAATCCACTGTGTATCCCTAAGGTAACAGACTAAACAGACTAAGGATCCCTATGGTAACAGACTAAGGATCCCTAAGGTAACAGACTATCTGACGCCTATCCTGGACTTTGAAATTAAGTACAATACCATACTATTGCAGGAGAGAAGATTGGGACGGAGACAAAATCCGTAACCCAGCTGTTCATCTAAACAGACGGCTCTAAATCGGATCAGGGAACGGGCTCGTGTATTTACGCCAGTTCGGCAGATATCTTTATGCCGAATCACTACGGCTTATTCCAAGCTGAAGTAACAGCTGTTCTTGTAGATCCCCACCGACTAAGATGGCTAGGCCATTTAGAGCGTATGGACAACTCGGCCTGACTTCGACTCCCAACCCGTGGGACAACGCAACAGAGAAGGCCGCTTTTAAGGAGAAGAACCTCAACCAACTTAGCGTGCGATACTGAAGGCAGCTAGCCAGAGAACGTGATAGTAGGAGAGGTTTGTTGGTTGATGCCCAGGTTCACCCCGGACCTGCCTACCTCCCTAAGCATATATGTATGCTTATTCAATCAATGGTAAGCAAAGCAATTAATTATTATCAATTATTAGCATTAAGAAAGCAGCCTCAGCTTTTAACACATTAAGAGGATCTTTGGCCCCAAATGACACTCAAGACCAAAAGCATTCTTTTTTAATAAGTAGCAAGCAAAGAGTGGCGTGTATCTGCATATCGGGACACTTCGTTCCACAACCTCAGCAGCCATGGGAGCAATGCTACAGCGTCTTCCCATGGACATCTGTGGGAAGCTGACAGCTACCAAGGCTTCGTCAAGGCTGCGGGAATGCAACCGCTGGAGCAGATCACACATCCTAGGTCACACAGAAATAATCATTGCTCAACCATTGTAGTATATTCTAGGTAGAAGTTAGCTATCCAAGAGACTGCTCGCTTACTGTCAATAAATTCGATAGACGGGTTATCTATTGTTATACACATAGACAGTCAAGCGGCCATTAAGGTTCTGGATACACCATCAATTAAATCGAAGATGGTAAACATTTGGCGTCTACTTCTTAAGGAGATAGCGGTAAGAACCTAACCCTATTCTGGGTATAGTGGTTCTCCAGGCAACGAAAGGGTCGACGAGTTAGCAAAAGTAGGGGTGGTGGGTCTGCCATTGGCAAATAATCAGGACCGCTCACATCCCTCAAGTAACAATCACCTTGTTACTTACCGATGCCATCAACACCGCTGATCTGGGATGGAAATTACTAGACACAGGTTTATTTAGCCTTCAATAAATCCAAACAAAACACAAACGTTCCTTAAACTTTCCAGGAGTGAAATAAGAAATGTTGTGGGCATTATCACCGGCGCCCACAACGGCTTCTGTAGAAGCTTTAAAGACGAAGAGGAAGAAGAACTTACGCTTCACATCCTTTATACCTGTCCAGCCCTTGCAAGAACAAGGGATATAATAGGCAAATACTTTTTCAGCAGCCAAGAGCAAATGTCACATTTCAAGATTCAGGACATAGTTAGTTTATCAGGAAAACAAATTGGTTGTAAACCACAAGAGAAGTGGATTAGAATACCACCAGGTAGCTATCATGTGTTAGTGTAGTCCCTTTGAATAAAAGGGGAACGGCTTAAAGCGCCGGGCAGTAATATCACAACGGATCCATCCAGGATCCAAGTGGGTCACAACTGTTACAGCTGTCACAGTCACCTTTACCTAACCTAACCTAACTGTTATGAATTCATGCACAATTTTCTCCGACTACCGAACGACTAAAGAAATCGCACACGAGACAAAAAAAGACATGCTACAATTCCAATTCTTTCTTCTTATTCTATATCCTGGGCCTTAACCATCAAGCCTCTCCAGCTAACACGGTCACTGGCTACCTGTCGCACAGTGTCAGTGTCGCACGCCAAGTCCGGTACTTCACCACCTGGGTGCGCCACCTTAAACGCGGGCGTTATCCCACAGGTTTGGAGTCGAAGACAATTCAACAAGTCCAATTCTTCTTCTTCTTCTGGTGGCGCTACAGTCCGGGATGCACCTGGGCCTCAACCGCACACCAAGTTGATTGAGGTCCTTCTCCACCGGGTGCGCCATCGATTCCGTGGAGGTCCTCTATTGCGTTGTCCCACTGGTTCGGAGTCGAAGACAAGTTCAATTAAGATTCCTTAAACCAGGAAATATATGAGAAAAAAAACCCTTATACAATTTCGATTTAATCTCGGGGAAAAATATTCCGATAGAGATTGCCAATGTTGTGGACATTTCCCGCGGAACGAAAAAGGTAATGAAATAAGGGATTCAGAATAAGCAAAAATTGGGGAAAAAACATTCAATCACAAATCTTAAAAGAAACTTGACTTAAATATTTTTAAAAAGATCCTCTGTGAAAACATCCATTCGTAGTTCAAAATCCTTATTGTTGATCACCCCGAACGAAGGGACTGGCTCGCGATGTTAGTGTTTGGTTGCCTCAGTATATGCCCCGTCCACGATCATTTGGGCTTTTTAATCATCAATCGGGGTCAATCCATTGACGCTGAAAGGGAAAGAACTGGTTTTCACAGATCGCGTCAATTTCCTAAGCGTTATAGTCTACAGCAAAATAAGCTGGAAACAAAACATACTAGAACACATCAAGAAAGCATCTATTGCACTGTATACTCGCAAGAAAATTGTCGGTCCTAAATGGGGAATCAATCCCTAGGATCCGTAAGGTAACAGACTAAGGATCCCTAAGGTAACAGACTAAACAGACTAAGGATCCCTATGGTAACAGACTAAGGATCCCTAAGGTAACAGACTATCTGACGCCTATCCTGGACTTTGAAATTAAGTACAATACCATACTTTGCAGGAGAGAAGATTGGGACGGAGACAAAATCCGTAACCCAGCTGTTCATCTAAACAGACGGCTCTAAATCGGATCAGGGAACGGGCTCTTGTATTTACGCCAGTTCGGCAGATATCTTTATGCCGAATCACTACGGCTTATTCCAAGCTGAAGTAACAGCTGTTCTTGTAGATCCCCACCGACTAAGATGGCTAGGCCATGTAGAGCGTATGGACAACTCGGCTCCGGCCTGACTTCGACTCCCAACCCGTGGGACAACGCAACAGAGAAGGCCGCTTTTAAGGAGAAGAACCTCAACCAACTTAGCGTGCGATACTGAAGGCAGCTAGCCAGAGAACGTGATAGTAGGAGAGGTTTGTTGGTTGATGCCCAGGTTCACCCCGGACCTGCCTACCTCCCTAAGCATATATGTATGCTTATTCAATCAATGGTAAGCAAAGCAATTAATTATTATCAATTATTAGCATTAAGAAAGCAGCCTCAGCTTTTAACACATTAAGAGGATCTTTGGCCCCAAATGACACTCAAGACCAAAAGCATTCTTTTTTAATAAGTAGCAAGCAAAGAGTGGCGTGTATCTGCATATCGGGACACTTCGTTCCACAACCTCAGCAGCCATGGGAGCAATGCTACAGCGTCTTCCCATGGACATCTGTGGGAAGCTGACAGCTACCAAGGCTTCGTCAAGGCTGCGGGAATGCAACCGCTGGAGCAGATCACACATCCTAGGTCACACAGAAATAATCATTGCTCAACCATTGTAGTATATTCTAGGTAGAAGTTAGCTATCCAAGAGACTGCTCGCTTACTGTCAATAAATTCGATAGACGGGTTATCTATTGTTATACACATAGACAGTCAAGCGGCCATTAAGGTTCTGGATACACCATCAATTAAATCGAAGATGGTAAACATTTGGCGTCTACTTCTTAAGGAGATAGCGGTAAGAACCTAACCCTATTCTGGGTATAGTGGTTCTCCAGGCAACGAAAGGGTCGACGAGTTAGCAAAAGTAGGGGTGGTGGGTCTGCCATTGGCAAATAATCAGGACCGCTCACATCCCTCAAGTAACAATCACCTTGTTACTTACCGATGCCATCAACACCGCTGATCTGGGATGGAAATTACTAGACACAGGTTTATTTAGCCTTCAATAAATCCAAACAAAACACAAACGTTCCTTAAACTATCCAGGAGTGAAATAAGAAATGTTGTGGGCATTATCACCGGTCACTGCCGCCCACAACGGCTTCTGTAGAAGCTGTAAAGACGAAGAGGAAGAAGAACTTACGCTTCACATCCTTTATACCTGTCCAGCCCTTGCAAGAACAAGGGATATAATAGGCAATTACTTTTTCAGCAGCCAAGAGCAAATGTCACATTTCAAGATTCAGGATATAGTTAGTTTATCAGGAAAACAAATTGGTTGTAATCCACAAGAGAAGTGGATTAGAATACCACCAGGTAGCTATCAGGTGTTAGTGTAGTCCCTTTGAATAAAAGGGGAACGGCTTAAAGCGCCGGGCAATGATATCACAACGGATCCATCCAGGATCTAAGTGGGTCACAACTGTTACAGCTGTCACAGTCACCTTTACCTAACCTAACCTAACTGTTATGAATTCATGCACACGAGACAAAAAAAGACATGCTACAATTCCAATTCTTTCTTCTTATTCTATATCCTGGGCCTTAACCATCAAGCCTCTCCAGCTAACACGGTCACTGGCTAGCTGTCGCACAGTGTCAGTGTCGCACGCCAAGTCCGGTACTTCACCACCTGGGTGCGCCACCTTAAACGCGGGCGTTATCCCACAGGTTTGGAGTCGAAGACAAAAAGAACAAGTCCAATTCTTCTTCTTCTTCTGGTGGCGCTACAGTCCGGGATGCACCTGGGCCTCAACCAGTAAGCCTCTCCAACCAGCTGTCTCCAACTGCGCACACCAAGTTGATTGAGGTCCTTCTCCACCGGGTGCGCCATCGATTCCGTGGAGGTCCTCTATTGCGTTGTCCCACTGGTTCGGGGTCGAAGACAAGTTCAATTAAGATTCCTTAAATCAGGAAATATATGAGAAAAAAAAACTCTTGTACAATTTCGATTTAATCTCGGGGAAAAATATTCCGATAGAGATTGCCAATGTTGTGGACATTTCCCGCGAAACGAAAAAGGTAAGGAAATAAGGGATTCAGAATAAGCAAAAATTGGGAAAAAACATTCAATCACAAATCTTAAAAGAAACTTGAATTAAATATTTTTAAAGAGATTGTCTGTGAAAACATCCATTCGTAGTTCAAAATCATTATTTTTGATCACCCCGATTAAGAAAGCCTTTTAAGTAATCCGGCACAAGGCGTTTTGAGAGTCGGGTTGCTTTATAGGCGTTTATGTATCGGTATGGCAAACCTACATATATCGACTCGAGCATGGTGTAAGTTAAGGAAACCCCGAGGTTCGGATGAATGTTTACCGAAACCTCATTAGCCTTTTTCCACCGAGATTGAAGTGGTTTCGCACTCTATTTTCGAGTCACTCGCTCTCAATGTAGTAAAGTTCCCGCCACTAGTCCTCAATTTTAAAATGGACGACGGAACAGTTGTCTGTTAACAGGAAATAATAGAGTAAGATAAAAGAGATAAATAAAATGCGTAAATGAACAACAGAATAAGAGAAATGTAAGATGTAGTCGTTGACAACCTCTCATGGAGGGATAAATTCAACGAGGCTGCAAAAAGGTTTATCAGAAACCGCGAAAATGTATGAAAAGCTGATGAAACCTCGCGGTTTTGTTCCTTGGAACATGGTATGGTGTGCTGGACACTTCAATTGATACGCTGAGTGACGTCATCGGGAATCTGTATATCAACAGAAACTTGCAGGCGGAAACAAATAAATATTTTTCACACACTTGAAAGGAAAAACGGACAACAAATCAGCACTTTTCTACTCATTATAACTTCTGCACTAATTCATTGCACATTTTTGTTTTCCCTATATAACACAATTGATAAATTAATTGAATTCATTCAACTTAAATCAATTTACAATTTGTGTTCTTCATACATCATTATAATATGTACGAAATCGAACTGTGATGTCAGCTTAAGCAACACTAAAAATGAAGTATTACAATTTTGCCAGTCTTCTACCTCTCTTGCCAGAAACCTAGTCCATCGACGACTTTGAGTACCCTTTTGACGGATATTCATTCATCAGAGGACGGCATTTACGTTATTTCGTGAATAACTGTCAAAAATACATGAATATCTATCAACAAATTCGTCGATGGACTAAGGGACAATCAGCTGTGAAGTCGGATATCTCTGTAAGGCTGCTTTCACACTCGTTAAGATTCGTCGCCGATTCTTTCAAATTCCCTTTTGTGATCTCAAGCCACTTTCACGCTGGAAATCTTTCAGTCTCTGCAATTGTGATGTCAATGCTGAACTTTTTCTGTTTCCTTCCCCCTCTCACACATGCGTTATCTCTTTCTCACACATGTACAGCATGTTTCCAATAACCAACATTGAGAACATAAGAATAAAGCAACTCAAAGGAAAAACGAAGAGAGATAAAAGAGAATAGAAAATCCAAAAGCAAACCCCAAACACACGAGACGCGGGCTACCCTTATCACGTCCCACCTCCCTTGGCCTACAAGACGGAAAAATCGCAGACGAACTTTTTCTGTGTGAAAGCGGCCTAATAATTCATTTCTGAGCAACACATCTCACAAAAGAAAAAGATGACGGTTTTGACAAGCTGTCCGGCACACCTTAGGCTGCTTTCACACTGAAGACTTTTGACCACGAATTTTTCAAATTCCCCTTTGTGACCCCAAGCCACTTTCACACAGGAGATCTTTCAGTATCTGCAATTGAGATCTTAATTTTGAACCTTTTCTGTTTCCCACCCTCTCTCACACAGCATGCCCAACATTGATAATAAAGAAATGCGCAGAAAATAAGAAAAGACATAAAAGAGAATACGAACAATCCCAAGCACACGAGACACGGTCTACCCCTAGTACGTTTTACCTTTCTTGCCTAAAATACGGAAAAGTCGCAGACGAATTTAGCGAGTGTGGAAGCAGCCTTATTATCCTTACCACCATGGACTCGAGCTTTATGTCCCACCCACATTCCAAATCTGTCATTTAAAAGCTTACTGAAACTTTGAAAGTTCGAATTGTTATTTGGGGTAGTTTTCGTAAATTAAGCTGGAATTAACATTTCTGAAATTGTTGCTTTGAGTTATATTTGTGTTTAACAATACGAATGAGTGGAATTTACGTGTTTAAGTAAATATACACAGCATTTCAGTAGAAGTTGATAGGATTAGTGATGACGATGATCATGAATTTCACAGAAGGGAATTAATTCAAATAAGAAGCACAAGACCAAAATGCATTTCTTTCGATTTACCAGGTGCTAAGCATGAATAAATACATGTACTTTGTTTTTTTTTATTATTCCTTCCAGATGGCGATATGCTAATAAAATGAGAGCTAGTTCCTTCCAACCAGTCAGTGATAACCTATAATATACTCCATTATCTCTGCAACCAGTTGCGGTTGCATATGTTCGAAGCACAACTCTTTTGAAATTCTTTGATAAATTCATCTATTTGTCCATCAGTTCAACCAGCTGGAAATTTTAATCCTTAAGATGAGAATAAAATAATCCCAAATACATTATACACCATTCCAGTTAAAACAAAGAGAGAACTTACGTTTTTCTTATATTTCCATTTGAGGCGTTCACAAAATTCAATTATTTTTTTTTATAATTTGCGCGTGCTCGAGGGGTTGCTAATACTATGTATAGAACGAGATAGGGAGAGGAGGCACATTGGTCTTAAATATCTGCGGGTTGTAGTCTGTATTAGGCTGGGAAGAGCATTCCATAGTCGTGCAGTGCGGTTGAAGAACAAGTCTTTGAATTTAACTGTCCATCCGAAAGTAGGCTTAATGGTATACTGATGGGTATATGATGATTCCCGGTGAGACGGGTATTGCGGGTGAATTCACGGAGAGGAGGAATGCACTTGGCTAGCTCACTTCAGCACGGTACATCGATGTTCGAGCGAGTCTAATGGCTCTGCGATATTATTGTCGCCTATAAGTTTTATCGCTCGCTTTTGGATTCTATCAAGTAGGTGCAGGGTGGCCCCAAGACCACCAGACCAGATATGAGCGTTGTACTCAAGTTTGGGGCGGATGTACGCCTTATAAATTAAAGCCAAACCAGAAGGGGTGAACTATTTCTCGTTTCGATTGAGGAAACCTAAATATTTCGCAGCATTTTTGGCAACCTCAAATATGTGATCGTTCCAACTAAGTGTTGTGTTGATAAACATACCAAGGATGGAAAGCTTTCCGGTTTCATCGACACAAGCGCCATTCATGGAGAATGGCTGATTATAAAGGGTTCGCTTGAGTGACAACAGACAGCATTGAGTTTTTGAAGCATTGAATTCCACTCTATTGGTTTTTCCCCAGTTAATTATTCTGTCAAGATCGGAATTCAATGTGATTAACATACGCAACCGTTCCAATTCTGAGGCCGAAGGGCGGGGTTGTGAGTCTTGGAACGAATATGAAAAGCTGAGGGTGCTGTCATCAGCGAAGGAATGGATTGGATTAGAAGTAGCAGACAAGAGATCATTTATACTAAGAAAAGAAAAAGAAAGAGTATCTAATCCAAGAACACTGAAGAAACATTCCCATTCTCAACCCATTTCTAATGGCTCCCCCAGACCATTAAAAGTTCATGATTCGGGAACGGTTAACCATTCCGTTCTTAACAGAAACACACCCTGTGAATCACACGATTCTACACACTTTCAAGACAAAACAATTGTTTACTGGGTTAAGGCATCACCTGAGCGTAGCCAGCTTCACCTCTCAGTCAAGAACCAGTCGCCGACAGTACGTGACCGAATGCAGAACAAAAGAACATAACAATGTGACTTTTCAACGATTTCATTCGGCATTCTCACCGCAAGTCGTTGCATTCAAATAATTGCGCTGGTTCAAGAGAGTTCCACAGCGCACCCCCTAAAGGCTTGCTCAAGTGAATCAGTCCAAGATCCCACCCCTATTAATCTATAGCGGTATTGATGTTGCAATGAATTCTTATCAGTTGCTTTAAAGGTATGTGAAATCGGGTATAAAAGCAGTGACGGCTGGATTGTTATCAATCATTTGCCAATGCAAGTGGGTAACTTTAAGAATCGATATTTGTGTGAAGTTTGCTTACCGCTAAGTGTTAAAGATGATGTGAGTGAAATTCATTTTAATTTCTTCGACATCGCTTGGTCCGCGTAGGCATTAGAATCTTTTTGTGGTAGCTTTATAAGCTGACTAAAATATTGCTTACATGTTCTTTGTTCCATTAAACTGACCTGGAGTACTGCGATATTCCAGAGTGCAGAATGTTCTTAGTGCGTGTAATTTTAACGCTCGCTTTTTAATCGAACCTGTGATGTGTTTAGTGCCTCTTAGTGGGTTGTGGCAATATCACCTGTTCAGTGAAGTAATTATAGGCGTGTTTTATTGTGAATCTATACTCAGCTCAGTAATACGTTTACTTGCGAAGCAAGAACAAAGCAGTACTTAGTTATTACTGAGTAAAATTAATCCAGCAATCGTTACTGGGTATAGAGCGTTGAAATCACAGGTGGCGTAGATGCCTCTGACCGAAAAATTCTACATTTCGACATAGGTTAGGTTAGGTAGAAGTTAGGTAGGCTGCTAGTGCATTTACCAGCACACTTATACCATATTGGTAAATGGTGATACCTCTAGTCAGACTTCTACCTAGCTTCTCAGCAACCACTGCGTGTTGTGCGTGTTATTGTTCTATCACTAGTGGAAGGGACCTACAGCTTAATGCCGATTACGAACGGTGAAATTGAGAGGACTAATCACTAACAGTCAAAACTTAATGAGTGTCTGTCAAAAAGACACTCAAATTCGTTGATTGACTAGTGGGCAATCATCTCGGTAATACTTCATTTCTGCCCAAAAACTCCTTGAATTTTGAAATCTAGTACAATGAAAGTAAAGTTACAAACCAACTTAAAAAACTGAATACAATACAAAGTGAGTACATGCTGAGTATAGATCCTCAATAAAACACGCCTTATGTCGAACGTGGGACAGCATTGTTGCTTCAAGGAATTTGCCAAGTTTTTAACTTTCCGCTTGTTAAATCCTTTACGGGTTGTGAAGACACCACACCGCATTTCCTTTGACCTCAGTCTGCCGCACGGACACCGGTACTCTTGTTTTTGACATACATGCAAATTCTCTGAATTTGATCGGGAGTCTAAATTTGTTAAGACTTGTCTGCGTCCCGGGCCATCACGGTATGGCCGATGAATTTGCTGGACTAGGCAGGGATCCGAGGAAACACAGAGCCTGGACCTGACATTATCCAGACTGCATCATTTTTCAACAAACAAGTCGCAAACAACAAAACGCAAACAACGAAAACTTTATACTCCACCAACAAAAAAAGTAGACTCCTGACAAGATTAAAAACCTTGTACTGGCGGTTTACTGACAGACGTAGTGAGGAAGTTATGACACTGAAATCGCTGATTAAGAACATTCAGACATTAATTGTCCAGAATTACAGACTTTCTGTCAATTCGTATTGGAACGATAAGATTCGGGCCGTAAGATCTAACAATCCGAGCATGTTCCCTAAAATAAACAAATTTTTTAGAAATAACAAACAAAGCGATCTTCCGTATCTTTCCTAGAAAGACGGACAACGAACAAATACTGACTATAGCAGGTATTGATCCAGATAACCCTGTACTCGACGATGACTTCTTTGTGGTCGAAGATCCGCAAGAAAAAACGGAGGTACTAGGCGCGGTCTTCCAAGAAGTATACAAGGTGAATGAGAGCGTTCGCCCGAACCACGACTTGGATAACTGCGTTATGGCTATCAACTCTCAACTTCGAGAAGACATGCAACAATGGCGATCTGAGAACACTGGCTTTGTCGTGTTCGATGACGATAACATGGCAGATAATGCCATCGCCGACGAAGGGGTTCATCCCCCGTTCATATCGAAGACAGAACTCCAAGCGGTCTTCGAATCATTAAAGAAGAAAAAGTCTGTTGGAATCAACGGGATATCCAACATTGTCAGACAGACACCTCCCTCTGGAAGTGGTCAATATGTACACAATCCTGTTTAACAATGCTCTGAATAATGCACTTCATCCGGAGCATTGGAAAACGGCTATTGTGCAACCCATATCCAAGAGAGGAAAAGATTCTTCAAATCCTTGCAACTTCCGGTCAATTAGTCTCCTTCCGAACATCAGCAAGGTATTCAATAGAATTCTGATCAATAGAATTCTGATCAACTGGACTAAGGACAAAAATATAATTCCGGATAACCAATTCGGTTCAAAAGCGGGGCATGACACTATTCATGCTGCGTCGAAACTGGTGTCGGATATCCAATGCAACAAGAGCCAGAAACAATGTACGGGTGCCTGCTTGATTGACCTGGAGAAGGCCTTCGACACCGTATGGTTAGAAGGTCTTTTCTACAAGCTCGATCGGCTAGGTATAAGCAAACCTCTGCTGTACCTACTGTTTAACATGCTTACCGGTATTTGACACTAAAAGCTGTTTTTGTGACAGAAAAACACAAGTGTGCGCATCACATTTTTTGTCGCCGCGATTTTTCTATCGCTGCGATGAAAAACCTCGCCTTGACGGACTACCTCTGTAACTCAAGAACGGCAGCACCAACGCAATATTGGTTTTCTCGGACTAATGCTAGCTGACTGAATGTTTACACATATTATCTTATTCTATCTTTCAAGATCATCACATGCAGACGATGCATCAATTAATGTGAAGGAGTTCGAACAGAGCTGTCTTGATGAGCACAACCGTCTAAGGAAACGCCATGGTTGTCCGCCATTGCAACTGAACCGAAATCTGTGCAATTTCGCCACCCAATGGGCTCAAGTAAGCAATTGACAACTATTTTTTAAGGATTAATCATACATGACGTAAGAAGACTTAAGTCACCACACACACTGCGCAGTTTCGTTAAGTTTCGTTCAATTTTGTTTATTTCAGTGAGAGCAAAATTAATCGCTTTCTAGAATCTAGGATCTAGGGTATCTTGACCATTTTGTTTTGGCATACTTTTCATTCAGTTTTGACATATGTGACATAAGTCTACGTACGTCCATTGCGGTTGACCCATTAATAGTTTCCATCAGAAATGAAGTATTACAGAGATGCCCGACTTCTACCTCTCTTTCCCCTTAAGATTTTTGACAACTGTTTTTCATAACGTGTTCATAAACCAAATGAACCAATCAGAGAATGGCATTGACGTTATTTCGTGAATAGCCGTCAAAAATGCATGAATATCTGTCAAAAAAAGTACTCAAATTCGGCGATCGAGGGGGCAGGGGGCAATCAGCTGTGAAGTCGGCTATCTCTGTAATACTTCATTTCTGGCATCCATCAAAGATCACAATTTTCTCCTTTTTCACAGCACATTGCATCCCGAAATATACTGCAGCATCGTACAAACAACCAGTACGGCGAAAATCTGTACATGTCAGGCGGTCTCGGTGTGGACGGCAGATCGGCTGTGCAATGCTGGTACAACGAAATCTCAAATTACAACTACGGCAGACCAGTGTTCGCCATGAACACTGGCCACTTCACTCAGGTTGTGTGGAAGGCTTCCAAGGAGATGGGAGTTGGCTTCGCCAGGAAGTGAGATTTAAATATGCTCAATCGAGGAATGGAAACAATTTAAATTTGTATTCTTCTAGCGGGAACAACGTTTATGTCGTGGCCAACTATAATCCTCCAGGAAACTTTGCAAACCAGTTCACTGCGAATGTTCCCAGAAGAGTATGAGAAGAGTATGCAGCATGATCGATCTCAAAACTGCAAACATTCCTTTCAAAGATCTGCACGTGTTGTAATGCGTGCTCTTTTTTATAATCAAATAAAATAACTGCAACAAAATCTAGTTTTAAACTGCGTTCATATTTATTTAGACGTGGGTTCAAAGCGTCAACGAGTCGATGATCAAATGATGCCTTGGGCATCCAAGGCTATAGGAAACAGGCATCACATGTCAAATCTGCGATCAAATTTGGTCTCGTCAAGATCCGAAGAAATCGGAGAGCTTCATCACGTTAAAGAGCTCCAAAGTTAGCATTGCAGTGGGAGTAATCACCGGGCACTGCTTATTAGGTCTCCATGCAAAGAGACTCGGGCTTCTCTCAAATGATTTCTGCAGAAGTTGCCTGGATGAAGAAGACAAGGAAAGAGTACAACAACTTCTCTGCAGCTTTCCCCGCACAAGCCCCGATCAGGAAGGCCATAATGGGCTTCCACTTCTTGCATAATCTAAGTGACCTCCGTAAAATACCGGCTAGATAAATACTGGAACTTACTGACAAAACTGGTTGGCTGTCCTAGTAACCATGCCAACGCAACGCAACCTGTCTGTTGCGGTACAACTTTGGGCTAAAACCTAACCTAACCTATGCATCTTCTACGTTTCTTCGCCTTCGATTTCATTTGACAGCGTTTTTTTATAACATTTTCACAGACAGGGGCTGGTGAATACCTGTCAGCTAAGCGAACTGCTGATTGTTTAACGAACAGTGTTAAAATCAAAGAGATTTCGCAATGTCCGGTTGCCTACCCTAATTGTGGACATAGTTTTGAATTTCAAAGAGTAAGTGATGAAGATTTTTTTAGGTGATTGGTGTGAAAGCCAAGTTAGCGGGTTTCATCTCAGTATTTGTTCCAACTCTCACCTATGGTCATACAATTTGGGTAATGCCGAAAGAATAAGATCGCGAATACAAGCTGCTGAGATGAGATTTCTTCGTGCTGTTGTGGGAATTACTCGCCGGGATAGGGTGGGAAACACGGCAGTGTGCCAGGACCTCCACCTTGAAAGCTTCTTCTATGCTTCGTCGGTTTGGTCACGTAGCACGAATGGCCCCACCATCACGACTTCTGAGGCGGGCCTTGAATGCGATTCCATCAGGTAGGCGACCACTTGGCAGACCCAGGATGGCGAGGTTGATGAGTTAGAGTCGATGGCGGAGGATCGAGTTGCCTGGAGATCTCTCGTGCGAGGTTTACCCCCGCGATCCCTTTAGTGGATCATGCGGGTCAGAAGATGATGATGATGATGATGACAAATTTTCCTTCAATTATTTTCCAACTTGTGTTTCCCACTACTTGTCACAATGAGAATTGTTCGAAATGTCACAGCTGATTCGAAGTGGAATTTCGTTCGAGCGAAAAACAAGTATTTCGAGTGAAATGTTGTTTGGGCGAAATTCATAATAAGGCTGATGGAGATTTAAGAGCGTGTGCCTTTAGAGCACAAATGTCAAAATCTGGGATGAAATGGGATTGACGAGGATGTTTCCACAGTGATTACTGGCTGTTAAACAATTTCAAATTCTGGAGGTTGATGCTCCACCATAGTTTGGCTTTTACCTGAAGTCAAACGATGAATTTGTCTACTTAGAATAAGTAAGCGCACGCTTACGATATCCATCGACGTCAAAACAGGGCACACATACCTTTGGGACGTCTCTTCTTCTTTGTTTGGCACTACAGTCCACGGTGGACCTGGGCCGCAACCAACAAGCATCTCCACCTAGTACGGTCTCTGGCTAGCTGTCGCACGCGAAGGTAGTTAAGGTCCTTCTCCACCGCGGTGCGCCACCTTAAACGGGGGCGTCCTCTGTTACGTTCTGCCACGGGTTCGGAGTCGAAGACTCCCACACAAAGAATGTAATTTGTCAAAGTAGAATTCTCAAAGTGATCATGGAGCTGAATCATTATTCACTGCATCCTGCCAAAAAGATTGGTCTGCGTTGACTTAGAACTCCAAAAGCTACCGGAAATGTGTTCACCTTCATAGACCGCCAGCATTTTTTCACAAATTTTTGCAAGACAAATATTTGCCTTCGAACCGTATTTCTTGTCGTTAATATAATCCGGGGAATGCCCTATTCTGTGTCATTTACGATGTATTTCTTCTCGTTTTCTTATCACAAGCAATTACAATAAACCGGATGAATGTTTGTTTGAGTCATACGCTGGTACCTAGTCATCGTTACTTTGGCAAGACACGCCTTCGCTTAGTTTGTGCTTATGACAAAGCATTCGCTGGTCTGAGCGGGTCTCATGAAGCTGAAGAGGCCCGATGGCGCTGCTGCACAAGGACGCCAACCGTACACAGCGGGCACTCGAGGAGCACTACGCAGTAAAGCTAGACGAGTACAGGGTGATCATTGTGAAGAGCAGGCAGTCTTGAAATGGCCCATGATTGTATTCCGAAAATGTTAATCGTCCAAACGAAGCAATAAATAGTCATAACTTTATCAAACAAAATTTTGTTTATTTTCGTATTTATTTTTAAAACGAATGCCTTTTTGGTTGGTAGATTTCGGCTCATGTCCTGATTCATACTTCTTTAAACTGCGAACTTCAATATTTGTATAATGGCTAGATGGCCTGATAGACTTTGTCCTGCTTTAGCTATGAATATTTTAAAACTCTGCTCTTGGGATTTATTTATTAAAGTCGAACTATACTGGAAATGGGATAGCTTAAAATTGAATGACAGGACAGACAATTCGCTATTTGCCTCATTTTTTTTTTCGTCCCAGTAAAGAGCCCCCAATATACTTTAATAAACAACTATTTTTTCTCACTTTTGCTCTTGAAAAAGTAAAATATACATTATTATTGTTACCTTAAGCCTTAATTAGGTAACTAAAAGTTAAAGAAAATCACTTATTTTCATAGTCAGTGTCTAGTTTCTTAAAAAAAAATCACAAACTACACTGATTTTTTCTCACTTACGGAACACTAATGAACACTTTAAATTTTCCTTACCAACTATGGACGAATTACCTGGAAATGAATTATACGATACAAACAAAAGATATGATATATTTTTTCTGTTTAAATACCGTTATTGTCTGAAAAGCAGGGGCTTAGCTTTTGGACAAAATTCATGAAGGGGGTCCGCTATTGGGAGGGCGCTCGTATTAGGGTAGTTTACCTACACGATGAAAAAGTCTGTGGGACAGCCATCACAACGAGTGGGACTAGTAGATCCAACCAACCAAGTCTCCAAGAATCATTTTCATTAACAAATTTTACCACGAAGGGATCTATTGTCGTGGCGTAGTGGGTAAGTGCGTCGACTCCTACGCGGAGGGTGCCAGGTTCGATACCCGAATTTACCACCTTTGATGATTCACGGCTCCGCCTCTTTAGAGTCACTGACAATGCTCAAAGAGTATTCCTCTCTAGAATAAGCTTCTCAACTTCGCCGTTCGGAGCCGGCATTAAACTGTAGGTCCCTTCCACTCGTGAAAGAACAATAGCACGCACAACACAAGTGGTTGCTGAGAAGCTAGGCCCAGGTCCACCTCGGACTGTCGCGCCACCCATATATATATAAGGGATCTATCAAGCAAGTCTGTACAAGATATTAGCTGTATTTTTTTGCAAGTGTTTATACGCTTAAACTTCAATTTGCATGTAAAATACAGTAACAACAAATGCTATGTTTGCTTAAGTTAGTCATATCTGACGCCACTTATGAAATAAACCCGGATAAAAACAATGCTTTCAATCATTATTTTCCTGAATTTATTCATTCATTCTATAGGTTGCTGTATGTGGCTTACATTTGCAGGTGTGGTTGATGTATAAGATCATTTTTAAATGTTTTTGCATCCATAAGTATGCAACTTTTGGTATACAAGAGTGTCTCTGCTATACATTCCGTTTAGGTTTCGTAATCGATTCTTTTTTTGATGATCATTTTTTTCATTTTTTAATTATTAAGTGTTTTTGCTTTTAAAGTGATGGTCATGCTACACAGTCACAAAACGAAGCTTGTGACCATCAAATATCCACCATCACCTTCCATGACTACACCCCTGACTGCTTATGAAATGTCGTCGGTGCTGCCAAGATTTTATGATGAATCATTAACCGCCGATGATCGTTTTTTTTGTGCACTTATAATTAAAACACAGCTATTAGTGCAGTATAAGAACCCCCTTTAATAGCAGCAGATAATATTCAGCTGAGGCAAAAACCGCTTAATAGGAATTACATTGAAAACCCGGTTATAAGTAAGACCATTTTTTGCACATTCTTGAGTGCTATTATCCGGTGAGCACTATAAATTAAGAATGAAATAAAAAAAGGGAACCTGGAATCTATAGTTCAGAAGGAACTAGTGGCGAGAGCAGGGAGTCATTTAAAACTTAATAACAGAAATAAATAAAAAGATAGAAAGACAGATAGTGGGGTCGCAAAATATATTGTAAAATTTACTAGTACGTTGACAACAAAAAATATAGAAAAAGATAAGAATGTGCATATTAGAAATTAAACAAAGCAAGGAACTAATGTTAATCACTTACTTTTATAAAAGGAAGTTCAGATTTGATGTATATATGTATCTGACACAAAATCTCCGAATCTACCCAACGGATTCGAGCGCAGTTTTCTCCTATACCTTCATAATTCATCTGTACCACATATTTAGTTTTTTTTCAACAAAAACCCTTTAAATAAACATGTTAAGTAATAAATTTGATTTTTTCCCATTTTTCGGTGGTTCATCTCAACTTCTCTTGACTCTCACCGAACAGAACTTAACTTAATTTACATATCTGTGTAGAACTTTCATTAACGAATCCATTGGTATATATGTTATCTTTGTTCGTTGTCTAAGAGAAAAGATACAACATAAAACATACATTATTGGAGTGAGTGGAGACCATTGCCAAAAGACTGTAGTCAGATACCTGGGGATCTGGCTAGATCAGTATCTATATTTTAACAAACATGTAGATGCTGCTCTGGCCAGAGCCCGAGGCGCTTTTGCCCTTACAAAGAGACTGTTTTACAACAGCCAACTCGATGCGAGGGTGAAGGTTATCTGCTACATGGCCCTCATCCGGCCAATGCTCACCTATGGCTGTCCCGTGTGGTTCAAAGTGAGTGCAAGGTTGATGGAAAAGATTCGGTTGTTTGAGAGGGCTTGTCTTAGGGCTTGCCTTCGCCTTTATAGAACTCCAGAGTCCCAGTACATAACATTCTATTCCAATGAGGTATTATACAACAGAGCAAACCTGATAAGAGTGGTAAATTTCCTGGTGAAGTTGACTCGAGGTCATACTGCTAGAGCGATGAACTCGGTCAATAATCTGATCTCGGGGGCTTACTACCCCAATTCACAATACCACGAAAGGGTACGTCACAATGGCTTCGTCCCCCCAGAAGCTTTCCTGCACCTAGACAAAAGCGGATTGATGCAAGATATAAATGCGGTACCGCTCATCTACCACATCGCCAGATCAACTGTGGATGGGCGACTCAACCACGACCGTTCCGTCGCACAACGAGCTGAGGAGGATCTCCTCCGGTTCAGTACGGCGGTCTCAAGACGGGATGTTTGGGATGTTGCTAGGCAGCACCAAAATTTCTGGTGGTTGGGGAGCAAGGGAACTCCAGCGTCGAACCCTCTAGATCCGGGTTAAAAAGGGTATTGTGTATCCCCGAATGGGGGAGTAGTCGGTCTCTGTCTTGCAGCGGATTGTGTATTGGATGTAGGTATATCTGCAGCATCCTATGGCCGACTTAAACATATTAGGGTAGCTTTAAGGTAGTCGGCTAAAGGCGTTTTCATAGTACGAACTACCAAATTCTAAGAATTTGCAATTGTATTAAAAGGAATCGAGATATGGGAAAACCAACCGGTTTATTAATACTGGATATTGAAATAGCATTCGATACTGTGGCATAATGACTTGTTATATAAAATGATAAGATTCCATTTCCCAATGTATATTTGTAAGGTTGTTCAGAGTTTTTTGTCAGATTGAAGATATAAAGTTTATGTCAATAATAGTCATTCATGTTTGTGTGATATAGATGCAGGTGTTCCTCAAGGATCAGTTCTTGGATTTTCCCCATTTACCGGAATGTGATTTTGCCCTCTATGCTGACTCTGCGATTTTTTCGTCACATAAGTTTGGTCTCAACATTGAGACAAATTTAAAAGATGCGGCGGGTAAAGTTGTTCCATACATCAACAAATGGAAATTTAAAGTTAATGAGGATAAGATAAAAGCTATATTTTTCACAAAAAAAAGCAAGTCTTGTTATCTTCCATTCGACCAGTTCACAGTAAACGGGCAACACATACTATGGCAGATGTCGGTGAAGTACTTGGGTGTTTATTTAGATAAAATACTTACTTTTAATGAACACATAAAAAGACTCTCCATAAAACGGGCACTGCAACTAAAATGTTGTATCCATTAATAAACAGAAAATCCTTACTATCCAATGGAAATAAAATACTCTTATATAAGGTTAAGGTTATTTTTCAGGCAGTATTATTGTACGGCTGTCAAGTGTGGGGTGAATGTGCTAGGTGTCACATAAAAAGATTACAAATACAACAAAACAAGATGTTCAATATTATGCTCAGCCTTCCTTCCTTGGAATCACTCTACCCGCGATTTACATTCTAAAGCTGATCTGAGCTTGATCTCTGTGTAAGGATACATGCACTTACTGAGAGATGGGGCTTACTGGGCAGATGCGATTTATCTGATAATCCAGTAGTTAGTGAGCTTAATAATAACTATAACCGACAAGACTGATGTTTCTTTCTTATAAACATCTTAAGTACTTATTTATTTATTTATTTATTTATTTATTTATTTATTTATTTATTTATTTATTTATTTATTTATTTATTTATTTATTTATTTATTTATTTATTTATTTATTTGTTTGTTTGTTTGTTTATTTATTTACTGATTTATTGATTTATTTATTTATCTGTTTATTTACTTTTACTATTATTTTTTTCTTCCTTAAATAAAGGGTTTTTGTTGGTCTTTCCCTTTGTTTAAAATAATTATGTAAAATGGCACTTGTTTTGTTTTTTAGATGTATTTCAGTAGAAAGATATAATATGACATTATACAGCATATGAAATCTTTTAATTGTAAATTGTGCGGTGGCTCGCTTTGTAAACTTATTAACGAAATAAACATGATTTGATTTAAGCGATTAAACATTTTCTATAACGAAGCAATTCTCAGAACATGCAATGTCCTCAAAATAAGTTTGTGCGTTTTTAAGCTCGTTTGCTCCTGATTTACAAATATTTTTAGTATGCACAAATTTTTGCATTTTGCACAGTGGAAATAAAACGTGCCAAAGTCCAACTCTCTACCACATAGAATAAAAATTATCACCTTCGTTTTATCCCTGTGTAGATAATTAAACTGGTTAACAACAGCAACGTTCTATACATGACCGTGTTCCTTATCCGTAAGAAGTTTCACTGTGCAAATTCAATTTCCCCCAGAAGCACCTAGAAATATGCAACAGCGTTCAGAATCCTAAGGAAAGCCCAGTCGTGTTGATATAACTCTTGTGGAAATTATCGTTGCATAATCCTCTATGGCTTAAATTTCATCACAAGGTATACAAACGATTTCAAAAAAACTTCACCACTTGGCCACATTCATTTGTCACTGCAATCACTGCAATGTGGCATTCCATTAATCTATCAAAAGACTCTAAATTCGTCAATGTTATGCAACAGAGAGTGCATCGTCATTGTCAAGCTATGACAAATGACAAGCAGTTTGAGCGAAGAACACTGACATTAGGTTAGGTGTGGTGACATAAAAAGGAAAACAAATTTCAATTCTCTTTGGTATCACTTTATTAAAAGTCCTTAATTCTACAAGACTCGCTCGACGCACTTTAGCTCCGTTTCCGTTGGACGATTTTGACTTTAAACTTCTTCGACCTGAACTGCTCCTGAAGTACTTTTCGAGCTTCGATGGCCTCGCGATACAGTCGCTCGGTGGCGCTTATGCATCTCATGAGCTGATCGTAGCGATGCAGGAACCTCGAGCCCCAGTCCTCTGGCCCGACGTATGCCCTTGGTAGATTTCTGTCGGATTTGTAGACGATGGGCTCGAATTTGGGTACCTCTGGATTGCTGCACTCAACGTGCACCTCGAAATAGACTCCTTGGTACCTGACCTCTGCGAGTGCGAACTTTTGCATAACACTGACGAAGGTGTCAACAGACTGAGTGTCTGAAATGTCCTTTGAGTGCGTGTTGGTTGACGACACTGATTCGAACATTGTCATCTATTCCCTTGGTTGCAGAACTGAGGAGTGTTTGCTTGCATTGGCGGATTTATAGTCGGTAATCGCGAAAAGGGAACAAAGTAATTAACACGGCGAGTAATTACCGATATTACAAAGAGGGGTGTTTTATGATGGCAACGCAACAAACGACGCTATGTGGACTCTGGAATAGGAGTTTTGAAGGCCTTTCATGCCGGCACCTAGGTAAAACCAACACGAGCTATGATCTTGAGAGAAATTCGACGCGAAAGACAAACGAAAATAAAACACAAAATATTTATCACACAGAAAATAAGTATTTTATTAAAAAAAGACGAGAAAAAACATTATTTAATTCTAACAGAGCCACTGTTCTTCCATAGACTGCCGCAACATTACTCACAATCCATCATCATAAACAGTTACCAAACAAATAGGAGACAACATGGGAAAGGGACGCTACGGATCGAAAATACGTAAACAAATGGGGAAATGAAGGAATGGGGAAACATGTGGACAAACTGAATTGACAATAAAAATGCATAGATTCAGTGTTGCTTCGGGGAAGGTTTATCCAAATGTTGCGGCACATAAGTCACGTCTTTTCTGATTGTTCGGTCGCATGGGCATCATCTATTCCGCTCTGGCAAAATCTTCGCCAGAGCTTCGGACTCAGGGAGAGTTAAGGCTCCGGCATATATGTAGAATCCCTTACTTGCGTAGCGTCAGAGCATACGTAGACGGTGAAGTATCTGAGGCAAGGGGATGGCACAATGAATACTTCAACGCACAGCTTATTTCATTTGACAGTTTCAAGTTTGAATTGAAAATTCCCGTTGTTTTGCTTATGTATGCACAATTAAAATATGTATTTTAATATAAATACTCAATTATACACATTCATTTATATTTTTATCTATTTTCAACGTTGCTTCAACGAGAACCAACTCCCAAACATAAAATTCGAATTCTCTTGAAATGACAGAATGTGAGGATTGTCAACGCTGAAGGAGAGAGAAAAGTTTAAAGTTGACTAACCATATCCGTCGCGTGAGCGCAACCGTTGGTCTATGTGTCACCTCCCATAAGAACACAAGTATTTTATGTATCTGGTAAAGTATTGCTGACGCTGCCGCATGTAAAGCATTCTATGTGCCGGAGCCTTTAAGGCCGAAAACCATAGAATCCGTTGTGTACATTGCGTTGGAATCCAGAAGAAGCGTAGATGCCAGATTGCAAAAAGGTGCCCAGTGACGTACTTTGCGTGCGCAATCCACTCTTGCATAGATTGAAGAAATTCGAAATTTTTCCTGAATTATTAGGAATTAATCAAAAGTATAAGTATAAGTAAAAGTATTCTTTCAATCATAAAAAAATCGTAAAGACAATCGCATGAATTCCAAATTTTCATTGCGACACCTGTCAAAAGCACAGAATGTTAAAAGTAACCCAATTCCATCCGTCGTGGTGAATTTCACTTGTGGGCTGTATTTGCTGTCTCTCTCCCTCGCATACGAGTACACTTTCGAAGTCACAGAAGAGATACCAAGTTTTTTTTTCGAAAGAGGCAGTAATCATTTTGCAAGGGATCATACACTGGCTGCGTGCAAGGCACATGTATATGTTTATTATTTGTGCCATGGTGTGTATGAATTTAGTTTTCAAAGAGAGAAAACGGGAGTCAAGTTAACAAAAAATGTCGGCTAGTTCATACCAGAGATAATGGATGATAGAGATATCCAACTTCGGCCATTTTTACCCCTAGCCCACAACGAAGATGTAGTGGTAATCTTTTGTATTTCACTTATACATTTACAACGCTCGTCAATGCACCACAATATGGCGGCCGATTCGTGAATTTTGTGGGAAAAAAAAGCGGCAGATTCATGAATTTAGTGGGAATCCATGTACTTTCCATGTAACGTACATGGGTATGTTGTTCGGAGGGTGTTCAAAAGTTGACTAGTATTTTTAAGGGAATTTTCTTACATTGTTATATGGACTTTCGTGAATAAAAATGTATTGCAATGTCCATTTAACTGGAACTATTTTACCTAAAATTAATTCTTAAGTGTATATATAGCCTATTCATAAACCATACCTGACAAATTAACTCAAAAAATGAAGCCCGCTTTATACGCTTAAATCATTGATACTGGAAAACTCATGAATTCAATTTAAACAATTTGATAAGAACAATGGCAAGATATTGCAACTTTTACTAATGCTAAAAAAATGGTTGTCAAAACATCTTATTTGTGATTCACGCTTCAATAATATTTTTATTATTGGTTAACTGAACGTGTGAATGTATTATTAAGTTTAATTCATATGAAAAAATTCACACTATGTTGTGCATTCATTAATTATGTCCAAATATTTCAGATTGTAAATTGCTCAAAGTTTTAATGAATCGACTTCATGAACATAAGCTTTGTTCGTTCGTTTACCCCTCCATACTGTGTTGAAAATTTAACACCGAAATTCGAAAAAACGATCAAATAACGAGCGAATTTTCAAATAAGACTTCTAATTCACCCCATTACTAAGGTGGGGAAGGGTATCAGCTGTCTCCACAGCTGTTCTCAAGAGCTCACACGTATTCACAGCCAGAGGACAAAAAGCGTATAAAAAACGCTGTCAGATGAAATCAAGGGACAAGGGAGGTAGAAGTTGGATATCTCTATTATAGGTTATCTCTGATTCATACACACTCTTACTATGACAGTTTCAAAAGCACAGCTCTATTTTCGTATCAGACCCAAGAAAAAAAACGTGGTGTCATAAATATATTGAACTGTAAAATGTATGTCCTGAACAGAAATTAAGTATTACAGAGAAAGCCGACTTGACAGCTGATTGCCTCCTAGTCCATCGACGAATTTGAGTCCTTTTTGGACAGATGTTCATGCATTTTTGACGGTTATTCACGCAATAACGTAAATGCCGTACTCTGATTTAAGAAAACATTATAAAAAGTAGTTGTCAAACATTTTAAGGGGCAAGAGAGAGAGAGAGAGAAGTCCGGCTTCTATGTAATACTTCATTTCAGGTACTGAACTTATGGCTGCGGCTCACTTAATTGAGTCCACAGTGCGGAGATATGTTACCATTCATAACAACACTCACTGCACCTGAACATCTAAAGAGACAATTTCATGCAGCGTGCCTACAAACTTGGGCTTCCAATATTAAAACAACCGAAAGCGCACGGCAAAGATTGTCAGTGTATGTTTTGCTATATCATTCCTCTAAGCAAATCAACTTTTCTCCACAATCTCCTGACCTTAATGTCTGTTAAACATTTATGGGAAATTTGGCACAGAAGTACATATTTAGGTATGCCAGACGTCCTGATGACCGCCCGTGAATAGCTTTGAAAATTGTCCCGATATCAGTTTGTTCGAAATTTGCTATCGAGCCATAAAATTATTTTTTTAACCTACAGAAATGTAAAGTGGAAGGTTTATTCAACCCACAAAAATGTAAAGTTCCTCTAAGGTAATGACGTTATTTCAGTGGGTTCCGAAAGTTTGACATTTTACACTGATTCCCATTCAAAAATAAACTGAAATTGGAGCTCGTCGTTGGAGGAAGGTATATGTTTGTATAGACTTATATGTTGTATTTGTGAATAGTGTTTTTAACAAAGCTATGCAAATATGAATTAAAAGACTTGAATTTACCAAATCTTAATTTATTATATATTACTAAATTATTATATACAGTAAATAAAATTTTACATAGAATAAAATATAAGTATTGTAAAAAAAAATTGTGGTCGCCGTGGCGTACTTACCCACTAAGTGCGCCGACTCCTACGCAGAGGGTGCGTGGTTCAATACCCGAATTTACCACCTTTGATGATTCACGGTTCCACCTCTTTAGAGTCACTGACAATGCTCAAAGAGTATTCCTGTCTAGAAAAAGCTTCTCAACTTCGCCGTTCGCAGTCGGCATTAAACTGTAGGTCCCTTCCACTCGTGAAAGAACAATAGCACGCACGAGGGGTTGCTGAGAAGCTAGGCCCAGGTCCAACTCGGACGGTCGCGCCACCCATTATTATTATTATTATTATATGTTGTAAAAAATTTAAATTGAAAGACTTGAATTTATTAAATGTAAATTTATTAAATTATTGTGTGTATTAAATAAAAAAAAAATAAAAAGTAAATGAAATTATAGATGTGATGAGATGTTTGTTTACGTATTTTTTTTTGCTCACAACTTTTTAAGTGGGTGTCCCGACGCAAAATTTTTGAAATTTGGCATCCCTAGAAATATTTTAAAAAGGTTTCATATCATCCCGGCAAGGGCTTAACCCGAAGAATGGGCAACAAACCTTGTACCGCCGGTTTATGTACGATTTTCCGCACTTTCGACATACTTTTGGAGGAGTCACCTATTCACCTCTATAAACAAGATTATCGCTAATGCTTTCCAAATGGGACAGCTATCTTTTTACTCCCCTCTGGTAGACCATATCAAAGCAGTCCCTGGCTCTCGACAAAAATAAAGGAATATCTCCATATAAAAATGAATTTCTGCTGCCCTTGGTCACGGCATAGCTTCAGAACGACTTTACCGATTTAATTCATCTTCATGTTTTAGGTTTTCTAATACTTTGTAGAAGGTTCTTACACTTGCGCAGAGGATTGGATTTTTTCCAGAAAACTACTACTTCGCGCGTTTCTCAAACAGTGGGGCGCGGCTTTGATATATAAATCCAAATAGCAGTGTTTTAACGAATGTTCATTGCTAAAACCGGACAAGGTTTGTCGGGCACATAATATAAAATAACATTAAAAATCGCATTAAATTTAAATAATTAACAAATAGAATATTTTGATTGATCAACTTAGGGCTATTTATTGGTTCTATAAACATTTTCGAAATACAATCATTTCAAGACTGCCTGCACTTCACAATGATCACTCTGTACTCATCTGGCTTTGCTGCGTAGTGCTCCTCGAGTGCCCGCTGTATAAGGTTGGCGTCCTTGCACAGCAGCTCATCGACCTTCTTCAGCTTCTCGATCTGCTCCAGTTGAAAGTCGAACTTTGTCAGGCCGCTCTCTGGTCCAGGGTATTCATCCGGCGAATTATGCTCGGAGGTCAAAGTGATGGGGTGCATCGTGGAGACACAAAGCTATGCAAATATGAATTAAAAGACTTGAATTTACCAAATCTTAATTTATTATATATTACTAAATTATTATATACAGTAAATAAAATTTTACATAGAATAAAATATAAGTATTGTAAAAAAAAATTGTGGTCGCCGTGGCGTACTTACCCACTAAGTGCGCCGACTCCTACGCAGAGGGTGCGTGGTTCAATACCCGAATTTACCACCTTTGATGATTCACGGTTCCACCTCTTTAGAGTCACTGACAATGCTCAAAGAGTATTCCTGTCTAGAAAAAGCTTCTCAACTTCGCCGTTCGCAGTCGGCATTAAACTGTAGGTCCCTTCCACTCGTGAAAGAACAATAGCACGCACGAGGGGTTGCTGAGAAGCTAGGCCCAGGTCCAACTCGGACGGTCGCGCCACCCATTATTATTATTATTATTATATGTTGTAAAAAATTTAAATTGAAAGACTTGAATTTATTAAATGTAAATTTATTAAATTATTGTGTGTATTAAATAAAAAAAAAATAAAAAGTAAATGAAATTATAGATGTGATGAGATGTTTGTTTACGTATTTTTTTTTGCTCACAACTTTTTAAGTGGGTGTCCCGACGCAAAATTTTTGAAATTTGGCATCCCTAGAAATATTTTAAAAAGGTTTCATATCATCCCGGCAAGGGCTTAACCCGAAGAATGGGCAACAAACCTTGTACCGCCGGTTTATGTACGATTTTCCGCACTTTCGACATACTTTTGGAGGAGTCACCTATTCACCTCTATAAACAAGATTATCGCTAATGCTTTCCAAATGGGACAGCTATCTTTTTACTCCCCTCTGGTAGACCATATCAAAGCAGTCCCTGGCTCTCGACAAAAATAAAGGAATATCTCCATATAAAAATGAATTTCTGCTGCCCTTGGTCACGGCATAGCTTCAGAACGACTTTACCGATTTAATTCATCTTCATGTTTTAGGTTTTCTAATACTTTGTAGAAGGTTCTTACACTTGCGCAGAGGATTGGATTTTTTCCAGAAAACTACTACTTCGCGCGTTTCTCAAACAGTGGGGCGCGGCTTTGATATATAAATCCAAATAGCAGTGTTTTAACGAATGTTCATTGCTAAAACCGGACAAGGTTTGTCGGGCACATAATATAAAATAACATTAAAAATCGCATTAAATTTAAATAATTAACAAATAGAATATTTTGATTGATCAACTTAGGGCTATTTATTGGTTCTATAAACATTTTCGAAATACAATCATTTCAAGACTGCCTGCACTTCACAATGATCACTCTGTACTCATCTGGCTTTGCTGCGTAGTGCTCCTCGAGTGCCCGCTGTATAAGGTTGGCGTCCTTGCACAGCAGCTCATCGACCTTCTTCAGCTTCTCGATCTGCTCCAGTTGAAAGTCGAACTTTGTCAGGCCGCTCTCTGGTCCAGGGTATTCATCCGGCGAATTATGCTCGGAGGTCAAAGTGATGGGGTGCATCGTGGAGACATCTGGATTGTCGCACTCAACGTGGACCTCGTAATAGATTCCTTGCAAGTTCTCCACGTACTCCTTCATCAGGCCACTCCAAGTGACACCTGATGGCGACGCTTGACTGGGAACTGAGCTGTTGCTGACGCTGACTGGTGCGATTGACTTGACCATTTTGGGATAGGTTCTGTGTGCTGCTTGGCTGAAAACTCGGTTGAGACTGAAGTTTCGGGGATGTTCACGGCTTTTTTATACCTGGATCGTGTTAATTATCGGCACAGATTTAACGCGGTTTGGGTAAAGTCAAGTAATTAGAGTCAGTTCTTCTGTTTTACGACTTGTTCGCCCATTTTCATCTCTATGATACACTGTGAGGTAATTAAGGAACTCGTATGTCTTCTCACAGGAATTATCCTTTACAACTAATTCTGTCAACTGCTAACTTTCTAGATTTTGTTTTCATGTGAATGTCCAAGATATGCGATAGGACCATAAACGGATTAAAGGATTACATCAATCTTAACGCACACTTGGGTGACTGAACTAGAAAAAGAGAGCTTCATAATTTTCTCGAGGATTCAAACAATTCTACAACAAATAAATATATTCTCAAGTTCACGGTGTGGTAAATAAAATAGGAAGACATTACTGCTAAAAGTGAAAAAGAGGAAAATACCTGCTAGGTAGTTGACCGCTGCTACTGGTCGCAGAATACACGAGTTAATCCGTGCTTTGTGATCTTTAACAGACACATCGTTGAACGGAATTTCGTCATGAATGAGAAGATCACCATTTGTCTTACCTTGTATTGGACCCAAAGACAGGGTATAGGGCTCAAAACAAGCATCCTTCCATTCTATAAGGGGCAACTGACTTACTGGAGGTGTGTCCATCTTTCGAGGAGTGAGGCTATGATGATTTGGATTAAATGCCGATCTCTCAAAATGTCTACAACAAGGGGAAATCTGTAGAAGCCCCTTTAGCCATTCACTCGCTTGTTGGCATTGTAGGGAAAACCGTCGAGCATAGAAAATGTATCTTGATGATCTCGTTGACATCGAGGGAGCTTTTAACAAACGTCGAAATCCACGCAATTTCTTCAGCGCTCTACCAGCTCGGGATCGAAATGTCCCTAGTGACTCTTATTCACCAACTTCTAAATAATAGAATCTCTGCTCCGATCTTGGTGATACCACGATCTGTAGAGTGGTGAATTGGGGAACTCCACAATGTGGAGTACTCTCTCCTCTTCTATGGAACGTAGTAGTGAATGAACTGCTACTAACCTTGGATAGAACAGGGTGCAAGGTCATTGTCTATGTCGATGATGTTCGGTTAGGGGGGCTGCTAGTGCTTCATTCACCAGCACACTTAGACCATGTTGGTCCACAGTCAGACTGCTACCACTGTTCGACCACTCCAGTGACAGTGCCGTTAATTTGATCCCAATGTCAAATGCTGACTGGACCAGATTGGGAAACCAGATAAAAGACTGATTTAGCTGGGATTAGAACCGAGGACCCCTCTAACCAGGGGCAGGCCCTCAACCAACAGCGCCATCTAGTCGTCATGCCGATGATGTTGCCATAGCGACTTCTGGGAAATTCATTTCCACAATTAGGGATATCATGCAATCGGCTATTGTCGAATTAGAAAAATGGCCTAAAAGTTGCGGTCTAAGTGTTGATTCACAGAAAACAGATTTAGTTCTCTTTACTAGGAAATACCTGTCTCCAATCCCGTAACTATGAAGTGAGTCCCCCTAAAATTAAGCAACAGTGCCAAATTTCTGGGCCCTGTTCTGGACGCGATGTTAAAGTTTGCCATCTCTATAGTACTTCACCTCTGCACAGATCTATGGCTAGACGATTTGTAATGTCGTCAACGTTGCAGAGTAAAGCGTACACACATGCGTGTATGAAGGTTGGTATGTACTTTAAGTCGTACAATTTCAAAGATGCGAAAATAAGTAAGTCCATTACATTGCTCTCCGTTTCTCTTAATATTCGCCTTATATCCACATCAGACGAGCTTGCAGTATCCACTGCCTCCATCCACCGACTGCGCACATCGACACGGCGTCCATAGTTTGATCGCTAGACATAATAGCGCGCATATTCTTTATTAAACGATGACAACCGTTGCAGATTGATGATCATTTTCATGAAGCCAGCTCCACCCCAGACTGTGTGATGGAGACGGAGCCTGGCACGATGATACGTCTTTGTAGCAAGCTAAATTATCATTCTCTCGTGCCACCCGTCACCGCACCCGAACGACAATAAAATCTCTGTTCCATGGCAGTGACTTCCCCAAGGCGTTCTGCTCCCCGACACGCATTAGTGTTAGTCATTCGTCTTCCAAGTAAATTCAATGTTTTCGATACACAAAACAAATACCCCCTCACCCCACCCCTCTCCGGCGACAGGCCAAACACGGCAACCGGAACCTTATCAATTTCTGATAAGAGCAAAGAGCAGTCGAGACTCTCTTCCAGCTACTGGCTCACTTCTACTTTCATTGTTAGGTGCAGTCGGTGAACGACGCGTCGCGTTCCTCTTGGCGGTGTACGGTGAAAAGAATTGTGTGTCTTGACGACTGACGGCGATGTGCTGCAAGAAGTGAGTGTTTCAATTGAATTAATTGATGTTTATTGTTTGAATGAATTCAAGATTTTGGTGCTGCTGCTGCGGCGGCGGGGAGGAGACGGACGAGGCCAAAGCCGAAAGCGTCGGATATATCGCCCCGGCGGTGGTGAGTCAGCCAACTACAGCAGGAAGCAGACGAAGTTTCGAGCAAGAATGTCTCGCCGAACACAATCGATTAAGAGCCCTCCACGGGTGCCCCCCACTCACGCTGAATCGAGAACTGTGTACTTATGCAGCGGAATGGGCCAAAGTAAGTTATTAGCAGACTTTTTCGATGATTTTCACTCAGTGCCTCTTTTGCTGTGAATCAGAGACTGGCCAATGACAACGTCATACGGCACCGGCCCGAAGCGAAGTACGGAGAGAACATATTCTGGTCCTCGGGGTACGATGTCGACGGGGTGTTGCCCGTGAAGGACTGGTACGACGAGATCTCGAAATACGACTTCAACAAGGCCACCTTCAAGAAGGGCACTGGACACTTCACTCAGATAATTTGGCAGAGCTCGCGGGAGCTGGGTGTGGCCATCGAAAGGAGGTAACTATCGGTCACTCACTGAGTTGCGAAGCCTTACTCAATTCTGGTCTCAATTTCTAGACAAGACGACGTCTGGGTGGTGGCCAACTATAGCCCGCCGGGTAACGTGCTCGGCGAGTTCAAGCAAAACGTTCCCAGACCCCGAAGATAGCCGCTCCTCTGCTCCATCTCACTTGCTTACATTTGTATTATATTACTCAATAAATATCCGAAGCTTCCTTATACACCAGCACTGCGCGATCGTTTTACACTCTTGCTTTGATTTCCTACGAATTTTGCTGTCTAGCTTCACAACTCGGAGTATGTGTGCTTTGCATTGATAGCCCGATGAATGACTTGCTTTGTGAGTGTGACTCCATCTGGTATCCCGTTGCCACACACATTTCATCGGCGTGTACGTGACGGACGATGTTTCTTTGATGACAAGCGAAATCGGCGACAAATTAATTAATTCGGCACGAAAGCATGTGTCATCATCAGCTCTTCGAATTCGAACGATTACTGTCGCCACTCCGAATAGGGGATTCGTACGTGAGTACCCAGAGACATCTATTTAATCGCGGCATTAAGGCTTATTTACTTGCGCACTGGGCCCGCGATCATATTTGGGGGCAATTAAAGAGCAGTCTTACAAAAAGGGTCCGCTTCGAAGATAAAATAGAAAAGAATTGATTTGTGTAACTTGCCACAGGATATGGTTGCACACTCCGGAGCAACCATTCGCTCCACAGAAAGTCACTGAGCAATTCACAGGAAAAATAGTTTGACGATAATGTTTAAATTCGTTTCTCAAAGAAACCCAATCACCTTAAAGGATTATGGAAAACTCATAAAACACACAAAATGGTGTCCCTAATTACTTGAGTTTATCCACAGCAAGGATTCAGGTATAAATAAGCCGTGGACATCCCCGAAACTTCAGTCTCAACCGAGTTTTCAGTCAAGCAGCACACAGAACCTATCCCAAAATGGTCAAGTCAATCGCACCAGTCAGCGTCAGCAACAGCTCAGTTCCCAGTCAAGCGTCGCCATCAGGTGTCACTTGGAGTGGCCTGATGAAGGAGTACGTGGAGAACTTGCAAGGAATCTATTACGAGGTCCACGTTGAGTGCGACAATCCAGATGTCTCCACGATGCACCCCATCACCTTGACCTCCGAGCATAATGCGCCGGAGGAATACCCCGGACCAGAGAGCGGCCTGACAAAGTTCGACTTTCAGTTGGAGCAGATCGAGAAGCTGAAGAAGGTCGATGAGCTGCTGTGCAAGGACGCCAACCTTATACAGCGGGCACTCGAGGAGCACTACGCAGCAAAGCCAGACGAGTACAGAGTGATCATTGTGAAGTGCAGGCAGTCTTGAAATTGCCCATGATTGTATTTCGAAAATGTTAATAGACTAGAAGAACCAATAAATATCCATAAATTTGTCAATCAAAATTTTGTTTAGTTTTCATTGACGACTGGCCATAAGGGTGATTTGTTTGTTGGCGGTTCATGTCCACTTCTCGTTGCTTGATTGTAATCTTTCAAGAAGAACGATTAATCCTATATCTTCTTCCCATATCGAGAAGAGAGATCTGTGTTTTGTTGTGTTAAATCCAACTTACATTAGTCTAACTGATCTCTTTAGTGAATTCCACTCGCACACGTTAAGTGAGTGAAGGGTGTGCTTGGCGGTGACATGTTTACTCGGCCGGAAAGGAATGTAAAAATAAATTACAATAGTTTATCTTCCTTATTTTTCTTCTATTTGGGTATGCTTGTTTGGAGAGTTGTGTGTCCTGCGATGATTGCGGATACAACGTGTGTTTTTAACCAAGTGTGAGTTTAACTGTTAACTGTAACAGAAAAGCTTCTACCTACACACACGTCATTCGCAATCGGCCCCTCCCCAGATCCTTTTGAAGTCGAAGACCCCCCTAGAATGAAGAATAAATATTTTGCTAAATGGAACCTGTTGAAGTATTGAAAAGCATTTTCATAGTTTCTCTGACTTAGATCCACTGTAGTTAAAATAGTAGCAGTCAAAAAGGTTTGCCCATTTTTCTCCTAAAGCCAACTTGCTGACATTTGTGTTCAAATTTCCCGGGGTGGCTGATCAGATATGCGTTGCTTATGAGCAGGGTTGCCATGTGTTATTTTTTGTAGGACATTTCCCCG
The DNA here is from genome assembly GCA_964034865.1 of Eristalis intricaria. Lineage (NCBI taxonomy): Eukaryota > Metazoa > Arthropoda > Insecta > Diptera > Syrphidae > Eristalis > Eristalis intricaria. Next base: position 63,058,513 of record OZ035877.1, read on the forward strand.
CTTAAAAAATGCGTCCTATTTTCTCCTGAAACAAGTAATTGTAATTTTGAAAATAAGAAAAATCGTCGAAATAATCGATGAAACAGTTCTTATTTTGACTCGCACGTGTCAACCCTCTAAATGTTGAACTGTTCTTTCTTAAGGAATTCTTGGATCTAGTTTCTGTTTCCATTCTGTCCTCTTTTTGTGCCCTGATGCCCTCCAAAATCCGGGATTTTAAAAGTTTTTGTTCTAGTCTAGCTTAGACGGCCTTGGCAGCCCGACTTATGAATACTTATGATTTTTTTTTTGTCAACCAGGAGAGTCTCTAGCTTATTCATACGAGCCACTAAGGTTCAAAAAGGCTGATTTGGAAGACGAAGCTCTGGATAGAGCCAGAAATTTAAGAACTTCTGTATACCCTTATACAGAGGGCACTTAGAGATCAATACGGGCGAAGGACCGATGTGTACAAAGTTATCATTGTGCAACGGGAATTGATGATCTTTAGCGAGTAATACAAATCGTGTTTATTAATATTTATATTTTTACTTAATAGAAAGGCAACAGATTTTAAAATGCTTAGAAAATAAATCGTTTCCAGAGAATCGCAAAGCGGACACGCTAGCTAGAAAGGGCACAAGATCCGTGCTCTTTGCAGATGGAGACCCACCCTCGATGCCTATCGCTACTATAAAACATCTGCTAAAGCTTCCTTACTCAAACCAAACCGCGGACCAGATATGGTTATCTGGCACAGGATGTCTCATTACCAAACAACTATGGCCTATGATCGATCGATGACAAGCGATCGCTTAGCTGGATCAGGTTAAGCAGGCCAAACCCCAGATCTCTTATTGGCGTTTTCACAGGCCATTGTGCCATCGGAACTCACGCCTCTAGACTAGGCCTTCCCTATAATAATTTCTGTAGAATCTGCATGGACGAGAATGAGAAAGAAACCATCGAACACTTGCTATGTAGCTGCAGTGCTCTCTCGTCCCGTAGATTAAGACTTCTGGGGACCCTTTTCTTTGTTAATCTGGCTGAACTAAGCAGCATCAAAATCAGCGCTCTTCTTCTCTTTAACAAAAGCACAGATTAGATTGCGGAATAGGTAGCCTAGGATCCGCGTGGTAACACAATGGGCCTTCGTGTCTGCTGCTCGTATGCGCGGCGGTTAGCCCCCACAACCTAACCGAACCTAAATCGTTGATACTTAATATTGACTGGGCTTACTTTACAGGATCAGAAGATCACTCACAGACATGTACACAGTGATGAAACTTAAACAAAACAACAAAGGTGAGAGATATAAAACTGATTATTTATTGGGATTGATGCGATAATCTCTAAGCGGTAGACGGTCCAATTTTTGCTACAGCTCGAAAGATGGCCTCTAGCTAGTCAATAGGGGTTGATTTGTTAGCGTAGACTTATCGAGTGGCATGAAGTCGTATAAATGCAGCGACCAATTGACCTATTGAGATGCCACAGTATCGCCGCACAGTGGCCCGAAATGGATTCACTGTCACAAAAATCTGTAACTTTTTTGTTTTGAAAGTTAGAAGGTTGAAACTTGGTATACATTATCTTGAATACTTACTAATTCCATGGGTTGGTGGAAGTCTTCGACAAGACTCTATGGCGAACATGCGCGCATAGAAGTGTGAGATTTTTACTCATTAAAAACACCTCTCTGTATTTTTTTTTGACTACAACTAAGTGAAGCACTTAACCAGTAGCTTGCATTTCATAATTTAGGTACTGATCGGCAGGTTACTCTCCAATGAAAGTTCCTGCTAACACCGCATCCATGCGCGGGTGTAGACTATCGCACGAGACAAAGGGGTCGAATCCTTTGAAGTCGGCGCAAGACATTAGTTTCCTCAAGGATCGGGTGAACAGCAATGTTTGTGTGCTCTTCTAGACGGCGCTTATGTTTATAGCTTGCTTTGGTACAACCCCAAAGTTGTACGCCATACGTCCAAACAGGTCCTAGGATTTGCTTGTATACAAGCAGTTTGATGACATTCTTTTGAGGGGTTCTTGTGTCTTTTTTTAATACTTTGAAGGTCTACCACGTTCTCGAGATGTGGATAGATTGGATTGAATGAGTGAAGGTGAATTACATTTTCATCAGATCACATGTGTACGGTGTCCGTCATTGATCAATGGACCGTTATGAGAAAATATTTATTGATAGCAATTTTACTTTATCAGCAAGTGACCAAGTGACACATTTTTGTGTCCGACCAAAAAAGGCAAAAAAAGTTGATGAAATTGGAATTTAGACTAATTAAATATTTGAATCACACAAGCGCTCTCCGTCAAATGTCTGTTTGAATATTAACAAAAAAATTAGAAAGAGGATAAAGAGCATATCTTCTACATATTACACAACACAATTATTTTCTTATTTTTTGTAAATACTTGAAGCCCTGCCCTTTATAAAAATGTATAACACTATATACAGTACGAACTCGGTTAACGCAACCCTCAATTCGCGCAACTTCTCGATTTTCGCAACACTAAAGTCGTAGCACGTATTGACTCTACAAGTGCAACTTTTCAAAAGAGTTACCTCGATCAGTGCAACTTGTTCATCTGTTTTTTATTTGCCTTTTGGTTGGTTACTCCGGTCGTTATTTTACAGTAATTTAGTTTCGAGTGACTCTAGACAGAATTCGTTGTAAGAACATTTACACATCCAAGTGTGTTCCCTTAGATGGGTTCCACATTCATTCGTACCTACGCGAAATTCGTTCAAGAAATATTACTAAATTATCTATTAAAAAAAGAAGTGAAATTTTATCCAATGTTGATAAGGGTGTTTCAGTAAAGCTACTTTGTGAAAAATATAATGTGCACAAGTCAACAATAACCCGGATAAAAGCAAAGGGAAGCAGTCTTAGACTATTTGTGGCGAGAGCTGAATTTGGACCAGGAAAACGTGATACACAAGGCGTTGTATGGATGGTTTCGAAAGCAAAGAGCTAAACATATTCCGCTTTCTAATGAACTTATAAAATCAGAGGCAATTCAATTGCACAACGAAATAAGTGAAAAACCATCATTTAACGCTTGCAACGGATCGATTTCGAAATTTAAAAAACGACATGGTATTCGAATGTTGTGGCGCAAAGTTGTCCAATAAATGTGGACTTGTTGAACCGTTCGTAATGCAATTTCAAGAAAAAATAAAGGAACTTAAATTAACCGCTGATCAAATCTACAATGCGGACGAATCTAGATTGTTCTAAAGGATGTTGCCAAACAAAACACTTGTTGCTTTTAATGAATCGTCAGCGCCAGGTCGAAAAGTAAGCAAGGAAAGAGTAACATTCCTTGCGTGCACAAATGCATCATGGATGCACAAGATAAACCTGTTTGTCATTGGTAAAACAACCAATCCAAGAGCATTTAAGCATTTTGATAACAAGCCTGTTACTTATAAAGCAAATAAAAATGCATGGATGACATTCCTTTTATTCGAACAATGCTTCCACATCGTGCTTGTTCCCGATGTACGAAAAAGAATACAAATTGTAGTGTTTGAGGTTGTCAGTTTTTTTTTTTAAGGTACGAAATGTTATCGAATCAAAGGGACTAGAGAAGAAGGCACTGCTACTTTTGGACAATGCCGTGTCATCCTAAAGAAAATGAACAGCAAGGCGATGATAACTATTACGATGTTTCCAGCAAATTACACTGCAATTCTTCAGCCCATGGGTCAAAATGTATTAACATTACAAAGCTCCACTACAAAAAAAAGTTTACTGGCGCACTTAGTTGCCAGTGAGGGCATTGATTTGGAAACAAAAATAAAAGCGTTCAACTTAAGCGATGTAATTTGTTTACTTGCAAATGCATGGGAAAAACGTAGACGTAGACTTATACAATCAAGAAATGTTGGAATATTTTAATGCCTACCAAGAGTAATTGGGATGAGGAGGGCGACGTTCCCTTATCTACACTGTCCACAGGTATTTTAAGGGAAAGAGAATTGATTTCATCCGTTTATAATCTGCTTGATGAAATTGTTCCCAATAGTTGCACCTCTTTTGAAGATATCACTGATTGGCTTCACGAACACCTTGAGTCCTTTTGCAAATTGTGAGGATCCGGCAGAAATTGAAAATGAAAGTGAAGGTGAAACTGCCCCGGCCCCCACTTTATCATAAGTTAAAACAGAAGATGCCGTACTATCCCTAAACATATGTAGAATGGGCCGACAAGAACAACATTCCTATAGAAGACAATTTTAACTCTACAAAAAACAAACGAGAATGCAGTTTTGAAAAATATTGAATCGCGAAAACCTCAATCTAAATAATCTAACTTCTTAAAAAAAAAACATAATATTCCACTCTATGTATCACATATGTTTATTCACTTTTGTATGTTTCTAACCTTTTGTTTTCTTATTAAATTAAAATGCGTTCAACAATAACAATTGCCTTTGGTTTGTATTTCATTGTCATTTTCTATATAGAAATATAGACATTTGACTACCATTTCTTATACAAAAAAGTGTGACCCAGTAAATTTACAACCTTGGTTATTGCAAGCGCCGTAATTTCTATTAGTAAACCGAATTTATACTTTACTTCTGAATGAAAGAGAGCTTTTGAAAAGTTTGTACACACAATTGAGTCAAATCAATATTCTGACCCACTGCACTTTGGCGATTGATTGTAAAATTTTGTTTATAAATAGAAAAATAATTAATATCGAAACTAAATTATATGTTATTTTAACTATCGATTTTCGTCAAAATAATTCAGGGAAGCCTACTTTCGTAGAAACCATTTATGAGATGGCTTTGTGTGGAGAAGTTCCACTTACGGAACCACAACTTGTCGAGCTCTGGCCACAGAAAGTCTGACCAGTGACGTGTCCTTCCTCCTCCTCATACCTCCATGCCTCAAACCGCGCCCAAGTAGTCAATCCTTGTGTATGCATATGAGGTTGGTCGAAAACTTGTGGATTGTGTGTCAGGCTTCAACTGTTTCTCTTGTGAGGACAATCTTAGAATACGGCTGTAGGCCCAAATTTGTTGAGTGCCTGCCCACTAAGGCGGCTTTGTTTTCCTCATTTCGCTCCCTCTATCGTCTTAGCGGCTTAGGCTCCAAAAGAGCGCTTTTAATTTTCTGCGATCCCATGAATTGCCTTCTCACTGAAACCATGATGGCCACCGGTCTCTTGTTCATGTTCGAACTTTCAACAATAGTGAAACGATGCGAATTAAAATATCAGACATAGCTGAATATTTTGACAGCTGAATGTCATTGGTAACATCATGGCGGAAGGATGAAAAGGCCCGCTGGACAGCTTGTTAAAACCGCCATCTTTTTGTTTTGTGACGCCACTCAAGGTGTGTTTTTGACATTGGACAGATGTTTTTCTAAGACTTCCATCACAGTTGAATTTCGTAAATGAAAAAGTAAAGGAATGAACTGAATTCATTTATTAATCATATTATATAGGAAAATGTTCAGTGAATAATTGGAGAAGCTATTGGACCGTCTAGTGGTTTTTATAAGTTTTTCTTTACACTGACAGCTGTTTCCAGCTCGAGATCTTGACAGAAAGTCAATACACTTCCGCGTTATGTCTTGAGACGCTTTACGCTTGAACAACGGTGGTAAATATTGAAAACGTTTTCCCTTAGTTTCCTAAAGAGTGCGTTTTTTGAAATTAACTTTTGGCCGAAATGAAGAATCCACCGCGAAAATTTCGTCAGACTGATATGCTAGTGGACAACACTGATGGTCCCCATGGTTGCACGGATGAGAATGTGGCTGTTGTGGCAGAGAGCATTATTGGACTTTTTTTTCGAAAACGAGGCTGGGAACAGCGTTTTGGTCAACGGTGGGCGTTACAGAGCAAAGTTAACCAATTTTTTTTACTGAAAGTGAAGACATGGATTTGGGCGACCTATGGTTCATGCAGGATGTCACACAATGCCACACAGCTCATGCCACAATCGATTTTTTGAACATTAAATTCCCAAATCGAGCTATCAACCGAGCTATCCAGACATCCAGTATGATCTGGGGTGTACGGTGGTTGAGGAAAGTTAGTTTTCTCAAAGATAGTATCGTAAGGTAAGTGTTTCCTGGTAGGGATCAAAATTTATCGACGAATATCGACGGAAGGTTGAAGAGTGTGCTTAGAGCTCGGGAAATGGAAGGACGCATTGTGCCGCTGATGCAGATGCAGGCCATCCGCAGTTGGTGACTTTGCCTAACGCAGTCCACCACATCGCGAGTAGTATGGGCCTGACTACTGAAACGAATAGCCAGTGAACCGCTCGAAGCTGTAGACCCCATTTGCTTTTTTTACACCAGTGTAGAGTTGCTCAGGCTTTTTGACGCGTTCCTGGGTGTTAGGTTTCCAGCTTTGCTTCGCGTCCACAATAAGGCCCAAAATAAGAAATTCGGCACTGTTGCTTAATTTTAGGGGGACTCCCTTCATAGTTACGGGATTGGAGACAGGTATTTCCTAGTAAAGAGAACTAAATCTGTTTTCTGTGAATGAACACTTAGACAGCAACTTTAAGGCCATTTTTCTAATTCGACAATAGCCGATTGCATGATATCCCTAATTGTGGAAATGAACTTCCCAGAAGTCGCGATGGCAACATCATCGGCATGACGACTGGATGGCGCTGTTGGTTGAGTGCCTGCCTATTTAGAGGGGTCCCCGGTTCGAATCCCAGTGAAAGCAAAGTTAATACGCTTTTATCTGGATTTCCAATCCGGTCCAGTCGGCATTTGACATTGGAATCAAATGAACGGCACTGTCACTGGAGTGGTCAAACATTAGTATCAGGCTGACTGTGGACCAACATGGTCTAAGTGTGTCTGTGAATGCACTAGCAGCACCCCTAATCGAACATCATCGGCATAGACAAAGACATTGCACCCAGTCCATCCAATGTTAGTAGCAGTTCATTGACTCCTACGTTAGATAGGAGAGGAGAAAGTACTCAACTTTGTGGAGTTCCCTAATTCACCACTCTACAGATCGTGGTATCACCAAGATCGGAGCAGACACACCTCCAGTAAGTCAGTTGCCCCTTACAGAATGGAAGGATGCTTGTTTTGAGCCCTATACCCTGTCTTTGGGTCCAATACAAGGTAAGACAAATGGTGATCTTCTCATTCATGACGAAATTCCGTTCAACGATGTGTCTGTTAAAGATCACAAAGCACGGATTAACTCGTGTATTCTGCGACCAGTAGCAACGGTCAACTACCTAGCAGGTATTTTCCTCTTTTTCACTTTTAGCAGTAATGTCTTCCTATTTTATTGCCCACACCGTGAACTTGAGAATATATTTATTTGTTGTAGAATTATTTGAATCCTCGAGAAAATTATGAAGCTCTCTTTTTCTAGTTCAGTCACCCAAGTGTGCGTTAAGATTGATGTAATCCTTTAATCCGTTTATGGTCCTGTCGCATATCTTGGACTTTCACATGAAACAAAAATCGGGAAAGTTAGCAATTGACAGAATTAGCTGTAAAGGATAATAATTCCTGTGAGAAGACATACGAGTTCCCTAATTACCTCACAGTGTATCATAGAGATGAAAATGGGCGAAAAAGTCGTAAAACAGAACAGAACTTGACACTAATTACTTGACTTTACCCAAACCGCGTTAAATGTGTGCCGATAATTAACACGATCCAGGTATAAAAAAGCCGTGAACATCCCCAAAACTTCAGTCTCAACCGAGTTTTCAGTCAAGCAGCACACAGAACCTATCCCAAAATGGTCAAGTCAATCGCACCAGTCAGCGTCAGCAACAGCTCAGTTCCCAGTCAAGCGTCGCCATCAGGTGTCACATGGAGTGGCCTGATGAAGGAGTACGTGGAGAACTTGCAAGGAATCTATTACGAGGTCCACGTTGAGTGCGACAATCCAGATGTCTCCACGATGCACCCCATCACCTTGACCTCCGAGCATAATGCGCCGGAGGAATACCCCGGACCAGAGAGCGGCCTGACAAAGTTCGACTTTCAACTGGAGCAGATCGAGAAGCTGAAGAAGGTCGATGAGCTGCTGTGCAAGGACGCCAACCTTATACAGCGGGCACTCGAGGAGCACTACGCAGCAAAGCCAGACGAGTACAGAGTGATCATTGTGAAGTGCAGGCAGTCTTGAAATTGCCCATGATTGTATTTCGAAAATGTTAATAGACTAGAAGAACCAATAAACAGCCCTAAATTCAATTAATATTTTGTTTAGTTTTTCATTTTGTTAAGAAAAGAGCAAACGGAGTAAGTTATAAAATTAGAAAAGAATTTATTTTGACGTAATTCATGAGATGACTTTACAATGTTTACATATTTTGATGAAACTATTCAATGATAGTTTTCCATTCTCAACACCTTCCCTGAAGAACTATTTATTATATTTAAGAAATTCTTTTAATTATTTGAATGAATACAATCAATTCCAAAAGAAAGTTTTTTATTATTTTAAACCAAATGTATTTGGTAGCTGGTACGCCCGTTGTGAGGATATCTGCCAGCATCTGATTTGTCGAAATGCATTGCAGCTTGACTCTCTAGCTTTTGACGAATAAATGCCTTGATGTGGATATGCTTCCTTCTCGGCGAGTAGGAGTTATCTGAATTGATGTGAATAGCACTTCTATTTTCGCAATGAAGTACTATTGTTTTCTGGGCATCTGGAGACAGCTCATGTTCCAAGCGTTTAAGCCAAACAGACTTTTGGATATCAGCAAGGATGGACATTACCTCAGCTTCGGTTGAAGAATGGTTGTCAGTTCCTTCGTTCTACTGTAGGCTTTGCTTCTGCGATCTACCAAAGTTGAGCTTTGATCAGCTGTGATGTGGAAGATGGTTGTTGTCCAGGGACTTAGTGCTGTGCACTTCTTGTACATGTAAAGAGAGCTATCAACAGGCTTCACGATGATAGTTGACCGCCGCGGAGCTGGGTTTTATCCGCTTTCAACTTTTTGCTTGTGAGGAACCGTGAAGGACCGATGGTATGTCAACAATCCGGAAACGATTCAATAACTTAAGGTCAAGCAATCCGTGAGCTACTGCCCGAAACCACCAGAGAGGTCTTGGAAAATTGGGATGACAGAATGCACAAGGCTGCCACTTGAACGACGTTGTATTTCGTAATTAATGTGGATGTTTGTTCTTACTAGGTTAGGTTAGGTTGAGGTGGCTGATGCTGCTCAGTTCAGCCAGATTGACAAAGAAATGGGCCCAGAAGTCTGAATCTACGGGATGAGAGAGCACTGCAGCTACATAGCAAGTGTGCGATCGTGTCTTCCTTATCCTCGTGCATGCAGCTTCTACAGAAATCATTATAGGGAAGGCTTAGTCTAGAGGCGTGAGTTCTGATGGCACAATGCCCTGTTAAAACGCCAATAAGAGATTTGAGGCTTGCCTGCTTAATCTGATCAAGCTATGGGATCGCTTGGGATCGATCATAGGCCATAGTTGTTTAGTAATGAGGCATCCTGTCCCAGATATCCATCCGTGGTTTGTTTGAGCAAGCGTTTCAAGCTTTAGCAGATGTTTTATAGTAGCGATAGGCGTGGAGGGTCGGTGGTGGTTCTCCACCCGGACAGTGCACGGAGTTTGTGCCCTTTCTAGCGAGTTTGACCGCTTCGCAATTCTCTGGAATGTCACAGTGTCCCGGCACCCACATAAGTTGGATGTTAAAGTACTTGGCCATCTCGTTCAGAGATAGGCGGCAATGAAGAGAAGTCTTGGAATTAAAAGTGTCTGAATTCAGGGATTTGATCGCTGCTTGGATACCGGAACAGATGACTATATCTGTGAGCAATATTACATTGTTTCTTAGCCAGGACAGGGCTTCCTTACTCGCTATATTTTCAGCCTGAAAGGTGCTACAGTGATTAGGTAGTCGAAAAGATAGCTGGAAATTAAGATCTTTGGAATAGAGGCCAGCACCCACACATGCATCCATCTTCGATCCATCCGTAAAGATTCGCAGTGGACCTTCCAGCGTTTGGTGTTCAGACTCCCAGTAAGATCTGGGGGGGTTGCTGGTTGAGAAATTCTAAGGTCTGTATCTATGGGTATAGAGGCATACCTGCGTAGGATCGTAGGCTGTCCAGGCTGCAGTTCTTTCCAGCTGGTCAGCGATCTTAATCTGATCACCGTACTAGCTGCTGTCTGCCTGCCAATTAGTTCTATCGGTGGCAGGTTGAGGAGTATGTTTAGTGCTTCGGCGGAGGTAGCCCTTAGCGCTCCGCTTATGCATACGCATGCCATCCTCTGCACTCTGGCGAGTGGGATGATGTTGATTTCTTATCGACTGCGGTCCACCAAATTGCGACATCATACGGCAGTATGGGTCTGACAACTGATGTAAATAACCAGTGAACCATTCGTGGTTGCAGTCCCCATTTGAACACTATGGGCATTTTACAGCAGTAGATAGCCGTTTAGGCCTTCTTGACACACACACATATTTAGCTTTCAGCTTAACTTCATGTCTAATATAAGACCTACGAATTTAGCGCTGTCGCTTAGCACCAAGGGGGTCCCACATAGTGTGGGAGGGTCAAAGTTAGGGATTTTATACTTCCTAGTAAAGAGGACTAGATCTGTTTTTTGCGAATTGACACCTAGGCCGCTTTCGCTAGTCCATTTCACTAGCTTGGATAGGGCAGGTTGCATAATATCCCTGATCGTGGATACATATTTCCCAGATACTACGATGGTAATATCATCTGCATAGGCAATGACCTAGTCCCCTTTAGTTTCACAAGCAGTTCGTTGCACTATGTTCCACAGTAGAGGGGAGAGTACACATCCCTGCGGTGTGCCTCTGTCCACAGATTTGCGCATCGTGGTATCACCAAGCTTCGAGCTTATTACTCTTTTATTGAGAAGCCGGTAGATAAAAGTCACTATAGGCTCTTCGATCCCGAGTCTGTTGAGTGCTGAGGTTATTGCGTGAGTGTAAATTCCTTGAAATCGAGGTATCTTTCTACAGTGCCAACAAGTGAGTGCAGGGCTGTTTCCACAGACTTGCCTTTGTTGTAATCATGCAGAGAGATCGAAAGTTTGTCTGTGACTATGTGTCGGATGAATACTTCGACCAATTTTTCCAAAGTTTTCAGAAGAAAGGAGGATAGGCTTATAGTACGTTGACATGTGAGCATTTCCCAGTCTTGGGTATGAAGACGGCAGTGGTCGTTCTCCAAGTTGTGGGTACACGGCCTAGATCTAAACATCCTTGAAAGCTGTTAACCAGAGATTAGTTCTACAACTTCTTGCAATTCTTCCGGAATAATGCCATCAGGTCCCGCCATCTTGTAGGGCTTAAAAGAGTTGATGGCCCACAGGATTGTGCTTTTGGTCACCCTCAGAGAGCTGCCATGCGGGTGGGGATGACTGGTTGAATGGGGAGGGGTGTATTCCTCCCCATCACTGCAGCCTGGGAAGTGGGTGTCAATGAGAAGACCAAGACTCTCCAGGCTGGAGTTAGTTCAGGTTCCATAAGCTCTTTGAATCAGGGAGGCTTTTTGGGTGATGATGCTAATATTTTGCGTAGCCGGGAAGTCTCAGAGGCCTCTTCGATCTTCCCACAATAGAGTCTCCAGGACGATCTTTTGGCTGTTCTTAGCTCATATTTAAGGGAAATGAGCGCTCTTTGTTTCTTCCAATAAAAGAATAAAAAGAGAGGAAGAACCACTTTTGCAGACTTCTAAACGGCGATGATGACACCAATACCGCTGTCAGGCAGAATGTCAAATTCAATATGGACGATGATCGACGAGAATTCAGTCTCCCCGACTTAGACGAGGTCAAGATAGCAATAGCAAGACTGAAGTCTGACAAAGCTGCCGGTGCGGACGGACTGTCCGCTGAAATCTTTAAGGCATCTGGAGATGATCCGGTTGGGCGCATGCACCAGCTCATCTGTAAGATATGGTCGGAGGAATGCATGCCCGATGAGTGGAATCTCAGTATCGTTTGCCCGATCCATAAGAAAGGAGACCCCTTTGACTGCGCCAACTATAGAGGGTTAAGTCTCCTGAACATCGCTCACAAGATCTTCTCTGCCGTTTTGTGTACTCGCCTGAAGCCGTTTATAAATAACCTGATAGGTCCTTATCAGTGTGGCTTCAGGCCAGGGAAGTCCACCGCATACCGACACCCACCACCTTTTTGTCGATTTCAAGGCCGCATATGACAGCGTGCACAGGAACGAGCTATACAACGCCATGTCTAGTTTTGACATTCCTGCCAAACTCGTCAGGTTGTGCAGGATGACGATGTAGAATTCTCGCTGCTCCATCAAGGTCGGTAACGAACTCACCGAGACCTTCAATGTCAAGAAATATTTTAGACAAGGCGACGCGCTGTCATGTGATTTCTTTAACATGATCCTGAAGAAGATCGTGCAAGACTCACTCGCCAACACTAGAGGCACGATCTTCCAGAAGTCCGTACAACTGCTAGCATACTCGGATGACATTGGCAGAACATAGCGAGCCGTCAATGAGGTGTTTGCTGGCATTGAGGCGGAGGTGGCTAAAATGGGTCTAGCGGTGAATGGGGGCAAAACGAAGTATATGCTGTCATCAAGAAAGGACACACAACATGGACTTCTTGGACAGAGCGTCACAATGGGCAGCTATAACTTCGAGATAGTCAAGGACTTCGTCTACCTCGGCTCCGCAGTAAATAGTACGAAGAACATCAGTATCGAGATCAAACGCAGAATAACTCTTTCTATGGGCTCAAGAGGCAATTGAGTAGCAGAGCCATCTTTTGAAGGACCAAGCTGACTTTATACAAGACCTTGATCATCCCAGTCCTGCTGTACGACGCGGAGGCATGGACAATCTCAAAAGTGGATGAGGAAGTCCTTGATCTCTTCGAGAGAAAGGCTCTGCGTGCGATCTTTGGTCCTGTTTGCGTTGACGGTTTCTGGAGGAGAAGATTCAACCACGAACTGTACGAGCTGTACAGCGACATGAGTCTAGTCAGGCGTCTTCGGATCCAACGCCTAAAATGGCTAGGCCATGTAGAGCGTATGGACAACTCAGCTCCGGCCCGGAGAGTTTCCGAATTAGTGGGACAACGCAACAGAGGACGCCCGCGTTTAAGGTGGCGCACCCAGGTGGAGAAGGACCCCAACAACTTGGCGTGCGACATTGGAGACAGCTAGCCAGAGACCGTGCTAGCTGGAGAGGCTTGTTGGTTGAGGCCCAGGTCCACCCCGGACTGTAGCGCCAAATAAAGAAGAAAGAAGAGCGCTCTTTTATAAGATGCCCAGTCGGCATTGATTCGGGTTGCCTTGACTCCGTTGAAGAGTTTCATGCACACTTTGCGGAGGGAATCAAGTTTTCAATGTCACCATGGGGATTGTTCTTACTAATAAACCTGTAATATCTGGGAAACATTTGTTTTCGTTCATTTTATTGTATTTTTTAAAAGAAACTTTTATTTGGCCCACTCTGTATAATGATTGTGTGAAAGATTTTTATTTGTTTCCGCCTTTAAGTTTTCTTGACATACAAATTCCCGAGATGACTTCACGCATGGCCAGTTCTACAGACTGTCCAGCACACCTTTTTATTCTTCCGCCATGCCGAAGCACAACAAGTGGAAGGACTATCATTGCTATCTGGTCACCCTGTAATGTGTCGTGATTCGTCGGAAGGTTCACTCTTTCAAATTAACTAAGAATCGTTGGAAACTCTTAAACTACCCTTTAAAAAGATGCCACCACTTGGCCCACTCTGTGTATTGAAACACGCGTGCTTTTTGTTTCCATTTTCGATGAGGGCGTCTGAAAGGGAAGCTTTATAGTGACCTGCCCCGAGTAGAATGCCTAGGAATCCTGTCTGAGCTCCTTAGCTTCTCCCGAAAATCAAAAATGAGGCACCATACGACTTCAATTAAATTCAGCACCTCTCACGACTGGAGGGGAACTCCAGGCTGCTGTCATTCATGCATACACAAACACAGCGTGACTCCCTTTTTATTTCAGACCGGAGCGAACCTTGCACCTCTCTTCCACCGCTGCCCTTCATTCCCAATCCATAGACGTGCATTCATTCTTAAACATACATTTTAATTGAATTCGTAACATTCAGTTTGTGGAAACTTAAACTTAAAGAAGTATTCGTGCAAAAGAAGAACCTTAACATCAATCTACGAGTGGTTATGTCATGCGGCGGGTGCTGTCAACGGGGCGGGGAACGTACTTCTCGTTGAACCTGGATGGGAGATTCCCCGGCGGGTGGTAGTAGCAGCACACCCACACTTTGTCGCCCCTGGAAATAGAACGGAATGAAGTGTTTGCAGTGAATGAAATTTCCATTTGAGGCGTCGTCCTTACAACTGCGCGATTCCGGTTCCGATTTCCTTCGTATCGCGCCACACTAACTGTGTGAAGTGTCCCGTCTCCTTGGATGGCTGCGGATCGTTGTAGTTGTAGAGATTAATCTCGTCATACCACGTTGTGACGGTCTTCCGCGCATCCAATGCCAGGCCGTGGGAGAAGAAAAGATTCTCGCCGTATTCGTTGTTCGGTCGATAGTAGGACTTGTCCTTCAGTGCAAGGTGCTGTGTCGAATGGATGAGATGAGAAATTGAAGCAAAGAAGAGGGGGGGTTTACATACCTCAGCCCACTCGCGGGCCAGATCGCAGAGCATTTCGCTGTGCGTCAGTGGGGGCACTCCGTGGACCTTCCGGAACTCGTTGTGCACCTGGAGGCACTCCGTCTGGAAATGAAGGCGCATCTCTGGGCAGGCAGCTTTTAGCAGTTCCATTGGGTTCAGCTGCCGCCCGGGAAGCCTCGACTCTATCACCGTCTCGCCCACCTGAAGTCCCAGGCTGGTCTGCTTTATGCCGACCAGCGCCCTGTGAAATGAGGTCAAAATCAGCTCGCGGTTCAGACCCGCATCGGTGCCCTTCGCAGGCAGGACTTGGCCGTTGGCGATTGAGAATTGGTGCTTGTCGCAGGTCCCGTGGAAGAGGCCGGGCTTGATCTGCTTGAACGTCATCCTCGACTTATCGCCGTTGTCCGCGGTGAAGTTGACGTTTATCTTTGAGTCCGCTGGCAGGGGGCTGTCCGTCAGCTCTCGGAGACTCACGGGCGGCAGGCGGTGGCCTAAGCCGCCAAGCAGGCGAGCCTCTATCCCCATCAGACCCTGCTGCATGGCAAGAATGCTCTGCGAGTAGTTCTTCAGGATCAGCTCCTCCTCCTGGCGGCTGTACGAGTCGGCTGCCGTGCGCACTTTCCCATTGACTATGGTAAACTCGGCTCCCTGGTAACTTCCACGAACACAGTTGGGGTCTGATTGGTCGAATGTCATGCTGGTCCGCTCTCCAGACCGTGTGACGTAGCTGAAGCTCGATGTCGTACTCACTGTGGGGCTGATGCTTGCTGACTCGAATTTCTGGCTGAGGTCTCCGCTGGCGGCGGCGGCTGGGACTGGTGTAAATGCCGACTGCTCAATGCCTGAGACTCTCCTGCTGCCCGAAGACCTCTCAGACGGGGCCGACTCACCGATCACCTGCAGCTCAAGGGATTCACCTCGCCGCCTCGGCTGCTCCGTCAACGGCGCGGGAGGATCGGTTTGAATTTCAATCACCGTCCCCTTTCTCCTTCGGATTCGGGGTAGTTCCCCACCACAACAACAACAATTCACACTGAAACAAAACACAACAGCCGTTAGATACGCGCACACGTCGCGCCGCGCCGCCATCGAACTGCCCACACTCAACTCACCTAAGGCGCATTTCGCATCGCTCCGACGTCAACGACTTGCCATTGCGGCACCGAACTGTCAACTGGCGCTGGCTTTACACTTTAGAAACAATTTAATTGTGCGCGGCTGTTATCGTTGTTCGCGTTTCTTTATCGGTTTTCAGTGATAAGACAAGGGTCGATATAATCAAGCGGTGACAGTTGAAAAACGTGAGCCATTTGCATCGAGTACGCAAGTGGCATGTGCCTTATCTGGACGCGAATGCGAACGCTAACGCGAAGGCGGACGCTTTATTTAGCTTCGCACTTTGTTTTGTGCCGGAATTCTTATTCGCGGATTCAGCTGTTTGCGTTGTGTCAACATGTTTTCAAGTGCAAACCAGTGGATTGTGGTGAATTTTGCCTTTGTTCCCGATTGATGGTGAATTTTTTTTTTACGTTTTATCTGCGCGATAAGTCACTACAAGTGTAATGGATTACCGCGTGTGATGTAACGTGCGGAAGGTTGTAGATACCACGCGAAACTAAGATAGATGGCCTTTGTGTTGAGTGAAATAAAGAAACACGCACAACCGTTCGAATGACGGGTAGGAGAACGATTAGACGAAAGACTTCTGTCAGTCGGAATGTGACGGGGCTATGTTCGTTTGTTAGATCTTACTTCGGCTGTCTACGCAAAGATTGGAATGTCTTTATCGTCCAACAACTCGAAACCTCTGGTCGTCCACTTCGCCTCTGCTCTTTTGTGTGCTTTGGTTATTTCTGAAATGCCGACAAGCTAAAATCTGAGATAACAATACCGTTGGCGGTTTTGGCACTATCAGAATTCCGCTATCAAGAATGTCTATCAGAATCGAATTCAGTGTGACCAGAGTTGACGATCAAAAATCTCCACAATTTGATATTTGACTAAGGTTAGAATCGGTTGGGGAGTACAAGGGTCTACGTGATCGCAGACCTCAATCATAAATGGTTCAACCGGCGCGACGGGTAGCACTAACGTCTCATTTTTATTTGTTCACGGAAACGGTCAATGATCGCCGGGCGGTATGGTTTCCGCTGCAGGATTTGATGACATCTCAACGAAAACTGGAACAAAACTTGGTCATATGAAATCGAAAGCAAGAATCTTGCGCCGAATGCGTTTAAGGCGTCAAGATCTCCCTAGAATATGGGAGAAAAGTGCCATCTCCATTGATGGAGTGGATTGGCTCAAACGTGACAGAGAAGAAGTCATTCATAGCTACGGGAAAAAAGTAAGGTTGACAAAATAGAGCCCTGGGGCTCCCCAGAAGATATTTATTCCGGCTGCAGTCTCTGGCCTAGAAAAAGTAAGGTTGACAAAATAGAGCCCTGGGGCTTCCCAGAAGATATTTATTCCGGGTGCTGTCTCTGGCCTAGTATCCTCTTCCGTTTGTCGAGTGCAACGCGGCGATAGAGGGCGCACGTATGCAACCACCATTGCGTCAAGTTAAGATAAGTGCCTGAGTACTTCCTCTGCGATATGCCGTGAATCAGAGTGCCCATCGAAAGATAAAGCGTCTTGTGAACGGCACAATCAAGAGCGCTCATATCAAGTGTTTGCAAATCTTAAAACAATTATCATCGCCGTTTGTTGGGCGTGACAGTCGAGGCGGAGGGAGAACATTCTTGGAACCGAGTTTCCGGTAACCCCGCCACGGTAGATTCCCCGGCAATGGTTATCGGTTGAAAGCGATAGATTTTCGATTAGGCCCGATAAGAGAACCTCTATTCAGTGTTCGTCGATTTTGGTTCAGTTTGTATTTGGCCGAGGAATCAGCACAATCCGCAATGCGGCTAAAGTGAGTTGGTGGTGGAAAATTGTTTGAAGAAGCACTGAGCATTCTCTCTTCTAGGATCTGCTGCTGTTACTGCACGGACGAGAGTCCCACATGCACAGAGAATGAAAACAGCAGTGGAACGACTCTGCCCCGGGTGGTGGCGGAGCAGCCGAAATTAAGGCGATCCATTCAATTGGACAGAATTGCCGACGAGTCAGCTGTTGAGCGCAAAGAAGATAAGGAGGCCTCGCGACCGGAAGTGGTTGCCGATAAGCGGTTCGGTGATATCGAACCTGCCGCAGTGGTACAAGGTAACAAACAAAGCGCGCAGGCTGACACTGCAAGCGTGACAGACACTACAAGAGATGACGACGAGGTGGAGGAGGACATCCCCCAGGCAACATGCACGTCAGACGATGATGTCACGAGTGATGACGACGAAGTGGAGGAGCACCAGAATGAAGTCACGACGGAGCAAAGCCAATCGACGGTAACGTTCAACGTGATAGCGCCAGGACACTTCCAAAGCGTCCACAACGGAGTGGAGTTTCACATAGTCAACGGGGAGATCCAGAGCGTCAGCGGGGCTTGCGACGAGTCCGACAGGGAATTCATGATGGCGCAGTACGCCTCTGCCATGCGCGGCGTGGAGCGAGCCATGGAGGGCCTCGAGAAGGGATTGCTCGGATTGGATAGGCAAATGAACGCCACTCAACCCACAGGGCCGAATGTGCATAGCATACTGGCGACGTTACAACAGCCGCCGCCGCGGCCTCGAAGCCCCCCACGACGCGCCAACCCAAACATTACGCGAGAGGACTTTCAGAAATTTGTGGATATGCTGAGAGACGAGGTACGAAAGGACGAGGAGAACAAGGCCCAGGACACCACCGACTCCGTCGACCAACTGGGCGGTTACATATCGGAGCCACCGCTAGAGAAGACCACCTTCACGCCCAAGGAACTGGTGTACGAGGACCCGAAGACTTACGAGAAGTTGGACGCGAACGAAGTGCCCGATGCGAAGCGGCTCGACGAGTACATCATATCCCGGGACGAGCGCTTGGCCTCCGGCAATGCGTTCTACTTCCACACGGCTAGGCCGAAGAGAGCCCGCCGAAGGGTCCCCGATCGGAAGCAGATGCTGCAGCTCGCGAGCCCCGAGCGATATGCGTTGTTCGAGAGTGAGTGCCTTAAGGTGCACAACAAGTACAGGAGCATGCACGGCGTGCCGCCGTTGGTCAACAACACATTCCTGTGCAAAGTCGCCAGAGAATGGGCAGAGGTAGCGTGAACAAAACCACCCTCAGTCGGTCCAAAGACTCACGCTAGTTTTTCTGTTCCTCTCTTGCAGCACCTGGCGCTGAACGACGCCTTCTATCACCGACCGAAAAACGAGTACGGCGAGAACCTGTACAAGGGCGACGGGTTGTTCGTGTGCGCCAGGAACTCTGTGGCCGCTTGGTATGACGAAATCGATTTGTACGACTACAAGAACCCGAAATTCGAGAAGGCCACCGGCCACTTCACACAGCTGATATGGAAGGACACGCGGGAGATGGGCACGGGTGTTGCTCAAATGTACGTATCTGGAATTTTATTCAAAGAGCTTGCTTAAAATTGTCATTTTCGTTTCCAGCGGGAAGAAAGTCTGGGTCTGCTGCAACTACAACCCTCCTGGGAACCACTTGGATAAGTTCAACGACGAGTATGTCCCTCGTCCTGTGGTGATGCCTAGGAAAAGTTGAACATTTATTTATTTTTTCGATTTGTCGACGTAGAGCACATTTTTTTCCGATTTTTGACAGATCTAGCTAACTTGGCCCACAAATAGACTTAGCTGTCAGCGAGCAGTGCTGCCAAGTCATAATGCGTTGGGAACATGTTTTTAAAAACGAATCAATAAACATCAGGATGTCCTGGATAATGGATGGGGACATATTTTCATTTTTAAGTTCTCCAAGTCTGGCCCTGGCTGCGGGGAAGGTAAGAGGAGACCAGACCTAACTGGGAACTCTGGGGAATGTACGAAGATGAGGGTACCGGCACAGCACTCCGAAGACATGTTTGTCGACTCGAAAGGACACACAGTCTTCACAAATCATCAAAATGGGCATACGTACGAATCTGTACAACTTCGTCCACATCGGCAGCGTAGTGCAGAATTAATCAGAACATTGGTATCAAGATTATATGCAGCGTACCTCTTGCCAACGATGCTAGGGATTGAATTGCTGCTTGGCTATCCGTCAAGATGCAGATATCGCGGGCGGATGTCACGTTCCAGAGCTTCGCTAATTGCCATTGCTGTCGCTTGGAAGACGCTGCCGTGATTGGGATTTAATGAAAGCTCGAAGTGAATTGTACAGCCCACAGGCCCACTCACAAACGCGTGTAAAGGACTCTTGTAGAGGACACGTCCACTGCCACTTTCAACAGCACACTTCCGGCTACGTAGGGCCTTGCTTCTCATCTCCCTGTCAAATCATTTTTCAGCAACCTCTCGCTACTAGTTTTCGCAGCTTGGCTCACTCTCTTCTGAAAAAAGCTCTCATCACCTCATCCTTCCATCAATCAAACCCATCCTTCGCACGCTCACCACACTGGGAATGATTTCACAAAAAAAAGGCAAACGATACTGTGTTAATATTGTTTTCATATTGTGTTCAAATTTGTATTTTTTTTATAGCTATGTACTGGAAAAAACTTCCGATGCCGTATTATTAGCAGCCCAACGTGGCGATATTTAAATTTGGTAGTTAGCAAACTAATTTTGATCACAGATCGAGTCATAACAATAGCGCTCTTTCCAAGGACCAAGCTGACTTTACGGATGCATTGACAAAGCATTGAACACTCCAAAGCATGGTTCCCTACGGTACCACGCACAATGGATGGGCAATTTCACAAGCCGTCCTTGGTCTCTTCGACGGAAAAATTTCTGCCTCCAAACTTTTGTCCTGTAGGTAGGTAGGTAGTAGGTGGCTTGGATGCACATAGGCCAAAGTAGGCCCGTTATACTGCCACGTGGGTTTGTCTAAAAAAGAGAGGGTAAGTCCAGCGTGGTTATTACGACAGCCAGACAGATTTATGGATGAAGTCTAATAGCAATTTGATTGATGTCTCTCTTAATTCAATTCAATTCAATTTTTATTTCAGTAGATAATCAGTTATAATTACAATTAATGTTGCAACTAGTGGTTTAGAGGCTTAGGACAATATTTCCTTTACAACTATAATCTTAAAAATATATAAAGACAGGAGAGTGATTTTGAATGTTAATATGAAGTATCAAGGGGAAACTACAAGGAAAACCCCTTATTTGAATCTTAAAAACTAATATTGCACTTGTTTCTGGATAATAAATTCGAACAGACCTAGTTACATTTTTATATTATGAATATTTTATGGTTCTGCAAGTTGTGAAATGAGAAGATTTTCAGAAGTAGAACATTTTATGAAGAAGTTGTTATTAATTTTCTCAGTGAGAAATTTAAGTGTCTTAACGTTGGCGTTGTTATGAAGTTCAAAGGTTGAATGGTGCCATGGAAGATTGAGCATCATTTTCAAGATTTTATTTTGGCACCTTTGCAATTTGATTCTGTGAGTACGAGCACAACTGCTCCATACAGGAGCACCATAAAGTAGAATAGCTTGGAAAATGGATTTAAATAATAAAATTTTGTTATCGTTACTGAACTTCGACTTCCTGCACACCAATGGATAAAGAATTCTGACAATTTTGTTGACCTTATCAGTCGTATTGCTGACATGTTTACGGAATGTAAGTTTTTTGTCCAATATTATTCCTAAATATCTACAATCGTCTGACCACTCAATGGTTTCTGAGAACATATAGGTAAAAAACACGGTTTCCTACATCTTGAAAACCAGACAGCTTGAGTTTTGTTGCAATTTATTTTAATTTTCCATTTACTGAAATATGCTAAATATTGATTTAGAGCATCTTGCAGGGAATTATATACATCAGCAAATAAAGAGCCAGACGAAAAAATCGCCGTGTCATCTGCAAACATAGCAACATGAATATTTCCACCAAGGCAAGGTATGTCAGATACGTATAAATTAAATAGTAAAGGCCCAAGGACAGAACCTTGAGGTACGCCATACCGAATATAGTGGGTAGAGGATATGTCTTTATTAATTTGAACGACGTATTCTCTTGAACTAAGAAAGCTCTGTATAATTTTGATAAGCGGTATAGGAAGCTTAAGTTTGAACAGTTTATGACATAAAGCATCGTGCCAAACCGTATCAAAAGCTTTTTCTATGTCCAGGAGAACCAGACCAGTCGATTTTTTTTTTGTCCAAAGTTTTTAGATATGTGGTTTTTAATACGCAATACTTGGTGGATTGTGTTATGACCAGCACGAAAACCAAATTGGAAGCTTGGTAGAACATTGTTAGCTATTACGAAATTATCAATTTGTTCCTTGATGAGTTTTTCCAAAAGCTTACTCAAACAACTAAGGAGACTAATAGGTCTGTAACTCTCGGGATTATTTTTTGGTTTGCCAGGTTTAGCAATAGGAATAACTTTTGCTGTTTTCCAACAATTAGGAAAATAGCAGTTTCTCAGACAAGCATTAAAAATGAAAGTTAAATATTTAATGCCAGCGGGTGGTATTGCTTTTAAGAGTATATTGTTTATATTGTCCATACCTGGTGACTTTTTTGGCTTTAATCCTTTTATTAGTTCACTAACTTTATTGGTGTTGGTTTGACAAGGATTAAAAACTGGAGTTCGGGATAGTTCTTGAATAGAGTCAGCAACCTCAGTCTCAGTGGCTGAATCGCTAAGATGCATGGATATAGTATGGTTCATACTAAACGTATCAGCAAGTATATTAGCTTTCTCCGTTGGAGTTATAAACAAATTATCATTTAGTTTAAGCGGAGGAATATTCGAGCTTCTATTTTTAATGATTTTTGTTATTTTCCAGAATGGTTTACTTGCCTTCCCAAAAGTAGAAAGTAAGTTATTCCAACGCATATTTCTGAAAGTTGCTATTTGTCGCTTAATTTCAGCGTTTAACAGCTTCACTTTATATAAAAAGGCATCAATTCTGTAACGAAGCCATTTTCTTCTTTCAGCATTACGCAATCTTATAAGATATAATATAGTTTCTGGCAGGTGTGTGTCTTGAGTTCTAGTAAGCGATCGTTTAGGTATCGCAAGATCAGCTGCTGCTTTGATGGAGGAAACTAAATGGGAACATAAACTATCGACATGGTCATTTGAAACAATGGGCTTTACGGAAGAATCATCTAATGACAAATTACTGTTCAGGTATGTTTTGTATAAGTACCAGTTAGCGGCAGAATAATTGTAACAGAGACTATCACTGTTGATCTTCACTGCATCACTAAGAGTGAGTTTGACTGGGAGATGATCGGAGCTTAACATATTTAGCGTCAATGGTACTGAACAGAAATTTGCTACATTCGTTATAAAGAAATCCAGAGTTGAAGGGTTTTTGGTCGGGGAAGAAGTAGGAGCCTAGAGTAGCTTTTCTAGCTCAGTTGAGTGCAGGGCAGTTGCAAAGAGGGTGTTGTACACTTTCCTCTTCTTTTCTCGTCTTTCCTCGTCTTTTCGCGTGTAATCGCAAAAGTCAGTGTCCGGTGATAATACCCACTGCCGCGCTAACTTTGGGTCTTTTTAATGATATCAGACTAACAGATCTTTTAGGGTCAAGACAAGGCCAGATTTAATTTGGTATGTATTGCCTGTGTTCCATCTGGCATTGACTTTTTAGTATGCTTTGGTTAGAGAGTTTTAACTTAAAGGAAGCTAGAGGAGTTCCTAAGTTACAGAAGGATCCGTCATCTGGCAGTTTTGTGAGGATTTTTGCGAGTTTGTCAGCTTCGCAGTTTCCCATAATGTCTCTATGGCCCGAGGCCCAACACAGGCCATTTCGAAACTGTTCGGATATCTCGTCAAGAGATGTGCGACACCTTATGACTATTTTTGAGTGTGTAGGGAACGATGTTACGGATTTGATTGCTGCCTGGCTATCCCTAAAGATGCAGATATTACGGGCGGATATAACGTTCCATTTCAGCCAGGACATATATAGTTTAATAATGACTCACCTTTTTTTGTTAGTCTGTTTGTCTGTACTGCCCCATAATTGGTGGTGA
Source organism: Eristalis intricaria (assembly GCA_964034865.1). Lineage (NCBI taxonomy): Eukaryota > Metazoa > Arthropoda > Insecta > Diptera > Syrphidae > Eristalis > Eristalis intricaria. The sequence continues at coordinate 63,082,207 of OZ035877.1, forward strand.
GAGTTTGTTTCGCACCCAATTATAAGGTTTCCACTTTTAGTGAGCGCTAGTTTGGTGGTGTCTTCTAGGCCGTCCAGAGTCAATCTAATAGTTCGAGTTGCCCAGCTCAAGGCAAACCGTGGTCTGGTCGTTGTTGGATAGGCCAGAGAGAAGAGAGACATTGAGACAACCTCTTGGTGTACCTGTATCCCTTGCATAGAAAAGTTTGTAGTTGGGAGTCCTTAGTCTATTTACCTGGTCTTTTATTACCCTGGGTTCCTGGATAAAGACAATGTCTTCTCCGCTTTTGATTAAGCGGAGGACGAGGTTGGAGGAAGCTATTGTAGCGTGATGCTTACATTGATGCCATCTGCAGGGAAAGATTCAGCCACGAACTGTGTTGGATGTACAGCGACATGAGTCTAGCAAGAAGTCTACAAATGCAAGACCTAAGGAGCTGATTCATTAAGAGAGCAATGGTAATTTGGTTCCAGACTGGACAATCTTCGGATTCGAGTCCTTGAGTGGATAAGTATGCACGAATTCATCCGACACATAGTCACAGACAAACTTTCGATCTCTCTGCATGATTACAACAAATGCAAGTCTGTGGAAACAGCCCTGCACTCACTTGTTGGCACTGTAGAGAGATACCTCGATTTCAAGGAATTTACACTCACGCAATAGCCTCAGCACTCAACAGACTCGGGATCGAAGAGCCTATAGCGACTTTTATCCACCGGCTTCTCAATAATAGAGTGATAAGCTCGAAGCTTGGTGATACCACGATGCGCAAATCTGTGGACAAAGGCACACCGCAGGGTTGTGTACTCTCCCCTCTACTGTGGAACATAGTGCAACGAACTGCTTGTGAAACTAAAGGGGACAAGGTCATTGCCTATGCAGATGATATTACCATCGTAGTATCTGGGAAATATGTATCCACGATCAGGGATATTATGCAACCTGCCCTATCCAAGCTAGTGAAATGGACTAGCGAAGGCGGCCTAGGTGTCAATCCGCAAAAAACAGATCTAATACTCTTTACCAGGTCCCACACTATGTGGGACCTCCTTGGTGCTAAGCGACAGCGCTAAATTCTTAGGTCTTATATTAGACACGAAGTTAAGGTGGAAGCTAAATAACCAGGAACGTGTCAAGAAGGCCTCAACGGCTCTCTACTGCTGTAATATGGCCATAGGGTGCAAATGGGGACTGCAACCACGAAACCACTAAACATGCTCCTCAACCTGCCACCGAAATAACTAATTGGCAGGCAGACAGCAGCTAGTACGGTGATCAGGTAGTAGCAGGTATGCCTCTATACCCATAGATACAGACCTCAGAATTTCTCAACCAGCAACCCCCCCAGATCTTTCTGGGAGTCTGAACACCAAACGCTGGAAGGTACACTGCGTTTCTTGACAGATGGATCGAAGATGGATGCATGTGTGGGTGCTGGTGTCTATTCCAAGGATCTTAATTTCCAGCTATCTTTTCGACTACCTAATCACTGTAGCACCTTTCAGGCTGAAAATATAGCGAGTAAGGAAGCCCTGTCCTGGCTAAGAAACAATGTAATATTGCTCACAGATATAGTCATCTGTTCCGATAACCAGGCAGCGGTCAAATCTCTGAATTCAGTCACTTTTAATTCCAAGACTTCTCTTCATTGCCGCCTATCTCTGAACGAGATGGCCAAGTACTTTAACATCCAACTTATGTGGGTGCCGGGACACTGTGACATTCCAGAGAATTGCGAAGCGGTCAAACTCGCTAGAAAGGGCACAAACTCCGTGCTCTTTCCGGGTGGAGACCCACCACCGACCCTCCATGCCTATCGCTACTATAAAACATCAGCTAAAGCTTGAAACGCTTGCTCAAACAAACCACGGATGGATATCTGGCACAGGATGCCTCATTACTAAACAACTCTTGCCTCTGATCGATCCCAAGCGATCACATAGCTTGATCAGATTAAGCAGGCCAAACCCCAGATCTCTTATTGGCGTTTTAACAGGGCATTGTGCCATCAGAACTCACGCCTCTAGACTAGGCCTTCCCTATAATGATTTCTGTAGAATCTGCATGGACGACGATGAGGAAGAAACCATTGAGCACTTGCTATACTCTCATACCGTAGATTTACACTTCTGGGGTCCATTTCTTCGTTAATCTGGCTGAACTGAGCAGCATCGGAATCAGCCCTCTTCTTCGCTGCATCAAAAGCACTAATTGGTTTTCGGAATAGGTACCCTTGATCCGCGTGGTAATACAATGGGCCTATGCTTGGCCTAAGTGTGTCTGTTGTCCGTATGCGCGGCAGTCAGTGAACCGAACCTACTGTTTATATAATTATTTATTACTGTATCTGTTTTTATATTTATTAAATACCTGGTTGTCTCAAATTTGTTATAAAGCCGTATGTGTATATATATTTATTTACTCATTTTAATCAAAAATGTTTCTACCATGTTTTTAAGTGCTCTTGATGTTAACTGTGTAATACCCGATTCCACGGGCATTGTGGGTGGGCACCCGACATTGGTCGTCTATCGGGTAGCGGCCGCAATACAGGAATTAATAAAATACACCTTTATTGATGAATTTTAGATCACAACGACAAAATTTAAAACAGAGGTAAAACACGAACGTCATTGGTGGAGTGACCTCCAAAAGTAGTAGGAATTAAAAAATCAATATCAATTCATTGTAATTAGCAAATTAATTTTTCAAGATGTACGGGTACTCGAAATATTGCGGACACATGGGTACCCGAGTAATACCCGAGTACTCGGGTGGGTTACCAGGTGCACGGGTATCAAGAGCTATAGTTCTTACAACACAAGAATATTACTATTTATTTACGAAATTTGTGGGAGTTAAACTCGGTAGATGGAGTAAATTAAGTAAGTAAACTAAATTAAACAATTTCAATTATGCTTTGTTCAAAAACAGCGACTGTACAACGAAAGTCTTCATCCGTGTACTCATTCATGGACACGTGCTGTTTTTCCGTGCCGCGCTATAATTTTATAACAGGCTACCTTTTTAGGTCCAGCGTCATAATTTCTACAGTCTCCTTTGTTGGTAATACTTTACCGCACCAGCAGCAGTTCAGGTACGCCCACTTTAAGCGCGGTTTCTTGGAATAATCTTCATCACTCGAACTCGAACTCGAACCCTTACCCACTGTTCACTAATTGCTTGGGTCTTTCCGCAAGTAATTAGCGCACGGTACCTCGTCGCCTCTCGTATAAATACCAGGACACCGCTTGCAGTCCGTCAATTCTTCAGAGCATTCCACTTTCACCACACGCAATACACCTCATCTCTCGCAAGATGTTCATTACAACGTCATCATTTATCGCCCTTCTCATGGCCAATCAGGGTTCGAAGCCGGTCTACAGTTTGAGGGACTTCTTGCAGAAATTCGCCCTCGCCGAGCTGGAGTATCAAGGAGTCTACTTCGAAGTGCGCGTCGATTGCAGCAATCCGGATGTTCCAAAGATCGATCCTGTCGTCTATAGGTCAGAGCTCAACCTGCCACGGGAGTACAAGGGACCGAAGGACTGGTCGCTGAAGTTCCAGTATCGCTGCGACCAATTGAAGAGGTGTAAGCGGGTATTCGAACAACTTCGCGCCGAAGCCATGGAAGCGCAGAAAATACTCAAGGACGAGTTTAAATCCAAGATGTACACGGTCAGGGTTGTGCAGAGGCGACAGTTTGTTACGAAATAAAGTATTTTTATTGAATAACAAAGTTATCTTGTCTTTCGTTTGGTTGTTTATTCATAGTGAGGAGCTTTCAGATTGCTGAACGTTTCTCATATGAAAAGAAACGCGAAAAGGGATCGATAAGATCAATTGCATACTGACCTAAAGCCTCGGTGGTGTTCCGTTGTTCTTAAGTGTTCTTATTTTAGCCACACGGCCTCTGAAGTAACAATTTTGTTGAACAAATGATTTAGGTGTGTACCGGACATTCACATAAAATGTGTGTCCACTTTTTGAAGTGGGACATTGTAGATTTCCTTTGAGTTCAGCTGTTGTTCAAGGCGATCAAAATTTTTTTCCAGGAGATGATTTTGTGTTCGTATTGTTTAATTTGTAGCTCCTCAATCTGCTGTTTTTGTATTTGCCTGCCTTCCAGAATTTCAGCATATACCATGTCAAGTGTGACGATGGATTTCGTTAAAGAGCATTTCATTGGCGAAGTTATCACTGTATTCTCGTCAATTATATTGCGAATGCTTTGATGCTGAAGTGAGGTACTTGAGACACAAGCTGGTGCTTCACCCGACAATGATTCTCTGCGCTTCTTTGCTTCACAGTTCACACATCGCCAATACTTATTGCTTTTCTTCACGAATTCGATGTCGATTGGGAACGCATTTTGCATGAAAAAGGAATTTGCACTCATGGCAGAGCACCTTCAGCTGGGAACGTTCTACTTTTTCCTCACAAGAGTTACAAGACCTTTTGCATAAAATTTAATTAAATTGAAAAAAAGTTTTAAGAAACGGAAAATATAGTTCTCGACTCTTGCGCACCACACTGCCGACGACGCAAAACTCGATTTCTGATTAATAGTTGGATTCTAAGGGTCCAGTGGTCTATGCGAAGTGTATTTTCTCAGTAGTTAATCAGAGCTGTCCTATGAACGCAGCCAATGCTAGTGAGCTCATTCATACGGATTCGTTGCCCCCCCACGTTTATCGAACCAGCCAGGCTTCACTTTGTTGCTTTTGGGAAGTGATTGAAGTGCGTCTAGGTTGGGCGATAGTGCGTTAAGTGTTGTCAGACTGCCTGAGATGATTTCAATTCTAGCACCCTTAATATCTGTGATTTTTTTTATCAGCGCAGATCTTGATGGCGTGGACTTAGCATGAATCACAGTAGGATTCGAGAGCAGTTCTAATCAACCCAAAATCCAGAGTCCATCTTCGATCTGTCTGTGTACCATAAAAAAACTCTAGGTTCCATTGGTCCAAGATCCAAAATTTCAACCTCAAAAAACCTTCCAAAACAAAACCGCTTGACCATAATATCCGGGATTGTACAAGACATGACTCTTTTAGGGATTGAGTTGAATATACCGGTGACCCGTTATGTCGCCATGTTTGTACACATACCTTAGCTGCAGTTTGTAGGCACATCTGGCAGCTATCTTCCTAACGTTGATTCTTCTTCTTTATTTGACGCTAAAGTCCGGGGTGGACCTGGGCCTCAACCAACAAGCCTCTCCAACTAGCACGGTCTCTGGCTAGCTGTCTCCAATGTCGCACGCCAAGTTGGTTGAGGTCCTTCTCCACCTGGGTGCGCCACCTTAAACGCGGGCGTCCTCTGTTGCGTTGTCCCACGGGCTTAGAGTCGAAGACTCTCCGGGCCGGGAGCTGAGTTGTCCATACGCTCTACATGGCCTAGCCATCTTAGGCGTTGGATCCGAAGACGCCTGACTAGACTCATGTCGCTGTACAACCCGTACAGTTCGTGGTTGAATCTTCTCCTCCAGAAACCGTCAACGAAAACAGGACCAAAGATCGCACGCAGAGCTTTTCTCTCGAAGAGACCAAGGACTTCCTCATCCGCTTTTGACATTGTCCATGCCTCCGCGCCGTACAGCAGGACTGGGATGACCAAGGTCTTGTATAAAGTCAGCTTGGTCCTTCGAGAGACGGCTCTACTACTCAATTGCCTCTTGAGCCCATAGAAAGAGTTACTCTGCGTTTGATCTCGGTACTGATGTTGTTTGTACTATTTACTGCGGAGCCGAGGTAGACGAAGTCCTTGACTATCTCGAAGTTATAGCTGCCCATTGTGACGCTCTGTCCAAGAAGTCCATGTTGTGTGTCCTTTCTTGATGACAGCATATACTTCGTTTTGCCCCCATTCACCGCTAGACCCATTTTAGCCACCTCCGCCTCAATGCCAGCAACCACCTCATTGACTTCATCGTATCTAACCTCTCACGCGAAAATAAAACGGACTGAGCTAGAAGACGAAGTTGCTACTCTACAAGCAACTCATTCGGCCAATTATAGCGTATGGGTTTTCTGTATGGCATACTATATCCAAGACCAGCATGGAGAAGCTATCGATCTTCGAAAGAAAGATACTCCGAACATGCACCGGTTTCACCTACGACAGAGACCGCCAGAAGTATCCCAGCAACAGAAGACTTTACGAAGAAGCTCGCATCGTTTCTCTACAGCAATACTAGGTGACACTGTTCCAGACGCAATTACACGACATCGGAAACCATCCAAACATGACCATCAGAGAATTGAGAAGCACGACTCGCGGACAACGATTCCTCAACGCATTGAATCTGCTGAACGAGCAGACATTCCTACGAACATCAACCAACTTACTGTATCGCTTCTATCAAAACAGTGATAACAGTCAGCATCGTGGCAATAGGCCTCCACAACACCACCACCCCATCCCGAGAGGACTACCAACGAACACACGGACCTGAACACCCCGATGTCAAGACCATAGATTAGAATTAATAATATAAAACAATAATTGTAAAACCATTGTCAACACTTTATACTCTGTAACCATTGAACATCCGTTGTTTAAGCTTTAGCAAGTAAGACCGACTGTACAGTTTTTGTTCAAATAAATTGAATTTGAATTGATTGAACTCGAGGAGGATTTAACTAGATTTCTATGAAACTCGACACCCGGATAATGTATAGCGGCATCTGGTAGATTGGGACGAATTTGATGAAATCTCTTGATTTCGTTAAGTGGAAACGTGGCATTAGATTTAAGAGCAAGAATGTTTCCGTCACACACTTGCTGTGACAAAACTTCACTCTGGACAGGTAGAATTTGGAGGCAGTAATAGAGTCTGTCTACATCCTTCTCAATTCGACGAACGACATCCCAGTGGCAACTGGTCATATTGTCGACTGCACTAGTTGGATCACATCAAGCGCATGGACAACAGTGATCCAGTATTCGAGGATCAAATCACCGCGAGGAGCTTGAGTCATAAAGACTTGAAGCAGCATGGTCAAGCGATTAGAGACATAAAACACTCTAACAATTCAGTCCGTTCGAAGGCGGAAAATGGATAAAATAATTCTAACCAATTGAGTAAAAGACATTTAATTACAGCGATTTCTTTCTTTAATTGAATTTGAATTGTATTCATAGGGAACATATTGCATAAAAGGACAACAACGTTTTGGCTCATCGTTTGCATTGAACAACGCTGATCTTGTACTCGTCTGGCTTCGACGCGAAGTACTCCTGGAACAGTGCCTGTGCGACGACTGCCTCCTGATGCAGTTCTTTGGCGATCCTCTTGTTCTTGCCCAACTGTTGGAATCGAAAATGAAAATTGTTCACCCAATCCTTCGGTCCCACATATTTGTTTGGCATATTGTGTTCAGACATGAAGACGACTGGCTCCATTGGGGTGACATCCGGATTGCTGCATTCCACGCGAACTTCGTAGTAGATTCCCTGGAACTTTTCCTCGGACATGGCAAAGTTTGCCGTGATGGCCTTCCAGGTCTGATACACGTTCGAACCGTGACTGGCCTCCTCGATCTCGTTGTTCGGCGAAATGTGCACCATTTTGTTTGATTGTAACTGTTTAGCTGAAATCTGTGTTGAAACTGAACGATTGAAGGGACTGAGGTGCATTTTTATACCGGAATACTGATCAGGTAAGCTGAAATTCGCTGGAAATTCGGTAATTAGCGAATGCGAGTGTTTCTTGCATTTTAAGGGATTTCAGAGCAATAAATGGTGATAATAAACTGAAATGTTATCTGTTGTCGACTGCTGGCAGATGGCGGATTTCGAATGATCACTTAAGTGAGGCGAATAATTTCTTGGAAAGCCTCGAGGTCTATTTATTGAACTTCAAAAGAAGTTCATGTAAATGAATGTGAACGACGTGCAAAAACCTTTTTTCCCTTAAATTGCCCTTCGGCTTGCCGTAATTTCGGAAAAAAGGCTGTAAAAATGTTCGAGGATTAGCGGAGATTATTAGAGACACCGTCGCACAAGGGAGCGGCGGCAGTGATAAATCTGTAAAATCAACTACTGTACCAATTTCAATGAAATTTGAAATATAGTACGAATGGGAGGACCTCGATCTTTTTATCAACAATTGTTAACTTATTTACTGATCAGACATACGACCAATGGATGGTCTGAGCAAAAGCTGTTTTCCATCGCTGACGGTCCTGGGCAGGTTCCAGTCATCAAGACCAAGCTGTAATGCATCCGCGATTACTTAGTCTGTAAACCGGAGATTCGATATTTCTCTCCTTCTCGAACCAAGAGGCTCAGATTCAAAGACCCTCTTAGCTGAAGCATTGTTGTCCATGCGCTCGATGTGGCCGTGCCAGTGCAGTCGACGAATTCTTGCCTTCCGGACTACATCCACATCCTGGTACAGCTCTAAGAGTTCTTGGTTATGTCTTCTCTATCCTCGCAGACTAGGTCATATATCCGAAGTAGAATTTTTCTTTCGAAGGCACCAAGAGTCAGCTCCGCAGTTTTGCTTATCCTCCAGCTTTCGGCTCCGTTCACCAGGACTGGAAAAATAGGAGTTTTGTGGAGCATAATCTTGACCAGAAGTTTCCACGCCAGTTGTTTAGACAAACCAAAGTAAAACTGGCTGCCAAAGGCGGTTCTAAGTCGGATCTCCACAGTGATGTCGTTTGTGGAGTTCACATTTCCCCACGGTAGACAAACTCCTGAACTTCTTCAAAATTGTAGCGGTCGATTGCGATGTTTTGCTCTAGGTGGTCTGCGGCGGATCGCTTCTTGCTCGACAGCATATATTTCGTCTTATCCTCATTGGCCTTTAGACTAGCTCGTTTCGCCTGTTCTTCAGTTGCCGTGAAAGCTTCCACTATGACCCCGTTGGGAACTAGTGACGATGTCAATGTTATCTTCGTATCCCAGCAGTTAGATTGACTTGTAGACGATTGTGCCTTCCGTGATTATGGCTAAACGTCGCACTATCTTCTTCAGTACCAGGTTGAAGAAATCACACGATAGCGCATCTCCTCGCTAAAATCCGGTGCAGGTTTCAAACGGCTCCGAAGTCATCGAGCCGAACTGCAGTATGCTTCGCGTATGTGTTAGCGTGGTGCGACACAACCGAGTTAAATCTTTTCCCGAATTCGGCCATCTCATCGAAAAACTCCTTGCGATGAATGCTGTCGTACGGTGCTTTAAAATCGATGAAGAGGTGGTGTGTATAAATCTGAAACTCTCTAGTTTTATCCAGGATCTGTCTTAGTATGAAAATTTGGTCTATAGTCGATTTTGCGGGTTGGAAGCCGCATTGGTAAGTGCCGATTAGTGCGGTGCAAAACGGCTTTAGACGTTCACACAGTACGCTGGACAGGATCTTGTAGGAGACGTTGAGCACGGATATACCTCTGTAGTTGGTTCAAGAGGTTGGATCGCCTTTTTTGTGGATGGGGCATATGGAGCTGATATTCCAGCCGTCGGGCATGCTTTCGTCCTCCCAAATTCTACAGTTAATCTGGTGCATGCCAGAACATCGCCACCTGCCTTGAAGAGCTCCGATGGTAATAAGAGCCTGTGTCTTAGTTGTTCTTCAGCCTTTTAATGGCTGTAACGACATCTTCAAAGCTAGGTGGGAAGACTACTTCATAGTTAAGAATTGTGTTGAAAAGCTGAAAAATTAAGGTGTAACATATATAAAACAATATTTTTAAATAAAAAAAAAAAAAGAATTTTTGTTTGAATACTAAAAATATTGTAACGGCTCGTAACAAAAATAATGGAACACTGTGCAGAAGCTACTGAATATATAAAACGAAACTTAAAAAAAGAGTAGCCGAATGAAGGACAATATTTCTAGAAACTTGAACTAGGAGCAGAGAAGAAAAGGAGCTTGTGAGCGATACAGCGATCAATTTGTTTTCTCTAAAAATAAATTTTTCTTTCAATAAAATAATCAACGAAGACCGTTTATTTATAAGAAGAATCGTTTTATTCTTATGAACCCTTCTATAAACATCTATGATGTCGAACTACACTAAATTTTATATAAATTGTGTATATACCTTTCAATAAAATTGTTTTGTATATATTATTAATGGATAGCCGTGGCGTTAGGTTAGTGTGTCGACTCCTACTCAGAGAGTGCCAGGCTCGATACCCGAATCTACCAAATTTCATATTTCACGGCTCCACCTCTTTCGAGTCACTGACAATGCTCAAAGAGTGTTCCTGTCTAGAAAAAGCTTCCTCAACTTCGCCGTTCGGAGTCGGCATTAAATTGTAGGTCCCATCCATTCGTGAAAGAACAATAGTACGTACAACACGAGTGGTTGCTGTAGAAGCTAGGCGCAGGTCTGTCTCGGACTGTCGCGCCGCCCATATTATATATATTATATATTATTAAGTCTAATAAGGTATGCACGTCATTACTTATTGGAAGTACATTTTTTGCCTAATCCTAAAAATTTGTAATCCACAGATCCAATGATAGTATTTGTTTCCTAATGGTTTTTAGGAATTTCAGATTTCGTGATCGATCTCAAATACAAATTGAAACTACATATACTTTTTCTTTCACACTTCGTCACAATAGCAATTTATTCTTTCACAACTCCAACTTGTTCATTCAACGGCTAGGAAATGACTTCTCGCATATAGTCACATATAAACTCCCCCTTACCCTAAATCCATAATAATAATAATATAATATTGGTGGCGCGACAGTCATTGAGGGACTGTCGGAGAGGGCTTGTCTTAGGGCTTGCCTTCGTCTTTATCGAACTCTAGAGTCCCAGTACATAAAATTCTATTAATAATATAATATGGGTGGCGCTACATTCCAAGGCGGACCTGGGCTATTGTTCTTTCACGAGTGGAAGGGACCTACAGTTTATTGCCAACTCCGAACGGCAAATTTGAGAAGCTTTTTCTAGACAGGAATACTCTTTGAGCATTGTCGGTGGACTCGAAAGAGGTGGAAGCCGTGAATTATGGAAGTTGGTAGATTGGGGATTCGAACCTGGCCCCCACTGCGTAGGAGTCGAAGCACTAACCCACTACGCCACGGCGACTCAATCCATAACAGAACATAAATTCCCCCCTTATCATAGATCCCCAACACTGCATTCGGGATTGTCTCGATCCGGCGTGATGGATAGCTGCGCACAATGTTGCACCAACTGTATCTGCATTTCTGCAATACATTTGTTTATTCCAAGAGCGAATGCAGATTATTGCACAAATGCTGTGTAAGCAAATTCCAACACATATCGGGGAGAGCATCTTAGAGTGCATGAATGGTTGTGGGATCAACGCTGTAGAACGTTGTAGAGAGTTCTCCGATCGGAGCTGAAGGATGCACAGATTAAAAAATAAAAAAGTAATAAAAATATCAAGCCACACGTCTCTCATTTTCACTTTATCCACTTGCAAAAAGCGATATCGCAGCTCGTTGTCAACAAGAGAGAAATTATTTCAAAGAGATACAGAGCGCTACTTCGCCGTTTGCCGAGTCAATTCACAATACAATGTTGTAATACAACAAAATACGAATGTAAGGGAATAAAATAATCAATCTGCGAGGAGAATAAGTTAATTTAAAATATGCAAACAAAAATTATGAATTAATATGAGTGAACAGTATTTATTGGCGGAATCCGAAAAATGGGAAAAAATAAAAATAGCAAAAAAAGTTTTAAATATTCTTAAAGAGGAAAGAAAACTCCAAATAATTGCATTCAAACTGTGGTGGGTTTTTATGGGAATTTGATGTTTCGGCGCTTCAGAAAAACATGTAATATGAAAAAAAAACGCAAATTATGCGCCATATTCAAAATAACAAAAACAAAAAGGAAATAACAAAAATTATATATTTCAAATAAATAATCTATTTAAAGATAGTAACATTTTTTTAAGAATATTATTTAAAAGCTTTGTTAACCATAATTTTATTATTCACATCGCATTTTTTTTTTTCAAAATAAACTTTAAAATAGAGCGAACATGTTAAATCGCAATGTTCTATTTTCAGAATAATGTTGGTTATAAAATTGCGAAAAACATTTAACTTCGTTCTTTATGAGTTTTTCCAGATCCGGGCATAAGAATTCGTGAACGCATGTGGTCACGTGATATTTGTACAGTAAAAGACGGGCATAAGAAGTCTTAAATGCAAAAGAATTTCTTTCTTATAAGCTTGTTTTCTTATACAGAGTTATTCGATACAAGGTAGACAATTTCTTATAAAAATGAATGAAGATGCAATAAGAATCACATCAAAAAATCAATACAAGCTTGAAAAATAATTCACAATATTAATTACTTTAGTTTGTTTCCTGAAGAAGGTTATTTATCGTGTTGCCTTTGGTAAAGAAACAGATTGATCGAAATATCAGTTGATCCGCATGCTACACTAAAAAGTTAACGGGTGTGAAGCACGCCCGTGAGTTTTCTAACTACAGTGGACAATCAATTGAGGATTGATAAATTTGTCAATCAAAAACTGTTTTCGTATTGTGTTGATAAAATTGTTGACTATGTGAATAGTCACAGTTGTGACAGTTTGTTGTCAGTTGTGTCGAAAAATTGTTCAAATAATCATGAGCAGAACTGAAGTAATGCAGAGATGGCCGACTTCACAGCTGATTGCCCCCTAGTCAATCGACGAATTTGAGTGCCTTTTTGACAGATATTCATGAACGAGAAGGACCTCAATCAACTTGGCGTGCGTAGTTGGAGACAACTGGCTAAAGATCGTTCCGGCTGGAGAGGCTTACTGGTTGAGGCCCAGGTCCACCCCGGACAGTAGCTCCACCAGAAGAAGAAGAAGAAGAGCGAGGAGGTATTAGCAATTTCAAACCACTGCAAGATATGGTTAACAACATAACTCTTGCAATGAGAAACACATTTGGTACGGTGCAGCAAGCGCGTCGCTTAACCGTAATAGAACTCACAACACATTTGTATGTCAATAGCATTGAAACAATACAAGAATCGCTTTTGGAAATACAGTGGACTCCCCGTAAGTCGAATCGTCACGAGATGACATAATTTGTTCGAGTTATGGGGAGTTTGACTTAGAGAGAGGTTTTTGTAAGGTAAATTGAGGGAAATGTATGTAAAATATGTCGAAAATGTTCGAATTAGAGAGAGTTTCGACTCAGGGGGAGTTTGACTTAGGGAGAGTGCACTGTAACTCTAACTCATCAGGAGTTATCCCAAACCAGAAGTGTTTTTGGATCACCTCGTCTTAGCTCTGTCAAGCCAAGTCGCCTACTTGATGGATTCGCATTCAACGACCGCCTCGGAAGTCATTATGTGTGGACCATCGACCGTAGAGTAATTCCCACAACAGCACGCAGAAATCTCAATTGGGCAGCTTGTATTCATGATTCTTTCGATCAATACCCAAACTTCATTACCAAAGGTGAGTGTTACTACGTTGAACTTGGATTTGACACGAAGCTTGGCTTCTTACCCTGCTTGGTCAATTCTACAGGAAAGCTCGGTATTTCTCCTCACATCACTCGAGAAAAAGACCGCGAACTTCTTCACCTGCTTCAATGGGACTCCACTAACATTTAGAGTTCTTTGAAGCAGCGTTCGGAAAACAGCCATAATCTCTGATTTGTCCCCGTTAACCATCATCCCAGCACTGGCCACCAATTCGATGTTCCGTCTGGGAAAATGTGAGGTTAACTAAATCATCTGCAGAAAGACGATGACACTCCCAAAGTGAAACATTCCAAGCCTTGGCTGCGCTGCAACATGCAGTCCATATATACAATGAAAAGGACGTACCCTTGGTTTCCTCATTAAGAAGCTTTTCTTTATCGATCCAAATAGGTGTTGTTTTCTTCGTCTTCGACATCGTCTCCACCGCTTTTGTCTTGATCCTTGTTTTCGATTTCAATCACATTATTTTGTTCGCTCATTTTTGTTGTGTATATTCGTTCATAAAATAGAAATTAAATGTTTAGTTCACTCCTAAATCTTTCTTGTAGATATTTTTGTATGAGCTGTTAAGCACTTTGCCTTTCTTTTATCCGTGTTTTTCTTATAAGCGTGTTTCTTGTATAAAATAAATTTTACACTTAGTCTTGTGTTATGGGAAAATGTTTCGTGCCATCAAATTTCTTCCGTCATTTACTGAACGTAAAATTACCGTGTCCCTAAAATAGAACATGAAACCTATTCCAATACTGAATTCCACGTGAGTCTAATTACACGTGTATTTATGATTTTGTTCACAGCACCGGGTTGCGGTGTACTTGTTGAGATGCTTGTTATGCGGTAAACAGAACAATTACAAGGGCAAACGAAGCACACCTGCCTTTGGAAGTGATGAATTGTGAATCATAGAAAGACCTTGAGCTTGACTCACACACGCAATAATCGAATGGATGTGGGTCATACTTCTGCTCAATCACTTGACATAGCTGTCACATTTGCTGATCTCAAGTTTGACAGAAGATATCTCCATTTGATCGAACCACATAACCTCAGCCATCGGTAATTCGATTTAAATCTCCGAGTGGATCCGCGCGATTCCGTCCAGGCGCACACACATCGCAACAGCAATGTCCGCAGCAGTGGACAGTAATACAACTCAATTTGAACCTGCCCCCAGCTCGTTTATCGGCGGGCATAGTGTACCGGCTCATTCGGGCGGAATGGCCAACATTGTGTTGTTGACCAGCTGCTAGGCGGTGCCTACTCCCATGGAAAATTAATACCTGTACCCACGTTTTTTTTTCCGCTCCTCACAATCGAACAAACGGTTCACTCCCTCCGGGCGAACCAACCCATCTCCGGTGCTCACCTAAGTATCGGTGCTCTGGACATTGCTTGGACATGGCATGCACTGAAGCATGATGCGTACGAGCGAAGAAAATTCAATTTTCGATCAAACTCACGTCACGAATTGTGCGGGGAAGGTGGCCGTGTGCTGCGATGGTAGCGGAAGCGATTCCACTTTGTCGCCGCCGCGGCGCATCCCATATCGGCTTTGAACTTGAAATGAATTTGAAAGTTTCACTTGATGAACACACTTGCAGCGAAACGTTTTTGGGGCGAAATTACGGCACTCCGTGTAGGGGTTGCGAGTAGTGCGACGTGGGCCTCGACTAATTGTAATTTTTTTTTGTAGTTAATTGCCGCTGAGTGCATCGCGATAAGTGAGTTCTCCGAAAAAGGGGAATGGAGACATCAAATGAACGTGTAATGTGGATGGTATTGTGGCGTCCACGCAAACTCTTTCCCCACTATTCTCCTTCCTCCTCATTCATCAGACGGAATGATTTCGTACGACTCTACAGTCTCGGGTAGATGTGAATCTCAATCAACAAGCTTCTCTTAGTCGCATGATCTTCTTCAGTTTCGCACGCTAAATTGGTTCCTTTCGGCAATTTTCGTAGAATCTACTTCCACCTGAGTTGGGAGGAATTATTTCTCGTATCAAGACTTATGAGTCGACCATAATGGACGTATGTCAAGTATAGCCACGGACCGAATACACGGAGAGTACGCACTGCGGTTCGTCACCATTTCGTTAAGTTTCGTTAAATTTTACTGACTTCGTTTGGAGACGAAATGAATCGCTCTCCGCCATGAACCGCTTGGGATTAGAATTTTGATAAGGGGCACCTTGGCAAAAGTACAACCGACTCTAAGAATGGTACTTGAGAAGGCTTGGGAGTATGCCAAACCCATCTACAGCTATTTTGGAGATGTGGAAAAGGCATATGACCGAGGTTCTGGAGGTAAACTCTGGAGTGTTCTGCAGGAGTATGGGATTGAGGGTCCTCTTTTGAGGATCATTCAATCTCTGTACACACACTGTAGCAGATGTGTTCGGGTTAACGGTGCTAAATCAATACCTTTCACTGTGAGCGCTGAACTTCGCCAAGGGTGCGTCTTGTCACCTCTTCTTTTCATTGTTTACATGGACTGGATGTCGCAGCACAGCCGAGGCGAGGAATGTTTCACATTGGGAGAGCTGAGGGTAAATGATCTTATTTTTGCGGTTGACGTAGTTATTCTCTAACTCCATCTCGCAGTCGATAGGTGTGTGGCCCTATATACAGAAGTAAGGATGAAGGTTAACGCAGACAAATCAGAGGTTGTGGTTATTTCGAGAGCGCTTGTTCCATGCCTCATGTTAGTGCAGTCCCATTGAAGCAGTTGGAGAGGTTTAAGTATCTCGGGGTCTTCTTCACGGGTGATGGGAGGAGTAATACTGAACTTTCCTGTAGGATTGCTAAAGCTGATTCAGTTTTGACACAGCTTGGGAGGTCTGTAATCAGGAAGGCAGAGCTTGGTGTGAAAGCCAAGTTAGCGGGTGTCAGCTCAGTATTTATTCCAGCTCTCACGTATTGTCACAAAATTTGGGTAATGACCGAAAGAATAAGATCGCGAATACAAGCTGCTGAGATGAGATATCTTCGTGTTGTTGTGGGAATTACTCGCGGGTATAGGGTGAGAAACACGGCAGTGCGCGAGGAACTCAACCTTAAAAGCTCCTTCTTCGAACGGAAAGGGCTATGCTTCGTTGGTTTGGTAACGTAGCAGGAATGGCCCCACCTTTACGACTTCCGAGGCGGGCCTTGAATGCGATTCCATCAGGTAGGCGACCACTTGGCAGACCCAGGATGAGATGGCTGTAACAAGTCCATACGCTCGCCTGGCTACGCTTGGGCATAACCCCCCCTCTTAACGTCAGAGGTACGATCTATTGTTCACGAATGTAGCAACCAAACACTCCACTACAACACAAGCTGCGTACAATATTCAATGTTCGTTGAAGATGTATCCGTTGAGGAAGTATGCAACATACTAAGTGCATTAAAAAGCGACAAATCGGCGGGAGTAGATGGAATACGACCAAAAGATCTGAAGAACAACGCTCAAACTCTGTCTCCAATACTCACAAAACTGATCAACATGAGCTTAGATCAAGCATCTGTCCAAAACAAGCTTAAAACATCGATAGTGCGACCGATTCACAAAAGTGGCAAGAAAAATGAAATAATGAACTACAGACCGATCTCACTCCTTTCAGTGGTCGATAAGGTTCTGGAAGAAGTGCTGGCCAGAAGGTTATATGCTTTCATAGAAAAATATAATATACTCAACCACAATCAATTTGGATTTCGGAAAGGAAAAAACATAAACAGACTACTTGGAGAGTTCGCTGACAAAATGTACCAAAGTTTGGACAAAAACAATAGCTCAGTAGTTCTGTTTATTGACTTTAAGAAAGCCTTTGATACCTTGAGTCACAGACAAATCTTGACTCAGCTAAAAACGATTGGTGTACGCGGTCACATCTTGAAGTGGTTTGAGAGCTACTTAAGCAACAGATTGTTCCAAGTTAAAATTGGTGACCACACAAGCAGTGAAGAAAAGGTCGAGTATGGTGTTCCACAGGGCTCAAAACTAGGCCCGCTCATCTTTATTATATACGTCAATGATCTACTGTCTGTGCTGAAGTACAGTACGGGGTATGCGTATGCGGAAGACACAGCGATCGTAGTTAGCCATAGGAGCCTTGACGAAGCTGCGAAACTTATGCAATTAGATTTTAACAGAATCGTAGCTTGGTGTCACGACCATGGACTAATTATCAAAACACTTAAGACAAAGGTAATGCACATTCGCCCGCCGCATATTCCCAGAACAAAACTTAAGATAAAAATGCACAGCGTAGATTGTTTGCACAGACGTGGCTGTGATGGAATAACAGAGGACAACGATGACTGCACCGAATACATAAATTATGTGTCAAAATATAAATATCTAGGGCTGACGATTGACTACAATTTTAAATGGAACTACCATTTAGAACTGTGGAAGAATAAGCTGTGCCAATCTGCGTACGCCCTTTTCCACCTGCGCAAACTCTGCACACCAAGAGTACTGAGGCAGTGCTATATGGGCTTGGTGGAATCTCACATAAGGTACGGCATTCTGGCGTGGGGAAGAGCGTCTCAAATGCAATCTCTGCAGAAAGTGCACAGAAGACTCCAGAAACTTGTGCTAGAAGCAGGAAGCCCCAGAGATGTTCAACCAACACGTCTGCTCAACATCAGCCATATATACAATCTGGAAATCTTGGCCAACTTCGGTGACGACAACACGTACAGGACCCAGACGCAGCAAATGGTGAACACCAGACGATGACAGCAGCAGCTATGTGAAATTCCGAGGTACTGGAATGAGTATGGTCAAAGGACTTTTAAGGTCACAACTCCAACCATCCTTAACGAACTCCCAAGGGAAATTCGCAACCTACAAAAAAGAGACATGGTTAAAAAAGCAAAAGAAATATATTTAAACTCTTAAAACTAAAATGTAAAATGTCATTGTAAATCCAAAAATCGTCATCTATTCTATTCTTGCGTAATATCTGTAAATTGAAACAACTCTTAATTGTTAATTGTAAAGTATTCAAAACTGTTTTACTTGAATTTCAACGTATATATTTGCAACATTTTTGTGACTAGTCATCTGCAGACAAGCCATTCAGGCTTTGAAGATAAACAATGTAAAAATTGCAAAATGAATTTATACAAATAAAATTGAATTGAATTGAATTGTTAAAAATGAGTTAGAGTCCATGGCGGAGGATCGATTTGCCTGGAAATCTCTCGTGAGTGGTTTACTCCCGCGACCCCTTTAGTGGATCATGCGGGTCAGAAGTTGATGATGATGATAGCACTTTGAAATTTGACGATGGCTACTTTTCGTTCAGTTTTGAAACAAGCATAAGTCTACGTAGGTCCATTGCGCATTACGATTGGCCTTTTGCCTCGATGACGAATTTTTAGGCACGGGATCGAAATCTAAAATTGATTGGAAAGAAATTAAGAAAGCTTCGAGTTTGAGAATTGAGAATGAGTGAGAGAATGTTTAGCATTTGGTCAGAGTGCAGACAGTTGGACATCACCAAGGGATACAATATGTAAAAACTGTAAGGCATCCGCAGCAATTGGTCCGCCAGTACCACAATATGAAACAAAATGAAAATGTAGGGAAGAGTGGGATCTTGAAATACGGTCATCCAATTCGAGGTTCCAGTTGAGGGAGAACTACAAGTCGAGAACATCATAATTCTCTCTTGTCAGCTGCTCTACAAATATTGCAGTCTCTTACTGACCCTTCCCGAGTACTCCAAAATATTCTAATCTAACTTAGTATTTGCCTTTAGGCGTCTAAACTATTGTTTCGGTTGTTTTTTTTTTGTTCTTAGGACAGACTTTATTGTTTAAGACTTACTGGCCAAGAAAAATAGGAAAAACTTGGCGCTCTATACATTCTCATTATAACCTAACCTAAATTTAAACCTTGACACTATTACCTATTAAAAAACCTAAGAAAACTTAATCTAACTTAATCTATGTCCGTTATGCTACGGACGTGTACACAAGGGCGTGTATGTTATGCAGGGGTATACATAACACCCTTTTGTACCTTTTGTACCTTTTTTTTTCTAAGCTACCTTACAACTAGGTAAGTGGGACGTTATACCAACTAAACGATTTCTAAGATCATATAGGCAGGGGCGGCGAAGGCGGAGACTGGTTCTGGTGTAACCACCAAAAGAAGTGCCGCTCCTTATCACTCCCTCTCCTGTCTCGAGCAGGAATCGCTCTACTGAACCGGAGAAGATCTCCGTGTTCGCGGACGACATCCGATTCGGTGAGGAGTCGCCTGTCAACTGTTCGGCGCACCGCGTGGTAGATTACAGGACATCGTTCTGTGTCCTGAGTCAAGCCGATCGAATCAAAATAGAGGAACGACTCAGGTGGAATAAAGCCGTTGTGGCGCACACTCTCATGGTACATATAATTGGGATAGTAAGCCCCGAAGATCAGACTGTTGGTAGAAGTCATACTCCTTGCAATGTGACTTCTTATTAATTTAATGATAAAATTGTCTATCCTTTTCACGTTTGCCATGTTGTACACGACCTCGTTAGGATAGTACTTCTTGTACTCAGACTCGGGTGTTCGATACAAACGGAGACACCGTCTCTCGAACACCCTCATCTTTTCCATCTGGGAAGGACTCACGTTGAACCACAGCGGACAACCATAGACCATGACTGGCCTTTTGAGGGCCATGTAGCAGATTACCTTCACCCTGGTATCAAGTTGGCTGCTGAAAAACAACCTCCTTGCCGCGACAAAGGCTTTTCTGGCTTTCGTCAGAGCAATATCTATATGTTTGTCAAAATACAGATATTGATCCAGCCAAATCACTAGATATCTAACTACACTTTTTACAGCTAACGGCCGACCATGCGGGACTATGCCGAACTTACGCCAGTTTCGGCGCGTATCCCGCATTGCACTGTCCAACGGGGTCCGGAAAAGGCTAGTTTCGCACTTCTGGAAGTTGATAAGCAGCTCCCAGTCATCGCAGAATCGCTGGATTTTCTCGAAGTCACGCTGCAACAAGATGTCTACTACCTCAACCTTCGGACCTAATCTGTACGCAACTAGGTCGTCGGCGTACGCAATTAAGTGCGGCATGCAACCTATAAGATCTGCAGTGAATCGAAACAAGATCGGGACCGTTTTTAATGTTAAAGACCGTAGTGGAAGTTACGTACCCATTTTTTACAACGAACTGTCTACCTGCTATCATGTCATAGACCATGTGTAGCAACGGTTTACTTATGCCAAGCCTGACCAGATTGAGGAAGAGGCCCTCCAACTAAACGGTGTCGAACGCCTTCCCCATGCATGAATGGTATCTTGCCCCGCTCGGAATCCGAACTGGTTGTCCGGTATGATTTTCTTTTCATCAGACCATTGCTTCAGAACTCGAATGACTATCTTTTCAAAAACCTTGCTTATGCAGGGAAGAAGATTTGTCGGAATGGACTTATCTTTGTCCCGTTTAGGAATCGGTTGAACAACAGCTGTTTTCCAGTGCGTGGGGAAATGTGCATTACTCAGCGCATTGTTGAACAAGGTTGTGTAAATTTGGACCGCTTCGGGGGGGAAGATGGCGAATCACAATGTTCGGTATTCCATCGATTCCCACTGACTTTTTCTTCTTCAGCGAGTTAAAGATACCCTGGAGATCTTCTTGAGAAATCGAGATGTGATTCCTATCATTGGCGACGGCACTATGTGCCATGTTCTCGTCATTGAACCTGGTGAAACCCGGATTCTCTGATCGCCATTGACTTATCTCATTGACTTAACTCATTGGTTTAGCAATGCTCTGTTCTCCAGATCGTGATTCGGCCTACTAACCTCGTTGACCGTATACACTCTCTGGAACACTGCACCAATAGCTGTAACTTTCTCTTGGGGATGTTCGACCGCAAAGAAGTCGTTGTCTAGCACTGCCTCATCGGGATCGATGCCAACTGAAGTCAGTAAGTGTTCATTGTCTGTCGTCCTGGGAAGAACGTAATGTTTTGTGTTTGCCCTGTGATGGTAAAATAATAAGAAAACGATTACTGGTTACTGTCACGGCGTGCTGGCTAAAATGAATAAGCTTTGCTGCGGACACTCTACAATCCTTGATAAATTTAGATCCTTACCAGCAGCCACCGACTTCATGACACCTTCGTTCATCTTCGAGAAAAATTTATCAACCAGCATACCCTCTAGATCTTACTGGACGTTTGCACACCAGACGCTGGACGTACGGTCCTCTGCGAATTTTCACAAATGGATCGAAGATGGGCGAATGGGTGTGGTTGTGGTAGTCTACAGTAAGGATCTGAATTTCCAACTGCGATTCCGACTACCTTCTCCCTGTAGTGTCTTTCAGGCAGAGACAATAGCTATTAAGGAAGCACTGTCCTGGCAAAAAAACAACATAATATTAGGTACAGATATTATCATCTGTTCGGACAGCCAGGCAGCGATGAAATCTCTGGGCGCAGTCACAACTAACCCCACGATGTCCGTAACATGCTAGTCACCCTACCTATCTAACCAGCTACCTTGAAGTTACCTCGATTCGGAGGTGCTGCAGATCTCACTTTGCCAACCAGCCCCCACTTCCTGATGTTAATCGGAGAATCACTTCACCATCCGACGGTATTTCAATTAATGCCAAATCTTTTCCCCAACTTCCCCCCTTTTTTTAGAACCCTCAGTCGAGGACTATTCCACTCCCTGTCGCAAGTCAAGTTCCCACAGACGCCTCACTCGAGCACTTCACAAATACCTTCGACGTCTTCAGTTTCAATATCCTCCGCTGCACTCGGAGCAATTATTTCATTTACTTCACCTCCAGACAGGAATGTTCTTTGACTACTTTCCAAGTCGTCTGTTGTGTTGCGCCGCCGTTTCGCAGCAACCTCCACCTTGAATGCATTCCGCAGCACCGCTCACTGCAATTACTTTGATTCAACATCTCGCCAACTACCACACATCCACACCCACCACCCGTCAGTATGAATGCAAAATCCGTATCATTGAACTTTACCCAGCGAATTAAAGCGCCCCCTGCATTGTCCTCCTCGTATCGCGGGTCGCGGTTGCGAAGACGTGGCAGAACAGTGGCGGGTGCATATAACGAATTAGGTGCTCGAACGACACTACAAGGGCTTTGTGCACTCGCCTGTGGGTTGTAAACGTCACGCGAACGGGTGCTGCCACGGGGCCAAATCAAGGGGATGCGATGTCGTGCATTTGGGTAATTTCACCCGTGTTTTCCTTCTTTTTTGCGTGGATATGTTCGCTTAGCCATTCAGGAGTAATTATGCTAAGGGTCATTGAAACTATCTCAACCCATTGGTTCCGCATCGATTCACATACAGCGTGTGTTCAGTTCCGGGAGGGGGGAAGATTTCTGCGGGGTTTTTCCAGGAAGGGGGAAATCGATTGGTTTAGGAAACGCGTTCGACGTGTGCTCAGTTGGGGGTGGGATGCACCCAAGCCTCGGTGGCGCAGTAGGCAGCGCGTAAGTCTCATAATCTTAAGGTCGTGAGTTCGATCCTCACCCGGGGCATTACTTTTTTTTTCGTTTGAAAATGGAATTTAGAGAAGAAGGACTCTGTGTGTGGATGAGAGGTCCCGCACCGGTGATGAATGGTGAGTTGCCGAGAATTTTTTTGTGTCAAATTCAATTAAATTTACTCGATGACATTAGCTGTGTTTTTTTGCAAGCGTATATACGCTTAATTTTCATTTTGCATGTAAAATACACTAACAACAAGTCCTATATCCGCTTAACTTACTCAACATATCTATCGCCGCTTAAGAAATAAGTGCGGATAAAAACAATGCTTCCAAACATTATTTTCTGTGTGTTCATTCCTGAATTTATTCATTCATTGTTTAGGTTGCCGTATGTGGCTTACATCTGTAGGTGTGGTTGATGTATTAGATAATTTTTAATTTTGTTGGCATCCATAAGTATGCAATTTTTGGTATACCCAGAGTGTCTCTGCTATACATTCCGTTTAGGTTTCGTAAACAATTCCTTTCATTTGATGAACATTTTTCATATTTTATAATAATTGAGTGTTTTTGCTTTTAAAGTGATGGTCCCGCTATACAGTCACAAAACGAAGATTGTGACCATCAAATATCAACCATCACCTTCCACGCTTTGTGCTGCCAAGATTTTATGATTAATATCATTAAGCGCCGATGATCGTTTTTTTGGGCACTTCAAAAATAAGCGTATATACGCTTGCAAAAAAGCACAGCTATTTTCTGTGTTATCGATAATTCATTCCTGAATTTATTCATTCATTCATTCGCAAACCGAAGATTTTGACCATTAACGATCAACCAGGACCTTAAACGATTCCTCCCTTGATTGCCACAAATGTGATTAATGTCGTCGGTGGTGCCAAGTTTTCATGATGAATTATTAGCCTTAGTCCCTTAGTCAGTCGTTCACAGACCTCCACGCAGTGCAGACGTGTTTCGACTTAGTGCGGAAACAATAAAAATATCAAGTGTGGACAATAGTGCCAAGATAAAATAAGAATCGGTAGCTTCTCGGTAGAGTGCTCGCCGGTGACTTCGCGGTGCCGGGTTCAAATCCCGAAAAAACAGTGAAATCTTTTTTTAAAATTAAAATCAAGTAAAGACACTAAGTGTGAGTCAGAAGTGTGATGGAGACAGTGGAGCGACCCGAGCTCATAAAATCGGGTGATGTGGTACCGGTGGCTTCGACATCGGACCACCAGTCAACAAACGAAGAGGGGAGGAAGAAGAGGAGGAAGAAGCTCCAGCCTCAACCCAACCTCGTAAAGCGCCGTTCCAGCATTGGATCAGGCGATACGAAATTTGCCGCAAATAGAGCAGCAGCAGCAACAACAACAACTGCAGCCACGACAACTACAGGAGCATCCAGGATGGTCGACGACGTCGAATACGAGTCGACAGAAGGGGAGGGGAGATTCTCCTACAGCGGGAGAGAGAACCCCTTCCACACTCTGACGTCCTCTGAATCGGAGGATGATGATGAAGAGGACAGGGAGCAGCTCGAGAAGAGCCAACGAGAGAGGGAGGAGTTGGACGCCCACATCAAAGCCCTCCAAACCAAATTAAGGGCCAGGAGAGCAGCCAAAGAGGCTGCACAACAACAACAGCAGCAGCAACAACAACAACAGCAGCCAAAGCAGCAGCAGCAACAAAAACAGCAGCAGCTACAAAAGCAGCAGCAACAACAACAACAGCAGCAGCCAAAGCAGCAGCAGCAACAACAACAGCAGCAGCAACAGCAGCAACAACAGCGTCAGATGCAGACCAAGGGGAAGCAACCGCAGCATCAGCAGAAGCAGCAACAACCCGGAACGTCCCAACCGCTGCCAAAGGGACAGCTCCAGACAGCGGCCCAGCAGAAGACAACACAGCAGAAACAACAGCAGAAGCAGCAACCAACCAACAAGGAGAGATGCCCTCCAATCAACGTCTTCGGACTGGAGACGAAGGACGTTGACATTCTATGTAAGTTGGTCACAAAAAATTCTTACTTTATAAAGTATAAGGGTCCACTACGTGTCTCTGTCCATTGCTTATCAATGGCAGACTATCACGTAGTCAAAGAAAGGTTAGCGGTGTCGGAGGCCGAGTTTTTCTCGTACACTCCGAAAGGGGAAAAGGTGCAGACCATGCTCCTTAAGGACGTGGATCCCGACACTGATCCCGATGAGATCCTCGCTATTCTGCGCCAAGCGCAGAGCGACGATGTCCAGGTCGTAGGGGTTAAGCCCTTCATCACTGCGGCATCGAGAAGGGAGAATAGGAAACTTCCTTTCTTCCTGGTTCAGGTCACCCCAGACAGCAAACTAGAGAGCCTAAAAAAAATTACCCATTTAGGCACTCTGTCTGTTACATGGGAAACAATAAAAAAGACAAAGAACACGCTCCAGTGTGTTCGTTGTCAGAGGTTTGGGCATGCCGCGGCGAACTGCAATATGCAGTCTCGCTGTGTCAAATGCGCAGGAACCCACAATCGCGGGGAATGTCCTTTAGGGACCGATAAAGTCGAGGACAGGAGCAAACTGACATGCGTGCTCTGTAAGACCAGCGGACACCCTGCAAACTATCGGGGATGTCCTAAGGTCCAAGAGATTAGAAAAATAATAGAGGCCAAACGTAAAGGAAAAATGGTAGAAGCGAGGCCAGTGCCCCGTGCTCCAGCTACCACTGTTACACCGGCAGTCTCCTATGCCCAAGTGGCATCGGCTGGGCGACCGGTTCAACAGACAGTGCCGAAAGTTACCCAGGTCCCTGTGGCCAGGCAACCAGAAGCAAATTTGGATGTGCAGACGATCCTGCTCTCTATCCAGAGGCAGATCGCTCAACTCCAAACCCAATTCCAGAACCAGTTACAAGAACAAGCAGCGCGAATAGACCTCATCTATTCGACGCTGTTTGGAGAGCCAAACGCAACATCGGTATAATGGCTGCGCAGGCAGCCTGCAACCTTAAAATTCTAGCAGTGAATGTTAATTCACTGATCCGCCCTGAACGTCAATTAAATTTCGGTAACTTGTTGCAGACCCATAATCCTGATGTGTTGATGGTTTGCGAAACTAAGCTAAGCCAGACGCACCCACTCAGGTACAAAAATTACAATATTATTCGAAGAGATCGAAGCTACCTAGCTGGTGGAGTCGCGCTCTTAATAAAAAAAGGCCTTTGTCATAAGGTCGTGTATAGCGGTGAAGTGCGGAGATTCCAGGCCATAGAAACGTGTATCGCACGCATCCCCCTTCGGGGTGGTAAGCGGCTATATGTGATCGCTATCTATGCGACTGACAAGTCACGCATCAACCAATATTTCATTTCAGAGCTCGATACTCTTTTCACTAGCCTTCGACTGAGCTCGGAGGAGAACTACTATATCGTAGCCGGGGACTTGAACTCGAGGCATATAGAGTGGGGCAATGTGGTGCATAACACCAGGGGGACCTCATTGTATAACTGGTTGGTAGAACACAATGTTGAGTTCAAGCTAGATTTGCTAGCAACCGATAGGCCATCGTATCCCAGAAGCGGGTCCTATCTGGATCTGATGCTGATAGACAAACGACTGACTATACTAGACGTGGAAAGACGCACACGGAACTGTCTAACTGCTGTTGAGTACGAGAGTGATCACTGCGGGCTCTTCGCAGTTATTCAGCTCCCGAACGAGGTGGAAGGACTGGAAGAGTATGTCCAGAGGCACCCTTATAATTATAATAAGGCCCGCTGGCCACGCTTCTCCAGGACTTTATCCACAGAACTACGTTCGAGTGGGATCAATCCGCCGACAAACAGAAACCTGACGAACGAAGAGGTTGACAGGTACCTCATACAAATGGACGACGTAATCAAACGTACGATGGACAACACAATTCCAAAGGTAGTTCAAATCGACAACAGCGATGTTTATCGAAATGCTACCATCGACGCACTTCACGTGCACAAAAGTAGGCTGCTGTCAAGACTCAAACTCTTGCACAGGCGTTTTACAGATCCGCAAAACGCGGAAGTCAGAGCATTGAAGTCGGAGATCAAGAACCTCCAACAGTTAATACGAATAAACTATAGCTTGGCTATAAGCTTGCACTGGGGCAACAAAATCCGGGCTGTACGATCCAACAACCCGGGTATGTTCCCGCAAGTAAATAAAATATTTCGGAGGAAAGATCAAAACGACATTCAAATCGTAAGACTTCCCAGGACGACAGACAACGAACACTTACTGACTTCAGTTGGCATCGATCCGGATGAGGCAGTGCTAGACAATGACTTCTTTGCGGTGGAAGATCCCCAGGAGAAGGTTACAGCTATTGGTGCAGTGTTCCAGAGAGTGTATACGGTCAACGAGGTTAGTAGGCCGAATCACGATCTGGAGAACAGAGCCCTGCTAAACCACTTCTATCTCCGCAATGAGATAAGTCAATGGCGATCAGAGAATCCAGGGTTCACCAGGTTCAATGACGAGAACATGGCACATAGTGCCGTCGCCAATGATGGGAATCACATCTTGATTTTTCAAGAAGATCTCCAGGGTATCTTCCACTCGCTGAAGAAGAAAAAGTCAGTGGGAATCGATGGAATACCGAACATTGTGCTTCGCCATCTTCCCCCCGAAGCGGTCCAAACTTACACAACCTTGTTCAACAATGCGCTGAGTAATGCACATTACCCCACGCACTGGAAAACAGCTGTTGTTCAACCGATCCCTAAACGGGACAAAGATAAGTCCATTCCGACAAATCTTCGGTCGATCAGTCTTCTTCCCTGCATAAGCAAGGTTTTTGAAAAGATAGTCATTCGAGTTCTGAAGCAATGGGCTGATGAAAAGAAAATCATACCGGACAACCAGTTCGGATTCCGAGCGGGGCATGATACCATTAATGCCGCGTCAAAACTGGTGTCCGACATACAATGGAATAAAAACAAAAATCAGTGCACAGGTGCCTGCCTGATTGACTTGGAGAAGGCCTTCGACACCGTTTGGTTAGAGGGCCTCTTCCTCAAGTTGGTCAGGCTTGGCATAAGTAAACCATTGCTATACATGATCTATGACATGATAACAGGTAGAAAGTTCGTTGTGAAAAATGGTGACGTAACTTCCACTACGGTCTTTAACATTAAAAACGGTCTGCAACAGGGGGCCATTGGTTCCCCGATCCTGTTTTCCATATTCACTGCAGATCTTATAGGTTCCATGCCGCACTTAATTGCGTACGCCGACGACCTAGTTGCGTACAGATCAGGTCCGAAGGTCGAGGTAATAAACATCTTGTTGTAGCGTGACTTCGAGAAAATCCAGCAATTTTGCGACGACTGGAAGTTGCTTATCAACTTCCAGAAATGCGAAACTAGTCTTTTCCGAACCCCGTTGGACAGGGCATCGCGGGATACGCGCCAAAACTGGCGTAAGTTCGGCATAGTTGACCCGCATGGTCGGCCGTTAGCTGTAAAAAGTGTAGTTAGATACCTAGGCATTTGGCTGGATCAATATCTGTATTTTGACAAACATATAGATATTGCTCTGACGAAAGCCAGAAAAGCCTTTGCTGCGGCAAGAAGGTTGTTTTTCAGCAGCCAACTTGATACCAGAGTGAAGGTAATCTGCTACATGGCCCTAGTACGGCCTATTATGGTGTACGGTTGTCCACTGTGGTTCAACGTGAGTCCTTCCCAGATGGAAAAGATGAGGGTGTTCGAAAGGCAGTGTCTTAGGAGCTGTCTCCGTCTGTATCGCACACCCGAGTCTGAGTACAAGAAGTACTACCCTAACGAGGTCTTGTACAACGAGGCAAACGTGAATAGGGTAGATAATTTTATTATTAAACTAATCAGAAGGCACACTGCACGAGCTATGACCTCGTCCAACAGTCTGATCTTTGGGGCTTACTACCCCAATAGTATGTACCATGAAAGGGTGCGCCTTAACGGCTTTATTCCTCCCGAAGCATTCCTCTATCTAGACACAATTGGCCTAATACAGGATCCACAAGGATGTCCTATCATCTTCCATGTCGTACGCCGAACAGTGGATAGGCGACTTCAATACGAACCGGATGTCGTTCGCACCCACGAGGATCTCCTCCGGTTCAGTAGAGCGATCCCCGCTCGAGATAGGAAAGAGTCTGCCAAAGAACGGCAATTTTACTGGTGGTTACACCAAAACCAGCCTCCGCCACCGCTAGCTTTCCCACAGGATCAGGTAGTTGACCATAGTGGCCAGCTTACATAGTTTTTAAGGTAGCTTTAAGAGAAACAAAAAAAAAAAAAAAAAAAAAATTAAAACAAAAAACCCAAAAAAAAAAAATAAAAAATTAAATCCAAAAAAAAAAAATATACATATGAAACAAAAACAAAAAAAAGGTGTATCACGGCGTATAAATTATATATGTTATGCATATACACAACATATACGCCCTGGTGCACGTGTCCGTACTGTTACGGACATAGTTAAGATAGTATTAAGTTTTATGTTAGGTTAAGTTAGTAATAAATAGTAATTAAGTTAGAATAAGGTAGTTTAAGTAGTTAAGTTTAGCCAAGTTTTTACAAGTTTTCTTGGCAAATGAAAAATAAAAGATTGTCTTAATGACTAAAAAAAAAACGTAGATTAAGCCGAAAGGCACATTTATTACATAGATCAGATTAGCTTAGAGTACCCGCATAGGGTCAGTAGGTTAGTATTAAGAACAATTGTAATTCTTAAGATAGTTAAGCTAGTTTTAAGTAATTTTGTCCAGCAAGTAAGGAAATAGAATAAATTGAATAAAATTATATTAAAAAAAAAAAAAAAAAAAAGCGCGTAAGTCTCATAATCTTAAGGTCGTGAGTTCGATCCTCACCCGGGGCATTACTTTTTTTTCGTTTGAAAATGGAATTTAGAGAAGAAGGACTCTGTGTGTGGATGAGAGGTCCCGCACCGGTGATGAATGGTGAGTTGCCGAGAATTTTTTTGTGTCAAATTCAATTAAATTTACTCGATGACATTAGCTGTGTTTTTTTGCAAGCGTATATAGTGACATATAATACCCCGTACAGTCTCACTGTTCCAAATACTGGGAGTATTTGCTGAGACATCAACAACAAGATCTCTCATGACGCTCAGGAAGCAGATAAGCATGTGCTCCGTAAGCACATTCCTGCACGTACCTCCGCATTTTCCACTGGACGTTCGTTCGCGATGACACCAACCGAGAGCAGTCAGTCTTAAACCACCAGCGTGAACGGTTCCACTTCACTATATGTACATACAGATATTATTGACTTAATAAAGTAACAATTCCACTTCACTGGCGACGAGGAAAAAAAACGAAAAAAGCAACGGACGAAAAAAAAAAAACCAAAAAAGCAACGAACGAGCAAAAGCAACAAAAAGTAAAAGGCTAGGGAGCAGAAACAGAAAAACATCGTCGGAAAATAACTGGTACGAGTTAAATAATTCAATAAGTAGTAAAAGAAAATAATAGTGAAGTGAAAATTTATGTTAAATTAAGCTACTTTTACAAGCCTTACAATTGGCTTATGTATTAAAAGTTTTGCTAAAGTGTTAGTTAAGTTAATTAAATTTGTGACAAAGTTAATTAGATTGTTTTTATTGTCCAAAATGAATGCCACAACAATTGAGGCTTTTAATTTCATGCTTAATTGTATAAAAAATATAGTACCCTTTGAAGGAGATAAAAATCATTTGCCGGATTTCATCCGTCAGGTAGACAATATTATACCCTAACTGGGAAGTTTTGATGAAAACTGCAAAATAATACTTTTCGACTATATCAAAAACAAATGTGTAGGGCAGACTAGAGTAGCTATACACAACCATGGGATGGTAACCGACTGGACTCAGCTCAAAGAAATTCTAAAAAAACATTACGGAGAAAAAGAAAGTAGCGCAGATTTAGTGGATAGGCTTAAGATGTGTAGAATCTCTTCAACTATAGAGCACTACTACAACGAAATAAATAAACTTACAAACAGGTTACACAATAGAATATTAACGCATCAAGACCAAACCTTTAGTAGTGAAGAAATAAATAGAATTGCTTTACAGATTTTTAGGGAAAATTTGCCAGAGCCCACTGAAACCATGATCTTCAGTAGAAACCCAGACAAGCTAGAAGATGCTTTTAACATTATTTTAAGGGCGCGACACCAGAATTATACTTTATATGGTCCAACTACAAAAAGCTATATTGAGCAAGATAATAATCAAAATTACTACAGATTTAATAGGAATGGTGATCGTTGGAATTCAAATTTTAGCAGTAGGAGAAATCAAAATGAAAATCATAATCAAAATTTAACTCGATATCAAGGGAATCAGAGTAATCAATTTTTAAGTAGGAACCAAACAAACCCGACTATTCAATATTCAAGAAATCAAGAAAATCGAGGTAATCAATTTACAAGCAGGGGTCAAGCAGATCAAAATAATCAGTATTCAAATAGAAACCAATACCATAGCCAATTCCAGCCCGAGATCCGAAATCGGCATCAAAACCAATATCAAAGATCAGGTAACACTTACAGGAGTAGGAACAGTCAGAACAATACTGCTTCCGTTAATCGCAGCAACAGGAATTCTACGAATAACCAAATTGGTAGCCCAAATAGCATGGATCCCATGGAAATAGGAAATTTTTCGGAAGGAGCCTTAAACAGCTTCCCTATATAAAAATCAAAAATCATGTAAGAAATTTATACTTTATTGTCGATACTGGAGCGGAAATCAGTATCGTCAGTCCAAACATATGTCACCCTAAATGGAAAACCAAAGTAAAGATACCAGTAAGAGCAATGGGAAGTCAATTCTTTATCGAAACATTATGCAAGTTTCCAATCTTTAAGGAATTTAACGTAAACGAAGAAGTTTTCGGTGAGTTCTTAGAACACGATTTGCAAAACAATTTTGATGGCATCATAGGTAATAATGTTTTAAGGAGACTTAACGCAGTCATTGATTACCCTAACAAGCAGCTAGTAACAACTGAAGCGGTTCTTAGAATATATTTTAATAAAGAAGATGAGGAGTATGAAAATCAGGCTTATAAAGACAATGTAATAGAAATTTTTCAAACCAATATTAGCGGAAACAATGTGGTCGACTTTATTAAAACGGAACACCTCAGTAGTCATGAGAAAGGATTACTGCATAAGGTTATAAGGCAAAACAAAAGTGCTTTCTACCAACAAGGTGATGATTTAACGTTCACTAATGAAGTTAAACATCGTATTATAACAAAACATGAATTTCCGGTGTATTCGAAACTATATAGATACCCTCAAATTCATAGAGCCGAAGTTAATAGACAGATCGAGGAAATGCTTAATCAGGGTATAATAAAAGAATCAAACAGTCCATACAATAGCCCAATTTGGGTTGTCCCTAAAAAGATAGACGCATCGGGAAAGCAAAACTGGCGAATCGTTATCGACTATCGTAAGCTCAACGAGATTACGATGGAAGATCGATTTCCTATTCCAAATATCGAAGAGATATTTGATAAATTAGGAAGATGCCAGTACTTTAGTACATTGGACCTCGCTAAGGGCTTTCACCAAATTGAAATGCACCCTGGCGACAGGCATAAAACTGCGTTTTCCACTGCTAATGGACATTACGAATTTATTCGTATGCCCTTTGGCTTACGCAACGCTCCCGCCACCTTTCAACGACTTATTAACAATATATTGAATGAATATATTGGAAAAATATGTCTTGTCTATCTGGATGACATCCTAATTTTTTCTACCAGTGTCGAAGAACACATTGAATCACTAAATTTAATTCTTAAACGCCTTGCTCAATTCAACCTTAAAATACAGTTAGAAAAATGTAGCTTTCTAAAAAAAGAAACCAATTTTTTAGGACACGTTATTACCCCAGAAGGTATTAAAACTAACCCACAGAAAGTAGAAGCCATAGATAAAATCGATATTCCGAAAAATCAGAAAGAGATTAAATCCTTTTTAGGCATCACAGGTTATTACAGACGATTTATCAAAGACTATTCCAAAATTGCTCATCACCTTACGAAGTATCTCAAAAAGAATGCAAAGGTTAATACAAAAGATAGAGATTATATAGAAGCTTTCAACAAGCTTAAGGAATTGATAAAGAATGACCCGATATTAGTCCACCCAGATTTTAGTAAAAAATTTACATTAATAACCGACGCGAGTAACTATGCGTTAGGAGCAGTCCTGATGCAAAATAATAGGGCAATTAGCTATGCAAGTCGTTCTCTTAATGGTCACGAACAGCGATATACTACCATTGAGAAAGAACTTTTGGCCATAGTCTGGGCCACAAAGTATTTTAGGCCGTATTTATTCGGAAGAAGATTTACGATTAAAACAGATCACAGGCCTTTAGTATGGCTAAATTCCTTAAAGGAACCAAATAGCAAGCTCCAACGCTGGAAGATTAAATTAACAGAATTTGATTTTAATGTGGAATATATCAAAGGCAAGGAAAATGTAGTAGCCGACGGACTAAGTAGAATAAATTATCAGGCAACTAATAGTGAAAACGAATTATTGATAAACCTAAATGAGCTTTTTGATTCCAACACCGTACACAGTGCAGATACTGACAGTGCAGATTTTATTCCTATTACAGAAAAAGCATTAAATCTATTTAAGAATCAGATTATATTAGAAGTAGCTGACAAGCAATCCATTACTATGAAAATATTATTTAAAAAAGTTAGAAATATTGTAAAAATAGGTCCGGAGAGTAACTTAGTGAACATTATGGAAAACATTTTGCTGGAAAAAGGTTTAATGGCACTATATTGTCCAGACATGCAATTATTTTTAAAATTCCAGGAAAACTATAGACAGTTTTTTGCAAAAAATAAAAATTTGAAAATCTTAAAAACTAACACACTTTTAAAAGATGTTGCTGACAAGGGAAAATTGCTGTCAATCATAGAGAAAGAGCACCTTAATAATAACCATAGGGGAATAAATGAAGTATTCTCAGAATTAAAAGATAAGTACTATTATCCTAATCTTCAAAAGGAAGTAAATAAATTAATAAACAATTGTGAGATCTGCAATATGGCCAAGTTTGATAGGCATCCTATTAAATACAAGTTTAATATTACCGAAACCCCTAAGAAACATAACCAAATAGTTCATGTAGATATATGGTTTCCACAGAGGAATGTTATGTATCTGACAACCATAGACAAACTTACAAAATACGCAACCGCGCATCCGCTAAAAGACAGATCATGGATATCAATTTTAGAAGCACTTAAGTTCAGATTTCAATACTTAGGAAAGCCAAATTTAATAATAACTGATAACGAATTAGGTACTAGTATAATTAAACAATTTTTTGTAGAAAACAATATAAGTTTACATTTAACAACTCCCTATTTGAAAACAGGTAATTCAGATGTAGAGAGACTGCATTCCACGTTAAATGAACATATGAGACTGTTCCAAGCCGATAAAAACAATAAGGATGAACTAAAAGATAAAGTTTTTAAAGCTATAATAAACTATAATAACTCAATACATTCTACAACAAAAATAAAACCCATCGACTTTATTAATAACTGTATTTCAGACGACGTTATTCAGCAAATTTCCAACCGTTTACATTTGAACAAGGTGAACAGAAATAATCTTATAAACAAAAATAGAATAGGTATAGACGATTTTAGGAACGACTATGTCAATAAAAACCGAAGGGGAAAGTCAGATCCCAGGTACAAAAAAATTCAAAATTATAGCGTTCAGCAAAATCATATAGTAGATAAAGACAATCCTAAAAACAGGTATTATAAAAACCAAGTTAGGCGACGAAATAAATACCAGAATAATATTGAAAATTAAGACAACTATAAAAGTATCAACATATCTAGATATAATTTTTATTTTTACAGAATAAATATGGAATTTATCCCTACATTAATTCTTCTCACGACTGTTAAACTAAGCCAGGCTGATTTCAGACTAGAGGAAATAAACACCCAGGCAGGATACACGATGATAAAACAAGAGTCGATACATCTAATAGAAGGATACGATAAGGTTCTTCATGTAGTAGATTTAGGAAGCTACCACAAGGTAATAAGCCAAGTAGAAGTAGCAATCGAGGATAATTTTAAAAACTTTGGGGACATAACATTAAAAATGCTACTGACTAACGCCCTTAGTAATGCACGTTCCAAACTCAATACAGTCATACCACATCCAAGACAAAAAAGAGGTTTGATTAACATGGTAGGAAAAGGACTAAATTTTTTATTTGGCGTGATGGATGATGACGAGCGATTAGAGTTGCAAGATCATTTGAGAATTATAGAGGGAAACAATCACAATTCGATTTCTGAACTGAACAAACAAATCGGGATAAATACCGATCTACAAAATAATTTAAATGTTTTAGCTAATAGAATTAATAAACATCAAAGTATTATGGATAATTTTATTAATCATACAAACAAAGAACAAATGAATTTAGCAAAAAATTTGCAATCAATTCAAATTAACACAGATATTTTACTACTAAATAACGAAATAGAAAAACTCCAAGATAATATTGTATTTTCTAAATTAGGAATTTTGGGGAAAAACATTTTAACAGAAGAAGAAAATGTTAGATTTGATATTAATATTCAAAAGTTGGAAAATATTAAAAGCAGTCTAATTGAATCAAATAATAAACTAATTTTTGTACTTAGAATTCCAATCTTTTCAAACAATGAATACGAAAAAATAATGCTGTTATCAATACCTAACCTTAAAGGAAACGAAATTCTTGTACCAAAAAGCTATTACATATCAGTAAATGATACCACAACAATGAACTTTATAAAAAAAATCTTAAGAAAAGTGTTAATTGTATCCAAAATTTATTTAAAAACTCATATGAAACTTGTAAATTTACAATAAATAAAGATCCAGAAATCATAGAATTAAGCGATGGTTTAATACTTACAAAGAATTTATATAAGACAAATTTAACGAACACGTGTAATAATTTGAACTACCAGTTGTCAAAGAATAACTTAATTCATTTTAGCGATTGTAGAGTTAAAATAAACGAAACTATATATGTGAATGAACAAATCACCATCAACCAAAATGTAATAATACCAAATTATGATAAACTAGAAATTGTAAACAATGAAATGAAGCTCGAAGATATGAACCTAAAACAGATCCAGAATCGTAAAATAATAGAAGAGCTTAAATACGAAAACAATGTTAAACATGGAGTGTCGTACATCTTCATCATAATCATCTTAATAACTTCAGCTGTGGTTGTAATTCTGAAACTTAAACCAAATAGGACAACTATAACAATTAAGAATAAAGCTGAAGATACTCAGGAGAGCATCAATCTTGAGGAGGGGCGAGTGACATATAATACCCCGTACAGTCTCACTGTTCCAAATACTGGGAGTATTTGCTGAGACATCAACAACAAGATCTCTCATGACGCTCAGGAAGCAGATAAGCATGTGCTCCGTAAGCACATTCCTGCACGTACCTCCGCATTTTCCACTGGACGTTCGTTCGCGATGACACCAACCGAGAGCAGTCAGTCTTAAACCACCAGCGTGAACGGTTCCACTTCACTATATGTACATACAGATATTATTGACTTAATAAAGTAACAATTCCACTTCACTATATACGCTTAATTTTCATTTTGCATGTAAAATACACTAACAACAAGTCCTATATCCGCTTAACTTACTCAACATATCTATCGCCGCTTAAGAAATAAGTGCGGATAAAAACAATGCTTCCAAACATTATTTTCTGTGTGTTCATTCCTGAATTTATTCATTCATTGTTTAGGTTGCCGTATGTGGCTTACATCTGTAGGTGTGGTTGATGTATTAGATAATTTTTAATTTTGTTGGCATCCATAAGTATGCAATTTTTGGTATACCCAGAGTGTCTCTGCTATACATTCCGTTTAGGTTTCGTAAACAATTCCTTTCATTTGATGAACATTTTTCATATTTTATAATAATTGAGTGTTTTTGCTTTTAAAGTGATGGTCCCGCTATACAGTCACAAAACGAAGATTGTGACCATCAAATATCAACCATCACCTTCCACGCTTTGTGCTGCCAAGATTTTATGATTAATATCATTAAGCGCCGATGATCGTTTTTTTGGGCACTTCAAAAATAAGCGTATATACGCTTGCAAAAAAGCACAGCTATTTTCTGTGTTATCGATAATTCATTCCTGAATTTATTCATTCATTCATTCGCAAACCGAAGATTTTGACCATTAACGATCAACCAGGACCTTAAACGATTCCTCCCTTGATTGCCACAAATGTGATTAATGTCGTCGGTGGTGCCAAGTTTTCATGATGAATTATTAGCCTGGAAGGTCGTTTTTTTTTGTGCCCATATAATTTAAGCGTATATACGGTTGCAAAAAAACGCACCTAATGTCAATGAAAAGGTTCGCCAAAATGTTGCAACATTTACGATTCAAGGAAATTCGATGATATATTTTAAAATATTATTTCAAGCAATTATTAGCACTTTTTTGACACGGTGACTTTGAGTCACCATTTAGGGGGTTTAGGGAGAAAATTGACTTGGGCTGATTCGGGTTAACGAACTGTCTGAGTGTTTATGCATTTATGCGTCCTTTTTGCAGAGACTTTTTCAATGCCTGGCCTGGTCTACCACATATAGCATTTCACATATCTTTTTCAATGACATACGACAAACCGAACTGTAATCCGAGACTAGAAGTGATTATTTTAATTCCCTAACCATACATTCACAGAACGGGAAAATGATCAAATTGTTAAAAAATGGGTGCTCTCTTAGGGCAACGTCCCTCGCGCGTCGACAATTCTGTGGTCCACACAAGATGAAACCGAATTTTGGGTAAATATATACGCTTAATTTATAAGTGCACAAAAAAAAAAACGATCATCGGTGTTTAATGATTCATCATAAAATCTTGGCAGCACCGATGACATTTGCTGATCAGTCAGGGGTGTAGTCGTGGAAGGTGATGGTTGATCTTTGATGGTCACAATCTTCGTTCTTGACTGTATAGCGGGACCATCACTTTAATAGCAAAAATACTTCTTCTTCTTCTTCATTTGGCGCTACAGTCCGGGGTGGACCTGGGCCTCAACCAACAAGCCTCTCCAACTAGCACGGTCTCTGGCTAGCTGTCTCCAATGTCGCACGCCAAGTTGGTTGAGGTCCTTCTCCACCTGGGTGCGCCACCTTAAACGCGGGCGTCCTCTGTTGCGTTGTCCCACGGGCTTAGAGTCGAAGACTCTTCGGGCCGGAGCTGAGTTGTTCATACGCTCTACATGGCCTAGCCATCTTAGGCGATGGATCCGAAGACGCCTGACTTGACTCATGTCTCTGTACAGCTCGTACAGTTCGTGGTTGAATCAGCAACGCAAACAGGACCAAAGATCGCACGCAGAGCTTTTTTCTCGAAGAGACCAAGGACTTCCTCATCCATTTTTGACATTGTCCATGCCTCCGCGCCGTACAGCAGGACTGGGATGATCAAGGTCTTGTATAAAGTCAGCTGGGTCCTTCGAGAGACGGCTCTACTACTCAATTGCCTCTTGAGCCCATAGAAAGAGTTATTCTGCGTTTGATCTCGGTAGTGATGTTATTTGTATTATTTACTGCGGAGCCGAGGTAGACGAAGTCCTTGACTAACTCGAAGTTATAGCTGCCCATTGTGACGCTCTGTCCAAGACGTCGCTGTTGTGTGTCCTTTCTTGACGACAGCATATACTTCGTTTTGCCCTCATTCACCGCTATACCTATTTTAGCCGCCTCCGCCTCAATGCCAGCAAACGCCTCATTGACGGCTCGTTGTGTTCTGCCAATCACGTCAATGTCATCCGCGTATGCTAACAGTTGTACGGACTTCTGGAAGATCGTGCCTCTAGTGTTGGCGAGTGAATCTTGCACGATCTTCTTCAGGATGATGTTAAAGAAATCACATGACAGCGGGTCGCTTTGTATAAATCCTTTTTTGACATTGAAGGTCTCGGTGAGTTCGTTACCAACCTTGATGGAGCAGCGAGAATTCTCCATCGTCATCCTGCACAACCTGACGAGTTTGGCAGGAATCTCAAAAACTAGACATGGCGTTGTATAACTCGTCCCTATGCACGCTGTCATATGCGGCCTTGAAATCGACGAATAGGTGGTGGGTGTCGATTTGCATCTCTTGGGTCTTTTCCAGGATCTGCCGTAGTGTGAAAATCTGGTCGATGGTGGACTTCCCTGGCCTGAAGCCACACTGATAAGGACCTATCAGGTTATTTATAAACGACTTCAGGCGAGTACACAAAATGGCAGAGAAGATCTTGTGAGCGATGTTCAAGAGACTTATCCCTCGGTAGTTGGCGCAGTCAAAGGGGTCTCCTTTCTTATGGATCGGGCAAACGATACTGAGATTCCACTCATCGGGCATGCTTTCCTCCGACCATATTTTAGAGATGAACTGGTGCATGCGCCCAACCGGATCATCTCTAGCTGCCTTAAAGATTGCAGCGGACAGTCCGTACGCACCGGCAGCTTTGTTAGACTTCAGTCTTGATATTGCTATCTTGACCTCGTCTAAGTCGGGGGGACGGAATTCTCGTCGATCATCGTCCATATTGGGTGGAACATTCTGCCTGACAGCGGTATTGGTGTCATCATCGCCGTTTAGCAGTCTGCAGAAGTGGTTCTTCCAGATTCTCAGTATCGACTGCGACTCTACTACTAGTTGTCCATTCTCGTCCCGGCAGGCTTCTGTCCGAACCTTATATCCACTGGATAACTGTTTCACCCTCTGGTAAAACTTTCGGACATCGTTCCTACCGTAGCACCTTTCCATCTCCTCGATCGCGCGCTTCTCGTGCTCTTTCTTCTTTCTTCTGAGAAGCCGGGTCTCATTTCTTCGTCTCTGTTCGTAGAGCTCACGAACAGCTCTCGTCTTAATAATTATAAAATATGAAAAATGTTCATCAAATGAAAAGAATTGTTTACGAAACCTAAACGGAATGTATAGCAGAGACACTCTGGGTATACCAAAAATTGCATACTTATGGATGCCAACAAAATTAAAAATGATCTAATACATCAACCACACCAGCAGATGTAAGCCACATACATCAACCTAAACAATGAATGAATGACTTCAGGAACACACAGAAAATAATGTTTGGAAGCATTGTTTTTATCCGCACTTATTTCTTAAGCGGCGATAGATATGTTGAGTAAGTTAAACGGATATAGGATTTGTTGTTAGTGTATTTTAAGCGTATATATGTTTGCAAAAAAGCACACCTATTGTTGCCCTGAACACTGGCTGGGCATGAACATCATCTTACGAAATTATAAACTAATAAAATATAATAAATAATAATAAACATCTAATCAAACTCCTTATTTTAATGGCGTCAGTAAGCTACCATCTCTGCCCTTCCTTTTCTGCACCATGTCTATTCGAAAATTTGGCACAGTTCTCGGTACTGACACCTATAAGTGTACGTACGTCCTAGCGATTAAAGCCAATCAATGGTGTTGATCACTTCTTGCTCAACGTCGGCCATATAGCCATTTTCAGCTCCAATATAAAGCAACCCAGCGAGTATGGACTCCTAGCCTTTCTTTGCGAGATTGTCCGCCTTTTCATTTCCGTGGATTCCAGTATGTCCGGTAACCAACAGAGGCTCACCGAATTCCCCAAGGATATCTCGATGATGCTCTTTCTGTATAGCCTAACCAGTCTTAATGTCAGAACGTCTGATGCTATGTCCTTTTATTGCCGCTTGGCTATCTGAAAAGGATGAAAGGCGTACATAGCAGCCACTTCGGCTTAAAAACGCTGCCGTCGCTTAGTGCCAGGGATTTTGCGAAGTGGTCACAGAAGACTCCTGTCCCCTGTCGATGTATAGGGTGATTTCCTCTGCTATTTTCGCTTGTCCTTAAATTGTTTCAAATCCGGAAACCTATGATGACTCCTGCAAAGCCAACAAAAATATTGGGACTCAAAATAAAGTTATTAAGTTGAAAGCTGTGCGCAGGGCATGCTCTTCCTTATATTCTATTATTGTTCCACGGCGATCCAAAGTCAACGGCTGGGCGGATTAGGGTTAATGACCGGGTGGATCTCTGAAAATGTCGTTTCCTTATGTTACCAAGTTTGATAGGTATTGTATTTAACTTAAGAACAGATACATTTGTTTGAAGTGATTAGTTTAATCTCTAATCAACCACTTAACGTGTTACAACTTGATGCAAACTTTCACAGCACGTGAAAATGATCAAATTCTGTAAAATGTGTGTTTTTTGGCTTAAAAATCGATCCAATTATCCCTGCCAAGGACTGGGTTCCGTGAGTGTGAGCAGATAGCAGTCCACTCATGCACTCGATATCGGACGAGTTAGTAGCTGTGAAATAAGATGAACAAGAACTTTCCGTACATGTGCCTTGTTTCTTTTAGCTTCCTTAGCTCGGACTTTTTCCCATTTTTTTGTCGAAAACCGCTAATATCGCTAGCATAACGGTTGATCAAAATTCTCAGGAACCTTTAAGAAATCATCAATCATCTCTCTGTTCAATCTGCCAACATTATCTCTCTGAATAGATTTCCACAAGCGAAACAAAACTACGAGTCCGATTCGGCTGAAATTGACAGTAGCCGTATAGAGGGCTACACGATAAAAAAGAGAATACGAGAATGTCATGCAGTGATAGCTCCATCTGGCGGTGATGCTAAGTGCTTATCGGACCACCCTCGTACTGTAGCAAGTAATGATCTGAGCTCCATCCTGCTGGCTATCCAGGCACAAATCCAAAACAAAAGCAGAGCGGACTGCTCGCTTGGAAATTTTGAAATGTCTGAATGTTAGGAGGACAAAACCATAGTAAATTTTAAACAAACTGGGTTGAACAGTACAGTGGACCCGCCCTAAGTTGTCAGGGGATCGAGTTAGAGGGAGATTGACTTAGAGAGAAAATTGAGGGAAATGAATGCAAAATATGGTGCAGAAATTCGACTTAGGGAGAGTCCACTGTATAATGAAACCTCTAATTGGAACGCGCAAATCATTTGCAAAATTTCAATTCGAGTACAAAAAACAAAGCAAAATGTTTTCAAAACAAAATGCACATCAGTGAGGTCTTATGGTCTCTCTTTCTCTCATCTCTCTCTCTCTCTCTCCCTCTATCTATCTCCCTCTCATCTCCCTTGTGGAATAGCAACAACCAGTGTACATTTTTCTTGCTAGTTCGAATTCGTATTGTCGGGGGATGCCTTCCCTAATTCTTACCATACTCAGTTTGTATGTAAATTGGCGTACCACAAGGTTCCATTTTATGAGCAATTTCTTTTCGTATTTACAAACATTTGCACGTTCCGCATGACAGACGTCTTAAGATTTAAAAATCGATTTTTCTTGTTGGTCCCTGGGACACAAGTACACCCTTCTACGTGGCAGTATACAAGGCGTCTTTAGGTCTAGTAGTCTTCATACAAGGCAACCCCCTTGGAAAGGCACTCAGCTCACACCCAGAGACTACACGTCAAAATAAGACGATGGACTTAAATTTCACATTACTCACCGCGAAACAAATCAAGGCCACCGGCCAAACAAACACCAACCTTCCTTATCCGCCACCCAAGCGTTAGCTGCCGGCATAATTCCAAAACAAAAACAATCCACGAACACAACCTCACACACACACACACCCACCCGCGCTCCCAGTTTCCAGTTGACAAATGTGCGCATGACCCAAACAACAACAAACTTCCAGTCAGCCACCTGCTACGCAGTGCCGCACCGCACAACTCCCAAGTGCCACGCTGAGACGGGCCATACGTGTGCCAGCTGATAACTTTCCAACGAACGAACCACACACACACACACGCAGACACAGCGACGCGCACCATCACTGGAAGCCCCCGAACCGGCTCCAGCGGCAGTCGCCATGAATGAATTCGCTTCCCCTCCATCGTCGGTCGGGCTATGTACCACGTTCCAGCAGTTCACATCCAGTACGTCAGTGTGCCGGTGGTGGGTTTGGGTTATCTGCTCCAACAGCGGGTGAACACCGAACTGAACACTGAGACTGAACAGCGAACCGAACGAGCGGCGCGGCGACCATTTAACACCGAACTTCTCTGCGCCTCAGTCATCGTCGAACAGAACGCGAGCGAGTGTGAAGTGTTGCGGGTGTGCTCTTATCGAATTTTCCTCAATCCGTCAAGTGCTTGCATTCTATCAACTGCTGCTGCTGGTGTGGTGGAATTGAAGTGAAAAGAGAAAGAATCGAAAGAAAACGAAGAATTATTGTCAAAGGCAAAGATATCTCCGTTGTAGCGGCAGCAGGAAACTGCTTAGAATTTCGGTAATCGAAGTCCGGTGCCTTCTATGGTTTCCCTTGTACGGTGCTCCAGTTTTTGTGTGTCCCAAAAAAAAAAGGAAAGAAATACGTGAACCTGTACAGTGCCCAGAAAGGATTACACATCGCTTGTCCCTGCAGAGCGGGCGGTGTCGGGCTCGGGCTTAGTTTTCTCGTTTCGTTTGCCAAGAGGAGTCTCTGAAATTCGTGAACTCGTATTATCCGCCTGGCGAGGGGCCTAAATGTCAGCTGGTGCGCCGCAGGAGTGGTAGTGACTAGTGAGAGCGAGAGTAACGTAACGTGTGGTGTGGTGTGGTGATTCTTCGCGTGTTTTGTTTTTGCTTCGGTTTCCTTTTTTTTTCGTTTGTTTTTTGTTTTCGTTTTGGTGAAGGATTTATTCGTTTGGTGCGTGCACAGAAGGAATTCACAAGGCAGAGGCGCCATGGAGGTGTGCTGTTTAAAAATGGCATCACGATGCAAGTGAGTACCAACCAACCAAACGACCAACCGACCGACAGACAAACAACAACGAAACCAGTATCTCCATTGACAGTGGTGAGGGCGGTGAGGGTGTGTGTGAGGGTAATGTAGTCTCTTTCGGAATATCCTTGGCCAATTACCGAAGACGTTCCATCTTCCCATTCAGCAGAGTGTCGGGTTGCGCCGCAGGGATTATGTCAGATGACACAATGACAACGACAACGTTGATTATAATCACAAAAACCGGCGCGACGACGACGCGGAGAACGTGGGGGATGTGATGACGGTGTGGTGATGTAAGGAGTCCTGCGGTGGCCATGGGGTGGATGTCATTGCGTGGCAATACGTGCTCCTGTTGGTCCCCCCCTCAATGAA
Organism: Eristalis intricaria; assembly: GCA_964034865.1. Taxonomy (NCBI): domain Eukaryota; kingdom Metazoa; phylum Arthropoda; class Insecta; order Diptera; family Syrphidae; genus Eristalis; species Eristalis intricaria. The sequence continues at coordinate 63,126,390 of OZ035877.1, forward strand.
ACGTGTCGCATCTCGTAAGGATGTGTGGCCAGCTGCGGCTGCTGGAATGGTTGCGATTTGCGCAAATCAACACAATGCCGAACCGTGAATGAAGTGGAACTTGCAAAACCATGCAGATGCTTCCATCCTCCTCACAGTGAGCGACTCCTCGATTGTGGTCACTTCCAAGTCTGATTAAATATTTGTTTTTTTTTGTCTCGAAACTGGTCGGTTTGGTGTTGAAAAAAAAAGAAAACAAAACATTTCTTCTCTAATTAACGGTTCGGTGTTGCGGCAGTAAAGACCGTTGTCAATTAGGAACGGGATTACGTCAATTCCATCGATTTCGGCATTTCATTTCAAATCAATATATCAGAACTTGTTCTCTTCCTTGCCATGAAGTGAAGTGTCAAAGAGATTTCTGTTGACTGGTGTCTTTTATGTACGACAAGGCGACAAGCTTGTTCACGAGGATAGCTGGAAAGCTGAAAGCTGTAGGCCTCGAATGTTAGATCATTTGTACTGACTTTCAATGTAAAATCAACTAGTTTTTTAAATTGCCTCCCCATAATTTTTCATTCATTTCAATTCGCATTTCCACTCGTGAAAGAAGAATAGCACGCACAACACGATTGGTTGCTGAGAAGCTAGGCCCAGGTCCGCCTCGGACTGTCGCTCCACCCATATTATTATTATAATTCATTTTTATTTCAACAATTCATAACAAACTTACATTACTAGACAAAAATGCTTACAACTAGTTGGACGAGCAGTGTTACTGTCTAATTGCCTCCCTCTAAACCTCTTAGCAAGTCTTATTGACTGAATTCAATCTCTCCTGACTCTTGAGAATGTTTTACGTAGTTTTTACAACATTTTTATCAATACAATTTACATTCATTGGTGCATTGATGCGTGTAGGTATAATCCCATAAGACTGCTTTAAAATGTTTGGTTGGTCGTGATGAACTGTAAAATTGTTCGTGAATAACAGTCAGCCAATTTGGGATTGTCCGTCGAATTCGTCAGTAGGTGACATTCAGCACAAGTTGTAAACAAGTTGGTCTCACTAGTGTGTACCTTACTTCTGCTTCGAAGCTGAATATTGTCCTGCCAGTGAATCTCGAATTTTATCAAGCAAACACCCTGTGTGTTACCGAAGACTGCGTATATTTGTTTGCCTCCTTCGCTGAATTGGAGTGCCTCGCTTGAACTTAAGGGGGTGTACATCAGAAATGAAGTATTACAGAGATAGCCGACTTCACAGCTGATTGCCCCTACTCCATCGACGAATTTGAGAGAATTTTTGACAGATATTCATGCATTTTTAACGTTATCCATGAAATAACGTGGATTCCGTCCTCTGATTGGTCAATTTGGTTTGAAAATGTTAAAAAAACAGAGAGGTTGTCGGGTATCTCTGAAATACTTCATTTCTGGTGTAAATAGTTTAAACGTCAAAATATAACTGTTTTTTTTGTGATTTATTTTCTGGTTACAAATGAAAATACAGTCAAACCTCTGAAAGTAGAACATCCGTAGCTGGAATTTTCTATAAGTCGAACAAACTTGGTATAAATTTTCTATATTTTACTATGAACATGATGCTCCGTATGAACGAAGGCATTTAAAAAATGTAGACTTTTCTAAAAATGCCAAAGCTTGAAACTATAATCCATTTATTTGTCTCTCACATTTTTGATTGAAAAAACTTGTCAAAAAATACTTCGATCACCCGGAGGACAACTTAAATTTCAGTCTTAGATTTCAAACTGATCGGTGAAGGCGTTATAAAGACAAAGTGATCAGCGACCTTAAAGATACGATTTCGAGAAAAAAGTGTCGAGAAAACTATGAGTACGACTATGATGTCGATAGAGATGGATCGACTAAACAAGGAAAAACGTTAAGTGATTGGCACAAAATTATAGTCAAGGCCACTTTAAGAGTTTAACTCTGAACTAGTTCTACGCAACTTTAAGCTTTAAAGCGTGTTTTAACTTTTTGTCAAAAATTAGTCACTTAATAACCTGCCTCAAACTGGTTTCTACTTTATAAAGCACCTTTAAGAATTTTCAATCAAAAACACATCTAAAAATGACAGACACTTAAATTATGTGTTCCTTCTCAAAATTATGTATTATAAAGAAAAGTATTTACTCGAATTGTTGGTTTGTGGAACTGCTTCGGAATGTTATTCCAGTTGTTACTGCGGGAGCGTTGATGTTATCTAATTCCACAGAAAATGGCGCTGTTCTTCAAATTTGCACAGTTCTATATAAACTTTCATAACATTCAAAAATACCAAAATCTACGTCTTCCGACAACGTTTTTCCGACTTTCTTTCACTGACATGAATTATTAGATTATCTCCCCATTAAATAATATTTAATATGATGTTTCGCGTGACTTTTACTTTGTCACAAGGTATTAACGATAAAGGGGGGCCTTAAGTCGACTATAATTATCAAATCACTTTGTTGCGTACTAACACTATTTTAAAGTACAATTCTGCCGACTATAATTTAGAGCGACTAATAACAATTATTAAAAGATCCAGGATATCAAAATCTATCTATATGCACCGAATTTAATATATCGCTACGGTGAAAATAGCGGAGGGTATGATAGCTTAAAATTGGCTTAAATAGAGATTAGTATACTTTTATTATATTTTAAATATTTATATAAACATTTTACACTTATTCAAATTTTAAACACGCCCCCTAAAAATTAAGAAAAAACGACTTAAGTTTTCGGAACCTACTTTTGAAATATTCTACTTTCAGAAAATAGCTTTAAGCGTGACTGGGGGTACACCCTTAAAGGCATTTTCTTGTTCTCTTAAAACTGTGCATAATCAGTGATGTCTTCAGTATTTTAAAAAGTCAAATGTTGGAAAGGAAATCAAACAAAAAAGTCATTAATATGATGACTACAACAGATTCCATCAGCTCAAGCTGGCTGGAGACACTTGTTGGTTGAGGCTCAGGCCCATGCCGGACTGTAGCGCCACGTTGTAAACAGATTCCACCAGATTACAGATCACACTAAAATGTGCATATTTTGGGGTGAAAAGAGGTAGAGGTGGTCGGACTGTTTGTCTCGTAGCTGGGCAAGACTCTCCAGTTAGCAAGATCTTAGTCCAGCAAGTTGGCTAAGGGCATTCTCCACTCGCGTGCACTGCTAGTTTGCACAGGATCTCCTCCTCCCCACCCCCCACAGGCACAGAGTCGAAGGCTCTTTCGGACTGGAACTGGGAGTTTGCCATGTCCTGGCGACGTTGTTATGTATTTCGCCGAAATATGTTGGACTGAGAAATCTATTAACTTGATTCAAATTCTGCCTGCCCTGTAGGCATTGGTCAGTTCATTTGTTTATGAAGGTCGATTTTTTAAGCTTTTTGTTTTAATTATCAACAAAAAAACACAGGAAATTACAAACGTGCATTAACTGTTCATTGCAGTTCTTCAATCAATTTTTGTCACTCTGACTATTTAAGGATAATTAAATGACCACGTCTAGGGTTTTAAGTGGTTCATAGTCACATTCTCCACAATATTGGTTGGAATAAAAAAAAAGACCATTGATGCCGTCCTGCGGTTTTTTTTCGGGTTCTTTGGCTGCAGGCAGGTTCCTTATTTATTATATTACGCAGCATACTGCAAAAGGTGGCATTGGCATCTGTTCAACGACACCATACAAGATTTCAGACGGATTCAGATGAAGATTTTTTTTTTGATAGCCAGTTCTGACAAATATCAATATCCGTTCCATTAGGTCGTCGACTCCTACACAGAATTATTAGGATCAATACCCAGTTTTCTTAATCCACAGTTCCACAGCTCTCGCATATCACCGACAGAGTAGAACTGTCAAGAAAAGAATTTTATCAACACTTCGACCTTCGGCGTCGCCATAAACCTGTTGGCCCCGTTCACTCGAAAATAGGCCTAGGTTCCCCTCGAATTGAAGCGCCACCACATCATTTTGTCATTATCATTTATCTGACATAGTTTTGTCCCCATTGCAACTAGATATGTGAAATATCGCTATCAATGTTGAGAAACTCACACGCGGTCAGATAAAGACTACTGTAACATTATTTTATCAATAAAATAAAAACTCTAAATTAGCGTTTTCTTATTTATAGTCGACATAAAATCCACTTTATAGATATCACGTCGTGGTGGCTTTAAAGTCTCTTTTATCTTCCGATATATGAGTTGATAGGCATTTTCAAATGAAATAGTCGTTTGATTTCCACATTTTTGGTCCAAAGTCCTATTTCAGAGGTGTTAAGCGGCGAATTGGAAAGATGGCAAGGTGTCCAACAATTTCCTACTTGTCTTCATTTCATGTAAAATCTTATTTTTCTTATTTTATTTAAAATTATAGCACTCCGTTGTGAACCTAATAATAGTGTTGTGGACATGACAGAACATGGCGAAACATCGACTTGTGTTTTTTGAAATTCTGAAAACGGAGTTTTTCTTCTCAGATCAACCGATAGGTAGCTATTTATGAAGAGATTTCCGATATATCTAAGTTTGGAAACTTATTTTTTGCCACAAAAATGTTCTCCTTAAATCGACAGACTGTGAATGGGTGAGTGACTGTGGGCAAAAATCCCATCCACAATGACTGCACTTAAGGCTTGGGTAGTTCACGAACGAGTGAACTAAGTGAACTGCAAAGTGTACAATATCTTCATTTAGTTCAGCAGTTCAACAAACTCAGGTATACCTTGCTCTGCAGCCATGGGCACATCAGGCTTGTTTTTGTTTAACTATCGCAGCACAGTCGCATAGCACATGTTTGCGTTGTGAATGGAATATGCACGATTAATGTGGAAAATATTAAGGAGATTTGTTTCTGTTAAAGTGTTTGACCTTCACTCAGTAGCGGTACGGGTAGGATTACAAGTACTGCCGCTGTTTGGTTAATTCTGTCCATTTCATTGATATCTCTTGATAATAACGATAATTTGACAACCAACCGACGAAAATCGCACAAGACTCAATTTCCTGAGCAGTGAACTACATTGAAAGAAATGAAATAGAAAAACGAACTATTTCATCAAACAATTGAACTACACTGAGCGCCCTCTGGACTGAACCAATAAGAACAAGCCTACTATCAGAGTTGCCGCTGAACATTTTGATAAAGTCGCAAAAAATCACGGAGCAAAAACTAAAAACACTTAACAAAGAAAAAAATGTAATTTTCAATGCCTTGATCTTGCCACTGTTACCTGCTACCTGAAAAAAAACATCCGACTGGATCTTCTTAAGCTTAAGTTGTAAATGAAGAGTAATAGAAAAGTAACACTTTCAGCAAATAATACAGTCCGAGGTAGATCATACGCTCTACGTGGCCTAGCCTTAACCAACAGTCTTCTCCAACTATCACGATCTCCGGCTAGCTGTCTCCAGTGTCGCACGGCAAGATGGTTTAGGTCCTTCTCCCCCAGGGTGCGCCACCTTAAGCGCGGGCGTCATCTGTTGCGTTGTCTCACGGGTTCGGAGTCGAAGATTCTTCGGGTCGGAGCTGAGTTGTCGTACGCTCTACGTGGCCTAGCCATCTTAGGCGTTGGATCCGAAGACGCCTGACTAGACTTATGTCGTTGTACAGTTCGCGGTGGTATCTTCTCCTTAAAAAACCGTCAATTGCAAACAGGACCAAATAAGGCAAGCAGAACTTATTTCTCCACGAGACCAAGGATTTCCTCATCCGCTTTTGAGATTCTCCATGCCTCCGCGCCGTACAGCAGGACTGGGACGATCAAGGTCTTGTATAAAGTCAGCTTGGTCCTTCGAGAGATGGCTCTACTTCTCAATCTCTTAGCCCATAAAAACACCGGTTGGCGAGAGTTAGTTTGGGTTTGATGTCTGTACTGTGGTTGTTCGTACTATTTACTGGGGAGCCGAGAATGACAAAGTCCTTGAATACCCCAATGTGACGCTCTGTCCAAGACGTCGATGTTGTATGTCCTTTCTTGATAACAGCATATACTTCGTTTTGCCTACTGTTACACCCATTTTAGCGTCTTCCGTCTGAATGCCATTCATCATTGACAGCTCGCTGTGTTCTGTCAATATTGTGGCTCTTTATCGAAATCCACAAAGGATACTGATCTGATTCTGACCCGATTCTGAATCAGTTACATGGAAAAAAATTTCTCTTATAGAATGGTCTCCAAAAGTCGCAAGAAATATAAAATGGAGGTATTTTTAAAAAGTCGTGTCACAGTCTCAAGGCGTCGAAAAGGGGTCAAATTGCATGGTGGCAACCCTATACTTGCTAAGCAAATGTCCGATCTGTGTCCTTTTAATCTCACAACTCACTTAGGTCGTTATGGAATCATTGTCATGATGTTGAATGTTGAACATGAGGTTGTTACAACATTTACACAATTCGTTCATAATTTTGATCGATCGTGGTGTCGCACCACGCTAAGAAATACGCGATGCACCGTGCAGTTCGGCTCAAGGACTTACGAGCCGTTTAAGACCTTGACCGAATTTCGGCAAGGAGATGCGTTGTTAAATTTCTGCAACCTGGCACGGGAGAAGATAGCGCTGCTGGCAGCCGTAAGCACGGATACTTCACTATCTACTTCTAGTCAGTCCAACTGTTGGGATACGCAGATAACATCGATATTGTCGCGAGTTCCCACCTGAACGACTGAAGAACAGGCAAATCTCGCTAGTCTGAAGGCCAATGAGGATAAGACGAAATATATGCTATCGAGCAAGAAACAATGCGCCGCAGACCACCTAGAGCAAAACATCGCAATCGACCGCTACAGTTTTTGAAGAAGTTCAGGGGATTATCTACCGTGGGGAAATGTGAACTCCACAAACGACATCACTGTGGAGATCCGACTTAGAACCGCCTTTGGCAGCCAGTTTTACTTTGGTTTGTCTAAACAACTGGCGTGGAAACTTCTGGTCAAGATTATGCTCCACAAAACTCTTATTTTGCCAGTCCTGGTGAATGGAGCCGAAAGCTGGAGGATAAGCAAAACTGCGGAGCTGACTCTTGGCGCCTTCAAAAGAAAAATTCTACTTCGGATATATGACCTCGTCTGCGAGGATAGAGAAGACAAAACCGAGAACTCTACGAGCTGTACAAGGATGTGGATGTAGTCCGGAAGGCAAGAATCCGTCGACTGCACTGGCTCGGCCACATCGAGTTAAGAGGTTCGCTAAGAGGTTCTTCGAATGCGAGCCTCTTGGTTCGAGAAGTAGAGGAAGACCGAATCTCCGGTGCTAAGACCAAGTAATCGCGGACGCAAGACAGCTTAGTCTTAATGACTGGACGCAGCGTGCAGGACCGTCATGAATGGAAAGCAGCTTTTGCTCAGGCTCAGACCCTCCATGGGTCGTAGAATGATTTCAATTTTATTTTTTAGAAGCAATACTTCGCCTTCTTCGGCACGAGGCTTAAAACTCCATTAAATTCTTCTATTTGCTTACTCTCTTTAATAAATGGAGTCGGACAAATTTAGGGCAGCTTGCGCTTCGGACTCCAAGCAAAAGCCTGCAAACAAGTACGAAAAACGACATCAAACGCATTTGAATTGCGAAGTAACCTCAAATCCCCTCTTTCTCTCCACTTTCTACACCATCCACGTCAGTCCGCAGTTCACTGAATGCCTTCGCAACTTCTCCCAGCTCGCATTCAGTTGACAACTATACCTTGAAAAGGTAACATTTGCTTTGAATGCCCTCATTTGGACGTCTGTTTGTTTTCCTTGACAAAGGCAAACAAACGCCCATCTCACACGGAATCCAAATTGAAAAACTGTGTAGATATGAATAAGCTATGAACACACAGCAATTAGTTCCAGGCGATGTCGTGCGAACGCCAAGAACGCTCAAGAGCTCGGCCTTCACTGCTAGAGGCCCCCTGCCAGACGCTACCCACTGACGGATGTGCGTTCAATTTGCCCGTCTGTCAAATGTCGTTTTCATGCTTGTCAAAGGTCTGAAGACACTCACCGTCGAAGGAGGGTACTTCGCTTAGACGCTTCTGCAGAAGTCACTTCACGCGCCCGTCTGTCCGGCGGATTGATCTCATAATCGATCGACAGACGTCTCGAGGGCTGCGCCACTTTGAGACGCAATTTGGCAGCAACCTCTCGAGGAACAAGTGTCGAGTAATTTTCATTCGTCTTTGGAGACTCCCCCCGTCACGACGAGCGGGTCAGTGATAAGATTACCCAACAGACTCCGCGGAGGGGCGTGAATAATTTGAATTTTCACAGCGGACGCATTCCCACACACTGGGTGCGAGTGTCGCACGCTTCAGTGCGTCGCCGAAGAATAAGACGAAATGCTTCGAGTGCACTTTTGCTTTCTCACTGAACCATCCAAGAGGCAGCGGCGGGTAACCCTTCGCCAATGGCATTCACACCTTTTGCCGCTTCAGTCCTATGGATGGAAAACGAAAAATCCATCAGACAGACACACGGTGAAAGATACGCGCGTTGCTTCCGCACCCTGGAGTGCGCTGCGCACTGTCCAGAGCCGCGCTGTGCCCTCTCGGGACACACCACCATCCACCATCGCATGGAGAAGCATTTGCAATCATTATTGCATTAAACAAAGCCCAAGTGTTAAACCGTTGGGGCGCCATCAGATGGCACGCAGGCAAGCGCAGGCATTTCGAGACAACGGCAGCAGCCGTCAAGCGGCTGGCTCGTTAATTTAATGGCCACCAGCTACAATGGGGTATAAATAAACTTGCAAAACTTGCGGGCTAACACTTCTGGATGATTGGCGGCACTGCATACTCGGCACAATGGCAGACCATAAGGGGAGCGAATCAAGCACGGCGCGGCGCGGCGCGGGCGTTCTCGGGTGAAATTGGATTGGTTGAATGCGGGAATTAGGTGCGTTCTTTGCAGCGTTTCTCTTGTGCTCTTCATTGCTGCCGATGCAGAAGTCGCGCTCGGGGTGCCGAGGTGCCAGCGAGATGTGTGTGACAAGAAGTGCTCCTATGAAAGCCGTTAACAGCCTCTGCAGATGCCACTTAATTCTCAGAGTTTGCCACAAAGCCAGTCTGATGGCGAGGGTGGAGGCGCATGACAACAAGATAACAAACACCAGGCGGCATCGGCAGCGGCATCCAACGAGCTGCCAATTGTTTACATCATAAATAAGCGAACGTAATGACTGGCCCAGTGGGGGGACACAGACGTCGAGCACAGAGATTCCCTGCGGCATCTGCAGTGGCAATGAGAGAAACAATTCGATCGATGGGTGATGATGGCACAGTGGTCGTCGTCGCGATTTGATACACTTTTGAATTTTTGTTTGTTTGCTTGGCTTGCTGCGATGGAAAGTGATTCGGTGATGATACTTTCAAAATTGTGTACACTCTTTTGGGAGTCATTAGACGCGAGGCAACATCGCATGGCCCGAGTGAGCGTTTGTTTTGAGGGATTAATGGGCTTGCAGCATTTGCTGATTTTGAGTGAAGTGACGGCGCGATGTGGCGTAACTGAATGTGCGATGGGATCGTGAGAGAAATTTGTGTACGAAGAGGTCCTGAGTGGGTGCTTGAAACTCCCAGAGTCTCAGAGTTACGTCGAGAGTCAAACAGTTTGGCCCGAATGATCCTTCTCACAGTGTTAACACTTGTTCAGTTGAGGCCGTGAGGTATATTGATTCGCAATATTTTGGAGGAAAAGCGAGGCAAAAGTTTTAACTTTTGGTACTTCATCTTCTTGCCAGCATGATCAAAAACGAGAGATCCCCAGGAAACTCGATCCTCCGCCATCCTCAACAGGAGTCCAAGAGTAACCAGGTGAGTTTTTGAACCTGGTCCAACCACCCCACCCTGGGTCTGGCAAGCGGTCGCCTTCTCGATGGAATGCCATTGAAACCCCGTCTCGGTGGTTGTGATGGTTCAACGTGAACAAACCATCCAAGCATAACGCTTGGAGGAAGCTGCTAGATGTTGAGCTCCTCGCGGACTGCCATGTTTCTCTCCCTATCCCGGCGAGTAATTCCCACAACAGTACAAATAATCACGCGGATCGTTAAATTAGGTTTAGAATGGGGAGCGTCACTTTTACTCGAAGGTCCTAGGGCCTATTGTGAATCCCTTCATTTTTGGACCTAACCTGTCACGTGATCGCTTAAACCACTTGCGAGTCTTAGAAGATCCGATATTAATATCTGCATTCGCTAAATCCGCAGCCTCTGAGAAGAATCCTAGACCCGGCGAAGCTAGGCGCCGAATGAGGAGAGCTGGCAAAGCAGGTGTATGCTCGACTCGGTCTCTTCCTCCTCGTCGCAGCTCCGACAGAGCTCGCTGGATTCTGCATTCCATTTCCGCATCTTACAATGACGTACTATAACGAATTTGAAAGCAATAAATAAACGTAATAACCCCATTCGGTTTTTTGTGTTCGATTCAGAACTGATTTCAGCATTGACAACATAAATCTAATATAGAACATCATCTCACAATTGTTTTGAAATATTTATTTATTTACTTATTTATTTAAATAAAAGGTATGTACATTAAGATTATTAGTACTTAGTATCTAACTTGAAATTAAAAAGATCAATTTAGAATTTGTACAGACTTTTCTTAAAAACTTTAGGATTTGGGGGAGTGTAGAAAAATAAGGGATGATTGCACTTTTAACATCTTTTTGATTCATCAGGTAAAGAGTTCCATAGTCTAGCAGTATGAATGAAAAATAAACGCGATGAATTTAAAACGTTTTTGCGATAAGTTATTAGATTAATTGACTATCTGAGCGAGTAAAATTAAGCCTGTTTAACAAATACCCCGGACTACGACTGTGAATCCATTTGTGGAGGAAAATACAGTTCATGGCTTTAATGTACCCTTGGAAACTGCACCGCAGTAAGTCCCTGGCAAAAGCAGAGATATGCTCATACCTGCGAATGCCACAATTAAAAAATATTGGCGTATGCTTTTTTTTTTTTGTATTAAGAATTTGGGTTTTAATTCGAATTTTTCAAAACTGAATGATGAATGATGTTCCTTACATATTAGCCCAACGAGTTTTTCCAGCTGAAAAAAAACTTAATGTTGTAAAACTCGCGTTCCTGAACAACTTTTGTTCTACGACTTTGTTCATAGGTTTTATTTACCTGAGCTAGGTAAGAAAAACCTGATTGGTTCTTTGAGGAACCACTAGGCATCCGAAGATCAAACATTTTAAAGATGTCGGGAACGAATTGACAAACTCGGAACGTTCTTCTTCTGTTCCAAAGTCACGAATTCTACGTGACATTTCTTACCAATAAACAAAAAAAAAAGCACAACAAAAACGTTGCTATATGATTTTATGTTTGGTAAATTTCGAACTCCCGGTGACTGACGGTTCGGAAAGGGACCAACCAAAAATTTGAAATAAAAAAAAAGTATATTATTTCACGGAAATACTTTTGTATTCTTCAATTTGTACGTATTTAACACAAGAACATCATTTTGAAAGTACGCAATTTCGTATAAGTTTTTTTTTTCGAAGTTGTGACACCTTACTGAACATACACGCGTCAATTGAAGTAGGTTTCAGGTAGCGATCGGCGCAAATGTTGGCGCTTGTATCAAGAAATATTTTTAAATTGGCAGCGGGAAGCTTAAAAAATAATCGTTTGACAAAGTTTTAATTATTTTTGGTTGGTTCCTTTCGGTACCAGTGGGATATTGAGGGTTAAAGAACAAATTTTTCAAGCTTTCAAATTTGGTATAGTACTTCAATGTAAGTGTTGCCGTTGTGTTGCTTATATTTTTATATCTAGCTGTCTTTTCCATTTTATGTATCTTTTTTCTTCTTCTAAAATTTCCCCTAATTCATAAATGCGTCGAGAAGGACCTCGTTTCCCATCCGATAGTAAAAAAATGGTTGTTTTTAATCCCTCTACAAAATACAGTTAACATTTTTTGGCGCCAAAGTTGTTCTCATGTAACTGGCACCGAACACAAATCTAAAAAATAATCAAAACGCTCAAAACTTGGAAAAAAATGCAAGCGTTAATTTCACGAAGGCAGCATAATTCAGCACGCCACCGGATTTCTGATATAAAACAAATTCCCCCGTAATACCACACCGCCACCCTTTAAACTATTTACAAAAACCCCATGAGATAAATGCAAACAATGTACGGCCAACATTCCAACTTCAGGGCTCGCTGATAAAATGCCCTCTAAAAATTCCCAGACATTCCTAAGCGACCATGTAATTAGGCAACATTAGCGAACAAAAAAAAAAAAAACAAAAACACAGCCATACAGTCTTCGAACGGTTTTGTCTATAAATAGCCGGTACTTGCGCGTATTTTTCAAAAACACTCAAGCACTTAATCGCGATCTTTGCTTTTTGCGTAATTAACCGTCGATTTGCTCAGTCAGATACTGCCAATTAATGGAAATGTGTTGGCTATCTGTGCGGCCACATGGAAGCCACAAAAAACCGCGTGTAATTAAGACGTGTAAATTTTTTGTTTGAACTTTCTTAAATTTCACGAACATCAGCGATAAGGAATCGACCACGATAAGAACATTCTCCAGATACATATGCGCGCTGACGTGTGTGTGTGAGTCGAACTGATATCGTGTATCTGGTTTTCTCTTGCGGAAGCAGAAGCAAAGCGAAGAAACAACCGGGGCCGGGTTGCGAAAGTGAATAATCAACTCCACTCAACACACGGCGACCTTGACTTGCATTCCGAAAAAATCACAACAGTGGGAGGGTGGCGAGAGGGGATTGTATCGATTGTGGCAATCCTTGATCTCGGTTGTTTGTCGAAATCACCTCGGCAATGGGCTAGGACTGCCGAAAGTTGAAGCGAAGGCGAAAAACCGGCTTACATGCAATTAAGGAATTACCGTCAGCTTGCGTGTTCCTCGCTTGCCGCAGTGGCATGCTCATGTGCCCCTTGCACTGTAATCGAACAATTAATGCAGATAAAAAAAAGCGACGTCATTTTTGGAAGGAGTGTGGGTTGAAAATGGTTGGTGATAAGACAGAGGGCTGACTGTTTACCCAAAACTAAGTGCAAACACATTACGTGCACATTTCGCAACTCACATGACGGATTTATGATGACGGAGCACACACATTTTATGTGTCTGGCCATAAAGTCATGCTGGATCTGGATTAGTTGGGGCAACATCTGCAACAAGTGGGCTTTATGGGTCTATTCAGATGTTTGTCAACGATTTCGCGACGCATGAATGCTATCTTGTGACGAAGGTAATCGGTTTCAATTTCTCCCAAATCGTCGGGACTTTCCCTTGAATGTGGTGTTTTATTTTTTGATGAGGAGCACAGCGTACCACGCAGTCATTTCCGCAATAATCTTGTTAATCAAAGTCGGATCGGAATTACTGCTTGCAAACTTTAATCGTTTTTAAATGGAAGAGAGTGATTGGGACATCTTCAGAGAAGCAATAAAATTGCCTTTGGGACATGCTCCGCAAACTATTTCACACAGATCCCTCGGGGGATGGATGCTTGCTACCACTCCCACGCAGTGTCTGCTCTGAAGAAGAAAAAAATGCCATGAATTCCTCCCCAGTTCGATCGAAGAGAAATCGATTGACATAGTTTGTGACTGGCGAAGGTTGACTTCTTGAACTCGTTGTGCCACTATTTTCAGCAGAAATGCTCCGGAAGCTGAATATTCAATCGATTTAAATGTATTTTATTCGTGCTTTGCAATGAACTGATGGACCAGTGAATTTGAACTCCATGACTCTGCTGTGGTACACAGTGGTTGAAACGAGTTTACCGTCCAATCATTGGTATACTTTGGACCTAGCCGGACTTTCTTGGAGACCCCTTCAAACCATTGTCCTTGTTAAAGCCAAACTGCATATAAGTGAAGTGCTCCCTTTTCAGACACTCGATTGATAGTTGCAACGTGTGCTGGCCTTGGAGCATGACTTGTCGAATGTTGCCTTCCAGTCGATGTAGTCTTCTGCGAATGATTGCATCCTGACGTGCTTAATAAATAAATACGATACGTGGGTCGTCGTGGCATAATGGGTTGATGCGTCAACTTCCACGCAAATAGAGCAAGGATCCCCGAATTTACCAACTTTCTTAAATTCACGGCTCCACCTCTTTCCAGTCACTGACAATGCTCAAAGAGTACTCCTGTTTAGAAAAAGCTTCTCAAGCTTCCCTGTTCGGAGTCGGTGTAAAAAAATGTAGGTCCCATCCACTCATGATGAAGATAAGCACGCACAACACGAGTGGTTGATGTAGAAGCTAGACCCAGAACCAAAGGTTGAAATCATCTGGGTGCCAATAGAAACTAAGAAAAACCAAGATCACAGAGATAGCGATCGGCAATGCTCGTGAACGATGGAATAATGTTAAGACGCGAAACAGGCATGGCCAAAAATGGAATTTCGAAGACCCACGGCCAACCTTAGTCTGAGCAGACAAAACCTGAGTAACCTAGCTTGAGTCCTCACAGGACATTGCGCAATGGGCCCTTTGACACGCCGCAAGGTTAGGATTACCATTCAACGATTTCTGCACCCGATGCGTGGATGAAGAAGAAGAGGAAATCGCATTGGAAACAAACTCTGGTAGAATACTAGTCAAACGAATTAGCGGACATATCCAAAAAGAATGTCAAATCAATGTGGACGTTCATCCAAAAAAACAACTGATGGTTCCAGGAGTAAGGGACAGTAACCGGCTCAGTGGCAACACAATGGACCTCTAAGTGAATCCATCACTCAGGATGGTTGAGGTACCTAACCTAACCTCGGACTGTAGCGCCACATATATTAAATTATTTAAAAAAATAGTTTAAGATGCTAAAGTGTTATGAGTAAGGGCCCAACCATACTTGATGTATTGACTGAGACACACAGTAATCATTTCCCTCAGCTTCATTAGGTTAGGTTAGGTATGGGGGCTGGTAGTGCATTCACCAGCACACTTAGACCATATCGGACCATTGTGATACCCCCAGTCAGACTGATTGACTACTCCAGTGACAGTGCCGTTAATTTGATCCCAACGGCAAATGGTGACTGGACCAAATTTAAAAACCAGATAAAAGCGTATTAACTTTGCTTTGACTGGGATTCGAACCGGGGACCCCGCTAACCAGGGGCAGGCACTCTACCAACTGCGCCATCCAGTCGACAGCTTCTCTTCGTTTCGTTCATTTTTGGTTCACACCCTCTTACGGAGCTAAATAAATTGCTCTCGACTGACGTTAATTATAGTTGATGTTTGAATTTTGTGCGAGCTTAAGGAAGAAATTCAAAGGCAATGCCCAAAACATTCCTCCTTAATCTCTTACTCGTGTTACTCAAAAATATCATTGTTACAAAATTTGTATTCCTTTATTCACTTTATCCAATGTCAAGGTCACCTTCAGACTATCGGGTGTATTCCGAGTTCTCACCCAAAGGTATTCTAAAATAAGAAAAATTAGCAAATGCAACCATCGAGTGGTTGAAGAAGAGGCTTCGACTCCGAACCCGTGGGATAAGGCAACAGATGACGCCCATGTTTAAGGTGGCGCACCCAGGTGGAGAAGGACCTCCACCAAATTGGCGTGCGATACTGGAGACAGCTAGCCAGAGACCGTGCTAGCTGGAGAGGCTTCTTGGTGAAGGCCCAGGTCCACCCCGGACTGTAGCGCCAAATAAAGAAGAAGAAGAAAGAAGAACCATCGAATGGATCCTACTAGAAGACACAATCTGCAGTATGTGCTGCTAACTAGGTAAATTTTGCTTGGGGTGAGAAATTGATCGATTATATAGATCTTGATGTGAGATGACAGTAAAAAGTGAGGCGAGAATTTGTCACTTCGTCTAAGAGAATAATTCCTGAAATACAATTGTGCATTTGCGCTTGCGTTGTCATTCAACGCACACAATTCAATGGCCATGCACAAAACTTAGCGTCGACCTGCGTTAGTGAAAAAATGAGAGAGATGAGAAGATCGTAATAAAACGTAAAACTCAAGTCCATCGCACGTCATTATTGAACGTGTTGGATATTTTTGACAGAGGGGTCCACTGTGAGTGTGATTTTCTTCCAAATTGAGATTTTTCTTTCAAATTGAAAGCATTTTGTGTCAGCTGTCATTTGAGAAATGAAAACAGCAAATTAAAAATAATTTAACAACAAAAGTCATTTCAGATGAGTATACGTAGAAAAGTGGCAATATTTTTCTTCTGGTAGATGAGAGAGAGAACAGCTGATAAATTGAGTAATCATTTCAACGCAGTGCGTCATCGCACCCCCTTCGTAACGTGAAGTCGGCTGGCGCAACGCACTATTGTGTTTCAGGCATAAGGAGGATTACGTCGCACTACGTTCTTCGCGTTAAAAAATGAGAGCAATGAGAGACATCATAGAACGTAGGAGCTAAGTCTCGCATAAGCATTTTTCGACATGTTTGAAAGATCTGCGGGAGAGCAGCGTTCGGCCGACACTTCTCTTACTTAAATTTTCGGAAATGAAAACAGCTGATAAATTCAGCTGTCATTTCAAGACACATGTGTCTGCACAGAAAGGACTAAGACATTTTTTTGACGAAATGTTATTTTATCCTTAGTCAATTGCTGTTGGGCGCTAAGATTATATATAACTTAACCATTTTTTTAATTCATTTTCATGTCATTTTGTCTAGTATGTAAGTCTGCAACTTAACTCGTAAATGCATAGCGTTACACATCTGCATCAATCTGAAAATCTGATTTTCCGGAAAAAGTAATGGGGACTGGATACATAATTTCAGTTTTTTGCGATTTTTATCAATAAAAGTGTTTTCTTACGATGGATTTCATTAAAATTTCCTCAATCTGGGGCCCCAGATTCTAGCCCTAGATTCTAACCCTAGATTCTAGCACTAGTATCTAGCCCTAGATTCAAGCAGTGGATTCTAGCCCTAGATTCTAGCCCTAGAATCTAGCGCTAGATTTCTCTTTTAGTAAATAAATAAGAAAGCAGCTGAGGAAATTTTAATGAAATCCATCGTAAGGAAACACTTATTGATAAAAATCGCAAAAACTGAAATTATGTATACAGTCCCCATTACTTTTCCCATTACTTGTGAAACGCTATACATTTAAGGGTTACGTTTCAGGCTTACATACTAGACAAAATGAAATGAAAATGAATTAAAAAAAGGGTTAAGTTCCATCTTAGCGCCCAACTGCAATTGACTAAGGATAAAATAACATTTCGTCAAAAAAATGTCTTGGATGGAGCGCTAGAAATCTAGCGCTAGATTCTAGGGCTGGATTCTAGGGCTCGTTTCTAGGGCTAGATTCTAGGGCTAGAATCTAGGGCTAGATTCAAGGGCTAGAATCTAGGGCTAGATTGTAAGGCTCGTTTCTAGGGCTAGATTCTAGGCTAGGATCTAGTTACAACGCCTGAAATAGGACAAAAATAACGCCAATCCCATGAATACAGTTTTCCGCGTTCTAATTTTTCCTTCTTTCTTTTCTGCATTTATCGTTAGGTCTAAACTTGTTGTATCTTACTTTATGATATATTTCGCCATGCTAAACATGGCATCATACTCAGTGGTAACAAGGTCATTCTAGTTGAAAATGTTTCATTTCTAAATTTTCGAAAATTTAGATTTTTAAAAATAAAATAAAAATAAAAATATTGAGATCAACATGGTCTTTCTGTCTCGAAAACGTCTTTAATCATGGTACGTAGGACAGAAATTCGATCTATGTCATCGCAGCGAACATAAGGTACGTTTAGGAAACAAAATTGAGAAAAGTGCCAAAATTATTGAATTATTATTGAATAAAGTGCCTAAAATGTTTGTTTCTGACTGTATTGAGCTCGATATGGCAAAATCTGATGTCAAAGCACCAAAAGCAATTGCTTAAATTACGCGAGAGGAGTTTTAAAATGAATTTCGGTAGAATTTGACTGATTGAAATCAAAATATCAGCTCAAAAATATAAAAATGTAAACAAAAAAAACATAGGCCCAATTAAATTCCTACAAAGAACATAAAATCTGAACTGCAGAAGACTATAAACGAGTCAAAATCAACAAGTTCCAATCCCATAGAAACTGAAAATTTCAATCAAATCCTTTATTGATGAAAAACCACAAAAACTGAAATTATTTATCAACTTCTGGTCGCCACTGTATGTTGATACAAAATGTCTGTCACATCTGAAATTGCGAAGTCATACATAGAATATCATAAATAGAAGTGTCTGCCCTTAATGAAGAGATCATATGGAGCTAGATCTTTGAAGTACAAACGGGAGAGTCTCCATTACTATTTCGTTTAGATGAAATTTTCACTTGAAAGACCGAGTACTCATTTTAGTCGACACCTACCTACAAATTCTACTGTTCGATGGTAATGAACATTCACGGCATTTTTCTCATAGTCTTCTGAAAATGTTTGTTTTGAGTTTCAAGTCTACCTACTCTACCAGGAAAATGGCTTAAGCATGTTGACAGGAAATAAGGTCAAACCAAATGGCCAGAAATTATAATAAAATCTCCATTATTATAACAGTCTGGACGTGAGGGTGATTTATACGCACTCACGCAACGTCGCCGCGCCAGGGGTGGCCAAGCAAATGGCGCCTATGTCCTCAACTGAGTATTGGAAAGTAAATGTTCCTTTTTGGGAACTTAACTAAAACCAACTTCTCTTTGCCTTGTTTTACGTCAAAGCGGAATATTTTGTACTCAGATACTTAAACATTTTAAAAATTCGATTTGAAAGAGGTGTTGACAGTTTTGTTATATTTAAAAAATCACCACAACCAACAAGAGCTATTGGTTAGCAAGACCTGTCGATAGTTGTATGTATATTGTGATGATTGTTTAGCTTGTCAAAAGATACATTTTGGTCATACGTGGATATGAGTTTGCTTTCGTATCTTATCTAGTATTTTGTGTACAAATTTGCGGGCTATTTGGTAGACAAGCTCGGGAATTGTAAGGAATGCGTGTTGAAATTTAAGGTCACTTAAAATTTTATTATTTTGTGAAATTGGAAAAGATGAAAGTAGTGCAGGCAGATAGTGACCTTACCTTTTGCGTGCATTGCGTTCTTGAAAGTTGATAGTGTGGTACCAATAGACATAGCATTGCTCTTCAAACTATTTGGATTAATTTTTGAAATTAATTTTTTCCCGCCAAGACTAGGCATTCGCTGAGCATTTCTTCCTCATCTCTGCGGCTCCTGAAAAAGTGTGCAGTACATTCAGTCGCGATGCATGCATGCAGTTCGCTGTAAGGACTCCTATTAGCGTTTGCGCTTCCTGGATGGTCAGTGATGTTGAAGAGCTGATTTCCAGATCGAGTCATTGACTTCTGACTCCATCTATGGATTTGTCTTCCAATTTTCTTCTCATGGAACTGCTAGAGCGTTTGGGATTCTCTTAGCTCAGGTCCATATTTCGCAAGACTATCCACTGGTTCTACCGGGCATCGTTTTCCAATATGAGCAACAAGCAAACCAAGAAATGAGAGTTCCAGCCGTTGACATCTAATTAAAAACGTCATTTTTGCCAGAGTTTTCTCATATATTGGGGGTCGCCGTGGCGTAGTGTGTTAGTGCCTCGACTTCTACGCAGAGGGTGCCAGGTTCGATACCCGAATTTACCACTTTTGATAATTCACGGCTCCACTTCTTTCGAGTTTCTGACAATGCTCAAAGAGTATTCCTGTCTACAAAGGGCTTCTCAACTTCGCCGTTCAGAGTTGGTATTAAACTGTAGGTCCCTTCCAAGTGTGAGAAAACAATAGCACGCACAACACGAGTGGTTGCTGAGAAGCTAGGCGTAGGGCCGCCTCGGACTGTCGCGCCACCCATATTATTTTTATATATTTCTCATTTATGTCATAATTTTTTTCAGTTATTTTTTTTTGAATAATCATTGGAACTTGAAAATGTAAAAAGACACAATTCATACATTTTCTTTTTGGAAATATATTTTCAGAGGTGTTTTTGCCCTAAAACTCAATTTTGAGCCATGACAACTAATTAGAAACGCTGGAGAAATATAACAAAAATGCAAGACAATCTTTACAAATCATGTCAAAACTCACCATAATGTCTTGTTATGACTAGTTCTTAGTTGGAAAGCCACTTTACTGCAACATGGCTCCGCAATGATTCTGAATCTACCTGACTAGGCCTCGGCATCTCTCAACTGGAATGGCATACCATGCTTCATTCACCTTTTCAAAACATCCAAATTGGAAATGCAACACAGTTAAACTGTTCAAAGCAGATGGTATTTGGTGCAGTTTCACATTTTCATAAATATGGCACCACGGAAAATGTTTCTGCACGTTGATAGAAAATTTGTCCGCCTATCAAAAGCGCCAGAGCAATCCAGTGTGAATCGGATGGGCACAAATGTGTCTAAGAAACCTAATGCTAGTCGTCTGACATAAGTTGGACTTCACTGAAGACTTGCGCAACTTGTACGTAAGAGCTCACGTAAGTCTCTCTACAGGCTTAAAGACCAGTGCGAGGCAGTGCGTTCTACTGACACTTCATGGATTTTTTTACGAATTGAGAGTTTCAGAATTTAAAACATATGGATAGATTTCGATTCGCGTTGGTAGAGTGCCTGCCCTGGTTAGCGGGTTCCCCGGTTCGAATCCCAGTGAAAGCAAAGCTAATACGCTTTTATCTGGTTTTTCAAATCTGTTCCAGTCACCATTTGAAATCAAATTAACGGCACTATCACTGGAGTAGTGAATCAGTGGTAGCAGTCTGACCAGGGGTATCACAATGGACCAATAGGTCTCAGTGTGCTGGTGAATGCACTAGCAGCCCCCCTACCTAATCCTAACCTGATACACACCCTCACATAGTGGAGACCAAAAAAGACTTCAGCACAACCTCAAGACCTTAAGTGAACACTTCAATTGCAGTTAACTCGAATTCCAAGTACTTAAACTTCAGATGAAATATCCTCACTCATTCATCTGCATTCTCAATCAACCTTCTCCCTCGTTCCCCACATCATCACTTTCGGCTCAAGTCAACATTGAAATGTCGTCTCCATTCCCAGTCACTGTGACCGTGAAGACGGAAAATCCAAAGAAACCAACATTCCATCACTTCTTCTTGCACAATTGGCGGCCATCCGTCTCTAGTCCACTTTCAGTCAATTACTCAATACAATTAGCAACTCTGAGGAGTCGGTAAATCTCTTTCGGATTAGTCTCGACCCATAAACTAATGTGCGGTCATTAGAACCATCAAAACCAAGAGAGACAGAAATGAAAAGAAATTAAAGTAATAAACTCCCCACATGTGGCAATGGCGAAGATTTGAAAAGCGATGACGCCGATGAACGCGACGCGAAGTTAATTTGCCTGCCAGCCAAAGGCCATGCTATAACTCGGTTTGAGATTTAGTCAACAAAATTATAAATTTTAAATTAGCAATTAGGGACGTCCATTACACGGATGTTGAACTTAATTTTTGCTTTTTTCTTTCAAATTGGTTCTGATGGTTACTTCGTAAGAGAATGTCTGATGGGGGAGAGTCGGTGTCAAGGGCATCGATAAGCAGTTTTGTAGATTAATAAGTACAACCGAGGAGCTGACACACTGTGAAATGGTCAAGGTTTTGGGCTTGTAATGAGGTTTGATTGAGTGTCCCCGTCAGTGCCGTGCATTTATGCTCAGTCTTGTTATTCGGTGTCGTTCTTAGTCGTTTGGCTTAGGATAGTTGCAGAGGTTTCGTATTAAGCCTTGTGATCGTTTCGCAACAACTGGACAGATCGCTTCAAATGTGGTTTGGTACGAGGACCCAAGGCTAAAGCTGAGGAATAAGTGACAAGGGACTGAGTGGTGAGCAATTAAGCGAAGAGATTGAGGGACTCTATTAATTAAGAAATAAATATAAGCTTTCAATATTCAACGATGAACTTAGAAAATGTAAGCAAAATTATTGGAAATGCCGTCGCAATTTTGGGGCAGCTACAATTAAAAGGACGCTTTACAAATTTTGGAATAATGCTATATCTGATCTGGAAAATATACTGTTCTTGCCGTTTTCCCTATGTAGGGGGGAGTCAATCAAAGCTGACTAGCTTGGTGCGACATTAGTAATTAAAAAATAGTTAACAAAGTGGTTCATAGGATGTTTTAAATTGCTCTCGCATATGATTAATGCGAGAGTGGAGCTGAGCCTCAACCAACAAGCCTCTCCAGTTAGCACGGTCTCTGGCTAGCTGTCTCCAGTGTTGCACGCCAAGTTGGTTGAGGTCCTTTTCCACCTGGGTGCGCTACCTTAAGCGCGGGTGCCCTCTGTTGCGTTGTCCCATGGGTTCGGAGTCGAAGACTCTTTGGGCCGGAGCTGAGTAGTCCATACGCTCTACATGGCCTAGCCATCTTAGGCATTCGATCCGAAGTCGCCTCACTAGACTCATGTCGCTGTACAGCTCGTACAGTTCGTGGTTGAATCTTCTCCTCCAGAAACCGTCAACGCAAACAGGAGCAAAGATCGCACACAGAGCTTTCTCTCGAAGAGTCCAAGGACTTCCTCATCCGGTTTTGAGATTGTCCATGCCTCCGCGCCGTATAGCAGGACTGGGATGATCAGGGTCTTGTATATAGTCAACTTGGTCCTAGGAAAGATGGCTCTACTACTCAATTGCCTTATGAGCCCATTGAAGCAGCGGTTGGCAAGAATTACTCTGCGTTTAATCTCGGTACTGACTTACTTGCGTAGTCCCACGGGTTCGGAGTCAAAGACTCTTCGGTCCGGAGAAGAATTGTCCATACGCTCTACATGGCCTAGCCATCTATCTGGCTAATTGTAATTTTACATGGCAACTACATGGCAAATTGTAATTTTGAATAAAATATAAATTTTGTATACATATTCTGGAGCCTGGTGGCTTATAATTTTATAATAAAGCAGAGAGGAGTGGACCTAAAACATACCCTTGGGGTACGCCTGTGATCACGCGTAAGCTTTGTAGGCACACACAGATTCCTGAAAGAAAAATTGTGACTTCAACTTTTGCAATAAAATAGAATGATCGACGGAATCAAAAGCTTTTGAAAAGTCCAGAAAGACAATCACAGACATACCTACCTCTCTTCTAGGAGTAGCAAGCCTCGCTCCTATCACGTCCAATGTCTGCAGCGGATTCTCTTATCTGTGCCAGACCGGCTGTTGCATCACTTAGAGGCCATAATCTATGATTGAGCCAAATTCGACATCTTATTCAACTTAAACGAAGTATTCATTGATAGCCTTTAACGTCGCCTTCATTTTTGTCTTTATTCAAAGGTGACCCACGAGGCTGCTAAAATTGAGACAAGCTGGTCATTTACTCTCATCCCATCCAGGATGGTGCGGTATTTAACCAAGAGCACGGAAGATCTGTCAGAACTTTCAAGCTTCCGTTTAAGTGCAGTTAGGCTTCGGTCATCTTGGATTGTACTGCGTGAATCAACTTGGGAGAGATCACTGTTTCTAAGACAGCGTATTGGCTGCGTGAAGCTGTTGCAACGAAGCCTGGACCTGGCCCAAAATTACTTGAAGACTGAAGGTATCGTCCGTAAATTGTATGATTCTTTTACGAAGGTTAATTAAGATAGAGCTGCTTTGGCTGAGGATCAGCTTAGAATGAAGATCGTTAATTAACCACATTCCCTGCCAAGCATGAGCTCACATAAGAGTCGACTTACTCGCCCTTTTGCTCTAGATACCTGATTGTTTCTATTTCTGCGTACGCGACTGGCCCGCGAGCGACAGCATTCTCCACAAGAGCTTCACAATTCTTTCCACCATCAATTTCCCGTTCCACGAAAGGTAAACTGTTGTCGAACCAAACAATGCCTCGAACATGACATGATCATTCCATTATGTCGGCAAACTACAGGTTGCCCTCAAAAACATCACCCATCCCGATCGCTCATCGACCGTAACCGGCGACGACGACGCCCAAGTGAAGGGGGACTCGAATCAATGCCTCATACCGCTCTATTCACATCACAATTGCACTTCAAAACCACAAGTGCCACCCCACCCGTGTGCTCCGCGCCTCGCCAGGCAGCAGCGACAACAAAACGCAAAACGGGAAAGACGCTGCCGCCTGCCACCATCGCCCACTTGATCGTTTAATTGGCCAAAAGTGTAGTAGTTTGTGACAAATCCACGGACCGCTCGTTTAGATATGTGTCAATATTTGAACCAATTTCAAAGCCCGGTGTCTTTGTTTGGCCATCGCACATCCCGTCACACTTAACGCGATCCGCCAGCGTTCCAGATGGCATTTGGATGGCATCTCTCACGTCCGAGATTCGCAATCGCGACACGATTTCAGATTTTTTTTTAAGTCGGATTACGAGACCTCGATTGTGAATCAGCCCCAAAGCCGAACTGAAGCGGCGTCCACAATTGGGACATGCCCCGACGAACGGTTCGTCGCAATCGAGTTGTGTGCGACGTGTTCCCAAGGAAATTTCGGGGGATTTTCGCTCGATTTTCGGAACACAACCCGCATTCGAAACGAAAACGAAATTAAGTTGCTTTCTGCTTTCCCCCCGCCTTTGTTTGTCCACAATTCGGCGAAGTGTTGTGATGGGCTTCTCGGTAATTAATGAATTTGAATAAACACGGAAAAGTGTTCGAGAGCAGTGGCCACTTCATTGGGCGCACCTTTGCCAGCAGAAGTAGGCACGAACACAACACTTTTCGTTTCGCGATCGAGGGGCAGAACAATGGAACTCAATTTGCGAGGGAAATTCAGCCGAAAAAAAAGAGCCAATAAATTCGAGACCTGTTGAACCGTGGCGTGGCGGAAGGAGGGCGGTAAACAATTGGCGTTAGTGATGGAAAACAAACAACTGCGTATCTGCCGAATTAAAGATAACAGAAAACAGTTTCACTCGCTGACTGCGGGGCAGGACTGGGGAATTAACTGTTCGATTGTCATCGCTGGCCGGTGCGGTGGAGTGTGTTATTTTGACAAGTGCTGATCGGCGCAGATAGTGGCGTTTGTTCAGTGGTGCAAGGGGACGCCCTTGCCCTTGATTGTTTTGTGGATAAAAGGGTGGTGCTACAGCTAGTGGTTGACCGGGGGAATGGCTTCCACATGTTATTTGTCGGCTTTTGTTTCCTCACGAGTGGATGGTAACAATAGTTTTATTACGACTTTGAATGCTGGACTCGAGGGCGATGAAGTCTTCAATTATGAGAGTCGTCTGCGTCGGGTAGAAATCCAGCGGACGAGTCCATGCAGGTGCCCATTGCGCTACGGGGGCCACAATATCTTGTGTAGAGTCGTTGTGTTTTCTTGCATTTGTCCTTACAGTGGGTCAGTGAAACTGAAACTCGTGCTGTCTGAAATCAATTAGCATACCAGTTGGAGCCTCATTTTAGACCCAAGCATATCTATATTTGGCTCAACCAAATAATGTCACAATTGAACGAACAGCTGACCAGAAGGACCCTTAACTGTTTTCGTGGGCTTAGTCAACATTTCAACTACATCTGTTATTCACGCGTGATCAAGAAAACTCAAATTTGAGTAAGCAAAACTGAAGAAAACTTAACGAAGTTTACCGACATTTAACGACATTTAACGAAACTTACCGGAATTGTGAAAAGTGTTTATGCAAAAAATGCAGCAAATATATGAAGCATAGCTCTAATGCGACTTCACAACTGTTGTTCACTTTATCTTCTGACGAACTTGACGAACAATTTTGATGGTTAGTCGCGAATTATATATTGTATCGTACTTGTTTGCATATTTACATAAGTACTGTATTAGTACTTTAAAATGTGCGTTTACGTTACTGAGTAACGAGTTTTCAATAAAGTAACACGTAACGAAACGTTACTCATCAGTGTATATCGTTACTATTAAGGCCACGTTATCTTTTTTGCCGGCACATCGGTGCGTCCACTTTCTTCTCTTCTCTTCTAGTATACAAACAGTCTGATCTTTGGGGCTTACTACCCCAATAGTATGTACCATGAAAGGGTGCGCCTTAACGGCTTTATTCGTCCCGAAGCATTCCTCTATATAGACACAATAGACCAGGGTCCACAAGGATGTCCTATCATCTTCCATGTCGTACGCCGAACAGTGGAAAGGCGATTTCAATACGAACCGGATGTCGTTCGCACCCACGAGGATCTCCTCCGGTTCAGTAGAGCGATCCCCGCTCGAGATAGGAAAGAGTCTGCCAAAGAACGGCAATTCTACTGGTGGTTACACCAAAACCAGCCTCCGCCACCGCTAGCATTTCCACAGGATCAGGTAGTTGACCATAGTGGCCAACTTACATTGTTTTTAAGGTAGCTTTAAGAGGAAAAAAAAATATAAAACAAAAGATCCAAAAAAAATTAAAAAAAAAAAAAAACAAAAAATTAAAACAAAAAAAACACAATATCGAAACAAAAACAAAAAAAGGTGCATCACGGCGTATAAATTATATATGTTAGGCATATACACAACATATACGCCCTGGTGCACGTGTCCGTACTGTTACGGACATAGTTAAGATAGTATTAAGTCTTATGTTAGGTTAAGTTAGAATAAGGTAGTTTAAGTAGTTAAGCTTAGCCAAGTTTTTTATAAGTTTTCTTGGCAAATCAATAAAGAAATAAAAGATTGTCTTAATGACTAAAAAAAAAACGTAGATTAAGCCGAAAGGCACATTTAGAAAGTGGTTCAGATTAGCTTAGAGTACACGCATATGGTCGGTAGGTTAGTATTTAGAACATTGTCTTAAGTTAGTAAAGCTAGTTTTAAGTACTTTTATCTAGCATGTAAGTAAAATTATTCAGAAAAAAATAAAATTACATTAAAAAAAAAAAAATCTTCTAGTATACATTGCCCCTTTACTGCTTTTGGTGTGTTGTGCCACATCACGCATGGATATGGCTTGGTGGCATATCCTTTTCGTCCTGTGTGTATGTATCTATTATGCGCTTAGGTATATTTGGGATGGTATACAGTAAGATTTACGTATTTATTCGTTTGACTAGATATCCAGAATAGTAAGATTAGTAACGTATCTATTTTGTGATTTTTCAGATGATCAATTTTCGTTTTAATTCATCTTTACTTCAACAATTCATATCAAACTTACATACTAGACAAAAATGCTTGCAGTGTTACTAAAGCTAACTTATTGGCCCGAAGCGGGCACTCTAAGCTAAACTTAATCTTATCATATGTCTTTCGACTTTAACTAAGATTGCATTTATATTTGAACAAAACCGATTTCAATACTGAACAACTTAATATTAAGAAAAAATTAAAATTACCTTAAAACTACCCCAATCTATGTAAGTCGGCCGTAGGTTACAGCTGATGGATATGCACCGATCCGCTGTAAGACAGGATCGACTACTTCCCATAAGGGGATCTGTACTACCCTTTTTACTCCGGGTCTAAAGGGTTCGACGAGGGAGTTCCCTCTCTCCCCAGCCACCAGATTGTGAATAATATTCTGTAACAGTCCGTTCTTACCGAAATGGAGAAAGGCTTCTGGGGGGACGAAGCCATTGTGCCATACCCTTTCGTGGTATTCTGGATTGGGGTTAGTAAGCCCCCGAGATCAAGTCATTGACCGAGTTCATCGCTCTTGCAGTATGACCTCGAATCAACATCAATAGAAAATTGTCCACTCTTATAAGGTTCGCCCTGTTGTATAACACTTCATTGGAGTAGAATTTTCTGTACTGGGACTCTGGAGTTCGACAGTGTCTTAAGGCAGGCCCTAAGACAAGCCCTGTCAAAATACCGAATCTTTTCCATCAAGCCTGCACTCACGTTGAACCACACGGGACAGCCATAGGTGGGCATTGGCCGGATGAGGGCCATGAAGCAGATAACCTTCACCTTTGCATCGAGTTGGCTGTTGTAAAACAGTCTCTTTATGAGGGCAAAAGCGCCTCGGACCCTGACCTGAGCAGCATCTACATGTTTGTTAAGATATAGATACTGATCTAGCCAGATTCCCAAGTATCTGACTACAGTCTTTTGCGCCAGTGGTTCCCCATGTCTTCCAACGATTGAGAACTGTCGCCAATCCTTTTTCGTATCCGCCGATGATGATCATACCATTATGAGTGTTTGCTTTGTGCAATTATCAAAAAAAGTAGATATCATTCATGCTTACCTAAATATGTAATTTACTCAGTTGAATAGAACGTTTCTATTTGAGGTCCTATAATCAGAAATATCAATTATAACTTGAAAATATACATTTTGAAAAAAGTAACTAGTAAGGATATTAAAGTAACGAGTAGGCAGGTGGTTAGAAGTGTTGGTTCGACGAGAACCTAATTAGTACTATGTGCGGTTTAAATGGCGCAGCTCTGTTACCTATAAATAAGGGCGGTGCGAATATATTTGAGATATCTCGAAATACAACCTGAGGTATTGAGGAAGAACATTATAAAATAATATGGGTGGCGCTACAGTCCGAGGCGGACTTGGGCCTAGCTTCTCAGCAACCACTCGTGTTGTGCGTGCTATTGTTGTCTCACGCGTGGAGGGGACCTACAGTTCAATGGCGACTCTGAACGGCCAAGTTTGAGAAGCTTTTTCTAGACAGAAAATACTCTTTGAGCATTGTCAGTGACACGAACAGAAGAGGAAGAACATTAGTTCCTTAATATCTTTCGCAGAGATCTCATCAAGCGAGTTAAAGAAGGGTCTTCCAAGCGCTCGCTGGCTGGCTTTAGGGAGACTCTGGTCCATCAGATTGGTTGTATTCACCGTCTCAGATTTGCTGTTCCTAGGAATTGTGAAGATACATTAGCTTTGACTAGGGATGTGTCTGGAAATAGGGTATCTAGCGGGTATTAACCGGATACATACCCAAAATAGTAAATACCCACCTAAAGTTGGGTATTTATAATTTCGATATTATAAGTGAAGTGTAATTCAATTATGTCATATTTTTTAGATTTTATTAAACACTAAATTTAATTTTTTACCTAACGCCTTACCTTGCTCTTTCGAACATAAAAAATCAAATAAATCAATGAAATGAGTGAAAGTATAACAGTGTGTATAAAAAAGGAACAAAAGGTTCAAATTACATTTCTAGAATTTTAAAGGAGGCAATGGGTTTGACCCTTCGCATCAAGTGATTCGGGGCAGATTTCTACAACGTAATTTATATATCGTCTATCAGATGTCGTTCTTTATCAATCAAAAGAAGGCCTTTATGGAAAGGGATTTGTTTGGACAACTGCACCTTCAATAGACCCATTGGCTTGGCTGAAATGTATTTGTGCTCACAAACATTTAATCAAAGTCTTAGTTCGTATTTTGTCAGCACCTGTTACCTCACCAGCCACAGAACGATCATTAAACACTTTTAGTTGCATATCGCAAAATGGACCCATTGGGCGATATACAATAGAACTGAATGGGAAAACATCTTGGAAAAAACATGGAACTTCCAATGAAGATTATATACCTAGCAGCAGCTCAGCACAACCAATTTTTCGACATCAGGGACACGGTTTCTCTTATTTCTATATTTGTATCAATTATACATTTTTCAAGCCTTCTAATGGCTTATTTTTAGTTTTGATTGAAATTATTTTCATATGAAGAAAAAAATCTGAAAGTTGGACATTTTACTGTTAACAATATGTCAAAATCCTAAAACCGTCTTGAGGCCGAATTGGGTTGCTACGAGACAAAATACATAGACACGTGTGAAATTTGAAAAGAGCAAAGTACATATTACCGATTGTATTCATTTTTTTATACATTTTCATTTGATTTATTTTCTGCAGAGTTTTATTTTTTTTAGTCATTTTTATACTGCTCCACTCTTATATCTAACTTAATCCTAGACAAAATGCTTACTTCTAGCTTAACTCTAACAATTCATTTGAACTTATAACTAACTTACTGACCCTATGCGGGTACTCTAAACTAATCTGGTCTACTACCCTAATTGCCGTTCGGCCTATACTATCGTTTTATTTTTTTCTGTGAAAGCTTGAAAACTTGGCTCTTCTAAAATATTTATAATGCTTAAATTACCTAACCTACCCTACACCTTTCTAAACCTTAATGAAACTTAAGCTGTCTTAACTGTCCGCAACTTACGGACGTGCGTAACAAATGCAATGCACACCGCCCACCGTTCTATTTATTTTCGTCCACGAGATGGTATTATCGATTTTAAACGAACGTAGCTTGATAACAATACACACTACAGCCATGAAATGAACTGCAACGGATAGTGCAATGTTTGAACTAGAGGCAGAACTTATAAAGTTGCAAAAAGTTTATTATATACCAGGTATTTATCACGAAAAGGTATAGAACGGGTAAGTGCCCATCACAAGCCTTGACAGACATGACTGACTGTAGTGAGATGAAAATCTCATCTGCAAGCGATCGCTGAAGGGCAGATCCCTGCCTAGCAAATTCATCGGCCCTTTCAATTCCTGGGATATCACTGTGAACTGGAACCCGTATTAGCATGCTCTCTAACGAAGCTATCTTAGCTCGGCATTCTTGCTAATTTTGAATGTGAAGCAAAGGAGGCAATAGCTTTCATGGCAACTTGGGTATCAATTCATATGGCAACCCTCTGCCTTGGCCAGATATTTGGGTGCAAATTTTATTTGACGACATGATTCCCGGATTGCAAATACTACCGCTTGGAACACCTTGTCATTGTCGGGCAGTTACCTTACGGATGCTCAGGGACTTTGAGAATAACCATCTTAGAGCCGTCAGTGTAGATTGTCCAGTTAAAATCCCCGCACATCTGCCCACTATCACATTTTTCAGTAACGAGTAATCAGATACAAAGTAACGACGACGTACGAGTACTCAATTTGTCGTTACTTTTACATCCTCAGATTGATACGCAAAAAGTGTACAAAAAAGGAGGGGCGGAATTTCGATATCTATTATAACTGATTCTTAGGTCACATTCGTGTTGTCTTAAGTGTGCCTCCATCCATTATGGTTGAACCTAGTTATCTGACGGCTGCCACGATATCTATGAAATAGGTTTTAGAGAATTTCTTATCGAATTATTCTCCATTAGAATTCCTAAAAGTTCTTCGTTAGGAATGCTCCCTCGGCTAGATTGCAGAAAAGACATCAGTTAATGAAAGTCTAATAGGGACCACCTAAAAGGGAACATCAACTATCTCTTGAGACTGAAAATAATTGAAACTAATCACCCATCGGTTCCGCTGTTATCTGAAGTGAGTGACTCAATGACTTGAGTGCTCGTCTAATCGTTGATAAAATGTCCTTATCTGGGTGGCGGTGAATTCAAGTTTCTTTGTTAATTTTATCTCGAAAGAGGTGTTGTTGTTCAAGGAGCATGCAATTTCTAGCTACCTAGCTGTGTGAGTCATCAGTTCTGACGTCAAATTGACTGGCATTTTGATGGAGACATACCTGCTTTTGTTCGTGTTCACTTAATTGGTTATTTTGGTTGGATTAGTGTGCCGGCACTAGGTAGGAAATAAGCTGATGAACAGGAGCGAGAGTTTCATTTCATAAAAGTGAAGAATGTTGTCCCATCGTCATTTTATGTCATTCCTCGATAGGCTTTGAGAGTCAGCCACGTTAAATTCTTCAGTCTTCTTCTTCTGCTGTTGTGTGTGGAGCTACTATTTTGGAAGACCTTCGGTCACAACTGAGAAGTCTTCCTGAAGATAAACTCAAGTTAACCTTTGTTGGGTGTGAAGGGGAAAGTCTTAAACTGCGTGCATGGAATCTTCTCTGGATTAGGAACACGGACACTGCGACTTGGGAACTCACTCCTCAAGACTGGGCCTACAACGTCTTCTGCAGAAGCTTCAGAGACGAGGGAACTATTGTGCACCTTTTCTGTTCCTGCTCCTACCGAAGGACTGGACACTCATGTGTCTTCTTTTTGAAAACCTTGAAGACCTAAGAGGGATTGCTTGGTTGGCTTAAGTGGCTACCTGATTGGGGTCAATCATGGTGCAATTAAGGCATTGTGCGCCATAGACCTGGGTTGTCTTGTCTTGATTAGCTTAATCCAACCTGTAGAGCATAGGAATTTGATTATATCGACGGAGAGGCCAGTGTGGACTGAACACTATTCCGAGTCTAACAGCGTGGATGTGTCTGGGCCTGTGCCTTGTGCTTACAGTCACGACTGTAGCTAATTAGAAGCGGTTTCTTTTGAGGATTTAGAGGAGGTCATCAGTCCTTCTTTCCAAGAAGGAGGGCCAGGTTTTCCTAGAGAATTTATGCTTGGGTGTCCTTGTCCATCTTATACTAGCTAAGGACATGACGTGTTGGTAGATGTTGTGGTTAATTTTGGGGCCCACCATTTTCAGTTTGCCGGAATCTCCTTGGGCGGCCAGTTCGTCGTCATTGTCATGCTTTGGCCTCGAACCCAGAGGATAGTGATATTGCACCTGTTACTGGCCTACTTGAGTTCTTCCTCGCATTGTTGCATCAATTTAGAAGAAGTGATTACTGAGGAGATGGCCCTTATAGCTGCTTGGCTCTCGCTGCGGATAGCTGAGGCGCGGATAGCTGTGCCGCTACCGGGCAGGTAGTACTGAGAAGTTGACACGCTACTCTGCCTGGAAGATACTCAAGTGGTCTGGGAGGCTGTCAGGATTAGAGATAGGATTAGAGATGCTGAGCCTACACGATGGACTAGCTCAGACCCGAGTGTGTAGATCAGAAATTGGTAATCCGAGGTAAGTGAGTTCCAGTCCTCTCAAGATGAAAATCGGCCGTGATAGGGGTTGTGTAGTCCATGGCATCTGGGGTGCTTTGCTGGAGTCATACGATCTCTCTGACCAATCTCTCGCTTCTCTGAGCCTGCTGGCGAAGCAGGAGACTTCATAATTAGTCCAGTGGGAGGAGATGTAGGAGCATGTTCAGTGCTTCATGATGGAGCATGAACTCATCGTCCCTTTCACGTTCCGACTCTGGCCTATCCCTGGATTTTGTTGATCTTGTGTATTTTGCGTGAGCCGTAGGTGAGAATGGGTCGGACAACGGGTGTATATACATCTAAGCGGCACTAGTGTCAACCATCTTCACCGCTTCATCCCCAACACCAACTGCTTTGTCGAATAAAACCGCCTAGAGCCTCGTGGTAAATGTGTGATTTCTGACAGCCCCTCTAACCTAATTGCACGGAATCTTGAAAGCTGATCATCGTCGAACTCTCTAAGAAACACCACCCGAACAAGAAAACAGAGGAAAGCAAGTGAAAAGGGCGTTAGATACACAATTGAGGACTTGGTAGAGAAATGCAATCCAACTACCGCATTCCTCTAGCTCTTGCAGAATGCTATAAAAAAGCACAAATTAATCCCCAATCAAAAGAAAATAATCTCGTAACAGACAGACGCAGTAACTGTTTTGTTTTACAACTGTACTTAGATTTGCTTTCTGAAGCCGGCAGCCGGCAGCTGGTTAGAGAAACGTGCAGTAAGCTACACGAAGATAAGCGAATCGATCATTGTCTTTGTTAATTACTTCTGATGATTAGGCGGGAATTCTGACTGGCACTCTAACTGACACTCTAATACATGAGCACGGTAGAACAGCAATCTATTGAAGGTGACGTATCTGTATGGTGTATGGTATGTGGAAGTGCGTGTCTGGCAAATGGGAGGAAATGTGTTTCTCACGGGTTTAGATCGGATTTGAAATTCAAAAGCAAACGGATGTTCTGTCGAGTTAAGGGAACGTCAGGTCAGGGTTTTGGCTACAAGCAGGAGAATTCGGTGTTCACTGAAGCCTTTCTGATAGGATATTACCTCCGAACTGAAATCGCGAGGTTTGGACGAAATTTTACTTGTTTTCAAATGTCATTAGGTGTCAATTTTGGAGTGGCCGTCAAAACAGCACTTTGTTGACAGGGAAAAATAGGGTTGAGAGCACCAGAATAGTAAGAGTGGTGATAAAATAAACGACTTTTACTAAAAATTGAATATCGTGTGTTTTTATTAGGTCACACTACGTCACAACTTCAAAAAAAAGTAAAGGTAGCGACATCTTCATGTCATAAAGGCATTATATTGTTACAAAGCAGTTACATGAACTCTAACAAGAGGAAATGAGAAAATGAACAACAAAATGACCAAAATAAATTGAAATTCACTCGGTTTGACAACCTCTCACGGATGGATGAACTCAAGGGGGTTTCAACTAGCTTTCGCTGATACAGCGAGGTTTCGAAACCCCGAAAATTTTTGGTAAAACCTCGGAGGTTTGGATAAATATAATGAAACCTCGCGCTTTCATCTGGTGGGAACATAGTATTAGTTTGATTTTAATTTTTAGGAGTAAAAAAATCAGGTAGAAATTATTTACTTCGGCCGATGCATCTCGATGGGTTTCTTTGCATAATTGTTCTGGTTAGAATACGCATTGCCCACCGTGCCTCAGAGGGGATATTTTCGCCATGTTCGAATATTTTCGACATGTCCATTTTTCATGTTCACATTTTGGTCACATATACATCGCAAATGTAACAAGGCTTACAAAAATGTCCCGCAGTAAAATGATCAATAGGAATTGTTGTATAACCTGGGGCCAATTCCTACACACCTACCAACCTATCTATTTAACTGAAAGCAGGTAATTATACGCTACGACAGATGAGGCGTCCGGATTATCAGCGGTCCAGACTTAGCCTACTGTTGTGTGTCTAGCTGGAGGCGGCTAGCTCAAAACAAGAGCCCTACGTTCACGCGGGACATTGGCGCAGTACAAAGAAAGTGAAAAAACGACTTTTTTGCCTTTAATACAGTGTGACTGATATTATGTAAGAAATAGGACATCATTCAAATGGCCCCCTCAACTTTGTGTGATCAGTCGGTGCTTGAAGCGATCGGTCCAAGTTTGAATATGTGACGTGTCAGTTCAGCAATAGGGTCTTGATCTCTCTATAGGTTATATATCTTCCCAATGACACATCTAAATGCTCTTTAAAAGCCACCTTAACATAGATGTCTGTCTAGAGTGCACATCAATTGAATTGAACTCGGGCTGTGTCATAACAGACACTAGTGCTGCGACCATAAAGATCTATAGCACCAACTTCTTTTGGTGGCTGGCGCAACATTCCCGGTTGGACCTGCGCCTCACCCAACATGGGATTTATGTGCTGGATTCAGAAATTTGACAAATACTCTAGATGACTGAGAACTGTAACGATGTTTTGTTCATCATTGCAGATCTTTCTCGGGCAAGGCTTGGGCAGTTGGTTAGTATGTGCTCAATAGATTCTTTCGCCTGGCCATAGCGCTTCCAGATTTCTGTACTTTTATGGAAGTGTTAGTTATATGCTTAGGGTCCTTTAAGTGATCCACACAGTAGTCTTTGGTCAGCATTATTGAGGTCTGGATCTTCTTTGGCTCATTTGGGATTGTAGTTTTGTTCCATGAACGTTCTTGCGTAATTAATACACTCCTGGTTGTTCCAAAAGTATTTTAATGATCCATTTATGAAGGGCGGAAGGGCCCTGAGAACTGCATCTGAACACCTGCCATGGTGCCATATGTCAGACTTTTCATTACTTTTATGATTTTCATGCCGAGCCTTAAAGCTTAGTGGGTCTTCTTTCACTAATGCGATGCCCATGTTCGATGAGTGAAAGCAATTCTGCTCGGAATATTGTTGTTTCCTCGCAGAGAGAAATACTTAGGCTGCATCTTAGTCCTATACTCTAATGACCAGCCCCTACTTTATTTTCAAATTTCGACCCATATGCTTACCATCCATCATCCAAGTGGGGACGTTATGCCATTAATTGGTAGTATTCTTTTTTTTTAATTTAACTTGAGGGACATCAGGTCATTTACGAGTCAGTTCCCAGATGTTGTCTACTCTTTTAAGATATTCAACAACGTTTCTTTCTTTGTAATTGTAGGTTAAGTTTCGTTTTGCAACTTCAGCCTTAATGGTAGTGTGTAGTGATGAGATGTTCAGTATCTCTTCCTTCCCAGCGGTCAGCGGTCAGCACTCGTCGTTCTTATTGCACCAGTTGGACAGATACACGCCAGTCTTCACATTTATTCCACCACAAAGCAGCGGCATAGAGTAACTATAGATGCTTTAATTAATTGGTTATACATTCAAAAAATCGCCGTGGCGTAGTGGATTAGTGTGTCGACTCCTATGCAGAGGGTGCCAGGTTCGAATCCCCAATCTAGCAACTTTCATGATTCACGGCTTGCACCTCTTTCGAGTCAGTGACAATGCTCAAAGAGTATTCCTGTTGAGTCGGCATAAAACTGTAGGTTCCTTCCACTCGTGACAGAACAATAGCACGCACAACACGAGTGGCTGCTGATAAGCTATGCCCAGGTCCGCCTCGGACTGTCGCTCCACCAATTTTATTATTATATTATATTAAAAAAGTCTTCTTTGTGCTTAAGCCCCATGTCTTGCCTACGAGCTGTTTTAGGGACCACAGCACTTAAATAGTCTGTGTGTATGTTTTGTTGATGTGAACATTCCGAGGGAGTTTCTTATTCAATGCTTTCTCCAGAAATGTCACCCTTTCTTGTCAAGTCTTATATTCATTCTTCTTCTTTTTGTGAAGCGAAAGATTTATGCAGAGTCCTTCATCATCACACCAGTTCCAAGTAAGAGCCCTATAACTCTTTTTAGATTCCCTATCCCTTCATATTTACATTTAATTTATTTTATGATAGGAAACATTAAATAAACACATTTATATCAATGGCGTTTCTGTAGTGATTTCGGCAATCGTGTGATCACGACGTTTGAAGGAACTGACGCTAGGCCTGGCTCAGCCATGTTTTCCAACGCTTCGCAACTAGCCCATTTAAGCACTTTTTTCGGTCTTCTTTGGCAACAAAACAGCTTGAATATTTGGAAGAACACCACCTTGAGCAATTGTAACACCAGACAGAAGTTTATTTAATTCTTCATCATTACGAATTGCCAATTGTAAATGACGTGGAATAATTCTTGTCTTCTTATTGTCACGTGCTGCATTTCCCGCCAATTCCAAAACTTCAGCAGCCAAATATTACATTACAGCTGCTAGATAGACTGGGGCACCGGTACCAACGCGTTCAGCATAGTTACCTTTGCGCAACAACCGATGAATACGTCCAACAGGGAATTGTAATCCAGCACGATTTGAGCGGGACTTTGCCTTTCCCTTCACTTTTCCACCATTATCACGACCAGACATGTTTATATTATGATATTTCAGTCGTCAGCATATCCGATGGCTGTAAAGCCATTACTGTTAAGTACATCGAGAGGATCGTCTACTAGAACTGGCCAGAGAAGTGGGGATAAGACAACCCCCTGAGGCCGAGGGCAACCCCTAATAGTTTTGATCCCGAGTGCACCACAAACAATCAGCTCCTGCTTCGAGTGATCGTTGATCTTCACCTTCTACAAGCTGTAAATTCAGAATCCCCTCCCTTTGCCATCCCCCCAGATTGTCTGACTAGAACTTGTCGTGCCTAATTGCAAAGCGATCAAATGTAAGCCCAATTAAGCCCCTAGTCAGCCCAGTGCTCGGCTCACACGTCAACTATGTGATTGTTGCCACCCAGAGAATCATCGTCACTCCACGTCAGTCAGTCACACAGAGTAAACTTTTAATTTCGTATGTTTTTTTTTTGTCTTTTTACGAGCCTGACTCAAAGGTTCGCCCGGCAAATGTTTTAAAGTTCTTGTGCCACTTAAATTA
Source organism: Eristalis intricaria (assembly GCA_964034865.1). Classification (NCBI taxonomy): domain Eukaryota; kingdom Metazoa; phylum Arthropoda; class Insecta; order Diptera; family Syrphidae; genus Eristalis; species Eristalis intricaria. The sequence continues at coordinate 63,164,068 of OZ035877.1, forward strand.
TTATTATCACTATCTTTTTGATTGAATTAGTTTCTCTTTGTTTGCCTCTGGTCGCAGGGAATATGACATTTCTTGGAAGCCAATGTGTCACTTGTGGGGACAGCCTCGTTCTTCAGTGTTTGCTGATTTTTTTTTTTCTGTTCTGTTCTGGTGTGTTTGGTGGAAGAACAATTGCATCATCAATTGAAGCGGCTGCTCGGGCGAACTTGTGTTTGATTAACTATGATTTTTTGGGTTAATATGTTTTTTATTTCCGTCACGCCTGGAGTTGAGATTAATTGGACAGGGCGGGAGACTGCATTGAGATCTGGTCGGGATCGTTGATCTGGTCTTCGATTTGACATATGTTCAGCTTTGGAGACGTTGATGGAGTCAGGCCATCAATGTGGGAATCAAGACATACTCTTAAATTGTGGGAGAGATCATCCAAATCACATGATCGATTGAGTTCACTGATCTGGCAATTGATGCTCCGATCAGTTTCATTTAGGTTTCGCTTGAGTCCCAATGATGCGGTGATGCTGGCGTTGACGTGGGCGTTGCACAATCGAGTACTAACAACGGCTCGGAATTATGCTATAATTGCAACTTAAGATGTATGCTTCAACATATTTTTGACAGATTTTGCACGAGTAATACAAAGTATCTCTTTCCTCATCTGGTTGTGTAGATAAACTACCCTCTGAGCAACAGAAGCTACCCTTTTGAGTGAAAGAGTGGGTGGCCAACGATGGGGTGAGTCAGAGAGGCCATGCATTGGATCGCGAAAGGAGTCACCTCGTCGTACAAATTCGCCTCTTATAATATTACATAACAATCGTTGAACTCCCGTAGAATCAGTCGTTGGTCTCTATAGAAAACTGGCCTAAAAGTCGTGTCCCTAAGATGTTAAATTTCCATCCACACCCAACCCTGCTCTTCAAATCAACAAACAAAATCACTTTCAGTTTCACTCCTCATTCAGAACGTTTCAACTTTTGCAAAAATCATGCAAAATCGACATCAATTCGAATGTTTCCAGTCGTGACCTTAAGCGATAAAATTAATCACTCACCCGGCAACGGTCGGATCTGATTTAGCGTGTTATCAGCGTCAACGCATTAAGCCGATGATCACGATTCTCGTTGGCGCACTGACACACTGATACATGAACTGGGATGTGTGCGATGCATGTGAGGCGAATCGCAATCACGGTCGAGATCATTAAACACAAAATGACAACTCATGTCACAGTCGTTGGGGTTGGCCTTGAAATGAAATGGAATCGTGCTCGCTGGCCGGAGGAGGGTTTTTTTTTCCCGGTAATTTTTGAAATTTATAGAGCTTGTCCTTTTGTCTGCTATTGAAAGTGGACGTTTGCTGGTGTGCCTCATGTGCCTCACGAGGCAGGAGTGCGCCTTTGCTTGACTTTGACAAATGTGGCTGAATGGGTGATCGATCGATGGATGGTTGTTTGGCGATGCGAATGCACATTTATTGAGGACTTGAAGGGTATTGAAAGGGAAGGCAGTGAGTGACAGTCTGAATCAACCAGCAAGAGGTGTCGTTTTAAATCAATTTCGTGTAAGGAGTTTGAGGATAGTAATGGGAGACAAAATACTTGCAGTCACGCTTTTCCCTTGTTAGTCTGTCTTTTGAAGGACTTTCCAATACTCGCCTGCGAGGAGGTCTGTCTTGTGGTGTGAAATGAGCGAGAAATTAAATTACCTCTGATCTACTCTCGATCCGATAAGACTAGATGACGCTGTTTGTAGAGTGTCTGCCTCTGGTTAGCAGGGTCCCCGGTTCGAATCCCAGTGAAAGCAAAGTTAATACGTTTTTACCGGTTTTCAAATCTGGTCCAGTCACCATTCGCCGTTGGGATCAAATTAACGGCACTGTCACTGGAGTAGTCAATCAGTGGTAGAAGTCTGACTGTGGGCATAATAATGGTCGAAGTGAGCTGATGAATACACTAGCAGCCCCCCTACCTAACCTAACCTCTTCTCGATCCAAAACGCTCACTCAGCCTGATCAGAATGGGAGGACCGCTTCGCAGAACTCTCATCGGCTTTAAAACCGGTCACCACCCCATTCGAACTCACGCCTCTAGATTAGGTCCTCCTTGTAATGGCCTTAGCAGGCGCTGCAAAGACGAGGAGGATGAAGAAACTATTGTCTAATCTGCAATTACACCAGAAGAAGAAGAACTCATTCTCTCAGAAGCTTACTGTCTTAACAACCTGGCTGAACTATGAACGAGTCAGTCAGTCAATCAATCACCCCATTGTGCCCATTGAGCCTTTCTCTTCTTCCGAGTAACGAAATGCACGGAGACGGACTTGAGATGGTCTATGGTGTATGCACAGCATCTGGTCTTAGTTCACCACATTCGGTTGAAGGGAATAAGATAAGTTTCAATATTTGATGATTTTAAAAATGTGATATTCTGCATGCCCAACGACTGGGATATCAGCCCCATATGCCCCATCCACAAAAAAGGCGATTATCCCTCTTGCAACAACTTTAGAGTTATATCCCTGCTCAACGTACTGTAGGAACGTCTAAAGCCGTTTTACACCGCACTAACAGCGCGGCTATCCAAAGGCAAATCCTGGAGAAGACTGGCGAGTTTCAGATCGATACGAACTTTTCATAGCCGTATACGACAGCATTCATCGCAAAGAGTTATTCGATGCGATGGGCGTATTAGGGATTCCGGGAAAATTGATCTGGTTGTGTTGCACCAACACGTACGCGATGTATCGTACACTTTGGCTCAAAGACTTCCGAGCCGATTGAAACCTAAACCGAAATTCAGCTAGGAGATGCACTGTCGTGAGATTTCTTCAATCTTGTACTGGAGAAGTTAGAGCGGCGGGGAGCTGTAAACACAGTAGGGCTGGACGATATATGGGTAGCGCTACAGCCCGTAGAGGGCCAGGGCTTAGCTTCTCAGCAACCACTCGTGTTGTGCGTGCTATTGTTCTCTCACGCGTGGAAGGGACCTATAGTTTAACGCCGACTCCGAGCGGAGTAGTTGAAAAGCTTTTTCTAGACAGGAAATACTCTTTGAGCATTGTTAGTGACTCGAAAGACGTGGAGCTGTGAATTATCGAAGGTGGTAAAATCGGGTATCGAACCTGGCATGCTCTGCGGAGGAGTCGACGCACTAACCCACTACGCCACGGCGACCCACAAGGGCTGGACGATGGGCTGGTTTACCAGTGCCAGTCAATACAAACTAACCTAAGCTAAAATAATCCCCTGCCGACGATCTACTTATTTATACATAAGTCAATCTTTGAATCTTCGCTCTCGCTCTGAATCCTTGATCTAAGTTTCATTACGTTTTTGGTGTTCCATCCACCATGCCCATAGTTTTTGAGATATCCTCATACTTCCTTGTATTAATCACATAACTAATTTCTTTAGAAAACTGCACTTAAGATTTTTTTCTTTGAGGTCCCGTTTGAATCAAATGTTAATTAAAGAGCAGAACACTGGTTTCACGATACCAGACAATTAAAGGTCTTAAGAGGTTTGTGACTCAAGGTCTTTGGAGATGTTTTTGACCTGTAGTCGAGTTGAGGGGTGTGAGCGTCTTCGCAAGTCGGTCTTTGAAACCTCGTCATGATTGAAAGCGAATATTCATTCCGTAACCCAAAGATGGATAGGTCAGGATGAGTGTCAAATAGTATACGATTCTATTCCAAATGCAGGCTTGCTAAGAAAGCTTCTTCTGAGTCTTTGATAGTCCTCGATGTTTTTGTTTAATTTGTAATTAAGTTCCATTTTTGGAAATTCCATGTAAATTGGTAGGGACCATCGAGGATTGTTTTAAATAGATACACATTGGTTTTCCTGCCGTAGAATCGAATTCCATTTAAATTTGGTCGTGCCGTGACGATCAGTGAATGGAGAGGAATTTCCCGGGTAAAGAGGACATTTTTGTCTAATTGGTCATGCCTCGAGTGGGATCAACTCTTGTGAGAATTGGATCTAGAAAGCCTATCTATTGTCTGTTTTTGAAATCTGATCCAGTCACCATTTGCAGTTGCAATCAAATTAACGGCACTATCACTGGAGTGGGATCAGTGGTAGTAGTCTGACTGTGGGCCTCACAATGGACCAACATGGTCTAAGTGAGCTGGTGAATGCACTAGCAGCCCCCTAACCTAACTTAACCTAACCTTGGCTGGCGCTACAGTTCAGGGTGGATCTGTATCTCAGCCAACATGCCTCTCCATCTAGCACGGTCTTGTGCTAGTTGCTTCCAGCCACGCAGGTTCAGCTGATTGATGTCCATTTCCAGGTTCGTACGCCTTCGGTCTTCCTTTACCGCGTTGTCCTTTTGTGTTGGAGTGAAAGACTTTCCGGGCCAGAGCATTGGTGTCTTGGACAAAATATTACTCTAGACAGCTTTAACTTCCAAGTAGTGAAAGACTTTGTCTACCTAGACTCCGAAGTTATCGCGAAAAATGACACCACAGCTGTGTGGAATTGGGGAATAAAGCGCTCTCTCGCTGAGCCAAGATATGCCTGTATAAGACCTGGTCCTGCTGTGTGGGGCAGTAGCATGGAGACTAACGAAAGTGAGCGAGGAAATTCTTGGTCGCTTCTAGAGGAAAGTCCTTAGTATTATCTTTGGTCCCGTGTTGATGGTGTTTGGAGGAGAAGACTGAACGACGACATCGATCTGGTCAAACGAGTTCGAGTCTCTTGTATCAGATGGCTAGGTCATGTACAGCGAATGTGTGCTAAGGTGTCCACCTAAGCAAATGATGCCGATCATACCGATAAACGATGGTTGTTCCCATTCCACTCGAAGTCCATATTACACACTACTTCTTCACCGATTTTGAAGCCACACACGGCAGTATTCATCGCAAGGAGTTATTCGAAACGATCCTCGCTGTGGTGAGACACGGTTTTAAGAAATTTAAAGCTTGTGTTGTCTTAGAGACGTCTGCGTCATCGTCTGAGTTTAACATCTCTGAGTCAGCATCGATTTTTATGTCCAGTTGCTTAGTCAGCATTAGTCCCTAATTGTGCTGGATTAGCCGGATTCAATTCCATACTCAACGGAACTAGTACTAGAAAGCCTGCGACCGTAATTCTTGGTACAGAACTGGCCACTTGCAATATTTTTCATGCTGACCGTCCTATTCGTATTTTTTTTTTTAAATTAAGGTATCTTGGAACAGGATCTAATGAAGCCCATCAATCATGCCAATCATCCTGATGACCATGTGTGTAAGACTTCTGTTATTTTAGGGTGGAGTTTATAGAGTTCTAGAAGAGAATTCTTTGAGAGAATAATAGGAAAATGTGACAACGTTGGTTTAAGCTGAAAATAAGGGACGTTCTTTCCAATTTTGGCTTGGAGTGGGATGAGATCAGCATGAAGATCCCCTTTAGTATCTGCATCCAGGAAGACACAGGGTATCGAAAAATAACGCCAATTTCTGATGATGACGTCCAGACTTAACTAACGAGAGTCATTATTTTATGACTCCGGAAGTGCATTCTAAAAATAACTTTTTTGCCCGATCGAACTGGCAGTATGGTTCGGTTATTGGTATTTTGGATGTAATATAACACCGGGGGCTTTAATGGTGATATATTTTCTGTTGGGCGGACATTTTGTTGATGGATAGGTTTTAAGACATCAGTAAGGAGACAGTTCTTTGAATTTTCTAGTGTGACAATTTTCGCTGTAGTAGGTACTCGACCAATTAATTTAACAATTGGATTAGAGAAATGAAAAATAACTTCAATTGCAGCAATACTTTGTTCATACCGAACCAAAACTTCGAGGTTTGAATGAACATTTACTGAAACCTCAAAAGGCCGGTCCCTTCGAGCTTGAAATGTTTTTAAATTCCATTAACTCTCAACATTGAAGTGTCGAGTAGAGAAAAAGGAAGGAGCATGTTTATATATTTTGACATCTAAAAATGCCAATAAATGGAATGAATTTCACACAGTAGCCTTGTTCGGTTTGACAACCTCTCATCAACAGATGAATTCAGGGGAGTTTCGAATAGCTTTCACTGAAAGCGCACGGTTTTGAATCCCCAAAATGTATGGCAGAACCTCTCGGGTTCCTTTGGTGGTAACATTGCATAAGTCTCATCAGCGTCAACGCGTTCACCAGTCATTAAGGTATCCACATTATAAGGGCAAATTTCAACCACGAGAAAACAAACGAGTTGACTGAGGAAAGAGATCATTTTTACAACATGCCTTCCATCGCTAAACATAAAATGGCAAGCAACATACCAGTGGGGAACACAGTGAATAGTGGGTATGTAATTGAAAGCAGAATGACAAATCCAGGCTATGAAATCGAGATGACTCTATGTAGAACACCACTCTATTTGCAATGCTCGTTCTGATCCATCCTCTTATCAATCTAGTCCTCAGTTGCCAACCTTTCCTCCGTCTTACAAATCATTGGGAGAACTGCCACTCAAGCATACATTGTCGATGATGGCGTCACTTAAGATCCAACCCCCGACTTTCCTCTCAGAGTAAAACAAACAGCGTCATAATTCTTCATTTTTCTCTAAGTTCTGTGCGTCAATTGCTTGTTTTCATTCATGTGTCCCACCCACCTCATGGGAGTACACATTTCCTGGTCTCTTTCCACTATACACCCTGACTTGTCGACTTGCTTAGACTTTGGGTCTCCCTGAATGGCTTCTAACGATGTTTTGTTTTTTCCCAGCAAATCGACGATAAATCGTTTAAAACTAAACAGTTCCTCGTGAAGTTCTTCTTAAATCTCAACCATGACACAAATTCATTAAAAGACATTCCCGTGTTTATGTACTTCTCAAGGATACCATCGATTGCTCCCAACACACTCGCTAATGACTATCGATTCGAACGAACAAAAATAAGAGACCACATTCAAATCGTATTAAAATTCCACCGGCCCGCGGGGAGCCTCCTCGGAGTTGTTCGTAAAATTTACGAGCACTACACAGCAATGATTACCTTGTCAGCGTCTGAAATTACGATATAGCGCCATTCCAACTTTAACGACAATCAGACCACACTCAGTCCTCCCCCTCCGCCAGCGCGATGTCAAATTAAGATCCAAAAATAATTCTCGAACTTTTGCCCCCACCTCCCTTCCATTCGCGAACTCGGGCCGGGGTTGGAAGACATTAACTCTGCCCTCGTGAGTCTCATCGTTGCGTGCGAGGGTCCGATTAGTCACGGCAAACAGAGCTGCTCCTCCAGCAGATGGCGCTCGCTAATGAGTTGCGCCGCAAGAAGGTGGGCCCGATAGTGCTCATTTTGTCATCTCTGACAGGACACAACAACTTTCGATCCGAGGAGCAACCCACATTTCGTGCCAAAAAGGATTCCACTCTGTCCTTCGCCTGAAATCCATTTTAGATAACAAAACGGCATGCATTCACGGCCCGAACTACGAGCTGCACAAGAAATGAGAGCGAACTCTATTAAAAAGTTTTCCTCTTCAGCCTCGCTGCCGAGCATCATCCTTTCATGTCCTCTTAACCGAAAAAAAAAACGGAAAACACAACTCGCAGAACAACAAGCCAAAGCAAAATGTTTGTGTTCGCCTTCGTCGCTGGCCCCTCGTCGGCTGGAGCATAATTTTGTTTGCTTTCCCAGCAGTTAGCTGCATGTTTAAGCTCAGACGTAAGAGTAGTTCTGCTGTGTGCGGCTGCCGAATGCAGTTTTTCGAGTCGCACCCACTCGGGCGGGGATGTCATTGACTTCGCCAACTTTTGACACAAATATCGTTTTTGTGTGTGGCAGAGAGGCATCGCTTCGCAGACTCTGCGGCGTCTGGTAATGCGGTGCCTCTGCCAAATCGTGTCCTCGCTGCGATTTCGCAGCATCCTGCGCACACTGCACTCCGAACGGCGCACACCCAGCCGCTGAATGTGCTTAGTCCTCGAATGAGGTGGTGGATTGAGGATTGCACTTTTATGCAGCATTTTGAATGGAAAACAAGGGAAGAAAGAAAAGCATTGCTTGGGCGTCCCTTAGTGGGTAAGCAGTCGTACGGAACTAATTGCTTTTGAAAGGGATTGATGTGAGGGCTTTGTTGCTGCTATGATATTGTCGCAGGAAGTTCCTGTGAGGTTGTTGAGGTGCTGTGGTGGGGGAGGAATTTGTTGGAAATTCTATAAGCGAATTCACGGGATGTTTAGTTGTGCACTTAGTCATACGGATGGAGGCGTTGTTTTTATTCAATCCGCTTTTGGGAGGTTTTTTTCTTCTCATTTTTCGTGGCAGAGGGGGCTTTTGCGGGGGAGGGGCTTGAAATTGTTCAGAAAAGGGGTCGAATTGCGTCGGATACTTCATACTGCAGCTTTGCGAGTGTGACTGTTCACAAGGCCTTTGTGGAGCTATTGGCAAGAAGGGGGATGTGTCGTCATATGTTATGGTCCAGGAGCGAGATTTTTGATCATTCTTTTGCGCTGAGGTCTTCTGGAGAAGAATATTAAAGCTAGCTGGGCCGTAACTCGAGTAGGCCGGAGTAGACTTGGAGGAGTTGTCGGAGTTCTAATATGACACTCACTTCAAAAATGGCCCACTAAATTGGAGAATGACCCCAACGCACGTGATGGGCCTAAATGTGGGCATCTAGTCAGAGATCGTGCTTGCTAAACAGGCTCGTGGTTGAGGCCCACATCCTCTATGCACTGCAGTTCCACAGAAAGAAATCGCTTGAGTTTTGTGACGAGGGCACGGAGAATTTAAAGTCTCTTCAACAAAGGCACAGATCGCAGTAAGACCCCTTCCTGCTCAGTTATTTAAAAATATTCATCCATTTGCTTGGGCTTCAAAAAGTCGTCAACGAGGAACTCCGGTTTGAAGCTCTGGCAAATGTCGAAGTCTGAAGAAAGTCCTGTCTTATAAAAGGGTGCGAGTTTCTTTTCTGTTAAGTCAAAGTCGTGTGCAGAGTGTGTTAAATTGAGCCATGCTTAGTGCATTAATTAGACACATTGATCGATAGGGCCATGAGCGATTGAGTGACGATTGATAAAGCGACGAACTATAGATCGTTAAGCGACGAACTCTTGAGATACGAATGACGAACGGGAGAAAAGCCGTTGAGGAACGAGCGATTGAGCGAAGAGTGACAAGGCGGGGAACTTCAGAGCTTCGATGACTATCGATTGAGATTCGAACCACGAACTGACCGACTGGCACTGACGCAGGAGCGATGCAACGAAATGAAAATGAAACCCATCACATCGTCTGGCTTTGAAAGCAGTATATTCCTTGTAAAATTAACGATGTTGCCAGGAGACAGACCGTCGTCATTTAAAGATTTTAGTTCACCTCTGAGTGGCTCTGACTTTTGTTAATGCTCCATTTTGAATGTCTTTGTTCTGAAAATGACATTTGAGCACAACCATCGATGGGCAACGTAAGGCCATCCATCGTTTAGGCTCCGACAGACACTCAGGGCCACTCAAATCTATTTCAAAGCCAAGTTACACTAAAATCTTAAGTTTAACTTTACTTATTCTGCGTTGCTGGTAAATATTTAACTCGGGCTTAGCTAAGATTTCTTTAATTGCAACAAAATTTGCTTCGATTTTAAATGTCAGATTCGTTATTTTTGTTAGTAAATAAATGTTAAAATGAGAGTTTCATTGTGGCGTTCATAGATGGCGCCAATCACTAAGAGGAACAAGCTATTCGAAGGAAATACAATGAACTCTAATTTGAACCCTCCGTCAGTCGAAACTCGAACTTTTCCGTCATAATTTTCGCCAATTTACATACATGTCCTTAAAATTTTCAATATCTAAGTCAATCTCCCTCCAACTCGAACCGATCATGGTACCCAGTGACAGTTCGACTTAGGAGGAGTCCTCTGTATTTCTTGGTCTAAATTTGGAACTCTTCTTAAAACAATTATGGTTATGTCTTTCGTTAGTCGGAAACGTTTGTAAAAGGAAAGTTCATCAAAGCCATAAGAATATTCATTTTGCAAATATATCTATCACATCCACATTCTTCTTCTTCTTTACTTGGCGGTACAGTCCGGGGTTGACCTGGGCCTCAACCAACAAGCCTCTCCAGCTAGCACGGTCTCTGGCTATCTGTCTCCAGTGTCGCACGCCAAGTTGGTTGAGGTCCTTCCCCACCTGGGTGCGCCAACGTAAACGCGGGCGTCCTCTGTTGCGTTGTCCCACGGGTTCGGAGTCGAAGACTCTTCGGGCTGGAGCAGTGTTGTCCATGCGCTCTACATGGCCTAGCCATCTTAGGCGTTGGATCCGAAGACGCTTGACTGGACTCATGTCGCCGCACATCCCGTACAGTTCGTGGTTGAATCTACTCCTCCAGAAACCGTCAACGCAAACAGGACCAAAGATCGCACACATAGCTTTTCTCTCGAAGAGACCAAGGACTTCCTCATCCGGTTTTAAGATTGTCCATGCCTCCTGGCCGTACTGCAGGGCTGGGATGATCACGGTCTTGTATAAAGTCAGCTTGGTCCTTCGAAAGATGGCTCTACTACTCAATTGCCTTATGAGCCCATTGAAGCAGCGGTTGGCAAGAGTTACTCTGCGTTTGATCTCGGTACTGCTTTACTGCGGAGCCAAGGTAGATGAAGTCCTTGACTACCTCGAAGTTATAACTGCCCATTGTGACGCTCTCTCCAAGGCGTCGATGTTGTATGTCCTTTCTTGATGACAGCATATACTTAGTTTTTCTTTCTTTCACCGCTTTTTGCCGCTTCCGACGCAATGCCAGCAAACGCCTCATTGACAGCTCACTGCGTTCTGTCAATCATGGCAATGTCATCCGCGTATGCTAACAGTTGTACGGACTTCTTGAAGATCTTGCCTCTAGTGTAGGCGTCTGAGTCTTACACGATCTTCCTCAGGATGATGTTGAAGAAGTCACATGACAGTGCGTCGCCTTGTCTAAAACCTTTTTTAATTGAAGGTCTCGGTGAGTTCGTTACCGACCTTGATGGAGCAGCGACAATTATCCATCGTCATCCTGCACAACTTGACGAGTTTGGCGGGAATGTCAAAACTAGACATGGCGTTGTATAGCTCGTCCCTATGCACGCTGTCATATGCGGCCTTGAAATCGACAAAAAGGTGCTGGGTGTCGATCTGCATCTCTTGGGTTTTTTCCACTTCCACATTATCTTCAAATAATTCCTACTTCATACCATCATTTTTAAATTCAGTATTACTTTTTATTCACAAATTTCTCCATGATTTGATGTCACCGGCAGCGTTAAAGTGCAACCTAATGTCATATGCTCCAGTATTTCTTCCACTTAGTTTAACACCCCTATTCTGGCAAACGTCAGTGATGTGTTTTAAGTCACAACTACCTCACAAGAGCATGGTGAGTCACAAATTTTTAGGTTTTCGTATTCTGAGCAAAACCTCACAGCTTGTGAGCATCACAAGAACCGTCAAAATTGTGATGTTCTCATGAGCACATCACAAGGAAACATAGCAACAAAAGAACTGTCAAACACAAGGAAAAATAAACAGATGTTGATTTTATTTTGGCGTTTAGCTCATCTGCTAATGCGACCCAATAATTCTGCATCCTATTCGGGTCAGTTGGATTATTTTTGCCCAGAAGAAAATCGGGATTCATTTGCAAGAAATGCGTATAATGGTCCAACTGCTCCTGGGATGTACGCTGATATTTTCTTGTTCCTGAAAATATTCAGTATTAATAAATACTTATACATATGTCATTAGTGTACAGAATATTACCTTGTTCGCTACGTTCTGCCATTATTGTGTAGATAGTACTTTTCCAAAATCAAGTATTAGTAGACCGCTCAGTAAGAAAAAAAGCGCGAATATAATAATTGTCAAAAAAAAAAAAAAACAATTTTTAACATGGAAACGAATTCACCTCACCATGGTGACTATTCTTGTGTGTTTTCTTGTGAGGTTTTCGCCAGAATACCAAATAGCTGAAACCTCACAAGGTAGGCATCATAACTTTCGCCTCACTGAGATTCGTGCGTTGTGACCACATCACAACCAGAATAGGGGTGTAAGTCACACTTTAAGCCGGTTTTTTGTATCGATAAGTTCTTCCTAATTTGTTAAGTGAAACTTAAATCCTAAATCTCTCAGTTGCGTATATCGCTGTGAGCCCTTAGCCTGTCCTCCAATACCTACCACCGCCTCTAGGCGGAGTATACGTCTGCGAGTGTTAAGAGGTGATGCTTAATTTTGTTCCCAACTTTAAAAGCCCTACGTCTAGTCTAAATATTGAACTTTCCGTAACAAGGACGGAGGGATAGATTTTCAAGAAATCCTATCTAAAGGAGTAGAAATATGGGGCGTCCAAGTGCCTGAATCTGCGAGAAGAGAGAGCACTGCAATTGCAAAGAAGGTTTTAAATACTTTCTTCTTGCTTTTCATCGCTGCACATTCTTCAAAAATCATTCCAGGGGACACCTAGTCGGGAGGTTTGAGGGCCGTTGGAATTCAGTGCCTGGTTACCGTGTAGTGCCGCTCCGCACAACGATCAGGTCCCGTGAGCGTTTGAATCGATAGGAGGCAATAAATACTCTGTGATGAGGCACCCAGTACCAGAAGATCATCTTCGTTTGGTTAGAGTGAGCGTTTAAAGCTCACTCTGAAGGCGGCACTTAAATCCTATACCAAAAATAAGGGAATAAAGAGATCGTTATGGTCGTATCGCAGTACTCGTATCTTGCTAGGACAAAACTTTTCAATTCAATTCAATTATAGTCACGACTAATACCCTTAAGTGTCCGGGGTCCAGACCCAGAACGGGGAGAAGGTATAGAGGGAGAACGGGAGAGGAGGTCTTAAATATCTGCGAATTGCAGTCTGTGGGAAACCTAAGGCTGGGAAGAACATTCCATATTCGTGTAGGGCGACTGAAGAACGAATCTTATTGAATTTAACTGTGTGCTCGAAAGTAGGCTTAAGGGTTTTTTTCCTTTTTTTTAAATTCATTTTTATTTTTTTTTTTAATTCTTTACATACTTAGGTACTAGACAAAAATGCTTAAAACTAGTTAGACCAACATTATGCTAAATATAACTTGATGGCTCTCGGCGGGCACTCTAAGCTAAGCTTAACTTTATACTGTCTTTCGACCTAGACTAACAACCTTTGTATTTACGCTAAACATAGATATTGACTCACTTTCAGTTTGAAATTAAGAAAATTTACCAAAAATTTAATGAAAGAACTGTGTGCTTACTGTAGGCTTAAGGGTATAGTGATAGGCATTCCTGGCGAGACGGGTATTGCGGGTGCTTTCATGGAGAGGAGGTATGCAGTTGGCTAGCTCACTTGAGCATCGTGTGTTGAACGATAAAACACGGACAAAGAAGAGACGGGTCGTCGACATTCGAGCGAATCTAATGACTCTGCAATGTTGTTCTTTCCTATAAGTTTTATCGCTCGCTTTTGGATCCTATCTAGTACTAGTAATAAAGTACTTAGAACAAAAGAATATGTAAGGATAGATCATGGTCCAGTGGGTTAAATGCCCTCCTCTTGAGGGTGTTAAAGTAATCAAACCCATCCATTTTCTGATGAGTGGACACTAAATTGACTAGATTCTAAATCCCTACACATTGCCAGAGGTCCCTAAGAGTTTAACAGGTGCCGATATTTCCGATTTATTACATTCATAGTCAAAGAATCATTTTCCCAATTGATATTCCATTGCCGATACTGTTTCACACTATTTAGCAAAATTTAACTTATTTCGAAAATATTTAACCTCTTGTTCTTCTCTATCTTTTCAGGTAAGTCAAGTCAAGTCTTTGTTGTCCCCACATGTACTACGTCAAGTGGATGCTCATTGGTATGTATGACAATCTTATTTGGGTCTCGATCCAGTTCCACCTCGTAGGCAATTCGAAGACGATCGATGATATTCATGTAACTTTAGAAATGACGGTACATCCTGGTCTTGGGGGCCTAGCTCCTCGGCAACAGTTCGTCTTCCGTATTCTATTGTTCTCTCACGAGAGGTACGATCATAATAGTTCATGTTAGGACCATGATTGGGATCTACAAAGTTTCTTCGCCTCGATGATAAATGATGGACGACTTGAAGTCCAACATTTGTCGCATTATTGCCTAGAGTCTTATACCGGCTCCGGGGCGAAGTTTGATAAGCTTGTTCTAGACAGAGTTTCTAGGTATCGCTCGGTCAACGGCTCAAGAGTGATGGAGCTGAAAGTTGTTCGCGTCGGGGATTGAACCCAGCACCTACGGCGACAGCATTCAAAATGTATTTAGTAGCCATTTAAGCTTATTTACGTTTTAAACAGTGACCGAGTTCATCAACTAATTTGCTTGTAACAACGTCCAGAATTGTCGATCACTTGCCTCTGTCCGTGCAAGCAAACCCTTCAAATGTAATGTCAGACTTCCTGCCGTTGTCCAAACGTGAAAAGCACAAAGTCCAACAAGTTGGTAGCCACTGAGTCACTCCCTCCCACATTCGCAGGGCACCTGATTCCTTATCTTATCCCCAACATGCGTCAGTGGTGTGTATTCAATTCTTAATCTCATGCTTGGCCCGAGATGTCCAACGCAGTAAATTAAGCGCGAAACTCATCAATCACCAGTCTGTTAAAATGTCACTTTGAGCAGTTATTTTAGCAGCAAATGCCCATAATTTGAGAGCGGCTTCGCGGCGCACGTCTCCTCGTGTTGCTTTGTCAGACCATAAACCGACGACGGGCACTAAGACGCTTTTGGCGTGTTGGCCGCATTGAGCGCGTGTCTGTCGAGCCACTTTCAACTTGCCGAAGTTCATCCGAGAAGTGAACGCCAACCAACCGCACACACCGCCTACTCACAAAGCACTTTGCCATCAAATTGGGAGCATAAAGAATCCAACCCCAACGCCGAAGGAAACCGCCCCTTCAAACAAAGCCCACTCAACACACACACACACTTGCGCACACCCCTGCGTACGCGTCACGTCACCGAGCTGCTGCTGTCTACGACGCCATAAAGGGGAGCGAAGTGATTATTTCATACCTCATCGCATCGCACTGAACAGCATAAGCACAGCAATTGATATTGGCAGGGAATCGACAGCTGCCTCAGGACGTTGGCCGCAGTTGCAGTGGCCGACCGAAGGGTTGCACTTGAATAATACATAACTGCGCTCCTCCACACAGACTAGCTCGCTCTCGATCTGCTTCCCAAATCGCAGTCAATTGACCTCGTTCAGGCGGCAGAAGTGCCTGTGTTCTCGATTTCTCCTCTGCGAGCGTGTGTGTGTGTGTGTGTGTGTGTGGAAGTGGATGCGTTCGAGGAGCATGTCTGTTGACACGAATTCAGTTGGGTCCTCCCTCGAGATTGATTCGAAGCAAAGCCAGCCGGCTGACGGACGACACACCTTAACGAGTGTTAATTAGGCAGGTAAATTGTTTTCGCTTGTAAGCAGGCGGCCCAGGGCAATGCTGGTGCCCCGGCATTCACTGCGGGGAATGCCAACTATTGCTGATGACTCAATTTATCTTCGAAAAAAAAGAAAAAAACAAATCGGTATTTACATTCGGTTTTGGAACAGCGCCGAGTCTCAATTACACGGCAGCCGGCAAGGCTGATGAATTGCCCCTAATATGTAGCACTCGCTTGTCAGGCGGACTGTGTGAAGCGGGTCTCGCCCCAAAATGGATGTGGATTTGATTGAGTCCACACCAGCGTGTCATATCGCATTGAGTCGCTCAGAAATTCAGGTGGCGAAAGTGCACTGCCACTGCGATGACCAGTGCTAGTGGAACGTGTGGAGGTTATTTTTAGACTCGAGACGCGTCGTTCTCGCCTGTGGTAGATAAGGCCGAATGATCGATAGAACTTCAAGTTTATCGCGTCGCTTTGATTGAACAGGCATTTCGTGGTTTTGCTGGTGTAAATGCTTATTTTACGACGACTTTGGCGATGATACGAGTGAAATACTGCGAATCGGCGACACGACACGAAAGTTTTATGTTTTGTTACAAAAATGGTGAACACACCTTTTGGCTACGAGGCATTTACATGATGTAAGGCTTGTCGTGTACGAACTGAATTAGTCTAACGAGAAATGCTTGTTTTTGGAGAAGGTCGGCGACACGGTATTTCGACGTCGGGAAGAATTTAAAGGTTCGACTGCGATTTGTGTCGCTGGCTTGTTTCATGCGACAGATAGTTCATGCGAAACTGAGCTTGCTTAAGTGCGGTGCTTTAGTTTCAATTTTCCTGATTTTTATAAATTCACTGTTTGCGCAAAAATTTCGCACCAAAGTGAATGCTTTTGCGGACGCTATGGCATGTGCTTTTACGAGTAATTCTGCATTTAATCTTTCTGCTGATGTTTGATACATGATACATGATGTTTGCTGGATGTTTGATACATGACCTTGAACTCATAATTCATTGGTTTAAAATACATAAAATGGTCATAAGCGACTAAAGAAAGATGATGATTTTTCTCTCTCATTGGCAATGAAGTAGACTATGCTCCTTTAATTTTTCATTGCGGTAACTGTAATAGACTCAAGCATAGCGCGACTATCTAGAACATAATTCCCAAACCAGTTTTGAAGAAATTTCAAGCTCTTACAAATGTTTCTGTACTGAGAAAGTTAATCAATTCAAATGTAATACTGCTTGACTTGGAAAGCTTCTTTTTTCCTGCTACTTCTTCTTTTTCTTTATTTGGCGCTACAGTCACGGGTGGACCTGGGCCTCAACCAACAAGCCTCTCCAGCTGGCACCGTCTCTGGCTACCTGTCTCCAGTGTCGCACGCCAAGTTGATTGGGGTCCTTCTCCACCCACTTTAAACGCGGGCGTCGTCTGTTGCGTTGTCCCACGGGTTCGGAGTCGAAGACTGTTCGGGCCGGAGTCGAGTTGTCTATACGCTCTACATGGCCTAGGCATCTTAGGAGTTGGATCCGAAGACGCCTGACTGGACTCATGTCGCTGTACAACCCGCACAGTCCTGGTTGAATCTTCTCCTCCAGAAACCGTCAACGCAAACAGGACCAAAGATCGCACTCAGAGCTTTTCTCTCGAAGAGACCAAGGACTTCTTCATCCGCTTTTAAGATTGTCAATGCCTCCGCGCCGTACAGCAGGACTGGGATGATCAGGGTCTTGTATATAGTCAGCTTGGTAACTCGAGAGATGGCTCTACTACTCAATTGCCTCTTGAGCCCATAGAAACAGCGGTTGGCAAGAGTTACTCTGCGTTTGATCTCGGTACTGATTTACTGCGGAGCCGAGGTAGGCGAAGTCCTTGACTACCTCGAAGTTATAGCTGCCCATTGTGACGCTCTGTCCAAGAAGTCCATGTTATGTGTCCTTTCTCGATGACAGCATATACTTCGTTTTACCCTCATTCACCGCTAGACCCATTTTAGCCGCTTCCGCCTTAATGCCATGCCAGCAAACGCCTCATTGACGGCTCGCTGTGTTCTGCCAAACACGTCAATGTCATCCGCGTATGCTAACAGTTGTACGGACTTCTGGAAGATGGTGCCTCTAGTGCTGGCATGTGAGTCTTGCACGATCTTCTCCAGGATGATGTTAAAGAAGTCACATGACAGCGCGTCGCCTTGTCTAAAACCTTTCTTTGACATTGAAGGTCTCGGTGAATTCCTTTCCGACCTTGATGGAGCAGCGAGAATTCACCATCGTCATCCTGCACAACGTGACGAGTTTGGCAGGAATGTCAAAACTAGACATGGCGTTGTATAGCTCGTCCCTATGCACGCTGTCATATGCGGCCTTGAAATCGACGAATGGGTGGTGGGTGTCGATTTGCATTTCTTGGGTCTTTTCCACGATCTGCCGTAGTGTGAAGATTTGGTCGATGGTGGACTTCCCCGGCCTGAAACCGCACTGATAAGGACCTATCAGGCTGTGAATGGTTTCAGGCGCTCACACAAAACGGCTGAGAGGATCTTGTGAGCGATGTTGAGGAAACTTGTCCCTCGGTAGTTGGTGCAGTTGAAGGGGTCTCCGTTCTTGTAGATCGGGCAAACGATACTGAGGTTCCACTCGTCGGGCATGCTTTCCTCCGACCATATCTTACAGATGAGCTGCTGCATGTACCTTATCAGCTCATCTCCAGCTGCTTTAAACAGTTAAACAGAAGCTTTTTCCGACCTTATACTCGATATCGCTATCTTGACTTCGCCTAGGTCGGGGAGATGGAATTCTCGTCGATCGTCGTCAATTGCGTTGAGTGGAACATTCTACCTGACAGCGGTATCTGAGTCTTCCTCGCCGTTCAACAGTCTACAGAAATGATTCTTCCAGATTCTCAATATCGACTGCGAATCTACTACGAGTTGTCCCTCTGCGTCACGACAGGCTTCTGTCCGAATTTTGTATCCATTGGATAGTCGTTTTACCCGTTGGTATAACTTTCGGACGTCATTTCTGCCGTAACACCTCTCCATGTCCTCGATCGCGCGCTTCTCATGCTCCTTCTTTTTCTTTTTGAGAAGCCGGTGCTCTTCCCTTCTTTTAAGTTCGTAGAGCTCACGAACCGCTCTCGTCCTTCTGTCCAGCGTCGCCTTGTATGCTTCTTGCTTCGTTGAATGTGCCTGCCTGCACTTGTTGTCAAACCAGGGGTTTTTTTGGGGTGGTGTTTTAAAACACAGCACCTCAGATGCAGCTTCTCTGATGGCGTTTTGACAACGGTTCCATTGTTGGTCGATTGTTTCGCCTCGCAGGGTTGGACTCTGTGAGAGCTTTAGGGAGACTCGATCGGCAAAATTGCGATTGTAGCTTTCCGACGTCAAACTGTTTTGGTCTTGCTCTACTCCGTTGTCCTGCCGATATCCGTGTTCTTACCTTGGCTTCAACAAGGAAATGATCCGAGTCGATGTTGGCTCCTACTAATCCTGGAAGAGTGACGTCGATCGCAATGTGACCAATCTGGTTGACGGTTGATTGATCAGAGGACCGCCAGGTCCCTTTGTGGATGTTGAGGTGAGGGAACCGCGTACTGGCTACAAAGAGGTTTCGGCCCGTTACGAAGTCCAACAGCCTGAGTCTGTTCTCGGACGTGTTGTCGTACAGGCTGTGCTTCCCGATGACTCTAGCAAAGATGTCTTCCTTGCCCAGTTTTGCGTTGAAATCTCCTAGAACGATCTTGTTGTCTTAGTTAGAGTAGCTGAGACATTGGTCGTATGTCGTTTCTAGGAGATCGTAAAAGTCATCTTTGCTGTCGTCATCTTTATCCTCCGTTGGGGCGTGGGCGAAGATCAGGCTGATGTTGCTGACTGTCATCTTGATGCGTGTTATGTATTTAAAGCTAAAGACTTCTTGCCTAAGTCTGCCTGGAACAACAAACCCGCATCCGAACAAGCACTGCCTTCGCTCTTTGTAGCAATCGCCGAAGTATATATCGCAGTTTTTCATTCTCTTTTTTTCCCGGCACCTCCTGAATGGCGGTGATATCTGCCTTACAAGCTTCGAGGGCTTCCGGAAGTTCATCGGCTGCACGTGGTTCAGGGACCTCACATTCCACGTGCAGAACCGAATATCGTTGTCCTTATTTCGTTGTCCATGGTCGTCAGCAGTAGGGTCATCGGCATCCGAGGCTTGTCGTTGCTTCTATTACTATAGCCACTCAACCAGAAATTTGTCAACCGAGATGAATACGATTTGTTGATTAAAAGGCTAATCTTCCTCTTTTCTTTTTCGTGAGTTCGCTCGTCAAAAATTGAAGTCCATTATGTGTTTCCACAATGAAATTACAATTTCAGTTGAGCCTATTTTTGACTTTTGGCACATGTTGCAAATGGGAGTGAGTTGTCAAAATGTTTTGTTCATAATAAGATTTCGCGCGTTTTGCAATAGTTTCCCGATCGATTGAGCTTTTTCACATTGCGTCATTTTTTGACCCACATGATGCACTGAACAATTGCGGAGGTAAAGCACGCGACATCTGCAAGGAACATCGACTCTAACTTATCAGAAGGCACGTCAAGCAAAGTAAGTAAGCAGGCGAGTTTTTGGACATGGTCCAACCAAATGGTCGTAGATGTGCCAAGTGGTCGCCTACTTGATGGAATCGCATTCAACGCCCGCCTCGCAAGTCGTGATGGTGGTTTTGAAAATCGCTAACTTGACGTTGTGGAGTTAGTTCACTTAGACCAGTATGCTGGGTCCATTGTTCCCATCCCACGGAGTGACTGGTTAGTCCTCAAACCAGATTAATTTGTCAATCTAAGGAGAATTTTCACTTCAACACACGCGTAAATTCTAATCTTTCCTAGAAACTGCCTGATTTTCCTTGCTAGGTCCGGGCATTCGCAGAGCAGATGTTGGATAGATTTTGTTTCTTGCTCATATCCAGCTTTGCAATGTTCAGTCGTTATGCTCGAGTTCTTATGGCACAGTGCCCGTCTGTCCGTCTGCCCGTCTGCCCGTCCTTGCGGCCGATTACTGATCTTGATCTCTTCTTTTTCGGCATCGGCCATAGGACTCTTGCTGCAGCTCCAATATTCAGGCCAATTCATCGAGTTCTGGTTCTATCTAGGCCCTCGTCTTCAAGTTTGTGAGTTAGTGAATGAGTGGCATGGCCGCTGAAGGAGCATCGTTGCCGACACTTTGTCGCAGATGGAATCAGTAAGAAATCACTTAGACGGTAACAACGACACAGCTGACAACAACGACTGCAAACTGAGTGCCAAAACGTGAAAAAAGCCAAAAATCCCCAAGAAGACACAGTCTACTTAGGAATTTTTGAAATCCCCGTCCACCTGCCTTTCCGATCAAGCTCCTCCCCACCTCACCGTCATCCGGATTATCAAACTGAACGTCAATCACTTGAACATATCCAACCTAAATTAAGAACGGCCTCAGAATTAGAGCTCACAGCTCGAAAGCCCAATCCGATAATCCCGCAGACAATGCTTTCTAATTTTCTCACAACAAATACAAACCGGGCAACGTTATGAGAATATGCAATTACATCAATAACGGTAAGCCCATATTTATACTTTCACAGATCGACGGAAGCTTTTGTCAGCACTCAGCTTAATGACCACCGCCATCCAGGCCGACTGACTTGACTTCAAATTGCACGAAATTTTTTCGGTTGTTTCCAAACTTTCACCGCAATCAATGTCAAAATGATGTGCTTTAATTTTTGTGCGATTTTGAGTTGGTTTTTATGCAAAATTCAGCACACCCACATCCGCGGCAGGGCTCCTTGTTGCAACGGATGTCGCTTGGGACGCTTTCTCGGCAATTTAGTCGAATTTATAGAAACATTCAAAAGCCACACAACTGACAAGAAAGCCGCACAAGGCCATAAATCTAAATTAGATAAACTATCTGTCGCCATCAATTGGACGGCACTCATGTGCACCCGCCAGCGGGAAGCTCGGCCTGCTAATGCGTCGACGGCCGAGGTGGCGATAGGAAAGCGCTCGGGCGGTTGATTGATTAGATAAGACAAGAAGCGGAAGGTGTTTAGTCATCCACTTTCGTGTTAACATCGAAAGCGAAACCGTTGAACTTTGGCTCTGCCATCGATCGACGATGCCACGGAATCGGAATCCCGTCTGCGGTTCTTTAATAAATTTCAAATCACTTTTACTTTCGTGAATGCAAAGCAGCCGGCCGACCGACGCTCAGGCCACTAAGCTGTACCGCTAGGTTGTAAATTTCTTTTGATTGAATTCGATTTAATATCGCGCCGGAATTAAGTGCTAAATTATGCATGGCTTGACGTGCCATCATTTTTTTGGAGAAAATCTTCGGAACTGATTGGCATTTAGATGAATTAATTCATTGGTTGAATTTCAATTTTCGACTAAAATAAATCTCGATGCATGACTTGTGTGTGTGTGTGTGTGTGTTGGAGGGCTTCCATCAGGGTTCTTATGCAAGGAGAAAGGTCTTGTCGCGTGAACTTTGATGGCTCCGAGTTGTGGGGGATTCCGATTCTAGGCCCTTTAGCTGACTCTTGGTGGCTTCAATTCGGCTTAAGCTTAAGCTAGCGTAAAAGTATAGAGGGCCAGCGGATGTACAATGCTTACAAGGCTTTAAATGGCTTTCCACATAATTTGCTTGACATGGGGGTGTTCAATTTCCTTATGTCCTTGTTGGTCCTCTGTGGATGGGGCGGTGGTCTATTTAACCGCGAAGATGACTGCCATCAGTTCTCTGGTAGAAGTGATATAGTCTTGTCTTCTCGTAGACTCAACGCTTTGTTTCCCGGTGGCTTCACAATGGCCTCTGTCACACAGCGTCTCTCGATGGGAGTGATGTGGGCTTTGCGGTAAAGTCTTCTGTTGCTGGGTTATTTCTGACGTTCTTGCTTAAACCATGCTGGTCTTGGAAATGGAACACAGATAACCCGGACTCTGTAATTGGACGAAATGTGAGCTTGTGGAGAAGCAACTTACTCTTGTGGCTTGATCCATTTCATCTTGGCATGCGGATGAATCCAAAGTGGGCCTTTTTGAGAGTTAGCCTCGAGTGGCTGTTGAATTTTAGTCGCTCGGTGGAGTTGACGCCAATATGCTTCCCTTTTCCTGTTAATCCCGCAGCACTGGAGAGCACTATCTTGGCATTCGTTTGCTGATCATCATCTCCATCTGGATGGTCATTCTGATACGAGATCGATGGCCCACACAAGTGGAGAACCAATTTGGCGTACGAAATTGGATCGTTCCAGGTGGAGACACTTGTTGGCTGAGGGTAAGGCCCAACCCAGAACCGCAGCGCCAGTAGAAGAAGAAGAAGAATAAGAAGACTCATAGAGTGTAGGCGGACTTCAGCGCGAGAAGAAGACGATTCATAGAGTGTAGGCCTGAGATATAGCTGCATTCCATCGCTAGCCTGCTTCTAGTCATCAAGTTTAACCTCTTCGCGTCTTTGACTTGGCTACAACAAGGAAATAAGCGCTGTCGATATTGACTCCTCGAAATGTTCGGACATCGGGATTACTGGAGGAGTGACTGACGTCGATCGCAATGTGACAGTTGATTGATCAGGGGCCACCATCTCTCTTTGAGAATGTTAAGATGAGGGAACCTCGTACTGGCTATAGAGAGGTTTCCGCCCAATACGAAGTCCAAAAGCCTGAGTTCGGACTAGTTGTCGCACAGGCTGTACTTCCTGATGACACTAGCAGAGATGTCCGTCTTGTTCAGCTTTGCGTTGAAATCTCCTTGAACGATCTTGATGTCGTAGCTGCGGCATTGATCGTATGTTCAGTCTAGGAGTTCATTAAGGTTATCTTTGTCGTCGTCATCCTTATCCTCAATTAAGGCGTGGGCGAAGATCAGGCTGATGTTGCTTAATGTAGCCTTGATGCGGATTGTTATGAGGTGCTCGATCATGTATTTAAAGCTTAAGACTGCTTGCTTTGGTCTGCCTCGAACAGCAAACCCACATCCAAACAAGCGCTGCCTTCCCTCTTTGTAGCAATCGACGAAACAGACGTCGTAGCTTTTCAGCCTCCTGGATGGCGGTGATGCCTGCCTTATGGGCTTCTAGGACCTGGGAAAGTTCATCGGCTGCAAGTGGTCTGTTAAGAGATCTCACATTCCACGTGAGTTGTCCTTATTGTGTTATCCATGGTCGTAAGCAGTCTTTGTAGTCATTTCGAAACTATACATTTTTACACGGTGGGGAAGTTATCGCTACACGCAACTCCCCAAACCTGGACGACCGGGTAAAGATTTAAATCTATGGACAAACGGCCGCTGCATACTTTGGGTCAATCCAAGCTGTAAAAAGGCCATTCCAAGGGCACCACGAGAAGGCTGTACATCAATCTGATCTGTGCATTAACAAGGATCATTGCTGGCATCTCGCCAAGTTCAACAACTTTGTCCTGGATGTACATGCCCATTCCCTCCATGGGTCAATGGCCTACGTGTTGGTTAGCACTAGGCAGATGGGACAATTAAAGCATGTTTAAGGCGGAACTATTTGCATTCCGTTAAGCATGTCGTCATGTCAAATAACACCTAAATAAGGCATAAGGTTATGCTTATGTTAAGCTATTGCCTCTTTTACATAATTTTCTACTCTGGTAGAGGATAGCCGGCCTGTGCTAGCGTCGCGTCGCTAGAAGAAAGTCAAAATGTCCCTTACCTGGATTCCAGGTCACTGTGGCAGCCCAAGAAATGAGAAGGCAATTGAAGGCGAGGTCTTTCTTTCAGTGCCCGCTTGCCGACGAAGTGTACATTCCACTACAAGCAGTCAAGGCTAACATCTTTTCACACTTCCTTGAAATAGCAAACCTCAGATTGGCCAGACTGATAAGTTGTGCTTCATCAAGAACAATCTGGCATAGGTTAAAGCAAAATACCTCCTTTAGCTTATATATTCTCTCTTATACGGGACACTGGGCAATGGGATATCATGCCGTCAAACTAGGTATCCTAAAAAAAGCACACAGTATGGGGGTTTGCAACAAGACAGCTGAAAAGAGACGTTACGTTAGTTAAAAAAGAGACAAGACGCAAAGGATCTTGAGGAACTGATTCCCCACCGAACCACCACTTCTGCCTTCTAGCTGGATGGGTCTTGTGGTATAAGGTGTCCACAATTCCCTTGGATAACTTCAAGGTGGTAAATTCTTTAGTAAATCTATTACGGAAAAGAAACCCTTTGAGAGAGACCACAGTTCGTGGTAAGACGCTGATCAGATCCTAGACTTGCCTTAGGGCACGATGACTTGAAGAATATCGAAGTGGAACAAACAGGCCATTTGATTATTTCAGCGAAGTTTCGCCCTGTCCATTGTCAGTGACTCAAGAGAGATTGATCCGTGGCACCCACTGTAGTGTAGACATACCGACCCACGATGGTTCAGATGAGCTATCTCCATTAGGATATATTATTGACGTGGCGCCCAATGAGATGTCCATTAGTATCCACTTCTTCCATCTTACTGCTCACTTCGATAATAAATTCCGTCAAAACATACATTAACCTTTTGGACTGCCTTTGTCCACAGCGACTATTCAAACTCCTCCCGCACATTAGTCTGAAAATAAGACGAATTTAATGCTTTTTGAACGATTCAGACAGATACTCGTAATCAATTATTTTGAGATCACTCACTCTCCGGCGGCGTATAATAGGATTAGCCAGATAAGCTTCTTACAGACTCTCTTGCCATTGTCCATCGCTTAGGGGGATCGTGGAGGCAATTGTTTTGCCCAAAACGGTGGCAGTAGCAAGTGCCTGAGGGTACCATGGACTCTTTTTCAAATTTGATATATTTCATAGACGAGTAACGAGTGGATGTCTACATTTTTATGCCGACTCCGAACGACGCAGTTTGAGAAGCCTTTTTTTTTTAGACAGGAGTACTCTTTGAGCATTGTCAGTGACTCGAATGAAATTGAGCCGTGAATTATGAAAGTTTGTGAATTCGGAAGTCGAACCTGGTACCCTCTGCGTAGGCGTCGCCGACATTAACCCACTACGCCACGAGAACCCAGCAAAATTATACTTTTTTAAAACTGAAAGCGTCTGTCCCGATGTACGCTTAAATCTTTTAAACCACGCAACGGATTTTAACGTGGTTTTTGTCAATCGACAGAGTGATTCAGGAGGAAGGTTCATATGTATGGCTCAGAATATATTTCGACCATTAATACTGGCGTGTCGCAATTTTTTTGAGAGACTTCCATTGAGAGAATGGAATGGCTATCCTTTAATTGCTAGAAATATCTAGAGGAATGGCCTGTATGATAATTACCAACGCACACCACTGAAGTCTCATTTAATCTCAACTCCTCTTCAGTGACCCAGTGCATCTTCCATGACAGGTGTTGTGGGCTCACGAGTGATCTCCACCCACTCGATGATCTGCCAGCGACTGTACTTCGTCAGGACTAATGGCCAATCGGAGTCAGCCAGAGCTTTGTCCAATCATTGTCTTGACTCTTCCAAGCGATCACCTGACTGGCTGACTTTGAAGTTACACTATTAGTTTCAAGACGCAACTTCAAACCCGCCGCAAGTCGAGGTGAGTGAACTCATAGTACCGCGTCCCGTTCAAATTCCCGTGGGGAAAGCGCCTTATGCCACCTCCTAGATAATCGAAAATATTTTTAAAAATGCTTACAACCATCAGTTGGCATTTAATCACAACTCGCAGATCTAGATAAAGTTTGATAGTTTACTGCTGAGCGGCTTGCAGAATTCCACTTAACCCGCTTTGGATCGCAGTCACGTAGGAAGGATGGGCTGGGCACGTCGGTAAAATGGGAGACTGTGGAGAATGTTTATTGGCAAAACCCGTGAGAGAATGAAGAAGAGTTGTGGTGCATGAGAGCTATTTATGTCACGGGGAAGGTGGCGCACAAAATAGGGCGGAGTGGCGATGGATCGTTAAGACCGTTTGTGTTCTACACACGACCGAGACATTCCACATTTATCGTGAATTTTGAAGAGCGACAATGTGCCGCATGCACGGCAAATGCTTTTAAGATTGCCCATGTTTGTGCGCCGTACTGCAGGACTGGTATGATAAGTGTATTCTTTAAGGACAGTTTGGTCATTCGAGGGACGGCACTTCTTTTCAATTGAAACAGCGAATTATTCCGCGTTTAATCTCGGTTTTGGTGGTATTCATGTAGTTTACTTGGGAGCTGAGGTAGACGAAGTCCTTGTGTGTAAATGGACTCATTGTCTCATGTTGTTCTTATATCGGGTTGTCTGTCAAGACTCGTGAGTCTCGATTCTCTTCTTAAGACGACGTCCCCAAAACACTCAGGCCGCGTTCTTTGAAAAACATTTTTCGTACACCTCAAGCAACATATTCTGTACAACATCGACCTTGTACACCATCGACCTTCCGAGTCCAATATTCCTATTCCCATCCAAATTCGATTCTCAGATGGCTGAATGAAGGAGGATTGCGCTTCTTTCGCGAGTTCATCCCGAGGCAGTAGTGGATGACTTGGGATAGATTAGAATATCTGGATTGCAAGCTCGGATGAACTCAATGATAGAGGGAACATCTGGGGGGTATGCAGGGATCCAGCAAGAGTCCTGGGCCTACTAGGGATTTCGTTCCTATGCACGACTTCAAGTTATGCCCCTTGCTTGCTTATGGCTTTTTTTTTATAAAGGTCCATTGTCCTCTGGTCCTTGAAGGACACAAGGTTAATGCGTCCTTGATGTCGGCCAATACGCGACCGAATAGCCCACAATAGCCCGATAAACCAACCATGATCCATAAATTGGAAGCCATCACTAATTGCGCAAATGGGCAAATACCAATCGCAGCGCTGAAAAAAGTGAGAACAAATTGGACTTTCAGAGCGGAGTTGAAAAATTGTATCCTTTTTCTTCTTCAGGTGGCGCTACAGTCCGGGGTGGACCTGGGCCTCAACCAGTAAGCCTCTTTTGCGTACAGTTACGTGGTTGAATCTGCTTCTCCAATAACCATCAACGCAAACAGGACCAAATATTGAACGCAGAACTTTTCTCTCGATGAGACCAAGGGCTTAAACATTCGCTTTTGAGATTGTCAATGCCTCCACGCCGTACAGCAGGACTGGGATGATCAAGGTCTTGTATAAAGTCAGCTTGGTCCTTCGAAAGATGGCTCTACTACTCAATTGCCTCTTGAGCCCAAAGAAACAGCGATTGGCAAGAGTAATTCTGCGTTCAATCTCGGTACTGGTGTTGCCGAGGTAGACGAAGTCCTTCACTACCTCGAAGTTATAGCAACCTATGGTGACGTTTCCTTAGTAGTTTCTTACACGGTGGGGAAGTTAACCCCACGCGCAACCGCCGAACCTGGAGGACCGGGTCCTGGTTTAAGTCCCTGGACAAGGGGCCGCTGCATACATTAGTTCATCTCTAAGCGGTTGCTATAAAGGCTATCCAGAGGGCACCGCGAGGAGGCTGTATGTCAACTTGACCTGTGCATTTAACAGGGATCGTTGCTGGCATCGCGCCAAGTTGAGAACAGTCAACAACTTTGCCCTGGATGCACAGGCCCATGCCCAAGTGTATCCATTCTCACTATATCCGGCTATGGTAACGTAGTGGAAAAGTCATCGATGGCTTGTTGCCATGCTTGCAGACATCTTCGATTTAGCCCCATTCATTGCTAAAGTCATTTTGTCCGCCTCAGATTTAATGCCAGCTCATTGACGACTTGCTGTGTACCTTTAAGGACCTCATTTTCAAGAGCTCTCCCAAAATGACAGAGAACATCTGATAGGCTGATTGGCCGTTGTGTTTCCACAGAGATCTAGTAGATCCTAATACCATCTGGAGATTTTTATAAGGCGATGAAGGTGACTGATACTAATGCTTCTGTCAAGTCGTACAAATATGGGGCGTCCAAGTGACAAAATCTTCGAGATGAGAGGGCACTGAAATTGCACAGAAGGTGTGCGATGGTTTTTCTTCCTCTTCATCTCTGCAACTTCTGCAGGGATAGGGGTACATGCAGGTCTGGATCCTTTCAGCCTCGCAATTCTCTGGAATGTCAATGACACCCACATAAGTTGGATGCTGCAATACTTGGGAACTAAGGGACATCTTGTTCAATGTGACTGCACTCAGAGTTAGTCACATTAACCTTGCTCCTATATATCTGTACCGGGCTGTACTTGTAGAGATTCTTTAATCACTATAGTCACTGCCTGAAAGATGCTACAGTGGGAGGGTAGTCAGAATGACAGTTGGAAATACAGATCCCTAGAGTGGACACTCACCCCCTCGCCAATCTTCGATCAATCTGTGAACATTCGCAGAGGCCCATCCACAGTCTGGTGTCCAGTAACATCTGAGGGTATGATGGTTGAGAGATTTGTCCCGAAAATGAGCTCATGTGTCGTGAGGTCGGTGTCTCTGGTAGGGATTCCCATTTATTGAGGATGGTAGTGTGCCTTTGACAAAGTGACCGATGAACTGGTACGTCCGGCCAACCAGATGATCTCCATCTGCTACAATGATTTCAGAGAGCCGCCGCTTTGTTAGACTTCGGTCCCGATGTTTCTTTATTGACCTCGTCTAGATCGAGGGAGGAAATCCGGAAAGATTGAATGGAACACCCTCTCTGACGGCGTTGTTTGGGTTCTCATCGCCATTTAAGAGTCTGTAGAAGCGATGCCTCCAAGGTCTCCCATTTGTAATGTTTATAAAATAACGAGCCCAGTTGAGTATGCCCAAAATGACTTCTGTAGTGAAGGTCTGTGATTCGGATTCATCATCATCAATTTTTGTCATATTACCTGTCTTCAGTCTGTATACAGAACCCTCATGGTCAAGTTTTTCATTTTCAGATTTTATAGTTCTTCAGCCCTTGTTGGTCTACATGAGACTAGCGGCGGCACTCAAACCTGTCTTGTGTCACTGACAACGCTGTCAATGATATCTTCTCGCACTTCGTATATCTTCTCCATTTATCTCGTGAGGGATAAATAGCATCCACCGCACATTGTTGCTGTTGAAGTAAGGCCCAAACCCACTCTGGACTCTAGCGCCACTCGCACAAAAAGACTATCATGGTTATTAAACACCTTCACTGCAATCCATTCGTCAGTGTGATCGATAAAGCAAGACAAAGTAAACCCGGAAACCAAACAAGTCGGTCTTAAAGCCTGAAAGCATTGACCTCGTTACCGTCGGAGGGACATGGAAGGCAGCCTTAAATATTTCCTCTAGCCTCACATAATGAATCTGGATACGCCGCAATTACTTTGATCCTAACGACAGACCAACCACAAATGAATGTCTCATCACACAGCAGAAGAACCGATTTCTAGTCAAACACAGATTTGCATTTATCCGCCATGGCCAGTTTGGCGGCAAACGAATTTGCATACAATCACGTACACATGTGTGTGCGTGGATACCTCATAAAACCCATCACACCCCAGAGCATCGGCAATTCATTTCGAAAATTATCATAAAATATTCCTAGACGGCATCATCATCTCGGATAGTTTCCCTCGTCTTCGCATGGCATAAACAAAAGACATCTCGTGTAGCACTTAGCCCCCGACCCATCGGCGAACACGAACATGCCTTCCCAGTGCGTCCTTTAACAACTCCAATCTGCGCCCCTCACAGCGCAACCGACCCAAACACTGTCGGTCCTAAACGGACGGGGGTGCGTTCGCATATTTTTCCCATTTCCACGGCAAGCGCCTCACGAAAATAAACGGCAGCACCCCACCCGCCGTGCAGTTGGCAGGGCCAAGCCACCATCGAATCCCAGTTTCATGACTCCGGCCAAAAAAAAAAAAAAAACACAAAACAGAAGCAAAGGGGAACACCGAACAGAGTTTCGCTTCCCTGTTTGCTTGTCGGCACCAGCTATGACTCGCTATCGATTTTTCCGTCTGTCCAGGGCCGTGGGTGGGTGGGGGTGGATGATGATTTCTCTCACCCCCTCGTCATCGCCGTCAGCACAATGAATCTTAAAGGGGATGGACTGCCGCTGGCTCGTCGTTTGTTACAGCCAACGCTCGCTCCGCACAGAAGAGCATGTACTCCCAAGCGGCGCGGCGGTGGTGGTGGCTTCCTCCCACAGTTCCTCTGCGGATCATCCAAGCGATGGTTTCCTTCGCATTTTGGGGGAGTTTTCGTTTCGCTGGCAGTGGAGCGCGCCCCCGAGAGAGCGAGAGAGCGTGTGGTGAATGAATTCGACTGGAATCGCTCGTTGGAAGGCACATGGGAAACCCCACGCCTGTGTATGGGTGCTTAGGCTGTTCAGCGTTCACTCGCGGGAGTGAGAGGAAAAAATCGGAACTTTAGTTTATTTTGTTACTAGTTCAAGGTTACCGAGACGACGCACTGTGTGGTGCCTGGTGCCGAATGCCGAATGGCGAGTGCCGAGAGCCGAGTTTTCCCATGCACTTTAATTTGATAATTCCGTCTTTAATTGCTGCAGGTTGTTGTTGGGCCAATTCAATTTCCTCGCACCCATTAAAGTGTGAAGCGTTGCTGCACGTGTAGTGCGATGTGATTACGGGTATTTTCCGGTGAGTTAGCACTTAATGTGCCTCCAGTGCGGGGTGATGGGCAATTTTCTCTGTCATTTCAAGGTTGTTGGTTGTTCTCTGAGAAGGGCTTGTAATTTTTGTGATTTCCAACTGATGTCGTTACCGTGTTGCGTCGAGCGGTAATGACGGGGTCTGTCACGGGATGGTGTTGCATAAGGGAGTTGCGTGGAAAGCAGAGCATTCAATTTGATCTGCTTTGCGATTGCGAGCGATGTGAGCTTGCAATTTTTTGGGAAATTTCTATGAGCATTGGCTGAGTTTCACTTTTGGGACTTTAAATATTTCGACATGACTGTTGGTGGTTAGAGGAAAGTTGTCCAGATAGCAAGAAGATGTGGACGTCAGTCCGGACACAGAGTTTGCTCAGTTCGTTCAGAACTATGTACGTTAAGTTTTCTACTTTACAGAGATGTAGATGAGGCAGTTGGTGATTTCGAAAGTGGTGTCGATTAACTGGTTGCGTCGCTGTTTCCTTATGCCCTGAGAGCAGCGAAAAGCGAACAGCCTGATTTCTAGCTTAGGTTGCCGTCCATCATTTATGGTGTCTGCCACGATGCTTGGACTATTTTACTTAGCTGCCGCGTTGACTTTGGCTTTGTGTGCCTTTCTAATCCGCAAAAGTGAGCTTACAAGTGTCCACTGGATTTCGCATTTACTACTTACTTCCTTATCACGTCACCGACCCATGGAGGTACAGATCCTAAACA
Organism: Eristalis intricaria; assembly: GCA_964034865.1. Lineage (NCBI taxonomy): Eukaryota > Metazoa > Arthropoda > Insecta > Diptera > Syrphidae > Eristalis > Eristalis intricaria. The sequence continues at coordinate 63,195,763 of OZ035877.1, forward strand.
GGTGTCGATGTCCTGCACACATAATCTGCAGAATTCTGGAGAACAAAATCATACGTCAGTCCGGACACATAAAGCTTGGGGTGTGTCCGGAATAGCGAAAAGTTCGTACTACAGAGAAAAAATAAAATCAAATGGACAACCGACACAATTTCAAATACCTTTTATTACAGATGGAAATTATGTATGCTCAATGTACTTATTTCAAATATCTTTTAAGAGGAAGTAAACACGGGTTTTATTTTTGGCTGAAACGCTTTTCTAAATATTTCTCTTCGAATTTTTAGCGTAACCTCTTTAGTAGAAGGATATCAATTTGAGATATATTATGAATGCCATAGCACTCAATGTACATTATATATCGGATATAAGAAAGGCCCAAAATGCCTAACATTTCGTTCTTACATCCGTATTTACTTATACCCGATAAATATCCGAACAACTGACGTAAGAAAAAGAGAAAAAAAAACTCAAGAAAAGTCAAGAAAAGACGTACAAAAATAATAATAATGATAATACCTGGGCCTAGCTTCTCAGCAACCACTGCGCGTTGTGCGTACTATTATTCTTTCACTAGTGGAAGGGACCTACAGTTTAATGCCGACTCCGAACGGCGAATTTGAGAAGCCCTTTCTAGACAGGAATACTCTTTGAGCATTGTCAGTGACTCCAAAGAGGTGGAGCTGTGAATTAGCAAAGGTGGTAAAATTCGGGTATCGAACTTGGCACCCTCTGCGTAGAAGTCGACGCACTTACCCACTACGCCACGGTTGCAGACGTAACAAAATAGATACACATAATAGGTAGTCGAAAAAAAAGTCTTTTCGTATTTCTAATCAAACTTTTTCCACAGACAATTCATGTGGTGCCCAAACATCGAGCTTCTTTTTGTAGCCAGCCGTTTTTAAATGGTTCAAAACCGTTTGGTCATGAATGTTTAGTTCCTCGGCGATGTCAAGGTTGCTATGTGACGGTTCTGGTCAATCTTTTCCATAATTTCATCGACTTCTTCAACGATAGGTCGACCAGAGCGAGGAGAGCAGCTTTCACATCGAAATTTTCAGAACTGAAGCGAGCAAACCATTGTTGTGCTACGCGAACTGATAGGGCATCGTCCCCGTTAACTTCACAAATGTCATTGGTGGCTTGCGTGGCATTCTTCCCTTTTTTTTTACAAAAATTTCAAAATATACCGAATTTCTTCATTATTTTCACCAATTTTTGAACAGCTGTAACTTTTTTTCAACGTCTCCGAATTATATAATTTTCTTTTAAATGGTTAAATGAAGCTTAAAATGTCACCGTTCCAACACTATATGGTGTGACACAATGTGATTGGTAGCACTGGAGATAGACGAATACAACGGCATCTATTGATGAAATACGAAAAGACTTTTTCGATATCATAACATATAATGTTTGCATTTACAATCCATTTACATTGACATCTACAATCAATTTTCAAATCATTTACATTTACAATCAATTTACAATGTATCTACTGATGTCCGTCTTCATAGTGCAGGCGACAAAATATTTGGTTGCTTATGTGGGCTTTCTGTAAAGTTAAGTAAAAAATTTTGGGGTTAAAATTGTATTAATTTAAGTACTCTGTGGATTGACATGTGGCGTCCCCACAACACATACTCCACACGAACAGAACCCGACAGCGATCAATGTTTCGTTAAGTTAGACATCTACCTTCGAGCTGTTAATCAGCCTTTCGCCGGCTCTTTTGACACGTTGGCGATAGGATCTCTGACAGTCCCGCTCCGGTACCGATTCGAAAAATTGATTATCTTCATATTTTATAAAAGCACTAGTTTCAAAAGGGTCGCCGTTGCGTAGTGGGTAAGTGCGTCGAATCGTACGCAGAGGGTGCCAGGTTCGAATCCCCTATTTACCACCTATCATAATTCACGTCTTCACCTCTTTCGAGTCACTGACAATACTCAAAGAGTATTCCTGTCTGGAAAAAGCTTCTCAATTTCGCCGTTCGGAGTCGGCATTAAACTGTAGGTCCCATCCACTCGTGAGATAACATTAGCACGCACAACACGAGTGCTTGCTGAGCTAGGCCCTGGCCCTCTACGGGCTGTAGCGCCACCCATATTATTATTATACATCGGCGGAGTAACCCACGACGCCACAACCAGGTTCTTTAAAAAATTCAGAAGTATGGCAAATGTTTGTGAAACGAGGTATTTTCCAGTTCATTTCAGTTCGTAAGGATTCATATTGAATCCGCGCACGGTGTCAGCTATTTTTCAACCATTGTGTAGTTAATCGAAATTCGAAAGTCCTTCGTCAAGCATTATCATAGCAGAACGAATGCCAGTAGCGAGCGACGATATCAACAGCGATTTGGTGCCTCTGAGAAGAACATCATCATCTAGAAGCTTGATATGTCTTTAACACAAATCGCCTTTGAAGTTATATGTGGAAATGTGCGTTGCATGCTCCCAATACAAGAACGACTCGTAAATCGAAGAAAAGATATAAAAGAGAAGAAACAGAAATTCAAGCGAATGCTCTATACATTCTACACGAACTACACACATTTCGCCGTAAATTCCTCTGGAACTTCTGCCTGACATTAAATCGACTTAAATGCCATCCAATCCGATCCCAGTACAGCCTGAATGTGAACTTCCCGCAGGCTTCGCATTCCAGAGCACTGCATGCACACCCTTCCGTAGCACAACACACAACTTTTTACGATCCCACTCCACGCACATGACAAGCTCCGAAGACTTTTTACAACGCGCCCTTTTAATTACAACGTCTAAGGCGACACAAATTACACGATGACAGCCTGTCATCCCACACATCACGTCGCTCTAAATTAACTGTCAACTCGGGCGACCCATCCCGCGGCAGCATCGGCCATTACTCACTTCGGCATCATTTCAATTTCCGAATCGGAATCTCCAATCTGCTCAGTAGGTCAGGTCGACAAAAGAAAGAAACGGAAAAAGACACTCGAAGTTAGAAACCAATTATCTGGTCGAGATACCCTCTCGGCAAGCCGCGCTGCCATTCACTCGCCGCTCTTCCCGTTTCAATAAATTAACATTAAAGCCAGCCGAACAGAGAAAGATACAATTGCTGCTCTCCACCGAAAGCCACAGAAACCAATCACTATCACAACAACGATATGATTGATGTTTCCCATCGGCTGCACAAACAACTTTGCCGGCTCGTCCCGGCTCGGCTCCCTTCGCGCAGCGGCGGCGACGACGCAGTGCTTTAATGGAAAAAGTCAATTTCTTCTAAAGCCACACGAATTTCTGTCTTGTCGTTTGTTTTCGACTTCTCTTGTCATCAACACGATTTTCATGCTCCGCAACCTTTCCAATTCAACAGCACCGAGGGGGAGGGGTGGGGGCTCGGCGCAGGGGAGCGACTAATTCAGTGCTCAGTCGCCAGCGATGACTCTGACCTTGGGTTCGTTGTTTTTGCGGCGCAGATCGCAAATCACAAATCATACGCTAAACAAAAAGCAAAGTGTGTTCAAGCATTTTGTTGTGCTCGCCGGGGTCCGTCTGCTCTTGGAGTTTTTTGCCGGCAACGCTCTAAGCACAGTCGGAAGTGGAAAATGGGATAGAAATCGGTCACACGCCATAAATCCATACGCGAGCAGGTTTTTCTGTGTTCCAAAATGATGACGGCTTCCAGAGAGACCTCTAAACGGCGGATGATCATCCATTTGGCCGGCAGTCGTAGTCGCGCCAGCCTACCACCCGTCCGCCCGCCGCCATCCCCTGCATCCGATGACAGTAATGGAGCTTTCATGATAACAAATTACCGTCGCCTGTGCGCTTCCAGTGTTTGTCAACAATTCGGAATTTACATCTTCATGCGGCCATGCGGTGAATTGGTCGTAAACACACTCGTTGTTCATCTCGCAGTGGTGGCCTTCAATTAAAAACCGATTATGTTGTCACCGCGGGCGGCTGGGGCGCGTGTGAGCGGACGGCGAGAGGTGTTCCCAGCTCCATCGCAGCTTCTTCTCAATTAAGGACCTCGGCTAGCGGCAGCCAGGCGATTGGTCCGGAGCCCTGCGCCCGTGATCAGTCCTCAGTCGGTGACACACTCGGCATGGGCTGTGGTTCGTGATTAGCATTTGATGTTATCGCTTGTTTTCTTGCCGAATGATCACGTCCAGCATGATGGCAGTGCTTTTAATAGTTTTCGTGATGTTAACATTGTATTCCGCCGCAGTTGTGGGATGATGACAGGCGGCGCGGGCGAATGACGTAACGTCGCATTCAAGGGGACGGTTGTATTTCACCCAAGGGAGATGTTTGCATTGGAAAGCGATTTTAATATTTCATTGGCGTGCTCTGTCGGTTGCCTGTGTGCGTGTGGTGGCGTGGCGCGGCGTGATGGGTGGACGGAGGAGTACTTAGTAGGTTGCGGTAGGGTCTGCTCACTTTTCTACTCTGGTTTCTGTGGGATTTCCTGCTGGGAAAATTCCTGGGAAATGCGACAATCTTTGCGGTGGCTTGTGGCTTCTGTTCTTGCCCCGGCGATGGTTTTAATGTCGTTATACGCTACGCATGAGTTTACTTTTTAATGGGGTTTATGCTTGCTACTTACCCACGCAACCCTTGTTGTTGTTCTTCCTTGTCCCTTGGTGAAGTGAAGCATGGTTTTATGCTGCTTGAGTGGGTTAGGGGAATGTTCGTTGTTTGCATTTCCAGGGGAAGCCGTCTGCTTCATAAGGACTTCCAGGTCAAGGAGGCAGTGGGGGTGGAGTGAATGGAAGGACACGTGCCGAAAAGGATTGACAAAAGAAGGTGATTCTTCTTTAAAACGGTAGTTCTTTTTTCATACTTTTTCGATTGGAAGTTGATGAGGAAAGGGAGCTGGGCCTGGCGTGAAGGTTTGGTTTGACTTAGGTCAAAGTGACTGCCGTGTATGTAAGTTGCTTCGAACAGAGGAGGCAACCCAACGAATTGCTCGCAACCCACTTGTTTGGCTCAAAGACGGACATTCTCTTGTTCTGGCACATCTTTCTCTCACTTCCTCCGCAGACTTTCACTGAGACACTCGCCCTTTCTTCATCTGTGCGTGGTGCAGCCTCTCACCCTTAGGCCGAACTACACGCAGTAATGAAATCATGCACTTCGTTGTTTCATTATTTGTTTCGGAACCAATCTTACTGACTTACGTCAAATCTGATGGCTTTGGGAGGTGTACTTACGTGTACTTATCAGGACCCTTGGAGATTCAGAGCCTTAGCTTAAATGGTAGGCATAAGGTCGTAATGCGATCTGAGTCTTTTTGGTTCATTTCAAGAATTTGCATAACTCGAATATGATTCATGAGGTACTTCATTAATATAATAATAATGATATCTGTATCTAACCTATCTATCCGTTGGTCCACAGCCCGGGTGGACCTCGTTCAAGGTTGCCCTCTGGCATCTGTTTCAATTTCATCTCACAGTGGTTAAGATCTTCCACCACTTGAGCGTTCTCTTCTCTCTTATTCCACGGATTTTTAATTTTTTCAGTTCTCTGCAAAGCGCCTTCAAGACCGCAAAATGCCGTGTTGACTTGTCCATTGGTATTTAGCTTCTTAAGCATCCGTGTTGCCGATCATAAACCTCATCGTCATCATCATCATCATCATCATCTTCTGACCCGCATGATCCACTAAAGGGGTCGCGGGGGTAAACCACACACGAGAGATCTCCAGGCAACTCGATTCTATGCTCCGCTCACTCATGAGGGGTTATGCCCAAGCGAGCTTATGGACTTGGTCGCCTTCCTGAAGCAATCGCATTCAAGGCCCGCCTCGGAAGTCGTAATTTTGGGTACGTACGTGCTACGTGACCAAACCAACGAAGCATAGCTCTTTCCGTTCGGAGAAGCAGCTGCTGCGTGTTTCTCACCCTATCCTGGCGAGTAATTCCCACAACAGCACGAAGAAATCTCATATCAGCTTGTATTCGCGATCTTATTCGTTTGGTCGTTACCAAAATTTCATGACCATAGGTGAGAGTTGGAGCAAATACTGAGTTGAAAACTGCTAACTTGGCTTTCACACTAAGCTCGGCCTTCCTGCTTACTTGCTCCCAAGCTGTGTCAAAACTGACCCAGCTTGACCAACCCTACGGGAAGTTCAGTATTACTCCTCCCATCACTCGTGAAGCCGAGGTACTTAAACTTCTCCACCTGCTTCTAGTACTCTCCACTAAGGTGTAGAGTGTAATTAACAGGCGGAACGCGTAAATTACCATAACCTCTGATTTGTCGACGTTAACCATCATCCCAGAAGCAGCACATACGGTCAGAAACCTATCGAGTGCACGTTGGAGTTCTGTCTGGGACGATGTGAGGATAACTAAGTCATTCGCAAAAAGAAGATGAGGAGAAAACTCTCGGGCTGCGCTGCAACATCCAGTCCATATAAACAATGAAAAAGAGAGGTGACAAGACCCACCCTTGGCGACGTCCAACGCCCGCGGTGAAGGGTGTTGATTTAGCACCGATAACCCAAAGACAGCTGCTATAGTTTGTGTATAGAGATTGAATGGCCCTCAAAAGTAGGCCGTCAATCCAATACTCCTGCGGAACACTCCAGAGTTTACCTCGAGGAACTCGCTCATATGCCTTTTCCAAATCTACAAAATAGCTGTAGATGGGCTTGGAATACTCCCAAGCCTTCTCAAGTACTATTCTAAGTATATCCGGTCGGTTGTACTTATGCCGGGATGAAAGTCGCACTGTTCATCCCCCATCCTGCTGCATAGGACTGCCACTTCTGAAAATCCCTCCAAGAAATTTTCTAATAGGCCCAAACCGCACAATATCCAGGTGACCAGTTCGCATGACCTCCTCGTGAGATCAACATGCCTTCGAACCGTTCGTGCAGAAATTTCTATGTGGCGTGAGCTATGTGGCACGCAAACGCCTTCCTGTTGAAAGCACATGTCGTTTGTGTCCATAGTATCCAATTTTAGTCACAAGATGTTGGTGATCGTGGACCTATTACGCTCGCAGTTAGCGGTTATATCCTGGCCCACGTCGCCTCGGCTTCTCCTTCACACTCTTACGGACAGTATCGGTGCTTTCTGCACGTCGATTCGTTGACGTTCCGGTGTTTTTTTTTATCGTTCACTGAAACAGTGGACTCAAATTTAACAACGAAACTTCGAATTGTAATTTTGGAAGGACCATTATAGCGACCTTCAAATAGGCGAAGTGCGCGAAACCCTGTAATATTTTTAACATTTGCAAGCATTGATGAACACTACGTCCGTCCATAGTGATTTGCCATAAAAGCCTTAATAGAAGACAGCCAATTCGACTGATGCAGCTTCGACAATATCACAATTCGAAAGTTCCTTTTGGAAGACCCAACCTTCTACACCAATCACTCGGATTGTGCGTGGTATGGTTCCACCACGAGCAAGCCGACTCTGAACGGCGAAGTTTGTGAAGCTTTTCTTGGAAAGTTATACGCTCTGTGCATTGATAGTGACTAAATAGAGGTGGAGGTGTGAATAATGAAAGATATTCTTTTCGAATATTCGTCGTAGGAGGTTACGCACCAGCTCCTGCTCCACACACCACGCATAATATAATAATATGGGTGGCGCTACAACCCGTAGAGGGCCAGGGCCTAGCTTCTCAGCAAACACTCGCGTTGTGCGTGCTATTGGTCTCCCACGCGTGGAAGGGACCTACAGTTTAATGCCGACTCCGAACGGCGTAGTTGAGAAGCTTTTTCTAGACAGGAAATACTCTTTGAGCATTGTCAGTGACTCGAAAGAAATGGAGCCGTGAATTATGAAAGGTGGTAAAATCGGGTATCGAACCTGGCACCCTCTGCCTAGGAGTCCACGCACTAACCCACTACGCCACGGCGACCCACACACCACGTACAGTATCGAAAACTTGTCCTTCCTTGGCATAACCATTTGAGTGTTAATTTCGGTTGTTCCTTGATTTCATTTGAACATTTTTTTAATATTTCACAGCATAAAGTTCAAAATTTATATATTAAAAATAAACTTGATATATGTTTGTTCTTTTATAACTCGAGTTTGGCAACATTGAATCTTATGAATCTTTTTTTGCTAGAAAGGTATTCTTTTGTAGCAGGTTTATAAGTAAAGAAGCAAAAACTCATCGAAAAGAGAATTGCAAAACTGGGCCTAATCGAAATTGAAATCGATATTCTTGTCAGCCATTTTAATAGATATTTCACCTCTTAAATAAACTGCATTTTGCTTAGAGCGAAGATCCATGATTCTCTTGTCAATCGCTGTTGGCAATTGAGAAGTAGAGTCCTCTCTCGAAGGACCAAGTTAACATTACATAACACCTGGATCATCCATGTCCTCCTCTATGGTGCGGAAGCATGGACAATCTCAAAAGCAGATGGTCTTTTCGAGAGAAAAGTTGTGCGTTCCATCTTTGGTCCTGTTTGCGTTGATGGTTTTTGGAGACGAAGATTCAACCACGAACTGTACGGGCTGTACAGCGGCGTGAGCCTAGTCAGGCGTCTACGGATTCAACGTCTAAGATGGCTGGGCCATGTAGAGCGCATGGGCAACACTGCTCCAGCCCGAAGAGTCTTCGACTCCGAACCAGTGGGATAACGCAATAGAGGACGCCCACGGAACCGATGGCGCACCCAGGTGGAGAAGGACCTCAACAAACTTGGTGTGCGCAGTTGGTGACAGCTAGCAAAAGAGCTATGATCAGTAATGGGGGCAATGTATTGCTAGTGCTGTATAAACGGACACATCTCATGTTTCGTTAACCTGACAGAAGGCTTAACAAACCGGCGAAACGTTTCTCCAACCATTTGAAGTGCACGTGACTTTCGAATCGAACAACTTGAAGGCAATCTGCTCGAAACGGTCGATGACCTTGCCGACAATCTTCCGAGTCTCCTCGGAGATTAGCCACGATAAAGAAGAATCCTTATTCATTGTGATGGTGGCTGATTTCAAGGTGAAGGTATTCCGTATCCCTCTGCGCAGTGTCTCCCGTTCTCCAGTGATGTTCAAAGGGAGTGCTTCCTGATGGAAAAAATGTGGTCTTCCGAAGGCTTCCTTAAATAAGAAGCAACGGGCTCAATCCAGGAACCCTCAATGGTTTGGTCATGTCTGCAATCTGATACGCCGTACAGCCGACAGGTGACTACTCCAAGAAAGGAATGTCCGCTCACTTCCTTGAGATTCTCTTTCCCCACAACCGTGAGCGCTGATCGTCTTTGTTTGTCTGGACAGTTTCAACACCTTTCGCTCAACCTTGTCGAAAATATGAGACTTGTGACGAGATGATGATGCACCACCCATCTCCCTTCTCTCAAAGTATCCGCAGTGCTTCATGAAGAAGTCGTCAACAGTCATAACTATTCTCCTGACTTGATCGTACTGCGGCATGAGAGATGTGAAATTACCTTCGTGACCTTGTGCCACTCAGATCTTCGTCCATTCACTCACGAAAATCATGACAATGCCCCTTCTGTGAAACGCCAAGAGATTAGCCTTGGGTTCATTGTCATCAATGCCTTCGCTTCGTGCTTCGCCCAGAATGCATCTTCCAGCGTGAGCAGTTGCTTGCCGATGGCATTTACGTTCGTCTCTATCGTCGCCTTCCTCTCTTATGCAACCAGACACCTGCGCTGGCTATCAAATCCATGTAGACGCGCACCACGTATGCGAAGAGTGCCTCTGTCCACGGTTGATGGGCGACATGCGACTGCTGCCCAAAGTCATTGAGATTCCCTCACGGATTGATCGGTTATTTCCGGCAACTTCATCACATCGCACATTCCACCGAAGCTGCGCTAGTAAGTGTGCCGAATGAACAAAGCCGACAAAGGCCACGATCACCCAATAATCGGGCACCACCTCGGCATCGTGCATGCCAAGCACACCGCTCGCAGTATCTCCGCTCGATCTTGGCCCTCTGTGGAAATCAGAATCACGCAAAGTGCCTTCTCACGTAATGTCATTCCGAATGCAACAGCAGATAGATGGCAGATAAATGCCAGGCCGGCGCGGCGCTGCGTGGCAACAAGCGCCACAATAATCACACCAGCAACAGCTGGAATAATAATAGTAATCCCAATTCCAATTCTAATTCGAATTCAAATCCCCATACGGGCCGCATACGGGCCCCGCGAGTATCATCCGCCGTAAGTGCTGTTAAGTAACCACTAACCAACCGCTGCCATCGCTTCGCGCCGCGCCGTAGCTGGTAATTCCCTTCCAGCGAACTCTGCGCGCATTCCGGTCACGATAATGGCATTTTAACAATTCCCAACTCACATTCGCATTCGGAGTCGCCGTCCAAGTCGCAAGTCGCACTCGCACTCGTACTCGCATTCGCATTCACCAATCATCCCGGCAATCTGTGAAAAGTAACTTTTTCCACAAGAGCCAGCCGACCTAACCGCGGCTCCGGTCGTGTAAGGCAGCACCTCTCGAGGAGGAGCAGCGGGTACAGGCTGGCTTAGACGACTGGATGAATGGATGGTGTGGTCCCCGGTGCGGTTTGATGCATTCCCAGGAGAGCAAACACATGTGCGCCGCAATTAGCGAACCGATGCACGATGGATTCCCCAGCACGCAGCTAGATCCATTCACCTGGCTGGCCATCTCCATCTGCGGCTGGTTGGTTATTTTTGTTTACGTCGCCGTCGCGTCGATCCACTGAACACGATTGGCCGCAGTGCTGGGGCGCGTTGTTAACAAGACGCTCACAAATTGGCCGCCTCTCCCCGGGGACTTGTGAATGAATTTCCATTCAACGGGTATTTTTGGTAATTAATCTACGATTCATCTTGCCATCCGGCCGCTCCACGGGCCATCGTTTAGTGGGAGTTCTCAGATGAACCGACTGTCGCCAAGAAATGAGTGGCACCCAAACATGGGAACTCCGAGACTGACTCCAAGATCGCCTTGGTCGAGCCTTGTGTGTGCGTGGCTAATTTCGCAAAAGTGGGTGAGTGTGGATAATTTGCTTCCTGCGCTCGGTCGGCGCTTAAGTCAATTCTGATGGCGGTGCTTACGGTCGGGAAATGTGAGTATTTTTTTTGGGCACAGTTCATTAAATTCGCGGAACACCCCATTGTGTGGTGAGACTTTTGGAACTCCGGCGGTTTCTCAAGACGACCGACTGCAAGCGTTCTTTTGCGCAGCCTTGGCGCTTTGCCGATTTGCCTCGACTCACCTCGTTTCTATATCTCGCTTCGTTTAGATTCTCCCATCAAATTCGTCATTGTCCATGAAGGGAAGATCTGCGAGAAGTGAGCCTGGAGTCATTATGTGCCGCGAAAGCGGAAAGCTGATGCAATCGGTTTTTGGCAATGTCGACGTGGTAGTTACCTTGCTCGGCGGACTGTGATCTTGTGATCTCGCTTTTTGATGTTCCTTGAATCTTCTGCTTTCAAAGAACATAAACAAGCGAGATCGCTGATGCTAATGACAGCAAGGTCGTTGATTGCATCGAGAAAGTGCCCCGCTGTGGGGAATATTTGCATTTTAAGAAGCAATTTCGGCGACATCACTTTCGTTTCCGTGAGCACATCCGATCAGAAAGCCTTCGCGAATGTTTCAGAGAAAGTGATCCGCTGATAGGATCATTAACTGGCTGCGTTCGAGTTGTAGCTGCTCTGCCTCGTCGTGAATTTGGCAATTTTAACTGCCGGAGAGTGTTGATGAGGATGTCCGTTTAAGAGATCATTGAATGAATGCAGACTGAAGGGTGGGAGGGAGAATAATTGTCTGACGGCCTTCTTCTTCTTTATTTGGCGCCATAGTCTGGGGTGGACCTGGGCCTCAACCAACAAGCCTCTCCAGCTAGCACCGTCTCTGGCTAGATGTCTCCAGTGTCGCACGCCAAGTTGGTTGAGGTCCTTCTTCACCTGGGTGCGCCACTTTAAGCGCGGGCGTCCTCTGTTACGTTGTCCCACGGGTTCGGAGTGGCCGGAGCTGAGTAGTTCATACGCTATACATGGGCTAGACATCCTAGGCGTTGGATCAAAAGACGCCTGACTAGACTCCTGTCGGTGTTGAATTCTCTCCTCCAGAAACCGTCAACGCAAACAGGAGCAAAGATCGCACTTAGAGCTTTTCTCTCGAAGAGACCAAGAACTTCCTCATCCGCTTTTAAGATTGTCCATGCCTCCGGGCCGTACAGCAGGACTGGGATCATCAAGGTCTTGTATAAAGTCAGCTTGGTCCTTCGGGAGATGGCTCACTACTCAATTGCCTCTTGAGCCCATAGACAACAGCGGTTGGCAAGACTTGCTCTGTTCGGTACTGATGTTGTTTGTACTGTTTAATGCGGAGCCGAGGTAGACGAAGTCCTTGACTACCTCGAAGTTATAGCTGCCCATTGTGAAGCTCTGTCCAAGACGTCGATTTTGTGTGTCCTTTCTTGATGACAGCATATACTTCGTTTTGCCCTCATTCACCGCTAGACCCATTTTAGCCGCTTCCGCCTCAATGCCAGAAAACCCTTCATTGACGGCTCGCTGTGTTCTGCCAATCACGTCAACGTCATCCGCGTATGCTAACAGTTGTACAGACTTCTGGAAGATGGTGCCTCTAGTGCTGGCATGTGAGTCTTGCACGATCTTCTCCAGGATGATGTTAAAGAAGTCACATGACAGCGCGTCGCCTTGTCTAAAACCTTTTTTGACATTGAAGGTCCCTGTGAATACCTTTCCGACCTTGATAGAGCAGCGAGAGTTCTCCATAGTCATCCTGCACAATGTGACGAGTTTCGCAGGAATCTCAAAACTAGACATGGCGTTGTATAGCTCGTCCCTATGCACGCTGTTATATGCGGCCTTGAAATCGACAAAAAGGTGCTGGGTGTCGATCTGCATCTCTTGGGTCTTTTCCAGGATCTGCCGTAGTGTGGAAATATGGTCGATGGTGGACTTCCCTGGCCTGAAGCCACACTGATATGGACCTATCATGTTATTTATAAACGGCTTCAGGCGAGTACACAAAACGGCAGAGAAGATCTTATATGCGATGTTCAAGAGACTTATCCCTCTATACTTGGCGCAGTCGAAGGGGTCTCCTTTCTTGTAGATCGGCAAACGATACTGAGATTCCACTCATCGGGCATGCTTTCCTCCGACCATATCTTACAGATGAGCTGATGCATGCGCCCAACCAGATCATCTCCAGCTGCCTTAAAGATTTCAGCGGACAGTCCGTCCGCACCGGCAGCTTTGTTAGACTTCAGTCTTGATATTGCTATCTTGACCTGGTCTAAGTCGGGGGGACGGAATTCTCGTCGATCGTCGCCTTCAATATGGGCGGGAAGTTCTGCCTGACAGCGGTATTGGTGTCATCATCGCCGTTTAGCAGTCTGCAGAAATGGTTCTTCCAAATTCTCAGTATCGACTACGACTCTACTACTATTTGTCCATTCTCGTCCCGGCAGGCTTCTGTCCGAACCTTACATCCACTGGAGAACTGTTTCATCCTCTGGTAAGGTTTTCGGACATCGTTCCTGCTGTCTGGCGGCGTTATATAATACAATAACCTGGGCCAAGCTTCTACAACAACCACTCCTGCTGTGATGCTATCGTTCTTCCACGGGAGGATGGGACCTATAGTTTTATACCGACTCCTAACGGCGTACTTTCAGAAGCCTTATCCAGACAGGAATGTTCCTTGAGCACTGCCAGTGATTAAAATGAGGTAAGGCAGTAAATAAAGAATGTTGGTACACTCGGGGGTCCAACCTGGCACCCTCTGCGTAGAACTCAACGCACTAACCGACTACGACACGGTGGCCCGTGATGGCCTTAGGTTTCATAAATTGGGCTTTATTTTGAAGGCTCAATCGTTGTCTCGATCAAGGCCGTGAGAGTTTTCATACAAGGCTGGGCTATTGGATGCAATGCGGATTGCGTCTTTTAAAGCCGTCGTAAGATAATCGGTATTTCAGAGCTTGGTAGGTTTGACATCAGTTTTGCAAAGCGTCGATAGAAAAAAATCGAGCCTTGGTGTGTTAATTGGTGGTCACGTCACATGGGTGACAATGTCTATTAATGGATACGCGACAGAAGAGCGCACTACGGTCTTGGTGGGTCATGGACTAACTCCGTACTTGGTGCTTAGACTGGACTATAAGGTGCAGGAAGAAATCTGCTGGAGCTTCTTTCGAGTCGCTATCGATGTGTGTGGCGTTGCCTTGTCTTATAAGAACAAAATGCCTTTCCTTTTAGGCCAATGCTGGCCCCTTCTGAGTGATTGCTTCCTTCAGACGATTCAAATGCTGACACCACAGGTCCGACTGAAGAGTTTCGTTGTAGGTGTTTAGCTCATAGCAGACAAACACACAGCAAGAGGTTCCTGGTTGTCAGTCCTGTCTCTGTCATCGACTCACCGCGATTCAAACATGACCGTTTTCGACTGACGATATCGTAAGTGAATCACTTTTCGTCACTGCCGATGCCGATGCGATTTAGAAATGATGCGTGAATGGGAATTCGGTGTATAAGGTTCTTTGGCGGAGATGGGTACCACAGCGAGCTTATTTCGGCCCAACTTTGACGGGTTCGCAAACAAAAAATGAGTCAATCAATCACAAAACTGTCAGTGAAGCTATTTGTCCGATGGGACACAGTCCAAGTTGTCCAAGTCACACAGGCAGACACAGAAAGAACAACTGTCGACTAAATTTTGTGTTTCCGTTGACACTGGTTCAATCGTTGTGATCAGGTTGAGCCACCACTCGCCGGGATAGGGTTAGAAACACGGCTGTACTGGAGAAACTCAATGTTGAGCATGGGTCACGTGGAACGAATGACCCCTTCACGACTACTTCCGAGGCGGGCCCAGGATTGGGTGGATGAACCAGTCCGCTTGAGCATAACTCGTGATGAGTTAAGGTCGATAGCGAAGAATCGAGTTACCTGGAGATCTCTCGGGCGTGTTTTACCCCCGGGACCTCTTTACTGGATCATACGAGTCAGAAATCATCCTCTTCTGACTCGTATGATCCAGTAAAGTGGTGCCGGGTGTAAAACATGGTCAAAAATCAAAAGCCAGCAATGACATCCAAAAGTACACGCTAAGCACTGGACAATCAATCACTCTTCGTGTGTGTATGCGAGTGTTGATGGAGTGTTGTGCCAATAATCATCTCCCATTCTTCCGAGTTCGCCTCATCGAATGAAATTCCCGAGGGGAATCCATTCGAGAGGTAAACATATTCAACTGCTTCCGAAAGATCACATTAAACTCAGCGGAGGCAGGCACTGGATCGATGAGCTTTCGAAATAGATCCGCTCCGGCGGCAGCGCTGCCGCTCCGTTCTCACCTGGTTAGCGTTAAGGTGTGAAGATTATTTACACACAAATGAATTGATAAATGATGAAACCAATCCAGATCGACGAACCACACGAGCCAGACCAGATGCCCACAGACTCGCCACAAGACGCGACGAGGAGTGGAGTCTCCACCTGAAGCCGAGAGCACTCGCCTCCTGACCCTATAACACGATTTGTTTATTTTTCTGTTGTCTCGTCAGTCGTCGTCATCCACTGGAGCATATCTCGATCGTTATCGGACACCGGCACAGCCCAAGGCCGTGACAGACTTGCAACCAACCAGCTACCAATTCATACGTAACATTCAGTCCCGATGACTTTCTTGCGCGAATTCGCTGCCCTTGGCATGGCCGAAAACCAGTCCTCAACGAGCAACTGCTCACAATGCTCAATTCAAAACCGAAAGTCACACAATTGCGTAACGAACTCGAACCCGAACAAGTATCTGCACTCTGGCACTCCGACACACACTCGAATTACGAAAAGCGACTGCAATTGAAATCTGCGTTCTCATACAACCGCTAACAAGCACGGTTCCCATGCGGTCCGTGCGACACTCCGATGAATGATTCAACACTTTCGTGGCCGACCAGTTTGATTATCATAAAGAGCAGCGCTATTTTGGGCCGCGTTAGCAGCGCCGTTCCCCTGGGCCGCGTTAGATTTTGCAAGTGACCTGCTTACTCGCCGACGAAATGCCCAATCGTCCGCATTGCTGAGCGGTGAAATTGAAGAGCTCACGGGCGGAGAGGGACGTCCCTTGAATTTGAATGCACGGCGAGGCGCGGCGGACGAGTGCTGGGTCATTGGACCCAGGAAACACGACGCAGGCAGAGGCCCAAATGACGGTGATTTTTTTTTTCGCCGCCTTTCCCGTCGCATATCGCATATCGAACATGACACGCGACGTTGCAACGTATGCAGATTTGGGGGCCATTGGACTTCCTTACCTTTTCCTGGAATCACAGACGCTTTGTGTGCATAAATCCGATTGGGAGAGGCGTGCGTCATCCCGCGGATATGCTGCCCGACTGATTGCCGCGTACCTATGTCAAGCCGTGCGGCACACGGCGCGGAATCACGAAGAATGTGTTCTCAGGATCTGCTAACGGTAAGCGGATGGAAAAAAAAGGCATCGAGATGCAATTAAGGGGAACGTGATTTGTTATTGCCTCTGCCTGCACCTCGAGTGAGTTCCGATGAACCGAGCGCAGCTGCAGCATTTCAATTCAAGTGAATCGCTTTTGTTGAGCGTCGTACCGCGCCATCGTCCATCGGACGTTCGTCACGACTGACTGCTTTGAGGCAGGTCCAGCGCGACTAGACGCGCACTTACGTAACGCCGTCAATCAGTGTGCGTTCTCGGAAAAAAAACGCTGAGACTCGCCAAGCTCGGACTCACATGCGTCGTCGAGATCATGTTCCACTTTGCGGCGCGATCTTTTCAGTTGACATTGAAAACTTGAATAGATTCTGTTCGAGTTGAGTTTACGGAGCGCGGGAGGCTTGATTCAAATGTGCGCTCGTACGTGATGAGTTTATCGCTCGTGGTTTGATGAACTTTTGTGTGGCGTGCCGTCAGATACAGCAGTCCACCCAGACAATTTAAATTCGTTGATACGCTGGCGCAGACAATGCTTTTTTTTGGGAATAATGATGATTGATGGTGAAGGATGCGTTTTTCATCAGCGAGAGACCTTGTGGATGAGGAGGTCATCTTTGTCAGAGATCTTCTCGAATGTGTCCAAGGCCAAAGCACTTATTGTTCATGTCTCTGACGTGACTTCTAAGTCATATTTTCGGGGAGTCAGCCTCTGTTGGCTGAGATATCTACCTTGGCTCTGTGTATACTCTTACAAATAGAACCTCGGCAGAAATAAAACGAGGAATAGTTCGAGCCAATTTGGGCTGAAAAGGAAATGGAGTATTAAGCCCCTGTCCCGAACAACTAATGAGTTGCCATATAAGACCTTGATTATCCCAGTCCTACTTTAAAGCGCTGAAGCATGGACTTTCGGATGAGGATTTCCTTTGTCGGTTCATAGACAATTCTTGTGGTACCCAAACATCGAGCTTCTTTTTGTAGCCAGTCGTTTTTAAGTGGTTCAAAATCTGATGAATGTTTAGTTCCTTGGCGATATCATGGGGCTTATGTGACGGTCCTGCTCAATCTTTTCCATAATTTCATCGACTTTTTCAACGATAGGTCGACCAGAACAAGGTGCATCTTTCACATCTAAATTTCCAGAACGGAAGCGAGCGAACCATTGTTGTGCTACACGAACTGATAGGGCATCGTCCCCGAAAACTTCACAAATGTCATTCGTGGCATTCTTCCCTTTTTATACAAAAATTTCAAAATATATCGAATTTCTTCATTATTTTGACTCATTTTTGAACAGCTGTAATTTTTGTTCAACTTCTCCGAATTTGATTTTTTTGGTTAAATTAAGCTTAAAATCTCACCTTTCCGACACCAGATGGTATGACAATGTGATTTGTAGCACTGGAGATAGACGACTCCAACGACATCTATTGACAAAATACGAAAAGACTTTTTCGACTACAGTGAAACTTACGCATGCAGAGTCCGAGCCTGAGCAATAGCTTCTTTCCATTGCTGACGGTCCTGGGCACGCTGGTTCCAGTCATCAAGACCAAGCTGTCTTGCGTCCGCGATTACTTGGTCTTTATACCGGATATTCGGTCTTCCTCTCCTTCTCCATCGCGGAGGATCTGATTCGACACCCTCTTTGCTGGAACATTGATGTCCATGAGCTAGATGTGGCCGAGGTGCTGTAATCGACGGACTTGTGCCTTCCGGACTACATCCCCATATTGATACAGCTCGTAGAGTTCGCGGTTGTGTCCCCTCCTCCATTCGCCTTCCTCGCAGACGGGACCATATATCCGACGTAGAATTTTTCTTTCGAAGGCACCAAGAATCAGCTCCGCTGTTTTGATCTTCGTTCAGCCTGCGGCTCCATATAGCAGGACGGGCAAAATAAAAATGTTGATCCTTTGATTCCGGTGTTTTGACGCCACTTGTTTTGACAAACCGAAGTACCACCGATTGCCAAAGGCGGTTCTACGTCGGATCTTCAGAGTGATGTGGATTCGTGGAGTTCACGTTTGCCCCGGGGTGGACAAACTCCTTTGCTACCTCGATATTTTAGCTGTCGATTGCGATGTTTCACCCCATGTGGTGTGCGGACGATCATTTCATGCTCGACAGGATCAATTTTGTCTCATCCTCATTGACATTAAGACTAGCTTGTTTCGACTGTTCTTCGGTCGCCGCGAAAGCTTTACGATCTCAATCTCATCTGCATGTCCCAACAGTTGGACTGACTTGTGGAAGATCGTGCCTTCCGTGTTTGCGGCTGCCCGCCGCACTTTCTTTTCCAGTACCAAGTTGACGAAATCACACGATAGCGCATCTCCTCGCCAAAAGCCGGTGCAGGTTTCGAAAGGCCCCAGAAGTCCCCCTTCCATCCATCAGCGTAGTGCGACACAAGCGGATCAGTTTTCCCGGGAATATATATAATAACTGCTTGCGATGAATGCTATCGTCTGCGGCCTTAAAATCGATAAAGATGGATTTAAAACTCGCTGGTCTTCTACAAGATTTGCCTTAGTGTGAAAACCTAGTCTATAGTCGATTTGTCCGGCCGGCAGCCGCACTGGTAAGTGTCGATTAGTCCGGTGCAAAACGGATTTAGACGTTCCCACAGAACACTGGGCAGGATCTTGTAGGCGACGTTGAGCAGGGATGAAACTTATCTTTATGCTAATCCCTCTATAAAGGACACTCCTTCTAAGGGACAGTCTCTCTAAGGGACACCACCCTTCTTCATGGTTCCGGCATGAGGGTATTCGTGCATTTCAACCCCTTCAGAATGGACACCCCTAAAAAGCGGACAATCATGATTGTCCCGGTTCTGTCCGCTTATGAGAAGTTCCACTGTATATGTGTTGACTGGCTATGGAGGAGGAGATTTAGCGACGAAATCTACGAGTTGTACAACGTTTAAGAACATGTGGAGCGTCTGGACAGTGCCGCGACCTGCGGAGTCTTCGAGTCTATCGCGCAGTACAGGAGAACGTCGCCTTAGGTTGCGCGCACAAGTTAAAGGTGAGCTCAACCGGCTTGCAGTGCCCAAGTGGAGGCAGTTAGAAGAACCGCCATAGCAGGAGAAGCTTGTTAGTTGAGGCCCAGGTCTAGCGCCTCCAATGTAAGTAAGTAAGTAAATGAACCTCTGTTGTGACTTCTAGGTCAGTTTGTCGAGGTTTATGCTGATTCAGTTTAGGTTCACCCATCGCTTCGACTTACTGGGTAGGAAGAGCGGTATGTAGGAGGGGGAGGGGTGAGGGATGTTTGGGTGTGGCTGATAGTGAACGCTTAGACCATGTTGGTCCATTGTAATACCCACAGTCAGAATACAACCACTGATCGACCATTCCACTGGATCAAATTTGAAAAGCAGATAAAAGCGTATTAACTTTCCTTAATGGGATTCGAACCGGGGACTCTACCAACCAAGGGCAGGCACTTACCTAACTGCGCCATCCAGTCGTCTGAGAGTCAAGGGAAGTCTTGAAGCGAGCGACGGAAGCTGGTTTTCCACCCACCATTATGGAAACCATTAAAAGGTGTGACATATCCAGGCAGAGTAAAACGGACGCCAGTTAACCATAGATCGCCCTAGCTGAAGCATTTTGTTGATTAATGGGCACACTCACTTCATAATGTTGCGCCATACTTACAAAAACATGGCTCTGATAGCATAGACTTTAAACTGATAAGAGTCACTGCCAACAAATGATTGTAGTTCTAGCGGAAGTATGTTAAAGCGGATTCGACAGACTGCTCGAGTCCAAGGAAGTTGATATACTTGAATACTTCATTTTGGATTTCACAGAAATCTGCTGTCAAGTATGTGGTTAAGAGTGACTGACACTGACTACGCCCTTGTTTACTTTTCACAAATCAAGTACAATTTCTGGTCGGGAGCCAATAACTCTATTCCGCCTCACTTAAGGAAAAGCGTGAGCCAACTGGCAACCGAAGTTATTTGTCAACCATTGCCATATGAATCATATGACCAAGCCATCTTTGGCTGTCTCGGACGTCCGTCAATGTGATGATTCGTCGAGACATCAATCAGATATATCACATTGAGCCCCATTACATGTTCGAAATGCGTCTGGGAGCTCAACTGGGAGATGTATTGGGAAGGGTGACTAAAAGTGGAGAGGGTAGCCCCCGTTGGGTAGATACAGGAATGTCTTCAGATTTCGAGTGTTCTCCCGCTCTTTCTACCTTAACTTCTTAACCTGAGAAAGCGTGGCAAGTCTACAAAAGAGGTTTTTAAAACTTCCATCGGTTACATAATAAATTGCAACAGGAAATCGGCCAGTTGAATCGCAAAATCAGAACTGGAAAAGTTGCCTATTTCTGCAAAATTTTTAAAGGGTACTCCAAGGGGTAAGCTTATGCAGACAATTTCTACACAGACAAAAAGTTCACACTTTCCTCTTTATTATGAACTTTTAAATTTAATGGCATCCTATAGAGCTTACCGCCCTTAAAAAACGTCTTTCGGAAAATATTTAATTGAAAAGCAGGGATGTAACCGTCGTGGAAACAATCAAGTAAACCATACTCAGTCCATTCATGAGGAAACTAGTGAAAACTGGGTTATTTTCGGGCTACAGTGACACTCCCGTGAACGAACACCTCTCCATAAGGGACATCTCTGTTTACGGACAGTTCGTCATGGTCCCGGCATGAAATTATTCGTCTCTTTTAACCCCTTCAGAACGGACAACCCTACCTAACGGACAAAAATTATGGCCCCTCGGGTGTCCGCTAAAGAGAAGTCTCACTGTGTTTTAATTTTTGCGTTGTTTTTCGGATTTATATTCGAATTGAATTATTAACTGAGCTCATGTTTGGGAGGCTCCTTACAGCGTGTGTGTAGATATGATCGGCAAGGAGGTCGATTTTATTAATTTTTTCTAAGTTTTAAAATCGTTCTTGGTAAAAAATCTTTTTTTTGGATTTATTTTCACGGGTCGCCGCACTGTTGTTCAGGCCGACGGGCACTTGAATGGTTCAATTTCATCTAGTCGTTCTTGGGTGGACTTTATAAGTGTGTCATTGCAAAACACGTCACATTTGTCCGTAATGTTGGACTCTTTAAGAATACAAACCGTCGCTTTATGAATTTCAACATGCTTTGGTTTCAATGTAAAAATGGACGAATCTCAACTCCCACACTCAAGGAATTCAGGAGGCTTCAGGTGGAACGCATGACAAATGCATATCACGCGCTCTACGTGGCCTAGTCGTGACCTAAGCTGTTGGATCGGTTGGCGCTTTGCTTTATGTCATCAACGCAAAAAAGACCTTCGGCCGCACGCAAAATGCTTTTCCTCGATGAGTCTAAGGGGCGATTTTTACATTGTCCCTCCCTCTGCTTCGTACAGCAGGACTGGGAAGATCAGTCCCAGCTTGGTCCTTTGATAGAGGGGTCTATTGATAGAAGGGCCTCTTGAGACCGGTGAAACAGCGGTTGGCAAGTGTTAATCTGCGTTTTGGCACTTCTGTTTGTTGTTTGTGCTGTTTACTTCGAAACCAATCTAGATGAAGTCCCTTCGAACACAAAGCTGCTCGTAGTTACGTTCTGGTCATGTCTTCCATGTCACACATCTTTTCTCGGAGATGGTAGATGCCCGACAGCTAGCCATCCTCCTCAAGACAACAACCACAATTATTTGCACGATTCTTCTAGTACAATTGCTCATAGCTTCTAGTCTTGTATAAGACTCCTAACCACCGCCCACTTATCCTGGTACTGGGGCTCTTATTCTGAATTCCCACATCTCATACCTAACTCATTCCGCACTGAGTACAGTACATCACTGAAAGGTTCTTGACCCCCTCGCCGAGAGTAGTTCATTCCTCTCCCGTCAGCCCACTGCGTCTACACTAATGACAACAACATGACCGCCTGACGTAAGATTCAATTAGGCTTCCCCCCAACCGAACAATCAATCAAACTTCCCAGCGGATTTCGAATCTAGATACATCTCCAATCACACGTAAATCGATTAACACCAGTTTCTTGCCCAGAAGCGAACTTCCCGGTTGCCCTTAAACGATCACAAAACAAAACGGGAATGGGCCTCGCATTAGCATGAACAATTAATTAATTATGTCTGCGAAGCCCTAGACAGCCTGCTAAGTGGGTTAGACGTCACTCAGTCACTCGTCGCGGACGTGCTCCAAATGGCAGTGAACGAAGAGAAAAGAAGAAATTTTTCGTTCAGTCACCGATCGTCGAATTGTCATTGCGATCACATCCTCGCCTCGGAGCACTTTACCGGTGGACAAGAAGACCGACGTAATTCCGCCGAATGTGAGCGTGCCAGCATTTGGCAGTCGCTTGCAATTTCTAATCGCGCTTGCAACACGAACTGGTGCTTGGGCCGGGAATTCCCGTTGAGTATCTTGCAAAACAAACCCTCGATCGGATGTAATCAGAGATACGGCGCGACGGCAATCGATCGCGGAAAAGCGCACTGTGCTTATTTTGAAATCTAATGACGCCGCTTCTAATTGGCCGGATGTGGCAGCACTGTCAGCTAGCAAGTGAATTGATGTCTTTTTTTGTGTGAAATAATTCACGGAGGCTGCTGCTGCAAGACGTCGCCGCGCCGCGTCGTCACACTCGAGAGAGCGACTCATAAAGTCCGAAATTTATGAAGAGCTAAGCGGTTGTATCCGTCATGAATTCATGTTTAAGTGGCATCACGAAGCGCAAAGAAATGGACCATCAAAAGCGCGCCAATGGAGCTTGACTGTGGCTGCACGGATCTGGGACATCTGGCGTGATCTCATGTCTGGATGTCGTTCGGTTACTTCCGCGATCCAGATGACCTCTGCATGCAAACCGTTGCGGAAGACATCGCTGATTTCATGTACAAGTGCACTTCTTCTTTGGGTGGTGCTGCAGTCCGGGCTTGGCTTTCCATTAAACATCTGGAGCCAGCACAGTGCATTCTTTGAACCCAAACACAAACCAATGAGCACGCTGAGACTGCTCTTGGCTCAGACGAAACATCTTGACGTCTCTCAATGAATGCATTGTCTTGTGCACATGTTCAATGAGAAGAGGCAAAGTGTTAAACTACTCCTTAGCCGAGACAACGTTTCCATTTATCCTTTCACAACAGATGTGGGTCAACAGACTCCCCGAGGGATGATTCGCTTGAGCACAGCCGAGAGGCAAATCACTTGCCGACATAGCTCCGATTGCATGCGCCACTTAAGTGTTTCATTTAACCGGCTTCTTGACTCGCTGCGAGTGTGCGCAGAGATATCCGAAAGACGAGGAGATGCAAATAGCTGGCGAAACTATGTTTGACGATATGATCAAATTATGAATGAGGGGGACTTGTGTAGCCCTTGTGGAGCGATTTCGAAAGGAGGGGGCCATGGCAGACATCTCAAGTTGAAGGACCTGATTGGCGGGGTGGACTAGGAGGGGGTCCTTGTCAGCCAACTTGACCTGAATTGGAAATGGGGTGGGAATATAGTTTTTGGTGTCTTTTTCTTTGGCGGAACAAGCCACCGCCTCATTAGGTGACAACCGTGTCCATGTCACAGGCAACCACTGTGTCCCTCGTTGGGCGCCAGTGTCGGCTTCTGAAACTAATTCGACTGTCTCTCGACCTAGACGATTGCTTTGGAATCCTGTCACTGGCAGTGGTTGACTTAAGAGAAATCTGTATCCCGTCGCGCGCCTCGGTAGAGTCTTGGAGTCAGTTCCCCTGACAATAGGTGTCAATTCTTTCTTCGTCCGCTAAAGTCAAGCTTGAGAATGTCTTGGAATTCCGTCATTGGCTGGAATTTGAGGGTTTCATTCAAGTTCACAGTCAGCCGCTCCACAGGGCGTGATCTTTGTTGGGCGCCATGGCGGAGTTTGGTGCGCCTAGGACTGTTTCTGCTTTCTGTCGACCTACATCGGATAATACCGTGATATCATGGAGTCATGATTCTGCCAAGCTCGAGCTCTATGTTAGGTTCGATGAATAATGCCATCAATTCTAGTTGTCGCATGGCGTTATATACCCAATGTCAAGTTCATTTTGAAATAAATATTTGGTCTTTGTCTCTGTTTTCAAATGTTGATAAGTCAAGTCGTGTGTGAGATACCCTATCAATTCCTTTGAAACTTTTCGTGGGATAAGGTGTGGAATTGTTTACCACGCTTTTGCTTGATGGGGGCTAGGGAAACTTCCTAGTGGGATCTGAAGGGAAAGTCCACTGAGCTTTTATATCTTCGGCAAGTCATTCTCTCATGCCCCGCCTGATGTTAGAGTTTCAACACTCTTAATGCTCTCTCACTAATAACTCGTTCAGGGGAATGCTATTACGGGTACACTCGTACCGCAGTCTTTTTAAAGATTCTCTTTAATCAATAGCAGCACCAAAATAAAATACTTTTCTCCAACTTGTGGAAAACAATTTTATTCATATTATTCATATTTTTATTATTTTATTTTAAAATTTAATATTTTAATTTTATTTCATTTTTGTGACAAAAAAATATTTTATATTTGTAGTTTCTTTTGGGATCTTGTCAAATAAAAATTACTTGTATACACAAACTTACCGCGGTTCCAATCGCGGATTTTATTCACGTTTTGCTGCAATAGACTTCTTAGAAAACGAATTTCTTCCAGGCAGCTTAAGTTCTACACAAATTCCGTGGAAATAGCTAAACTCTTGTTACTTAGCTCTGAACACGAATGTTGGACATGAAGCTGGCTACTCGAATGAACAGTGTTACCAGATTATTTTGTTCAAATCTGCTAAAGCTAGGACAAAAAACCGCTGAATCGATTAGACAAGAATGAAAGAAATGCTAAAAAAAACTGCGATCGATTTCTCCTTAAGAAATATGTTTTTATATTTTTATTAATACGTTTAATTTCAGCGCATTTACACAGTTGTATTGCGGCGACAGTGGGGTTGTGGGTCTGTTTGTCGACTTCCAAGCAACTGGACCTAGCTGCATGGGTTCAATTCTCTGTACGACCAAAATGATTTTCACTGACCACCCCACCTCTTTCGAGGCACTGACAATGCTCAAAGAGTAATAGCTGTCTAGGAAAGGCTTCAAAAAGTTGGCCGTTATGCATTTGTTTTTCGTGATAAATAATTACTGTCATAGACGATGCTAATTGATAAAGGATGACCATTTCGAAATTAACATATTTACAAAGTTATTGAATTCAGTAAAGATAACATTTGATTTGTTAGAATGAAGTTGTAACAGCTTTAACATCCAGAAGTCCGCTGAATTACTTGCAAAATTGAGGCAACATTTTGGTTACTGAAGCGATTACGGTTTTTGGCTTCAAACAAAATTACGTGTAAAAATATTTTTTGTTCCACTGACTGAATGTCATTGTTGTTAACATAGATATGCCGATATTCGCCGTACATTTTTTATTACCTCCAAATGTAAAACAATTTTTTTCAAAGGACTTACGGCTTGCGAATTTAGAAATATAATGCCTCAAATTACTCAAATTATATAATAATAAAATGGGTGGCGCAACAGCCCGTAGATGGCCAGGGCCTAGCTTCTCAGCAACCACTCGTGTTGTGCGTTCTATTGTTCTTTCATGAGCGGATGGGACCTACAGTTTAATGCCGACTCCGAACGGCGCAGTTGAGAAGCTTTTTCTAGACAGGAATACTCTTTGAGCATTGTCAGTGACTCGAAAGAGCCGGAGCCGTGAATTATGATGGGTGGTGAATTCGGGTATCGAACCTGGCACCCTCTGCGTACGAGTCGACGCACTTACCCACTACGCCACGGCGACCCATTCAATTATATACAAAGTTTAATTAAAAATGTGTATACCTTTTTTGTTCGACGCATGAATACTGTGTTCCTCGCTAAATTATGTGCTACAGTGTGCCAACTAATGTGCCTCGCCACATTAACGCCTTTTCCTTTAAAACCATTTTTTTTAAAACTGCTAAAAACTGCAGAATTTTAAAAAATGCTAAATTATCTGATTCGTCTTTTTTTTATGGTCAAATCCTGCTAAAATCGCAAGAAACTGCTAAGTCTGGTAACGCTGCGAATGAACGTGATCAGCGTTATGCCTCGCATACATGAACTAGTTTTACGCCATAGACAGCGAGAGAGTAAGAATCAAAAGAGCGTAGCAATTAAACGCGTGACGCTACCAACCAGTGACGTCTCCTCCCCTTTTGCAAAAAGTGGTAGATCAAGCCAAAAAATGAGGTACATCCAGTTGCCGTCGTAGTATTTAATCAAGTGTATTGGGACAGAAAAAAAACAATTATTAACTCGAAACTAGGTAATAAGTAATAAAAATAGTGCAAAAGAAAAAGAAAAACAGTGAAATTTGTGAAAATCGTACATTTTAAAAACGAAAACGGATTATTTTCTCCGAATGTCCCAAATCATTGTAGCTCTTGCTCCTGCTCACTGAACATTTTTGCATTTGTCTATAAAATATCATTAATAAATGAATTAACTTTTTTCATCTTACAATTATCATACATGATTTTTTTTATATACGAAATACAATTGTGATGTAAGCTACACAGGAACACATCTGTCCAATGTCAAAAACCTGGACCTGAGTGACGTCTCAAAATAAAAAGATGGCGGCTTTGACAAGCCGTCACCCACACCATATTATCCTTCTACCATAAGACTGTAGGATTTACCGTTTGTTTTCACAATTTACAATGCAATGAAAAGAGTACACAATAAATACTTAGTGTACCATATGAGGTGTCACTATAAATGGGCATATACATGAAAAAACAAAAGAATTCAGTGTTGACTGGATTTAAAATTTTGAGAGTAATTTTTGTTTCATTGTCTTTGCTCGTTTTATTATTTTATTTCCTCAAGACAGCAAATGGTGATCGAATTTTTGACTTCGGCGATAGAAGTGCTAGATTGTGAAAACATAACTTAAAAAGTGGTAAACCTACCACTTTCGTGGGAAAATGACAACACTGCTACCAAGTGCACACAGCAAAATATACATCACTCTGTATTTGTGAGCTCTCTTGCGGTTTCTCTCTTTCCATTGAGCCTTGTGCCGCATTCCAAAACGTTTTGATTGCAGCGTTTTTTTGCTTAATAATCGAAAGAGGACATGCCTGTGGGAATTAATTAAGTTGAACTTGAAATTGTGATTTCAAACGCACAATAAACTCGTAGAAACTTCATTAATAAACAATCTATCTAACGCAAAAAGATTTTTTCAAATCGAGCTGGCAGATCATGAGACAAAGGGAAACAAACAAACAAGCTCTAGTCGTTTATAAGTGCAGATGGGTTTTTATTTTTTCTTTGGGGTACGGGCGTACACCAGTGTTGGATAGAAAGCTTAACAAAAAAGTGTGTCATTTCTGGGTCAAGCCTCCGTCATAACTCATTACGTTGACTTTACGTAGATTCTTTGGTAAATCTGTAACCTTTGGAGGTACCTTCGCTAAGGCAGCAATCCATTCCGAGGACACACTTCCGGTGACGCTTTGAAATAGTTTCATAGTCCAAGACAGTGATCTTTCCTCAGTTCCCAAGTTTAATTAAAATCTTATCACAAGACCTTCAACTTTCTCGGCAATCTCTTGTCGTTCAATTAGCATATTCCTCTAGCCTCCAGGGGTCGATAATACCCGCACAAGTACGTGTAAAGCCCGTAATCAGCATTCAATGAGTAAGACATTCCGTCGAGTCTAGCAGCTGATTAAGCGATGATAATTGAATTGGACTACAGCGATTTGCATTTATTTAGTTCATTTGCATGCACTTGTGTGTGCATTCACGAAATCGCCTTGTCATTGAACTCGCCCGTCACGTACGTCAGGAGTTCACGCTCAAACAACAAATTCCGCGTTACTCACCGCTGAGGTTGTTGTGTGTGAAGTCGTTGTGGAATTCTTTGGATTACGTAACCAAAACACTGGATAGGACCCGTAAAAAAGCACACAGCATGTCAACAACGCGCAGGCGGAGTAAATATTTTCAGAAGTAATTAGCGCTGCGCAGAGATACAGAATGCAAATATTTACCGCTTAAGTCTGGTTTTACAGGGCACTGATGGACTCTAAATTTTTTTTTTTTTTTTTATTTTTTTATAATTCATTTTTATTATTCAATTCATAAAAAACTTACATACTAGACAAAAATGCTTAAAACTAGTTAGACGAACAATGTTTTTATTTCTAACTTACTGGCCCTAGGCGGGCACTCTAAGCTAAACTTAATCTTAATTTATGTCTTTCGACCTAATCTAAAAGAGTGAAATGCAAATGGAAATTTGAAAAGAACAAGTTACTATTAAGAAAAATTGGAAAACTTAATGACTGGACGGTTTTTATAAAAACTTACAAGCTACCTTACATTCTACCTTAAAATAAAACTTACAAGCTAACTTAAGCTAACCTACGTATATATGCATATACACATGTGTATACCCCTATACCCATGTGTATGCGCATATATCCTTAATATACACAATGTATACATGTATCGTCGTGTATACACATATACATTCTTGTTTTTTTTTTTTTTTTTTTTTTTTTTTTTTTTTTTTATTTTTTTATTATTTTTTTTTTTTTTTTATTTTATTTTTTTTTTTTTTTTTTTTTTTTTGTAGTTATATATATATATACATTTTTACAGCTTACAAACTACCTTAAAACTACCCTAAGATATATAAGTCGGCCGTAGGTTGCGGCTGATAGATTTCTATCTAATCCCCCGCAAGACAGAGACCGACTGCGCCCCATAAGGGGGAACGCATTACCCTCTTTACCCCGGGTCTAAAGGGTTCGACGCTGGAGTTCCCTCGCTCCCCAGCCACCAGAAATGCTGGTGCTGCCTAGCAACATCCCTAATGTCCCGCCTGGATACTGCCGTGCTGAAACGGAGGAGACCCTCCTCAGCTCGTTGTGCGACGGAACGGTCGTGGTTGAGTCGCCCATCCACAGTCGATCTGGCGATGTGAAAAATGAGCGGTACCGCATTCATATCTTGTAACAGGCCGTACTTATCTAAATGGAGAAAAGCCTCTGGGGGAACGAAGCCGTTGTGGCGTACCCTTTCGTGGTATTTTGGATTGGGGTAATAAGCCCCTGAGATCAAGTTATTGGACGAGTTCATCGCTCTAGCAGTATGACCTCGAATCAACTTCAACAGGAAATTGTCCACTCTTATCAGGTTTGCCCTGTTGTATAAGACCTCATTGGAATAGTATTTTATGTACTGGGACTCTGGAGTTCGATAAAGGCGAAGGCAAGCCCTAAGACAAGCCCTCTCGAACAACCGAATCTTTTCCATCAAGCTTGCACTCACGTTGAACCACACAGGACAGCCATAGGTGAGCATTGGCCGGATGAGGGCCATGTAGCAGATAACCTTCACCCTCGCATCGAGTTGGCTGTTGTAAAACAGTCTCTTTGTAAGGGCAAAAGCGCCTCGGGCCCTGGCCAGAGCCGCATCTACATGTTTGTTAAAATATAGATACTGATCTAGCCAGATCCCCAGGTATCTGACTACAGTCTTTTGCGCCAGTGGCTCCCCGTGTCTTCCAACGATTGAGAATTTTCGCCAATTCTTTTTCGTATCCGCCGAGGCCTTATACAACGGCGTCCTGAACAGAATGGTTTCCGACTTCCGGAAGTTGATACTCAACTTCCAGTCATCGCAACTTCTCATGAATGAATCGAAGTCACCCTGCGTGAGGGTAGTGATTTCCTCGATCTTTTTGCCTGATCTGTACACGATCAAGTCATCGGCGTACGCAATTGCATGAGGAAGAGAACTTAACAGATCGCTCAAGTAAATGTTGAACAGGATCGGCGAATTAACGGCACCCTGTTGGAGACCATTTTTTACCCCAAATATACCTGTGGAGGTCACGTTGCCATTCTTGACTACGAACCGTCTACCGGTAAGCATGTTACACAGTAGGTACAGCAGTGGTTTGCTTATGCCTAGCTGATTGAGCTTGTAGAAAAGTCCTTCTAACCATACGGTGTCAAAGGCCTTCTCCAGGTCAATCAAGCAGGCACCCGTACATTGTTTCTGGCTCTTGTTCCATTGGATATCCGACACCAGTTTCGACGCAGCATGAATAGTGTCATGCCCCGCTTTGAAACCGAATTGGTTATCCGGAATTATATTTTTGTCCTTAGTCCAGTTGATCAGAGTTCTATTGATCACCTTCTCGAATACCTTGCTGATGTTCGGAAGGAGACTAATTGACCGGAGGTTGCAAGGATTCGAAGAATCTTTTCCTCTCTTGGATATGGGTTGCACAATCGCAGTTTTCCAATGCTCTGGATAATGTGCATTATTCAAAGCATTGTTAAACAGGATTGTGTACATATTAACCACTTCCAGGGGGAGGTGTCTTAGAACAATGTTGGAGATCCCGTCGATTCCAACAGACTTTTTCTTTTTTAATGATTCGAAGACCGCTTGGAGTTCTGTCTTCGATATGAACGGGGGATGAACCCCTTCGTCGGCGATGGCATTATCTGCCATGTTATCATCATTGAACACGACAAAGCCAGTGTTCTCAGATCGCCATTGTTGCATGTCTTCTCGAAGTTGAGAGTTGCTAGCCAGTACGCGGTTATCCAAGTCGTGGTTCGGGCGAACGCTCTCATTCACCTTGTACACTTCTTGGAAGACCGCGCCTAGTACCTCCATTTTTTCTTGCGGATCTTCGACCACAAAGAAGTTATCATCGAGTACGGCATTATCTGGATTGATACCTGCTGTAGTCAGTATGCGTTCGTTGTCCGTCGTTCTGGAAAGCTTAAGACACGGAAGATCGCTATTTTTGCTACGGAAGAATTTGTTTATTTGCGGGAACATGCTCGGGTTGTTAGATCTAACAGCCCGAATCTTATCATTCCAGTAAGAATTAACAGAAAGTCTGTAATTCTGGGCAATTAATGTCTGAATGTTCTTAATTAGCGATTTCAGTGTCCTAACTTCCTCACTACGTCTGTCAGTAAACCGCCTGTACAAGTTTTTTAATCTTGTTAGGAGTCTACTTTTTTGTTGGTGTAGTGCGTCAATTGTCGCATTGCGGTAAATGTCTTGGTTGTTTGTACGTATATACCGTGGTATCGTGCTGTCCATCGTTCGTTTGATTGTCTCGTCCAATTGAATTAGATACATGTCAATCTCTTCGTTTGACAAGTTTCTATTGGACGGTATGTGGAGCTCGTTCGAAGAGAGTGCTCGCGTCATTTGTCTGGAGAAGCGTGTCCATCGAGCCCTACTGTAATTGTAGGGGTACGTTTGAACAAACTCTCCTAATTCCGCAATATCGTTAGGGATCTTGATTTCGGCACTGAGTCCGCAATGGTCACTGAGATACACGAATGTGTTCAAACAGTTTACCGTTTGTGCGTCTGTGTCTGTCAGCTGCAGTCTTGCGTCTAACAACAGGAGATCCAGATAAGAGCCGCTCCTGGGATAGGACGAGATCTCTGTTGCCTTCAAATCGAGTCTATACTCGACACTGTGCAAGCAAAACCAGCTGTAAAGCTGGTCCCCTCTATTATTGGAAATTGTGTTTCCCCAATATCCATGTCGGGCATTTAAGTCCCCGGCCAAAATAAAATAGTTCTCCTCCGAGTCCAGCCTTAGGCATCGGAAGAGTGAATCGAGCTCTGTTATAGTCGTTCTGGAACTAGGGTTGCCGGAGGAGTAGACCGATACCGCATACAACCTCCTTCCACTGCGGAGCGAAATGCACACGATGCAGGCCTCCAACTCCTGAAACCTTCGTACTTCACCACTATACACTACTTTATGTTTTATGTTATTTTTAATGAAGATCGCAACACCGCCTCCACCACTGGAATTGGGCCGGTCTCTTCTAATAACACTATAATTGCTGTGCTCCAGTATGCCTCTCCGAGTTAGCTTGGTTTCGCTAATCAGCATCAGCTCTGGGCTTTGGTCATCCAAAAGTTTATAGAGCTCGTTCTTTCGAGGGATCCCTATCAATGAATTTGCATTCACTGCAAGGATCTTGTAAGATAACTCGTTCGTCTGCGCAGCCATTAAAACGGTTGACGTGGTTGGTTCTGCAGTAGCGCCAGAATTTGGTCTACCCGCTCTTCTAACCGATCCATACGCCTTTCAATGGAGGATTTCCAATCCGGCGTTGGCTCGTGTGCTCTTGGCACTGCAGGTTGCGGCACTACCTTCGGTAGTTGCTGCTTTTCCGTGCTCCTCGGGCCAGACGCCATTTGGGCGTAGGTCACTTGAGGGGTGACGGGTATGGCTGCCCCGAGTGGATTTTTCACTGGGGGCTGCTTCTGCAGAACCATTTTTGATTTTCGCTCTTGGAATTTAGGGCAACCCCGATAGTTAGCGGTGTGCCCCGCGTTCCCGCAGAGTACGCATTTGAGCTGACTCTTGTCAGCTGCTCCCTTTTGCCCCAGAGGACAATTCTCCGCACTGTGGTTCTCACTGCACTTTACGCATCGAGGCTGCATTTGGCAGTTCGACGCGGCGTGCCCGAACCTTTGGCAACGGAAGCATTGGGCAATGCCATCGCGCCTTCTTATATTGTCCCACTCGCACTTGTGGTAATCTAAGAACTCAATTTTCTTTAGATTATCCACTTTGCTTGTGGATGTAACCTGCACAATATAAAAGGGTAATTTCCGCCCCTCTCTCTTTGCCTTCACTGTGGTGAAAGGCTTGACCCCGACGTACTCAATTCCCTCGCACACTTGCTCTTTGAGCAGTTGGAGGACCTTCTCCGGTTCGAGCGGGCAGTTAAGCTTTAATAGCCGAGACTGGCATTTTTCGCCTTTTGGAGTAAACGAAAAGAACTCCAACGTCGATCTCTTTAGGAATATTTTTAGAGTGTTGTAATCTTCCACTGTCTTGCAGTGGATTGCGTTCTTATTAACGCCTTTACATCTACTGATAAAAAAATTACCTGAACCTACGGCCTCCTTACACATTTTGGCAGTTTGTTCAATATCCGCCTTGTAGATATTGATTGGCGGCACTTTTTCTTTCTTCTGGGGCTGCTGCTGTTGAGTTGCTGGTTGCTGCTGTTGTTTTACTTTTTGTTGTCGCTGTTTTGTTGCTGGTCGCTGTGTAGCTGAGCGCTGTTGTGTTGCTGGTCGCTGATGTTGCAGAACAGCTGGCAGCTGTTGTGTTTCTGGCCGGTGTTGTTGCTGGGTTACTTGGACTCTAAATTGGAGGTGAGTGGATGTGTTTACATCCTGAAATTGAGCGGAGACCCTGACTCACCGCCTGCTTTGCATACAGCGAATGTCTTCCGTGATCGAGTTCTCTTCGAATGTGGAGCACGTTCAGGACGGTTAAATATGGCTGGCATGCCTTGAAATTTTGTGATTGATCGTTGAATGGAATTGATGGGAAGTGACTGCCAACTCCAGGGACACAGGGAATCTGACAGATATCCTGATGGGTGGAAGATCAGTACCCTATACCCGGATGTCCCAAAACCAAGCAGGACCAGAGGTGTGTAAGAGCTAGGACGATTGAGAAATTGTCACCGATGATACGGGGCAATGCTGAAGCTTAGCTGAAGGTAGCTGGTTCGATCCCGGGCACACCAACTCTCATTTTCACGACGTCAAGGTTAAGGCAAGCTTCTCAGTCATCGCGGTTCGTTTCATCGGCGTCAGTACACAACTGTGTGTCCCCTCCACCTGTGAGATAAACCGACACGAGGGATTGCGGCCAAAACCAAGCACTTGCCGTAGCGCCACTCGGCAATCTTAAGTTAATCTAAAATTCCCCGACTTCATTGAGATTACATGAGTTCCAGTGAATGGTCAATAAATGACCCAAGCCTCACCCACCTCCAGCTCTTATCGAACCAAACAATTTCCTTATCGATCTTTATTTTTGACTTTTATCAAGCATTCCACGATCGGCACACGTAATCCGTACCAATCGCCGAATTGCGTTCTACAACCATCCAACAGGCCCCAGTTCCTCGCCACGCGGCGCAGTGTAAAGTTCTCCAGCAGCCCCCGACAATAATCGTAAAACATTGCGGAAGATCTGCAAACGCCAGCGGCACCTCCACGAGATTTGCGTATTTGCGTATTTTCGAATCGCAGAGCCGGCCAGAGACTGTTTGTGTTGCAACATCAAAAGCCGATCGTAAACAGACACCGGCAGAGCAGACACGATGTTTACCTTCAGAGCCAGCCAGAGATTGCATCCCACCGTGGAGGAACTGTACGAAGAAGTTTTCGGGTAAATCATTCACCATCCTGATGTATTTCATCCGCTTTGGTTGCTCTCCCTCTCTCTCTCTGTGTGCCTCTGTCTCTCGCTTGTGCTTTGTTTTCTTTGATTTTTCGTTCAACACTCATCACTTGAGATGTACATAATTAGACCATAAATAATTGAGGACTTAGTCCGAATTAGATACACATTATTCATTCAGTGCTCGCCTGGCGCGATGAATGAAGACGCACGCAACGAGTGCCGGTACGGTGTCGCCCCTAATTTCGATCGCAAGACCGGGGACCATCTTCGGGATGCTAGACGTAGCCGATCCTCGCCTGCTCATCGGAGATCTCATAAAACCGACTCCGATGAGGAGTTAGCTCCGAGTTAGCTTGGTTTCGCTAATCAGCATCAGCTCTGGGCTTTGGTCATCCAAAAGTTTATAGAGCTCGTTCTTTCGAGGGATCCCTATCAATGAATTTGCATTCACTGCAAGGATCTTGTAAGATAACTCGTTCGTCTGCGCAGCCATTAAAACGGTTGACGTGGTTGGTTCTGCAGTAGCGCCAGAATTTGGTCTACCCGCTCTTCTAACCGATCCATACGCCTTTCAATGGAGGATTTCCAATCCGGCGTTGGCTCGTGTGCTCTTGGCACTGCAGGTTGCGGCACTACCTTCGGTAGTTGCTGCTTTTCCGTGCTCCTCGGGCCAGACGCCATTTGGGCGTAGGTCACTTGAGGGGTGACGGGTATGGCTGCCCCGAGTGGATTTTTCACTGGGGGCTGCTTCTGCAGAACCATTTTTGATTTTCGCTCTTGGAATTTAGGGCAACCCCGATAGTTAGCGGTGTGCCCCGCGTTCCCGCAGAGTACGCATTTGAGCTGACTCTTGTCAGCTGCTCCCTTTTGCCCCAGAGGACAATTCTCCGCACTGTGGTTCTCACTGCACTTTACGCATCGAGGCTGCATTTGGCAGTTCGACGCGGCGTGCCCGAACCTTTGGCAACGGAAGCATTGGGCAATGCCATCGCGCCTTCTTATATTGTCCCACTCGCACTTGTGGTAATCTAAGAACTCAATTTTCTTTAGATTATCCACTTTGCTTGTGGATGTAACCTGCACAATATAAAAGGGTAATTTCCGCCCCTCTCTCTTTGCCTTCACTGTGGTGAAAGGCTTGACCCCGACGTACTCAATTCCCTCGCACACTTGCTCTTTGAGCAGTTGGAGGACCTTCTCCGGTTCGAGCGGGCAGTTAAGCTTTAATAGCCGAGACTGGCATTTTTCGCCTTTTGGAGTAAACGAAAAGAACTCCAACGTCGATCTCTTTAGGAATATTTTTAGAGTGTTGTAATCTTCCACTGTCTTGCAGTGGATTGCGTTCTTATTAACGCCTTTACATCTACTGATAAAAAAATTACCTGAACCTACGGCCTCCTTACACATTTTGGCAGTTTGTTCAATATCCGCCTTGTAGATATTGATTGGCGGCACTTTTTCTTTCTTCTGGGGCTGCTGCTGTTGAGTTGCTGGTTGCTGCTGTTGTTTTACTTTTTGTTGTCGCTGTTTTGTTGCTGGTCGCTGTGTAGCTGAGCGCTGTTGTGTTGCTGGTCGCTGATGTTGCAGAACAGCTGGCAGCTGTTGTGTTTCTGGCCGGTGTTGTTGCTGGGTTAC
This sequence comes from Eristalis intricaria, assembly GCA_964034865.1. Taxonomy (NCBI): domain Eukaryota; kingdom Metazoa; phylum Arthropoda; class Insecta; order Diptera; family Syrphidae; genus Eristalis; species Eristalis intricaria. Next base: position 63,232,098 of record OZ035877.1, read on the forward strand.
TTGGACTCTAAATTGGAGGTGAGTGGATGTGTTTACATCCTGAAATTGAGCGGAGACCCTGACTCACCGCCTGCTTTGCATACAGCGAATGTCTTCCGTGATCGAGTTCTCTTCGAATGTGGAGCACGTTCAGGACGGTTAAATATGGCTGGCATGCCTTGAAATTTTGTGATTGATCGTTGAATGGAATTGATGGGAAGTGACTGCCAACTCCAGGGACACAGGGAATCTGACAGATATCCTGATGGGTGGAAGATCAGTACCCTATACCCGGATGTCCCAAAACCAAGCAGGACCAGAGGTGTGTAAGAGCTAGGACGATTGAGAAATTGTCACCGATGATACGGGGCAATGCTGAAGCTTAGCTGAAGGTAGCTGGTTCGATCCCGGGCACACCAACTCTCATTTTCACGACGTCAAGGTTAAGGCAAGCTTCTCAGTCATCGCGGTTCGTTTCATCGGCGTCAGTACACAACTGTGTGTCCCCTCCACCTGTGAGAGAAACCGACTCGAGGGATTGCGGCCAAAACCAAGCACTTGCCGTAGCGCCACTCCGCAATCTTAAGTTAATCTAGAATTCCCTGACTTCATTGAGATTACATGAGTTCCAGTGAATGGTCAATAAATGACCCAAGCCTCACCCACCTCCAGCTCTTATCGAACCAAACAATTTCCTTATCGATCTTTATTTTTGACTTTTATCAAGCATTCCACGATCGGCACACGTAATCCGTACCAATCGCCGAATTGCGTTCTACAACCATCCAACAGGCCCCAGTTCCTCGCCACGCGGCGCAGTGTAAAGTTCTCCAGCAGCCCCCGACAATAATTGCGGAAGATCTGCAAACGCCAGCGGCACCTTCACCAGATTTGCGTATTTGCGCATTTTCGAATCGCAGAGCCGGCCGGAGACTGTTTGTGTTGCAACATCAAAAGCCGATCGTAAACAGACACCGGCAGAGCAGACACGATGTTTACCTTCAGAGCCAGCCAGAGATTGCATCCCACCGTGGAGGAACTGTACGAAGAAGTTTTCGGGTAAATCATTCACCATCCTGATGTATTTCATCCGCTTTGGTTGCTCTCCCTCTCTCTCTCTCTCTCTCTGTGTGCCTCTGTCTCTCGCTTTTGCTTTGTTTTCTTTGATTTTTCGTTCAACACTCATCACTTGAGATGTACATAATTAGACCATAAATAATTGAGGACTTAGTCCGAATTAGATACACATTATTCATTCAGTGCTCGCCTGGCGCGCTGAATGAAGACGCACGCAACGAGTGCCGGTACGGTGTCGCCCCTAATTTCGATCGCAAGACCGGGGACCATCTTCGGGATGCTAGACGTAGCCGATCCTCGCCTGCTCATCGGAGATCTCATAAAACCGACTCCGATGAGGAGGTTTTAATTAAAAACTAAATTCCCGCTCGCACTCGCACTCGTACTGTTTGCGCACATGCACGCCTCGACGCATGGATGATTAATCATTTGATTTATGAATATTGCGCTCAAATTGTATTTATTGCAGCTACACTCAGGTCGTTGTAAATCTTCATTATGTGAGCTCCTTCGAACGGGCCGCATTGCCACCGAGTGCGCTCGATATCAGCGGAATTCCTGTTTGTTTTGTTTGTTTTTTTTCATAAATCCGTCCGTCGGGGATGGAGATCCATTAGCGTTTAGATAATCAGTTGGAGTGAGTGTGTTTGTGTGAGCGGATCGATTCTGGAATCTTAATTCGATTAAGAGGAGGCACTGATTTTGTTCCGCGCGAGTAGTGCGAGGAAAAGATTTAAATTTGGAACCAAAGGGGAGAGTTCATGCCTTATCTGCCGTCGGTCGGAACTGGGCGTCAACATGTTGTTTAGATGCATGTGTGCAGAGGGGCTCTTATCAACGGCTGAACTTTGTTTTCTCAGTCAACGGCACATGATCACGAATCGGCATTGAAATTCGACGATACTCGTATGGCCATGGTTTTAAGTGCTTAAACTTGCACGTGGGTATTGAATCATTTATGGTGGCCTTGTGGGTGGCCCAATGGGGGTCAGAAAGGTCCCATTCGACTTGGCTAATGTGTAGACGCAGCCAACAAAGGAGACAAACTCACTGGAAGACAGCTCGAAGAACCCGCTGTTGTGTGTTATTCTCCTCCATTCAAATTCCTCCCAGACAGGACCTTATACTCAAGGCCGAATTTTTCTTTCGACCAAGGCACCAAGAATCTGCAAAACTATTTTCGTGATCGTCCAGCTTTTGGTTCCTGGCAATCACAATTTTGAATGAAAACTGGTACTAAACCTTCTCTATGGCGGACACCCGCGAGGCCATCACTCTTGTCCGTTAAGGAGGGGTGTCCGTTCTGAAGGGGTTGAAGACACCTGTCCCCATCCCAGAATCCATCATTGATCCGTCTGTGCACCACACCAGACTTCTAGGGTCTAGTGTTGGGATACCATTGGTCCACTTACCGCGGTAAAAATATGTCAACTTCAAAAAGCCTCCCGAAACAATGTTGCCTGACCATGGTATCCGGCATTGTACAAAACATGTCTCTCTTACGGATTGAGTTGAGTATACTAAGGTGACCGGTTAGGGTACCCGGTTTGTAATTGTACTCTAGCTGCAGTTAAACAGCGCATCTGGCAGCGATCTTCATGGCGAGGATCGGTAGGGGAGTTAGCCCGACTATAGCTTCTAGAGCTGCTGTGAGGCAGGTGCGCATGGCACCTGTTATTCCAAGACAGGCAATTCGTTGCACCTTCTGCAACCTGTTTGCCGTTGACTGTTGGAATGTTTTTGGCCACCAGACTATGGCTGCGTATGTGATGATGGGTTCTACCAGCATTGTGTACAAGCATGTGTCTAATCTTGGGAGAAGGATCCCAAGTCCTGCCTTATAGACGTCTACCAGCCCACGTCTACCACCCCACACAGCAATGCCTAATCTTGGGAGAAAGACCCAAGTCCTGCCGTATGGACGTCTACGAGCCCACAGTGCGTTCTGCGACTGAAGTGATGTGTGAATTGACGTGATGTGTACAACCAACGCCTAATCTTGGGAGAAAGACCCCAAGTCCTGCCGTATAGACGTCTACGAGCCCACAGTGCGTTCTTCGACTGACTTCATGTGTGAATTCCTTCTGAGTCGTTTGTCCAGGATTTCTCCAAGATCTTGGACTTCACTGGAGTAGACCAGAGAAGGTTGATACATAACCTCCTTAAACAATCTCATACGTTTTTTGGAGAACACCTCGTTGCGAGTGCTTAAGCCAGGGGTCATCCGTCCACACCCTCTCTGCTCTGATCGATCGACTAACTCGGAATAGAACTTTTCCACGGTAACAGGTGCATCCTGCACTCACTGCGTACAGAGTTGCGTGCTGCCAAATGAAGTACAGGCCCGTTTCATCGTCACTCATTAACTTTGCAAATGCGTCCATATCTTAGCGCAACACTACCGACCGCCCGTCCGCCGATCAACTTTCAAATATCATTCAACAGCCGCCCTCGATAGCTGGCATTGTCCGCCGATACGTGCCCAAGTTATTGACAGATCGACATTAATTATTTCGAGGGTACCCACTACCTAGTCCGCGCTCGACAAAACAACAAACACCTGCGGCCCATAACCGCCGGCAGGCACCTTGTCACAGCTCAAATCATATTTCGCCACTCAAAATGCAAGCCACGGCCAAAAGTGTCACTAATCGCAGTGCCTCTCCGATAGGCACTCGAACTGCATTCAAATTGTCTCTCGCTCTCATATTTGGGAGTGCGCGTCCCCTTCGCGGGCTCGTGTGCCTATGTGTACGCCACGCCACTTTACATCGCTTACATCATCCGTTCGTCGCGGCACGATCGCATATCATTATCGCGTGTGAAAAGTCAAAGATACGCCATGTAAGTGTATCCAGCATCACTAATCACTCGGCGGAGAAAAACGTGACAAATTCCCCTTGTGGACGATGCCGAGACTCCAGTCGAGACACGGAATTCCTCAGTTCATTGCACATGAGCCTAACACATGTGAGATGTCGACGTTGTCGTCGTCGTCGTCAGTGTCGACGAGGATTGGATGTACCGTTGCTGTTGGTCTTGCGACAGCACTGTTAATGAAGTAATGTTCAGCGCATTCCTAGATGTCATATCGGGAACTCATCCGAACATAACTAAATACTACATGCATCATCAAACGGGCGACTGGGCTCGCCGGTCGGTCGGTCGGTCGCGCGGTATTCTGGTCTTCGGCGTCTTGTTGCATTCACTTTCGAAGCTATAAATACGAGTAATGAGATGAGAGAGCGTGGAAACAATGACATGGTGCGGTGCACGTGCCATAAGTCACCACATTTCGAATGTGAAATTATTCTGTCTACGGCTTTGGATGCCGCATGTCGTATGCCGCATGCCGTGCCGTTGTTGTTGCCGCTGCTTTTCGGTGCTGTGCTTCGTATGCATCTGTCGGCGCTTTCGTTTTGAGCACCGTCAACGGTGAGTTGTAAGTGGCTAGCTAACTCCTGCTTGGGTCGTCGCGCTCGTTCAGTGGGGTGGCTTCTGAGAGGTGGTTTAAGATTTATGGCGAGGGATTTTTCTTGCAAACGCTGTGAAATTTCTGCGCGATTAATGCCGAATTCTCGGCTCTCATCGGGTAACTTTTCAGACGCCTATCGTCTTTTTGATTCACTTCGATGATGCCGTCGATTATTTGTTTCATGTAAGACCATCACTATCGTCTCGCCTATCGTTACAGTTTGAGTGCTCTGAAAAGAATATCTCTCACGTAAAAATGGCGACTGTGCTCTTAGTCCTCTCAAATTTCAGACACATTCTCATTTCAGTTTGCGAACAAAACTAACACATATGTGACCTATCGCTCTTTGAGAGCCCAGGGGAACTCCAAGCGCAGGCGGATTCCACAAGCATGGGTCTTTTTGTGTAACGGGCTTGATTTTTCTTTGATTCGACGGTGTATCCATTTGATGGAAAACTTGTCACTCTGTTATCGCCTCAGAAAAAATGATAGTCACGGTGTACTCAAAATCGGGTCCATGGTGACAGTTTTCGACCGTGTACAGTCCTGACTCACAAGCACAGACTACGCAATGCAGAGTGGATAAGACAGTCTGCCAGTCGAATCCTATGACATAAAGTATCCAGAGCGCGCCCCTTGGCCATTCAAAGTCCCATGAATTCCTCCAGGAGTTAGATGTGCTTGACTTCCGAACGAACTAAATGGTCAGTCATAGCTTTCAGACAAGACAGTGTGCTCAAAAAGGTTGGCAGGCTTGTCGGGTTTCAAATCGCCAAAAATTTTCAAATTTTCGACGCCATAATCGCCAAATGAAAAAAAAAAAACTAAAATTAGTTTGGTTGGTTTGGTCACGTAGCTCGAATGTCCTCACCATCACGGCTTCCGAGGTGGGCCTTGAATGCGACACCACTTGGCAGACCCAGGATGAGATGGTTGGACCAAGTCCATAAGCTCGCCTAGTAACGCTTGGGCATAACTCCTGATGAATTAGAGTCGATGGCGGAGGATCGAGTTGCCTGGAGATCTCTCGTGCGTGATTTACCCCCCTCGACCCCTTAAGAGGTTCATGCGGGACAGAAGATGATGATGATGACCCGAAATTGGGAAAACAAAAATAAAAATCTTAAGACTTATGTTACAAGATCGACAAATTGTTTTCAACCCTCAACAACCAAAGATCAGCGTGTATCTGCATCACAGGAACATTGCGATCCACTCCCAAAGCCGCCTTGGAAACATTGCTACAGCTTCTTCCCATGGACATCTATGGGAAGCTGGTGGGTACACCAAGGCAGCGCTAAGGCTACGGGAGTGCAACCGCTGGAGCAGTTCACATAGCTTTCATGCAGAGATAATCGGAAATGCAAGACTATCCACGCATTGTATAGCACCCGCTTTAGACTTCGAGTTTGGGTCCAAACACTCAGCCCAGACAGAGGAGATTGAGAAAACGATCTGGTAAGAAAACCAGCCTACCTGAAAATCCACACCGATGGCTCAAAACAGACGAGGGCGCCGGGCTAGGAGTATTCGAGATATCGCTGGACATATCCTTTTCTCTGTCTCTTCGACTGCCCAACCATTGCAGCTTATTCCAGGCAGAAGTTAAAGCTTTCCAAGAGGCTGCTGCTACGCTGACCGGCTATCTATCGCCATTTACATAGATATTCAGGCGACCAATAAGGCTCTGAATACACCACCAATTAAATCGAAGATGGTAAAACTTTGCCGTCTATATCTTAGGGAGATAGCGGTTAGATGCAATCTAACCCTATGCTGGGTACCTGTTCACAGTGGTTTTCCAAGCAACGAACGGGCCGACGAGTTAGCAAGAATAGGGGTTGGACTGCCGCTGGCAAATAATCAGGACACCCCACATCGCTCACTCCAGTTAATAAACACCGAGTTACTTACAGATGCCGCCGACTCCGCTAATCGGAGAAGAATGGAATTAGATACATGTAGGACTTCGAGGCTTATTTTGCCCTCGACTCCTACGTAGAGGGTGCCAGGTTCGATACCCGATCTTACCACCTTTCATATTTCACGGCTCCACCTCTTTCGAGTCACTGACAATGCTCAAAGAGTATTCCTGTCTAGAAAAAGCTTCTCAACTTCGCCGTTTGGAGTCGGCATTAAACTGTAAGCCCCTTCCACGCGTGAGAGAACAATAGCACGCACAATACGAGTGCTTGCTGAGAAGCTAGGCCCAGGTCCACCTCGGACTGTCGCGCCACCAATATTATTATTATTATTATAAACTAAACAGGAGTGATATAAGAAATAATAATATAATATCACCGGCCAGTGCCTTCTCGGTAGCCATGCCAGAAGAATGGGAGCCCCCCACAACGACAACTGCAGAAACTGAAGAGATGAGGAGGAGGAAGAAAATAGGCTTCATCTCCTCGGCACTTGTCCAGCCCTTGCAAAAACTAGAAAAGATATACTAGGCAACTACTTTTTCAGAAACCTAGAGGAAACGTCACATTCAAAGATACAAGACATAGCCAAGTTTATCAGGAAAACTGAAAAAAAAATTGGACTAATCAAAGTAGGCCACTAGAATAGCCATTAGGCAATACTGCCTAGCAACATCCCGAACATCCCGTCTTGAGACCGCCGTACTGAACCGGAGGAGATCCTCCTCAGCTCGTTGTGCGACGGAACGGTCGTGGTTGAGTCGCCCATCCACAGTTGATCTGGCGATGAGGTAGATGAGCGGTGCAGCATTTAAATCCTGTATCAATCCGCTTTTGTCTAGGAGCATATCGGGGGACGAAGCCATTATGGTATTGTGAATTGGGGTAGGAAGCCCCTGAGATCAGGTTATTGGACGAGTTCATCGCTCTAGCAGTATGACCTCGAATCTGACGTATGACCCCGAATGATGTTTAGTTAATTTTCGTTAGTGTAGTCCCTTTTTAATAGGAGCCGGTGTAAAGCACCGGCTAGCGATAGCACAAAGGATCTAACAAGGATCTCAGTGGGCCGCAACTGCAACAGTGGCGCCAAGCGCGCAAGCCTAACCTAACCCTCAGCAATTTTTCAAGAAAATACTAACAAAATGAAGGCCTTTAGAGAAAGTCTTTAGAGTCGTCCTTAGTTTTGTGCAGAATTCATTGTTAAAATCAATGTAAGCAATCCTCCAGGCAACAGGCTTTAACCCGGGGTTGACCTGGATCCCAAACAACTAGCCCCATGAACTCGCGTGATCTCTGGTTAGCTGGCTCCAGTCTCGAACGCCAAGTTGGTTGTGGGGCTTCTCCACGTGGGTGTGCCACCTTAGACATGGGCGTCTCAAGTTCTGTTGCACCACAGGAGATTCTCCTGGTTGGAGATAAGTTGTTCATGCGCTCTATAAGAATAAGACTCAGCCACTTACAGACACATGAGCCCAGCCTGGCGGCCACAGATCTATAGCCCAATAAGTGGACGCCTGGCTGGGCTCATGTGTCTGTACAGCCCGCACAGTTAGTGGTTGAGTCTCATCCCCTAGATCCAATCAACAAATAACCACACGTAAAACTTTACTGAGGTGTGAGCCTTGCGCGATCATCTCCAAGATGATGTTTAAGAAGTTAGATGAATTCGCGTCGATGTGTCTCCTTTGACATAAAAGATCCCCGTAAATTCGTTACCGACAATAATGCAGTAGCGAGAGTTCTCCATCGTCTTACGGCCTCGACCTGATCTTGGCAGAAAATGTTTAGACCCGAACTCGGAAAGCTGTGTTCATGAAGTCATCAAAATCGATGACTTCATTCCTCTACTTTGACAGTACATAGTTTCAGATTTCGACACAAAAAAAAAAATCGCAAATTGCTCCAAGAATCTTCTTATTTTGGAGGTGGACTGTATTCAAATGGTCCACCTCTTTCCATTTTCACATCGGTGACTGGGAAGGAAGTTAAAAAAGTCGTTTATGTTTGTCTCTCTGACAGTTAAACAATTTTAGTGTCATTAAGCCGTAAAGCGGTGGTTCGGACTGTCAGAGTCTCTCTCTCTGTCCTCTTAAGGCTCCGACACATAGAATACTTTACTTGCGTAGCGTCGGAGCATACGTACACGCTGAAGTATCTGACGCAAGGGGATGACACAATGAATACTTCAACGCACAGCTGATTTACTAATGACAATTAATTTGAGTTCACGTCTACGTCGACGTTACGTCATGGTCTTGCCAGTACCTGGATTGCTGCCACTGCAGTCCGGGATTGAACGACGCTGCACTCTGCGATCCTGGTTCCAATGTAGTCTTGATTCGGCCACCTTTGCAATTTCGAGTTGGTCTTAGTTGCAGTCCAGGGTTAGGTGTCTCTTTGTATGACGCTGAAGATACGGGTTTAGCTGAACTCCAGTCAAAGGGAAGAAGTCTGGCATCGACCGTTCATAAGTCGCCTCATCCCATTTCTCGAAATTTCATTGCACCCCCAGTTGGTCCACTCAGCAGCAGCCACTCGCCATCTCCACAGCCCCACTGTGCGCTCCCATCAAAGGGAATCATCTCGCCATCAAAGGCACTGAATGATTCGCCTGCGATTTGCATTAGGAGCCAAGTCTTACCTTTGAAATTCGTTCCGTGCACTGCATTGGCCAAGCATAAGACGGAGCACATACTGATTAAGGAACGCCATACGGCAGGGATCACTCCCTCCGCCGGGGGCCCGCCCGCGACTTCTGTGAGACACACATGTCTCAAATTGGCAGAGCAATGATGTCCACGTTCACATGCACGCCTCTGGCATTCTTAATTGCCTAATGGGTACGATGGACTTGGGGAATGCGCACTTGCACCAAGGGCCCGGCCAACTCTAGTTATATAGATTAAGAGCAGCCTGTCGCTGCCGATCGCTGGCAATTTGGCAAATGGTCCAGCCGGCGAGTGAGGAAAGATCCAGGAATGATAAATGAGCTGCCAATTCAGCCGAGCGAAGCGAAGAAGAGCCGCCTTGGCAGGAAGAAGATGTTTTGTCGCTGGTTAGTTATGTGGGATCGTGTACGGTGGCATGGTGCTGATTTTGATGTTGATGGACAGCGTCGTCTCGTGGATGGGAGGGGGTGTGCTCCAACTCATGTCAACGGGTCCATCGCATAAAGGCATCAGCAACATCGTAATTGCGCGGACGGGCGATGATGGAGGAGCTCTGTTTTTGCCGCTTCTGTAGTGGCCTGTGCGTGTGCTTGAGAATGGCCATTTGGTTGGACATCAAAGGATGTCTTTGCTTATGAGGAAGTTGTAAGCACTCACTTTGGGGCGACTCACTTCTTGCGGATCAACCTTGATTGGGTACCCCTCTTTGGCGGGTCTAAGTGGCCGTGTTTGTTGATCAGATGGTTGCGGGGTGTGTGCTCTTAATTTGGATTTGTTAGCTCTGCGTGGAGTGTGGATGCTCTTGTCGCCTGGAAGTAGGTACGCGACAATCAGAAGTGTTTTCGGCCTGTTTCTCAAGACAATTAGGATGAGTACAGGTTTCCATTAAAGCGATCATATTTCAACGCCTTTTGGGCGTATTTAAGACGAAGTGAGATTCGCTATTACGAAGAATAGGTTTGAAAGACATTAGATCCTGAAAGACATCCAAAAGGAAGGGCATTTGGATTGGTTGGAGCTACATATCGGGTGGACGGGTCTAATGCAGCTGTTGTACGTGGCCCTGGATACTGGAGCCTGCTTAGAAATGCCTGATGGTTGCTTGTGGAGCTCTTTCTCCTGAACGATCAGGCAGAAGAATGCTTCAACTCACTCACAGCTAAACGCTAAACCCCAATAACTCAACACCCGAAATAGTAAGCTTGTGATAAGTGTTTCCGTAGAGACTACTGGAATCATCGCTTGGAGATGTTTTGGTCCCGTGACTAGACTAGGACTCGTTCCAGTTCTGCCTGCTGTATATTTACAGAAATGCTCAGTCCTGCTTTGTAATACCCTCTCGTGTAGGTACTGATCGCTTATTCTCGTAAAACCTGATGGCTTTGCATGTGGGACTTAATTTGCCGACAAGCTTCACCTGTGGCATGGATTTTGCTTTGAAAATGCAAACGGAATCTGAAATGTAGAGGCACTCAGGTATTTTGGGTACGCGCAGTATCTCATCTTCGTATCGCCAGAAAGCACGCTCATGTCTTAGACGAAGCTTAAACCCTCCCCTTCACATTTTAATCGTGTTGGACTGGAGCTGAGTTGTCCAAACAATCTACATGCCCCGCCAGCCTTGCCATTGGATTCGTAGATGCATGGTTAGGCTCATGTCGCTGTATAGCCTGCTGCCGAAGTAGACGAAGTACTTAACAACCTCGAAGGCAATAGTCACGCTCTGTCCAAGACGTCGAATGCCCTTTCTTGTGGACATCATACCCTCAAATCACTGCTAGACCACTTGTGGGCGCTTCCGTCTCAATGTCGGTAAACGCCTAATTGACATCCACATATAGTAACAGTTGCATGGCCTTCTGGAAGATCATGATGATTGTTCCACGATCTTCATGAGGATTCTGTTGGAGAAGTGACTCTTATTGGATACTTTCTACGATTGGTAAATGGCCAAAACAAAATGGTGTTGGTAAAGGAAGACAAATGCACCTTGTGTGGTTTTTCTCCTCCCTCTTTGGATGCTTTTGTGGGGACGAGGTCGGGGTTCGGGGTCCCCGGTTCGAATCCCAGTGAAAGCAAAGTCATGAACACAATCTTTGTTCGTTCGCTTACCCCTCTATTCTATGTTGTAGAATTTAACACCGAACTTTAAACAAAAGTTCAAGTAACGAGCGAATTTTTAAATAAGAACTCTAATTCACCACATTACTAAGTTTGGAGAAGGGTATCAGGTATGTTCGCAAGAGCTAACACGTATTCACAGACACGGTGAAAAATCGTATACAAAACGCTGTCGGATGAAATCAAGGGGCAGGGGGGGGAAGTTGGATATCTCTATTATCCCTTATCCCTGGACTTGATCTTATCAGTCAACATTTGCAGCAACAAGAGAAAAATGTTTAGCATCACCCGAAGAATTCTAAATGTCGAGTTCTTCGAATTTTTTGGCAAATGTACTTCGATGAGAAATATATTCCATTGATGCCGCCGGCCCAAGTGCAGCACCATGTGGCAGATAATTTTGTTCTACCACTACACTTAGTTCTATGTGCATTCCTCAAGCCACCTCAACCATTTTGGCAATAAATTTGCTAATGGTCGTTTTAATTGTCTGTCAAATACCAGCTGACAAATGTCAGCCAAACCGAAATGTCAGCCAAACCGAAATGTCAGCCAAACTGAAACTGCAACATAAACACCACTCTGTATGAACTTCCCTCTGTAATCTGTTATCTGTCACTTGAGTCTCTCTTCAAGAAGTTGTAATAGCCAAAGTAGAAGTTGCTCTTTCATGTCCATTCAGGTGCACGGATCTGTTCAACAATCTTGTCGAACTCCTGAAGTATAAAGCATTCTTGGTTTGATTCTATTTTCACCTTTGAATTCATCCAGTCAATCTCACTCATAATTCTACCTTATGGATTCCATTTCCTCGGGCGTTCAGCTGCTCACTCGGATTTATTTCGAAACCGATCTTCACTCAATTAATTGAGTCTGATGTTGGGCGTCTCCTCGAAGTCTTTGCAGTGGCACTATTGACGTTGTGGGCTGGCGGTCAGGATTTGTAGGCGTTCCACTATGATCAATACGTTTTTAACTGGTTTTCAAATCTGGTCTAGTCACCATTTGTCGTTGCCCCTATATAACCATGAAATCATTTGTAATGATGTCCTTTAACACTCTTTGCCAAGCCATTTTAACATTCGTTGTTACACTTAACCGTGAAGAAAGTGCTCAGCTTTTGTGTGCCAACACCACCACCTCTTACGAACGACAGAAGTAACATCGATTGGCTTGTGCGGCAAACGAAAGGCTGTATGGGCTGAAGCAATGAATTGAGTGGCTGGAGCTGTGTATCCGCTCCAGATGATCTTGACTGGCGGAACAGCATAGGCGGCGTCTGACAATTGCATAGGCCAACACAGCGAGAAGAGCAAATGCCTGGACGAATAATACAAGCATTACATCATCAAGCACAGAAAAGTATCCTAACGACAGTCCTTATAAAAATAACATGATTTGTAGGCGTATTGATTGTTGTGCTTGAGCCTCTAAGTACCTCTGATGAGTTTGTTTGTAGCTCGAGTTAAGCTTACCCGAAATCAGGTGGTGTTCCGAGCTTAAGCCAGTGACGTGACCAGGTTGACTTTGACCTAAAAACTTGAAGAAGGGAAGAGACTTAACACGGAATATTCTTTAAGAGATATAGTTCGCCTAAATGCTATAAAGTTCCCCCGGATGTAATCGGCAGAGCTTATATTTCAGACTTTCATACCAAACTTTGTCAAAGGCTTGGCAAGAGAGTGCTTCGATACAGTCTGCGTGTGTGTTGGACTTGACACAAGCAATCTATGTACCAAGTCCACATAAAAACATGACGAAAAGCAGAACCTCAAATATGAAGAGCCTAACTTGAAAATGTGTCATCTTTTTCGAAGTGCCAACCTTAAGTGTCATCCGTCATTTGTCCCTTGTCCTTGAGGCGAACTGCATCCGAGGGAGACACTGGTCTTCGCAGCTTTCTTTCCTCTTAAAAGCTATTTGTCTTGACGGAAGTAGAATGTGGTTTCAGCCACACTTTCAAACCCATTGCCATTCCTTGTCAAGATCCAAATAATTTCTCCGTAATTCCATGCGTCACCTCTCTCGCGTTCACTGGTTTAAACCGAAAATAGTCGTTCCACCTGTCGACTGGCTGCGCATCGAACCTCAATTCTCATTCAAACAACGCCCCACTCGGCCACTGTCGCCAACCGGATCCCACTCACAACTGACGCTTGTGTGTGGTCTCCTTAGATAGCCACGCCACCAGGAAGTAAAAGAGGAAGTCCACCAGGAAGCCGTCGCCGACAGACACGTCGCACCAAATGCACGAGAGGCAGCAGGAACTAATCGCGCACTCCCGCACTTTGGCCCTTGGCACAAACTGTCGTTCTAGGCCATCACGTTTCGCAAACAAAACCGAAACGTATTTGTCGTCGATATTTATGAGTCTCCGGCTGGTGGTGGCCAGCTCATCGGATCCATTAAAGCAATCAATATTCGTGTCGATTACGCGAGTTTCACAAGTTTCGCATCGCGCGTCCCCCTTTCGAAAGGCAAAAGCCACTGCCTCGCCGCCGCCTGCACTAGTGATCTGCGTTCGTCTCTGCGTCGATTCTGAGTCCAAGAATACGATAACAATACTTTAATTAATAATTCATGAATTTCGTGTTTATCCACTTGGCACATCGCGTCCGCTTGAACTCCGGCATCTCGCCGCCGCTCCGGCTGGGGCGAGGGAGAGGGCGAGGGTTGCGAAAAAGTCTGTTTAACCGTGCCGGTAGAGGCGTTAATTGCACAAAGGTATTTCCCCTACAGATGCACAGTGCTGGATGCAGTTTCATTCACTTTAGTTTTTTTTGTTCTTTTTTTCGTGTTTTTCTCTAATTTAATGTGAATTTTTTTCTCTCTCTCTGCTTATTTTCAGGCCAACACGACCCGTATTGATGGATGTGTCGAGAATACCTGCGGTCAGCTCGTCACATGATTGCGGCTCGCTGTCAAGAGTTGTGATGGTCCGGAAAACCGATCAGCGCCTGATAAACCATAGGAAACCTCATAGTGTGAGTACATATTTCAGTTCGATTGATGGGAATCCAAACTGTCACGGGGTGTGACATGGCGCGCAGGGGTGCAGTGCAATGCATTCGAAAGCCACTGTTTGGGGTGACAAGCTCGGGTGACATTTCAACGAAGTGTTTCCGATATCACTGGATCAATTAAGGCATTCCTCTCTCTCTCTGGTCGTGAGTGACGCTGATGGTGAGCTTATGTCACCACTGGTCAGGGGAAAATTGCATGCATTTACCGAACATGTTGTAACATTCGAGCACTTTGTTGTCGTTACGCGAATTACTGTATCGCTGATTGACGTCTTCGCTGGTCACGTACATATGTGTTTGAGATTTGTGATGTACGTTCAGTAATTATCTGGGAATGGAGACTGTGTTTCGAAATCCGCAAGAACTATTCCCGGGATAAAAACTTGAGCAAATGGTAGGAAATCTGTCTCATCTCGGGTCACTTAAGTTCGAGTCGGTAGTCGCTATTGCCGCCCTCAAGTAACGACATGTTCAAGACATGTCGGTTAAAGCTGTCAAAATGTGGATCAGTTAATTCTGTGGGTGGAAAAATTTAAAACAAACTTTGAGTGTTGAAACAGAAGTTTGAGCTGCGCTTGATGGGATCAAGAACATTTTAATTTAGAGAAGGTGATCTCTTAAGCGCTTGGTTTTTAATTGTCAAAAAAAGTCCAGGAAATTGAAAAAAAAAGTTTATTAAATTGTTATGTGGCTTGATGAATCAATGCAAATGCAAATGCTGATCACGACTATGCAATAAGTGGTCCACACGGAGAGTCTTAATCACTTTGTCGAGTGTATTGGCTAGAATGCTGGCGTACCTTCCAAGGCTACGGGGCAATAGCATGGACTAAGAGAACGAACCTGTGCGACTCCCTTGCATCGAGTGG